>OZ059833.1:15818021-18220521 GCA_964057195.1 Orthosia cruda | reverse complement strand
TAGTTATTTGTATCAAAACATAAAAATATTTAATTTGTTTACACTCCGTCGTGGCAGTATACCTACGCAAGTATTTGCCCTTAACGTTTCTGAACGAAACACTTGTATAATCTGTGGTGTGGGCAAAAATTCGCCAATCGCTTAAAAAAAAGTTCACGTATTTCGTAATAACAGCTGTGCTGACTTGTGTATTATAGCTATAATTCATAATTATTACTCGCAAATGTGATGAAAAACATTGTATGTGTCACGGGCGGTACGGGAATTACGAACCTCGGCTCAGAAAGCCCTCAGTCTTCGACTTCGGGCTTCTACTAGAGCCTCGATCGTAAACCCTTACTTACCGCCCTTAATACACAATGTACTATAAAGTTAACTTGTTACTTGAATTAATTTGGAAAATGCCAAAAATCAAATAAACAAAATTAATAGCTAAGGTATTAAGTCCGCCTTTCTGTTTGTGTATTAAGTTTTAATAAATAAATAAATAAAATACTTACTGCACAACGTTCTTGAACCTGTATCCCCAGATGATCTCCTTGGAGAGGTAGGAGGTGCGACTCTGAGTTGTGGTACCCATGTTCTTGGACGCTCCGGTCAGGCAAACCACGATCTCGAACCTGAAACGTCACAAAAGTAGGTGGATAATCTGAGCGTAAGTTTATCTTAGAAGACGGGCTTTGGAAGACGGTCACACACACAGACATAAATCTAACTAGATGTCGCGATTGTATGTACTTCGCGTGCAAAAAACGGAGTAAACTTACTATCAACGATCGTAATCTGAGCTTTTCATTTAGCATTATCTGCACCGGAAATCCACCGAAATCTAGAAATATACCATACTGAGCTGTAAATAATGTAGGTATAAAAAGGCCGACGCATTAGTAGTGTTTTCTTTCATTGGTAAGTAAATTTGCTTTTAAATTGTTGTTGCTTTGAAAATGTGGCACGCTTGGTTTTCATACAGATGGAGAGACTTGCGTTATCTAGTTAGATTTATGTCTGTGGTCACACATGTGTATCAGAGGCGACGCTCTACAAAGTCGACATTTTCCTATACTCGATAAGTTATATTCACAATTAGGTGCAGTAAGATGGTGATTGCAAAAGCGGTATCAAATATTCCTTGCAAATACAGCAAATAGGGATATTTCCTTGGTAGCATAATGATAATTCAATTTAGTCCGTCAGTGAGACAATCAAATATTGTACCCGTATTTTTTGCTTTATCAAATGAATAAAAAATTATAAAGATAAAGCGCATCAAAGGTCAGGAGTGGGGGCTTGTGACGTCACTTTGTCAGTATAAACTGTAGTACACCGTGTTGTCACACGATATTTCAACGCACTGTATCGTCGTAATTTTTTGTTTACGTTGCATAAGAAAAAAACGGCCAAGTGCGAGTCGGACTCGCGCACGTAGGGTTCCGTACCATTATCGCAAAAAACGACACAAAAATCACGTTTGTTGTATGGGAGCCCTACTTCATTCTGTTTTTAATATTTCTTGTTATAGCGGCAACAGAAATACAGAATCTGTGAACATTTCATCTGTCTAGCTATCACGGTTCATGAGATACAGCCTGGTGACAGACAGACAGACAGACCGACGGACCGCGGAGTCTCAGTAATAGGGCCCCGTTTTTACCCTTTGGGTACGGATCCCTAAAAAACCGGCCAAGTGCGAGTCGGACTCGCGCACGAAGTGTTCCGTACCATTATCGCAAAAAACGGCAAAAAAATCACGTTTGTTGTATGGGATCTCCCCTTAAATATTTGTTTTATTCTTTTTCTAGTATTTGTTGTTATAGCGGCTACAGAAATACATCATCTGTGAAAATTTCGACTGTCTAGCTATCACGGTTCATGAGATACAGCCTGGTGACAGACAGACAGACGGACAGACAGACGGACCGCGGAGTCTTAGTAATAGGGTCCCGTTTTTACCCTTTGGGTACGGAACCCTAAAAATACGTGTCAAATATTTTTAGTTTATCTAACTGACGGACTAAATATATATTTTTTGTCAACTATGCAATGATAAAGTAAAGCTATTTAATTGTTTCATTGTCAACACCTACTAGAAGACATTTTTGACGGAATCTCATACGTCATAAATGAAGAAAGGATATAGAATAGCAATCTTAGTACCTGTAGTCCATCATATCCTGCGCAGAGAAGTCATAGAGCGGGCTCTCTGCATTGATGACATGCACCACCGTGATGGGCCACAGCAGGAACGCGCGGGACTCCTTCAGCTCTAGTTGGTGCATGTAGTTATGCACCAATTCACCTTCCAGGGTCCTGGAATATTATGGCAATTGAAAGTATCTGGTTTGAGGTGGCTCAGGAAAAGGATAGGTACCTGAAAGGATTTGGGGGAGCCCTTTGCCCAGCAGTGGGGCAGTGTAAGGTAATATATAGAAGAGTATATTTCTAAAAAAATATATAGAATTTAATATTTTAGTAACTAAACTGTTTACCGTCGCAATATACGATATATCGTTAATTTAGGAGTCGTATAAGGTTTGGTGTTTGGTTTATTAAAAGGCACATTTTAACAAGTAGGTAAGTGAAAAATATAGACCAAGTACACGGCCTTGTGGAACTCCACAAAATACGGGAAGAAATTTTAAGTTAAAAGTGTCATACCTGATCGGTTTGAGCATATAAGCAGTAATGGTACTTCCAATGAGATGGACGTTCATCAGATCCCATACCCTGAACTGAAGACAAAGCTCCCCATCGCGACGACAGACCTGCAAACCAAGTTGTCATTATTACTTTACAAAGAAGGACTAGAGTTAACCTCTGAGTACACGCACTTGCAATATATTGCGATATAAATTTCTATAGACACCTTCTGGGTTTCTCTTCCCTTTGTTAAAATGATTTTGATTTCTGTAAATTGGTATGAAAAAACACTTTAAGTAGTGAAAACAAACAATATTTTAAAACTTGATGAGATCAGTGTTTCCTATCTGACAACTCTGAAAAGAATCACCGAAACTAACTCGAGAGGTCACGGTATGTTTAAGAATTCAGGCATTATCTTGGTAATACGGATCTTATCTAATCTTATAGTCAGTATTATTGACCAAATACCTATACTAATTTCTGAAGTATTTACCGCGGCCTTCCTACTGAATCCGACAGAGTTGACATGTCGATTTGGTCTGATAAGCTTCGTGAACAGCAAACTTGAAAGTCCACCAGATAAGGCAGTACCAGCTACTATCTGAAACATGAAAAATTTGTCAATTAATTTCTTCTTTACCTTTAAAATGGACAGTAGTGTTGTCTTGCCGGAACACTGCGACACATTTTAATCCCAAGCCTTGTGCTTATAGTAAACTTTTTCAATTGTAAGTTTGGTTCCTTTTAAAATCTTTAATGCTGTAAGCTACTTTGTAAAACCAATGTTTCTTACCTCTAACACCATGATAATGATAGCTTCCGGACATTCTTCATTTGGGAATCTGGTGCCGTATCCAATAGTCATCTGTAAGAAATACAAACAACTGTTACTTTTTATTCAATGGTTGCAAATTTTCAACTGCATAATCATGTAATGAAATAGGATGGGATTTTTTAAAATACCATCCTGTTATCTTCATAAATTTTGCATCAATTATTTTAAGAACAATGTTAGAAACGAAGTGGCAATCATATTTACTGCTATTCTAGAAAACAATCACATAAATCTAGAACACAAAAGCGACCGCACCTGAGTTTCAACTGACATCATGAGCAGTCCAGCGAAGGACGTGGTCCCAGTGACACAGTGCTCCTTCCCATCGCCTATGTCATCCGCGTACGAAGAGGACACGGCGTACCAGATGGCAGCAAACACAAACCAGAAGACGAAGTGGGCTGCTACCATCATTAGCAGAATAAAACGCCATTTGCTGTTGATCTGAAGAGTAAGACATAAACAAGTTTTACTTACGCTGGCGAATATAGCAAGTATAATAGAGTTTATTTTAAATGGTTATATTGATAATAATAACTACCAAGAAATAAGAATTTTAGGGGAAAAATATAAAGGATTGTACTTATCGGCTTGATTTGGATAATGGATAACGTAGGAATCGTAAATAAACCATAAGATATGCGTATGTAGTTATGGTAAGACACAATTTTATCTCCCAAGGTGGACGTTTTGCTTAAATGATCCTTAACTTTCGCTACTACCAAATAGGCTCTTCTCATTTTTAGAAAAGTTATTTCAAGTGATATTTCCTGAAATGGAAAGCCTATGACTAAGTAGCCATACGGCATTAATTGAATAAATTAGCCTGTATTTGTGAATATAAAAGATCTTCAGATTCGTATTGCATGTAGAAGATCGAGCTGCGATGTCTGCAATGTGTGTCATCTATGCACACATTGAGGACTGACTGAGTAGAGTTCTATAAAGTAATTATACTTACAACAGTAGTAACAATATCCCTCATGTACTTGATGGACTTGGCGGATATATTGCTTCTAACTGGTACATTCTCTTCTCCACTCTTTAGCACCACTCGTCTCGAACGATTCGGTCTGCCGTGCCTTTGTCTGAAAGAATGTCATTGATGAAAGTAGAATAATTTTAAACGACTGTCTGCATGGCGATACATATAACGCAAAGAGCTTGGGGAACACCACACCTGACTCTACTTGGTCGTCTTCTTTTTCATCTTAAACGTTAATAATTATTATTTTATGCCGAGGTACAGCCAGTCAGCATAGTAGTAGCGTATCTGGCAGACCAGGGTGCTCTTGACGTTCATTTAAACTCAAAATACATAATAAAAAAAATATTATTATATATACGTGAGTGAAGCAAAAAAAAGTGTGCAGGCATTGCAGCAGATGACGTTCTGTAATTTCTGCCTACCCCATAGGAAAAAGGCATGAGTTTATGTATTTTTTGTGGAATTATTTATCTTTCAAATATTTTAGTTATGGATATAAAAAGAGATCCATAATTTCTCGTAAATAAGTTCATAATTTATCACTTAAACTCAGCCATTTTATTTTAATTAGAGATAATCGGATATGGGAGGCCCATGGACAACATCCTTCCGTTATTGATAGATATAACAAACGTAAACAAATGAATCATGAATCATTAGCAATTTTTTTTCCGATACTTTTCGTTAATCTTAGAAATACGAGTATTATCTTATCTTTATTGAAGGTTCACCTTAAAATCGATATGATTCAGGGCAAAATATTGTATCACCGTTATTTTGAACAATATTGTCGAAATCGAAGGAGATTGATTAAGATTGTGTGAGTTATTTTTTCGTTTTGCATATAGTGGATATACTTTTGGGGGCCGAGTCACCCACGTCCGTAGGAACGTACCCTTTTTTTGATTCCCTACACTGGTCCCCGGGTGGTGCAAATTAGGTGACACTAACTGGTGGGAGGCTTCGGCCGAAGGCTTGTGACCACCCACCGGGCAAAGACGTACCGCCAAACGGCCTAGCCGTGTTCCGATTCGATGCTCGGTGTAGCCAACTAGAGAAGTTGGGTCGAGATAGCTGTTCCACTGCAGGTTGACCAGCCTGACGCGCGCTGTTAGGGATGAATCGGGAGACTAGTCGTGGAGGGTAGCGGGATCCGAGGCACGGTGCGCCGCTGGCCGACCGCAGGTAGTTGGGGGCCCAAGTAGTGTGCCAGCCACACACGAAAGGCTGCCCCGCCAACTGTCGAAAAATCCCGAAATGCACCATCGTGCTGGTTGGCGACCAGATGGGGAGGACCCGATGGACATTCCGGGGGGGCTCGGGCGTCCCCGCAGTCTCCGGACTAGTACCCCAATGATGCTGTCCTTTCAGTGCGTGTCTGTAGGTTAGCAGCGTGGAACCTCGTCTCACTTCCAACTCCTCTCCTCCGTTCACTCTTGTAAAATATGAATGATGTCAAGGAAAAGGAATAATAGTTTTAAACAGCGGCTGCACCCCGTCCCCCACAAAGTGCACCTCACCAACATTAGGGGTCTGCACTCAAATCTCTCTGCAGTCCACTACCACCTGGAGACTGAGAAACCAGCGCAGTTTTTCCTTACGGAGACGCAGATAGCGGACTCACTATCTGCGTCTCCGTAAGGAAAAACTCAGACGTGTCGTACCTGTCTTACCCAGGGTTCACACTGGAGCACAATTTTAGACCACGGGCGGGCGTATGTATGTACGCCCGTGACGATCATTGCTGTCGGCGTCTCCGTAACCTTGAGGACTCAAGATTCACAACGCTCTGGGTTCTGGTGGACACAGGTCTGGATAAAATTATCTACGCCTGTGTCTACCGTTCGCACAGTGGAGATCAGGAGGCAACCAGGCTCACAGAGTACCTCAGTAAGGCGGCTGATGCAGCACAGCAGCGATACCCTTCTGCCCAATTAGTGTTACTGGGGGACTTTAATGCCCACCACCAGGAGTGGCTCTTCCCATACCAGTGCACTGATCATGCTGGACGGGAGATGCGTAAGCTTGCGCTAGCGCTAAACCTCACCCAGCTGGTCCAGGGGGCAACGAGGGTACCGGATGTTGATTCGCACACGGCGAATTGCTTGGACCTTCTGCTGACAACAGATCCAGACAGATACTCTGTGTCGATAGCATCACCATTGGGTAGTTCCGACCACTGTCTGGTGAAGTCTGTGTCCGTCTATTCCCTGCCCGATCCCAGCCCAAGGGGCACCCGGCGGGTTTGCCGGTACAGGTCGGCAGATTGGGATGGCATGCGATCTTTCTTCGCATGCTATCCTTGGCAGCCTACTTGCTTTTCTTCGACAGATCCATCGTCGTGCGCGGATGCCGTGACGGATATGTTGCGTCGGGGAATGGAGTACTACATTCCGTTCTCTGACGTATCAATGTCTAGCGAAGACCGGCCATGGTTTGGCGCCGAATATAAGCGCGCCGACGCGCTTAAACATGGGGCGTACCTGGCTTGGGTCGACGCTCGATCGCGTAAGGCGAGTGACGTGGGTCAGAAGAAGAAGGCCTTCAACAGGGCTGCCAAGTCCTGCAAGATGGTGTTGCGAAGGGCTCGGTTCGATTACATTGGCCGAATAGGGACCAAACTTGCTTCTTACCCAGCAGGTAGTAAAGCGTTTTGGTCTCTGGCTAAGTCGGTCGAGACGAACTTCTGCCGTCCTTCACTGCCACCATTGCTGAAACCCGACGGGTCCGGCCCACTCCGCTGAGGAGAAAGCAAATTTATTTGCCTCTCTTTTTGCGGAATCTTCACGTCTGAATTCTGGTGATTCGCGGCCCCCTCCTCCTCCTGATGGATGCGAGACGAGTATGTCGGACATTCGTATCCATCAAAAGGGCGTCCGTAGGGTGCTGCGAAACCTTGACGTGAACAAGGCTAGCGGCCCTGAAGGAATACCAGCACTTGTTCTTAGAACCTGTGCGCCTGAACTCTCTCCGATCTTGACACGCCTATTCCGTCTTTCGTATGAGGCTGGAAAAGTGCCGAATGTTTGGAAGCAGGCTAACGTACAGCCCGTGCCAACTACAGACCCATATCTGTAACCTCCATACTCTGTAAGAGTATGGAACGCGTACTCAGTACTAAGCTCCTGGCATACCTAGAAGCAAACGATATCCTTAGTGATCGCCAATACGACTTCCGCCGAAATCGGTCTACTGGGGATCTTCTAGCGTATGCCATTCACATCTGGAGTGAGGCCATCGAGAGGCACGGGGAAACGCTTGCCGTCTCCCTAGACATCTCGAAGGCTTTTGATAGGGTCTGGCACTAAAGCCTTATTGCTAAGCTTCCTTCATTCGGTTTGCCCGGTGGTATGTGTGATTGGATTGCAGACTTCCTGAGAGATCGGTCCATTCGAGTGGTTATCGATGGCTGCTCGTCAGACTACTTGGATATTAATGCCGGGGTCCCTCAGGGGTCGGTACTCTCGGCAACTTTATTCTTGCTGCACATTAACGATCTGCTAAAACCCGGCACCTTTTGGTATGCAGACGACAGCACTGTTACTGAGAGATACTTGTCCAACGCTCGTGCTACCGGGCCTCAGATCCAGTCTCTCCGGGAGGCCATGGTGGGACGCTTAAACCTGTCCTTGCAGGCAGTCTCCGAATGGGGCGATGCAAATCTGGTCAGGTTTAATGCTGCTAAAACCCAGGCGTGTCTTATTTCCGCAAAAAAGAGTCAATTTCACCCGGCTCCAACTTTCCGAGATGTGACCGTGCCAATAGCTGACCATCTTGAGCTTCTTGGCATTACGTTGACATCGACTCTCAATTTTGGGCCATACATTGAGGCAAAGGCTCAGCTGGCTGCCAAAAAGCTGGGGATCCTTGCAAAGGTGAGAAGGTATTTCACGCCAGAACAGCTGCTCAGCTTGTATCAAGCGCAAGTTCGATCATGCATGGAGTACTGTTCTCATCTCTGGGACGGATCTGCCAAATACCAGCTTGATGCACTAGAGTCGATCGAAAAGCGGGCCAAGAGGCTCATCAGCGATGAGGCACTGGTTAAGTCAAAGCTCCAGAGCCTTGAACATCGTCGCCGAGTTGCCAGCTTGTCGGTTTTTTATCGGTTACATTTCGGGGAGTGTGCGATGGAATTGCATGATTTAATTCCACCCAGCCCGTTCCATCATCGGACTACCAGACGTACGGCGATGCGTCATCGATATATGGTGGACATCCCACCCATACGCACTAAATGTTTTGAGAATACTTTTATTATGCGTACAGCTAAGGAGTGGAATTCCCTGCCGGAGTCTGTGTTTCCCGATAGCTACAATCTAGGGGTCTTTAAGTCAAGAGTGAATAGGTTACTTCTAGGCAAGCGTGCTCCACCGTCGACCACATCATCGCTTACTATCAGGTGAGATAGTGGTCAAGCGAAAGCCTATATAAGAAAAAAAAAAAATGTTCCTAGAGAAATACACGCTAAATCAGCTCATTAAATTATTAAGCTAGAATTATTTTTTCACGAGACAAGCCCGCCACACTATTTCCAATCACTCCAACTCCTGAAAGCCCGAAACAACAGTGGCTACGACAAGAAATGTGCCGAGCCAATGAAGCTCGACGAGTACCGGTGAAACAATTAATGAAAAGTGCAACAGTGGAGTTGGAGCAAGAATTAGCTAGCATTTATCACCACACAAGAACTAATTTAGAGAAAGTGCTGTGTTAAGAGACCTAGGGATTGATAATGCTCAATAGCGTTTGAATAGGAGGCTTTAAAAGACCCGATAACACAAACTTCCTACCTTCTACACCTGCATTTGTTAACTAGATAAATTCCAAACTGTTTAACTGCATAAATAGTGTTAACAACTATTTTAATATTGATTGCGAGCTTACACATATCTATAGACTTGATAGCATTGGTCTAGGGTTGGACTAATGAATGAATGTGCAATTGTGCATATGATTTTCTTGGACAATCCGCAAAATATGATCTTTTTACTATCTAAAATCATTGTGCAGTAGTAAAATTCTGCCAGTGGCGTAGCCTGCGTGAAAGTCGGCAATTACCCCAAGGGAACATACTCATACCGTTCAGCCGTTAAATCGTGAAACGTAACAAACAAGTAAGGAGACAGAGCTACTTACGCATTTATAATATTATTAGTATTGATTACTTAAACCTTCTCTCAAATATTCATGAAAACAATGTAATCTTACCTGTGGGTATTCCTCTTCTTCCTTCTACTATAAGGAGTAGAATACGCATGAGCTGAAGGTCCAAACGTAGTGTCTCTTCCATCATACATACTATCAGGACTCTCAATACTTTCTGCCGTCTCAATAGTATCATAAATATGATTCGTATTTGTATCAACACTTGAACTGGCTATCGGTAAAGTTGAACGCTCCGACAAAGGCTTCGTCACATCAGAATCTTTAGGACTGGTACTTATATCTCCAACATCTATAGTCATGACTAGACCTCGATCTGTTTGCTCGTCTTCACTGGAGTATATAGAAGAATCTTGTGAAGCTTCATCTATAGGGATTCGAAGATAATTCTTGTTGTCTACGTTAGTGACTCCTGATGGGAATGTAATTTCTTTTCCTTCGACGTATGTTTGTGAAATTCTATAGTGTTTCTTTAGTTCTTCATTTGCGTATACATCTGTGTTCACAATACTGGGTATTTCTATAGAAGATCTTCCAGATCCGTTTCCTATGGCTTCGGAGTAGCTGAGGGAACGCTCTAAGGCTCTAGTTCGACTACCTCGTCTGGATTCACTTTCTAAGGCTCTGACCCGACTGCCTCTTCTCGATTCGCTTTCAATGAAGTTCATGTTCGTTACGTCTAGGTTCTGCATTTTAGATAGTAATTGTTTTTTTATTATTATTGATTGGCTTGTGTTTGATCAGTATATCACCTGATGGTAAGCAATGATGTGGTCTACGGTTAAGCACTCTTACCTAGAAGTAACCTTTTCATTCTTGACCTCTAGGTTGTACCTATCAGGAAACACAGACTCCGGCAAGGATATCCAAATGGCCTTCAGGTACTTGATGCTTTTGAATTGAATAATTGTCGATGGCTTTTAAGCGGTTTTGTTCGCAGAAGCTTTTTATGTAAATCTATTGGTCACGTAAGCACCCATAGAAAAATTTTGAAAACAAAATTAAAAATTAAAATTTCCACAAATGAAATATTTAACGTCGCAGTAACATTTTTCTGTCCTCACAATATCAAAAAAGATTTTCCTGTCAGATAAAGAAAAATAAGTAGGTAATATTTGCACTTATCACTTCTGTTCCAATTTCGTTATCATTTTCTTGCAAATCCATTTCTGTTCTTCTCCCTCACATTTTTCAACATATTTTTTATATATTCACTACACTCTCACACACGTTAAAATTAATATTTTATTACACCAAAATATTGACTTGATTTAGTATAGTTTACACCTGTACTGTTCAAAGCTAAAGGTATAACACTGGTGGGTACAATAGTTATCTCTGAAGATAAGAAGCACACCTTTAAGATAAGAAACAAATATATTTGTACTAGTTGTTTTGATCTAATTATGGCCTAATAAAAATCTTTATGGGGCGTTGACTGGAATTTATGAATTACGATTTGGGTAATAAACACGAATAAGCAAATGATACGGTTGCTATTTACTTACTAAGATTTGATATACTTTCTTTCGAGTGAGATTAAGAAGCGACTACAAATCCTCCTCTCACTACAACCTCCGCTATTTATTTCTGATTGGTTTTGTTGCAGGATCTTAATCATTTAGCTCGTTTCTCCGGATCTCGTAGGGTTTCTCTCTTGGCGGGTTTGTGTTGGTCGCCATTCTTGATTTTAATTTGCAGGATTTGCAGTTTTTGAGAACAGTGTGGCGAGTTCTCGTAGAAAAGGAGATTGGATTTGGGTTTGGATTGCTTATTATTTGGGTTTTTGAACAAGTTGGTCAAGATTACTATAACGTGTGTATTTGATAATGTATATGTGTTCATCTAAAATAAAAAAAGCCTAGATAAGGCCAATGTTTATGATTAGCTGCGTATAAGGGAGAAATTCATCGTAGCTACTTCGACTACCATAACATTAGCTGTGATTACAGCCAACGGGAAAAATAAATACACACACCGTCAAAATTAGCGGAACAAATAATAAAAACATCGATTTTTTAAAATACGTTTGTATTATTTTAAATCTTAAAGAATTAGGAAAGGATTCTTTACTTCAAAATACACCTTTTAAAAATAAAAAATGTATTCGGATTTCATACATTTTGTGAGAGTAAAATGTTGTTTTTGTGAAAATTGCACATTGTTGATTTTTTAAGGTTACTAAGGAAAGTTAAAAAAAATTAGTTAAAATAACATTTTACAATAAAATTAATATGACATACTATGAAGTGTTTTTTCCCAATTCTTTTAGTACAGCTTTCACCCGTCTAGACATGTTGGGAATAATGGTATCCATTGTCTCGTGGTATTGTCTCAATCATTCCTGTACAACGGCACTTCGCAGTTCACCCACATTGACAGGGTAGGTATTATGAATTTTGCCTTTCATTTTATCAGGTCCAAAACGTGTTCTATAGGATGCAACACTGGTGTTATCGCCGGCTATTCCAAAACTGCGATATTGACATTTTTAACATAGACCGAATTTGAAAAAGTGATATGTGGCCGAACATTATCCGAGATCAAAACGAAGAGACCACTGATAAAAGAGCAAATGATATCACATTTTATTTTTAAATACTCACTTCTACAGCGATCTTCAATAAGATCTTCTCTATCGATTACTACCAAGTCCGTACGAGCTCCAAAATATATCCTACCTGAATCCAATATTGTTCCACTACCATATGCTACAGTAGTTTAAAAAAATTACAGATGTTCTTGTTCATGATAAAACATTTAATACAGTCCATCAATTCCATTTAAATGACTTCCACACTCATCACAAAACAAGATTTTATTCCATTAGTCCGTTAGCCAAAGTCGATGTTTTCTAGCAAAAGTTATAATGCTAAGGAGCTAAGGAGTGTGCCTCAAGTTATGGACCTCTGGCGGGCAAGAACGAACCAAAACCAGCTTCCTTCAACCTTTTTCGTACCGTAAGCTCACTTACTGCTGCACCTCGAACTTCCTCCAGCTCATTTCAGCTTGAACGGCCTTTAAACGCAGGTTTTTGTGAACGCGAAGCTGAATGAAACGATTATTCCTGTTAAAAGTACAGTTTTTCTGCCTTGTCCTGATTTCTTCACAAAAACATTAGTCTCCCTGAATCATTGGAAACTGTAATAAATGGTTGAAACCGGTAAACGATGAGTTATGCAGATCAACGGTAGGTTTTATCATTTCTCCTTATCTCAAGTGCCCTCGCCCTCTCAGTTTGGATTCAGTTGGCCACAATGGCGTCCTTAACTTCGAAAAAGATCTAAATATTGAAAATAAAACAAATAATTCAGTACGTCAATGAAAATTTGGCATAATTGGTTTTATAATAAAACAAAAGAAAAACCAGCCTGTAACGGTAAAAAAAAGTTTTACGAGATTTTTTATGTTATGTTATTATATGTTCCGCTAATTTTGCCAGTGTGTGTAGTTATATTTACAAAAAATATATTTTCAAATCTTTGATCCGAAATAATACTATGATTTACGAATAATACTGATATATTTTGATCAATAAAACTTAATTTCAATTCAGTTATCAATCCTAGATACAATACGTCAATGCAAACATTATTTAGCATATCAAATTTAATACCGTTGTGACTGCTTTGGTCGTCTCATCCCTAACATGCGATACCTTTTTTTTATAACCATGTGAGCTAGTGAAAAACATATAGTATATATACATTACATTCCTTAACCTAATAATCTCTTTACGATGTACAAAATATTTTCTCTTAAATTAATCAATACTATTAGGTTTTACGACTTATTATTAGTTTTTTTCCTAAAAGACGAAGATCTTTCAAGATGGAAGCCGGAGACTGTCTCGCTGAAGTTGCTTGGAGTGCCAGGGGTAGGAGGTGGTTCCATCTTCACTGGGCTGGGACTGGAAAAACAAAACCAACTGTTAGTGATATTAAATTGATAAGAGATATATATTATATAGTAGAAGTTACAGCACTTAAGGTTATTCTGATCTCCAATCGATTAGTCAAGCTCTCAAATGACACTACCATCATGCCTTATATTGATCAAATCTAATACCACGGAGTAATTATCGTACCACAGCAGGGGAAAGGTCTGCGTTTTCACATGAATAGTCAAATAGACCTTTTCACTTTTTGAATCATATCTGCCGACATGTATTTTATTTTTAAATTTTGCACAAAGGTAGTCTCCCTAATGTCAGCAGCAAATTCATTGAAGATCAAAATGAAAACAGTAATCTGGTATTCATTTTCTGGATGTCACAAGTTGATAAACACTTTCACATTATTTAACTGTAGGGCTTTCTATGTTGCATATTGTTTACAGTGGATTTCTATACATGTACTTTACTTACTCGAATAGATTTTTTATAGACCTGCATTCTAAATTTAAACCTCAAACTAATTAAGAAGTAGTTCAAGAGCATATATCTAGATTATATGATGATCTATACTCACGTTCTATAGACGTCCCTGGCGCAGCAGTACGGGGTATCAACAGGCTCCAGCTGGTCCAACTTCTTGTGGTCGATGACGTACTTTTGCTTGTGCGAGTCGTACCTGCAAACTCTTTACGGTTACTGTTCACGAATTCTGTGGACACATTCAATGGTACTACCAAAAGTTTGGTATGAAGCTAAGTTGTGTGGGTAAGTGGTACTGGAATCTTTGAACAATGAGCTCTCAATGAGCTCTGGACAATGAGCAATATAGCTCGCTAAACAGTCATGCTAGTAGTAATAAACTTATGTTAAACCCTTAATTAGTCACAGAATACGGTAAGAGTCGATTGAATAAAAATCTACAGCGTACATAATTCTATAAACTAAATGAGTATTCAGAATTGAAAGGTCGGTATGGAATGATAAAACTGATTATTAGCATCTCAAACAAATCAGCTATTGGCATATACAGTTTTGTGATGTTGCCAGCTTCAAGGAAATGGGTGCTGGTAAAACATGCATATGAGACACTTCGTTTTTTGTGTCTTAGTTTGTCAAAGAATGGCTTGAATAATACTCGTAGGTTATTTTAATCATAATCCGCCTACAGCAATTTTTTTCTGAACTTAGGCTAGATGACTAGTTTGTGTCGCCATTACCTACGAGACAGAGACGAGGTCGCTCACAATGGGCCTCATCAGAAGGCTTAAAGACACACAAAGAGCAATAGAGAGGGCTATGTTCGGAGTTACCTTGCGTGATCGACTCAGAAATGAAGATATCTGAAGAAGAACCAAAGATACCGACATAGCCCGAAGAATTGCGAAACTTAAGTGGCAGTGGGCAGGGAGCGCACATTGCTCGCCAAAAGGAAGGCCGTTGGGGCAGAAAAGTTCTGGATTAGAGACCGCGAACCGGAAGACGATACGTTGGAAGGCATCCTACTAGTTGGACCGTTGACCTAGTTAAGGTTGCGTGAATCCGCTAGATGCGAGACGCACGGGATCAGTCAATGTGGTGACGCCTGGGGTTGGCCTATGTCCAGCAGTAGATGTCTTTCGGCTGAAAATTACTATAACTATTTGGCTCTTTTTTATGGTCTGTTCAATATACTGCAACTACCACTCTAATTACTGTACCATACCTCTCCAACTAAACTTTTACTGGTACAAAAGCTCACTCACTGCACGACCGGCGGGAACCGGTAGCCCCACGCGACCTCCTTGGGCAGGTACGACGTCTGGCTCTGAGTGAACGTGCCCATCGATGCTGATGCGCCTTTGAGACTCACTGTGATCTCGTAACTGTTACGAAGAGAAGGATTATAGTGTAAATTAACTGTTGGCTGAATGGTAGTTAGAACTATTCAAAAAGTCATAAGCATGTTTGGAATTGTAGCGTAAACTGAACTTTCTTTGATGGCTACTAAAGTTGTTTATCCATAAAACACATTTGTTTGGAAACTAAATAGCAAACACATACAAAATCATCATTTACTAGCCTGACGCAATGTTACCAGTATTCAGCATTTATCTATGGTTAAAATATAAGGCAACCTATACAAATTAGTCGAGATAAATGCCTCCATTTTTGGTAAAAGCTTGCCAAAAGTAGAGTTTAAATCTCTGTTGATGTTTTATCATTGTTAAAGTACAGGAAGCAGACGTTGTGACTAATGGTCGATACCTCGTAAGTTATAAGGTATAATACGTTTAAAAATATTATTCTTAACATGAAGAGAGGAGTCGAAAAAAAAAGTTAGGTACAGTACAACTATTTTGTTAATGTCCCTTGGCAATAATCGCATCTCCGAATACAAATTAATGCTGATTTCCATGCCCATCAATTATTAGATTTATTGCGTATAATCATTTGAATTCAGAACTAAGTACTTTATCGTTGTTTTTTTTTTTATATCCGTGTGAAATATATAGAGCTGTAAAAAGAGAAGCTTTAGCAGCTTTCCTCCCATTTTTAAAATAAATTACATTATGTTAAAAGAGTATTACCATCTCTATATATACATCCAAATTGATTGAGAGCGTCCGGTCTGCACCAAGTGCAAAGGGGCAGAGTAAAATCGTTCAGCTGATAGTTACCAGTATAATAAGATGCTATGTGTTTGATAGAAATCCGAAGACTGACGAAATACGAAGTATGCCGAGGGACATAAAGAAAATGTTTGCACTGTATAAGTTTCTTATACCCACGTTTAGTTAATTTTGCATAAAAACCTGTGAAATAGAATGCGAGCCTATTGCTACTAATTCATATCTTAATGGAATACCTAAAGACAAAGACATGTTATCGGACCAGGCAATTAAAACTGTAAATTTATTATTATTACGGCACACCAACGAAAGTTTCAAAAAAACATTGATAAAAGATTAATCACATTTTTTATATTGACTTCAGTGAACTATTCACTTAAAGATGTGGACAGCACTTACATATTTAATTACATAGAATACATTAAATGTCGCTAAATACACATTACTAAAATGTCAAACAAGCATCATCATCATCATCTACCTGCCCTTGGCCCATGTCACTTGTGGTCGGCGCAATACTTTTCTTCTTCCATACCGTCCTGTCCCCCGTCACACTAACACTGACTCCCTTTTCTTTCATATCACTCCTCACACAGTCCATACATATTTTCTTTAGCCTTCCTCTCCCTCTCCATCCATCCACATTTATATTCATAACTCTTGATTTCCGAAAAAGGAGGAGGTTCTATGTTCGACATTAAGATTGTTTTTTTTTTTTTTTGTTTGTTTACCGATATCTCCGTCAATTGTGGACCGATTTTGAAAATTCTTTTTTGTTTGAAAAAGTATGTTCCGAAATTGGTCCCATTTTAATTTGGTAAAGATCTGATGAAAAACTTCGGAGATATACAACAGAACTCATCAATAAATAACAGCAAATCTCTTGGAATTGCAGCAATCGCATGTCTGTTTATTGTTTATACCATTTCATAACATAACATCACGCCAGTACGCTCATAAAGGGTACGCAGACCTCTCATTTCTCCGGTTATGTTCAAGTGTCATGAAATCTATTCTGGCGTTATAAGTTACCTTACTGACTTGCCTATTAAGTAGATACAACTAAAAAGTGAAAATAA
This sequence comes from Orthosia cruda, assembly GCA_964057195.1. Taxonomy (NCBI): domain Eukaryota; kingdom Metazoa; phylum Arthropoda; class Insecta; order Lepidoptera; family Noctuidae; genus Orthosia; species Orthosia cruda. The sequence goes on along the minus strand of OZ059833.1, from coordinate 18,203,309 downwards.
AAAAACATTTTGCAAAAAAATATTACCGACTTCCAAATACAAAACTACAAAGTGAAAAATAACTTTATTTTTTGAAGTCGGTGTCCATAACGCAAAAAATTGGTACCTAGGAAAGACACCGACTTCAAAAAATAACGTTATTTTTCACTTTGTAGTTTTGTATTTGGAAGTCGGTAGAATTTTTTTGCAAAAAGTTTTTTTATAGTAACATGCGTTTAATGCCTTTTAGTTAAATGTCAAACTAGCAAAAAAGAGTCAAAAGACACTAATCATTACCAATCAAAATATACAAACCAAAACATAGAATTAAATTATCCTGAATAACAAAAAAGTTATAAAAAAATAATAACAGGATACAGTAAAAGTATTTTCTAAGAAAATTTCTACTGCAAATTGGTCGAATTGCATCGCAATGCGTCCATGTGAACGTACTTGAAATTTCTTTGGGTAAAAACCTAATCATCAGGAAGGTCGCTAAGATGTCAAAAATAAGTAATCAGGGCTGTCCATAGATTCTAACAAGGCTGTTCACGATAAACCTAGCATGAACCACCATGAAAACCATTAAAGTATTTTTTCTTAGTAAAAAGTACTCAGGAAGTCAGGAACACCTTCACCTGTTATGCGCGATCAAATCCGGCGTATATCCAAATAGCGGGCTGGTAGCATCAATGACGTGTACCAACGTGACGGGCCAGAGGAGGAACTGGCGCTGTTGGAGAGTCAGACTGCGTGCGTAGTAGCGAATAACTTCGCCTTCTTTGGTTCTGGAAGAGAAATGAATAGGTATTATAGCATAAGTATAGCATTCTGCTGGGACTTAGGTCTTCTCTAATAGAGGTGGAGTGAGCTAACATCCACCACGCGGGCCCAGTCCCACTCCTGTATTGTTAGATGTCATTTGTCTTCGAATTTTTGGTTCTAGCATATGCCGGTTTCCTCTCGATGTTTTCCTTCAGTGCAGTTGGTGCAGCAGCAGTGGTGATGAAATAAATTACACAAAGTAAAGCGCCTGCTCGGGTTTGAACCCTCGGCCTACAATTCGTAAATCGGGGCCGGCTTCATTCGAGTCAGCCGTAGCGCCCTAAGAATATATTTTAAACAAAGCCAATACGATGCCAATTAAATTTATTTTTTACGTGTTAATAAAATATATTAAAAAAATCTAACCTCTATAAAACACTCCCTATAAGTCAAAATAACTGAATAAAAAAATGTATTTGCTGAAAAATCTTCGTAGATGAAAGAATACATTGTTGGTGAATCTATAAGCCTAAATTTTAAAGTTTTATTGATTTTTATGACTTCTTGTGTGCATTCGTGCCGACCCGCGTATACAGCGCAGATCATACAAGCGTACTTTTCAAGAATAAACTGATATCAATTAGTAGAAGCTTTACGGGCTTGAGGCGTAAGCCCTAGTGAGCCTGCTGAGTCCGAGGTTCCGTACGTTTACGTTAACGGCCTGTATAGGATCTCCGAGAATAATTATTGCGTTGATATATCTGTCCGTAATCCAGCATTAAAACAGTACTACAGACAGCGGTTTTCTCTTCAGGCACAAAGCACCGACGGGTAACTAATTGACGTATCATTTTTTATTTCATTTATTTTTTTGTAAAAAATAACCTAGTCAATTAAGTGATAGTAAGAACTTTTAAAATGCCACGGATTAAAACTTAGTTTTATATCGAAAAAGATTTGTTTACATCTGGATGCATAAGCCAGTTGCAACTGCGTAGAGGATAGGTACTCGTACATCGAGAAATATTAACTAGATTTGAGAGTATTACGCTGAACACACTTCAGCGTAATACTCTCAAATCTAGTTAATATTTCTCTTACCAAATATATACTTTACTTATCTTTATAAATGTTTTGTCCTGTAATTATTTAAGTGGTGTACATTATAGTATATAATAAATAAATATATAAAATAACAAATTCAATATCAATATCCGCGGTGTTTTTGTTTAAATAAACAAGTGCTACTCGTATCAACTTGAAAATTTGAATAATTTTAGACGACGTTTGCCTAACTGTTTTGCAAATAGGAAAGAAAGTATATTATGTTTTTTTTGCAACAGAGACTGAAAGGTGGATTGTGTGCACAGCTGGAGTGGAATTCCCTTCCGGAGTCTTTGTTCCCTGATAGCTACAACCTAGGGGTCTTTAAGTCAAAAGTGAATAGGTTTCTTCTAGGCAAGCGTGCTTCAACGTAGACCACATCATCGCTTAACATCAGAAAAAAAAGAAAGGGGTCTTAAAAAATCGTAGCCGGGCTACTAGGCTATGTGGGGTATCATATTTAAGAGCGCTATTTACATATACTCAAATTTTTTTTTTTTTTTTTAGGCCGCCTAATTTTAACTTTTGACGAAAACATTTGAATAAAAATACCTTTTTACCCTTATCTCCGAAGTTTGCATAGAGACAAATCTGTAATTATTCTATGTGAGATTACAGAAAAAATAAAACGATGTCTCTAAACAGCAAAATTTTTCAGAAATCTAAATTAACATTAAAGCTATTATAGTAAAGTACTGTACGCCTGTTCGCCCTTCCACCTGTCCGCCTGTCCATCTATCCTATTTTTGAAGGACTGTACGTAAAGTAACACATCCAAAACATTTTTATATGATAGAACGGAACCCTCGGTGCGCGAATCCGACTCGCTCTTATTTTATAACGCTACGTAAGGTACTTACTACGTACTATTTAATTGCTCTCATATTCTGCTGAAGACGAAACACAACTTATCAATGCCTGATAAATTACTTGACTGCAGTAGGTACCAAGGCCCAACCAAAGTAGGTTCCAGCAATTAAAAAACCATGTATGTACAAACACATAATTTGACGACTTAATATATGAGGAACACCACACATCACCTGTAAGTATTAACAAAGTGTGCTGTAAACTCAGAGCTGATGATGTGGTCGTAGTTGAGGTCCCAAGCTCTTATCATCAGGCAGAGACGACCATCACGCATGCTGATCTGAAAGATAATCAGGAGAAACTATGTATTATGAATAGTTAAGTATACTTTTAACTTAATAAGAATCTTCTTTTGACCATTTTTAGGGTTCCGTACCCAAATGGTCCAGTCAAATGGTTGGAGCTACAGTCTTCAAGTTCACAGTAATCATAATAATAATTCAAAGTAAAGCATCTTGTTGACCCAAAGCCGTACAAATTGTCAAAAAATATTTTTAAATGTTTTTACTCTCGCTCACAACTAAAGGGGAAACGCGAATTTTTTCTTACCTCTCCCTTCTGTTGGGATATCGTTGTTTAGAACTCGTTGATTAGATGAATACTGTATTTTTTGTTTTATAAATATTAGAATGGAATGAGCTTTACCAAAGTCAGCTTCTTTTTCGAAAATTTTGTTCCGAGGAATTTTAATTTCCCATTGACCTATGAACTTAAAATTTGGTGATAATGTTTATTATTACGTATATTTTACTAACAAATAAGTACCAATTAAATAATTTGTTTTTCAACACACTTGCTCATAAAGTGGCTCTAATTTCACCGCAATTAGGCACATAATGACACCTATTATCAAACTGTGACTTTTTCATTGCTATTATTCACAAGTGAGTTATAGAGTTTTGTTTTAAATATATTGGTTGAGTTGCTTTGTTCTTAAAAAAGTTTCGATACAAAAAAGATCGTGTTCAATAGTACAAATGCAACACATTTCATGCAACTTCGTATTTAAATAGATAATTTCAACTTGTACGTGTTTAATAAATAAAACTTTCACTCAAATATAACTTTTGTTTTTGTCTGTAATAAAGAAAACTTGAAATTCCCCATTTTGTACGTGGCTAAAACGCTATCCGCTAAAAGCCAAAAAAAAGAAAACTCATTCTTTTTAGTCTGTGGCCGATCGCTAGAGTAAAAATGTTCTGTGGTGGCCGATCGCCATTGTTAGATGCGCGCGCATAGGAAAACTGATTAATTTTGCCCGCCATTGCGAATAAAAATTCACAACTCGTTTTCACTGTTGGAAATGATTTTTTAGTATTAGTTTCTTCTCAAGTGTGTTGAAAAACGTCGTATGATACACGTGTGTATTGATGATTACCGTCCTCGGCTCTCTTAAAACCCTCACCTGACGGCTCGGGTCTCAATGGCGCCTCAGCGGTAAACACCAACGTTACACACTTGTACCATAATGTACTATTAATTCCTTTTTTTTTTCTATGACAACCAACTTGATTTTGTGGTTTGATACGGAACCCTAGATTTTTCCAGCACAGTATTAAATACAAGTTTCATTTAATTTAATTTATTATACCAAACATAATAATTAATTTACCAATATGTACCTACAATAATTAATTAATTATACACTTTTTTTTTTATTCAAATATGATGATTTTAATTAATGTTTATTCTTTTTTTTATAATTTTATCGGCACTTATGGTTCGGGAATTGAATTTATGATTGCATTTTTCATGTAGATATGTTTTTGAGATTTCGAATGTTATTGTAAAACTAACCTAATCTTAAGAACAAAACAAACCTAAATGTTGAAAATAATTTATTTTGTATATTTAACCCGTTTACTGTGCATGCGGTTTTAGCCTTTAAGTGATTGTTACACTTGCAAATGAATGTCTGTCAATAGCAATGTATTTTTTATGTGTAAACAATTGTTGGTTAACCTAATAAATACATAAAACCCTAAATGTGCGAAGTCCAACAAGCAGTTCACCGGTTTTAGGAAAAGTCATGGAGAATGTAACGTTACGGCAGGCAGTTAGATGAAATAAAAAAGCCCTCGCGATTGGCTATACAGTGTGCTTATGCCGAGTTTTTTAACGTACTCACTCGTGATATAACGTAAACGATCAGTAAAAAGAGAGGTTTTTCCTTACCGTCGCCAGACGGCGCTTATCCAATTTCAATACAAATTGACGCTTACGTTAACGCGATTGAGCGTGAGTAAAAACTCGAACTAAGGCCTCAGAGTGTTCGTCGAGTAAGTAAGGCTCTACTTTTGGTAAGCTTGGCATTCATAAAACAGGGCACTCAGGAAGTGATGACCTTTTATAAAGCTTGGCTGCAGCATCTGATTTACTCATTTCCTAAAATGTTTTCTGAGGATTACTATAATTAACTAACAGGGCTTCTCTAAATACTTTCATTAGTAGACAAAAACTAGTCATCAGTTAAAATGTCTTACCACAGCCTTCTTACTGAATCCAACACCATCCCTGGACAGCTTCTCTGGTCTCGTCAGCTTAGCGTAGACGACGCACGTGAGCACGCCCGAGAGACCGGTACCCAGGATTAACTGAAATGGATTTACAAGACGTGCTTTGGTCGTGCCTTTGTCAGACAAATTCAGATTGGAATATGCTATTCGAAACAGTAGATTTCGATACCAAAACTTTCGTATTAGCGTACCAGTTTAAAAATTTTTCGAAAGAGCGTGCGTCGCAATAACGCCATTCGATATAGCGGTTTTCGATTCAATATGAGATTTCGAACTGGCGTACCAGTCGTTCGAAATCAATTCGAAACTTCATATCACTCCCGTCAAGAAAGCTATGGAAAACTAGATAAGTTTAGATTTGGATCTTGGCCTAAATTCACACTCTATGAACCGCATGAAAATTTGCAAGTTCCATTATTCTATTAGACAGTACTTTTCGATATACCCAGAAAACACTAGCCTCGATTTGAGCTAGTGCCATCTAGTGATAAAACTTCCAACTAATTGTTACAAGTTTCTATGCAGTTAAACTAGATGGCGCTGCTCACAGTAAAGTTCATAATATCCGTAATTTATTTACTAATTATTAACCATCTGTTACAGAGTGACATAATTACACGAATCTATTATTTCCGTTAACAATGGACGACCTCCAATGCAGTAAATAAATATTTATGTAATGTATGCTCTGTAAACTAAAATAGATAGGTTGGTACAGCTGTTCAATACTGAAAATTATTACCCACTGTCATGCTTAAGTACTAAAGTCATTATTTTCGATTATTATGTTTTCGGTAGGGATTTTTATAGAATACGTACAAACAATAAAAATATGTAGTGGTTCCTTGATCATGGCACCACCATGGTCGTGAAAAACAATTAAAGATAACTAGATTGATTTCAGTAGATTGTAAGTAGATAAATCATCGAAATTTCTAGAGGACAAGCAAGACGGGTGTCTGATAATAACCAACTTTACCTGCATTATAAACAGGAATATTGACTCAGGACATTCTTCATCTATTGCCCGATCTCCAAATCCAATCGTAGTCTGAAAAAGATAAAACAAAATCAATAATGATACAACCACTCCAGCTATTTTTAACTGACTTTCCAAAAAGGAGCTTTTCTATGTTCGGCTGTATTATTTTTTATGGTGTATTTTCACCGATTTCTCCGTCAATTGTGGACCGTTATTTTTTTTTTTGTTTGAATGAGTACGTTCCCGAATTGGTCCCATTTCGGACAACATGGCCTATCTATATATGACAATGCATGGTTAGCTTAGAGACGCCATTCAAAATCCGATATAGTGGACGGCCCAAGATGGCGGACTAGTTATTTTTTGTGCACTGCCATGATATGGGTATCAAATGAAAGGGTTTGCTGAGAAGAATACGAAAAAAGCTTGGTTAAAAAAAGATTTTTTAATTAATAATAATTGTTCCTCTTCCTTTCCTATAGGTTTGTTTTGTTATTAGTCATAAGTTTAGAAATCTTCAATATTGTATATAAATTATATCTAGGTACCTAATCCTATAAAGGAAGTAACTAAATTTAAAAAAAAAGGTTAAAAATTCACGATCCATAAAATACAGGAACCCAACCGATCTACTTACCGCTTGCACAGAACACACAAAGGCATCCCCAATCTCCCGAGCAACTAACTCTTTGCAGCTAATTCCCGTAAAGAGGATGCGACACTCAATAGTCCTTGATTGTCACAATTTGGTCTTTGGCGGTAAGATTGGACTAATTGGATCTTGTCTGTGGTGTGGTTCAATTATGTGATGATTGAGAGACGTTAACTGGTGGATTTTGATCGGTAATGGTATTTTGACAAACGATGGTTCTTTTGACGATTTTTCGGCACATAGAAGTGTGACCGACTGAAGAATTAGTTTTGAAGTAAGTATGTAGGTACATTTGGTCACTGACCAAAAGTGATTCCAATAAAGGTCTCCCAAACAAGCCTTTAGAAACTGGTATACCTATCAATTAACAACGACTGCTTTAAAATGCAAAATAAAGTATTTATTTATAACACAACAATACAACAACAACAATATTGTTTTTTTTAAAACTTCTGGTAAGAAATGTGACCAAGTACACTAAAGAACGTTCAGACCCTTTTCAATTTCAATTTTTTCTCTCAGCAAGCCGCTGAGCTATTAACTTTTTGCCCTAAATATGCATGCTGCGATGCTCATAAACCCTGCCAGCTCCCTCTACAAACTCATTGTCATTGGTGTTTATTGCCCATCCTTTACACCCACTACAACACTTTGGGAATTCGTCTCCTAGTAGTGAGAAGCAGAGCAATCATGGCTCCCAGTTAAGAGCTAAAACCTCGAAACAATAAGTATGGGCTTCCTTATTTCATGTCTCCTAAACTAATATTATACCAAAATACATGTGGCTGTTCCAATACTTCCAATATTGCCATAAGCTGATTGTATTTATTTTTGATAAATAAAGTTAAGATTGCCCTAGTCGACGGCACGAAGTATTTTGTGCGTGGGGTTAAAATTCATGCTATCTGATCTGACAACACGTAAGAAAGAGATAGATACTGTGATGAGCAGTAAGAAGCTAGTTCGCGTACGAATACACACTTTTGCAAATTTGTAGCGAAATGGATGATGATTTAGGACGAAAACGAGCGCGCGAAATTTTATAAACAGAACTCTGGGCATATGGATTTCATTAAAAACGACTAAATGGATCTGTTTAAATGAAATTATTTGCATTGTTGAACTAATAATCTATCGCTGTATGGTGACTGTTTTCAATTTTCCTTCTTCTTTTAGTTTTCTTAGGTTTGCTAAAGGGTAATCCCTGGAAGTGCCGATTTGATTGCGAAAATTATTTCACACTCACAGAGTGACGTTTCCTGTTGGATAGATAAATGAAGCTAAATAGCTGGTTTGATATTGTCATTGCTTCGTACCACCCACTCCCAACACTTTGGAGCTTCATCTCCTTGGACCAGAAGCAATCATGGGCTATTCCCAGCCACCGGCACACCTTGAGACAATTGTATGGCTTCCTTATTTCAACCTGTTTCGGAGGTAATGATGAATCTATTTGGGCGTGATTGCTCTGTGGGTTAGACTATTTAGCGCCCACGTTGAGCTGGTACGAAGGAAGAACGAAGAGCGAATCAGAACGAAGAATTTTGACTTGAGAGCCTTAACGAAATTATGTTCTACCAGCTACAACAATAATCAAAAAGTCCAAGATATATGGAGTAGTAATGCGTTGGTGAAATGTCACGTCGTTTTTTGAATGACAAGCCATTGGCTGACAGTGGCTAGTATTATATTATCTGTGACAGTGGTTAACTTCGTTATACTTATTCATACATAACATTACTTTTGCTCATGCTCAACTCAACTCATATTGGCAATGAACAGATGTGATTGGTTGGCTTATTTTTTTTTGACATTAACGCTGCTCAAGTCCATGATTCTTGACGCTCCAAATGTTACCGAAATCTTATAACACAAAATCAGTGGAATTGAGTTATTTATTTATTATTTATTTATTTAAAACTTCATGCAACATACAGATACATAGGCGGACTTAATGCCTGAGGCATTCTCTACCAGTCAACCAAGGGTGGTGGAGAGATAACATGTTACACAGTGTTGTTTAACAGTTATGTTGGTATGTTCTTGGAACGTACTCATACTTTCTAACTTCGACTTTCATTTTCATTTAATATCTACCACACATTTTATGTGGCAATAATTCAGTAACTTCTGGGGCGTCTGGGCTCTTGCTCTATTGAGTATGTCAAGCAGAAAAATCATATGCCAAACTCGAGAGTTGTGATTGGTTGGCAGTTGATTGGCAGGTGTGGCCAATTTTGAGTATAAGTCGAATATAAGCATCCGGAAGACAGGCCGTAGTGTATCAAGAAATAAAAATGAAACTTTTCTTAATAATATCATAATAAAAAGAGTATGAGTCGGTTTCTGATTTGAGTATTTGGAGTTAGGGACGTGTCAAACCCTTTAATGGCAGATCAGGCTAAAATAAAGTTTGTCAAAAACCTAAGGTCTCAGATATTGGGGGTACTATATGGTATGCACTGAGAACTCGTGAAAAATAAACTCAGGACCGTAAAATCTTTCATTTTAATTTTGTCAGTTAGACTGTTTACAGTGCAGTACACATAATTAATTCGACACAAGGAAAGGATAGTGACCGGAGGCCGCAGGTTTACAGTTAAGGGTTATTTGCTTGGCTTTGATAACACACCTTTTGCACTAAGCCCATTCCTTCAAAACCATATATATCTACAGATTACCGGTAGTTCTTTTCCATTCCAAGTACAAAGTCAGTGCATATCACAATGCCGTTGTATGGACTGCGGCACGCTTCCAACGGCATCGTTTTGTTGGCTAATCTGTTCAAATTAGATCGTTTACACTACAAAAGAACTAATATGCAGTGCACGCGGTACAGAGCGTGTGTTAACAGTCGTCTAAGGTCAATGTCAGGTCAAGAGGATAACTGGGTCTGCAGTTATTATGATGTTAATATAGTTATCAGAGTCTTGGTTAAATCTGAGGCCGCATTTCAGTTATAAAGAAAAAACAACAAGAAGAAAATGAAGCTGTGCAGGCGGAGGATCTGGTCAGCCAGCTCGTGAATATGTATCCACTAGCTGGATGACCTAAACCGTATGTATCCTCCGACTGCACAGCATGATTTTCTTCTTGTTAAGGTACATCTTTTTAGTTCGCTTCTTAAGCAGTCGGGTTTATTGATTTTATTAACTTTTATTATTTACAACTTTATAAAAAACAAAGAATTACAACTTTTTAGTTATTTATTTTTCGAATAAGTTAGGTTACGTTAGTTTAGTTAGGTAGTTAGTTCTCATTGTATTTTTCGAATTACATACTTTGATTTTCAAATAAACAGATTCGTTATACACTAACAAAACAATTGAAAAAAGTGTTCCGCACTCACACTTTTCATTCATCTGACATTTCACTACAAGTCGAAAGGGATGGCTTGATAAAACCAACAAGAAAAAAAGAGACAGCTAGTGTTTGTCACTTGCGTGTGAATGTAAACAAACATTATTCTGACCACCAATGTTGTTATCTTTTTCTAACCTCCAAATATCAGAATATTAGGAAAAAAATGAAATAAATTAGTAAATTGAGGCGTATTGCGTACTTACATATGGTATGAGATCCCTTCTGCTTTATGTACTTTGGTATCATAATTGGTACAATTTCTAAATACACACGCTGGCATTTTTTTATTTTGTTTCAACAAAGCGTATCGCTCTTCGCCATGCGTGACATAAACTAAAGACTAAAGTTCACAATTGTGACCTATTCGAGTCTTCACTATGCGAACGCTCATAACATATCTGTTTATTTGAATTTCATTGCTTATAAACATATGTGTAATCAGCTCTAAAAACCCTTCATTTTGATATCTCAATGGGTTTGGAAGGCAAAGAAAATTGAGACCTCGACAATATTATGGCGCCCAAAATCCGCCACGTTTGTTTTTTTTAACGTCACTTATCTAAGAACACTTGGGTGGTCAAGACCTATCTAATGATGTCTTAATTATATATATATCTGTCTGGTGGTTTCAAAGATATAAGGTAATAAAGAATATAACATACATACAAGATACGCGCGAAAAACATAACCCTTTCCTTGCAGCCGAGTAAAAAGTAAATTGTCGTTGACACGCTAAAAAGGAAAAGACAGCTATTGTATTCCTTTTGTTACATGTCCCCCTCAGATTCTCGGCCCTTATAATGTGATTTACACTAACTGTCCTTAGTGGGCGACTCAAGTAAATCCGCGCTAATGCAATAACTGGCAATTTTCACTAATCTGATCGTGTGTCTGTCTGTCTGTAGAGAACGGGGGCAATTCGTTACTGTCCCTAATGTCAAGTATATTGGTAAGTTGCTTCTCGTCTTGAGTTATGAACTTATGAATGTTTCTTAGCTGGTTATATGAAATATTTTGTATTATAAAATATATAATATTGGCGTAGATTGTCACAATTATAGAAAAATTACATTCTATGAATAAAAGCGATGCGGTAGCAAAGCTAAAATTTGAGTATCGTATCGAAATGTCACGGTCAAATTTATAATGATAATATTGCCTTTAAATTTTTTTTAAAGACGGTGATTCAGTCAGTCATTGAACTCTGCTGCCATTAATTATATGATTGCCAAATAACTTTGCGAGAAAGTTGTAACTTTGAACCTAGGAACAGCTAAATTAGTGATTTGATGAGTGTTTTTGTTACAATTGCATTTTCTTTGTTTTTGGATGAACTAATCGCAGTCTTTCAGCCTTTGTCTTTTAATATTCACTATCGAATCAATAGTTTTTGATATCAAAACATTCGGAGTCTTGAGAATATTATAGAATCAGCAAGCGTTCTCCATTGTCGACCACATCACCGCTTACTATCAGGTGGTCAAACGCGAGCACTTCAATAATAAAAAACCAGACAAGTGCGAGTCTGACTCGCGCACAGAAGGTTCCGTATAAACTGCTACATTCACCAAAAATAAATAGGTAACATTACTAACGTTCATAAACAATGAAAGCACCGAACATTGATCTAACGAAGGGACAAAATTAACTTTGCCATTCGAAAACTGTTGTCCCCATACATCAATATACAAAACGTTTATTTTCCAAGTATATTTTATAAGTTCGTCGGCTATTACTCGTAAACTTTTAAAGCCTACTTAGCTATGTAATTTCGTTATATCTACCTACTACTGCCGTGATTTTTTTCAAATATCCAAAATAAACTATTTAACTGGCAGTGGGGGCAGGGCATATCCATGCCAAATTATAGCTTCTAGTAAGTAACTAAGAGTCTCTGAGCTAAACTGCGGACGGACAGACGGACGGATTTTCTTGTCCTTTCTTCTCCAAAAAGCAAAACTGTCGAATGGACGATAGAATCAATTAATATTACCTTCAAATTTTTTACGTTCAAACGTGCAGTTTAATTGCCTAATTGAAATAAATAATTGCAGACTTTGACTTTGGCGGACGGGCAGACGGACATGGCGAAACTTAGGGTCCCTTGTTGACTACGGCACCCTAAAAAGGAAATGAATTTTACTAACCTGAGCCTCAACCGAAGCCAAGAAAATCGTCACAAAGTCCTTTCCCCCGGTAACACAGGTCCTCTTAGGAGGGTCAGGTTCGAAGTCGTAGTGGGCCAGTGCAGTGATGTACCAGAACACGGCGAACACCAGCCAGATAGCGAAGTGGACCACTATGGTACCAATGACGATCCAGCGCCAGCGGAGGTTGATCTGGAAAGAGATGGTGTTATAAGAGCGGTGGAGGTCTTTGTGTGGTGGTTTTATGATGGTGATGGTTACTAAGGGAGGAATAAGTCGTGAGGAAAGTTTTAAGTATAAATGTGGCTGGTTGTGGTTGTTCAGGACGACCAATAGCGGTGCCAATCTAGACAGTTTCAATGCTGTTTAGACCCCGGCTTATCTTTTTCCGCAAAAAAGAACCTACTCCACCCGGCACCATCTTTCCTTTGTGTAACGGACCATCTCGACCTTCTTGGTGTTAACATCGACCCTCAATTTCGGTCCATTCATTGAGGCAAAGGCTTAGTTGGCTGCAAAAAAGTTGGGGATCCTTGCAAAGGTGAGACGGTACTTCACGCCTGAACAGCTGCTCAAATTGTATAAAGTTCGGACTTGCTTGGAGTACTGCTCTCACTTCTGGGACGGATCTGCCAAATTTCAACTTGATGCACTTGAGTCGATTGACAAACGGGCCAAGAGGCTTATCGGCAACGATGCACTGGTCGCCTCAAAACTCCAGAGTCTTGAACATCGACGCCAAGTGGCCAATTTGTGAGTTTTTTATCAGTTACATTTCGGGGAGTGTGCGATGGAACTGCACAATTTGATTCCGCCTAGCCCTTTCCATCACCGGACAACAAGACGTACGGCAACGCGCCCACCCATACGTAGAAAGAGTTTTGCGAATACTTTCATTTGTACGCACAGCTAAGGAGTGGAATTCCCTGAGTCTTTGTTTCCTGATAGCTACAACCTTGGGGTCTTTAAGTCAAGAGTGAATAGGTTACTTCATGGTCCACCACATTATCACTTAGGTACCATCAGGTGAGATAGTGGTCAAACGCGAGCCTATCGATAAATAAATAAAAAAATAAACAAAGGAACGATGAAAACTTGATATGATATGTTTAGAACGAAAGCCCGGTGTTGCAATGCGGGCTAAAATATATATATGGAAGAAGAAGACAATATATTGGAACAACACCAAATAAATTGAGATAAAGATCATTAGGAGAATGGTTCTTAAGAGTTTAATATCCAAAAATTGAAAACAGGAGACTATAACTAAACATACGCCATCCTTCTCTCTATTTTTCCGTTTGTGTCTGTCAAAAATATACAGAATTATTATATTAATTAATTATATTAAACCGTTATAAATATACAGAAGAAAGAAAGAAAGAAAAAGTATTTAATTTTCCAAGAACGACATAGAAACATTCATTACAAGAACAAGAACAGCAATAGTAGATTTTGCAAACTAAACTCTTTAGGATAGCGTTAGTAGTTCTTAAATTATGTTAGCAAAGAAAACTTTAAACTTGTGTTTGTGGCAATAAGGCTTCCACTCAGCATAATGCTGTACAGTGGGGGACGTTACGTACGGAAACCAAGATCTGTAGCGTATGTAAAGATAGATACAAAAAAAAACAAATATCGTTTGGAAACACCAAATACGTACCTACATACTTTTTTCTCTATCATACAAATATATGGACGGGAAAACAGACGGCGTAGGCTAAGTATTTGGAGCCAGTTTTCACCCTTTGCTTACAAACCCCTAAAAATATGTCATTAATACTTCAAACAAATTAAATTCCTATATAATTAGTTAACCCCTCAATGCAAAATTGTATAGTGTTACCATAGTAACACCCTAAGAAATACTGTACAAAGGTACCTACATATTAGCCACATGATAGATGAAATTATATCATTGCTAATAATATACTGTCTACTGTCTACTTTTCCGGCAATTTGAACTACCATAAGTATAGACTAATGACTGGTATTCCTTCAGCAAATTACAAGGTAGGGTTGAGAAAAGGTAAAATGCGTGTGTGTTGTGGCCGGATCATAGAATTGATCACTTCATGATGTAGCCGACCATTTCATGAAACGGTTATATTTCATGATATGGCCAGCTAAAACTGACCATGTTGTTTAAACTTCAACGTTTGATGATATATCAATCCAGGTTTTGGCCACATCATTAATGAAACGTTTCCATAATATCAAAGGAATCTTTAAAACTTTCGTAAAGTTTAAGTAGTCTGTGTCGTAACGACATAATCCTTGATTTGTTATTTCTACATACATAAACTCAGGTTTTTCCATGGGGGTAGGCAGAAACCACAGAACGCCACCTGCTACGATCCTTACATACATTTTTTACTCTTTAATTTCAATTGGCGCATTATTATTAGCTTTTTTTATCAAAATAATGCCGCCATGATGCATCACAAAAATACTACGTTAGGCGATGGCCTCTAACGGTGGATTATGTAACTATTACGATATGTTCTCTAATGTTTGACAATATTAGAGAAGCCGTGCGTTTAGCTGTTAATATCGCTAAACGCTGATTATTCATTGATCCAGCCACATCATGAAGTGATCAATTCTAAGATCTGGCCGCGACATACAAGACAATTTGAAAATGGCAACAATGTTTTGATTGGATCCAATTTCTGAAGTCGTGGTCTTTGCTATAAACTAATATAATACCATCAAGATAGAGAAACGAGATGTATGAACGTAAATTAAGCAAAAAGAGTAAGAATTGATGGACATAGTAGGTAAAGTTCTATAGTTTGCCCGAACCTCTATGGGAGAAACACGTTGGATTATGTACTTGGTAGAGAAAAGGGAGATGAGAGATGATGGGATTGAGCAGGGCATGAAGCTATACTAGCTTCCGTATCGTATCTGGTACACAGTTATACAGAAAACTTAATTGTAAACATTACACTTTTGGCTTTAGACAGAGCTGTGTGTTGTCTGTCAGTCAATCAAGTACGTACTGTTTAAAAAACTACTTTATCTTTACTTAATATTAGTATACGGCCAAAAAAACATTTTTGGTGGACCGATGACCTTGGTGAAGGATGCAGGGATCCGCTGGATGCGAGACGCACGGTCTATGTGACGATGCTTTGGGAATACCAATGTCCAGGTATGTGGATGTCTTTCGGCTGATTTATGATGATATGGCCAGGTAAGACTTTTCTGCGACAACTTCCGACGGGTTTATCTATGTTATAACAATCCCTGAACAAAACGGAAGAAATTACAGATTGTTTCTTCTTACGCCCGAACCCAATAATGAATCAGTCAGTAGCTTTATCTACCAGATATAGGACTTTGACATAAGAGGCTTTAGATAGTTGTCTTTTGTTTGCTTGGCATTCGGAAAGACGTGTAAAATATATCTCTGGGATCGCCAAGCGATAGCGCGAAATTCCTTGTGGTCAATTCCTTACACTTTGGCGTTTCGACTATTGCTATAGTTATATATACTGAATGAAACGTTGTGTTTTTTTATTATCGGTAGGCTCTCGTTTGACCATTATCTCACCTAATAGTAAGCGACGATGCGATCGACGATGAGGCACGATTGCCTAGAAGTAACCTATTCACTTGACTTGAAGACTCCCACGTTGTAGCTACTAGGAAATACAGACTCCGCCAGGGAATGCCACATATTAGCTGTACCTACGCATAATAAAAGTATTCCCAAACCGTGAACCAAACAGTGCGTATGGGTGGAATGTCAACCATGTACCTATTACGCATCGCCCTATGTCTTGTAGTCCGATGATGTATCGGGTTAGGAGGAATTCGTTCATGCAATCCCATCGCACACTCCCCGAAATGTAACCGACAAAAACCGACAACTCGGCTGGCAACTCGGCGACAATGTTCAAAGCTCTGGAGTTTTGTTTCAAACAGTCTAGAGGCTCAGATAGGGTTTTGACATAAGGTCCACATGTAAATTCCTATTATATACCTATAATAAGCGAATCTACTGATAGATTCGGCATTATGTTCGGGCGCTAAACACTTACCAGCGTATGAAAGGTGTCATTCAGCAGCCGTATCCTCTCGAACGGTACGTTGGAGATGAGCGCCACATTCTCCATGCCAGTCTTGGACACTAGACGCTTTGGATGGTCGCCGTAGCCGGGTCGGGTGCGATGCGGGTGTCTGAAACCACTTTAGAAAAAGAATTTTAGCTAGAATTGGGACTTGCTTCATACTCGTAGCTATAGATATTTTTATGTCTGTCTGTCTATCTTTCTATTTGTCTGCCATAGCATTATGATAAGGAGCGATTGGCATTATAGAGCCTCCTGGCAATTTTTTTTTTTTGCTATAGTGGTTGTAGCAAAGTCAACATTGTGTGGGATTCACATGCCATTTCACAATGTAACGTGGACTTCCGAATAATGTTTGTGCTAATTCCCAAGTTCTTGTGCAAGCTTCATCCACGTTTAACCAGTCATTATCATCATTTTAGCCGAAAGACGTCCACTGCTGTACATAGGCCTCCCCCAAGCATCGCCACATTACACTGATTGGTCCTGTGCATTTTTCATCCACCGGACGCCCGCAACCTTGACCAGGTCGTCGCTCCATCTAGAGGGAGGCCTTCCAACGCTACGTCTTCCGGTACGCGGTCGCCACTTTATAATTTTTCGACCCCAAAGGCCATCCGTTCTGAGAGCAATGTGCGCTGCCCAACAGGTTTTACCAGTGATTGAAACAAACATTGTTACCATAGCCAGTAAAACTTCAACATTAGTTTGGCGATGCCGATGATCGAAATACGAAAAAATGTAAGGGATTGATCACGTACCATTACGATCTGCCTAGCCTTTTCCCAACTATGTTGATTTAGCTGAGTACCAGTATTTTGCCTGACCAGACTGCCTATCTGACCTTCACAACCCAGTAACTTGGCTAGACTGGTGTCAGATATCAGGCTTCTGACTACCTGTAACGACTGTCAAGGATCTTCAAATAACAGCCGGGACCAACGGCTTAACGTGCTTTCTGAGGCACGGAAGAAACTAGCTATGTAAAGATGGTCACCCATCCACGGACTAACCTCGGCAAGCGTTGCTTAACCTTGAAGATCGACCCGTGCGGCTGTTACTATATTAATTGCGATAGTAACTCTTTCTGTCTTCTGTTTCACGCTTTAACCACTGCCGCTGAACCGATTTCGATGAAATTTGGTATGGAGATAGTTTGAGACCCTGGGAGGGACATATGATATTTTTTTTCATGGCAATCATCCTTAGATGGGGGAAAAGAGGGGTGGAGGTTTGTATGGTGAACTAATAATCTCTCAAGTAAGACGGCCCGCACACCTACAGTATCTATTAATGCGCGATATAAAAATAGGCTATTCGAAGTACTAACGCTACGCAGACAAAGTCGCGGACAACAACTGTTATTCCACATTTTAGCATTTTTTCAGTCGTTATCGCGATGTTTTCCATAATCGAATGTCACAAGTCTAGGGCTTAAGGACATTGTTACTAACGCTAGTAAAAGCTTACTGGTATACCAGTCAGATTAACAATTTTTATTTATTTACATCGGTTGTTAAGTAACCAATTACAGAAACCAATTAAAATAACTAAGTATAATTAAAAATAAACAATTAAAACACATATATACAAAATATACAAAATTAACAAAGTAAAAACATTAAAAACATACAACTTTCAAAAATCCCTTTCACAGTACTTCTGACATCCCAATAAAAATTTCGTCCATTCATCCGTAAACAAATCGTTTGTTGGATTCGAATCCAATAGATCATTTGTGACAAGGAGGCAAGGCAAACAGCCTGTGATTTTTACCCCGGCCACAGATAATATAATACTAGCATACCCCGGCAGTAATTGTCTGGAACAAAGAAGCGCGCCAGTACATCAGGCAGATCACAAGTAAACTATAATATACCTAGTATACGAGGTATGCAGATTACTAAGTGACATCGACCTTAACACAAATCTGACATAATCCGTGATGCCTCTAATAAGATAAACGAAGCAAACAGAACGCGCGTACTAAACCGTGAGCCATTGAAGAGACCTTGTTCCGGTCAAAAATTTGTTCTATTTTTAGTCGTCCTTCGAGGAATGATATCTGTTTTTTCCTGAAATGAGGCACCCATCAGCGATCTCCTAATTCAATAAAGTATTTATCATATATCTAGCCTTTTCCCGACTAAGTCAGGATCCCCTTCGGCTGTATACCACACGCTATTATTATAATTTTTGTTATTTTTACGAGGTGCGACAGCCTAGCTAATCTCCTTATCCCTGTTTCTTGGTACAAAACTCCCTGGAGTGACTGATTGTCGGCGTTTTAGGCTTCTGATTTTACCGATAAGGTCAGTATAACTGTCGTTTAAACCAAATGAAATAAGCATCTTGACAAAGTGAAATTGACAAAAAGTCTAATGGAATCAGAGGCTCCACACAAGTGGCATTCGATGTCAGCGAAGGCGATATTTGAAATGTCAAAATTTAAGGGATTGATCACGTGAGTTTTCGTTATCGTTTGTCAATCCCAAACAATTTTGCCTATTTGACAATCGCTATCGCCACGCTTTCGATGATACAATGTCACTAGTTTAGGGCCTCAGCTCTAAATGTTAGGAAGTCAATCCCAAACATTTTAACTTTTTGACTAAATTTGCTTTCGCCGATATAATATCATTTGTAAACGAATTCAAAAAGAAGGAGGTTCTCAATTCGACTGTTTTTTTTTTGTTTTTTTTTAACCTCAAAACTTTTTACTACGTGAACCGATTTTAATGATTTTTTTTTTATTTGAAAGCTGGTCTTTCTCATGTGGTCCCATTTAATTAATTTGTTGGAATAAAGTTTATTCCGAAATGGTCCCATTTAAACTTGGTAAAGATCTGATGATATATATAACAGCATTATTCAATAAATGACGGCAAATCTCTCGGGATTGCTGCGATCGCGTGTCAGTTTATTGTTTACACCATTTCATAACATAACATCACGCCGGTACGCTCTAAAGGGGTACGGAGATATATACAGTTCTCCCTGATACACTCTCATTTTACCGGTTGTGTTTAAGTTTTAAGTTATTCGGGTAATCTATTCTGGCATAACTGTGGGTTTTAGAAATGTACCACAACTGAAAAGCGAAAAATAAAAACTTTTTCAATTAAATACAACCGACCTCCAAATAAAATCACTACAAAGTAAATAATAACTTCAATTTCTTCAATGTCTTCAAACGAAGACACAAAAACAAGAGCACGACTTCCGAAATAGATGTTATTGCAAGCTTTTAATTAACTTGCAATGTATGTATGTATGATTGTTTGTATGTGTTTATGTAAGAGTGTTCGGGTCGAATCTTGCAACTGATTTTTTAAGCGGTTATCCTCCACCGATTAAGATGAAAATTTGCATACACGTTTAGTTTGGATGACAATGCATGGATAGATAAGTGACGTCATACTAAATCCAATATGGTGGACTGCTCAAGATGGTGGACTAGTTATTTTTTGTGCACTGCCATGATATGGGTATCAAATGAAAGGGTTTGCTGAGAAGAATACGAAAAAAGAAGGATTTAAAAAAAAAAAGGTGAGTAATTTTTTTTCACGTTGTCGTTTGTATTTGGAAGTCGGTTGCATTTTTTAGTAAAAAGTTTAAGTCACTAAACAAATTAAGGAGGCATCACAAGACTAACTTAAAATAAAATTTGCTCTAGCACTTGGCCAAACTGAACCCATTGCATTATTAATTGCTATGTAAATTCTTCCACTTATTAATTTCATCGACAAATACTAACATTTCCATCTAACTATGGTTTCAAAAGCGCGTCATTCGTGAGTACAATATTAATGAACACCAAACGTTTCCGTTTGAGTTGACAGTCACTACATAAACTGGAGATAACAAATAATACTACAAAACATACGTATGTAACTAATTACATAATACTTTTATTTAATAACATAAGCTCTGCACAGATTTTAAGATTAATGTATTTTATTTCTGAACAGCAGTGCTTCTCAAAGTCTTTGCCCGCGTGAAAGTTAAAATAATCCTAAGGGAACATACATTCGTAATATAGTAGTATATTATGACCTTCTCCAGGGTTCAATTTATCTCTATGCCAAAATTCGTCGGCATCGGTTCAGCAGTTTGGGCGTGAAAACATAACAACCTAACTGAAAGACAGACAGACACAGTTGCTTTAGCATTCATACAATTTGTATTGAATAATGTAAGAAATACCACATTTTCCGAAATTCGTGATTGTTTATTTATTTATCTAGGCTTCATGCACAAAAGGTAGAAAGGCGGACTTAATACCTTTGGCATTAAGTATTAGGCTTGTTCTTTGTAGCAAACATGAGGTTACAGCCACCTTCAGTTTATAGCTGACCTCTTTGTCTTTACAATACTCACACGTCTGTCATCATTTCAAAACATACCTTGCCAAGCTTCATTTGTTTTCCATGAGGCAATACTATCCCTAACTAGGCAAATAGGGCGATATACAGGTCAAGTTAGTGAATAGACAACTCTGCAAAACTCAGAGATTGATTACACAATCTCACAGATAATATTAGAAAGAATGATTGTAATACACACAATAATAAAACTTACTTATTAGGCACCACCTTCTTCTTCTCAGGAGCAACATAATTGAAAGGCTTCATCGATTTCGGCGTCCTACGATCCATTGTCGACATACTGATTTCATTCTTCGTCATAACTCGATTAACTTGATTATGCTGATGATGATGATTGATAAGTGGCATACTAAGGTCACTTCTTGGTAAATGTCTGTCAATCCTTGGTAATACATGATCGCTTTTTGACTTCTCACTGCGTAAAGGTACCATTTTCATGTCTTCTTTCTTAAAATCTAAACTGGTTGTACTTTGAGTAATAATAATTTTTGGTAGTTGCTTTGATAGTTTTCTTAGTCTTTCAGATCTTGGCTCTGATTTGATAGAATCAAGACTTTCAGTAGACTTTTCATTTTCGAGTTTGTATACTGTTTTTGCTTCGATTTTTTCTCCTATTTCGTCTTCTTTGTTGTCTTTAATGGTATCATAGATGGGGTCTTCTAAATAGTTTGTTGTGTCTTCGATGTAGTTTTTACTGTCTTTCAAATAGTTAAGACATTCATCGTAGAGTTGGTTTATTTGTTCATATTCTACGTCTTGTTTTATATCGACTTCCATTTTAGTAAAAAAAATCTTTCACCTTTTTAAGTTTACGAATATTTTATTTAATGCAAATGCAAAATTGTATATCAATTTATCCACATTATTTCCAGAACTTACTTTTGTTATCTGCAAAACTTCAAACACGAACACAATTTTTTAATTAATTATCCCACATTTTAAAACCAATTCACAAACACACACTCAAAAAATTATCAAACTCATTTAAAAAAATATAAACCCAAAAGCCACTTTCCCATGTATTTTCGTAAGAAAACTCTCCACAGTTTCGTAACGCTGCTGTCCCCACGTTATCTCTGTGTTATCACGTTATCTTGTGTTAATTGTGATGCGCGCTCTAAGCCTAAGATCTGAAGTGACCTTGCGCGGCGAGTATGCGGGTGATTCCGCAGTCAGTTGTGTGCTGTCGTAATGTCTCATGTGTGTTTATCGCCTTTACTTCTTTCTGTGTTTTTTTATAGTGTTTGGGTGAATTGTGATGATAAATGTATTTCCTAAAGCTTATAATTATGTATATACATACTTTTCGAATTCCAGTCTAAACAGGTGCAGCTGAATATCAGTATATTACAATAGAACGACTTCTAATCTAAACTCTACAACCGAGCCAGGTATTGACAACTTTTGGTTAGACTTGCTGTCAGACTTCCGGTCTTCTGATGCTTTCTTATGTATCGCTACATGTCTGCGTTTGGGTGCTCCTAACGGAGCTCCAAATCGTTGTCAATGTGGTGAAGCAGTCGACCGCCTCGGAAACTTTGGCCTATCCTGCAGTAGGAGCGCTGGTCGGACAGCACGGTAAGCCAGCATTAATGACATCTTACGTCGGACTCTTGTCACCTGGGTGCCAGCTGTTTTAGAACCCAATGGCTTGGCATGCGAAGACGGAAAGAGGGCGATGGGATGGCCTATATTATGGTCTTCAAATAGCAATGCCAACAAAAAAAAATTGGTATTTCCATACAAAATAGTCGTCAGTTGATCAAAATTTATATGGTTGTTATATTTTTTTTTTGAGAATTTACCATGAGTTCCTTGAAGTAAGTTGCTCATTTACATGACCAGAAACTGTTTTAAAATGTTATCGCGCCTTTCTGTTACACTCTGTATCTATTTTAAAATCTCCATCTTCTATTTTCTGCTTCAGAATAGCCCAATACGGTAACAATATGAAAACCGTCTAAATTAAGAATGGCGTCTTTCAAACGTTACTAACATTATCATTGTTATTTGACATAACCGTGATGAGTGTTTGTACTACTTTGTCAAAGTATTATGTGCTGTTGCGTCTTTTCGTAGATTTAAATGTATTAGTTGTATTTGATAATGGTTGTGGTAAAGATGAAATAATATAAGTTATGGCTTATCAGCTTTCGGTAGCTACCGTTCTGAGTACTGCTTAGGTATCGTTTTGAACAGGTATTGCTTGCTTGTAATTCTTTTCTTAATATGGAATATGCATGAAATATATATTTTTTTGTTATTTAAGTAGTTTATCGATAAAATACTAAAATAAAACGGTGAAAATAAAACAGAATCAGAATTGATTGAAAACCAACGAGATATAATAATTTTAAACAAATACATTCCCTCTCGCTAAAGCGCCGTTTTCTATGATATTTGTAAGGACGTACTAGACTTTGATTTCAGAGACCATGTTGGACAACTCTTTCCAATTATCAACTATAAAATCTTTTATTTTCGATGCTGACAAAGACATTTAAAAAATTATTTCATGTTTAATTACTGACAAACTAAAAATAATGTATATTATTGTGGCATTAATAATAATATAGCATAGATTTAGTTCAGCTCCCTCGACAGCCTTCAGTTATATCGTAAATGGACGTCATAGGACTCCATTGGTTTCTAGATTATAAGAATGGGTGGGCTATCAAAAGGCTATAAATAATAGCCATTATAAACATAAGGAAATAAATAAAATAAGCAATTTTAATAGGCATAACTTTATTATTGCCCGTTAATAATACATTTCACATACATTAAACATAGTGTTGGTGTTCTTTGGCAAACTCACTCACACTCTCGCAAAAAACAATTTTTTTCAATGTTAATGTTTTACGTGACATAGGGATGTCCCAGAAAATATTATATTATTTATCAATAAATATTTTGCGAAAAATTACCTCACTGTAAAAATAAGTGAGATGTATAATGCTTTTATTTTTTATTCGCATATTTTATTATAATTTTGAACTTTGATTTTTTTGTAAATAATAATTATATAATGATTCATGTTGTAAAAACATTATATCCAAACAAAAAATAATGCCAGTAAAAGTCGGCAAGAAAACTGTATAAATGAAAATTAGCTTTAATTAAATTTTAATACAGTAAGACTTGAATAGTTTCAATAATTTTACAGCTAAACGAAACATTTTATTGATCTCTTTATTATAAAAACATTAATATAATTATTAATACTTGATATTACATATTCTTATTTATTAGAGCTAGAGAAGGAAGAATGACAAATAATGCTGTCTATTTAAAAACAATTTCTTTCTTTCTTTCTTTTCGTGTGAGGTGTGGCCACCTCTGGTGTCAGAGTTAATTAAGCCGCCTCTGGGAATCCCCACAGGCCTCTGACTTGGCTATTTCAGACTTACATTATAACTATATAAGTCCAGGTTTCCTCACGATGTTTTCCTTCACCGTTGCCTGTGATGTCCAAGATAAACTTAGAAAGTACATATGAATTTGAAAAAGTCACATTGGTACTTGCCCGGATTCGAACTTACGACCTCAGGCACGACAGGCGAGGTCTTAGCCAATGGGCCACCACGACACTTATATAAGTAAAAACAATTATATAAGTATTTTAAAAGAGCTTAAATATTAATACCAGTTATTTTTCACTTTTAAAGAAATAGTGTTTAAAGGAAAACTTCGACACGATTTTCAATAATACTTACTTTTTTTAATGTTTTCGTAAGCTAGTCATTTTGTTTCGTATCCAATTACCACGGCAAGTAATTAGTGGTAAAACATAATGGTATTGTTGACGTTAAACATAATAAATTGTTCCATAAACAAAACATCACGCCTATGTTTCTCAAGGGTTGGACAGAGATGATCTATAGTAAATACTTCGCCAGTAATATTTAAATCTCCATGTAATAGTCTCCGGGCTGCTACTGAGATTTTTTGTTGAAAAATCCAATAAAACTACCCGACCAGGGAATCCAACCCACCTCATGCTCAGCGCTTGTCCGGACAATTGTTACTATTTCGTTATATGGAAATGATAATACTAATTCTTAAACCTCCCACATCTTTAAGCCATCATTAACATAATAAAACTTTTCGAGGTATGTTATATCGAATTTGGCATAAAAATTGACATCAACGTATTTTAGTTTGGCAATAATTTTAAAATTTCTACTCACAGTTAAAATGTATACAGCCAATTCTTCAGCTGAATAACAGTAGCTAGTTTTGGAAAATTTTATTTTTACATAATTTAAATATTTCATCATAATTTCAGGTGTAAGGCATCCAATGTTGAACATAGTCCCTCTCCCTAAAAGTCACCACACAATGCACACCGGTTCTGTGCGTCCCCAATTAGTGGATTTCCGTGGGAGGTCTTTCAATTATTTTATTAAATATTAATTTCCACTTATTTTCAACTATTTTCCAGTCACTTTGAGGAAACACTGCCAGACAGTTTCCTTTGGTATTTCGGTTTTACTTTATAGATTTTGGTCTTTAAATATTCTAAATAACTTATTACTTATATATTATACAATTTTAGCGGTTTACATGGACATCTCATATTTATAGAGTTTATTTTTAAAATCATATTCAACTATCTACGTTTTATCTAAGGACCTATACTTACTTCAGGTATCAAGGTGACCACAAATCTACGGTACACAGTTTTTTTTTCTAAACTTTGTTTAATACAATACACTACTATAACGTTAATATAGTATACATTTAAATAATAATCTGGGAACAAATACTAGCATTTGAGGCAATAAAATGGGAGCATTTGAATTATTTTTGCCTGAAAAATATCCAGTCACCGATGCAGTCTCTAATCATTTTGATTTTTGATGTTTTGTCTCTTTTCACCGTTAAGGCAGCCCCTACCCATTAGCATGATAATGGTGGTATCTTTCTCTCTTTCACCCTGAACACATATATCATTGGTGTAGAGTGACATTGCCTTATATCAGAACAATACAATACATTTAGATTTTTAATTCAAAATAATGTTGTCTGATGTTGAAAGAGACAATTCACAAGACAGTAGGTTGTTTAGTGTAGTATAATGAAGTACTTCGTGTCAAAGTCAATTATTCCTCAGTTCACCTTAATTTATTTGTAAACTACACTAAATACTAATACAATGATAAGTCATCATAATTATGTGTAACTGGCAGCAAATTTTTGGTAATCTCACTTTTCTTACTATTTAACATTTCTAACTTGCAGCTTAAATTTTTACTCTTTTGGCAAGTTTGGCAAATAAATATATGATATTTTTATACTATTTAAATATTTTTATAATATCTAAATTTAATCGTATTTAAATGGATAGGTAGAGAGGTACGCTATCACCTTCATAAATATAATTATTATAGTTGGATAAAATTGTTTCAAACTCAATAGAAAATTTAAAATTCTATATCTTAGGAATGGTAATGTGTCACAACCCTATAATAAACTCTGAAAACATAACCCTAGGCAACGAAAATCATGATTTCTGTACATTTAACTATTTATAATTATCATTGATTGATTTCTAATATACATTATTTTAATCTAACTATATTACTCGATTATAATGTTTTGATATTTATTTTTCTCATTACTTTCAAAATATATAAAATTATAGGTATAATAAATAATTATAAAATAAAAAACACAAAATAAAAATAACCATTTATTCGTGAATAAAATTGAAAACAAAAAGAGATATAAAATAAAATAATTTACAACAGAAGTTAAAAGATTTTTTTTATAAAAATAATAAAATCACAACTGTATTTTACAATATCTACATAAATGTATAATTTATATATCTATTAAGTATACAACAGTATAATATCTATTTATTACATTATTTAATTTGAGAAAACTGTCGGAAAATTATAAAGAGGTGAATTAGTATTCACATTCAAACAATATTATTCAATTGATAATTAAATAATCAATTGTAATGATAAATAATTATAATAATTCTAAATTTAAATTCAGATACCCAAATATAGAGTTAACCGTAAGCAATATATTGCTGTAAAACATGCTTAAATGCATTTAATTTCTAAATTTATAAGCAGTTAGTTATTTGTAAAGTTTTTAACTTTATATTTTTGTATAATACAAAACCATTTTCCTCGTGAAAACTATTCACCTCACTATGATTATATCGACAGCGTCCACAAATAAAGAACTAACATTATTTGAAAATCACAATTTTAAAACAACAGTTAAAACTTACAGTATGCTAACTACGTTATTTAAATTCAAACTAAACCATATCGATGTCGATAAACCGATCGCTAACACTAACCGTAATAACATTCACAATGTATTTAAAGCGATATGTTGTCGAATATACAAAACGATACTAAATATCGATAAATTCAATCGGTTTATCGATATCGGTAAATTTTGGAATATCCTTACGTACGCCACTCTCTTACGCGTCATAAAAGTTCCTCGGACTGATAGCGCCTTTTCTGAAATTGCCAAACATTAAGGAAACGATAAGAATATAATTTTGATAAGTGTTGTTTGGTACCTTTATTGGGTAATATAATATTATACAAAAATACCCAGTTTAGTAAGCAAAAAGGAATTAATGAGTATATTAAACTATTGGTAATAGAAATTATGATAGATACAACGGTATATTTTTGGTAATGGCAAATTATACTGATCAGAATAATTTAAAAACAAAATGTAATAGTTGGTTACACAACACTAAAAAATATATATTTATAAGCAACACCATTGTTAGTAAGGTTAAAAGCCAGTAGTAATATGTATAGCGTAAGATTATATTTTAAGTGAAATGTGATGAACCGACACTAAAGTAAGAAAAGTAATGGGTGGTGATAAATTTGAGAGAAATGAGGAAAAAGAGTCCAAAATAGGATATTATGTAGTGCCTATCAAATATAATAAAAATAAAATGCAGAACGTGATAATAGAACTGTAATTCATGAAGTAAGGAAATAAAAGCTTTAATTATGATGGATAAAATAAGGAAAACAAATTGTGGCTAAGTAGTGTTTTAATCAACTTATCCCTAAATTCATTTAACTTCAAAGCATTCATAGCGTGAAATTGAACCTTTTATGTAATAAACCAATACTGATGATAATGATAATGACAGAACAATGGCGGAGGAATAGTAGTAAAAGCAATAGTAGAAAAAAGGAGAAAGGAGCCGCTAGATTAAGAGAAAATCTATCAGCGAAAATAATTGTTGAAAACGCAAACATGACTTGTATGGGATTGACATGCACTACCAAAGTATCACGAGCACTATCGTGGATAGAGTGTACCTTTTTCTAAAGACCGAGCTATTAATAATGATGAAGAGATGAAAGTTAAAACAAATCAAGAGTTAGTAGATACCGTACCATTGTGTACTAGCGCTACTGCGGTGCAGTGTCGGCTACACGTTAGTGGTGTACCTGCAAGGTTAGTGGTAATAATAGAAATAGTTTAGTTAGGTACAAACACAGTTAGTTATATTGCGGTTAGTATAGGTAACAGGTGGTTGCTTGCCATGGAAAAATAGATCCATAATCATCGAAATATTTGCCAGTTCACTTCCCCAATTAACTCCTAAATTAGTTCCATGGTAAGTCCTCCAAAGCCGAAATCTCCAAAAATAAGTATCGCAGGAAGATATTTAAAAAAAACGTGACATTATAGTAAAACTCAAAGCAAGAACGTTGACTTCATCAGTTTTAAGAATTATACAGTTCTGATCTAAGTTGTTAAAGGCTCTAGTAAAGTCTATAATACAACAAAGAGATATTTCCATCTACATTTCTCCATGACAAGCAAATACGTGCAATTTTAAACCTTATGCCGTCACAATAAGTACCTGTCACGTGGGCTAATGACATCCTCATCTGAATCAATTTCGAAGAGATCGTCGCGGATGTAACTTTTGTTGGCGAAGCCTCCCATGTCCACTGGAATTAGAGAAAGGATTTTTTTTTTGAAAAACATTTTAGTAGCTTTATTTATTCGTATGAAAATAAGGATAATAAGGGTGTAAACTATCCTCAGCTTCTAAATGTATGTAAAAGCTCGAAAAATTAACCAGCGCCGACTGATTCACTGCTCCAACTCGAACCTGCTTTCTAAATTGTACTTTTCAGATATTAAATGAAGTAGTAGGCGAATACTTTGAGAGTTTGCAAGTCTCGGTTTTCCATTAGAATATATATTTGTTTTGACTTCCACACGCAGCCTCGCTTCAATCTTTAGAATCAAGGGAGAAGCTTTTGTCATGCTAATAACAGATATCGATTGTCAAAGTTGAGCTCAAGCAAGAAGCCGGTTCTACTTATTGCTGCTAAGTCAAAACTTACAACCTCCGATAAAAGATTGTTCAAGGTTATTTTCCTCCAACCACCTTCTTATATCTCCCTGCGTTTTTATTATTATAGCTTACCTCTGGTCGAGTCGTCGTACTTGTCATCGGCCCACTTGTAATCGTTCTCGGAGTAGAGCGGCGGGAGCGTCTGGTGAGGCGTGGGGTACAGGTCCAGGTGGCGCTTCTCGTTCTGAATGCTGTCCGTGTCGCCGTAAGCTTGCATCCTGGAAGGATTGAGAGTTTCTTTAGTAAATTGCTTTGTTATACTTTGCATTTGAAATTCAATTAAATTTACTTTGGGTTTTAAAAAAACAAAATTATTTAATGTATCAATCTAGATAAATTTGTCTCTACAAATCTAATTTCAGTAGAAAACTATTAACAGTTCGATATACGCTTTAGTGTTACCTGGAAGGAAATAACTCGTTTACTGCTGTATTCTGTTGCTGAACACAACAGAACAAGAAGCTTTATATCATTCTGTAAACTTCATTTGGTGTCCGTGGTGAAGAAAGATTTAACTTCAACGTCAACGGATTATTTGACAAACAGTTCCAATCCGATTCCAAACTTGAAAACTAAGGTTTCAGTCAGCTCACCTAGTATAATCCTCGAAGCAGCTGAATCTCCAAAGAGCGAAGGCGAGCATAGCCATGGAGATAAGCACTCCCGCGGCGATCACCAGCCACACCATCAGCACCGTGCGGTCATTGGGGATCGCGTACTCCTGGAAAATATCATAAAAAGAGTTTAGAAGAAGCACAGAAGATAAAAGACTGAAGATGATTGACGTCATCTTTGTCATTTTAGAAAATCTAATAGTAAAGGTTATAATTAAATTACTTATATATACAAGGCCAGACTGTCACAAGATAATGATCCATCCTTTTGATAAACACTAAGGAAAGGGAAAAAAAACAGCCGTAAGTCGTCCATTGCTGGACATAGAGTTTTCCCAAATGTACCTTCCCATATCGACCGGTCTATTTCGGCAATGATTCAATCAGTAGAATTTAAGAATACACTTTGAAATTATAACAAGAGCTAGAAAATGTAAACAATTTTCAAAAAAAAAATATTATCGAAAAGAGTGGTGATAATCGATACAGTCGCAACAGAATGAAAAGAGTGGTGATAATCGATACAGTCACAACAGAATGAAAAGAGTGGTGATAATTTGTTGTAGTACCTACAACAAGGCTCAAGAAAATAGGTGGCTCGTTTAGATGTCAATGTGTACGCTTTTATAATAAGCTTCCAAGCCACGTACAACATCTAAGTCTTAATAAATTCAAATCTTTTATTAAACGTAAGTTGTGCCAGAAAGCGTTTTATACAACTAAAGATTACCTTGAAGACAAAAAGGCTTGGGATTGAGCTGCTCCAATTAATTTTGTTTTTTTTATTATATTTTGCACCGTGAATTTTGTTGTTGTTTTTTTGGTTTTCTTGCAATGACAAGAATATTTACTTTTTAAAGTATTATATTATTTTATATTAATTATTGTGAGTGTGAAGACTATGTGGATCATTCTTTTTTATTTTAATTTAAATTTATCTTAGTTTTTAATCATGGTCTGGCAGTTTGAGTAGTTTATGCGGCCTACCCGAATGTCCTTTCTTTGGTATTGTTCGTCGAATCGTTGAGCTCCTTAAAGTCTGAGTTGAGCTGCTCGGTTATTGACAAATGCGTGCACTGACTGGACAGGTCCACTCAATCTGACTGGTTCTTTCTTCAAAAGACCATTTCAGACATCAGTCTACATGGTCTTCACATGATCTAACCAATATTTTGTCTGGACTTTAAAAGAGACTGTGACCTCTGAGTTTGTTTCGGCCTTTCTTCTCAGAGTAGTCAGATAGGAAACGCCGACCTCATCTAGTTTTAAAAAATATGTTCGACATGTAAAAGTGTTTGTATAAACCAACTTACAGAAATAAAATCATTTATCATTTATCATTTAATCGATACAGTCACAACAGAATGAAAAGAGTGGTGATAATCGATACAGTCGTATTCAGAACTGACTGTCAATGTCAATTCATATATTATATTATTATTCATTCAATGACTCAATGTTAATTCATATATTATAATTATTCATAACCATTTAGAAGAATAAAAGTAAAATAAAGTGTCATGACGACAGTACCAGTTTTTTAAATCACTTCGAACAATGTCATTAAAAATAAAAAAAAATCGCCATTAATTGGTGTTTAGTCTCTTGAATGAAATACAAAATGACGTTAATAAAATATTATAGCAGATGGAGGACTATCATAAAAGCCAGGATTAAAAGAGAAACAAATAGTTAAAGATGAGAAAAGGTCACAAGAAAAATGTCTGAGATAAAATTATATCTGAATATGGATTTATCACAAATACTTAAAATAAGTGATGTCACAATGAACATACTAATATTATAGACAGTCTCGTGACATGATCTCAATACTTGAGCCGAGATACTTAAGATAATAAGGTGTCTGTCTTGGTAATAGATATTATAGAAAAAGTCTTCCTTAACCCATATTAGATCATCCCATAATCATCTGGCAGACTCTAGGCGGAAGACCCTACTGATAAATGAACATGAGAAAAATACACTTAACCAGAAACAAAACAAAAGAAAATCAAACTCACCGTGATACCCAATGAACGCAGCCTCTCAGAGAACTCCTCCTTAACAATATAGCTGGTCCACATATCGTCCAATTCTTCAGCGGTAAGTCTGGGTTCTTCAGGCTCCTCCTCGTAATGGAGAGGTACTCCGAAGGTGACCTCGACGCAGTTCTCGTACTCCGGCCACTGGATGTTGCAGACAGCTGTCCGGGTGATTTGGGTCACTTCCAACCTGGAAAAGATGGAGTAAACCTTTAGGAAAATGCATATAAAACTTATGTTTTCGGGGTTTGGTAATAAGGCTTCGATTTTTGAGATCAGAGGTAGGTATAAACCGGTACAGACGGATAACTTACGAGTTGTAGGTCATATAGGTACAAGACTTAACATGAAGGAAAACATCATGAGGAATCCGGCGTGTCATAAAACTAAAAATTTGACGACATGTGACATAATGTACCAAACGGCATTATGCCCACGTTGAGAATTATGTTCAAATCCCTCTTATAGAGAGAAATTTTGGGTCCCAGGAGTAGGCACATCGTAGCTTGAATAGGCTATGAAAGATTTATTACACACAGATCGACAGAGCACAATATTTTGCGAACAAAGAAATTAAATGTCTTGATTTTAGCATAAATCACTTATTGTCATACATATGTGCATTAGTTGACACGAAATCTTAAGCTATTTTGTAAGACAATGCAGAGGTCTAGACATCGCAGAAAGACGTATTGAAGGAAGACAAATATAGACAACATTACACGGATCAAAATGAATAGCAATATATAACTGGCTCTAGTTTGATGACTTAAAATAGAGGTCTTAGGCTAGTAGTGAGATTGTAGATACTGAAAACAATGATTGACTCTTTCTTTTCCACGAGCAACAAGCTCACCCGTATTACATGGGGAATAAACACCTGGCAAAATATGGGTGGAGGTGCCCGCCTGAGGGCGTGATGTTACGTAAAAATGACAGTGATAATAAACTTTTTAATACGCAACTATAAATTTACAAGTAAAAGCAAAAGAAAATATTAAATGCATAATATGTATATTGATGGCGCGCTGAACATAAACAAAACCGTCAATAAACGAGCTCATCCTATCTCAGAATAGATCACTGTTTATCTCCTGTTTGAAGGTCATGTTCTATGATTGATGTTTCTATTACATCTTCAAGGATTAAGTCTTTGAAAATTATGTTATCTAGCTTGAAAATATTACTTAAGTTATGCCAGGAATTGGCACAATTAATCTGCACAACCTTTTTACCTAATAAACTGGGTTCGGCTTCTAGTATATAACTGGCTTCTGATTTCAGCGGTCATTGAGAGGCCCATGTTTAACAAACATTTACTGATAGAACGATAAGATATGTACTGACAATGTTATAGCTCACATATTAATACGTTCACCTTCAAATTTTTCGTAAGGACATTCCTTTTTCACTAATCTTTCTTATGATGTTATAGGTTCCTTGTAAGAGGTAGCCAGACTATTGGCCTGAACTGGGAATCAAACTGAGGAAAGGGTAGTATTCTAGCTTCCGCCAAATAAATAAAAGGGAAGTTATATTTCTACCATATAGGCGACATACAAATGCGAAAATAGCATTGAAATTAGAAAAAAAGTCGAAAATACAATTTCGTCAAATGTCGAATAATTTATCAAAGTCATATTTATATATACCATATCTAAAGCGTGGTGATAAATGTAGTGCAGCGTGGTCATACCTTTAATCTATGAGAAGAGGCCTTTGCTCTACAGTAAGACAATAATAGGCCGGTATTATTATTTGCTTACAACTGCCTAACCTAAATAATAGTGACATTTTGTACAATAGACACGCTATACAAGACTGTAATACAGCAGCTATTCAAACAGATATTAATATAGTCTATAATTATGTAACAGATGCAAGTATTCAAGTGACGCTAGTACAACAATATAACAGATACTAACCAGAGATATTTTCTAGCACAGTGACGCACAAAGAGGCAATTACAATTATTCTGACTATCAACTAGAGGTGATTTGCAAGTGAACCGGTATTATCTTTTACTTAATCTTTGTAGAATTTCACATGCGATCTAATACTTGAGAGACAAGAACATATTGTTTGCACAATAATTATTCCTATGATATACTGATGATGACTATTAGACATTTTTAATTATTTTATTTAGATTCATTTTGTTTTTTCATTTTCAAACTGTTCATGATATTAACTTTTAAAATATTTGCATGCCGTATTATGTGGCAAACATGTCCGATCTTTTTGTTTTTTAATGTTATCCTGCATGCACGGATTATTGATTCTTGCATGTATACACGTGTTTTAGCAAATAAATATATCTTTAGCCGTAATTTTGTCTCCTAAGCCAGTAAATTCAAGTTTAAACATCGCGAGGACATCGAATTGTTCTAGAACTCAATCTTTGAAAACATTATGGATTGTGGTATCATACCCGCGTTCTGGATAAAAATACAACTCATTCTCTCTCAAATCACCTGCGTCCTTCCAGTGGGAATATTATATACACTTGCTAGTGTATGCTAGCAATACATAGATGTTTGATATAAATTCAATCGACCTTTGACAGATTCGTAACTGAGTTTGGATTTGAAACAAGTACTTTACGACCGATTTTCGTCTAACGATGCGTATTATTCTTGGTCTCGAATTTATTGGTGCTAAACATAATGCTTTTTACATCCTCTTGTTTAGAACCGAACTGGATGAAATTTGGCCCAGAGATAGAGATTTTAGTCTAGAATAAGACATAGGGTTTACATCCCGGTATGATATTCCATAGGGATAAAAAAACACTTTTCACGCGGGCGAAGCAGCAAGCAGAAACTAGTTTTTACATATTGCGTTCCGTTTCTACCCCAAAAACACAGACACCAAAACCTCAACCGGTAGACATACAACACAATCACTTATCAAACGAAGTC
This sequence comes from Orthosia cruda, assembly GCA_964057195.1. Classification (NCBI taxonomy): domain Eukaryota; kingdom Metazoa; phylum Arthropoda; class Insecta; order Lepidoptera; family Noctuidae; genus Orthosia; species Orthosia cruda. Next base: position 18,168,507 of record OZ059833.1, on the reverse strand, counting down.
ATTCAAAATGTCTTCGACTAATACACTTCTCTATTTCTATTGTTTATCGCAGACAAGTTTATCAATAAGCTCTTATCATTCGACGAGGGCTTATCAATTCAATGACATGAATGTACAATTACTTTACGACATTATTTTCCACTGTTTTGTGTTATTCTCTAGATGTTTCGTAAAAAGGATTATGGGTATCAATCTGCCTAGCATTTGCCCAACTATTTTGGGGTCCGACCCCAATATACCAGAATTTTACATAGAACGAATGCCTATCTGACCTCCACAACCCAGTAACTGGGTAACACGATACCCATTGGTAAGACTGGTGTCATATCTCAGGCTTCTGTCTTCCCGTAACAACTGTCCAAGATCTTCAAATGACAGCCGGGACCAACAGTAATGTGTTTACCGAGGCTTCGAGGAATCTCGATATGTGCAGCAGAAATATTTTTATCTGAATGTTCGTCTTGTCTGTGCTTGTATTCTATTATGTATCTGTTTGTATATGAGTCTTGTTACTTGAAATAAACGTTTTTACGTAAAGATGGTCACCATTCCGTGAATCGACCTCGGCAAGTGTTGCTTAACCTTGAAGATCAGCCCATGTGACTGTCATTATTTAGCCACGATTTTAAAGGATTACGGTTATACTAGTATATTGCCTAAATCATGAAGTATCATTTTATATTATGCTATTATTATTATATTAGGCTTCTATACACACAAAATTTCCTTGTTTATCGCTAATTCTATAATTGAAAACCGTATCAAAATCCGTTACGTGGTTCAGGTGAAATAAAAAGAGAAACAGACAAAAATTTTGTTGTATACTATTTCGAGATTAACAGTATAGGTAATATAATAGGTTGTGGAGTTTCTTGACCGTTCTTCTCCATATCAAACTGCCTATGTTTGCGAATGGACAGTAGAATCAATTATTATTTTATAATTTACATTACATTTTTGACATTTAAATGTGCAGTTTGAATAAATGGGCCAAATTGAAATAAATGATTTGACTTTAAAACAAAAACAAAAAAACACAAACACAAACAAACAACAAACATTGTGAGAGAACAAACCTATAATTTTAAATAATAACCACAAAAACCGGATAAGTGGTTTTCGAGCTATAAGTGCACTTACGAACAGATGCACAGAAATATCTTTAAGTCAAGACTGAATAGATTTCTTCTAGGCAAGCGTGCTTCACCGTCGAGCACATCATCGCTTACCATCAGGTGAGATAGTGCTCAAACGCTAGCCTATACTTACAAAAAAAACCTTCTGATTTATAATACTTGGCTACGATTCGACCACCATTGATACGCATTACTGCCGCAAAGCAGCATTGCTGTATTCAAGAGTGAGAAGAACACAAATGCCAGTGAAAGTAAAGGCACTTAAGACCTTTCGGCTTTGTCTGTTGGTGGTGAGCGCAATGCGTTATCACGTAGCTCACGTCACGTTGACGTAACGTTAACGTGAATTAGATATTACAGTTGGAAAGGGTTTAACAGAAGGGACTGTTTCGGATCAAATTGGGCAAGGCCTATATATAGCAGAGGACAGTGTTAGGAAGAGTTTAAATAAGGTCTGGTCATCAGGTAAACCATCTACCAGGCACAAAAATATTACAACCTATAAAACACTAAAAGAGAAGCATGTTTTATCTCTGCTTCACCCTGAGGTTGACTGGTACAAATGTTAAGGCATTTAGTCCGCTTTTCGACTCCTATAGTAATTTTGAACCATCGCCCAAATTTTATGGGATTTAAACATAACTACGGAAATGTGGTGCTCTATAAATGCACCTCAGCACAAGCCTTCGTGAAAAACAGGCGTGATGGCGTTATATTATGTTGTATAGTAATTTGTTTAGAAAGATTAACCTAATAAAGAATTAAATAAGAAGCAGAAGAAAATTACTACAGAAACTGTAATAAACTAAGTTTACCTAACTGAAGTAATTGTTGCAAATGCGCTGTTACATGTGATAGATAAGAAATACGTCGTATTTGCTAATTGCACTACAAATCGGAAAGATAAGATGGAAACATACAAATAAAAAGCGATCGATTATGAAAAAATAAAAGAACAGAATGCTGTATATTTAAAGTTTGAAACAGAGATTAAAATGATTTGAAATAACATTAGAAATGTTCTGTTCAACCGATTTTGAGTTATATTCCGATGACATAAAAAGCATAAACATGTAACCAAAACCAACTGATTACTACGGCTGCCAATTGTCATATCATTAACGCAATAGAAGTCAAAATTGGTTGAACTGGCTGCAAAAAGGGATTATTTAAATGTCGAATGTTATTTCAAATGGAGTATAGATTAGCATGCAAAAAGATTTCAAAGACTCACCGATAACACACTTTTCTATTTCCTTAATAAATATTTATATTATTCTTATATCTGTAAATCTAACATTTATACTAAGTGAGACGGATTCCATCTATGGTATGAGGACTTTACACTTATCACATCTAAAATTGTCTCTCTGATATTTTTTTTTACTCTGTGACCAGTCTTAACATCCATCGCGATATGTCCATGTAGGCTTCAAGTATCGATGCCAAAATCTACACAATCGAAAATGTACAGAGAAAAAAGTTGACTCCCAATCTCATACAAGCTTTTCTTCTGTAAATTTCACCGGTTGGTTCACTACCTCGATAATATTGTCAGTCGTTATTTCTATTGCTGTTTCATTGTTATTGTAATTATCCTTCTTTATTATTTCTACTACTTCTTCTTCTTCTTCTGGCGTTGATTGATTATTATTATCTAGTTTAGGCTCCGGGAGATTTAAATCAGTTTTCTTCTTACCACCTTTAGTGGAATGTAACTTTAATTCATTATTAGATACTTGAGGATAGTGATGTAATATCGCAGTCGTGTTAAAAGTAATCTTACCATATTTAACTATCTCTGTAGGTCGTTTTGCATAACTAGTACTAGGCACAGCTAAGTCTATGCTCCTCTCAATATCATTATCAGGTGTGTTCGCAGCGCTGTAATCCCTCGTCTCTTCTATAAGTCCTAAGGCTATACGTTTACTTTTCTTAACATTTTCCATATAACTATTGTGAAGGTTCATATCTACAGTGTTGTTTTGTTTGAGTGGCAACGAGTTTGGCAGCCGGTGTTGTCTGTCCTCGGCTGTGTATCACAATTGTTTCTGATTAGGGTTCTTGATTATTTGGTCGTTAGCCGCGGCGAGATCGCGCGCGGCGTTTGTTAGCTATGTCTGGGACTGGACCATAGAGATGCTGGTTGTCTCAGTGACGATGGTGGGAGCTGGGAACTCGTCAGTGGTGGAATCATAGATGGGGAACTCGCAACACATGACGAACTTCAAGAACCGAGGTACTTCCACATAGATTGCAGGTGGGATCGGTATCAAGGGCGACGTCGATGCCTTATAATACAAATAATCGGGGTTATCTCTGTATTTCTCGTCCGCCGAACGTTCGAGCAGAGGTATGCCTGATAAGAACAGTATAATCGCTGTCGTAAATAATGGCGATAGTATCGCGATCCATTCGACGCCGTTTATCACGTTTAAGGATATGATAAATATTCCCCACCACAGTACCACTTCTCCGAAATAATTTGGATGTCTGGATAATCCCCAGAGGCCATCATTGCACCATTTTCCTTGGTTTTCAGGTTCCTGTCTGAAAGCAAACTTCTGTAGATCTGCATACGTTTCGATCAACAGTCCTATTACAAAAATTCCTGCTCCAGCAGAGTCCAAAGTCGTCATCGTTTTGGGTGACTTAGGGAAGGAATGATGCGGCGAGTTCATTATAATAACTGGCAAACTCACAATATATACCCATACCGCCTGAAACGTATAGAACACTGCGAACCTTAACGTATTGCTTTTACGATCTTCAAACTGCTTATCTCTACCTATATGGTAAATTCTATAGATGAGGTATCCAGAGAGTCTGACACCCCAGAGGCAGACAAAGGCAGTGACCATAAGCTGCCTGCTATCGTAGCTCTTGAGGTGTGAGCCACCTTGCCCGAGGAAGAACGTAAGCAAGGCTATAATAATAAAGTTAGCCCCTCCTGTGAAATCAGTCACTTTGTCATTTTGAAACAGCGAGGCTATCGTAAAGAACAATATTTGCATAGCCACCGTCACCATCGCGCTTATAGCGAAGTTATTCCTATCTATCAAAGGCTCCATCCTGTATATTTGACACTAAATTCTGTATTTGGCATCAGGGAACGTTCGAATCGATTCGTCGCAATGCTGCATTTTGGAATTTCACTCTTATTTTCAACATCTTAAAGTCTTTTCTACACACATTATACACATTTCTCACTTCGATCACTCACTGTTTTGTATTTGATGTATTTGTTACAAGTTTTTGTATATTATTTGGTTTTAAAAGCGGTTTTGTAAGCTCGTCTCTTAGCTTTACTGAAATAGATTTGACGTTTCTACCGCGCAAGCGTAAAGCTCCGTTTCACGCATGCGTGGTTCAACCCAAACTTGAATTAAGAATTCCTTTTTTTTCTGTGTATTTTTTCAACTTTTCTGTTCTCTTTTTAAAATGTTCTGTACCTTTTTTAGATTTTCTTTAGTGCATTTCGTTTCGTGTATAGATATTGTTATATAGTGTACAGATTGACTCGCAACTAGGTCAATATGACGTATGGAGACAAGAATAGAAATACTTGTACTCTTCTCCGTACGTGTTACGTTATGTATAGCGCATACTTCAACTTTGCATGCGACAGTGTGAGTGTTCCGCATATAGAATAATTAGTTCATTTTATCTTTGAAACTGCAGGTTTTCGTGAAATTAAAGTTCAGTATATTTTAAGAGAAAACATTGTTGTTTTTAAGCTAGTTGAAAATAATACGCTGTACTGTTTAGTGTTACCCCGTTTTAGATATTTTAATTGCTGGTGAATCATAATACTCACTAAGCCATAAGTTACTACTAATATTATGTAGTAGTTAGTACTAATATTATGAATGCGAAAGTAACTCTGTCTATCTGTTTTTCACGTTTTCGCACCTAAACCGCCGAACAAATTTTGATGCATTTTGGTATAAGGTTAGATTGGATCGTGGAGAAGGACAAATGATGCTTTTTCTGCAGGGAAGACGTTCTCTTGTGATAGATTTACTAATGTATCGTTTTTGGAATTCTACTAATATTATAAATGAGAAAGTTTGGATGAATGGATGTGGTGAAATTTGGCACAAAGATAGAATATAATCTTGAATAGCACATAGGTATCCAGGTGAAATATTCCTTTGGGATAATTTCGATTTTCACGCGTACAGAACCGCGGGCGGCAGCTAGTAAAACAACATTTTTGCAGAACTTACAGGATCAAACTCTAGTGAAAATTCCAACAAAAAAAGGATATTATTTTTCAAGTTAACAACGCTTTGAAACGTGCGAAGTTACAGCATTTATTTTTTACCTGTAACGGTTGGTAGCATTATAGAAATAGAACACACGGCGCTCATAGGGGGGATAAATATCAGGGGTCACGTGGTACGGAGAGGGCTTGCCATTGCGCCAATATGTGCAACAGGAAAAACAAATGAACACGGAACCCACAGATCGACCTAGTTTAGCAGTAGGAGAGCTCTTAAGCCACCTCCACACGCTTGGCGAACAAAGGCAAACAGAAAAAACAACAAACACGAACGTGTGTGTTTGTTTGTGTTTGCCTGTTTTTGTTTGTGTTCACCCGTATTTGGCATCGTCATATCATTGTCGGTTTTTATGCACAAATCAAAGGTTGTTCGACAAACGTGTTTGCAATGTATCCAGACGCTTGTTCAGTTCAGTAGTACGCGCGAGCTTGCGGGCGGCGGACAGAATTAATAATGGTGGTCAAATTTACGAATCGTGACATTTTGTGTATCCTAAGCTAAATTGTAACGAAACATGTCTGATTGGTCTGAGGAGTTTAACGCGAAAGTAATCGCTGCCACAACAAACTCGGCGTCTGCCATGTTTGCTAATCCAGAATATACTAGCACGTTTGCCAAGCCTGTGGATGCCGTGTTTGTATTGGACGATTGTGGTCAGTGTTTGGCACGTGTTTGACGTGCAACAACAAGCGTGTGGAGGCGGAATTAGGCGTGAATACTGCAAAAAAACTTGCAGTAAATAGAATTTGTACAAAATATTTACTTTTCCAAATACATTTTATAAGTTAGTTGACTATTACTCGTAAAATTGTTAAGCCTACTTAGTTCTGATCGTTTTCCTTTTAATTATGTCATATATACTACTGCCGTAATTTTTTTCACATACCCAAAAGCAACCATTCAGCTGGCAGGGGACACACACTTTATTCTAAAAAAATTAGCAATTTAACGCTTAATTTTACGCAAACGGATCCCTGAATCGAAAAACGGTTTTCACAAGTCACAAAAAATACTTGCAGTATTATGTAAGACCTCGCCACTCGGTCTTGAGGTCGTCCAAATCCGGGCAAGTACGAGTATGTACCACTGTAACTCTTTAAATTTATATAAGTACTTTCTAAGTTTATCTTGGAGATCGCTAACATCAGTGAAACAGAAAGTTGGGCAGAAACCTGGACTTATAGTTAATGTAAGTCTGAAATCCTTGGACGTGGTGATTAATGTTCGTAAGTAAGTATACCTTCTTCTCTGTATGAGAAGATTTCCCTGGTATAAAAAAAACGCTTTTGTTTTTTTATTTGGTTGTTAATTTTCAGGCGATGTTTATCTAGCAGGATATTAACGAAAATGTAGTTTTATTAGTCACTTAAAAGTAATAGTATAAATTAATGTAATTGATACCTTGTGTAGATAACTGTCTTTATATCGGTTAGATCATAAAACAACACGACTTTAATTAATAACAGATTAAGGCAATGATTGTTATACTTTTAAATTATAGAATGTATTTTATCATGACGTGACCAAATTACACTAAGGGTGTTTACGCACTTCATCCGGCCTTTATCCGAATGCGAGATCCGAGTTTCATCCGAATTGGAAATGTAGGTACTGATTTCAGACGAACGAAGTTTGGATCGGATACAGTGCGTAACCTCCCCGACAAGAATTACTACGGTTACTTCGGACCGAAATTCCTGTTGATAGCAACACAAAGTTATTATATGTTTTAATCTATGAATATATTTTTTATTTGTGTAAAAATACTGTCATCGCTCTCTTCTCTATATCCTGTTTTGGCTGTGCCAACACGTTTCATGTGAGTTACAATAAAATATTGATAAAACAAGCAAATTGCAACAATTACCAGCCTACCTTATCTACAGTTTACTAAAAAAGAAAACAAAAAATGAAAAAGGCAAATTTGAGCTTTTCACATTGGTCCTTCGAGCCGGATTTGGATCGGAAGCAGTGCGTAACCGCTCTAAATGTCTTTTACCAATCACGTACCTAAGTGCGTTTTATTATAATTTCCTAGGATCTTCATCAAACAATTTCACTGGAAGAAACTTGACACGGTGAAATAAATGTGAAATGAGTTTCTTTATTACAGAGAAAAACAAAAGTTATATTTGAGTGAAAGTTGTATTTATTAAACACGTACAAGTTTAAATTATCTATTTAAATACGAAGTCGCATGAAATGAGCAAGCAATAGGTACCAACATTAATTTATTTGTACTATTGAGCACGATCTTTTTTGTATCGATTTTTTTTTAAGAACAAAGCAACTCAACCAATAAATAAAAAAAAACTCGATAACTCACTTGTGAATAATAGCAAAGAAAAAGTCACAGTTTGATTATAGGTGTCATTATGTGCCTAATTGCGATGAAATTAGAGCCACTTTATGAGCAAGTGTGTTGAAAAAATTATATCCACCTGAAAGTTATATCCACCTGTTTTGTACGGTATTGTAATCAAATAGCGATTAAGGCATACACACAAAGTAAAAATATCTATATGTCCAATCATAATTAAACCCTGATTCTAAAGATATCATTCGTCACCCGAGGTCAATGTAAGCCGGTTAGTTAAAATATTATTATCATCAAAAATAATAAATTTATTATAGTTTTATCGTTTCTTTGTTTCATCTTCCGTACGATAATCCAGTGATAAGATATCTATGTTGAGTCACCGACTGACTTGCTTCGAAAACTTTTTGCTATTTCATAATTTTCGATACTTTATCATCGTCTTCATCATCAGTCTTTTAATGTTCCCACTGCTGGGACACAGGCCTCCTCTCTGTGAGAGGGCATGGACCTTAATCCACCACGCGGGCCCAGTACTATTTGGTGACTGATACATGTCTTCGAATTTTTGGTTCTAGGACATGCCGGTTGCCTCCCAATTTATCTTTCATCGTTTTGAGAGCAGTGGTGCTGAAATAATTTACACAAAGTAAAGCGCCTGCCTGGGTTCGAACTCATCATCTACAACTTGTAATCCAAGGCCGTTACCACTGGACCACCACTGCTCTTATACCGGAATTATGTGTCCATGGGAGAACAGAACACAATTTCATGCCAGTGAAGCTGATGGCAGACGCCAGTTTTAAAATACGTATATATTATTTATCCAAACCTGCTTTCCAATGAGAAGGCGTGACCACATAAGGAAAAAATATATACAACGAACGATAAAACAATACGCGATTTGATTAAATGCTCCTAATCTAAATGAAGCTAGCTGATAACGTCTTTCTAATGAACGTATTATTGTGATCAACAACGTATTCCAATAATAAATATTATTGTAGATATTTAGTTAGTGTTTAATTTTATAAACCCACACGGCTCGATCTTTATGGTTAAGGTTGCCTTAGTGGGCGGCACGAACTATTTTGTGGCCGGGGTTAAAATGCATGCTATGCTATCTCATCCGACAACACGTACGAAAGGGATAGACGCTGTGTTGAGCAGTAAAAAGCAAGTTCGCGTACGAATAGGTACACACTTTTGAAAATTTGTAGCGAAATGAATGATGATTTAGGACGAAAATGACCGCGCGAAATTTTATAAACAGACCATTGGGAATATGGATATCATTAAAAAATTACTAAATGTATCTGTTTAAAATAACATTATAAAAATCTATCCCTGTATAGTGACTATTTTTTTCTTCTTTTTATGGTATTTATTTCCGCCCAAAGATGCGTTAAAATTAGTGTGGAAATATGAAAATTTCGACGCTCATAACTTTCAAATATATTTGTATTTTACTTTTTTGTTTCCATACAGACCTAGATAATGATGAGACAAATTGATTTTATTTTTTATTTTGAGGAGATACCGTCAAACAGTGGAGTAATCCACAGACTACGTTTGTATGAAAGAATGACAGACTAGGGCAACCTTAAGCAGCGCTGGCCGGGTTCCTCACGATGTTTTCCCTCACCATTTCGATACTTTATAAATCAATACAATTTTGTTTTGTTCACTTAAAGTAACAAGCTAGAAGAGCTCGCGGTCGTGGCTAAATAATAAGGTACATGGGTCGATCTTCAAGGGTAAGTAACGCTTGTACAGGTTGCTTCGTAGATGGGTGACTATCCATCAAATACTGACTCTCTTCTATGCCTCGGAAAAATGCGCTAAGCCTTTGGTCCCGACTGTCATTTATAAATCCATCATAGTTGAGGTGATCAAAAGCCAGAAAAAATACTAAAGTGAGAACCACCTAATAAAAAAATAAAAATCATTCTCTGACTTTTACCAAAAGGTATCATTACGTAGTTTGAAAGCATGATTCTTGGTTTATGGAGATATTTTTTTATAATTTTTGTCTCAAATGTATTACACACAATAACCAACAATATATTACAATAGGCTTAGATTCATTTTATCTGTTTAAATCATGTAAATCGGTCCTCGCGTTTATGATATTAAGACGACGAAGGTCGCCAACTACCATAAGGAAACAAAACGCGCAATCGTTTCACACCCACGTGAACAAAAGTTACTTGTACTACTAGTACTTTTCTTATTAATCTATGACTTAAAAAAAAAGTCTCAGATCAAAATGTAGATAATTAAATTGTCTTTGAGATAGTGGATTCATTAAAATACGCCCGGCGGTATTGGACATAACTTTACAAATTAATTACATAGTGTAATTAATTTGTAAACATATTTCCAATGTCAAGTCAAATGTTATACGAATAAAACTCTTTTCTTAGATTAAATTATTAAGAAAATGGCCTTATAACATATATTTTACCAAAAATTAACGACCAGCCATTTAGACGTGATTCTGATTTTAAAATCTGCTACTGAGGGTTATTTGTGCTTAACTCAGTATGCCAAATGAAACGGTCAAGAATGCCCCTTACCGCAATACTTTTGTTTAGATCATGTTAGCGACACAGCCTTTAAGTTTAATTTTGTTTTGTATCGTTTTGAAATATTGGAATAAATTTGTAGACAGATGTGAACGACTTTTATGTTTTTGTTATTTGCTCTCTTCTCACTTTAAGTATCTGCACCTTTACCTAGCCTTTCGAAGGACACTGGCTTGATGTTTTCGTATTGTTGAAAACTACATGCAAAGAAACTAGGTAAGTTATTAAAAAGTACCTTAGCGAGATATGCGATAAAAATCTTTGAAAACAAGTTTATATTTATATACGTATTTACTTACGTAATATATAACTATTAACTTGTTTTCAAACTTGTGTTCTTATAAGTGAATGATAGAAATACTTGCTAAATCAAACCTAAGTATCTAAAAAGATTTTCACAAAATAATAAACCGACTTCTAAAGCAAAACGCTAAAAAGTGCAAACATAACTTTCGTTTCGGAAGTCGGTGTCTTTGTTACCTCTTGTTGTTATCGTTTTCGACACCGAATTCCGAAAAGAAAGTGTGTTTTACTATAGAAGTCTGTTAATTTTTTGTGAAAATGTTTATATTTCTCACTTTTTAGTTTTAGTACTCTATCACTGAAAACTGAGCAAAGTATATTAGTAACATTGAAACTATCTTGTGTTACAATACAATGTAATATCTACATATTACACTGTAACACAAGATAGTTTCAGTGTTAAATCTGCTCTTGAAATTATACGAAGGTCATTTCAAGAAACCATTTAATTTAACAATGTGTGATAAATACTTATGTTTATGAAATAATAATAAATTATGTGTGTGTATGTTTACCTAAACTATGTAACTAGTTGATAATTTATTTGTCAATTTGTGTTTTCTTGTATTTGAGAAAGGCAATGTTTGCTCGTACTCCAATGAATAATATCAAGGGGGTTTACCTCTTCATTTACAACTTTATGTAACACTGTAATATGAACTAATAATAGTAGTTTATGAAACTGTTGCATAATGAGGGGTATTAAAACATGAGTGTGTGTTTAAAAACCGAGCCGTAGGCGAGGTTTTTAATAGTTTTCACACGAATGTTTTAATACCTAGTTATGTGCAGTTTCATACACTACTTTATCTACACTTATAAATTGGGATTGAACCTACTAAATACCTCTTTTTGCATTTTCCATGCCATAAAATCGTGATAGCATTTGTCATAATTATACTTTTCTCAACTTTGCTGGTAATAAATTAAGAGTAATTTCCTTCGCCGCATCTAAAATATCGGGCGGAGCCAAATTTTCTTCACATTCACACATACATTGATATCAGACATTTTTAAACAATAATTTAAATAACTCATAAAATTCAGTTCAGCAAAACTTGCAAAACGTATGAATGGCGCCAAAACCCAGCACATCACCGCATTAACCGCGCATGCGCTAAGGCTTAGCACGCACTGCGATCTTTATTCGCGCGATTTTTTTTTGCCCATGGAATTGTATGAAGTTTTTTGCATTGCGGTAAAGAAATCGTGCGGAAATAATACCGCAAAAAATTCGTGTTTTGCCACAGAATCCACCGCACCACGGTGCGAATTTTATTCGCCCGAATATTTTGAGCTCTATGAACAGGTAGAAGGAAATAAAATTCGCGTGAATAAAAATCTCAATGCGTGCTAAGTCTAAAGCGGGCATTGTCATAGACAATTTAAAATTGGAATCAAATCTTTTTATAATAGGTACTATAAAATGGCATTACAAAAAAAATATTGATGGAAACTCCTTAGTGATTAACTTCTTGGATTTGTCCTGTATCATAATAGAAAAAAAATTGTTTTATAGCATTATTTTGTTAGTGAAATAGTGTTATAATAAGATTGTATTTTTAAATTTCGGTATTGTGTTTATAAAGTATGCCAATATAAACTCGTTTTTAATTTTATAATTCGAATATTACGATATGAGAGTAGATAAAATGTTTTATATGAAAACTGATTATAACAATTACGTAAAATCGCGTATAAAAAGTGAGAAAGAACTCATTGTTCAAAAGCTGGCATCGCTAAAACGTTGGCAGCATTGCCATATTGGATGGCAATGGCATCTTTGGCTGAAGAAAAGGATTAAGCAACACTTGTCTTAGTTATCAAGAGTTTATTAGCTGCAACATAAACTCACCTTTACGATATCAATGTCCAGTTCTTAAGACGCAACGGGTAAGTATCTACACAAACGAGTGAGTCCTCCAAAACAATCTTAATATAAAAGATAGCTAGCGACACAGATATAATACACAAGACTATTTTTTAAACTTGTACAAATATGCCACAACTGCCCTGCGGTGAGCATCGGCATGACATGGGACAAGGTGTAAAGCGTGAAGATCAAAACCCTTCGTGGTGGAGGACTTTTGTGGAAGCCCTCTGCCCCATCTAGGGGGCATTTAGTCAAGTAAGTCATGAACCTCTCTGTAGTGTACAATCTACCACAAGTCAGTAATGATATTTGAGCTACGAAACCAGCCCTTGAAACCCCGAAATAAAGATGCTCATCATCAGCTTAAAGCCACTGCTGGAAATATACCTCTCCAATTGCTTAACATTTGCACCACTTATGCCGCTACTACCAGCTACCCTGCGAAGCTCGTTACGTTTACCAGTTCATGGTCTTCACTCAAGAACACATCTACACCAACTTCATCAAATAAAGACGCTGACAAAGTCAAATTGCATTAATAAAACTAAATAAAATATTTAAAAAACTCACGTAGTATTCATTCCCAGTGCAATATTGTTATCCGTGATATATTCCTTGGCCATATCAGCTAACAGCTCCAGGAACGTATCTTGGATCTCGTGGAATTTCGGCAGTGTCAGTCCAGCTAGGTTGAGGGTTAGCGTCTCCTGGGGAGGGTTGGCTACTGCTTCGGCTTCTGGTTCCTCCTCGTATGTTGGTTGGGGCCCTAGATGAGTCAGTTTAGATGTTCGAATCATTTTAATGTCTAACAATATTTTGAGGGTTCCGGAATAATGAGAAATGTACAGCGACATCTAGTCTACATGAAAGATCGGTGGACTGGTCCGGATGAAAGGGGAGGCTTTGCCTTACAGTGGAACAACTCAGCTAAAAATAAAATAAATAATTGCTACCCTGTTCTAACTTTATAAGTGAATGGTAGAAACACTTGCTAGATCAAACCTAAGTATCAAAAAACCTTTTTCACAAAATAATAAACCGACTTCTAAAGCAAAACACTAAAAAGTGCAAAAATAACTTTCGTTTCGGAAGTCGGTGTCTTTGGTACCTCTTGTTGTTATCGTTTTCAACATCGACTTCCGAAACGAAAGTTATTTTTGCACTTAGAAAGTGTGTTTTGCTTCAGAAGTCTGTGATGTTTTTGTGTTTCTATTTCTCTCTTTTTAGTTTTAGTACCCTATCATTAAAAAGTGAGCAAAGTTTATTAATCATTATGTACTAAGTTTATTACTCAATTTACACTTTCGTGCTGTTTGTCGCTCAGGAGTTCCATATCTTCCATTATCTCGAGCTGTTTCCCTATCTTGAAAACTGCTGAACCGATTTTGATGAAATTTGCCCTAAGAGAATGATAACGATAAACAATAAAAAGTATGATAACGATCCGATAAGTAGTTTCGGAGAAATGCGAGGACAAACATACATACAAACAAACATACACTTTATAACTTTTCGCACACATGTTTAGAAGCCCATACATAGTAACTTTTGAATATTGTGTTCACCTGTCAATTTCATTCGTTATCAAGAGTTAGTGAACTTAGGCGTTACCAAAGTTAGAGAGTTAGAGCAAAGGGGGGACGCAAATCAATATAAAGAAAACGCAGAAAACTATGAAAATCATAAAGATATACTTACAGATCAATTTAACACTGAAGGAAAAGCCTCGCTTCGGCCACCAGTTCTCCTTGGTTTCAAACCTGACGAACACGCGATTCACATCAGTGAATCTATACTTGCGAGGTGAATTCAGATGGTGGGAGAAGATCAGGCCTTCCTTGCCGGAGTCATCGAGACCACCTGTGAATAAGCCAAGGTTATAGCTTTCTAAAAATGTTCTGGTCTGGCACCAGCTGAGTGGCGATGATCTAAGATAAAGTGCATAGGAGCTCCCATTGAGAGTTATTAGTCCTCCAAAGTGAATTCAGCCACGGCGGCCAATCTCAGCGGAGACTAGCCATCGGCGCAGGAGATATTATAGCGCAAAAATACTCACCTTTACCCCTCTCACAGAGTGGAGGCCTAAGTCCCAGCAGTGGGAACATTATAATATAATATGCTTTGAAAGATATTAGAGGGTGCGTTGGAAGGATTTTTGAAAAAGTAAATTTAAGTTGATAGCTTTCCCTAAATGTAAGGACTATGCAATGATTACTTCTATTTGGACAATTTGTAAAAGTATCAGATTTAGGGCAAGCCCATCCGTCAAGCTGCACCTGATCAAATGAAAAATGAACGGCCCTGCACGTTGTGTCCTTTTTGGAAAGTTGAAAGCGGACTCCTCACCAAAGGGCTTCTTATCTGACACTTCTGAGATGTGTTCTCGATTTTCTCGCAATAAGTCGTATCTACTAACTCAGCTATAAACTTTTATCCTCTATATGATCTTGTCCCTCTATATGATTTGAATCATTAGAGGATAGATTAGGTACGTGTCGGAATTTAACTATTCAGTGAGACATCAAATGTGGTCAATAATTCGAAAACAAAACATGAATCATAGATTAACTAGAAACTAATGTTTATTATTAATTTAAATTCACATTTAGGTCGAAGCATTGAGAATAATTGCTGTATTATGTATCACTTTAAAGATGATTCATATGTGTAAAATTATTGAAATGACTTGTCGTTTGGTTGAACTATAGGCAATAGCCAGCAACAGCCAACGGGCCCAGAAACGAGTACTTATAGAATGGAAGCTGACAAGGTTTTTGAGCAAAACTGTCTGACTTTTGTCATTTTGCCTTCAGCCGTAACGGATCAAATGAAAATGAACGGCCCTGCAAGTTAAGTGCTGTTTTTGGAAATCGTAAAAGTGGATCCCAGACCAAAATACTTGAAACATTTCATATATATTTTTCGGTGTTTTCTCAGCAAGCCGCACCACATACTCTGCTATCATCTTTTTGTAAATATACTTGTTCAAACCCTTCCAGCTCCACCTACGAGTATTAGCTTCGCTTTGTATGACTTCAAAAACAAAATAAAAAGGAACATTTACCTGGTTTCACGAGCAGATATTCGCCAAGAGCACCGTTGACATCCAAGTCGGTAATGTTGAACTCGATACCCGTACCAGGCCCTTCGAATATCCAATCAATAATGTTGTTTCTAGGGTAGGTTTCAGGATAATCTGGTGACGTGATAACAGTGGGTTCATCCACAGATAGAGTGATATGTACAGGCTTGACGTGCTTAGCGAAATTTTCTGAATTGACGTCAATGTCATCCTGGTGAGCGGCTGCAAACTGCGTCATCAGGTCACTTAGTTCAGCACTGTTCAAGTCATCTACCATTACTGATCTGACAGTAGTCGCCTCCTGAACGTTGGTTCTTTTAGTTTCAAATTCTTCGGCATTCTCTTCCTTAGATTGATTCTCGTCAACCAGAGCATCGTCTCCGTACACTTGAGGTTCTTTGACATCAGAAGCGAATATTTGGTTGATGACGCTGTCAATGTCGTCATCAGCGTTAGGTTCGCTGTCACTTTGATCTTCGTAATTATCAGCGTAATCGATAGCATCTTTAATTTCGTCGAATTTCTCAATAATGTCACCAGTTTTCTCGTTTACGTCTTCATCGTTTGTAAGGTCTAAACCAACTACTTCTTCTTCTTGTTTATCATTGTCAGCTTTTTCATTCGAAGTATTGGCAATGTCAGCGAAAATTTTAGATAGATTGCTATCTTTCACGATCTCATAATCATCATCAGCGCCTTCTTCAGCTGAAACAACATTATCGTTTGCTCCTTCTTCATCATTTTTATGAGCAGTTTCATCACTTTGTTGAGCATCTTCCGGATCAGCAGCATCGACTTCCGCATTACGCCAAGAAAGAGCGACACCTTCATTGTATGGCTTGTCATATTTTTCTTCATAGTCTTTCACATCATCCGCTATTTCCTCATCAGTTTTTTCATTTTCATCGGAAGTATCATCAGCCAGTTTGTCAAGAGTTTCAAACAATTTGTCAATATCAGCATTTAGATCTTTATACACTTTTTCAGGCGTGTCTTCGTCATTAAATTCACCTACACCTTCGTCGTCGTTCTTTTCCTCTTCGTCATCATTCTTTTCCTCTTCATTGGAGTTATCATATTCATTAGCATCGAAAGCGTCGTCGCTTTCTGACAAAAGTTTATTTGTTTCCTCGATTATTTTATCCATATCCTTATCATCACCGGCAAGGTCCTGATTCAGATCGTCTAAATAATCTTGACCTTTGCTTAAAATATCTAAAGTCTCCTCAAGAATATCGTCGTTGTTGTTATCTTCTGTCTCCGGTACGGGTAGAGGAGCAATGGCGTCGTCTACGGCCTCACCCCAAGCGTCATCTTCAAGTCCAAGTTCCTTGTAGTCTTCATTTTCATCGCTCTGTTCTGGAGCTTCTAGTGGTAAGACTCTATGTTCTTCTGCTTCCTGACTAGCTGGATCTTCTTTAGGAGCAGTTTCTTCAGCCGTTACCTCTTTGTTTTCTTCAACTTGTTCTTTAAGTGCCGTTTCTTCAACCGTTACCTCTTTGTTTTCTTCCACTTGCTTTTCCGTGGACTCAGATCTGTTGTCTTCAATCTGATAATCGTCGAATTTAACACTTTCTGGTTCTGTTGGTGCATTGGTTGGTGTTGGAACCTCTTGTAGTTCAGCTTGTGTGGTCTCTGGCTTTACTTCCGTGTCCTCGTTGCTGTCATCAAACATATCGTTGTAGGTGTCATAATTCGCGTAGTCATTTTGCCAATAGTCTTGGTAATCCTGTTGTGCTGTAACAAAATAGCATAATGTTAGTGTATGTTTGAAATCGCCAACCATTCTTGAGCAAGCGTGGAGATCAATACTCGTGCCTTCTTCTTGTTTGAGAAGAGGCATTCGCCCAGCAGTGGGACAGTTATAGGCTAGTCATCAACATTTATTTTTGTTTATTGTTTTTGATAGGCTCGCATTGGACCACTACCTCACCTATTGGTAACCGATCAAGTGGTCAACGATGAAGAAAACTTGCCAAGAAGTAACCTAAAACACAAAATTCGAAAACTGTAACGTATGCCAATCCGCATTGGGACAGTGTGGTGGATTACGGCTTGGTTGATGGTTTAATGCTTATCTTTAGTTTATTTTCATTCTTAAATGATAGTCTAGGTTACATTAATTTTATTTTTGGTTTACTTTTTTAGCGAAAACAATTCGAGTGAATGATTAAAATCTCCCGTCCCGTACCGTTTCTTAAATAATGCATTTTTATATAGATTAGATCATCATAATTATTCATTAGTTCATTGTAATTTATTCATTCAATCAAATACTTCACTATGTGGTTTTGATAGGATGATCAATACAAGCAGTTTTGCTAAACAATGTACCCTATCAGGGAAAACATTTTTGTTTTTATTTTACACTTGCTGCCGCTCGTGGCTACGTCTGCGTGGTTTTAGCACTTATATCTTTATAAATTACTAGCTGACCCTCGGGGCTTCGCTCCCGTCAACTGCCTACCTACCCTGGCTACCCTGCCTACCCTGCCTATCCTGCCTACCCTGCCTACCCTGCCTGCCCTGCCGCTACCCTGCCTTCCCTGCCTACCCTGGCTACCCTGCCAACCCTGCCTGCCCTGCCTACCCTGCCTACCCTGCCTATCCTGCCTACCCTGCCTACCCTGCCTACCCTGCCTACCCTTCCTACCCTGTCTATCCTGCCTACCCCTGGCTACCCTGCCTACCCAGCCTACCCTGCCTACCTTACCTACCCTGCCTACCCTGCCCCTACCCTGGCTACCCTGCCTACCCTGACTTTCCTGCCTACCCTGCCTATCCTGCCTACCCTGCCTATCCTGCCTACCCTGCCTACCATGCCTACCCTGCCTACTCTGCTTACCATGCCTACCCTGCCTACCCAGCCTACCCTGCCTACCCTACCTATCCTGCCTACCTTGCCTTTCCTGCCTACCCTGCCTATCCTGCCTTCCCTACCTACCCTGCCTTTCCTGCCTACCCTGCCTATCTTGCCTACCCTGCCTACTCTGCTTACCCTGCCTACCCAGCCTACCCTGCCTACCCTACCTATCCTGCCTACCCTGCCTTTCCTGCCTACCCTGCCTATCCTGCCTACCCTGCCTATCCTGCCTTTCCTGCCTATACTGCCTTTCCTGCCTACCCTGCCTAATCTGCTTACCATGCCTACCCTGCCTACTCTGCTTACCCTGCCTATCCTGCCTACCCTGCCTACCCTGCCTTTCCTGCCTACCCTGCCTATCTTGCCTACCATGCCTACTCTGCTTACCATGCCTACCCTGCCTACTCTGCTTACCCTGCCTACCCTGCCTAACCTGCCCACCCTGCCTACCCTGCCTACTCTGCTTACCATGCCTACCCTGCCTACCCTGCCTACCCTACCTATCCTGCCTACCCTGCCTTTCCTGCCTACCCTGCCTATCCTGCCTACCCTGCCTACCCTGCCTACCCTGCCTACCCTGCCTACCCTGCCTTTCCTGCCTACCCTGCCTATCTTGCCTACCCTGTCTACCCTGCCTACTCTGCTTACCCTGCCTACCCAGCCTACCCTGCCTACCCTACCTATCCTGCCTACCCTGCCTATCCTGCCTTTCCTGCCTATCTTGGCTACCTTGCCTACCCTGCCTACTCTGCTTACCCTGCCTACCCTACCTATCCTGCCTACCCTGCCTATCCTGCCTTTCCTGCCTATCTTGGCTACCTTGCCTACCCTGCCTACTCTGCTTACCCTGCCTACCCTGCCTTTCCTGCCTACCCTGCCTATCCTGCCTACCCTGCCTACCCTGCCTACCCTGCCTACCCTGCCTACCCTGCCTACCCTGCCTACCCCGCCTTTCCTGCCTACCCTGCCTATCTTGCCTACCCTGCCTACCCTGCCTACTCTGCTTACCCTGCCTAACCTGCCTATCCTGCCTACCCTGCCTACCCTGCCTACCCTGTCTACCCTGCATATCCTGCCTACCCTGCCTACCCTGCCTTCTCTGCTTACCATGCCTACCCTGCCTACCCTGCCTACCCTGCCTACTCTGCTTACCGTGCCTACTCTGCTTACCCTGCCTACCCTGCCTACTCTGCCTACCCTGCCTAACCTGCCTATCCTACCTACCCTACCTACTAATTTGTATCTATCATCAATAGTTTTCTCAGCGCACCTAAATAATGTATTTTACAGACAACATTTTGCTACCTTGGGTTACATTATTGCAATTTTCATAAGGTTCTCTATTTTTTTTGATTTTTTATAGCCTATGACACTCAGGAATAATGTAGCTTTCTACCGGTGCAAGAATTTTCAAAATCGGTTCAGTAGATCCAGAGATTACCCCTTACAACGTCACAAACTCACAAACTCACAAACTTTACCTCTTTATAATATTAGTATAGATAGCCTACATATTATTCTGGTGTATACGCTATATTACTGTAATGTTTCATCAAAATTCATCTCTTAGATTTTGTGTGAAAGAGAAACAAAGATCAATCGAATTTTTAACCAATAGTTACAATGTAATTCCTACAATATAGCTGTATTTTCATGTGAACACTAATTATTTTAACCCTTTTTTGTACCAATAAACATTTATTATTATTTTATTAATAAACAACATTCTATACTGCCAGTAATTTTTCAGTCATAAAATAATTAGTAATAAAATAAACAACGTTATTTCTATAATTATTCAAGTACCTTTACGACTGTGATATTAGAAAACAGTGGTTTCAAATCTTTTTTTTTTGCTGGGACCACTTTGATTTCATTGTTGATAGCACGGAACAGAAGTCCAGAAATAAAATTTAACTGTGGTAATTTAAAGATAAACTTATATAATAAATATTAAAACTTATAGCATACCTAAAATCAAAAGTAACGAACATTGTCATCTTACTTCTTACTAATATTATAAATGTGAAGTTTTTATGGATGGAAGTATGTTTGTTACTCAATCAGGTAAATGTATCTGGATGAAATTTTGTACAGAGATAGATTTATAGTCTGGAATAGCACATGGCTACTTTTTAACGCGGTCTTTCTTTCTTTCTTGCCCGGTATAATGTTTCCTTGGGATGATAAAACACGATACACGCGGGCGAAGCCGGTGTTAGGAGCTCGTAGAAAATAGAGCCTTTTTGGCCTCACACTGGGATCTTTCTTTTTAATTTTTATTTCTTTACTTTTGTTTTTTTTAACTGTCTGTGGGAGTCACAAATAAATATTTTTCTTTTATAAAATGCAAAATTTCTGATTGGTGTGAGGTTTGCATCAATGTTATTATCTAGTTGAAAAGTTCGACGTTTTTAATCTACGCGGACTATATAGCTCATACGGACCACCAGAGGTACGCAAAAGTTTGAGAACCAAGTATCTGAGTAATAAAAATAAATATACCTAACTAGTCAACTGTTTCATATATTGTCATGATTTATTTTAATTTTATTTTAATTCAATAAATAGAATGGGTTTGCGGTGACAAACTAGGTATGCAAACCTGATTGATAGGTTTTAACTAGAACAACCGCATTATTTGTTATAGTTTCTCGGTTTAATTGTTAAAATAAGCGATTGTTATTGTTGTTCATATTGAGTTGACAGTATTTTATTAGTAAAGTGAATTTGTCATCGTTTTAACTTTTCCTATTATTTTGCTATGGTTTTCATTAACGAGGCTTACCAGGAATAATATTTAGTTTATTTTAGTATTACGTGTTGTTTTAATACCGACATTTGATTCATTATTTATGATTAATCCATACTAATATTTTACCTGCGAAAGCAAATCTCTCTCTGTCTGTATATCGGTTTGAAACGTTTTCACTATTTTCGGTGCCAGTTTTACTATGATGATTTCCTTTCTAATGCTTTAGTCGCTAAATAGTGTCTTAAGGCCCGTTTCCGAATTGAGTATTTGGAGTTAAGAACGTGTCAAACCCTACTTAAATTCCCAAGTTTGTCAGGTTTTTAGGCTAGAGTTTCACAAATATTCAACTTCAAAATCTTAATTCAGAAAACGGGGTCACTCAGTCAGAGGCCTTCCAGAGGATTCCCAGAGGTGGCTTAATTAACTCTGACTCCAGAGTTGGCCACATCATAACACGAAAAGAAGAAGACAGATACAACCAGACCATGCGGCTGCTGCTGGTGCAGAAAACCTCAAACGGCGCAAATATAACAACCTTGTCCTCAAACATACAGTTTGAGTTGAGCCGTTTGGGTTTGAGACATTAGGCCCATAGGATCCGAGTGCTCATCGAGTTTTTCGAGACATAAGTAAACGGTTAGTCGACTGTTCGCGTGACCAGAGGGCTGGCCTTTTCTTCAGCCAGAGTTCAGCATTGCCATTCAACGTGGCATTTTTTTTGAAAAACCTGGAATGGTAAATATTGTCGTTTATCATACAATTTAATTATATTTTAGATCAAGGAAGTAGAGAAAATAATATTGCTGAACGCGACATACTTGTGATAAGAAGAAATGACCTCTAACTCGCTTGCGTGATTAACCTAGGATTCCTAGGAATAATAATTATTTAGTCTCGCTCGAGATGTGAGTGATAAACAAAATTAATTGGAACACAAGTAACTGTGATAATCTTGGTTTACTTAGAAAGTACCTAAACTTGTATAAGTTTGAAATAATGCCAATAACACATGGTTTTATTAATCGACGAAAAAATAGAGGCAGTTCTCAATTCGACACTTATTTTTTTTAAATTTATTAAGCATAACTTTTATAGAGTGGTCCGATTTCAGAAGCTCTTTTTTATTGGTGTCTGATGTCAAACAGCACGTGGTGGAGTTTCTTGTGCGTTCTTATGGAGTTTCTGGTCCGTTCTTAGCCATAACAAGCTAGTTTTTTGAATGGACGGTAGATTTTTTTTCTTCTAAGTGGCGTCTCGCAGTTTCAATCAAAGTGATTGGATACTGCTTAACCGGGCTAACCTGAGGAGACTAAGCTATATTATAGCCTCCAGCCAAGGCACAAGTAAGTTTTCTAAACCTACAGCGAATGCGCTAAGGGCTACCCCAGTTGGGGTCGAACCTCGGCAAAGGGCATCGCTGGTGGGACAACTAAGGCTGGATCTAGATTAATGAATTTACTGTCCGTTCGTAAACTACCTACTTGGAGAAGAACGGATAAGAAACTCCTTTTAAATCTAACATTTAACTAATGCACAGCTGACGCGGGCTGGCGTGATTTTACTGAAAGGACACGCGACGGACCTCGGCGGCGAGGTAGGTACGGATCGGTTTGTTTGTTTACATTTTGTATACTACTTCCCTAAGGCTCTTAAGGAGCATTGTGGAGGGGTCATGAGGTTTAGTGAATATGCCTAGTTGGCGAAAAGACGGAGTTTTGAATATTACGCCCTAATTGCGTAATTTACAATTGAAAGGGCAAGGGTCGCACTCCTATTTGCGTACCCATTGGCCGTTTCTGAATACTAGGTTGTCTAGCTCCCTAGTAACAGACGGATACCTACTGAATAGGGCTTGGGACTCGGCTGGGTTAGGTATAATACCTGAGGCTTCGATCTTAGTGATCTCAGCGGCCAGCGATCGTGACTCTTCGGTCATCCAGAACGCATACGCACCGATTATAATGTCGGCGACGCTGCGTCCGGTATTGGGCGTGATTGGGGACGGGACCGCGGCTGCAGCAGTGGTGGAGGCCACCTGACGACCTTGAGCGGGCATGGGGGCGGCTGGGGCCTGAGGGGCCGGGCTAAGAGTTGGTGGTGGGATGGGCTGATCCATTAGACCTGGGATGGTCTGCTGGTTGGTCTGGGGGGCCACATTTTGGTGGTTTAATTTACCCCATGGAGACTGCCTCTGAGGGGCTAGACGGGGGGGGGTCTGGGGGGGGGAGCTGCGCGTGCTTCGCGGTCCCCTGAACGCTTGGCCATTTTAGGCGCCAGCTTGGGGGCTCGGGGGCACCCCTTGTAATTGGCCGTGTGACCGACTTGGTCACATAGTACACAGCTTGGGGGCTCTGTGCACTCGGCGGGGTTTTTCGGACGGGGGGAATCCTGCGTACCATGGTCCCCTCGGCACTTTACGCACCTGGGGGTGGCATAGCAGTTTTTCTGACTGTGTCCATAAAGTTGACAGCGGTGACACTGTCCAACTACGAAGGGACGGTAGGGTTTCTCTATTGAGATACCCGACAGAGAACAAACAGAAGTAATTCTGAAAATTGGATTATGATGGTCGGTAGGGCTGCACTCGACCACTACCATGTAGGACTGATGGACGGTAGAATCAATTATTATTACTTTTATATTTAAATTTATGACGTACACAAGTGCCGCTTAATTAAGAATTTTGACTTTTGATACAACTGCCATTGAAAATTGTTTATTACTATAGAGGGACAGATATATTTCTTTATATTGTTATATCCCGTTCGATTTTCGATCAATTTTGATTTTATTTTCACTATTAGTATTCTATTTAGTATTTTATCGATAAACTGGTCAAGTAACAAATATTTTGTTTCATGCATAATATATATTCTATAATTATTCAAGTGACAATTAGCGGACCCAGTATATGCTTAAATCGGTCCAATTACCATTGTGCACATTCCACCGAAGTCGAGTTTTAGTTTTGTAATTCAAGTCTCATACATATATTAGTGGCTCATTTTAGGTATTTAATTGTATTAACGCAGTTTTCCTGTAAGGATAAAACATCAAATAGCCACGTGCTGTAAAAACAACTGAAACTATCGAAGGTCATAAATAACTTGCTACTGGCTTCGGCGTTTGAAATTAAGACTGCAATCTATATAAATTAGCCGATGAGTTATTAACCGACTTCAAAAAAGGAGGAGGTTCTCAATTCGTCGGAATCTTTTTTTTTTATGTATGTTCCCCGATTACTCAAAGACGCCTGGACCGATTTCAAAAATTCTTCTTTTGTTTGAAAGGGTATACTTCCTAATTGGTCCCATAATCATCAAGTCAGGATCTGATGATGGAATCCTAGAGAAATCGAGGGAACTCCTCATATGTTATAGGCAAACATATAGCGATTTTGGTATTTTCATCAACAATGCAATCATTTGCACTCAGAAAGTAACATTTGGTGAAGTGGAACTGATGACGAAGACCACAGATGGCCACTGGAACTCCTAAATGCTAAATATGTCACGGGCATAAGGTATCTCGAATAGTTAACCGGCTATAATGAAGCAAATACTTATAAATAAATGTAACTGATGAAAATGGCACCATCGAACTGATATGATGATGAAGCCGGAAGGTAGGCACTGGAACTCTTATATAAAACAATGTATCTTAGTCGTGTTTGGGCTTATTGGAATCGTCATGAGATGTACTTTGGCTATAAATGATAATCATGTTAATTGGAGGTACCTACCAAAACTAAAAAGAGAAAAATAAAAACTTTTTAACAAAAAATCAAACCGACTTCCAGAACAAAAAACTACAAAGCAAAAAATAAATTTCTTTTCCGAAGTCGGTGTCGAAAAACGGAAAACAATGGGTAGGTACAAAAGACACCGACTTCGGAAAATAAATTTATTTTTTGCTTTGTAGTTTTTTGTTCTGGAAGTCGGTTTGATTTTTTGTTAAAAAGTTTTTTTTGATGTTTAAGCTATATTATTGTACAGTTTCATTCATCAATATACATTCAGTAGTTTTGCATGAACGAGTAACAGACATCCATTTATCAGTAGTATAGATTCATGTTTTATAGGAGAAAAAGCTCAAAATGTGATCTTTTTAACCGACTTCAAAAAAAGGAGGAGGTTCTCAATTCGTCGGAATCTTTTTTTTTTTTTGTATGTTCCCCGATTACTCAAAGACGCCTGGACCGATTTCAAAAATTCTTCTTTTGTTTGATAGGGTATACTTCCTATTTGGTCCCATAATCATCAGGTCAGGATCTGATGATGGCATCCTAGAGAAATATAGGGAACTCCTCAAATATTATAGGCAATCATATAGCGATTTTAGTATTTTCATCAACAATGAAATCATTAGCACTCAGAAAGTATCATTTGGTGAAGTGAATCTGACGAAAAAGACCACAGATGGCCACTGGAACTCCTAAATGCTAAATATGTCACGGGCATAAGATATGTCGAATAGTTAACCGACTATAATGAAGCAAATACTTATAAATAAATGATACTGATGAAAATAACTGTCCTATTGTATTTGTATGTTTCTATGTTTTGTGTACAATAAAGAATAAGATAATAAGATAAAATAGCACCATCGAACTGATCTGATGATGAAGCCGAAAGGTAGGCACTGGAACTCTAATATAAAACAATGTATCCTAGTCGTGTTTGGGCTTATTGTAATCGCCATGAGATGTACTTTGGCTATAAATAATAATCATGTTAATTGGAGGTACCTACCAAAACTAAAAGGAGAAAAAAAAACTTTTTAACAAAAAATCAAATCGACTGAAGAACAAAAAACTACAAAACACACAACAAAACAAAACATACAGCAAAAAATAAATTTATTTTCCAAAGTCGGTGTCGAAAAACGGAAAATAATGGGTAGGTACAAAAGACACCGACTTCGGAAAATAAATTAATTTTTTGCTTTTTAGTTTTTTGTTCTGGAAGTCGGTTTGATTTTTTGTTAAAAAGTTTTTCGATAGATAAAATGCAAATCGATGGTCTTCTTCTTTCTGTGTGAGGATGTGGCCACCTCTGGTGTCAGAGTTTATTAAGCAACCACTAGGAACCCCACAGTCCACTGACACTGTTACGACTTTTTAAGACTTTAATTAACTATATAAGTCAAGGTTTCCTCACAATGTTTTCCTTCACCGATGCCTAGCTGTGATGTCCAAGATAAACTTAGAAACTACATTTTATAAATATAAAAAGTCACATTGGTACTTGCCCGGATTTGACAAGCTACATTTCCGAATGGACGGTAGAATCAATTATTATTACTTTTTTTTTTTCACGTTCGAAAGTGCCGCCCAATGGCCTAATTAAATAAAGTTTTTTTTTTTTGTACCCCTAGGTCGTGGGTTCAAAAACAGGCACGCACGAGAGGTGAGGTCTTAGCCACTGGGCCACCACCACATTCTCACCAGACAAATCAATGGTGCATTCAAGCCGAGATCACTTCCCTGTGAAGCTGATTACTTTATTTATGGTTCCATGTCATGTACATGTACCAATCACTAGATTGTGGAGGTCATATAGGCAGTCTCTCCATTCAGTTAGACTGACCGACCCCAACATTATTGGGAAACACCAAAACAGATGATGAGAAAATATATATTCTGTCATCATTAGTGGATTATACATTTCTATGTATTTGCCACTCAAAGCATTACAGTTGGCATTTTCTCAAAAATGTGGGGATTGCCCTCAAAAACTGTCTGATATGTTTTTATTTTATACACATTTTCCATAAGCGTGGGTACAATGAGGTGGGAATGCCCGTAGTGAGACTTTTGAATATGAAAATGTCACGTGCCTACATATATTTCTCTTTATTGTTTTTAACAAATTTTACTTAAACTACGTCTCCAGTCTCTTTCGCTGTCTACCTCTGTCTGTTTCTCAGCTAACTTCTTCTAAGCTACGCAGCGACTTTTAATACGGTTTTCTTTAATATAAAGAGCTATAAACGATGAAGGTTTGTAGATATAATTTGTCCCGTGCAAAGTTGGGGTGGGTCACTAGTTTGTTCTAAAATAATTCAATTTAAAGACGAGTAATCAAACTGCACATTTCATTAGTCACCCTTATTAGTTCATACGTATTTAGTCCCGATCACTCACCGCTGCCAAATCCATATTGTTTGTCTCTAATGATTCATTCAGCATAATTTGTAGCAGTTTTCCTTTTGTTTTCTGAGACAACATATAATTAATCAACTATTGAATAGGTACTTTAATTTAATTAGCTGTAGAAACCTTTTATACTGATGCTTTTCAGCAGCATTTTCCTTAGTGCAAGACTAATTAGGTGTGTAGTTGACATCGCATTACAAAAGCGAGTATATTCCCCAATGTTAACGCAGTACTGACTGTGCGCCCGCTCGGACCCATAATATCAATATTGAACCACCTTTTTGACAGAGACAGTGCACAATATTCTGTGGTAGTAAATATGTTAATTCAGTTATGAAGAAATTCTAGCTATACATTTTTCTGTGTAAACATATTTTAAAGCATCCAAGTCGTTTTGTAGGAGTATCCAAAAGTAACGAAAATATATCGTGTTTTAAATATTTTTTAAGCAAAACTATTAGTTACACGAAAAAAACATGTATCACAAATAATGTACTATGGGCCAAAGCTATATCTGACCACTTTGAAAACAAAATCCCATGCACCAGATGACCAGAGCTGCGTCCGCCCTTTTTGCGTCGACCATAAACAAATGACTTGTTTGTTTTTTTGCAGTCTTTTTTTTATTACAAAAACAAAGGGCTGACAGGTACTAGAGAAACAGTCACCCGATGCTGCGATGCTATTGGTTGATGAGTATAAGTCGGCGTTAATTTAGCGGGCGAGCCCTGCAAGCAGAAATAGTCCTTACGGTGGTCAGATGTAGCTTTGGCCGATTGTACATGAATCAATATTTTTTTTTTTGTTTTTTACTAAGGTGTATGCTTTAGAAAATAACCATTTTACGACACAAAAGCGGTGGAAGCCACTTAAATTGATAGAAGTCGAGTTTATACCATGCGATGTTTAATGTACTTAAGTAAACAGACCAACGGTAATGTGAATGAATGGTGACGAAGACAAAAGAAATGGTGGATAGATTTTATGAGAAGTGATATGAAATTAAGCTAATTTTAAATTAGGTATACCTTCCTAAGTGATGAAAGTTTGTATGGAAGTTGGCTACTTAAACGGAACAGCAGCAAGGTGTGTATGGAGCTGAGTTGCAAACCATGCTCCACATCCTGTACTGCCCTCTGTCCCCCAAAACGTGCAGCCAAAGCGACCTATGAGCTACCACCGACGATGCCGAGGCTTATCATCACAGGAATGCATTGTAGATTATCTTATTAGTTGTTGTAATTCCTATTGTTATTCCTACTGCCTTTTATGATATTATTTGTGTAATATTTTATGTGTTGTTAACCATATAACTTCATAGTCTATTTTATTAAGTAAATTAAGTGTTTCGATGAGTTTATTAAACTTAGCAGGTTAAATACCTAGTAAAAAAAAATGTGTAGGGTAATAGGTTGAAAACCTAATAAAAATAACGTGTTATTATTGTATAAAGGTTATTAGAGTTCTGCTTATTGTAAGCACCTTAACTCATATCTTAATATTTGCATGCCAACTAACACCGAAATGTGTCATTATGCTAATTATTTTATTTATGCCATCTTTTGTACCGCATTTAATGGCTTTGACTTCGAGGCAGTGGCAAAGTATTGGCCAAACGAATGAGTGTCTTGCCAGCGTCGGCGGCACGAAGAAGCAGACCTATACCTGCTAGGTATAGGTCTGCTTCTTATACCTAGTATCAAGGGCGTCGCCAGCCGATGGCCCAGGGGGGAGGGCAAGTTTATATGGAGAATGAGAAAAGTGTGAATTGTAGATAAAGTCGAGAGCACATGAAGCTGTTCACTTGTAGTACGAGCCTTACATCTACAGCGATTGTAATAATAACGGTACAGAGTCCAACGTGTAAAGCTTCACGAGTTCTTGAAGAAATCTTGAGAAAATGTTGTAAGTTTCCATGAATAAGTTTTCTGTGCACACTCTTCATGGCCAGAGCATTGAGGCGATTTTCAACCATAGTGCTTCTTAGCCGGGTTTTTAGTCTTCGAGGCTGTTAAACGATCGGTCTACCGTAAGTCAAAGACTTTGGTTGCTTTACATTTGGCAACTTTTTTAGAATCTCTGGGTGGGGCAGCTGCCCCTCCCCCCCCCTTGGGGACGCCCTTGCCTAGTATGTTCTTGCATAATAAAAGTTATATTCGTATTCTAAATATCGAAACAATGTTCCAGAAAAGTAGTGTCACAAACTGTCAATCTGCCCATGTTTATGTATAATTACAAGGAATAGTAGAAAGACAACTTATAAGTTTAGAAAATAATGTCATTTTATAGTCATTTTTACGATTTAAACGCTATGAAGTCCAAATAATATTAATGTTACTTTTTAGGTTAGAATTTGCCGTTACCAAATATAAAGAAATAAATGTGCTAGAACTAATTATTACCGCTCGAAGTTAAGTCTAAAATAGGAATACCTAGCTCGTAAAAAGAAGTAACACACAGAAAATGGCACAGTACACAACGACACGCAAACGCAACAACGAAGGACTACGCCGGTGCCAATGCCAATCGCAGAACTGTTAAATGTCAAAAAAAATCCGTTTCAGTCGTGCGAAGTCGTCACTCTTCGTGTGAATTACATACTACATGATTAATTATTTAATTATGTTGTTATTTTCAATTAATCTCCATTATTTATAGACTAATAAAGAAATACTTACTAATTAAAAATAACGTAAAATAATGTATAAAACTCAGAAAAGGAATTGAATAAAGCCAAGTAGCAGTGTGTAAAATGAAACATCGTAAGAAAGAGCAGTTGAGATGTGTTCAAAACATGATCATACGTTTAACATTGACGTAGAATAAGAACAAAGATATTTAAAAAAAAACCTGTGTTTCTTTTAACAATGTAATAAGCGTTATTAATATAAAATTCAATTGACTGAATTTTAAGATTTATTTCATTTCTATACATGGTCAGGTGAAAAATGGGCATTCTTCTTTTGCAGTTGTACACACTGTAGCGAAACGCTACAAAACGTAATTGCCATCACGCCTTTTTTGAGTTGAAAAACTGGCCGGTTACATTGTTCGAGTTTTCAAGTTTCAATTGACAAGAAAACATAAGTCAAAATTTCTGATAATAGTTTTTTTTTTGAATTTTTTAGTCCGAAATTTTAAAATTTGACCATGTTCTTGTGGCCGTTCGTGCCGTCCCGCGAATGTGGCGCCGATCATGTGCGCGTACTTATTAGGGAGAAACTGATATGTGTTGTGGTGTCTTTAGAGTTTCTCTTTCTCTGATATCTGAGACTCTTCTTGTAACATGGTTTTGATTAATCATTTCTTTGTCTGTAGATATCAGTTATTAGAAGCTAGACACCGGCCGTCCCGTACGGGCAGAGCGTGTGACCCCATTTGAGCCTGCAGATATCAGGTTTCGAACATTT
This sequence comes from Orthosia cruda, assembly GCA_964057195.1. NCBI lineage: Eukaryota > Metazoa > Arthropoda > Insecta > Lepidoptera > Noctuidae > Orthosia > Orthosia cruda. The sequence continues at coordinate 18,137,737 of OZ059833.1, read as the reverse complement.
TACAACGGGTAATACTAAGCCAACAGACTCACTTTCATATATAGAGATATTGTATAGATTTTGGGTGCTACAAATAAATATGTATTTATTCGTTTTATCAGTGATTACGCAACCTACGTGTGATACCGGTGTTCTGTGATAATAAATTGATAACAAGGTAACTGTAAGTCGATAGTCGTCATAATACACAGTATTTATGTGTATTATTTACTTATAAGTTACTTAAAAATATCTGTTTGCCCCTCTTATACTACTTATGACCTATTAAAACACTTGTTTATGGCCTATTAACACATTTATGACCTATTAACACATCGGTCAGACGAAGCGTACGGTTGCTTGTCGAATTTCAGAGCATATCAGGGCAGTAAAGAACAATGACACACAAAAATCAGCCAAAGCTCAACATCTCTTGGAATCAGGATTAAACCACTGGATTGAGTTACATAACCCTCAGGTCATTTCGACAGAACGCCACTATATCCCTGGACTGGAAGCTATCGAAATTACCAAATATAAAAATTTCAACCGGGAGGATGGGTTTCAACTGTCGAGAGCTTGGAATCCAGTGGTCCAGCTGTGTAAACCCCGAAAAAGTGCCGTAAATTGTTCGCGAGCGGACACAGTGAGTCTCGTGTGTCGGGAACAGAATCGAGTTGTGAGTGACAATGGTAGCGGTACCGAGTGCAAAAAACGAACAAGAAAGAGGGTAGACCGTTTTGTCTCCTCATAAACACCCACCCGCAATGACTTCAGTTTACCCGTGATCATGGTGCTTGCAACAGCACCGAAATATCGGAAACTCGCTACAAACAGTAAACATGGTAAATATCCCGCTTATAATGTTAATATTAACACACTTGTTGTTCCAGAAGAGGTAAGCAAATATAAGTAACTATATAGTAATACACATCTTAAGAGCTATCAAGGAACAGACTGTAATACCTTTTGTTAGTTGTATTCTCTTAAGGAAAAACGAGGTTCAAATAATACTTTACTTTTCAACAGATACTATGAATGAATGCTGAAAAGATACATAATTATCAAATTTTAGAATAACTCATGTATTACATAGAGTTCATGACAAAGTTCAAATTAAATTGTAAGATACATTTTTAGGGACTTTTTAATATATGGTCACATTGGTCACAACGTCTTGTTACGGCAGATTCTTGATCATACAGATATTTTACAGTCATCTCATCATCATCATCATATCAACCGAAAGACGTCCACTGCTGGACATAGGCCTCCCCCAAGTCACCACATTAACCGATCCCGTGCGTCTCGCAACCAGTGGATCCCCGCAACCTTCACCAACCAGGGCATCGGTCCACTTGGTGGGAGGCCTTCCAACGCAACGTCTTCCGGTTCGCGGTCGCCACTCCAGAACCTTTCTGCCCCATCGGCCATCCGTTCTGCGAGCAATGTGCCCTGCACACTGCCACTTAAGTTTGGCAATTCTTCGGGCTATGTCGGTAACCCTGGTTCTCTTGCGGATCTTCACATTTCAGATTTTATCACGATAGGAAACTCCAAGCATAGCCCTTTCCATTGCCCTTTGAGTGACTGTAAGCTTTCTGATGAGGCACATTGTAAGCGACCAAGTCTCAGAGCCATATGTCATCACTGGCAACACACACTAGACTTTCGTTTTGAGACACTGTGTAGTACATATCTTTCTTTTCCAATTTATGGAATATGTTTTAAATTGGTCCAATATTGGAAGAGGAAATAGGCGAGAGCCAAACCTCGAACTTCATATTTAGGAAATTCAGTCAGAGCTCTCTGCCCACATTTCCTCTTAACGTGCTTTCCGAGGCACGGAGGTGTCTTTATATGTAAAAGTTGTTCACCCATCCACCGACCGACCCCGGAATGCGCTGCTTAACCATGAAGATAGAGCTGTGCGGCTGTTTATAAATAACCACAAACTAACTAATTAAATATCTACAATATTATTTATTATTGGCAAACGTTGTTGATCGCAATATGACGTTCATTCGACAGACGTTATCAGCTAGCTTCATTTAGATTGTGAGCATTTAATCAAATCGTATAGTTTTATCGTTCGTTGTATATTATTTTTCCTTACTTGGTCACACCTTCTCATTAGAAAGCAGATTTAGATAAATAATATGTGTTTTAAGAACTTTATTATTCCTCATTAAGAATTTACAATAATTCACTTACTGAGAAACTAAATTTACATAGTATGTTAAATGTTTATGAGCGCACAAAAACTACGTTACAAGTAATTGTATAATAATAAATAAGAGGGTAGTGATAAAACAAATATACAAAAATAAGTAATTATATCAACTCATCACCAACCGAGCAAACACGGATCTAAAGTAAAAGTGGATGTACTAGATGTGGCATACATGGCGTACTGACTAATAATTATCTTTTTTATGTTTTATTGTTATTGACACATTATATATGATTTAAGTTTATTTTTAAAAGATAAGATAAGATTTATTTTTAATATACAAAACATAACATATTATAAAATTAACAAAGCCCAAGGGAACGTACTTTTTCCTGGGATAAAAGTAGGTATATTATAGCCGTGTGACACGTTGCATTCAAATCCGTTTAGCCGTTATAATTTAAAAAGGTAACAAACGGACAGGCAGACAGATAAAGAGAGAGACGGAAAACAGGCGTGACACTTATTTTTTTCGCATTCAGATATTCTTCCAGAAAAGAATATCATTTTTATTTCTGAGTAAATGATACAATAAGACATTTCCACTGAAAGTACAGTTAATCATTACAATACAAGGGCAGACATAAAATATTCGTGCCTATGATATCACAACTGTTTCAAAAATACCAAGAAACACAAACAATCGAATCCCGTCATCTTTCAAAATCGGGTGTAAGGCCCTTGCCTGACGCTAAGCAATAAAGAAATAAAGTAAACTTAAAAGGCGACAAAATAATAATTTTAACAAAAAATTTAACAAACGAAATAACGAACTGAAAAGGCGAAAAAATAATAATTTTAACAAAAAATTTAACCAACGAAATAACGAACTGAAAAGCAAAAAACAATCTTTTGGTCTAGGATTTTGAGTTGGCGCCAAATAAACAAACATGCAAATTAATTACATAAAGAGGAGAATGACTGTAGCTAGGTTGATCTTCATTGATAGTTTGTTTGGCCCTGACTCAAAATGCTGGACTATCAGATTTTCCAGTTCTTTATTTCGTCGGTAAAAAAAATCCAAATATTTATTTACAAAGATAAAAGTATATACAGTGTATAAAATACTTAAATAACTAAGACTACAAACATATACACTTTAACCAAAAACTACTTACTTACTAAAACTAAAAATATACTCAACTAAATTATGGCGTCGAAAAACTCCTCCACATCGTTGCCCACTGGTAATGTACCCAAGAGGCTGGCACCATTGCCAAGTTGTATGGCAATGCTTAAACTTCGTCGGTTAATTTTTTTGTTAAAAAGGATTTTTGATTCATGTTTTGTTTACTTAATTTCAACAGAATCGGTTCACAATTGAAAATTCAGTGGGCAAATTATCAATAAATCCTTTTTTTCTACCTTTAGGAGTAGATATTATTTTTTTAAATTTAAATGGGACCAAATATGAGGTATACACAAAAAATATTGAAATCAGACCACTACAAAAAAAGTTTTGCGTGGTCATACATAAAAATATACATGTTGAATTGAGAATCTCATTAATTTCGGTTACAACCATGTGAACATACTTGCAATTTCGTTTAATAAAAATCGCTTATCGGTATGATATAAATCCAATTGCGTCGCACTGTCGGTAAAGGAGCTAAGTGTTTATTCCTGTGTCTGCAGAGTTCAGTGCCACGGTTGCCTGGCTTACGTACGGGCCCCGTGTCACGTACGCCCATCGGTTAAAAAACTTCCAATATAGATGTTGATGATTATCCATCTCTTCTATAATTGGAGCTCGTGTCTAAATAATAACAGCCGCACGTAGACCTTTAAGGTAAGCAACATTTGTCGAGGTCGGTCCATTGATGAGTGACTATCTTTACACATCGGGATTCCCCCGGGAATCTGAAAGCACAATAACGCGCAGACACTCCTCGGTAGCCGATTCTAAAATGAGAATCACGTCTAAACGGCTAGCCTTGTTTTTTTTAAATATTTTGCATTAGACCATTTTCTTAATAATTTGATCTACGACAATTTTTAATTTTATTCGTATAACATAGTGTAATTAATTTGTAAAGTTATATCAAACATGGGCAGAAAAACGACAATCGCACCAAAACCGCCGGGCGTATTTTTTATTAAATTTTCACCATCTCAAAGACAATTGAATTATCTACATTTTGATATAAGTCATAGAATAATAAGGAAAGTACAAAAAACTACCGAATTTCGGGTAGCGCGGGTGTGAAACGAGATCGCGTTTTGTTCCCTCAAGGTCGTCGACGTCTTAAGCTATTGGTCCCGGCTGACATTTCACATAGTCAGTAGACAGGAAACCTGACAGTAGCTAGGCCAAGGGGTATGGTGTAACTCAGTTACTGGGTTGTGGTGGTCTGAGAAGCAGTCGTTAGACTGGAAACACAGAGATAGATTATAGTCTAAAATAGCGCAAAGAATACTATTTATCCTGGGCATATATTCCCTCGGGATAATTTTCGACTTTCACGCGGGTGAAGCCGCTGGCAGAAGCTTGTAATACAATAAAAGCGAAAGTTTGGATTTTTGTTACTCAATCACGCCAGAACAACTGATCGGATTTGTATGAAATTTGGCACAGTTATAGATTATAGTCTGGATTAGCAGTAGTAGAAATAAGATACCTTTTATACCGGGAATATGTTCCCGTGTGATAATTTCCGAATATCACGCGGGCGAAGCCAGTTAGTTATATCGGTGATATAATGACAATTTGTTTATAATCGGACGGGGCTCTGCTGAAAGCAGGAAGCACCTGGCCGGTGGGTATGACAATATCTGGGCAGGCCTATGACCAACAGTGGAAGTCTGTCGACTAAATGAGGATGGTGATGGTGAGGTGGTGGTGGTGAGTCTGGACTAGTGGCTGCTCAAATTTCACAACTTCTTCTCAAACAAAGTTGTATACGAAAGATTTTCAATGTCATTATATAAAGTAGCAGTGTTTATCCTTTAAAACAAAGATCATCACCACGGGAATGTGTCAACAAGACTTAACAACGTATTTAAAAATAGAACCCGATAAGAGCCGTGATAAAAATAAAATAACAAAAGAAAATCAATATAGAACAAGGTAAAAAAATGGCGCGAGTGAAATGACGTTACAAATTTTGACGTTAATCGCCCGCCATTGTAATTTTTCTTGTGACGTCATCGCAAAGCACGCGGACAGTTTCAGGATTAAAAACAATTTGAACAATGAAACGATAAATAGAGTCTGTTTATTATCTATGTTATACCTTTAAACGAGCAACTCTTGTATATATATATATAATCTGAATCTCGGAAACGGCTCCAACGATTTTCAAGAAATTTAGTATGCAGAGGGTTTCGGGGGCGATAAATCGATCTAGCTAGGTTTCATTTTTAGAAAACGTTGTTTTCTCTATTTTCAACCACTTAAATAATTACAGGACGAATTATTTATAAAGTTAAGTGTATTACATTTACATTTACAGAATGGTATTTACTTAAATTAATCGAGGAATTTTCTGTTGTCATGGTGACTGAGGCGGGTAACGTGGAGAGGAGGAAGCTACCTTCAAAAGTACTACAAGCATTGCTTAACCTTGTAGATTGATTATTTCCTACTTAGTTACAATTAAAATCTAGACCACCCATTATTTGTTGCAGCTGCGACAAATAATGGGTGAAACAATGATATTCAAATAAACAGATATGTTATGAGCGCGCGCATTGTGAAGACTAGAAAAGGTCACAATTGTGACCTTTAGTCTTTAGTTTATGTCACGCATGGCGAAGAGCGATAGGCTTTGTTGAAACGAAAACAAAATAAAAAATATGCCGTCGTGTGTTTTTAGAAATTGTACCAATTATGATACCAAAGTACATAAAACAGAAGGGATCTCATACCATATGTAAGTACGCAATACGCCTCAATTTACAATATATTTTTTTTCCTAATATTCTAATATTTGGAGGTTAGAAAAAGATAACAACATTGGTGGTCAGAATAATGTTTGTTTACATTCACACGCAAGTGACAAACACTAGCTGTCTCTTTTTCTTGTTGGTTTTATCAAGCCATCCCTTTCGACTTCTAGTGAAATGTCAGATGAATGAAAAGTGTGTATGTGTGCTGCCGCTGCTGCGCGGATTTTTTTTTTCAATTGTTTTGTGAGTGTATAACGTATCTGTTTATTTGAATATCAATGGGGTGAAATATATCACTCCGGAATACCCACAGATGAATATTTTTACGTATTTAATTTCAGTGGCTAAGCCTTCACCTTTCGTGATTGAGGTCATGAGTTAAAATCCGGACAAGTACCAATGTGTCTTTTACAATGTGAATTCATATGTACTTTCTAAGCTTATCTTGGACATCGCTGACAATGGTGAAGGAAAACGTCGCGAGGAAACCTAGACCACAGAATAAATAATACTAGAAGTACCTGGACTTATAAATAATCTACACTAATAATATACAGCCCGAAAATCACACAAAAATCGTGGATCAAACGAGTCGGCGATATTACCAGTTCCATACCATTACCAATTTTGTTTTATGTTTTTTTTACTCTTAATAACCCCAATTATCGCCCTGTTTCGTTTGATCCATGATTTCTTGCCCACACTGTATAATAATAATCTACACTAATATTATAAAGTGGAAAGATTTGTTTGTAATGGATAAACTCAAAAACAACTGAAGCGATTTTGAAACTTCTTTCACCAGTAAGCTATATTGTTCCTGAGTAACATGGGCTATTGTTTATTTCGAAAATGGACCTGTGGGGTGAGTCACAGGAGCGAAAACGCGGGGAAAAGCTAGTATAAGAATAAAATCGAATCGAACAAGCGTGGTGATCAATGCTCATGTCTTCTCTGTATGAGAAGAAGACTTTGCCCTGCAGTAGGACAGTGCATCATCATCATCAGCCTATGAGTGCCCACTGCTGGGACACAGGCCTCCTCTCTGTGAGAAGGAATGGGCCGTAATCCACCACGCGGGCCCAGTGCGGTTTTGTGGATATCACATGTCTTCGAATGTTTGGTTCTAGGACATGTCAGTTTCCTCACGATGTTTTGCTTCACCGTTTTGAGAGCAGTGGTGATAAAATAATTTACACAAAGTAAAGCGCCTGCCTGGGCCCAAACCCACGATTTACGACTCCCAAGTCGCGTATGATACCACTGGGCCGCCACTGGGACAGTTACAGGCTGGTGTTATTATTATAATCTAATACAGCTTTAAACAAGCAATTGTTGTATATATAAGTATATATATAATCTGAATCTCGGAAACGGCTCTACGATTTTCATGAAATTTTGTACGCAGGGGGTTTCGGGGGCGATCAATCGATCTAGCTAGGTTTCATTTTTAGAAAACGTAGTTTTCTCTATTTTCACCCGAGCAGAGCTCGGTTGCCCAGGTACTGACACCTTAAATGTCAAAATAATATTAACACTAAGCAAGAGATTTTAACTTCAATATTGTTCTCAATTCTAGCATTTGCAAGTAATTGCGGCCGGAAATGTATCACTCCGGAATACCCACAGATTTATGTTTGTACGACTCAATTAGATATGACATCACCTCATCACTGTGACCCCATTTCGATGATATATTGACGCAAACTATTTTGTTTGTAACGACTATTCTATCAGCCTTAACTATAAAACTACCATACCCATACACGCATCTGTTCCCCGAACGGATAGGCAGAGATTAGTTTGATACGTAAAACTATAGCACGGGGACCCAGCGCTAAAAAAAAAAATTTGGTTCAATAAATATCACTAGATGGCGCGATTTAATCAACTCTCCTAAGCACAAAACTATGGAATATTGGGCTCTTAATTCACATTTCAAAGTTTAATTAGAACGGATCATTTTAAACTGATGGCAATAGATGGCGTGGTTTTAAATATCTGAGGCATTCCACTCAATTGTTTAAATTTTATTGGAACACATTTTGGTACAATGAAACTGTATAAACGTGCAATAAATAGTATAAAACAAATCGTCACTGTACCAAAAAAAGAACACGAACCGAGTAAACCCTTTTATTTGCAAGTCACTGCTAATACCATCTTTCTATCGCCGTTGAACGAAACCGAAAGAGGTCGATGTATAAAAGATAATCAGTTTAATCAGACGAAAAATGCTAGTTACGTGCACAAATCTGCTACTACTGAATTGGTTCATCATAATTTAATCCGAAAAACGCCCACTGCTGAATATAGGGCTGCCCCAAGCGTCGCCACATTCACCGATCCCGTGCGTCTTGCATCCAGCGGATTCCCGCAACCTTAACCAGGTCATCAGTCCACCTAGTACAAGGTGTTCCAAAGCAGCGTCTTCCAGTTCGCTGTCGCCACTCCAGAAATTTTCAACCCCATCGAACATGCGTTCTGCGAGCTATGTACCCTGCCCTTTACCAATTAAGTTTCGCAATTGTTCGTGCTATATCGGTAACTGGTCCTTCTGATTCGGCAGGTAATGAGAAATTTCAAGCGTCGCGTATCGGTGAGCTCATGACGTCAGACATCTAACGCACCATAAGTGACCTTTAAGCAAGCGCGTCTACATCACTGAACGAAAACGGAAAAAAAACGTTCCGGAATTTTCAGTTAACAAATATTTTTACGTTCAATTAGAAAAGATGTCACATTTTCTTCATGACCTCATTCCAGACATTAAATTAGTTCGTAAAGATATAAAACAATATACGTCAAAGATTTATCTGTACATTTTAATCAACCACATCGATTTTGATGGTGGAAACATATTTTAGTAGCATAACATCATGCCTGTGATCTGAACGGGTAAGCAGGACTATTTAAAGTACACCAGCTTTATATGATGAAGTCTTTTGTAGTAGCATCAAGCCACGGGTGAATCAAGACATAAATTCAGAAAACGGTTTTGCCAAGGGCTATCGTCGTGGAGGTCAAATAGGCAAAATAGGCAGTCATTCTATGTAAAATGACCGACAAGTCGGTCCCAACTTAGTTGGGAAAAGGCTAGGCAGAATGGCAGATTGATGTCATGATATAAAGTCACATGTAATGGCAACAAGCTTGCTCTTTGTATCTTTAGTAGAGATGCCGCTAATAGTTGTTATAGCGAATAGTCGAATACCGATTAACCGCAATTCCCTGTGGCAAATAGTCGAATACCGATTAACCGCAATTCCCTTTGGCGAATAGTCGAATACCGATTAACCGCAATTCCCTGTGGCGAATAGTCGAATACCGATTAACCGCAATTCCCTGTGGCGAATAGTTGAATACCGATTAACCGCAATTCCCTGTGGCGAATAGTTGAATACCGATTAACCGCAATTCCCTGTGGCGAATAGTCGAATACTCGCCATTATTACTCGACATAACAAAGAATATATAACACTTGTAGTCCCTTAAAGTTACCAATCATTACAGTAATCTAAAAAATATAAGATTACGAGAAAAGAAAACAACGAATTTAAAGAAACCAATCTCATATTTTACTGATTTTACTATTTCAAATGCTGGCAACCCTTTTCTTGTATCTAAATGATAATAAACATCAAACGTGGCAATACTGACAATGTAGAAAGCGTTATGGGCTCCTTTGTGCCGGGAACAGACAAGGGCGGGTTATTTGACAAGTTGCATAACATGCTGTAGTGGCTATGGTTTGATTGAATTGTACCTGTTTTTAAAGATATACTGCCACACTCAGAGACGTTTACGGTTACCTACAGCTCTTCTTAGTATAGATTTTAGTTCAAAATCTATACTAGGGAGCGCCTAAAAAACCGTTAAATGTCTCTGAGAGCGGCAGTAAGTGTGTTTTATTTTAAAGTCTATGGTTTTTGTACATTAAAAGTTTATTTTTATTCAGACAATTATTCGCTGAATGTCCGTATATTCAACGTATAACAAAAACAATGTCGAGTAAGCCGAATACCGAATAATAACGAGTATTTGCGAAATCTCTAATCTGTAGTCAGGCCAACACCATATCAGATCTCAACTACTATTGTTCTAACTCAAAAAAAGTCTCATGAAGGAACAGAAAACTTTTCCAACAGTCTCCTGTTGGAACAGTTTTCTCTATTTGGAGATCTAACCGAGTTTCCTATGAACATCAGTCGCGGTTACAACCACGAGGCAATGATATGATTTTGTTGTTTTATAGACCTACCACAGTGCAATCTTACAATTAATTTATTTTGTATTAGATGTCTTATCATAGTAACGGTAGTTATCTTCTCTGCGTATTAACACACTCTGATTGGGTAAAACCATAGTTTTGCTATCTACATTTAAGTTATAGAATTGTACAAATATGAACAAACTCATCTTTTGCCTGCCTTTGCCAGGGCCGGAGCTAGAGTGGGGCGAGCTGGGAAAATGCTCACAGCGGCATAAATAATAGTACATTACTGCAGCGGCCAGCAAAAGAGGCATTGATGGACGAACGTGTAAATGTGGGCCGAGGCGAAGCCGAGGCACACATACGTAAGTCCATCAATGCCTAGTTGTGGCCAAGGCTTGTATAGTACTTTTCTCAAATATGCGCGGATTTTTTTTTGTCAAAATCAATGACGACCAAAAATAATTGTTCCCGCGTTAGTGTTCATTTGTTTTTTTTTTTCAATAAACAGCGTTCTATTTGCAAGCCAGTTCGAAATTTAAATAAAACCTTTGATAAGTTACCCTTGGTGGCCATGCTTCGGAGAAAGAGATCGTTCCATTTTTAAATTACACGACAGATATGGATTTTCATACAACTTTTGCCGGTCGCTGCGCGCATGTATTTGGCCAGTACAGCAATTGCGATTTATCTCGAAGAAGGTTGTCAAAATAATGCTCAAATTTCCAAGCATGTTTGAGAAAAAATAATTTATTTATTCATCGAACAACATGATTCATTATTTGTTAGTAGAAACACCTTAGAACTATTGTTAGTAACAATACAAATAAAGGAACAATTAAAAATAATAAATAGTGTATAAAAAGTTAACAATAAATGAAGAATTAAAATTAAAACCAAATAATATAAATTTCGAGTAAAATATTAAAACTGTCAAAAAGAAAGTAAAATGATAAAAAAATAAAATGAGGCTATTTTGGGATAAATGAGGGGTGGCCAAAATGTACTGACAGCCCTTTTCATTTCATTAGAAAACCTAATTTATTCGAGTTCACTTAATTTTCACTTCGCTCGAAGTTGTAATAAAAGCGGCTTAATCCGATCCGCAATTAAAACATCTTTTTTTTGCAATAATTATTTATTGAATATTGTTATATCCTGAAACATTTTCCTCCTTATAAAGCGTAATTTTAAAGGGCGCCAAGGGCGTTAAATATTGTCTATGCTCGGAGCGACGAAGTAGGGATATTTCCTAGGTAGAAAAATGATAATTCTATTTAGTCCATCAGTGAGATTATCAAATAATATTGGACACATATTTTTTGCTTTACCGAATTAATAAAAAATTACAAAGTTAAAGCGCATCAAAGTTCACGAGTGGAGGCTTGTGACGTCACTAAGGCAGTATAAAGTGTATTAGCGGCGTGACGTCACACGATATTTCAACGTATAATATCTTCGTCACTTTATGTTTACATGTCAAAAGAAATAATACGTGGCCAATATTTTTTATTAATCTACCTGACGAACAAAAAACGAATTTTCAGTTAACTACCCTTTTACCCAATGCTGGGAACGACTACAAGTCGGAAGCAGCAGAATACCAGTATTTTACATGAATCGACTGTCTACCTGACCTCCACAACTCAGTTACTGTGATCTCTCCTTATTTATACTGAACCGTAAGGATACCGGTATGACATGGGGCATTGTGTAATTATAACATGAGATCTTAAAATTTTGTTACTTAAACTTTTATATTTTAAATAAATAATGTATTTTAAGAGCAGTGGTGGCCCAGTGGTGACGGCCGTAACTTGTAACTTATGTGTTGTAGTTCGTGGGTTCAAAGCCAGATAGACACTTTACTTTGTGTAAATTATTTCACCACCACTGCTCTCAAAACGGTAAAGGAAAACATCGTGAGGAAACCGGCATGACTTAGAACCAAACATTCGAAGACATGTGACATCCACCAACCCGCACTGGGCCTGCGTGGTGGATTACGGTTAATTCCCTCTCACAGAGAGGAGGCCTGTGTCCTAGCAGTGGGAACATTAAAAGGCTGATGATGATATTATATGAGATCTTTAAATTCTGTTTCTAAGACTTTTGTATTTTAAACAAATAATATATCTTTCGTACCACTTGCTCAAAAAAGTGACATACTGATAAAAACAGGGAAAGAAAATTGTACTGAATTTCATTCATCCTCTAGGGGGAGAATGTGATTTAAATTTGGAATACTTACCGAAATTTATATTGAACTACATCTGTGTTTACACCATTGAGTTTGTATATAAAGCATTATACATATTTTTGAAAAAGGAATACGCATTTATTATGCAGTTATGATTATTAAATAAAATTACGAAAACCGACGAGGCCGGGGGGGATTTTTTTTTTTAAAAGAGTAAGTATGGAGTTTCTTGTGCGTTCTTCTCCATAACAAGCTACTTTCCGAATGCACGGTAGAATCAATTTTTATTCCCTGTAAATTTTAATGTAACTAACGTTCAAAAGTGCCGCATTGTGGCCTAGTTGAAATAAAATATCTTTGTCTTGTCTTGTCTTGCCGTATGAGCTTGATGCCATTGCTTTTCCGACAAAAAAATATTAGTCTAGGAATTTGAAAATGTAACTCTCTCTATCAATAATTGGACCAATGTTTCGAATGTTAACTTTTACTTTTACACCTCGCTACACTCAGGACTCGTCTTAAATCCCTCGCTTCGCTCGTGATTAAAGTTTTTAACACCCTCGCTACGCTCGGGAGTAAACCTCGAGTCCGACGTTACGCTCGCGATTTAAATCGTCATCCGCGACAAAAGACACTGCTTTATCCCCTTGGTTAATAATCTACTATTAAATTAAATACATTTAAGAACAAAAAAAATACGACTTCTGTGTAATTAAGACATTGACCAAATCAAGCTAGACATGCTTAGAAGAATAAGCCACTCTCTGTCACAGAAAGGAGATCATCCTAAAAGTGGAAACATATATAGACTGATTATTATTTTTCTGAATTTTACAACCAAATAAATTTCAGATATACAGCGTACTGTGATAAGAAATTGATAGCAAAATGTATATTTTCTATTCTAGATTACTGCGTAGGTACAAGTTTACTTCTGATAATAATATGAAATATTGGTGCAATAGTACCTATATGATATGATAATATTACTATGACGTCATCATCAGTGGTCGCAAGTGCTACTCCTGAACATGAGGTTCTGGGTTAAATTCCCAGGTGGGGCAAAGTTTATTGAGATTTTCCAAATTGAATTTCTCAGAAGCTGAGGCCTAGGTTTGTACCCGGTTGGAGGCAACAGTCTCGCATAATGTGGCACTAAAGGTACATATTGTACATTTCTGCTTAACCATTCGCAGAATACAACCGAGATATTACGTTTTGTTTACAACAATGGAATATTACCAATGTCACGCGTCTATTATAGTTGTACTCTTAATCAAGTTCGTTAATATTTGACAAACAATTGGCAGATGTTTATAACTATTGATTCAAGTGTGATTATAACGAGGTGACCATGGGGTTAAGAGGTCTACTGTGCTTGTGGCTAAATTAACAACTGCACGGAATGATCATCTAGGTTAAGCAACGCTGGCGAAGGTCAGTCTGTAGATGAAAGAAAGAAAAGAAAAGAAAAAAAAATGTGTTCCACACAGGAGACACGAGCAGCATAAAATTAAACAATAATAAATATAAAAACCCCGTGCGAGACCAAAAACGCTCCTATCTCAGCATGTGCAGCGATATTCAAAAAGAAACGCTGCGCTGATATTCTGATAGGGCCCCTGTTGTAGCCACGGTCACACAGAAACGGAAAATACTTAAAAATAATAAAATAAAATAGAATATAAGTAACCACCACCAAACCATCACCAACCATCTTAACACACCGAGATACCCTGTTACTCGGAAAGGACGTTAAGCCTTTCATCTTCATCATCAACAGCCTTTTAACGTTCCAACGTCCCTAATATCCACCACGCGGGCCCAGTACGTGTTTGTGAACATCACATGTTTTCGATTTTTTGGGTCTAGGACGTGCCGGTTTCCTCACGATGTTTTCTTTCTTGTCAAAGACCTACAAGTGACAGTTGTGAAGTTTTACATGCTTTCCCAGGCATGGGGGAGGTGTATCGATATGTGATGATCACCCATCCACGGACCGACCCCGGCAAGCTTAACCTTGAACATCAACCCGTATGGATGGTATTAATTCGCCACTATTAGCTTTCCCAATGTCTTAACTTTATTTAATTTATTTCAGACTTAATTCCAGATACATTCATACATTAAATTATAAACAAATAAATACCCAAAATAAAATTAATTAATAATAAAAACGGTCCATAAATTATAAAAAATGTCAGAAAAGTATAAAACAATGTCAAATTTAAAATTTCTAATTGTAGAATGTTATAAAAATGGAAAAACGTTAAAAATTTAAATTATATATATTGTAAAACAAAATAATAATATTACAAAAGAATAAAATCCCTATGGTAGGAAATTATTTTACGTTTTTACCTGCCCAAAGGCCCGTCCAACGTGTTGGCAACAACGCTAAGAAGACTGTTGCCTATAAAAAATCGATTAAAATTTGTATGTACCTATGTGATGGACTCACTTCTTACCTAACATACACCGAATACCGGAATATCCAATTTATTTTATAGGTAAGTATGATTTATTTCAGATGGAATGCGATCATACAACATTTTCCATCATTAAGCTGAGTTATCCCATTTCGATCCCAATGGGGTAAAACTCAATGTGAATTTGGTGTTCCAAGCTTGGGTATACCTGTGGCAGTTACCATCTGCTATAACTTGAAGATTAAAGTCACTGGTCTACGTGACATCTCGCTATCTCTACTTTCAACGATAATCGTTGAAATATTGTGCCTATTACGGCGCCTATCCAATGAGAGGTAATTTATTCGGGTTTGGTAAGTTGGTTTGCCAGAACTTTATGCTCCGAAGGTCGTACGGTCAGTGCTTTTTAGACCATTGTGGAATATTGATGGAGAAGCAGCAAAACGCACTAGTAAGTCCATTTTCGACCTGTTGAACATCAAAACTAGGCTCTTCACGATCTGCTACTAACGAGTCATACGTTAATTTGGCCACAACGCCCGGAGATTAGCCATGAGGTTGTAGTGTGAAAACTGGATGGGATAAGACTACGTGAACGTTCACCTGCTCGCTGGTCAGAGGCCTTAGTGCGAGTTTTTACTCACGCTCAATCGCGTTAACACAGACACAGATCACTTATTCCGAGTTTTGTAACGTACTCACTTGCGATAACGTAAACGATCTCTTATGTCAAATAGTATATCAAAAAAAGAGTTTACGTTAACGCGATTGAGCTTGAGTAAAAAATCGCACTAAGGCCTCGATAACAGTGACCACTGCCTTGAGAACAGCCGATAACAGAGTGGCTTGGAAGCAGATTGTCATTGAAAAAAGCTTTCCAAGACGGGCACGACCTTCAGCAATGAAGACAATGAATAAGAAGTCGAACAATTAAATTTTTCTGCTCTCAATTCTAGAAAGATCTTTCTAAGTATCTCACAATATTATGCAATAGATCCAATAGTTTCTAAGATATTGTTGAAGTAATCTTAACTCATGTCAGGATTACTCAGAACAGTACACAAATCAATAGGTGACATGACAGGTCAGAAGTTCAAATTGCCACAACATTGTAGTCGTCTCTAGCTAGACTAATAAGTTTGAAGGAATGTTTTACACATATGTAAGTTATCGTATTCACCGCCTTTTTCGACTGATCTCAGTCCAGTTAAGGAAGACATGGCAACGATCAGCAGAATTGATTTATTTTTAGGGTTCCGTTTCTCAAAAGAAAAAAGGATTCCCTGAAGGATCACTTCGTTGTCTGTCTGGCTGAACTTGTATCAATACTTTTTCTCTGTAACGCTTGGGGGTAACAAGTAGAGAAATTAATATTTCATATAGGTACCCAGGTCAAGCTCTGAAAAAAATCGTTTTCCCCACAGGATCCGTTAAGACACAAATAATATAATTCAAGCTTTTCGAGATAGAAACATAGCCTTCACTTGAGCTAGAACTTTAGTAAGATCAGCATTTCTAGGTAGAGATTGCCAATCAAAAATAAACATTAAATTTAACCCTTTTATAATATTATAGTTTAGACTTTAGATCATTACAGTAAGTTTAGTTTTTACCTTAAGCACAGTTGTTTATTTGACAAAAATGAGTCAAAGCAGTCTTATCGTCAGCAGGAAACATACGTTATAACCTAATTGATCTAAAACATGGCTTTGTTTAATAAATACCTAGCTGAAACCCGAATAAATATAAAACATTATTAACTCTACGAGGGGCGAAGTGTTAAGCTTTACAAAGAGGTGCGATGCGACAAGACGACAAATATGTGAGAACGCTATCGCGTTCTCACATATTTGTAATATCTTATAGAAGTTATCCGATGGTTAATAATATCCGTAGAATACATCCACCACGTCAAATGCTACGATTCTATGTTCCTTCGCATGTGGCATGTAACATGTAGCTGTCACATTGTCGCATCGTGCCCATCTGTGGGAGTGGTATCGTAGCAAAACCTGTCTAAACTTAGCAACGGAAATTCCGCGTGGTTTGTTTTATACGAAATTTTTGCGACGTAATTTCGTCTTGATGTCTCATACATACAATTTGAAAGCATTGCTGACGTAAACAAGGCGTACTATCTGTACCGTAATTTCGGCAGATATGTTGCTAGAATATTTGACTAAATTTTGGCAGTGGTACGAATCAATATCCAAGGAAACAACTTACTATTGTTGAGTGTTAGAGGCTACTTTTATCCAGAAAAATACACGAATTCTTTGGAATAAGCCACAAGACTGAAACTTGGGTTATCAAATTAGCTCTGAATATTAAAAAAAGAAAACTAGACTTTGCACTATGTGCCTTCGTAGGGTGCTGGAATTCTTCGGATATATTGCTCGTAAAGAGGGTCACAATCTTGAACAGCTGATTGTGACAGGCAAGGTAGATGGCAAACGTCTCAGAGGACACAGTCCCATGAGATGGTCGAACGATCCTTAGCTTGTGGAAGTTGATGTTCACATCAACTTCCACAAGCTAAGGATCGCAGCAGATGGAGGGAAATCGTACAGGAGAAACTGATGCAGCTGGGGAGTCACGACCCTCAGTAATGAGAAAAACGACGCGAGGAGGAGGAGGATAAAAAAAGCATAATATATTTGCTACGACCAGCAATATAAAAGCAAGTTAGTACTTTCTGCAATTTTATTTCAGCAGATATGTTGCTAGAATATGGACTAGAAAGAGGCTAAGTAATTCTGTACGGGTCTATCTCTAATTTCATTGCTACAAATTATATTAGTTTTTAGCTCAGACTGGCAATTGAATCAAATGCATAAATACTAAAACTAAATGTTGTAGCTGCCCCGTTGTTTTTTTTCCTACTCCTACTAAAAATAATTTCATTGCGTCATCTAAGACAGTTGACCTGGTGAATGTTACGAGGATCCACTGGTTGCCGGACGCACGGGACCGGTCAAAGTGGTGACGCTTGGGGGAGGCCTATGTCCATCAGTGGACGTCTTTTGGCTGATATGATGATGATGATGTTGATCCAAGACAGTTACATTCATTCTCCGGGACTTCGTCGATCTTCATTGCCTCGACGCTCTTCTAGTGGTCGCCACCGTTGATTCTGGCTTTCAGGAGTTGCAGTGGTTTGGGAATAATACGGTGGGATTGCCCCGTTAAACTTTCAATCCTAGATTCAATACCCAATTAAGTTCCCTTTTTTTTGTACCTATATTGTGTGTATCTGTGTGTGCCAAATAAACTAGTTTTCTTTCTTTCTTTAATTACTTCGAATCTACCGATATATTTGCTACCGAGTTTAACAGTAAGTAAGAATTTACTTCGCAGTTTCAAAGCTCATAAATTACTTGATAGATTATGATAAAATTGTTTGTTTTAGTCATCGGTGTAATCATTTTATTTATCGAATACTATGTATAGTGCCTATATAATACATGTACAGTATCTGGTTTATAAAAGTAAATTAATACACTCGGGTAGGTATATCATCATTTCTTCACATATGTCTTGCTAATCATTAGGAACTTTAATATAACTGACTATTAGAAACAGCATATTTAAAAAAAAATGAGATAAGCATATTTTTCACATTTTAAATCGAAAGCAGAAAATGTTTGAAATAACAGGGACAATTATATATTTTAATAGATTGTCCGCCTCGATCCAGTAAAAAAAGGTTTTCCTATTTTGCAAAGGGTTTGACTGTGATAAAGATATCTGAACACAAACAAAGAATCCGAGCTGCCAATTAAACCTGCAGCCTTATTGCTTAATGATTTCGGTAAGGCAAAGGGCAAAGACTGTGAAAAATCGACCAATGAGACGCGATGTAGATTTCCGTCTATGTGATACGGAAATCCACAACGCGTCTTTCATCTCGTATGTGATTGGCCGATTTTTCACACTCTTTGCTATTCATTACGCAATAAGGCTGCTGAACCGAAAGACAGTTCATATCTTACAATTCTGCTTTTCGTATTAATATCATAGTGAAAGTATGTAAGTTTGAGTGTTTGTAAATCAATTACAAAACGAATTACAAAACGAATTTAGATTAAACAAGCTTCTATTTTGTCATCAAACGGGTACAGGTTTCGGGCTTATATCGCCGTCTTATCGATGGAATAATCCAACAACATTTTGCCCGACCCGGGAATGGAACCCAAGACTTCATGCTCAACAGTCATCATTATCTGCCTAGCCTTTCCCCAACTATATTGGGCTCGGCTTCCAATGTAACCGGATTTAGCTGAGTATCAGTGCTTTACATGAAGCGACTGCCTATATGACCTCCACAATCCAATAACTGGGTAACACGGTACCCATTGGCTAGACTGGTGTCAGATCTCAAGCTTCTGACTACTCGTAACGACTGTCAAAGTTCTTCAAATGACAGCCGGGACCAACGGCTTAATGTTCTTGCCGAGGCATGGAGGAAAATCGCTATGTAAAGATGGTCACCCATCCACGGATCGACCTCGGCAAGCGTTGCTTAACCTTGAAGATCGACCCGTGCGGCTTTTATTATTTAGCCACGAGCAGTCAAATGTCTTCTTTCACCGTTTTAAGAGCAGTGGTAATGAAATAATTTACATAAAGTAGAGCGCCTGCCGGGATTCAAACCTACGACCTACAACTTGTAAGTCGCAGCCGTTACCATACCACTGGGCCACCACTGCTCAACAGTAACACTTTTGAACACTAGACCGAAGACGAGCCAGTTTCGGGATCGGTACAGGCTGATAAAAATATCAGCCTGTACCGATCCGATAAAAAAAGGCAGACTTTTAACTATTTCTTATCAGAGAACAGATTCTTATCAATCGCTATACAAAACCCTGTAATCTCTTATAAAAACGTCATAAACTGGTGTGTGACTAATTTCAAATTTTGAACTTCGAAAACATGAGGAAATATTTCACACCCGCTTCTGTCAGCGGCTTCGCCCGCGCGTGTGACGGGAATTATTCTTCGGGAAAATTCTTCCGAGACAAAAAGGCTATATGCTATTCCAGACTATCTATCTCTGTGCCAAATTTCATCCAGATCCGTTTATCCGTTTTGGCATGATTGAGAAACAAACATCCATCCATCCATGCAAACTTTTGCATTTATAATATTATTAGGATAGTAGGATCTTCTTTTAGTGTGCCCACTGCTGGGACTGGGGACATAGGCCTCCTATCTGTGAGAGGGAATGGAACGTAATCCACCACGCGAGCCCAGTGCGGTTTCTGGATGTCATATGTCTTCGAATTTTAGTAAATAGTAGGATAAAATGTCATAACACTCATAACTGTTATAAAGATTTCGTGGCTAAAAGTTTCTAAAACATATCAACGCGTGATGCATTTTAAATTTCGTCTTTAGGCCATATCGCGTACGTATCCCAAGCTTTTATTTAACTTGCAATGTATGTAAGTGTGTTCGGGTGAAATCTTGCAACTGAATTTTAAAGCAGTTATCCTCCACCGATTAAGATGAAATTTTGCATACAAGTTTAGTTTGGATGACAATGCATAGTTAGCTAAGTGACGTCATTCTAAATCCAATATGGCGGAAGGCGCAAGATGGCGGACTAGTTATTTTTTGCGCACTGCCATGATATGGGTATCAAAAGAAAGGGTTTGCTGAGAAAAATACGAAAAAGGCTAGTCTAAAAAAAAAAAATATGAATATTTTTTTTAATATCCTACTTATTTTCTAATGAAATTTCAAGTACAACTTGGTCGGATTAAATCGCATTGCGTCCATGTGAACGTATTTGCAATTTCTCTTAGTAAAAATCGCTTATCAGTGTGATTTAAATTGAATCGCGTCGAGCCGTCACGAAGGTCACTTAATGCCGGTTTTTGGAACGATATTATCAACACAAATCAATTTAAGCGATTGGATTGGAAGTTAATAATTCAATCCACAGGAGCTAACGCGTGGTTGACAATATGTCGCATTATTTACCTATGATTTTTAACCAAAAACTAGATCTAAAATTATTATACAAGAGTTAACGCGCATTAGACAAAGTGTCAAATTTTTTCAAAAAAAATCGCCTATTAAAAAAGTTTCGATTACTCACAAACTTTGAAAGAAAACAGAATCATGAATTTCAGAATGTTATTCTCCTTAAACTTTTAAGAATTGCATATTTAAAAGACATTCTTACGAAATATTGTTGTTTGTAAACGTACAAAATCGTGGGCGACTTAAGTACTTGAATACTCGTCTATTTTCAACTCACTATATTGCCGTCATCCTGTCTGTCTGTATATTAACCGTAACAAACAGTGGTGACTATTATTCACATCTCAATAGCCTCTTATAGATACCCGTACACATCACACATTTAAGAAAAACAAAACCTAGTATACATCAATTAATAATTTACACACAAAATTAAACCTTAATTAATAAACTAATTAATGAATAAATTACCTTTGACAACAGCGCCAAATGTTAACAACACGACACAAAATAGCACTCTCATGACTGTTTGTTTCACTTGAACATAACGTTTATAAATACAATAATTGTAGTATTAATTGTAGCACCGATTTGTAAAACACGTCTGAGCGCTTTCGAAGCTAGTTGGATACTAAAGTGTCAGCGGCGAAATGAAACGACAATGATAACGTGAAGTTAGGTCTAGCGTACACTGCGTTGTAAACTGTTACACATTTAAGCGGTATTTATATTCTAAATTCAAATTTTCCAATATCGTATGATTCATGGTGTAGGAACTTACTACTTCCATGGAATGATGTCACTGGATCGCGCTAAAGAGATGGTCCCACGCTGCATTTCTTTGACCTTGGCATCGTTGAAACTCGCCTGCAATTCAAGGTGACAAGATAGGCTGGCATGTGCGAGGAGTGATTTGCTAATATCTAATTAACAAGTTACTGGATCGCATCGTGTTTGTTGCACGTTATCGACTTAAATTTATAGAACAAAGTCGGCTTAGTAACACCATATAACTCAAGAACGGCAAGACCGATTTTCTGATCTTTAATTTGTTGGATTTATCTCCTTCCCGAATAGCAGAAGAAATTAAAACATCGAAAAAATTTACTATAGAAAAATTTATGAATAAAATTCATTTTCTCATAGGTACATATTTTTTCTGAGGCGGTACGAAGTTCGCCAGCTTGTATAATAAGGTCAGCCGCCCGCCGGCACTTTGACCTTGAACTAGCGTATTGTAATACGGTATCAACATTTCTGCTGAAAGACGGTCGGACGGACAAGTTTGCGGTATTTTTCTCTTCTTGTTTTGGTCAGCCAGCTCGCGAATGACGAAAACGACTGCACAGCATGATTTTTTTCTTGTTTGCGTCTCGTATTTTTAATGTTTTAATTAACTTTTAATATATCAATTGATCGAGCACTATAAATCAAACGCCTATATAAAGTTCTTAATATCGAATGGCTAATAAATCAAAAATTCATTATATTGTACACACAATACATAGAATATTGAAAATATCGAATGTTTGTTTGATCGAGCGTTTAACGCATCACATATTCATTATATAGAAATATCAATATACTGAATACTTTTTATATAGAATACATACCTCAGGAGGTCAAAGCCCTAAAAGAAGTAGGTAATTTGTGATTTGCATGTGTCAATTTTGTTTTAGAGATAAAAAACAGACTTTAAGTATCTAATGCATTACAAGAGAATTTTGTGAAAAATGTCTGTATGGTCTTATTATAATGTAAGCCTGAATTATACCAAAAACGCAAGTCGGGCTTAATTTTGGATGACTAAGTAATGGCAATAAACAAAAATATTAATAACAACCGGCATTGTTCCTACAAATATAAATACCATTGTAATAGTACTGCAACAATAAAATTGCACGGAAGTGAGGAGCATTTGTTGAAAAGCTATGCAACAAGGCATAATCACGCACCAGATCCTGGTAAGGTTGATGAACTACGTTTTAGGAATGCCCTAAAAAGTGATGCTACCCGCTTGCTTGATCGACCAAGTTAAATTATACAGTGAAATGAAGCCAAAATTTTGAAAGCCTGTTCGTGTGCTCTTACAAACAAAGAAGGTTTATTCCCATCGGCCACCCCTCGAGTGGCCACCCCGGTGGCCGATGGGAATTATTTAGTGAAATTTGCCACCTTACTTTATTCCCATCTGCCACCGGGGTGGCGGATGGCACTAACTAGTGGCGTGTTCCGGTTTATTCCCATCTGCCACCTTCATTAGTTCAGTCGGATGGTCGATTCTCAAGACCGTAAAACGGGGTGAATAGAAAAAATATCAAGAAATTTTTCAAGGTTTATATTGGACTATTTTTCATTGAAGGATTTTGGTAGAATTTTAAACCATTACACATCAACATTTTTTCTTTGCATTGGCAACAATTTCATGTAATTGTTTTCTGTGTTCTTTTAATAATATCCTCTTGCTCTGTCATTCTCATACTACTGATTTTGTTCACTCTTCCTTCCATATTAACTAGTCCATTCTTCCTTCTATTTTCAGTCCATTCTTCTCTGGAGCGTGCTTCCTTTCGTGATCAGGACGGTTACAAGTCGGTTTGCATCCAAGCGGAAATTACGGATTTATTTTCACAAGGTAAAACCAAGAAGAAGAGAACCACCTCAAGAGGTCCCCACGGATGCCCATGTAGCTTAGATTATTTATCAGGTCGATCCGATTAAATGCCTTACTACAATCTGTGCAAACCACATCGAGCTGCTTAACATTATCCATAGCATCCGTAATAAAATCTATATCTATACTAATATTATAAAGAGGTAAAGTTTGTGAGTTTGTGACGTTGTAAGGAGTAATCTCTGGATCTACCGAACCGATTTTGAAAATTTTTTCACCAGTAGGAAGCTACATTATTCCCGAGTGTCATAGGCTATAATATATTTACAAAATAATTAGAGATCCTTATGAAAATTGCATTAATATAACCCAAGGTAGCAAAATGTTGCCTGTAAAATACATTATTTGGCGTGCGCTGAGGAAACTATTGATGATAAATAAACATTTGTAGGTAGGTAGGCAGGCTAGCCAGGGTAGGTAGGTTAGGCAGGGTAGCCAGGGTGTCCAGGGTAGCCAGGGTAGGCAGGTTTTGGGCAGGGTAGCCCTGGTAGCCAGGTTTTGGGCAGGGTAGCCAGGGTAGGCAGGTTTTGGGCAGGGTAGGCAGGGTAGCCAGGTTTGGGGCCGGGTAGCCATGGTAGCCAGGGTAGGCAGGGTAGGTAGGTAGCCAGTTGACGGGAGCGAAGCCCCGAGGGTCAGCTAGTCATTAAATAAAATCAAATTAGAAGTGGTAGACCGTCCTTTAAAAATCCGTGCTGAAAGAGCTAGCAAGGGCGGATATAACTGATTATAGACAATCCTCTCATTTTTTTGCTATAATGCACAGCTTGGATATAGGCCCATGATTAGTAATCTCTTTTTTAGATCCCTTCTTATGTACGGGCGAAATAAAAACAGATTTCTATAATTTGGGGACAACACTTTGAGTCAGACTTCCAAAAAACAAAATTGAAATAGGTAGGGCAATGTAAGGCGCGCATTTAATAAGAAATTTTGATGATATTATTATGTTATCAGGGACAGCACCTTTAGTTGGATCCAAGTAACAAAGTAAACCGGTCACAGCATCAACATTCACTTTTATGTGACAAATGTCATGAGAATCGCCCACCACCCCGGTGGCAGAAGGGAATAAAGGATGGTGAAAGATTTCACTAAATAAGTCCCATCGACCACCGGGGTGGCAAACGTCACTAGTTAGTGCCATCCGCCACCCCGGTGGCAGATGGGAATAAAGGAAGGTGGCAAATTTCACAAAATAATTCCCATCGGCCACCGGGGTGGCCACTCGAGGGGTGGCCGATGGGAATAAACCACAAAGAAGCAGCATCGCAAATTATACATCGAGCAAGAAGAAAAGAAATACCAAAGGAATCGACTGCATTGGATGATTTAAATGTCCCCGATATATTGCAGAACGTTGATGGTGAAAGATTTTTAGAGCGTCAGGTTAATATTGAAGAAAACTATGTTATTTTATATGCTACTAAATCAAATTTAATAGTTTTAAATAAATCACAACCTTCGGTTATGGATGGTACATTCGAAAAATGTCCTGTACTTTTTAGACAAATATTAGTATACATGGTTTGGTTGACACGGGTAGAGATCGTTATTTCGTACCTTTAGTATATGCGTTTCTAACGAAGAAGACGCTAAATTGTTACATGTATTTGTTTCAAGCAGTAGAGGAATATGCTT
The DNA here is from genome assembly GCA_964057195.1 of Orthosia cruda. Taxonomy (NCBI): domain Eukaryota; kingdom Metazoa; phylum Arthropoda; class Insecta; order Lepidoptera; family Noctuidae; genus Orthosia; species Orthosia cruda. The sequence goes on along the minus strand of OZ059833.1, from coordinate 18,112,492 downwards.
TAGAATATGACATGGGATTAAACCCACGAGAAATAATAACGGATATCGAGATGGCGGTCATTAATGGTGTAAAACTATAAAAGCCTGAAGCAACACAAATGCTGTCTTAGATCTATGATGTACTTAGATCAAAATGTATTGCTTCAAATTCAACCAAAAGGTTTGCAAAGTAAATATGGCCAAGATGCTAAGTTTGATGTCTAGTTAAGACACATTATCGTATTTGCTTATTTACCCTAAGAAGATATACCAGATGCTTTCGATAAATTGAGAGAAGAAGCGTTACCCGCGTTACCCGCGTTAAATATCACCAACTGGTTTGGAAAATATTATGTTTAGGGCAATATTCATTCTCGTGAGACGGGAAATAATAAATTACTTAAAACAAGCTCATCACCTTCACTGTGGTCGTGTCTCAAAATAATGCGCTGAGGTTTCCTTGAGCTCAAATAACATTGAAGGATGGCATAGAAGATGGAACACGTTACTTGATAAGCACAAACGGGGTGTTTATGCTAACATACAATTTTTAGTTAAAGAGCAAGCTATAACAAATAGGACAATTGAAAAGGCAACCGCGGAATTGGAAAGATCTACTCCATAAAAAAGAGCTAAAAGGGATGATAATGCGATTGTAAAATTATTAAATACTACTACTACAAACCACATGGATTTATCGGGCGTTCTCTATTAAAGTTTCTCCGTGCAATTGCAATTCACGCAAATTTTTTAAATATATGAACCTATAAAAGATAGTAATTAAAGATTAAAATGTGATTTATTAGTATTTTTATGACTTTTATGTTTCTTCCATTGAGTGGTGTCAAAATGAATTATATGTTTAAAAGACATTCGAAAAAAAGATATAACTAAAAAGTTGTAAATAAAAAAAGTTAATAAAACCAAAAAACCCGACTGCAAAGATGTAAACAAGAAGAAAATCATGCTGTGCTATCGGAGGATATTTATAGTTTCGGTCAGTCAGCTCGTTAGTTTTTGGTTTTATAGCGTCAACAGAAATATATCATCTGTGAAAATTTCAATTGCCTAGCAATCATGGTTCATGAGATACAGCCTGGTGACAGACAGACGGACAGTGGAGTCTTAGTAAAAAGGTCCCATTTTTACCCTTTGGGTACGGATCCCTAACAAGCTAATAAAGGACTCAAATGTACGAAATGTAGTATCGCTTGTCAATACATACCAAATGACCCCAAACACGATGATGCTGCTATCTTATCTGATAGAGGAGTTGCTATGGTCACCTTCCAGCTCCATCATGGGACAAGCTCTTTAGTACATTATTATTTCAATGTTTCCAAAGTTATATAAGTACACAAAGTTTTAACTAAATCGGATGCAATGAAGTGCTTAAAAAATCGATTAGTACTCGTAGTTGCTGGACACACATACGAAAGAAAAAATAAAGCTTGTAATGAAAAATATAGGAACTGAGACCACTATGTTTTGCGGGAATCTAAAATGACTAATTATGAAAATAGGTATTAGGATGTCATCGGCTTCTGGAGGTACCGATGACATCCTAATAACTATTTTGAAGGAAACGACATAAATCTTATGATTTCTCAGTAACACATGTTCCTTTTTTGTCTGATCTATATAAATCGTGACTCAAAATCTATCGCACGTTCAGTTTGTGATGATGTCAGTCAAGGCAACATGTAAAGAAAAATAAAGAAAACACATTTATTTGACACTAGAGGACACCTCGCGGTTTCACCCGCGTAGTTCCCGTTCCCGTGGGAATACAGGGATAAAAAGTAGCCTATGTCACCCGGGGATAGAGTAGCTTCCCAACGGTGAAAGAATTTTTGAAATCGGTCCAGTAGTTTTGGAGCCTATTCGGTACAAACAAACAAACAATCAAACAAACAATCTTTCCTCTTTATAATATTGGTATAGACAAGCCAGAGCACACAACACAAACATAAAAAAGAAAACTTAGACTCAACAACAATAATATGTCCATGTCCAGTCACTCTGCTATAGTATCACCAGGTTTTTACATATAAACATACATAATCTCACGCCCTTTCCCAGGTGGGTAGGCAGAAACTGCAGAACGCCTCCTGCGTCTTCTTCTTTTCGTGTGAAGATGTGGCCACCTCTGGTGTCAGAGTTAATTAAGTCGCCTCTGGGAATCCCACAGTCCTCTGACTTGGCTATTTCAAACTTACATTAACTATATAAGTCCAGGTTTCCTCGCGATTTTTTCCTTCACCGTTGCCTGTGATGTTCATGATAAACTAAGAAAGTGCATATGAATTTGAAAATGTCACATTGGTACTTGCCCGGATTTGAACCCATGACCTCTAAGCACGAGAGGCGAGGGCTTACGGCTTACCCACTGGACCACCACGACCCAACACAACACGCCACCTGCTACGATCCTTACATACTCCTTTTGCTTCATTTACGTTCATACATCTAGTCATACACACACGCCGGTATGAGTACTGCGTACCTGGCCTTTCTGAAGAATATCACCTATAAGGTCCATGTAATTATGTCCTTCCAGGGCGTGCTCTTAAGGCGTTTCCACTCACGTCTACCTTGTACCTTTTGTTAATCGCCTTTCATTCAAAGTCAAAGTAAACATTCTTTATTTTAAATATTTATTTTAAACGACACTTTTGAACGTCAAAACCGTCCATTCGGAAAAGTATCTTCATATGGAGAATAACGGACAAGAAACTCCACAGAACGGACAAGAAATGCCACACCATTCATCCTCTCATCCTCTTTACCAGGTTCTTAAATTATCAAACTCCTTTGCATTGCTAGTCATAGTAGCCCAGTGGCTAAGATCTCGCCTCTTGCGCTTGAAGTCGTTGGTTTAAATTTAGATATGTACAAATGTGACTTTTTCAATTCGTGCATACTTTCTAAGTTTAGCTTGTACATCGCTGACATCGGTGAAGGGACACATCGTGAGGAAACCTGAACTTATAAATACTTTAATAAGTTTGAAATCACCAACCTGACCTGAACAAGCATTTTTATTAATGCGCGTACCTTCTCTTTAAGAAAAGTGACCTTTGCCCTACAGACGAACAGTTACAGACTGATAATATATTATTATTGAATTTGAAAAAGAGGAGTGAGGCAAGGCGACCCAACCTTCCCGAAGCTGTTCATTGCCATCCTAGAGTCTATAATAAGAAAGCTGGATTGGAAGAGATGCGGGCTTAACCGGGAAATGATGCGGGAAATACCTTAGCCACCTCCGTTTTGCAGACGACCTAGTGCTCCTATCGGCATCAGGCTCGCAACTACAAGTCATAATCCAATCACTAAATGTGGCTAGTAAAGAAATAGGCTTGGAGATGAATCTCACAAAAACAATGTTGATGACAAACAGCATGGCAAAGACAATAACGGTCGACAACGAAAAACTTAACTTTACGGACAGATACATATACCTGGACAAACAAATCAGCTTCGCCAATAAAAGCAATAACTTAGAAAGTGAACGACGTATCCAACAAATTTGGATGAAATATTGGAGCCTGAAGGAGATTTTTAAAAGCAATTTGCCAGTAACGATTAAAACTAAAGTCATGACGGGCTGTCTATTGCCATGCTTAACAAACATTACATGCATGTCAAACCTGGAAGTATGCCGCAAAAATAAAAGATAAAATTACCACATGTCAACGGAGTCTAGAAAGAAGCATGCTCAAAATGAAGAAATTACAAAAAACACGAAGTTCTGAAATAAGAAGCATAACAAAAGCTACTGATGCTCTTATTTATACCTAAAAACTGAAATTAAATAGCCAGAACAGCTGGCTCAGGCTGGATGATATCAGCCCTAGTTAGAAAACATTGGGATTCTTTGGAGGAGGCCTACACCCGCGGAAGGGATTTGGTATTTTTATTTTTTTTTCTGTAATGGTATTAAGAAAAGTAAAATATTAGTCATAAGCTCATTTTAAATTATAGAAAATAATAACACCTAACTTGTAAAACTAAATACTACCTAGGATTAAGAAATTTTAATAAAATATGTAAACTATGTTAAGTATAAAATATTTTGTTGCAAGAGATAATTGTTTTATATTTATTACAAAAAATAATACTAACAGAACTAATTTGATAATACAAATATAAAAAATAAGAAACAGTAGGTACTAGAGAAAGGTAGAGTTTAGATTATAATAAATAGATATAAGAAATAATTAGATTATAGATACTTAGAAATACATTATAGATAGATAGATTGATACTGTAAAATCTATGGGAAATAACAGGCTTTTTATTTTATTATTGGATTGCTATAATAAAGTTAAAACATATAAGATTATTGTAATAGTACTAAATCCTGAAAAAAAAGAATTATGTAGACGAAGTACGACGTTTACTTGGGACAGCTTATTTCTCCAAAGGACACTAGGGGAGATGCGTGTAATATGATCCCTCGAGCTGAAATGATTCCCTTCCACATATGACTGACTACTAGTGACTGCATCTATCGAAATACGCGACATACTTCATCCCCACAACCCCGCCAGTTGTCTCTCCAAGTTTCATGGCGGTTTGAGCACTTAGCGTGGTTTTATTAGAAAAAAATAAAGAATGTGCTCCTAATCTATGGTAAGTCTATTTTTCGAATTTCATTACTTTCTGCATGTTGTGATTTAATAAAATGTTGTTTTATTATCGAATTCCAATATTGCTCAGCTACATTTAAGCAATGTTTAAATACCGCACGTTGTATTTGAACGTTATATATTTTGATCGATATCTTGAAATTTGGTGTTTGAGGTTAAATGATCCCTTTTCGTGCGTATAAAACGATCCCTGGAATCATATTACAATCAATCGGCAAAAATGGCCTGAGGAACAATGCTAAAGTCTCTTAATGCCTTCAAATATGGTATACCGTATCTATACTATATTATAAAGAGGGAAAGTTTGTGAGGTTGTAGGGTGTAATCTACTGAACCGATTTAGATGAAATTTGGCATGGAGATAGTTTGTATTCCTTTGAGATGGTAAAACACTTTTTACGCGGGCAGAAGCTACCTTATAAAACCACAAGTAGAGAGTTTTCTGTGCCTGTAATCTGTTTTGGCATCTAAAAAGAAGAAGAGCCAAAGGTAAAAATTAAATAGCTTCAGGAACCTCTAAAATTTTAGGTGGTAAACGAACAGTTTTTAGCCAAGAACAGGCAAGAGAACTTGTTGATCACATTAAAACATGGAGTCGAGAATGAACCTTAAAACGTTTATTACAATTAGAACGTTTAATTTTGTTGATTTAGTAGTAGCAAATAAAAATTAAATGATATCCAATGTAACATGACTTAAAATTTTATTTGTGTAAAACGCTTCCATATTTATTGTTGCTTTATGCAATACATGGGATATAAATAAACATCTGGTTGTTTTATTTTGTTAATATAAAATATAGAAGAGCATAAAATGATCCCTGGGATCCCTGTGATAATTTTAACCCTAACCCAGGGATCGTTTACACACATGTGTATAAAACGATCCCTTACTAAACTTTTAGAAAATGTGACGACACTAATAAACCACATATTTAACATGAGAAATAAGTATGCAGTTACAAAGATAAGTAAATTCGATATTTATAACCATTTAAATATTGTGTTATTGTTTTAAAATTAGGACGCAGTAAAGTATTTCCCTTAAGGGGATCATTTTGCACGCATCTCCCCTATGTATAAAGAAATTGAAAGAAGAACAGCCAATACATGGAGAAAAAATGATGAAGAGCAAAGACATGCCTATGAAAGAAAAGAGGAAACTATAGAACATGTGTATTTTACCTTGTTTAACTTACGGATGTCAAAAATGGGCGCTGACATACAAACTAATGAACAAAGTAAATGTATGTCAAAACGGAATCGAAAGGAATTTAATTGGTGTGAAAAGAAGAGATATAGTAAGATTAGACGAAATAAAACACACAAGAAAAATTTAAAAATGCCAATCAGATATGCAGGATTCTAAATTGGAGATGGACAGGACACATGTTAAGAGAAAAATCAGATAAATGGACAAACAAAAATAACTGAATGGTACCCTGGGGACGGAAAGAGAAACAAAGGCCGACAAACAAAGCGTTGCACCCAAAGGGCAATGGAAAGGGCTATGCTCGGAGTTTCCTTGCGTGATCGAATCAGAAATGAAGACATCCGCAAGAGAACCAAGGTTACCGACATAGTCCGAAAAATTGCCAAACTTAAGTGGCAATGGGCAGGGCACATTGCTCGCAGAACAGATAGCCGTTGGGGCCGCAAAGTTCTAGAGGCCTCCCTCTAGGTGGAGCGACGACCTAGTCAAGGCTGCGGGCGTCTGGTGGATGCAAAACGCACAGGACCGATCAGTGTGGCGCCGCTTGGGGGAGGCCTATGTCCAGCTGTGGACGTCTTTCGGCTGAAATGATGATGATGATGATGAATAAGAGTTATATTTTTTGACAAAATCATTTGTTTTTTGGTGGCATTTCATTGTCACATAAAAAAAATATAATTGAAATGGCACGTTTTCTAATAAAGGTTCGCCATCCCTGGTCTAGATGGTTACGAGCGTTACTGCTTGGGTTCCATTACCGGGATGGGATAAGTGATATTGGGCTTTCCTTGTGAAATTTCTCAATTGCAGACCGGAGTCTAGACGAAAACCCGGATGATGATAAAAGGTTCTCATCTTGCACTTAAACAAAACTGGTTAAATTTTGTTCTATATGTGAACCTCTGCCCATCCCTTTGGAGAATACAGGCATGATGTTACAATTCTTCTTAACCAACTTACCAAAAAAGAAGAAGTTATCAATTCGACTGTAATTTTTTTACTTTAAGTACCTCAGAACTTTTTACTGGGTGAACCAATTTTGATGATTCTTTTATATAGTCTCATTTAAATTTCATTGAGATCTGATGAAGAATTTCGGAGATATACAACGGAACTTCAATAAGTGACGGCCAATCACTCGGGATAGCTGTTATCGCATGTCTGTTTATTGTTTACACCATTTCATAACATAACATCACACTGGTAAAGAGGTTCGCTGGTGTGAACAGGTCACCCTGGTATTCTCTTATTTCACAGGTTTTGTTTATGTTGCATGTTATTGGGTTAATCTATTCTGGCATCACTTTGGGCATTATTTTAATTTTGTCTCTTTGCACGTGTTGGGTGAAACTGTGAGTGCAGAGAGTAATTGCAATAAATAAATTATAGGTGGCCAATCGAAATGGTCCATTATGTACCACAATTAAAAAGTGAAAAAAATCTTTTTTAACTGCCGAAATTGAAAAATAACTTCAATTTCGGCAGTCGGTATTCCTGTTTTCGTTTATTCGTTTTTTGACACCGACTTCCAAAATTGAAGTTATTTTTCAGTTTGTAGTGTTTTTATTTGGAAGTCAGTCGTATTTAATTGCAAAAAGTTTTTATATTATCGATAAGCTCGCGTTTGACCATAATCAGTGCCGGATTAGCCACGTAGCAGGAGTAGCAAATGCTACGGGCCCCGCGAATTGGGGGGCCCGCGCTCCAACGCCTGTCTGACCGTAAAAAAATATAAGTTTAGATAAAAGCGTAAAATATCTTGCATGCCTTAAACGCTAAGCGCATAGTCTTTGCTTCACTCCAACCTGAAAATCAAAACTCGATTTCGTCACGTTAAATCTAAATAGAATATGAAAGTATTATCTCCAAATTTGGTCGTATTAAATGCAGAAAAGTTTATTTGTTTTATTTAATACTTAAAAAAGAACTGGATTTAGATTAGATTTTGAAAACCAGATGACGCGCACTGAAAAACAAAAGTGGAACCACCAAAGCAAATACAAATTCAAATGCGAATACAAACTTCAATGTTGTCAGTTTTTATCGAAAGGAGATTGCCCATTCACAGGCCCCTTAAGAGGTATCGTGTCTGCGATTTCAATATTATCCAAAAATAGGATTTATATTTTGTGTTTTTTTTCCATCCGTGTCCTTTACTTTATAAATGTATATGTTTTTAAGTATGTAAATGTATATGTCTTTATAAATGTGTATGTATGTTATATATGTACAGACAACAACAGAAAAGGTGCGTTCACATAGACATTTGTATGCTCCTTATTGCATTGTAATAAGAGTTCATTTCAAGAACAGAAACATCGTTATATCTCTTGAACCCCGAAAAATGTTTTCTAATAATGAATATAACGTGTTTTTTCTACAATATACAACCAAATTTATCAAGATACAACCATTTTTTCAAAGCGGCCCAAGTTCCCTTACAAAATGGGCATTCTCCTTTGTCTCCTTTTAGTTGGGCAAACTATCTGTAGGTGTATAATTGTTTCGCACTAATTGAATAAACTTACGAATGGTCAAATACGTCACCGCAAAGTGAATCTAATAAAGTTACTAATAGAAGAAAATTTAAAAGTACGATTGCATTATATAGCTAAATTAAGAACTAGTTCTCGACAATTGAATACTAAACGGCAATATTAAAAACTAGTGCAGGATAAGATTGTATGTTTGATTCACATTGTTAGTCTAGCATTGTAGTTTTAGTTGCATCAGTTTACACTCCACCATATTATTGTAAGACCAACAATTGTGAACCCCTGGCGAATGAAAAAGAGTGGCCAAAATTTTTTGTCAGTTCTCATGGCTCAACCCCAATCAGCTAAGTGACCGTAGGAAAATTGGCTTAAATAGCTCTTTCACAAGTATCATGGATGTCATTTACTTACATGAATATAAATTTGAATTTGATTGTTACTTATAAATATTTAAAATAATATACGTTTGAACTATTTTATTACCCAAAGTTAAAAAAAATGTTAATTCAAAAAATTTAAAAACCCGACTGCTTTAAAAGCGAACTAAAAAGACGTAAACAAGAAGAAAATCATGCTGTGCAGTCGGAGGACACGTACCTATTTGCGAGCTGGCTGACCAAAACCAGATGTATCCTCCGACTGCACAGCATGATTTTCTTCTTGTTTACGTCTTTTAGTTCGCTTTTTAAGCAGTCGGTTTTTTGTTTTTTTGTAGTAACTTTTTTTATTTATAACTTTTTAGTATTTTTTTTTAGATTTAGGTACATTTTAAAATATAAGTGTTTTATATTTTTGAAATCACCTCTTAAAACTCTTTATTTTGATACCCCACAAGATGGGTTTGGAAGAAAAAAAAAAATCCCAACGCGTTTGGTCTCTAGAACGCCACATAAAATATTTCAAAAACTGGTATCATTACACGCACACAGATATACGTGTTCCTACATAGCCGCTCCAGGTTGTCACGCACACACTTATTCGGTTTTGTTCTCCAATACCATAAACTTGAGAACCTAAAGCAAACCAAGGGCCTCTTGGCCGAATTTGCTACAGGCCCCGCGCAGGCTTAATCCGGCACTGACCATAATCTCACCTTATAATAAGCGATGATGTGGTCGACGGTGAAGCACGCTTGCCTAGAAGTAACCTATTCACTCTTGACTTGAAGCCCTTAGGTTGTATAGCTATCAGGAAACACATACTCCAGTAAGGCATTCTACTCTTGGATAAAGTGAGAAATGAGTTTATTAGATGAAGTTTGAAAGTAGCGCCAGTGACAGAAAAGTTGAAAGGAAACCGTTTGTCCTGGTATGAGGAGGGATGAAACGCATGATACTAAAAAAGATTTGAATATAAATGTGTATGTATGGATGGAGAGGGAGAGGAAGGCCTAAGGAAAGATGGATGGACTGTGTTAGGAGTGATATAAAAGAAAAGGGAGTCAGTGATAGAGTAACGGGAGACAGGACGATATGGAAGAAAAAAACGTATTGCTCCGACCCAAGTAACATGGGTATAAGGGCAGGACGATGATGATGAAGCTGTACACCCAACACACGTTATTTTGTAGAAAGTCTTCATAAAAATCCAAGGGACATATTCTTTACGATCACTCGACCACGTGTTAGCAGGGCAACCCTTCAATAAATAAGTATAAATATCTGCTCTATATATAACTTCTAAACGAAAGTCCACGCTTGAATGACGATGCAATCTGCCGTACTGTAAATATACCTACACACAATGATATTCAAATAAACAGATTCGTTAAACACTCACAAAACAATTGAAAAAGGATTCCGCACTCACACTTTTCATTCATCTGACATTTCAATACAAGTCGAAAGGGGTGGCTTGATAAAACCAACAAGAAAAAAAGAGACAGCTAGTGTTTGTCACTTGCGTGTGAATGTAAACAAACATTATTCTGACCAACAATGTTGTTATCTTTTTCTAACCTCCAAATATCAGAATATTACGAAAAAAAAAAAAAAAAATTAGTAAATTAAGGCGTATTGCGTACTTACATACGGTATGAGATCCCTTCTGTTTTATGTACTTTGGTATCATAATTGGTACAATTTCTAAATACACACGCTGGCATTTTTTTTATTTTGTTTTTGTTTCAACAAAGCGTATCGCTCTTCGCCATGCGTGACATAAACTAAAGACTGAAGTTCACAATTGTGACCTATTCGAGTCTTCACAATGCGCACGCTCATAACATATCTGTTTATTTGAATATCATTGCCTACACAAGTAAGCTTCTTGTATCACTTTCCCTTCATCATAATATTTTAGCCCTCGACATCATCATCATCATAATCAGCCTTTCAAAGTTCCCACTGCTGGGATTCGCAGATGTCACATAATTATCTTCGATTTTTTAGTGCTATACCCTATTCGCTCAAGCAAAAAATAAAAGGTAAACAAACCATAGAAAAAGTTTTACAGTGTCTTCTTTGCTAAGACGCTAGTATTAAATTAGCTGTGCTAAGACTAAAATCAAAAAGAAATAATATCATGAGAAGATGTTTATTTCGTACAACAACAAAATACATAGTTAAAATGCACAAATATATCAAACATATAAATTATTATTTTCTTAACTATATTTTAAAACAATATTTTTTTAATGTATAAACAAAACAATTGGTATTAATAAATAAAACCAAAACCAATAGCCGACATTAAAAAAGAATCTCGAAAGCCTGGAGTTCGGGACTATTATGATAATAAATTAAAGAGTGCTACAAATGTAACCATTTTGCGTTGTAAGATTGTATTATTAAAATTAATCGGATTATAACCGTTTGACATTTGTTTGTTTACTTTTTATTTTTTGCTCCAGTGAATAGAATATAGGACGAGGCGCTTTCCTCAAGATGTTTGATGAAATAAATTACTTAAAGTTAAGCGCCTGTTTGGGATCCTTTTCCCTTGTATCAATTTATTAGAGATCGGCGCACCATGAGTTCTTTTTACCCGACTGCCAAATGAGGGTAATGTGTTTATCAGTCTATGTATGTTTGTTCCTATGTGGCGCTCTAGAGACCAAACGCGTTGGCCGATTTTGATGGTTCTTACGTCAATCGATTCGTCTTAACCCTTCGAGTGCGGGCTACATTAAAATTGGAAAATGGCGGATTTTAAGCGCCATATTGTGGGGGCCCACTTTTTTTTTCTTCCAAAACCATCGTGTGGGGTATCAAAATAAATAGTTTTAAATGCACAAGGGAGATACATCTGGTTTTGGTCAGCCAGCTCGCGAATATGTATCCTCCGACTGCACAGCATGATTTTCACTTTGTTTACGTCTTTTTAGTTTGCTTTTCAAGCAGTCGGGTTTCCTGATTTTTTAAATTTGCTGTTTTTATATATTTTCTCAATTAGTCATAATTTCAGTATTAGTATCTCTCTTTTAGCAGGAAAGAAGACAATGTGGTGCAATAATATGTCTAGCATAGCAACATTGTGCAATATATCTAGCAAAGCTGTGTTTCGATCATCAGATAGGCAGTGGTTCCATGTAGAATTGATACTGGTATTTAGTTGCATCTACTTAGGCCCAGCATTTTGATGCGTAGTTAACTCAACCAATGGTCAAATAGGTATGCTAATCAATGGTTTAAAAGTTCGGTAAAACGCGTTTATTCGACAATTGTTAGAAAACAAATGGTCAAATAATTAACTCCAACTTATTTGACTATTTATGAGGCTAACAACTGAAGAAAAATGGTGTTGTACTGAAATTTCCAACCATTAGTTAGCATATTTAACCATTGGTTGAGTTAACTTACTCTCTTCCTCTCCATCCATCCACATCTATATTCATAACTCTTTTAGTAACATGCGTTTCATCCCTCCTCATCACATGACCATACCAAGACAAACGGTTTCCCTTCAACTTTTCTGTCACTGGCGCCACTTCCAAACTGCCTCTAATATACTCATTTCTCACTTTATCCAATCTCGTCACGCCGCACATCCATCTCAACATTCTCATCTCTGCTTTCAATCTCCTTTCATCCATCTTTTTCACAGCCCAACATTTTGATCCATACAGTATGACAGGTCTAATTACGGACTTGTAGATTTTTTTACTTGAGGGGCAACCGTGACCTGTCACCATTTCATCCATCCTGAGTTGATTGGTTGAGTTAACTACGGATCAAATAACTGGGCATTAATGCCACTAATGTCTACAAATAACACAGTAGATAGATACCACAACAAAAACACTAGTTACACTAACACAACAGTAACACTAAAGACGGTATACTCCGACTTCTAAGCTTTAGCGTATACCGGCTTTGAAATTCTTCGGTTGGGACTCTCCCATTATATACTAAAACTTGGCGTTATAGTTTCATTGTCCGAACTTCAAATTCTAGAGTGATTCTTACGTACAAAAAACAGAAAGTGGAAACTCTCCTTAAGTTACTAGCCCGCGTCGCCAAAAAAGTGCAGTGGCAAAAAAATTACTTTGCGCATTAGATGCGTTCTAAATCTGAGCGATATATTTTTCTTGCAAATGTGTTCAAATCTTATTTGTATAATTCGTATATGTTCGTGAGTTTAAACTAATAACTAAGTATAGCACTGTTTTTAGATCGGTAGTTAACTCCACCACCGAATAAATAATAGTACAAGACTCAACCAATCGCGTTTATTCGTCAATTGTTGGCATCACAAATGGTTAAATAATTGAAGAGTTAATTATTTAATCATTCGTTACACAAAAGGCCCACTTGCGCCCAAAACTAAAGAAACTCTAAGTTAAGTTTTCGTTTTTAAGCTCGTGTTATTAACTGCTAACACGAGGTTAAATTAAAATATGTCTTAAACTAATGTCATTAATAACACGGGTTTAGCTACTAAATTTGAGTTAGTAAGGTAACCGGACCGCAAGCGGACCAAGCCTGTAAATAGACTAATATTTAGTCAATTGAAGCCTCCAAATTTACTTTTAATAAATGAACTAGCTTCTGCCAGCGGCATCGCCCGCGAAAAGTCGGAAATTACCCCAAGGGAACATATTCCCGAGATGTAAAGTATCTTAAGGGCTATAATCTATCTCTGTGCCAAATTCCATCCAGATCCATCCAGCCGTTAGAGCGTGAAGAAGTAACAAACATACACACTTACAAACTTTCTCCTTTCTAGTGTGAAGTGTGATTGAAAATGAGTGAATGTCACATTCAAATCCTCTTGTTACACATCAGTGTGCCGCAACCTTTGCATCGCAGTCCTATCAGTATCTTATCGTTGTATGTTAGCATATCTCTATCGATATATGTCCCATGATATAGGTACATACGGACGTTTTAATACCTATATCTCGCCATATAGGTACAATAAGTCTACGTCAATGCACTCACAATCGAAAATATTTAGATATACTGCGCCATTTCTGTCTATAGGTTTTTCTAAAAAAATACTTTAAGGTTGCCCTAGTTGACGGCATGAACTATTTTATGCACCGGGTTAAAATGCATGCTTTCTCACCCAACAAGTGCGAAAGAGATAGATGCTGTGATAAGCAGTAAGAAGCTAGTTCGCGTAAGAATACACACTAATACAAATTTGTAGCGAAATGGATGATGATCGAGCGCGCGAATTTTTATAAACAGACCTTTGGGAATATGGATATCATGAAAGGACTACTAAATGTATATTTTTAAAATATATCTATTTCCATTGGTGAACTACTAATCTATTCGTTTATTTTGGTGGCTGTTTTGCAATTTTTCTGCTTCTTATGGTATTTATTGCCGCCCAAAGATGCGTTAAAATTTGTGTTGAAATCTGGAAATTTCGACGCTCATAACTTTCAATTATATTTTTGTTTCCATACAGGGCTAGATAATGATGAGCCAAAATGATATATTTTTTTATTTTGAACGTGCACCGTCAAACAGTGGAGAATTCGTCATATCACGTTTGTATTGAAGAATGATCGACTAGAGCAACCTTAATGAGCACTTTCGACGTCGACGCGATACTTACTTTATATTATATAAATATAATCTTTTTAGGCTTTAAAATTACTAACTTAAGATTCATAATGCATTGGCACCGTATCCAGGCGGTTAGAGGCGGCGACATGAGGTCCCTCACAGGCAGCGATGTGGGGGCATTCTTTCATTAGGCATCACACTTTCTCTTCTTTCATTGTTGTTGTTTTCAAACATCGGGGGTCATACCACGCAGACTACTCAGACTCACACACATATGACCGCACACCGCACAGGACTCGGGCGCCGCCTGACGTCATAATGCTCCGGACGACGCGCGGCGCGCACGCTGGTGCACGACGCGACGTCACGTAGGCTCTCAAAATAAGGCTATACAATAAAGAGCGCCACGCGAGTGCGGTGTGGAAGCGAAACAAAGCATGGAGTGTGCCGTCATGGGGTATCAACTCATACAAATTATAATTAGTATTAAAAAAAGATCATAGATGGCAGCATAGGTAACAAATGTGAAAGTAACAATCAATTAAAAATGTTTAACAGCAGATTCAGGCTGAAATAAGTTTAGTAAAAATCAAAACTTGCTTCTTTAATGTTAATTTATCCATTTACACTCATTAATCAGGTTTTTTGAACAAAAAAGATAAGTGAAGACTTTGTATGTTAAATTAGTTGAAAGTAGCCATCGACATTTCGTTTTGTTTTGAGTTCTTTGCAATAGATGGCGTGTTTCACAATTTGTCCTAAACTATATATCCATCGTAAGATTCATTTTGTAGGATAGTTATTATTTATTATAGGCGTAATTTAAAAGATATTATTTATTATAGACGTAATTTCAAATATTAAAGTTTTGGTCTATTATTTAAAATCACTTTTTTGTGAAGCTTGTTTACACGTCGAATTAACTAGATACCTCGCTGGAACAGGACTCGTATCGCGCTAGGGCCTACTCAAATCGCACGGGTACTAAAATAAGAGATAACGCGACGTGTGCCGCTTGCCGTCCGAGTTTACGTGTCGCATAGTAGGTACAGTTTGATTCAAAATTAATAACGGCTCGAAACACTTCGTGAGCCACTACGCGCTAGCAATTTCATGTGACAGCGGGGGTGAGGGGTAGGGTAGGTACTGCCATGCTGCGTACCTAACTAAAGTATTAAATGTAATCATTTTTGTAAAAACATCTTGTTCTTTATATATCTAAGTACCAACCTAAAATAAAAAAGCTAATTTAAAAATCAAACACCCGACTGCTTAAAAAGCGAACTAAAAAGCTGTAAACAAGAAAATAACTAGCTGTGCAGTCGGAGGATACATATTCGCGAACTGCCTGATCCTCCGACGGCACAGCACGATTTTTACTTGTTTACAGCTTTTGAGTTCGCTTCCTTTTTGATTTTTAAATTAGCTTTTTTATTTACAACTTATAAGTATTTTTTTTTTTTTATAAATTGTTTTAAACATATACGTGGTATGTATTTTTGTAATCACCACTAAAAGCCCTTAATTTTGATACCCCACTCGACGGGTTATGAAGATAAAAAATTGCAACCTCTACAATATAGAGCCCAAAATCCGCCATTTTTTTTTAATGGCACTTATCTAAGAATATTTGGGTGGCCAAGACCTAACTAACGATGTCTTAATTATAAAAATCCGTCATGTGGTTTGAAAGATACGAGGTAATAAAGAATATTACACACATACTTACATACAAGATACGCGCGAAAAACATAACCCTTTCCTTGCAGCCGGGTAAAAAAGGATAACCCTTATAGTGAATAATAAAATGACATGAAGTAGGTACCTACTTCGTGTCATTCCGTTGCCGCGGAAGCAAGCTAACTACCTACATTTAATTCTATAACGAATTCTACAGTTTTGATTGATTTGGAATATTCGTGAATATTGTGAAATTCGCTACACAATGCGACCACTTAGATTTAAGAAGTTACCGCGGTCTGAGCGGAGTCTGTCCCGAACCGAACATACCTAATGTTATTATTACGAATACGAAGTAAGCGTTCAAGGACAAGACAACTGGCAAATAACGTCTCTGAGTACCTACATGATACGATTCCTCGCTCAAATTGCCATATGATTTAGTATCTAGGCAAACTACTAGATGGCGTTAGAAAACCACAGTCTCGGGCTATTAAAGAGTCACTGGTGCTGCCGCCTGTTAAAATATGGAGAAAGAAAAAATAGCCCGACCAATAGCCCGACTTATGGAGGTGACATTTCTTTGTATGGGATTGTTTATCTGTACTGTAGTATTATATTATCTTTGGTGCCGTGTTTTGCGGGTATTACTTTTATGTTTTTGTCAGGAATTCAAGTTACTCGTGCTTTTGGTTTTTAACTTTTTAGTCACATCATAATTTTGGATAGTTTATTTCTGGTTTATTTTTATCTTACTGTATACGTATTTATTTTATGTTCTTTGTATCTATTTTAACATACACAATAGATTTGGTTTCCGTACGTCACGTCCTAGGCGACCACTGAAAATCAGCGCCGTGCTGTGGATCCCCCACGTCACAGCATTATGCTGAGTGGAAGCCTTCTTGCCACAATGACGACATGCATCTGCCTGGCATCTTTTTCACCCTATTTATTTTCTGTTATAAACAAAATGGAGGTAGTATTTGTTATTATTGTTTGATTTATTTCTCGTCTTTACTAACTTAATTTAAGTACTACTAATACTATTGTTAAAACATCCGTGTATATGGGAAGCACTACTGAATCAAGGTGTACCTAAGAAGTATATAAGACTAATTAAACAAATCTACACAAATATGACAGCTAAAGAGTGGGAGAACAATTCAAAATAAAGAAGGGTGTGAGACAAGGAGACCCACTGTCGCCGAAACTCTTTTCTGCCACTCTGGAACAGGCATTTAGAAATCTAGACTGGGATGGCTATGGGATTAAAATAAACGGAGCAACATTTAACCATCTGCGCTTTGCTGATGATCTCATTCTCGTTACCAATAACCCAAAACATCTACAGGAAATGCTTGAACAGCTAGTAACAGAAAGTAACAAAGTTAGACTCCAGATGAACACATCGAAAACTAAATTAATGACCAACAGCATAAAAGTACCAATCTCGATTAACAACGGAACCATCGAATATGCCGAAGAATATCCATACCTTGGACAAATTATCACCCCAACAGAACTCACTGCCAAAGAAATCCAAAACAGGATTAACTCGTCATGGAAAAGGTACTGGTCATTAAAAGAAATTCTTAAAATCCCATCAATACCTCTCAAACTAAAAAGCCAAACGTTCAACTCCTGCATGCTTCCCGTTATGACGTATGGCTGCCAAACATGGCCTCTTACTACCGAAAATAGAAGAAAGCTAGAAACATGCCAACATAATATGGAACGCCGAACCTGAAGAGAAAAGATAGAGTGAAATTAAAAGTCATAAGGAAAAAAACAAATACTACAGACGTGACATTCACAATAAAAAAAACTTAAATGGCAGTGGACAGGGCACACAATCAGAAGCAGAATGGAGAAGTGGGCCAAAGACGTACTGAATGGTACCCGAGAGAGGGGATGAGAAGTAGAGGGAGACCGATGCGCAGGTGGGGGAGGACGACCTGCGAACGACAGCAGGAGCGTCATGGAGGAGAAAAGCACACTATCGTGCACTGTGGAAGGGTCTGGGGGAGGCCTATGCTGAAAAACAAAACAAACTGTTTGCCTGTACAAAAGATATCATTATGTAAATAATTAGTTATAAGTTTATATATAAAGGCTATTTGAATTGAATTGAATTGAATACTATTGTTAAGGTTTTAGCATAAGCATGTTGTATGTCGTTTTGTGACAAATAAACACTTTTTCTTTCTTTTTAAGGTACTTCTTAAAACTAGCTTCTGGTTATTTATAAGACGAATACCACTGTCCCAATGTCACGTCACGAATGTTATTCGCCGATCTTTAACGGGAGTTAGAATCCCGAAGGTCTGCCAACCAATCCACCAACCAGTGGCGTAACTATAGGATGGCAGGGCTGGCAAAATGCCACGGGCCCCCGACCCAAGAGGGCCCCGGCCCAAAAGACCGCAAGCGCAGAAATAAATTTTCAACATTGCACCTGAGTTATATTATATTTTATTTTACTTAAAAATTATATATCATTTTTTAAAGCTTAAAATTCATTAAAGACAATAATACAAATTCAAATTAATCATTAAAAATTTCAACACATCCTAAACAAAAATGTGTTGATCAATTTTAGAACGCATCCATTGGTTTCTACATTTTTTGTTGCAGTACGTTGGCAGCGCGGGTGAGCATTGACGGTCGGGGAATTCCCTCATTTTGTTCACCAAGAAAGTACTTTTTTAGTGGCGCTTTCGCTAGAGCGAGCTAGCAAGGCTATGTTAGGGGAATCCCGGATTTGCAATTTTTATTTACGGAGGGCTCTACTGACTGCACATTCTTTGTATGACTGTCTTGACAATTGATCATTTGTATATTTGATTTTTCGGATTTGTTGTGTTATTAAACCTGCAAATGGTGAGAAAGTAAAGTTAATTGTGAAAGTTATTTAATAAAATGTCTAGTTCTAGATGTAACGGTTTCGTTAAAATCTTCCCTTACTTAATTTAACTTCTTCTAATTTAAACTAATAACACAAAACAATAAAATTACAAATAAAATCAACCTTAAATTCACTATTAAATACTTATAAAATAAATCTAATCCTATTTATACATGTAATTAATAATATTCTAATTATAATAAAATTCCTACAGTTAATTATCTATCAACGCAAACTAAGTTTCCGAACGCAGCGAGGTGAAGTTGGTGCGAGCCGCCCGGAACTAAAGTTCTTGAACGACGATAGGATTTGGATTGCATCGACGGTGAGCGAGCAGACGAGTTGCACTGTCATTCTACTCACATTTTTATCCATTCAAAATAATTATTTTAAAATAGAACTAAGCCAACAGTAATTGACACTCTTCCTTCTTATAAGTACGCGAAGTTTACCCCAAAGTGTTGGGTGAGGGTCCAATCTTATTCTGTGTTATGTTTAGTGGTGATATTGGTGAGTAGCCTTGTACTTTGTACCTAACGGCCAAATACTCAGCTGTCTTGTAATTAAACTGTTTTGCTTTTATTGTTTCTCATCATAGTTGGTTGGGTCACATATTGATCATCTTTTAAATCACATTCATAAACCCACACAACTACCCACATCATATTTTTTCACTAAAATATTGATGAATATTACATTTTATAATCACCTATGGCTATGTAAGAACTGTATAGACATTTATCGCTTTTATAATAGTATGCTATCAACTAACTAGAATATTCCTAGTGTTATAAAATTTTACTAGAACGTAAACAAAGTTGATGTGCGTAAACATGGCGGAACCACTCTTTCTATTGTTGGTGTTTCGGTAAAATTATAATTATAACAACTATTCTCTGCCTTAAAACTACAAGTACTAAATAGTCCTAATTAGTAACAATTAGTGCTAAACATTTTATTGTCATTGCCTTTCATGTACATATTATTATCATTTTCATTCCTACCTACATTTCTATTGTATTATTATCACTGTTTGACTGCCTCATCATAGATCACTATTTCATGCTGTTAGTTACCATTGCGCTTTTGCATTGAGGACGGGATGTCACAGTCAAACAGGGAATGTGGACTTTGCCTAACACGTTTGGAAATGACTTCCAGGGTTCCTACCCCGGCTTCAGATCGGCTTCACACCACTACCTAGCACGTGTGTTGGCCTACTCCAACGCACTGTTGCTGCCTACTCCGTGTCGCCGAGCTACGTGTCGACCTACCATCTACTCTGCACCACAGCTTCCCGGGACCTACCCCCGAGTGGAAACTGTACTGCACCTGCACATCGCCGGAAGCCTCTAACGCTAAGGCCAGTGGTACACTATCTTGTGGCTACGCAACGTACTTCGGACCGCGAGTGACAACCCCAACTTTGAGGTCTAATAAAATTTGTTAACCTTCAGTTGGTTTTTCCGTTACTACCTAGTCGGGAGGTAAACCAGGTAAACATAGAAAATATTTAAGTGGTAGTGAAAACTAAAGAGAAAGAGGGAGCCTGACGAAAAAAATAAAAAGTTACCTAAAATTATTTAGTACTTAAAGAATGATGACTTTATTCGTATTATTAAAAACGCCAGTGAACAGTGCCCCAAAAGTGAAGAATTGGACCTTACTAAAAGTATACCAGAATTTCCAGATGCAGCACCCGACACCAGTTTCTATCCAGAATTTCCAGATGCAGCACCAGACAACAAGATACTAGCAAAAATCAAAGTGAATCATATTTTAGTGTGAAAAATATTGTATCTTCGGTATTGTAAAACGGGCATAGTAAACCTAAAGGCCCTTTCTTAAAAGACAGTGACAATAGATATTTTCTAGAAAAACATTACTATAATGTTTCCAAGTCTGGCATGAAACTTGAACGTACATGGCTATCCTATTCTCTACTACTTCAGAAGGCGTATTGTAACCGTGTTGGTTATTCGCAAATCATGCATCTAAAAAAATACAAAATGTTTGGATGGAATGAATGAAGGCTATGACGACTGGAAACATGTTGTAGACACCACAGAAAGACACGAGACATCGAAAATTCATCTGGATTCTTGTCTTACGTATCAACAGTGGCGGCTACACGGAACACTTGATGAAGAGCAAGAGTCGATGATCAAAAAGAAAAATCATTTTGGCGCCAAGTACTCCTTCATGTTACTCTGACACTTTCAACGTGTAATTTATCATTTCGTGGCCATAGAGAAAATGCAGATAGCAATGATCCAAGCTCCCGAAGAAACTTTTTGAGTATTGTTGAGTTATTAGGAAAATACGATCCGATTTTAGAAGAATTGTTAAATAAACCAAAGGGCCAAATAAACTACTTAAATTCAAAATTACAAAATGAGCTAATTTCAGTCCTGGTTCTAAAAGTAGAAAATGCACTCATAAACGAAATAATCGCCGCACCATTCTACTCTATCATATTCGATACAACTCAGGATATTTCAAAAATTGATCAAATGTGTGAACTTTACCGTTATTGTATGATCGAGAAAGATGATAATGGAATCCCAAAGGCACTTGTCATTAAGGAGACATTTTTAGGATTCCATGAAGTTACGGATCAAACTGCCTCCGCAATGTCCAATCAAATTATTAAGTCCATAAATGACAAAAATATTCCTCTAAATAAGTGTCGAGGACAAGGATATGATGGTGTTAACACAATGAAAGGGACTTATGGTGGAGTTCAAAAACTCATAAAAGATCTCGAGCCAAATGCCGTATACGTTCACTGTGCTGCTCATAACTTAAATCTAGTACTCAATGATGCAGTAAGAGAGGTTATTGATATGCAGAATTTGTTTGATACAGTTCAACAAATTTATAATTTTTTTGGGCATAGTATCAGAAGATGGAATATTTTATCAAGTTTAATATCTAATGAAGAAAGACTCCCTCTTCAACTTCAATAACATTAAAAACATTAAACCCTACTAGACGGGCTAGACGTTATGATGCTGTGTTTGCTTTAAAATTTCGGTTTGTTGAAGTCCAAAAAGCACTAACGAAAACAATTCTATTAAATTTCAAATCAGATGAAAGAAATGAAGCTGATTCACTCAAAAAGAAAATCTAAAACTACAATTTTATTATGTTATTGGTTTTCCATTGCAAAATACTACAAACTACCAATGCAACTTCTAAAGCACTTCGGTCTAAAGCAAATATCTTTCAAATGCCTTAAAATGTTTGAAAATTTGTCTTGAAGAATTGGAAAGGTATCGACATGAATTTGTAAATTTGAAAATGGAAGCAAATAGTGTAGCAGAAATGTCAATCACCACTGAATTTTCTAAAACTTGTCAGAGGAAGGTAAAACGCCATTTTGACGAACTTTGCGGAGAAGAGCGTCTCCAAGATTCGGAAAGTTTGTCCAGAGTGAACATATTTTATCGAGTATTAGACATCATTATGAACAACTGAAATCGCGGTTTCTACCGATGAATGGAATTGTTTCCAATTTCAGTGTTTAGCAGCCTTCAAATTTGCAAATTTTAAATTATACTGATTTATTTAAAAAAAGCTCTAGAATTTGTTGATATATATAAAAAAGACATATCTGAATCATTTGCCAGGGAAGTTCTCAGTTTTCGTTCCACTTTCAGAGACGAAATAGAAAATATCTTCGAGAATTAGAGACAATGCTGATTTATTAATAATTAAGAATCATTTTATGTCTTGCAGCTTTCCTGAATTACTCACTGCTTTAATGTTATTTCTTACAATTCCTGTGACTACAGCTAGTGTTGAAAGATCATTTTCAAAACTAAAATTAATAAAAACCTATTTAAGAAACTCTGAGACAAGATTGGTTATGTAACTTGGCTATTCTGTCTATTGAAAATTCTGTGGCCCGATCCTTAAACTTTGATGATGTCATAGATACATTTGCGGAACAGAAAGATCGGAGAAAAGATTTTTCTTAATAAATGTTATTGAAATTAAATTGTTATTTCATTATAAATGTATAAACCCACGCTCTAGAAAATATTTTTTTAAGTATTAGTGTTGGGTAACTACTTTAGTGGTTTATTAAAATTAAACTAAGAACAACATGACGAATTTATTTAATAGGGCCCCATCAAAAGAATTTGCCACGGTCCCCAAATTATATAGTTACGCCTCTACCACCAACTGATCTATAGGGCCAGTTTTTGATCCGTGTTTAACTCAACCAATGGTTTTTTTTGTTCTTTTAGGATTTACAGCTAATAAAAACAAACAAAGAAGGAAACTATAGTCACCAGAAAGCCATTTACAAATCCTCACTTATCTTTACATAGTATAAAACAAAGTCGCTCCCGCTGTTTGTACGCTTAGATCTTTCAAACTACGCAACGGATTATAATGCAGTTTTCAGCAATAGATAGTGATTCAAGAGAAAGATTTATATATGTATATACATGCATATTATACTAGAAAAAAGCCGAGAAATTCAAAGATTTGTAATGTGATATCATAACAAACATATGTTTTTGCGGTTACATTGCAAACCCTGGCTAAACCTTACGAGTTAGATCAAATTAAATTAATTGCCTATTTCATATCGTACACTCGTACGTCTGCATATCCTATAAGTGTATACTTACGATTTGTAATAATAAGTACCATTCTATTCCATTTTTTATGGGATAACTACGTAGTTAAATAACTGAACTAGTAAAATTATAAAACTTATTAATATTTTCTTAGTGAGGGCGTTAGTAAATTCATCGTCCTGTGAACATTCTCGAACTGGTATTTGCACCGTTGCTTACTTTATTGTCCGTGTCGTGTATGTCACAGGTATTATTGCGAATTCAGACTTTAATCATTTTCGCGCTTGAGTTGATTGCCAATTGTTTTGCAAAATGTCTCGTACAAAGGCTAAAGAACAGTTTGAAGATGCAACATCACTAGATGTTTTTTCTATCCTTATTTTAATTTAATTCAATCCAATGTTTAGTATTTGATATGAATAATTTCTACGTTAATTTAAAATTTAGTTTAATCCATCAAGTGGTGTGCCTATTTCTATGAGTCGGGAAGAGATTGGCTGGATATGATCGGCCGGTTGCGTCTATGCCACACTGTCATTTGGGGTTTTGAGACAATTTTATACTATCATATTGTAGCACTTTATATAATTTATATTATATTACGCTATATTTTTTTTTATATTACTTTATATAATCTATTTTACATATTTTTCAATTTATAAGTTAAGCACACATTTTCACTTTATGACATTATTTTAAGTATCTATTTTATTTACCCACGTCCGTGTGTCACTAGCGGGGTGCCAACTGAAAATCAGCGCTTGGTGTCTGACGCCCAGCAAATACTGAGTTGGTAACCCTTTCGGTATGGGCACGCCCGGCGCAATTATTCTTAAACCTTGTTTGTACTTTTTTTACTGTTCTTCTCTGTTACTTTGTGATTTTTGTTGCCTTGTTGTGTCTATGTCGAATAAATGTTTTCTATTCTATTCTTTTGCAAATTAAACGTATTAAAATAATAGGTAAACGCGATGTAGACTTTTCCCGTTTACAAAAATTTACGATCAATCTTTGAAGGCGTTCGATAACGATATTACTAAAGATTTGTTTTATTTAGTATGACATCTTTAGAAAATTTACGTTCTGAATATAAAGAAATTATTGATGATTTAGTTGATGTTGAATTAAATATTAACGCGTCTTATAAAGAAAATTATCAATCTATTAACGCTTTTGAAGACTTGTATTGTCGTTGTAAGTTTAGCTTAAGAAAATTAGTCAACTCGAAGAATGTCCAACACTCTCATGTTTTACCGCAACATAAGTCTTTTCGTCTACCAGAACTCGACATAATGAGTTTCTGTGGCGATCCTACTAAGAGGCCTATATTTTTGGAGTCGTATAAGCGGACTATTCACGAAATTACTGACCTTACGGACCACGATCGCGTTCAATATTTGATAAGTAAACTTTCGTGTAGGGCACTGTCAGTATGTTCGGGTATCGTGCCCAACACTAACAATTACCGTGTTATATGGCAATCACTTCTCGATAAATATGATGATAAGCGTAGTTTAGCTTCTGCTTATTTAGATCAAATATTAGAAATTAAGCCTTTTAATATCGCATCGTATAAAAACTTAGACAGGTTCCTAGATACATTTGGTTCCGCAGTGTCAAGTTTAAACACTTTTGGATTTCGTTCTTCTGCACCTTGCATTAAAAAAGATCGATGCAAGTATCGCATTATCTTTCGAATTATATAAGCGTGGCACATCTATGCCTACCTATGATCAATTCATTAAATTTTTATGTGAGCAATCTAAAATATTAGAACGTTCTGCCTCTCCTGCGAATAGACGAAGTACCTATTATCGATTCCGTACATAGTTATAACAACAATAAGCCACTCATTCATTCGTAACCTCCTCTAAGGTGAATAAAAACTGTACGCTTTGTAAACAAAATAATCACTTAGTTTTATATAAATGTTCTCAGTTTCACAAGTTATCGGTCGATGAACGATTTAATATAATTAAACAGCATAACGCACGCACTAATTGTTTAAGTATCACTCATAATAATCGTGAATGTAAATCTAACTCAAGATGTAGATTTTGTCAATCGCGTCATCATTCATTATTATGTCGTAAACAAACGACTGACAACAGCCACCACTCCCGTCTTCGAGTGACGGAACGCTTGCTTCAGCTCAGCAGTCGCCGCCGTGATTCCCCACTGCTATGATTGCTACGTAACATAACCAGCTGTCCGGTTGCACTACTACGCACATTGATGATGTATCGTTATGTAATATTCAATCTATGCTATCTGTATTACCGCGTAATAATACCTGTATATTGGGGACCGTGCAATTTTATGCGACCGATTTTAATGGTCATAAACAATGCGTTCGTGAACTAATAGATCTGGGTTCTCAAAATAACTTTATAACTTCGGCGTGTTGTCAAAACTTAGATTTACATTTTAATAAACTATCTTACAGGCATAGGTTCTGCGCCTAACCCTATTAAGGGGGATACTTCTCTCAAGTTATCTTCGCGACTAAATAAAACTTCTGTATTACTTAATGCTTTAATGCAGTCGAGGCGTTTATACCTTCGCCTGTTTCCGAATTATTCAGGACATTCTACGTCTTAAAGATATGGAACTGAGCAGACTATTGCATCATCATAATCATTATTTCAGCCGAAAGACGTCAACTGCTAAATATAGGCCTCCCTTAAGTGTCGCCACATCGACTACTGCACAGAATGCTTTATTTAATTATTTGTAAAACAAAGGTCAAAATACACACATCAACACGGTCTAGGGATATTTCATACTCAATTAAATAACTCGAAAAGTACTGGCCGCATTGGAATCTTTTATACACCGATTTGTTTGTAATTTATCTCAAACTAATTTCAAATTCAAATTTTTGAAAATTCTTTTGTTTCGGTGGCATAAAAATGTCTTGATGTGTAGGAGAGGGAATTTTCATTTGTGCGAAATTTAGAAAACAATACGAATTACGTTTGGTTACAGTTTTTTTTCATTTTTAAACGAAAGATTAAGTTAAAATTGAGGTATTGTAGCCATGCAACGCCAACATGTGACGAGGGCGGAGATGTTACGAGCTGTGGGAATGCTGGAAGCTGGGTCTGTTCAGCGTAATGTTGCTGAGGCCATAGGGACCCACCAAAATGTAATTTCAAGATTGTGGACACGCTATCGTGCCAAAGGTGAAGTAGCGGAGAGGCACCGGGGGCCAAGTCGCATCACTACCCCCAGACAAGACCGATTTTTGCAAATTAATGCGCGAGCTCAACCAAATGCAACGGCGACTCAATTGGTCCAAAGGCTGCGAGTGGAACACCAAGTGCTTGTGAGTGACCAAACTATAAGAAAGCGACTGCATGAAAGCAATCTACGCTCTCGTAGACCACTCCGGGTCCCACCTTTACGGAGAGGCAATCGTGGACGACGATTAGAATGGGTTCGGAACCACGTGGACTGGGGCCGTGAGCAATGGTCCAATGCGCTGTTCACGGATGAATCCAGGTTCGGCTTCCATCCAGATTCACGAAGGACGCGTGTTTGGCGAGTTCATGGACGACGGAGCCGTCTTCAGAACCCTCAGGAAGTTCACCCATACCAAGGAGGAACAATTATGGTTTGGGCAGGAATTCGTCTTGGAGGGCGGACGGATCTCGTTTGGGTGCGGGGCAATATGACGGCAGAACGATACGTCCAACAGGTGCTGGGGCCCGTAATCTTGCCTCACAGAACACAAATGGGGCAAGATTTCCTGCTCATGCACGACAATGCCCGGGCACACACGGCGAGAAAGGTAGCAGCTTGGTTACATACACACAATGTTAGGGCCTTAGACTGGCCTGCTCAATCGCCAGATCTAAATCCCATTGAGCATGCGTGGGATATGCTGCAAAGAAGAGCTCTGAAGGAAGTTCCTGAAAATCTGGCTACATAAGATCAATTTTTTGCGCACCTCAGAAGGACATGGGACAATATTCCGCAGCAAGACATTGACTACCTTGTTCTGAGCATGCCGAATCGTTGCCGATGTGTTATGAACATCATGGGCTCTTTCTCAGACTACTAACTTCAAGTTTATAAACACAAATTAAATGATTTTTCTATTTTTCAGTTTTTACTCATAAATTAAAAGTTAATTCATATACGGTTTTCGTCTATGCTTCATTTTTTTTCCATAAAATCCTGAAATTTTAATCGAAGTACCTTAACCATTATTAAAAAATGGTAGAATATTAAATAACGTATCTTTTAAATATATACATTGTGGTGTTCTGATTTACAGAACCACATTTTTTAACTCTATTTACAATTCATATCACTATACAAACCATACCTTCATATATTTTGATATTTTATCAACTTTTGTAATTCATTTTTATGTTTTCTTTCTTTTGTTATCATCTAAAAAGCATACTTTCAGTTATATCTGATTGTTTTAATATCTGAAACTTAAATTATATTGATAATTTGTAATTCTTGCAATATTTTTCTACTGTGACATTTTCATCTGACATGACATCTGTCTGTCTATTTTATTTTTCTTAAAACCATAGACCGTAACATAGGTACCATGGACTAAACCTCCTTTAAGCTAGGTTTACACAATTATAAGGGTAGCATAGACTGAACCCTTTGTGAACCGTTTTTATTCGTTCTGGTCTTTATTTCTTAGTTGAAATTTGAATTTGAAATGTAGATAGAATACAAAACGAAGAAAAACGGGCGTCAATTTTTAGTTTTGAATCTGGACGGAACGCCGAAAGTCGGTGGACTACGGGATACTACCGAATCTGAAAGTCTTTAAAACTATTATTTATTTATATAACATGGAAGACTTACAGCTAAAACAAACAGACCAGAAACAGTAGATTTGACAGTCAGCCAATAACAAGTCTTCACTTATAGATATTGAATAATACTTAATTTCTATGGACATTTCAGCACACATCGATAAAAAACAGATCACCAAGTGAAAAATCACTCAATAATGCCTGCACCAATGACATCGACACCCTACCCGCATTACACAACAATACACTCACTGCAATGAACTAGGTGAAAAAGTTACGGCTTAAGCACTTCCTGGCTGATGGCACACTAGTCAAGAATGGGTCAATATCATGCTGCTTACACAACTCATTAAAGCTCCTGCTTGCACGCACAATGCATGAGTTCTGCCTATAATTAGTGGAGGCTAATGGCACCTGTAAATATATATATATGTATGTAATTATACTTACGGCTTGTGTAATATTATCTGAAGTGCTCTAATTTTTAATATATATATATATAAATATATATAGTGTTATACTGTGTATAATTTGCCAGCCTTCATACCTACCGTTTACCTGCGCATATACGGCGTGTAACGCCCAGTCCGATCCCCGACGCTCCTTACTGCCTACCTACCACACTTGGTGTATGAGCTGTAGCAGACAGGTCTTCAGACTCGCGCGGCCACAGCGCGCCCGTTTCAGCACGCGCAGATTCCTGCCGCCTACTCATTTACGTACCAGCCCGATTGCCTGCTCATCTGCCTACCCAGGGCCTACGACGTCATCCTGCCCGTCCGATCACACCGTGCCACGTCTGCCTGCCTATCCGATTGCCGTCGTGGTGCCTGCTCATCTGCCTACCCAGGGCCTACCACGTCTTCCTGCCTGGTTAGCTGCCCACGTCGTGCGAAGCCGGACCACAGTTTTATTATCTTTATCCTTTTTCTTAGTTTTAATTTATATTACCTTTTATTTTTACTAACGTGGCTAACGTTAGCTCTCCGGAGCTTACGTTACGCTACAACATATCATATAAATAATTAACACTTTGATAGTAATTCGCTTTTTTAAAAATATCCCTAGACCGTGTTGATGTGTTTAGAATGAACCTTTGACACAAGTCTAATTTACGTCGAACTTAGTTTAGTAAATCAACTGATAACTTACCTACGGTAGAAGTTGATGTTTTCGCTCGTCGTATTTAAATACTCTGCCCATTGCAGACAACAATTTCTTTTCGCCATCAGAAATAGATATTCTGATTGGTGTCCCGCTATTCTCTGAAATCTTGTTGTCAGGTCGGGTCACTGGATCGCCTGATACACCTACAGCCTTTGAAATCATTTTTTACTTGATGATTATCAAGTAGCCAAAAATGGTAAGAGCATTACCGATTGGTAATGCTCTGAATAATATCTTTAAATACGCATGTATTTCTTTATGTTCCGCCGTGGAACCGCACTTAGACTTAGTACTTAAAAATTCTGGCTCTTCGAGAAGATTGAATATAAACCTACGTTGAGTCCAGCAGCTCTTGAATAATAATAAAAATAATAATAAAACGAAAACGTCATGCGCGCATACTTTGGGGCTACAGAGGGGGGAAGTAACCTGACTGCGTACCGTGGTCGGATGCTCTCTCTGTTTCAGGTGCTTGAGCCAGCTGTCAACGTGTCGGCCCAACGTCTATCGGATCAGGTGCGGGTCATCCAACGTAACCGTATGCTGGATGACGCCGTACTTGATAGACTGCGTGAGGAATCACAGAGTAGCCGTGTCTCACCTGCCTTGCCACCGGCCGCGGTGCAACTGCAACCCAGTGTTTCACCGCGACCCGACCATGTTGGCGAGGATGACGACGACGGGGCTATATCTGTGAGTACCCAATGCAATGCACGTTTGAGGAGCGCTTTGGAATGTGCATTCAGCGAGTATCGCTCCACACCGCCTGAGCTTAGACCTCGACTACCTCGTTTGCCCATGCATAAGAAAAATAGGGCGCTGGTGTGTGCTCTAGATTCACAGCTGTCAAATGTTTTTGATAGCAGCAAAGACCTTGCCGACACCCACTCGATCTTATACTGTGCGGCTGCAGCAGCATGTCGTGTAGCTAACGTCAACTTTCCCAAAACTGACAGAGCTACACGACCAGCTATACCAGCTTGGCAGTGCAGGATTGAGCGTCGTATCGGTGAGGCTAGAGCACTCATCGGCAAGCTTATCTGCTTCAGGGAGGGCAACACTCGCCCTAGAGTGATGCGCTTTGTGAGGCGGGCGTTCTCAGGGTCTGATATCAGTTCTCGAGATTATATGTCCCGCGTCACAGAGCGTATCGACTTCCTGAAGCAGAAAATCTATGCATGGGCAAACCGTATTCGTCGGTACAAGCGGCGAGTGGAGCGATACACTCAGAATCGCACATTCCAGAGCAACGAAAGGTGGGTTTATAGGGCTTGGGAGCAACCCAACCAAGGTGTGACTGATACGCACCTACCGGATAATGACGCCATGTCTTCGTTCTGGCGCGATATCTGGTCGGTGCCTGTCAGTCACACCGAGGATGACTGGACTCGGGAGGTCGAACGAGCGTGCGATCCGATACCACAAATGGGGGCAATTACCATCAGCCCCCAAGATGTGGCTCATGCAGTCCGCCCGTTGCCTAACTGGAAATCTCCTGGGCCGGACGGACTGCACAACTTTTGGATTAAATGGTTCCAAAGGTCGCACGCTCGTTTGGCAACTCAGTTCCAGTCTGCCTTAGAGTCAGGATCGCTACCTCAGTTCCTAACGACAGGAATAACCCACCTGCTCCACAAATCAGGTAGTACTGCGGATCCTAAAAATTATAGACCGATAACGTGCTTACCGACGGTCTATAAAGTCCTTACATCCATTCTGAGAGCGAAAATTAATCAACATATTGACAATAACGCCATCATGTCTGCTTCTCAGAATGGATGTAGGAACGGGTCCCGCGGTACTAAGGAGCTGCTCCTCATAGACATTCATTCATTCCAACAGGTTCGCCGTTCCCGCAAGGATCTGGCGACATGTTGGATAGATTACAAGAAGGCTTACGACTCAGTGCCACATACATGGCTCATGAGGGTGCTGGAGTTGTATAAAATTGATGCATGAGGACGGTCCTTCACTATCCAGGATGTCGACAGATTCAGGAAAACAGCGAACCTATAAGGATCGAGCGCGGCATATTTCAGGGCGACAGTCTGAGTCCTCTGTGGTTTTGTTTAGCCCTGAACCCTCTCAGTACACTGCTGGAGGGTTCAGGTCTGGGCTATCGGTTGAGAAGAGGTGGTCAGGTCATATCACACCTCCTTTACATGGATGATCTGAAGCTCTTTGCCCCCAACAACTTGCAACTGATGAAGCTACTGAAGGTAACAGAAACCTTCAGTGACGCCATCCGTATGGAATTTGGTGTGGACAAATGTGCAGTCATGCATGTAAAGCGAGGGGAGATTATGGAATCCGTGGGAATACAACTCTCGGATTCCATACACCTTCGATCCCTTTCCTCAACCGAAACTTACAAGTATTTGGGTATGTCGGAAGCACTAGGCATCAATGCTACTGACGTGAAACAGCCGTTGAAGGAGCGCTTCTTTGGCCGCCTGAAAAGAGTACTAAATAGTCTTTTATCGGGCGGTAACAAGGTGCGCGCCTTCAACGGCTGGGTCATGCCGGTATTGATGTATTCTTTCGGCATACTCAAATGGACTCAGACTGAACTTGACGCCCTGGATAGGAGGATCCGCACGCTGCTTACCGCAAATCGTATGCATCACCCACGTTCATCGGTTATGAGACTGTATATCCCTCGGAAGTGCGGGGGTCGTGGCTTTTTAAATGCTAAGACCCTACACAACCGCGAGGTATGCAGTCTTAGGGAATACTTCCAGGCCGCTGACGTGGGTATGCATCGAGATGTGGTAGCGGTGGACAAGGGCCTTACCCCGCTCTCCTTGGCTAACGAGAACTGGCGCAAACCTATAGTATTAGATACTAATGACCGCAGGGAGGTATGGCAGAGCAAGGAGCTTCACGGACGCTTCTACCGGGTCCTACATGGGCCCGATGTAGATCTTTTAGCGTCCGTGGCCTGGCTGCGATTTGGTGACCTGTTCGGGGAAACCGAAGGTTTTGTCTTTGCGATTATGGACGAAGTTATGATGACGAACAACTACCGGAAATACATTGTGAAGGACGGCACGGTTGACATCTGTCGGGCATGTCACCGGCCGGGTGAATCAATCCGTCACATTATCTCCGGTTGTTCTAGTCTGGCTAACGGAGACTATTTGCATAGACACAACCTTGTAGCCAGGATTATCCATCAGCATTTTGCTCTTAAATACAATCTTGTGGAGTCGGAAGTGCCTTACTATAGGTATGTGCCCGACCCAGTTCTCGAAAATGGCAATGTAACGTTGTATTGGGATCGGTCTATCATCACTGACAGGACTATTGTTGCCAATAAGCCTGACATAGTGGTGATGGACCGACTAGAGCGTCGCGCAATGATTGTTGATATAGCGGTCCCACATGATGAGAACCTCGTGAAGGCTGAGAGAGATAAGAAAAGCAAGTATCTTGATCTGGCTCGCGAGGTTGTCGACATGTGGGACGTGAATACAGCTATCATTGTGCCGATAGTCGTTACGGCCAATGGCATAATAGCCAAAAGCCTCGATCCAGAAAGCGGTACTTCTGGACACGGCGCGTATCGTTAGGAGGTTCCTCTCTCAGGAGCCCTGACCACCGGTAGCTTGGACCCTGTTCCCGATACCGGTGGGCTACTATTTTTGTATTTTTAAATGTTTTTTTATTTTATTTTTTATAGAATAATATTTAAAAATGTAAAAATATGTAATATAAAATGAATAAATGAAAATATGTTTATTTCTCACCACAATATTACACAGTACATCAATTATAATACTTTAACAAGCTTATTACTATTGTGGGAGACTGGTGCCTAAACTAGACTGCAAGCCTGTATTTCAGGACACCAGGACTCCGCCCTTAACACAATCATTATCTCGATGAATTATTTTTCGGTAGGAATCTAGATCGGTGAACACGGACATATTAGTTATTGACAAGTTTTTGTTAGTATGAGAGTGTGTGGTGGTGAGTGTGTGTGATGGTGCGTGTGTGTGTTTTAACATTAGTAGTATTACACTAAAGTAGCAAGTAGTTTTTCGGTGTCGTCATAATTAAATTCTTGTAGGAAGGAAGTTATTTTATTTTTACACATGTTCTTAGTAAGATTAACTATCGGTAGCATACTATTAATTTTTATTGTAAATAAAACCACCTAGATGGCAAAAGAAACGCTTCGAGAATTGGCTTGAAAGACGAATGTCTGGGCGATCTACGGGGTTGTAACGTCTCTTACCTTGTGAAATCGAAGGGTGATATGAAACCAAAAACAAAAAACAGGAAAACATTCTTAGTGAAACCTTTTTCACTAAGAATGTTTCCCGTGACAATACGGGCCGCTATACGGTATCTTTGCCATTCTGCCGCGATCCTGACTCTCTTGGTGAGTCATTTGCGCTAAGAAGCGCTTCATGTTTCTTGACCGTAAATTAAATTGTTCCTCTCAACTACGAGTTGAATACAACGCTGTTATCAATGAATATATAGCTCAGGGTTATATTTCAGTCATTAGAAATGATAACCATATGTCTGGTTACTATATACCTCATCATGCCGTGGCTCGGTTAGTTAAAACCACCACTAAATGGCGCATTAGTTCTAAAACCAGGTCTGTCTCTCAATGGCGTTTTGAATACGAGTGAAAATCTGCAAAATTATTTATTCTTGATTCTTCTAGATTTCCGTTTATATAAAATCGCCTTTATCTCAGACATCAAACAGATGTATTTGCAGATTTAAACTCATGCAAATGACAAAAAACCTTATTGTTGTTACTAAAATAAATGTATTACCCGGTTAAATTGAAAATGCTCTCTTTACCCCTTAGTTTCCCACCTTAAAATTATCGCAGAATTAATGTGACAAATTGTCAAGCACGCGTTATCTTCTGTGAGTGGCTGTCGAAAATTCATTCAACCAATCACAGCAGATAACGCGTGCTTGACAATTTGTCACATTAATGCAGCGATAATTTTAAGGTGGGAAACTGAGGGTTACTCGCATATAACTTACAGAAAGGTACTTATTTAACTTTGTAGGGATAATTCTATTATGCACTAGTGTGTTATATTATTACGCACGTGTGGGTTATAGCTCGGTTTATGGCACCAAAAGCGATGTAATAAGGCTCACTTTACGAGCAAGTGTGTTGAAATAGTACATTGTGATACAAGGGTGGAAAGTAGGTTATTGCAAACGAGCTGTCATTAATAAGCCCGAGCCGAAGGCGAGGGTTTTTAATGACACGAGTTTGCAATAACCTACACACCCGTGTATCACACGACGTTTTTCAATACAGTTGTGGGAAATAGTAAAAACAAGTCAAAGAATTAAATTTTATTTTTCCATAAAATAAAATTAACGTAAGTCGCCATATATCTTTCTCTAGATTTTGGAGGCAAAATTTCATCTTGCGCAGTGTTGGCCTCAGATAAAATATCGGGTGGAGTTAATTCCATTTCATCACTTGTACTTGAACTCATATTAAAAAAAAAGAAATAATTCAAACTCCATCTCAATGCTATACAACCTCCTTGCGCATAAAATATTCGATACAAACTTAGATAGAGATAGAGTTATACAAACTTAGATAGAGATAGAGTTAGAGATCGAGATCGAGATAGAGTTAGAGATAGAGTTAGAGATAGAGATAGAGATAGAGTTAGAGTTAGAGATAGAGTTAGAGATAGAGTTATACAAACTTTTATAGAGATAGAGTTATAGATAGAGAAAGAGATAGAGTTAGAGATAGAGATAGAGTTATAGATACAGAAAGAGATAGAGTTAGAGATAGAGTTAGAGATAGAGTTAGAGATAGATTTAGAGATAGAGTTAGAGATAGAGTTAGAGATAGAGTTAGAGATAGAGTTAGAGATAGAGTTAGAGATAGAGTTAGAGATAGAGTTAGAGATAGAGTTAGAGATAGAGTTAGAGATAGAGTTAGAGATAGAGTTAGAGATAGAGTTAGAGATAGAGTTAGAGATAGAGTTAGAGATAGAGTTAGAGATAGAGTTAGAGATAGAGTTAGAGATAGAGTTAGAGATAGAGTTAGAGATAGAGTTAGAGATAGAGTTAGAGATAGAGTTAGAGATAGAGTTAGAGATAGAGTTAGAGATAGAGTTAGAGATAGAGTTAGAGATAGAGTTAGAGATAGAGTTAGAGATAGAGTTAGAGATAGAGTTAGAGATAGAGTTAGAGATAGAGTTAGAGATAGAGTTAGAGATAGAGTTAGAGATAGAGTTAGAGATAGAGTTAGAGATAGAGTTAGAGATAGAGTTAGAGATAGAGTTAGAGATAGAGTTAGAGATAGAGTTAGAGATAGAGTTAGAGATAGAGTTAGAGATAGAGTTAGAGATAGAGTTAGAGATAGAGTTAGAGATAGAGTTAGAGATAGAGTTAGAGATAGAGTTAGAGATAGAGTTAGAGATAGAGTTAGAGATAGAGTTAGAGATAGAGTTAGAGATACTAATATTTTTTTTTACAACGAAAACAGCCTATACAACCTATTCGATTTTTCTAGTTAGAGATAGAGATAGAGTTAGAGATACTAATATTTTTTTTTACAACGAAAACAGCCTATACAGCCTATTCGATTTTTGACAAATGTTTATGTGAAAATAATTAAATTAAAACTGTTAATTCAATATATTAAACAACCATTTAATAAACTTTTGAGAATTTTTTGCTAAGACGTACGGACTCATTGATTTTGGCCTCGAATAAAATCCCATTTTATTTTAAATATGAAAACTCCTTGCTACTAAACTTTTTTAAATTGACTAAAACATTTAAAACTCAACTGCAAAACTAATGATCGAGCTCGTAAACAAAAGTCACGACCGCGTAATAGAAAGATGCCTATGCGAAAGATTTAATTTTCGAATCATAATTATAGCCTCTGAAAGTACGCCATGTTTAACAACTGTATTGAAAATAATATAACAATACGTTATATTGCATCTTTGCCATCAAAACTTCATCAGGCGTTTATATTGTCACATGATCACAGTGGTCAAGTCAGTCTAAAATATATCCATGTAGAAATTATTACGGGTCGGTTTTAAATTTTAAGATGATATTAAATAGTAGTTTATGAAAATAATGATGGATATTAAAACATGAGTGTGTGTTTTAATTATATATATAATAATTATATTGTTTTAAATATTTTTCATACGAATGTTTTAATACCTAGTTATGTGCAGGTTCATACACTACTTTATCTACTCATAAATTGCGATTGAACCTACTAAATACCTCTTTTTTGCATTTTCCATGCCATACAATCGTGATAGCATTTGTCATATACTTTTCTCGACTTTGCTGGTAATAAATTAAGATTAATTTCCTTCGCCGCATCTAAAATATCGGCCGTAGTCAAATTTTCTTCACATTCACTGATATCAGACATTTATAAACAATAATTTAAATAACTCATGAAATTCAGTACAGCAAAACTTGCAAAACGTATGAATGGCGCCAAAACCCAGCACATCACCGCATTAACCGCGCATGCGCTAAGGCTTAGCACGCACTGCGATCTTTATTCGCGCGATATTTTTTCGCCCATTCTGCGACCTTTGGAATTGTATGAAGTTGTTCGCATTACGGTAAAGCAATCGTGCGGCAATAATACCGCTAGAAATCCGTGTTTTCCACAGAATCCACCGCACCACGGCGCGAATTTTATTCGCCCGAATATTTTGAGCTCTATGAACAGGTAGAAGGAATAAAATTCGCGCGAATAAAAATCGCAGTGCGTGCTAAGTCTAAAGCGGGCATTGTCATAGACAATTTAAAATTGGAATCAAATATTTTTATAATATGTACTATAAAATGGCATTACAAAATAAATATTAATGGAAACTCCTTAGTGATTAACTTCTTGGATTTGTCCTGTATCGTAATAGAAAAAAAAATGATTTATAGCACTATTTTGTTAGAGAAATAGTTTTATAATAAGATTCTATTTTAAATTTCGGAATTGTGTTTATAAAGTATGCCAATATAAACTCGTTTTGAATTTTTTAATTCGAATATTACGATGTGAGAGTAGATAAAATATTATATAAATGTCATTAAAAAAAAAACACTATCGTAAAGTACACTTCAATAAATAGTCCAAGAATGTCACAAGGAAACTAAAAAAAAAAAAAAAAAACATTATTTATTTATTTAAAAAAATTATGACATGTATTAGATTAAAAA
Source organism: Orthosia cruda (assembly GCA_964057195.1). Lineage (NCBI taxonomy): Eukaryota > Metazoa > Arthropoda > Insecta > Lepidoptera > Noctuidae > Orthosia > Orthosia cruda. The sequence goes on along the minus strand of OZ059833.1, from coordinate 18,074,840 downwards.
AAAAAAAAAAATAATCTTAAAAATTCTTACAATTTAAAATAATATTTAAATTGTGTAGCTATTTCGGTGATTTCATTCAAGTTTCAGCGGGAAAAGCAGGTTTACATGTTTGATTTTAGTGCCACCTAGTAGGCAATAGCTGCTTTAGTCACGTTGGTGATTTTAAAATAGTAATCCTTCAAACCAATAGATGTCACTTTTTTAAATGATCACAACGGGTCATTAAACATAGTATTCTTATATTTCGTGTAGGTACTATTATTAGAAATAATAATGAGCTAATGAATTAGTTAATTTTAATAAACGCTGGGTATTCATGACCTATGATAACACCAAATTTGTTGTAACCCCATTCAGCCTTCAGGTTCAGACAAGCTAACCTTGTGACGTCAAAAAACCTTGAGTCAAGGTCAAAAAAGTTTAAAATGTTGTTTCTTACATTTATTTAATAATAAACTGCAGTTTAAAAAAATTGCTTCAAATAAATGTATAAAAATAAAAATATAGCTTTACATTAAATGGCCTTAGGCAAGGCCGTGTCCTCGCTCCAAGGTCGCTTGGCCTTGCTCAGAAGGTCGCCCTTGGCAGGATAACGGCTTTGAACTTGCGTTGAAAACCTTGGCTTGAAGGTCAGTGACGTCTCTGCGAACATTTTTAGCACATTCATACCTACGTTTGTCAGCTATTGATAGTGTTACCGTCACAATGATTGTGACGTACATAAAAGATAAATAATGTATGTAGATATATTAACTTATAATTATTTATATTCCATCATTATGGTTAATTAAGTAAGTAGTTGTTTTGAAGTAACTTTTATATCATCACGGTTGTTTGCTTACATAGGACCTACAGAGCCTGATTTTACTATAAGTCAATGTTTACCACCTACCACGATAGATGGCGTTGGGGTTGAATAAGAAGTCGCTATGATTTTGTTCACAACTAAGTACCTGAAGTTTATTCTAATGGGCAATTCCTATCATCATAAATAAAAACAAGTTTTTGGCGTTTGGAACTATGTTACTCGTACATTATACTTGATAACGAGTTATTTTTTGTATGCAGGAACTGCGAATAATTTGATTGTTTAGTTTTATTGTTGGTATCTGTATTCACCCCTTGAATAAAATTATGTCTATACCGGTTTGATCAATTGGTATGGGGTGAATTCACATTTATATTTTTTTATAAAAATTGTGCTATTTTGTAGTTATTAAGACAAGATTGATCTCAAACATTTTCATGCCAAAGTTATGCATAAGGTATAGGTATTTAAACATTTATGACATAAATAAATTATCTCATTAAATAACATTGTGATTTATTTATTGTCGTGTCCCTCCACCTTCCCCTATTTTAATATTATATAGTAATTTACTAGTTTTTTTTCGCAGTTTCACTCTCGTGGCCCACCCTAACGGACCCGTTAAAATATTCAGGATAAAAAACCTATTACCCATTACAAACAAATATACAATTTTACAATTATAATTTCTCCCTCTTCTCCATGTATTTATCAAATTTAAAAAACGCCATTTTTGTGACGGTTTTTTTTATTTTATGATTTTAAAACTAAAATTATAATAAACCTATTAGTACACACATCTATCGATAGTATTTGCCTGGATGAATGAGAGATAAATATAATCTATTTTTCTCTAAAACTATCCAAGCAATCTCCATCTTACAAGTATGGCCTTGTAGCCCTTCTAAGGCTATGGAAACATAATACAGTTTATATTTTTCAGGCACGTATTTTTATCAAAATGGCGCTTTCAGGTAAAGCGCCATTTCGATAAAAATATGCAATTTTACAATCTTATAAGTAAAATTATATTTAAACTATCTAAACAATTTCCACCTACTAAAGACGACCCGGTAGCTATCCCGACAGGCTATCCCAGGGAAGCACTTTAGTAGATGCAACTATAATCCCCAGCTACGTATCCACCCTGGAAGGGTCAATCTGACGGAAAATTGTGTGATCCCGCAATCTTGTAAGTTGACTATCTCCCAAACCATCAAGCCGATCTTCACTTTAAAAGAATGGTTTGGAAGACATTCAAACGGGCTATTGAATGGTAGTGCTTAAAAAGGTACCTACATCTATAACTTTTTAGGCACATGATGCACCTGAATGCGGCCAGTTTTACAAAATTGCGCGATCCCACCACTTTGCGAGTTGATTTCTATTCAAACCATCCAAGCGATCATACATGGATGGTTTTGAGTACGTGCTAGCGGGTTACCGAGATAATACTTCAGAAAGTACGTCTAAAACCTTTCAGGCACCATGTGTACCTGAAAGCGGTCAGCCCGTTAAAACGCACAAAGAAACCAACATATTGGTTCGTACAGACGCATTGTCTCAACTAAATGGACTTTATTTACAAGAACTAAATTACTTTAATCTAGATACAGGGCCTAGGTCTCGGTCTAGGTTACCTGGATGCGCTAAACCAACAATAACATGACTATAGACTATATACCACTTAATTTAGGCAAATGCGTCTGTATTTACCGTTCTAGGCTGAAATCAATTCTATTAGCTCTTATTATGTACTGATTCTTGATCAAGTACTCATAGGTTAAATAGCATACAACACCATTTTTTATTTTCAAACAAACTAACTAAGAAATAAACAAACTTAGGTGGCAGTGGCCAGGGCACATTGCTCGCAGAACGGATGGTCGCGATGGGCCAAAAAGTTCTGGAATGGATGCCAGACGCACGGGACCGGTCAATGTGGTTGTCACCACCTTGGAGGATATCTACGTTCGGCAGTGGATGTCTTTATGAGTGATTGATTGATGGATGATGATGATCATCATCATAATCTTCCTGCCCTTGCCCCTTTGTTAGTTAGGATCGATGGAACACGTTTTCTTCTTCCATATCGTTCTGTCAACCGTCATGCTATGACTGACTCCCTTTTCTTTCATATAATATATCTCATCAATTTATCTAATCTTAAAATTACTTACAATAGAATGTAACTATCGTAATATAAACTAATAAATATGTTGGTACATACAAATTGATAAGAAGTCGTTTAAAAATAATGATATACAAGCGCGTATAAAAATGGAAGAAGGGAAGAAATCATTGGGCATAAAAAAATTGTGTGCAAAGAAAGTACTTGAATAAAGGATTACTAATTTGTAACTAGACACACGTACGAACGAAGCAAATTAACTATAAAAAAGCTTGTAAATAGTGGTTACGACCATCTTCACAAACCCTGAGACACAAATTTGATGGAATTAAAGTCTGTTTATGTTGACATTAATATATTATCACGGACTAAAATAAATGTCAAATTAATTTTAGTAAGTAAGACAAATTGTTTCTATTCATAATATGAATTTGAAACAGAATTTGAAATGCCTATCGATAAGTTCAATGTTGTCCTAGAACCAGTTTACAATCTATTTAAAATGGAGAATTTACGAAACATGGAAGTTTCAAATAATCCTGTGAACAGTGTTTTCAATAATATTGTGGACAAAGATGTACAATGTATGCTGTGGCCTTTAAATCTAATGCAATTTTTCTCGTTCTCTCCTAGATATTGCATAAAAAACAATTGTATATTTCCTAAAAACTTCATCTTCAATTTATTTTCCATGATCGGGGCTACAGTGTTCAGTTCTTTATATATATTCCGTACCTATAAATTATTTCTTTATAAAACGCATTTAGGATTCACTCAATTCATGACTGTCACTGCCTTTGTGGACTGTGTATACTATTCCTTCGGATTTGTTCTTAATTTTGTCATCGGGATCATTCAATCCAAAAATAATGTTAAGTTTGTTTTGTTGTTTCAAAGGGTGCATAGACTTCTTAACAATGAAACTTGTTTTAAAACATTTATCATTTGGAATTGGATTATAGTGATTTTTGCCCTAACAGAGTATTTTGTTATTTTCTCTTATTTCAACATACAGCTAGCGTTACCTTGGTTTTACTTTTTTGTCAATTACCTTCAAGTCATTTTCGATTTTAATATTGTGTACAACATTCGAGTGATCAATTTGTTGCAAAATAAACTTGAGTTATGGAATATTGAAGTTTTAAATTCTTTGGAAATTGAAGAGACACGCGGTGAAGACTTCAATAGAAAAATGTTTCAAGCATATGTGGATATTTTAGAGTGTTATAACATTCTTATAGTTTGCTCTCAGCCTTTTGTAAGTCACTAGGAATTCATTTCATAATCCAAAGAGTTCTTGTCTTTATTTTTTATAATACTCGTATATAAAATTGAATATTCTAAAACAAGACCAATAACAACACAACTATATACAAAGAGGAGAGGGGAAAGGGCTCAATTCGCATCAAGTAATTCGTCCACATCGATGTCAATAGAAAACGTACCTAGAACTCAGGCAGCATTGCCACGCTGTATAGAAATGCTGATTCTCTGGCCGAAGAAAAGGTCAGCCCTATGGTCACGTGAAGAGTGGACGAGCTTTTTGCTTAAATCTCGAAAAACTCGATGAACACTCGGACCCCATGGACCTAATGTTTCAACACCAATCGGCCCAAACATAATAACTTACAATAAGGTTGTTATATTTGCGTCGTTTGAGGTTTTCTGCACCAGCAGCAGCCACCCCAGTAAAGATGGGATGGCGCAAGGGTATCGACACATGTTGCATCCCACACCAAAGGCCATCTTCCAAGCCATTATGGTCATCCCGTCTGGCCTCTTCCCATCGTCGCGTGCCAAGCCATTGGGTTTTAAAACTGCTGGCACCCCGGCGGTGACAAGAGTCCGACGTATGATGTCAATAATGCTGGCGTGCCATGCTATCCTACAAGCGCTCCTACTGCAGGATAGGCCATGGTGTCCGGGGTGGTCGACTGCTTCACCCAATTGACAACGTTGTGGAGCACCGCTGGGAGTACCCAGGCGGAGACATGTGGACATTTAACCAACCTAATTTATTTGGATTCGGTGCAGCATGTTTTCTTCTCCATCATCATTATCATCATCATATCAGCCGAAAGACGTCCACTGCTGGACATAGGCCTTCCCCAAGCGTCACCACTTTGACCGGTCCCGTGCGTCTCGCAACCAGCGTATCCCTGCAACCTTCACCAGGTCGTCGGTCCACCTGGTGGGAAGCCATCCAACGCAACGTCTTCCGATTCGCAGTCGCCACTCCAGAACCTTTCTGCCCCATCGGCCATCCGTTCTGCGAGCAATGTGCCCTGGCTACTGCCACTTAAGTTTGGCAATTCTTCGGGCTATGTCGGTAACCCTGGTTCTCTTGCAGATCTCTACATTTCTGATTCGATCAAGCAAGGAAACTCCGAACATAGCCCTCACCATTGCCCTTTGGGTGACTGTGAGCTTTCTGATGAGGCCCATTGTAAGCGACCACGTCTAAGAGCCATAAGTCATCACTGGCAACACACACTGGTCATAGACTTTCGTCTTGAGACACTGTGGTAAGTTAGACGAGAAGATACCGCGCAACTTCCCGAACGCTGCCCAGCCGAGTCGGTTTCGACGGTTGACCTCTTTCTCGAAGTTGGCCCTACCCAACTGGATCGCTTGTCCCAGGTAGACATAGTCGCCCACAACTTCGAGTGTATAATCTCCGACCTTAATAGGAGTGGGTGTAACATGGGCATTCAGCATCACCTTGGTTTTGTCCATGTTCATCCTAAGACCCACTCTTTCGGAAGCTCTACCGAGGTCATCGAGCATTATACTGAGGTCCTCCATGGTCTCAGCCATAACCACTATATCGTCGGCAAACCGAAGGTGAGTGATGTACTCGCCATTGACGTTGATGCCTAGCCCTCTCCAGTCCAGAACTTTGATGTCCTCCAGTGCAGCAGTGAACAGCTTCGGAGATATGACGTCTCCCTGTCTCACACCTCGCTGCAAATGTACGGGTTCCGAGGTCTGATCCTGAAGTTGAACTGACATGGTGACATTTTTGTATAAACACTTCAACACCTCGATTTCTTCTCCAATATTTCTTTATTTGCTATCATCTTAATACTAATTGTCTACTTTCTAGCCATAATTATTATCTTTCGCATAATCTTTCCTTTGTTTTTTTTTTCAAAACTTGACTCACAACGTGTTCATTTATGAGAAAGTTAAGATAGTCTAATAGTCAGAGTAATCGACAATATTGCTATTCATTATTTTTAATTTTGTCGAGTAGGTGGATTTCTAAACATAATAAGTATATGAAGACCACAAATGCATTAGGAACACCTTCCGGTCGGGAAATAAACTTTGATTTAGTATGTTACGCATTTAGGATGCGGGATGAGGCTAGTGATTAGTATCATAAGTATATATAATTATATTTATAATATATTATCACTTTTCAGATTCTGTATTACATCATAGAAGTCTTCCTTCACTCTCTGGTCTACATTGAGGTAACCATTGAAACGTTGCAGGTTGGCGCAAGGAATCATAACATAGTGAGTATTCGTTTTATCTACATCATTATCACTATCGTTTCAGCCGAAAGACGTCCACTACTGACCACCTAGCCGGTGTTATCTCGCATCCAGCGGATCCTACAGTCTTATCTAGTGGAAGGTCTTATCTCTAATGCCTTTGCCACTCCAGAACTTTTCGGCCCCGTCGACCATCCGTTCTGCGAGCAATGTACCCTGCCCAATTTTTCGGACTATGTCAGTCACCTTGGTCCTCCTGCGATCAACTTCATTTCTGATTTTTTCACTAAGGAAACGCCTAGCATATTACGCCCCAATTTTACTTGTCCTTGACCATGTTACTTGTGATCGGAAATTTTACGTTTGCCTGTACCACAATGACTTAACATTTTCTTATCATCACAATTTTTCATTAAACTTAATAGTTCTGTCTATATTCGGACTGTCTCCATCCACCATTGTTGATTTTATACTCTCTCTTCATATTTAAATTGTTATTCTAAAATATTATACATATATATATAGAAAAATATTGGATGATCTTATCAAACTGAATCATGCTTAATGTTATATATAGATTGATATCTAATCATGTATATGTAATAAAATATTATTCGGGCAGAAGTTGCATTCAGTCATCTTTAACTTTTTTCCTCTACTCGTATAGTATCGACGACTTTCAAGCATTCTTATGATCACATCCGTCTTTAAATAATAAAATATTATAATATGCATTGATTATCCTCACAATGGGCTATGCTCGGAGTTTCCTTGCGAGATCGAATCAGAAATGTAGAGATCCGCATGAGAATCAGGGTTACCGACAAAGCCCGAAGAATTGCTAAACTTAAGTGGCAGTGGGCAGGGCACATTGCTCGCAGAACGTTTGCAAGCCTAGGTCCTTTACATCATTGCTGAATGGAACAATCGTACTGTCCATTTAGTAGGTAAGTAGTAGGCAAAATAGGATTACTACAAGATAAAAAATAAAAAAACTGACACGATACTTCTTGGTAAGATTGGCTGTCGAACTTGTAGGTTAGGAGCGTATAATCAAAAGTTTACACTGTTCCAGCGGGCAGCGTCTTTGGGGGTGGTCTCCGTGCTATGCTGGCTATGCAAGGATCTGACATGGCAGACGATGTTCATGCACCGTTGCGAGACTTTCTATTTGGCTGTTCAAAGAGTTCGCGACTCCTGTGCAGTTATATTAATGACAGATTGTTCTGGTAACTTCTTTTATTGTTGTTTTTAATTAAATTTAAGTGAGTCTTATTATATCTAGAATATATTAAACCGACGACTCTTCGTTCGACGATAACGACTTATAGAAAGGAAAGTTTTGAGTATGTGGACATTATAAAACCAAAGAAACTTGTACCTACTGTGTATGTGTATATATTTGTTAAAATTACAAACGTACGATGAAATTGAACTTTTATTAACCAGAGTATGCTAAAGAAGAACCAGTACCCAATCATAACATACATCAGTAAATCAAGTATTAACACACACACACACCTACTCACTCCCACACACCCCGCTCATCCGTCCCCCCACACAAACATACACATATGCTAACACTACACATACCTGAACATGCTACAATAATTTTGCTCTCATCCTGGAACCTAAACGTTTTTCTTTTCCTTTTGAATGTAGATAGTACCCACGGGAAGTTGCGAGGTTACAATTACAAGCATCCTTATAACTTACCGGGGCTTACGTCAAGTTTGTGCTGTAGAACAATAAATTGTATGAGAAACAATTGTTTTTATTATTATTTAAAGGAAGAGAGTGACTACTAACATGATAGCTGGCATGGTAGAGATAAGAAAGCATGTTGGCTTAACGCTTGCTAGATCAATGGGGTTAAGAAAACTTTGATTTTTAAAGAGCGATCCTAGAACTGGCAAAGATTCGCGAATAGAATTGAAAAGTTTTTTCTTTTATAGGTATTCTACTAAGCAAATACATTCCTCCAAACCATTCACTACTCGCGATTCAAGCTTTTCCCCTTCAAGAGTCTTAATTTTCCTCCTGCACTTAACCCAATTTATCTCTTTACCCAAGTACCGGTGCACCATGTTTTATCCATCCATACATTTTATTTACCTCCTTGCTCGCCACATAGTTTTTCACTAAATTCATCTATATTTTCTTCTTTAAAATTTGTATTAAATATTTCAGAAGACGAAAGAAGGCTCTGCAAGAACGTGCTGCGCTTACACCGAGCATCGTTCAGCAAAATACGCGTGTGTGGGCTGTTCTTCGCGGACGCAGCCTTACAACTCCGTCTGGTGGGCCTGCTAGCTAACTACTCTATTGTTTTACTGCAGTTCGCATTCTTGTGAAGCTTAAATTTTATGGATGTTTTTATTTTAATATGATTATTTTTGTGGAGGACCACCTAGTCGTCTGTGAGCTTAAAATATTTGGTTGAAACACACCCTTGGGGTGCTATACCACCCGAGATGCAAATTAGTAATAAGGTGGTGTGACGAATAATATCACCAATGGGATCACTGGCAGATTCAGATTCCTTATTTGAAAACATAGGTTACATATAGGTGTGTGAGATGTTACATTTTTGCAAGTTCTCTATGCTTTGCCATTAGGCGTACAAATGTTTCATCAGGCTTCACTGATGTGGTGTCACTTTATATAAGGCCTTTTGTGGCGAAATTAAAACTCTGAGGTTCTACTAAAATTCGCGTGCGTGTTAGCTACAATAAAATAATTTTATGAATAATGTGTTTTTATTTTCCTTTTTCTCGAGATTCCATCATTCAACTTACTCGCATAGGTACATTAAGTTGAAATGAAGTGAAATTATTTATACTGTAAAGGTACGTTTTCGTGCATCGCGGCCTATCGCAAGCGCAACCGCACGCGATCTGCCGCGAGCGCGCGAGCGGCTTTGATCGGCCGCGATGCACGGCAACGTTACTTTAAGAGAATATAAAAGCGACTGCCTGAACATTTCTGGGTAGGTTCGAAATGTAACGTGGTCAATCCCAAAAAAATCAACATTGGACAATCAGTAACGCAGTTAAAATGACACTTTGTCTAGTGGTAGATGATGATGGAACGAACAATATTTTCAAAGCTAAGTACTTGTGGCCATACAAAACAATAATTATAATAAAACTTCAGTGATTTCTTATAAATTTACTAGCTTCTGCCAGCGGCTTCGCCCGCGTGTAGTAAATAGATAGTAGCCGATTCTCAGACCTACTGAATATGCATATAAAATTTCATAAAAATCGGTCAAGCCGTTTCGGAGGAGTATGGTAACTATCATTGTGACACGAGAACTTTATATATAAGATTTAGATTATGTTACAATAATGTCATGTGTTACAAAACTCGCAAACCGAGAGGCAAACAAGAAAAATGCTCTCTACTTGTTCACCGAAGACATATTAGAATTAATAAAAAAATGATAGCATCTTAAGAAATTAACTAATAGAACATTTGAACAAAGAAAGCGACTACGAATAATCTACAAAGTCAAAGTTAAATGTGTTTATTTCAAGTAGGCCACTAAGCGGCACTTCCGAACGTAAAAATTAAAATGTATAATAAATCAGTAACATCAACGAACCCCTTGATTTGGCGTATGACAAAGATCCTATACCACCCTTTATACATAAACAAAACTACTGTGAGAACTGACATAAATAAAATGAAGACTAACAAGAGCCCTGGAGAAGACCATACATTACAAACGATATTATTAAAGCTTTTGATGAAGCAATAGTATACATTCGTACAAATCTCTATACCAAATTATGATACAACAACACGCCATGGAAAACATGTAAAATCTTTCTTATATGCAAAAAAGGACACCCAAAGAATATTAACAACTATAGACCTAATATAAAAGAAGAAAGTGACTGACTGACTGACTCACTCACTGACCATCATCGCACAGCCCAAACGGCTGAAGCTTCAATCATGAAACTTGGCACGTAGGTTCCTTTGGCAGTGTAGGTGAGCACTACGAAAGGATTTTTGGAAATTCCACCCAAAGGGGGTAAAAAGGGGGTTGAAAGTTTGTATGTAATTTCCACAGTTTGTAAGTTGGGCACGTGAAATTTTAGATTTATGCTCTTGGTTGATAAAAAGAACTAATGTATTTATTAGTTTTTGGATATTCGACCCCTAAGGGGGTAAAAAGGGGGTTGAAATTATGTATGAAGTTTTTACAGTTTGCAAATTGGACACATGAAATTTTACATTACGCTCTTGGTTGATAAAAATAATTATTTTTTTTATTGGTTTTTCTAAATTCCAACCCTAATGGGGTAAAAAGGGGGTTGAAAGTTTATATATAATTTCTACAGTTTGTAAGAAGAACACTTGAAATTTTAGATTTACGCTCTTGGTTGATAAAAAGAATTAATTCATATATTGGTTTTTGGAAATTCGACCCGTAAGGGGGTAAAAAGGGGGTAGAAAGTTTGTATGAAATTTTTACAGTTTGTAAGTTGGACACGTGAAATTTTAGATTCACGCTTTTGGTTCGTAAAAAGAATTAATATATTTGTTGGTTTATGGAAATTCGACCCCTAAGGATGTAAAAAGAGGGTTGAAAGTTTGTTTGTAATTTCTTCAGTTTGTAAGTTGGACACGTGTAATTTTAGATTTACGGTTTTGGTTCTTAAAAAAAAAATATTTATTGGTTTTTGGAAATTCGTCCCCTAAGGGAGTAAAAAGGGGGGTTGAAATTTTGTATGTAATTTATACAGTTTGAAAGTTAGACAGTTGGAGATAAAAAAACCATGTATTTATTAGTTTTTGGAAATTCTACCCCTATGGGGATAAAATAGGGGTTGTAATGTTATATGAAATTTCTTCGGTTTGGAAGGTAAAACATCTAAAATTGTAGGCTTTCGCTCCTGATTAAAAAAAAAACAATGAGTTTAATTATTTCCGGAAATGCCACCCCTAACGAGGCTAAAAAGGGGGTTGAAAGTTTGTATGTAATTTCTATAGTTTGTAAGTTAGAGTTGGAGTTGTTAAAAAGAATTCATGTAATTATTAGGTTTTAGAAATTCTACCCCTAAGGGTTATAAAGTAGGGGTTGAAACTTTATATGAAATTTCTTCGGTTTGGAAGGTAAAATATCTAAAATAGTAGGTTTACGCTCTTGATTAATAAAAAAAGTAATGAGTTTATTGATTTCCGGAAATTCTACCCCTAATAGAGGTTAAAGGTGGCACTTTTTTGGGCTTATATATTTGAAACTTGGCATCAATACTAACAGCAAATATTTTTTATTGATTTTAAAGTAAAGGTTGTCATTACAAGTTTTTCAAAACTTCTCCTAAAATACGATTTAAGGGATGTTAAAGTTTGTATGGAAGATCTCATTTCTTGGTTTAATAAAATTGAAATTTTGCACAAATACTAACCTTAATAAATAATGTGGCTTGCTATTAGCTATTCGTTTTTCGGAACTATCCCCAAAATACTATTTAGGGGGTGATCAAGATTTTTGAAGTATTTTATTAAACATACTCGTAGCTTCTTTTAATGATGTAGGTGAGCACTAGGGAGGGAGTTTTGGAAATTCAACCTTTAAAGAGACATTTAATTGTATAGATATTACTGACCTCCAACTAAAAACACTACAAAGTGAAAAATAAATTTCTTTTTCGAAGTTGGTGTCTTGGTAGGTACCATTTTTTTTTCGTTATGCACACCGACTTCGAAAAAGAAAGTTATTTTTCACTTCGTATTGTTTTTAGTTGGATGTCGGAAGTATTTTTTGGAAAAATAGATTTTTTGTTTTTCACTTTTTAGGTGGACCTAAAAAGTGAAAAACAAAAAAAATTGCCTACAATTTGCCTTTAGTAAGGTACCTACTTAATTATTTTTTGTGTATGTTCACCCATATCTCCGTCAACAAACACTGGACAAACGGTCCAGTTCGGTAGTTCCAAATCAAGGACGAGGTCATCTTAGTGCCGTAAGATTCTTCAAAAAACCGTTGACACACATAAAACATCTTATGGGGGTAATTCTGAAAAACTAATGATGGCAATTTATTATTGCCCAAGGAATAAGATTTTTAACAGGCTTTCCAAAAAGGAGGAGGTTCTATGTTCTCTAAATCCTAACTTAAACCGTAGATATCTACGATATCCCATTTATTATTGATTAAAAAATAGCTTATTTTTGATCGCCTTCACTAACTGCACATAATTTACTTGAATAAAATACAAAATCATGCGAACGAAGTCGCGGGTGGAGTGCTAGTAGACCTATAAGCCTTCTCTCAAGCTTATACAAAACATTTACAACAGTACCGAATAGAATATCAAAGCAAATAGATAAAAATCAATATAGAGAAGAAACGGGCTTCAAGAAGAATTATTCAACTATTGAACATATATATTCACACTTGCTCAAATAATGAAAAATACATAGAATACGGAAAAACAATATGTATAGCATTCATCGATTATAGTAAAGTCTTCGAATCCATATATCATTAATCCCGCTGGACTGCTTTATCTGAACAAGGAATCAACCAAAACGATTTATCAATAATATGTAAAATCTAAAAGGAATGCAGTGAGTGAAATTAGAAAAAGAAGGAGGGGTATTCTATATTGAGAAAGGTGTAAGATAAGATGACACTACTCGTATATCACCCAAAATATTCATAGCTCTACTTAACACATATTTTAAAAACTAACATGGGACAAAAGTGGTAAAATATAAACGGCGAATATCTGTCACACTTACGATTTGCAGACGATATAATCAAACTTTTAGCAAGCCATTCAGAATTACAAGAAATGATCAAAGGTCTCAATAGAGAGTATGAAATGTGGACTGAAAACGAACTATGAAAAACGAAAGCAATGACCAACGGAGAAGAAATACCACTAATTGTTGATAACAAACACGTCGAATACATATTTATGACAAAATATATGTTTAACCGATAGGACTGTAAAATAAATAAAACGAAGGATAACTATTGCACTGAAAAGATACTGGTCACTTAATGAAATAATAATTAAAGGAAATTTCTCAAAAAACATCAAACAGAAACTATTCGACTCAAATATACTGCTAACTCTGTTATACGGGTGTCAAACTTGGACTTATACAGATGCAACGAAAATAAAAGTGTCAAATGTATGTATGAAGATGAGATGTTTGTGTTGGTCTATTGAGTAGGAGAAGATAAAACGTTTTCTATTTCGTTATCCAACATAATATTGCGTTAATTCGAGTAAAGAATACACTCCCATAGGATATGATGTGCAGTTTGTACATATTCGCAGTCAGATGTAGAACATTGACATAAAGGCGAGGCAACAAGCTTGAAGGAAAATAATTTACTTTTAAAGTTACCATGACTTGCGAGAAATTGTGCAACACATTGATCCTCCTCCAGCCACGGCCTGGCCAGCCGCTCACGAACGCATGGTAAAAATTGGTGCAGGTGGGCCGACCTTGACGAATTATCCCACCTACATTGCCCTTCGGATAAAAGTTCCTCCCAGACGTCAGTCTGTGGTTTAAATAATCCAGAGATATTAACACGGTAATTCTGCATTAAAAAGTCCGCATCCATGATCTTTTGTGCGGAATAGTACATTGCAGCACTTCGCTCTTCAAGATCGACCGGAAGTATGCCAGAAAGTACCAGTAAGGCCTCAGTACTAACCGTCCTGTAAGCTTTGCATAAGAATATTTAAGCTATTGTATTGTACTGACACGCAAAAAGCAAACTAAAGAATGCCCAATTACATCCCCCCCCGGGGTGTTATTATTTCCCTTACATTTATACCTAAAGTTACCAATGACATGTGACGTACCCTGAGTAGAAACCGAAACAAATTCGTACACGATCAAGCGATGATCACTACAAAACGCGTCCGGTAGGACACGCCACCTATTCAAGCGTACCTATTCAATAGGAGCAGAGTAACCTCACCCCCTAGAAATTTATAAAAAGCGACATCTATGGACAGGAGGATATACTACGATGTTTACGTGCGCTGCGTGCGCGCCATGTCACAGAGGGCATCAATGGAGTTAGTTTACTGTAGTTATTGACATCGATTCCAATAGTAAGCGTGCAAGATACCCATTAATAATAATTGTTTACGTTATTGATACAAAATTGTCATGCGCTAACCAACATCAGCATATTTTGGTAGCACTGTATGGCTATAGAGGTGTGTTGCGGGTTGAGGGGAAGTAGGTAGGTAGGTGCTTATCTCAGATCAAATAAAAAGTCAAGATGGAACGTTGCAAACATCGACCACATAGCCACTAGACGCCTAATAACAGGCGAGCGATGTCTGTCAACACATATGACTAAAAAGATCATATACAGGTAATACTGATCGCCACTCGACAATTTCGAATTAGTAGCGACCACTTCTGAGAGCCATAAACACTTCCGTGTCAGTCAATAAAAAATTGATAAAATAAATTTTATAATGGCCTCTTGTACAATACGTTGCTATGGTAACAACAGCCAGACATCGAGTTTCCGAAATAATAACATAACATTAAATTGATAAGTTAATAGTTACATAAACATAATTAGATTTATTTTCTAATATTATTTATCGGAGTTCATATTATACTGGTCAAGTTTATAGGTGAACACGCCTACCGCATGTTTGCGTCTCTTTCTTTTGAAAGTATTTTTTTCGCTATCTCTTGTCCTCTATAATTTCGTAAACAAAACTAGTGAAGCACCATATCCTATGACCAAATCTGTTATCGATAGAACTAGAAACCTTACAAATACAGACATTAAATTGAATAGTTTATTAATTGTGAAACGATTTTTTGACTAAGTTTTTTACTAATATTTAATATTACTATATTTAAGAACCAACAACCGAAAAAAA
Source organism: Orthosia cruda (assembly GCA_964057195.1). NCBI lineage: Eukaryota > Metazoa > Arthropoda > Insecta > Lepidoptera > Noctuidae > Orthosia > Orthosia cruda. Next base: position 18,059,501 of record OZ059833.1, on the reverse strand, counting down.
AGTATGTTTAGAAAATGTTAAAACGCCGTATAATTAATAATAAAAAAGGTAATATTAATTTAAAAAAATACAAATACTATTTATAAAAATCGATACCTTCCTGGTTTTATTTAAACCTGTCCCACCCTTAATGATGCGTATGACCTTGGTAAGGGACCAATCAGAGCGCAGTACCCCGTGCCTCATACCTCAGCTAGTTGACAGAATTGTTTTGATGTATTAGATCAAGCATTAGGCGTCTAGGGGCTATGTGGTCGATGGTTGCAAACAACAAAGTGATGCCGGTTCAAACTAAGCCTTGCCGTATAAATACACAATTATACGCGCACACGTATAACGAAACTACCCTTTAGCTTGTCAGTTGAGCTTTTTTATTTGTGCTGTAAGCTCGAAGGACAAGCTAAGGCCTAATTTCGTTGTACGTGAGTGCGTGTAATTGTGTATTTGTACGGCAAGGCTTAGTTTGAACCGGCTTCACTTTGTTGTTTGCAACGTTCCATCTTGACTTTTTATTTGATCTGAGGGGCTTATAAGGCGATCTTTTAAAATATAGGAGATTCACTTATATACGTAGTATTATTTATTATTCATAAGGTATTAATTAATATAGTAACCCAATTTAGATTAACAAATATTTATTTAGTGAAAAACTAATAATTTAGTTTTGAATATTTCACAAGAGAACCAACATGTTACTCAAGTTTGAAATAAACAGAACAACAATTTACATTTCTCGGGATTGATCTAAACTGTTTGCATAAAAACAATTGACTTAAAACCTAATTGTAACTTGTGGGGTCAAACCTATATTAATAACGGAGAGAATTACTTTTATTTTCTACGACTTCTTCGGATCTTGATCTCATTCCATTTACCATAATATTAAAACAAATTGCAATTGTTGCAAATCTTATCCTGGCTGTATACATATAAGTACGGGCTACCGCTACCTTGAGCCGAACTTCAGCAACTACCAAATGATTGTAACTATCTTATCGGCGCCCCTACGGTTGCGGACATCATGCAATGAAGAACGCCATTCGGAGCTATTGGCAATATGGTCGATCTGCTTCTTGTTGACTCCGTCGGTTGAATTCCAGGTGTAGCTGTGGTGGTTGCAATGTTTATACAATGTTCCTCCTATCGTCAGGTCGTGGTTTTGACAAAACTCGATGAATCTATCCCCATTACGCCGTTGCGATTAGTGTTGACACTCACCTTTGCATTCAGGTACCCCATGACAATGACGATCTGCCGGGCTCTTGAGTAAAAACGGGCATACTCGATCCAATCCGACCGAAATTTTCTTAGCTGTATTATATTATGTATTATAACGGAATGGTTGTTTTTTTAGTACCGGTAAAACGGGGCTACATTGAGATCTAGGGCAACTTTGACGATAACTTATTTTTTATGTTTTTAAAGCTAACTCCGTGAAAACGACACACTCTTCTATTTTCTTTTTAAAATTTGCAAAACTGTCATGTCAGCCATGTTTTGCATCAACGTCAGCGCAAGAATACGTTTACTTGTTGCAGTAAAAATATTTGAAATTGTAGTGTGAATTCATTAAAATTAAATTGTAAATTGAGGTTAATTTATATTGCTATGAAAAAACAATGGGGTATGAAAGTAACCCCATTTTTATTTTAGCTTTAACAGGCTCGTTTTTTTATTATTTTATCCCCAACGAAGTATACAAATATATTAGAGAATATTAAAAAAAATGTAAAGTCGCCAAAACAGCATTTTATTATTTTTTTTTAAAATATTATTGAAGCAGTTACGTCAACTTTAATTTCAAAATTAATCAATTTTATCTCGTTTTACGTATGTCATCATTATCTGCCTGCCCTTATGCCATGTCACTTGGGGTCGGCGCAACACGTTTCTTCTTCAACATTTTCTTCTTCCATACCGTCCTGTCCTCTCTCACGCTATCACTGACTCCCTTTTCTTTCATATCACTCCTCACACAGTCCATCCATCTTATCTTTGGCCTTTCTCTCCCTCTAGTTATGTTAATATGTACATATACTTATAAACTATGTTAGTCACTCAAAATCGAATAGGTACAAATACAAGAAATATATTATACAACATGAAAATACTTGAATAAATAAATGCCATGTTAATATAAAATAAAATAAGGACTCATATTAATATTACAAAATCTAAGCATATTTTGCCGAGCAGGATTCGATATTGTGACAACGCTTGCATGGCTCCAAGGCCTAAAAGAATATATAGCTATTTGAGCCTTGCACACCGAGCACCTATCCAGAACATCAGTAATTTTTATGTTATGGTGCTTAAGTTGCAGTGTTCCTGGATGATGACACACACACAGGTTCACACAACATGACAGGCATCGACATCGTGCTCTCGAATTATAATGATTTCTAATATTAGGTGATTCGTTTCTTTAATCTAGACGCGTAAAGTTGAATGTTAAGGCAACGACAAACGCCAATGACCATGAGCCGGTCGATGATGACGCGGAGCTCACCCTCGGAGTCCCTTAGCTGCCGCACATGTACATCGAGCTGGAGCTGGGAGAACGTAAGCACGAACTCCCCGAAGAGCTCGAACCCGTCGGACCGCACGAACTCAACAGGGTGCACGAACTCGTCGGAGCGCACAAACCCGTCGGGGCGCAGGAAAACATCGAGGCGCACGAGCTCGTCGGGGCTGGCAAGCTGGCGTCTCTATGGCAAAAAAAACGTGCAAGAAATTCCACGGACATCATTTCATCAGTTTGAATTATAAGCATTTGGTTACATCATTCTTGTTGGAGAAATAAATATATGTGAGAACGCTGTAAAAAGATGTGCACGTAAAAGCGTCTAGCTACATATAACAATATTAATAAACAACACAACAACAACATACCTAACATTAAAACATTGCTCAAACGAAATGATAAACTGGTTTGAGGGACAAAATTAACTTTGCTGTTGGAAAACTGTTATCCCCATACATCGACATAGGTTACAGTCACTTTACCAACTGCAAATAAGTTTATAATAGCATTCTTTTTTGTGATGTATGTACCTACTTAGTAATAAATTTTTGGTATTGGGTTTTTATTTTACTTGTGCCAAATTTCATGATTCTAGGTTAAAGGGAAGTACCCTATAAGGTTTTGATTCCCATGCGAGTGACAAAATATTAATATAATTTAGTTCACAGCTCCAAGCAGCTGAGAATTTGATATTAATTTTAACTTGATACCTCCTCGCGTTACGTCGAAAAAGATATTCACAGACATACAACGAAGTGATCCGAATCTAACTGTGCCAGCGGCTTCGTTCACGTAGTCCACCAACTGTTGATTTTAATAATGTACAAATCATTCGATACAAAAATGAGACAACAGATCCAAAAATACGCTTAAAGTTTTAAAATATACGTATTGTATCGGGTGACTGCAGCGGCGCAACTTTCAGCAGCCCAACTATCAGCAGTCGTGCTGGCAATCTATACCTTTTAAATTGAAATGTTTTGGGATTTCCTCTCTCATTAAAATTTCTCAATTATCCTAAGATAGGATTTTAGGTGATCGGGTGCCCCGTTGGCAATATCTGTAGGCTTGCTGGGTACCTAGAACTAAAATATACTTATCTAGTAAAAATATGGAAGATTTAAGATTCAGCTACCATAGTATGCATTTGCTACCTAATATTTGGGGCTTAATCTTATTCGTCTTCCTCTTTTTCTTATTTTTCTGTTGGTACCGGGTTGTCATTCTTGGTTCTTTGAGAGTTGTTCTCGTTAGGGCGTCGTAAGAAATCGGAAGACTGATGAAAAACCGACTACCACGTTACCGACGTAAAACAGACATAAAACCTGAGTACCTTATATTAATTTCAACTAGATACCTCCTCGCGTTACTGCGGAATAGATCTTGATAGACAGACAACGAAGTGATCCTTTAAAGGTTTCTTTTTTTCTTTTTGAGGAACGGAACCCTAAAAATGGTTTGGGAAGCCTGGTTAGGTTAAGAGAAATTAATAATATAGTAATAAGCTCGAGGCCAGGAACCCGATTGTTAGGGTTTTGTTCCTTTTTAACCAATAATTGCTTGATTTAAATAAAAGCGAATAAACTTATTGTTTAACTTGTTAGGGTTTTTGTTTTATGTTTTAACAATTCCATAGGAATCCAATGTAAGCGATATTTTTTTATTGTAAATACTGTAATAAGGGCCGGCTTTGTACGACGTGCCACCCACGCAAAACGTCTGACTGAGGGATCAGCTACGGCCGTTGCCGCCCGTCTCTTCCAATTTGGCGGAAAGGGCAACCGCAGACCAGAGCAGCGTGGAATAATGGAGCGCTACCGCGAGATGTTGGCCCTCGTGTTCAGCGTGCGCACCCTGCGTGTACTGCTGGAGGACGCGCGCGGCCTCAGCGTGCATACTACCGCGCCGCTTAGGACCCGTCTGCCGCAGTTCATACAACACGTGCCAGACTGGCACATGTTGTTATTATAACAGTAAAAAGATAATTTGAGAGTATAATAGTTATTTATAAATAGTCTTCAGGGATTTTTAACACACATTTACAAACTGAATTCATTACAATTTTATTAGTACTTGGTGGATAAGAATTTACTTTGTAATTCAAGGCTAAAATATGACCTTCAAATTTCGCAACCAAAACCAAATTAAAAAACTGACAGCCGTTTTTCCTCATTCTGTCATCTCTTCTGAATTCATCGAGTTCTTTCATCGTCGAGCACATCTTCGTTTACCAATAGATGATGGTACTTAGTGGTAAAATGCGAGCCAACCAATAAAAGCATAATAAAGTTAAGAGATGACACGGTTGCCACAGTGGCTGAGTGATCAGCTGCCGCGCTGCGTGTTACGGCTTAGATTCGCGCACGGAACAAATATTTGTATGAAACTGGTTGTTAGTGTATGTAAGTTAAATGTTTGTGAACGCATCCACAATACAGGAGAAATTTTTAGTGTGGGGCAGCGTTAGTTCTTTTTTTTTACATTGTTGGTATATCGTTTCAGCTGAATACGTCAAAGAACCTCAGGTGTACGGAAGCGATGCTTTGGTTTTGGAACAAATATTTGTATGGAACTGGTTGTAAGTGTATGTAAGTTAAAGTATTGTGAACGCATCCCCAATACAGGAGAAATTTTTAGTGTGGGGCAGCGTTACTTCTTTTTTTTTACATTGTTGGTATATTGTTTCAGCTGAATACGTCAAAGAACCTCAGGTGTACGGAAGCGATGCTTTGGTTGAAGAGAAACAATCTAAGAAAGATAATGAAGATGAATTTAAAACGAAAACAACCAACGTCGAGGAGGAAACCACTGTTAGATCAGTGATGGTAGATGACTTAAACAGTGCTGAATTAAGCAATCTGATGGCGCAGTTTGCAGCGGTTCACCGGGAAGAAATTGACGTCGATTCTAAAAACTTCGCAAAGACAAAGATATTTTATTTCAACTAGGCCACAAAGCGGCACTTTTGAACGTTAGATACATTAAACTTTACAAGGAATAAAAATTGATTCTACCGTGCATTTGGAAAGTAGCTTGTTATGGAGAAGAACGCACAAGAAACTCCATACTTACTCTTTTAAAAAAAATATGTTTTTTTTACAATATTTAGGTACATAAGTACATACATTAATAAATTTATATGTGTGAGGACAATGCACCCAGAATCACTACATACTATACTACGTACAGGTACAAAGTATTAAAAGTACTCACACATGTACTGTGCAGTTACATAATAAGCACTAGAAAAACACTAGCATCCGAATCAGTTAAGTTAAGACCAATCCCAACTGACGGCGCCCGTTCTCGAACATGACGCATGAATCGGCACCACCCAGCTCAACCATCATGAAGGGAACCGAATGATCCAACACACACGCCACCATCAGAGAGACATTTGAGAGAGCATGACACACTCAACTGCCAGGGCAAACACAAGTCAACGAACGACACCAAGGTACAGCACATGGTAGATTTACAGTTGGGTACATAGTACTCACACACGTGCTGCGCAGTTATACTATACTAAAAGAAATTGAGTCTATTTAATACAAATATATTCATACAGTCTTCAGCAGGTCCAACAATTCTACAGAACAATAATGTTCTGCATATCACTTGTTTTTTCGCCCTAGTGGTTGTGGAGCAAGACTAGCATTGAGCCAAGCATTTTTATCAGTGATGTAATCCCCCAACTTATAATATGCCTGCCTGCATAGTGTGCGTTTTATACAAGTTTTAAATTTCGTCTCATTCAGTTCTAGAATGTGGGGAGGAATTTTATTGTAACATTTTGTACAGTACCCCATGAAAGAAGAGGCTACTTTAGCCAGTCTGAAACCTGGTTGAACTAATTGGTCCCTATTTCTAGTAATGTAATTATGTCTATCTCCGTTTTTACTAAAAAGATGTAAATTCTTTCTCACGTACATGATATTTTCATAAATATATTGACAAGGAACCGTCATGATGTTAATGCCCTTAAACAGTTTCCTTAGAGAATCGCGCCGGCGAAGATTGTATATCGCTCTGATGGCTCGTTTTTGCAGAATAAAAATTGACTCAATGTCTGCAGCCCTTCCCCATAGTAAAATACCGTAAGACATTATACTATGAAAGTAACTAAAATAGACCAGCCTCGCGGTATCTACATCACTAAATTGACGAATCTTTCTAACAGCATAAGCTGCCGAACTTAGCCGCTATTAGTTATTAAATGAGGACCCCATTGTAACGTTGAGTCTAGCGTGATCCCCAGGCAAACCGTTTTATCGAAGAATTCTACCTTCTCCTTGTTTAAGATAATGTCACAATCAGTACTTTTTACATTCGGCAAGGAAAATTTTACGCACTTGGTTTTTTTACCATTAAAAACAAAATTATTTGCAGTGAACCAATCCTGAACCTGCCGTAGCGCGTTATTTACGTCGTGAACCTGACAAGTACGTCTATTTATTTTAAAAATTAAAGATGTGTCATCAGCAAATAACACCATGTTTAGTTTGTTTTCCAATAAGCGGGGTAAATCGTTTATGTATATTAAAAATAAGAAAGGACCTAATATTGAGCCCTGGGGTACCCCCATTTTCACGTTTAACCCCGACGAATTCACACCGTTTATTTGAACTAATTGCTGTCTATCACTTAAATAAGATTCAACCAAACTTAACGCTGATTGACCTAGCCCGTAATGCTCAAGTTTCAGAAGTAATGTTTTATGATTAACGCAATCAAACGCCTTCGACAGGTCGCAGAAGATACCTATGGCATCCTGCGACTCTTCCCACGCATTAAAGATGTGTTTTAATAGGGTGACACCAGCGTCAGTTGTACAACGTCCTTTGGTGAAACCATACTGTTTATCATGCAAGATGTTATTCGTATTAAAATGAATGAGCATTTGATTAAGCATTATCTTCTCAAATACCTTGCTGAAAACCGGCAACACGGATACTGGTCTATAATTATTTGTGTCTTTACTGTCCCCGGATTTAAAAAGTGGTATAACCTTACTATATTTCATTAGATCCGGAAAGACTCCTTGATCCACACACAAATTGAAAATTACAGCTAAGTACGGCGCTATAGTCTGAATAATGGAGGTACAAGCTTTGATGGACATTCCCCACAGATCTTCAGTCGGTTTGATCTTGATTTGCTTAAAAGCTTTTATTACTGTTATGGGGTTTATATGTGAAAGTTAAATACATTCGGGCAGGCTGAAACGTTCGCGTTTAATAATCCAAAAGCAAGCGCGGGCGAAGAATTTAAGGTTTCAGTAGTTTTAATTGAGATATTGGTAAAGAAATTTACAAATTCTTGCGCAACTTTTTTGTTATCTCTAATAAGTCCGTGTGTGGTCTCAAGCGTGTAATCAGGACTATTTCTTTTATGGCTGTTCGTTTCATTATTTATAATTTTCCAAACCGTCTTGATTTTATTTTCTGCTAATTTAACCTTATTTCTAATATACAAGGCCTTAGCTGCCTTACATGTATTTAAAAAAATTCTCGAGTAAGTAGCAACATACTTATTAAACGTTTCAGTGTTCATACAAGGCTTAAGGCTATATAGCTCGTAAAGTCTTTCCCTACTTTTTCTAAGTCCTGTAGTCGCCCAGTCACTGAATAAAAACTTAGGGCATACAGTTTTAGTTATCTTCTTAAAAGTGTTATTGAACTCTTTTTGAACCACTGAAAAAACTTCACCATACAAAATATTACCATCATTAGCCGCGTCCAGACCGGCTGAGCGCGGCTCGCGAGTCCCGCTCAGACTTCATGCTGGCGAGCCGTGGCACCCGAGCTAATTGTGAAAAGTTCCGAGCCGGGCTCGCAAGCCAAGGTGAGCCGGTTTGAGCATTCAGTTTCTCTCCGTATAATCCGGCTCGCGAGTGTCGTTACGTCCGTCCACACCGGGCGAGCAGCTCAGACTGAGCCGCCTTTGAGCATCGGCAAAAACCGACAACGCATGGCTCGGGGCCGAGCGGCGCTCGGCCGAGCCAACGTGTGCCCGAGGAAGCCCGAGCGCCGTCTACACCGGCCGAGCTATTGGCTCGCGAGCGGGACTCGCGAGCCGCGCTCAGCCGGTCTGGACACGGCTATTCACTGTGAGGTCCTGATCGCTTAACTTAGCGATTAAAGTGCTGTTAAATTTATTTAATTTACCGGATGTTATTGGTCTGGATTGAATCTGCACTTGTTTAATTAGCATATTGGACTCAAATGTCACAAGTAGCCCACTATGATCCGAAGGCAGATAATTTATAATGGCATTGTCCAAGTAGTTGCAGCAACAAAAAACATTATCAATACATGTAGCAGAAGTCAGCGTAGTTCGGGTTGGTTCCGTAAACACATGTGACAAATTAAATGATTTAAAGAGATTTAATAACCTACTTCTATTTGAATTATCTTCTAGAATATTAATATTAAAGTCACCACAGACAATTACTAGTTTATTACCCATTGCGAGTTTTGCCAAAACATCTTCCATCACTGACTCGAATATAGAGTAGTTCTTATAATTAAAAAGCAAAGCACGTGAAGCCTATTCATATCACGCTATCTGTGGATGAACCCATTGTTATAACATCACCTGATTACCCTGCAACCTACCCTAGAAACAAAATTATTGATTGGATATTCGAAGGACCTGGTATCGGCATCGAGCTTATTATCACCGACTTGAATGTCAACAGTGCTCTTGGCGAATATCTCCTCGTCAAACAAGGAATTTTTTTTTTATTTCGCTTTTTTTAGTCATTTGTCCACTGTTTTATTGGTTTAGGCGCATATTTATAAAGCACAAAAGCAAAAAACGAAAGGGTTCCTACCTAAATGAAGAGTACAGACCAAGAAAAAGAGTACCATTTTTTTTTTTTTTTTGAGAAACCATAATATTGCCTTTATTATGGAAGTGACAAATTCCAGGCATTCATTCAATTTAATTTACAGCCCCAATAAATGAGAGTATTTCAGCCTATTCTGGTGACAGAGTTCGCTAAAGAAAATAAGTAAAATACTCTATTTGACAGTACAGTTGACAACCCTAATCCTGCCTACATTTTCGAACAAACCGAAGCTATGCTGTAACTTAGCTATGTGCTGTTGCGGAATAGAGCCCTGTAACTTGCATATGGGCAAAAATATACATGCATAGCCTACATGCAATTGCGATATTTAACTATCAGAAAAGAATCAGAAATTACTTCCACCCTTTTATGCAAGTTACAGGCATGTATATTTTCGGACTATAGTTAAACTAAACGTCAAGTAATTTCTATAATTTTAATCAAATGAATCATCTTTCAAGTGATACATAATATACTAAAGGAATTATTCTTCATGTTTCGACCTAAATGTGAGCTTAAGTTAGTAATAAACATTTGTTTCTAGTTAATAATTTTTAGATTCATGTTTAGTTTTCATGTTATTGATGAATTGTGAGTCCAAAATAAAATAAAAAGTTAGGATTTAGCTGGCAACCCCAATCAATAGACTTATTCCGGTTGCCAATATGCTTTTTATCAAGATCACCACGCTGAAGCATGAATATATACAACATCAAAGCTATTTTCTCGGACTGTTCACAGGTGGTCTCGACGAGTTCAGCAAGGAAAGCCTGATCTTCTCCTACCATCTGAATTCAGCTCGTAATTGCAGATTCGCTGATGTGAACCGAATGTTCGTCAGGTTTGAGTCCAAGGAAAACCTTTCACCCAAACGAGGCTTCTTCTTCATTGTTAAATTGATCACGAAGCTTTCACGCGACGAGTTGTGAGTTTAAACTATACTTGTGTACTTATAGCTATCGAACTACATACAGTCCACTCATTGAAATTGTAGCAGTCAGCGGTCAATCAACGCTAGCTTGTGATAAATATGTGAAATCAAATTCGTACTGTACATTTAGATTTATAATGTGAGAAAACTAGAAAAGTAATACAATTATTTTAAAACAATGTACAAGACTTTGAACACTATATTTTAAGCAAGCTTCTCAGACAACAATCCTCGACCGAATGTGTCCTCACGCCACGTTCTTCATCCTGGCCAGAACCATTTGAGAGTCCAAGTATTGTGGTATTCTGGTGTACAGATCCACATATTTTAGTCTATTTACGTTTTATTATACAAACCACACCTTTTTATCTTTTGAATTTGTACCAACTCATGTGACTCACTTCTATGTATTCTTTAATACTGTTAGCACCTGAAAAGCATACTTTAAGTTATCTCCGATTGTTTTAATATCCACAACTTAATTTATACTGCTAACTTGTAAGAATCTTAGAATATTTTATACTGTGACTTTTTCATCTGATCTGACTTCTGTCTTTCCAATTTATTTTCTTAAGTCAGACACATAAAATACCATGGACGCTTTTCTTCTAAAAATCTCGTTGTAGTTTATAATTTTCATAATAAGGGCAGCGGCTGACTGCCCCTTCTGTATACCGTTTTTTATTAGTTCTGGTCTTGATTTTTTTTTTAATTTAGATTAAGAAGAAATTATCCAATGACTTCTTCCGCTCTGGGTGAAGCGGGAGGACGTGTCAGACTTTTACGGACTAAAACCCACCCGTGTTGCTTCAGTTGCTTATGCCAGGGCCGCGGTAACTATCTTTCAAATGTATCCGCGACCCAAGCTTCAAGGCGAGCACGCTTGCATTTTTTTTCATTGGTCGTAAATCATCCTGTGACTTCTCCCGCTCTGGGTGAAGCGGGAGGGCGTGTCAGACTTTTATTGACTAAAATCCACCCGTGTTCCTTCAGTTGCTTGAGCCAGGGCCGCGGTAACTCTTTTTCAAATTTATCCGCGACCCAGACAGGCATCGGCCCTAATGGACCCCGTTGATTTTGCTGACAACTCTTGGAGGCGCGCGTGGAACTCTACACGCCGTCGACTCGGGCCTGGTCCTTATCGGACGGCGAGCTACCCTTTACTCGCCGTCCGCAAGCCCACGCCTACGGCGGCCGGGAGTCGGCTTGCGACTCCCGACGCCCAGGGATACATAGTGCCCTGATTAATCATTTGGTCTATGACATATCCACTGTTTGATTCTATTTAAATTTGTAAGCAGATAATTTTTTTTTGAGTATAATAATAATAAATTTCTTCTTTGGAAAATAGTTTCTCTCAATTACCAACGATGCAAGTTTACTCACCCACCGACCAAGCGGAACAAAGTGTTATAGATTCTTTTTGAGAAGAAATATACGAAGCAGTAAGAAAACACTTAGATAACCACGTTATTCTAGTAGCCTAGACATGGACAAGTATGGACAGAGACTGGTTGATTTCCTCATGGAACACAACTTAACAGTACTCAACTCAATATTTAGATTTTTTTTTCTAAAAATAGATGAACTTGGGTCTCCCCAGAACCACTCAAAAGCTTTTAAAGATACAACTGTTATATCGAAGCTAAATTTCAAGATAAACCATCGCATGAAACGCAGTTCCCTCATTAAGGTCCCAACAAAACAGTCAATGAAACACATACAAGAACACGGAAACAACCGAACATGAGACACATAAACAAGATAAAACCAACTATGATGAAATTGTAAAACAGATAAACGAAAAGACAGGTGTAATACAGAAGTACGAGACCTTAGAAAAACATCTAATAACTCACTGCACTCCAATCACAAGAAAAATAATTCCTATAAATATCAACTGAGCGATCATAATTCACAACTCATAAACAAAAGGAAGGAGTAGATAACACAATAAGCAAAAAGAGAAAATATAAAGATGATAACCGAATTGAGTAAGAAAATCAGAGAGAGCATCAGAAAAGATCGCAAAACCAGAAGACTGGAAACCCTGGAACACCACATACAGAGAACTGGAGGTGTCAAAAAGGCTCTAAAAGAGTTACGTGAAGCAGGAAAACAATGGATTCCAAAGTTAAAGCGAAACGCTAAATCAATCACAAAACGGAAGAACATCAACGTTTTAGATACTCATTTCTACACCCAACTCTATGCAAGACATACATCAAATGCTGACAAACAAACACATTCATATAATTCCAGAAGCCAAACTGTAACCTGTTCCAAAAATTATACCATGTGAGGTTGAAAAAGCGATCATGAGCCAGAAGATGGAAAAATCACCAAGTCCAGACAAGATCACAAATTAGTTGATGAAAGGAACAATGAAAGAGCTAACGCCTATCCTAAAAAACATATATAACATCATTTTGACAAATGGCAACATCCCAAAGCAGTGGACGAAATCCCATATCATCCTAATCCACAAAAAAGGTGACAAAGAGGACATCGAAAACTACAGACAAAAAAAGTCGTGTGGCACTCGGGGACTGCCGCGGTAAAGCTATTGCATAGCATTTATTCTAGATCCAGTCCTGGAAAATGCGTCAAAAAAATTTAAAACGTTAAAAACTCGAAAACGTAGCGAGCCAAACCCGCATTTATTTACGATTAATAAAACTCTAAAAAACAAAACAAAAATACCCTTATTCACATTGAAATAAGGTCGCTTTTCTTTGACAAGCAAAAGTGACCCTTATTCTCATTAGCATAAGGTCCACATTGATCACCATTGTCACAGAAACAGCTCAGAGAGACCGATAAAAGACAAAAAAATTACGACCAACAAAAATTTTAAAACCCTCATATCTCAGAAACGGTTGCAGTTACCGCATTTCTGACAAAAAATGTGCCCCCCTGCCCTACGCTAGTTCACCCAGAAGAACAAGATAGGATTCCCCCCCCCACCTTAACCGTTTACCTCCCCCCGCAAAAAAAATTTTCATTCTAAAAATACCAACACGGAAATCGAAAACACGTGCAACAAACCTCCCCCCCCGCCCCCCTGCCCCTCACCACTCAGATTCCACAGAATTCAAAACCTTATTAAAAGTCAAAGTATCACCGCCGTGCCCGTCGGAGTGGGGAGCGTGAGGTTTTTTCGTTACGGAATTTCTGGATTCGGTCCCCGCGCTCAAGGCCCGCGATAGAAGCTATGCTATAATATTTATTATTTTTAGTTGTTCGTTTATTTGTGTAGTTACTAACAATAGTTCTAAGTTTTTTCTACTAACAGATAATGAATCACGTTGTTCGATAAATAAATAAATTTAATTTAATTTATGCAATAGCTTAATAAGCCTTACGTCAAATGTCTATAAGGTATTTGCAAAGATTATACTGGACAGGATGAGCCCAACTTTAGACAAACAACAACCAGTGGAGCAAGCTGGATTCAGTAAAGGGTTTTCTACAATTGACCATATCCACACAGTCAAGCAAATATTATAAAAATATAACGAGTTTGTTGTACAAAAAGATCTATCTGGCCTTTATAGACTATGTCAAGGTTTTTGACAGTTTGAACCACAGCTACATATGGGATACTCTAGAACAACAAGGAATACCGGCAACTTACACAAACATGATCAAAAACATCTATGCTCACAGCCAGCCCAGAATTCAACTAGAAACGCTGGATAAGGAAATAAAAATAGAAAGAGGAGTCAGGCAAGGGGATCCATTATCACCAAAATTTTTGTCCGCAGTACATGAGAAAAACTTTCGCAACCTAAACTGGGAAGGTTTTGGTCTAAATACACATGGACCTCATATTTGTTGATGACTTGGTTATATTTGAAGAAAAGCCTAAAAACCTGGAAATAATGATACAAGGCCTTAATTAATGATGAAAGTTTGAAAGCTGGACTGAAAATGAACGCCAATAAGACCAAAGTAGTGACCAACACCACAAAGGCAGACTAGAGTTTGTAACAAAAAGTTATCAGACGAATTGAGAACCTCCTCATTTATGAATTCGGTTAAAATGTAACTCTGGCCTAGATCGCATCTCTGTGAAGCTCAATACTTTATTTATAGGGTTTCATGTTATGTATTCAGTCACTAGAATGTGGAGGTCAGATAGGCAGCCCCACGCTTCAAAGTCAGCGTATGGCTTTGATATTCTTATGCAAAGCATACAGGCCGTTTAGTACTGAGGCCTTACCGGTAATTGCTGGCGTGCTGGTCGAACTTGAAGTGCAGCGACGTGCTGCAATGTACTATTCCGCACGAGAGACCATGGACGCGGACTTTTTAAAGCGGAGTGACCATGAGAAAATCTCTAGATTATTTAAACCACATATTGACGCCTGGGAGGAACTTTTATCCGAGTGACAATGTAGGTGGGATAATTCTATCAAGGGCCGACACCTCCACCAATTCAATCCATCCATTCGCGTGCGGCCGGCCAGGACGTGGCTGGAGGTGTGTTGATCACTGTGTTGCCCAATTTCTCACAGGGCATGGTAACTTTAAAAGTTAATTATTTTCCTTCAAGCGCGTTGCCTCGCCTCTATGTCAGTGTTCTACATCTGACTGCGAAATGTACAATCTGCACATCATATCTTGTGGGAGTGAACGCAATATAATGTTGAATAATGTACAGGCTGCATCAGGAGTTGTTTACTATACGGACCTTGTGGAAACTAGAACAAATTTCCGTGCGTTCAAGCGTTTTTGCCATACCTATTATTGGAAACAAATATAGCAGCTCACAATGTTAGGATCCATTAATATTAATGCAAATTTTTATCCGTGGTGCTAGGCAACTGGGCTTATCCCAGTTGTAAATGACCCTTTGTGCCTATTGGCCTTTTTTGTTCTGTCTCCTGATTGATATGGAGGGAAGTGCTTTTTTTTCTAATCCTCCTTTATTATTTTCTGATTAATTTCGTTGCGGGATCCATGACAGTTAAATTCATTCTCCGGGACTTCGTCGAGCTTCATTGCCTCGGCGCTTTTTTGGTGGTCGCCACTGTTAATTCTGGCTTTCAGGAGTTTGGGAATAGTTGCAGTGGTTTGGGAATAGTGCGGTGGGATAGTCCCAATAAAAAAAGAATTAATTCAAAAAATCCGTTTTTTTATTTAACGCTTTTTAGTTAATTTTTTTTTCGAATTTGGTACATTTAAACATATAAGTGTTATATATTTTTGAAATCACCTCTTAAAACCCTTTATTTTGATACCCCACACGATGAGTCCCATCGTGTGGGGCGGGAAGAAAAAAAATTTGGGCCCCCACATATGGCGCCCAAGAGCCGCTATTTTTCTATTTTCCAATTGTAATGTAGCCAGTGATACTCGCAGGATTAAGACGAATCGATTGACGTACGAATCATCAAAATCGGCCAATGCGTTTGGCCTCTGAACCGCCACATAGGAACAAACATACATACATACATTGACTGATAAACACATTACCCTCCTTCGGCAGTTCGGTAAAAAGACAGTCCCCCATAGCCCATATACAAGTAAAAAAAAAACCCGCGATATATTTTCATTGCATAATAGTGGTAGACAAGCTTCTATCAACAATCTATAAGTTAAATGTTTGTCTTACTAATGACTCATTATGCATTAATATGTAGTAGTTTTGCTAAAACATTTAAGTGATTAATATAATTATTATTCAATGGGTACTTTAATTTTATTAGGGGTAGAAACCTATTGTATACAGTTTTTGCAGCATTTTATTGCAGGGTTTTACTTGGTGCGAGACTAATGAGGTGTGTAATTGACACCGTATGCGAAGTAAGAAGCAGTAATTTATTCTAACATAACATAACTGTACGGGTCTACCACCGTACAGTACGTTTACCTGGGTCAGCATTATTACGCCACCCGCTCAGTATGTTTCCATCATTTATATTATTGCACTTACACAGCAATAGTTTAGTACGTAATTCGGCAGCATACCGTGCGCGTGACTCATAATCCCATATCATTCACCTTAGTATAAATTAGGCTTAATTTCTTAATTGTGTCCAGACAATACAGTGAATTTATTAACCCTATACCGACTTTCATCTTTTACCTCATCCATTATCTCAATCTTATCCCAACCCCGAACATTGGTCCTTCGAGCACGTTAGCAAGACCGAAACGCGTGTGCAAAATTTTGTGTTTTTGTGTGTGTGTTTTACCGGTTTCGTTATACGCAATTAGAAACCTTGGAATATACAGTGTGTTTCATCTCGTGATCCCGGTGCCTTGGAAGGCGCCTCTTTGCATCATATCGTGATCCTGTTCAATCCTGGTGCCTAGGAAGGCACCAATTTGTTTCATCTCGTGATCCCGGTGCCTAGGAAGGCGCCACCTTGACTCAACTCGTGATCCTGGTAAATCCCGGTGCCTAGGAAGGCGCCACTTTGTCTCATCTCGCGATCCTATTCGCCCCCGAAGAAACCCTACAAGTAAGGTATCTTTCTTCTAACTTTTACTATGGCTACAATGGAAAGCATCTTAGCTACTCAACAGCAAATCATTGAAGACATAGATAGGCTTTACTCCAACTTCAAGAAAGATGGAGCAGAGCGGAAGAACTCCGACTACCTACGTCGACGATTAGAAAGCCTAGAGCAATATTTTACTGTGTTTCATAACAATCATATGAATTTGTTATCCTTTGGTGATCGATCTCATGCGTATTTCACTACCGATCAGTATGATCAAATGAAGGTGAAATACAGCAATATTAAAACAGCCATTCAGAATTATAAACCTTCCACAGATAGACCTCAAACCCCTGTTTTGAAACCCCCTACTTTTCAACCATCTTCAATATCTCAAACCTCGGATCTCTCATCTCAAAATAATCCTCCTAAGGATAGCGTTAATATAGAAGACCTCTTGAAGAAACAGGCTACTAATTTTAGGGCATTTTCAAGAGAAGCTGCTGACATTGATCTCAATCTTATCTCTGAAAAGTGGGAGTTTGAAGACATCCTGAAAACTTTAAAAATACGTTGGACAGCTATTGACACCCTACACTGGGAGTTCCACGGCTCCAACGCCCAGTACGACGAGCAATTCTCGAACTACGAGAAATATTATAAAACGTTGAAAAGGGATATTAACCGAAAGATGTGGTCGGTGGCTCATATTGAGAAATCGACCCCAAAAATGGAAATAGCTACCTTTGAAGGAAGTTATACGTCCTGGATATCCTTCAAAGATCTTTTTACAGAAACTGTACACAATAATCCATCGTTATCGAATGCCCAAAAGATGCAGTTCCTGAAAAGTAAGACCAAGGGCGAGCCAGAAAAATTAATCCAACATCTTCAAATAAGTTCAGATAACTACCCGGTTTGTTGGAATATCCTTACGCATCGCTATGACAATAAGCGTCGCATTTTTATATCTCATCTCAAAAACCTCCTAAATATCCCGCCATCTCAGCAAAAATCAGTGAGTCACCTCAAACGGATCCACGATACAACGTACGAAAGCGTGAACGCTATGAAAAATCTCGGCATTGATGTATCTACTTGGGATCCCTTCCTCGTATGTATCCTAGCGGAGAAGTTAGACCCTGAAACCAACGAAGACTATATAGATTCGT
Source organism: Orthosia cruda (assembly GCA_964057195.1). NCBI lineage: Eukaryota > Metazoa > Arthropoda > Insecta > Lepidoptera > Noctuidae > Orthosia > Orthosia cruda. The sequence goes on along the minus strand of OZ059833.1, from coordinate 18,041,569 downwards.
TGAAAGCTCCAAAGGAGTTGCCAGTATTGGAAGAATTTCTTCGGTTTTTGGAGAATAAGTTTACGTCGCTGGAAGCTTCACGGAAGAAACAAGAACCCTTCATTCAAAGGTCATCTCAATCCCAACAAGCATCTTCATCATCTAAAGGCTATCTTAATAATCAACAATCTCATTCAAATGGATTTAGTTCTCGTTTCAAACAAAAGAACAACACCACAAAGCATGCCTATTCGACAAACCAGGTCATTTCGCAATCGTCAAAGTCCAATTGGAAAAATAACGAAAGACGTAAGCAATGTGGTATTTGCGATGCAAGCGATCATCGCATACAAAATTGCCAAAAGCTGGCAAAAATGCATCCATCGGCTCGTAGAAACGCAATCGCAAATTTGAACCTTTGTGTCAACTGTTTGCACTATCACGAAGGTAGAAAATGCCTTTCGGAAGTAAAGTGTAAAGAGTGCAATAAAGACCACAATACGATCCTACATGAATGTTTTACGTCAATAAATGCTAATTCGGATGCGTCGCGATCGGGGCCGAACACTGCCACTATTACGAAATCTCCACCTCAGCAAGATATGAACACCTTAGTATCTATGCAAAATGATCCTACAGAAATACTCCTCGCGACAGCAATTATCAAGGTTCAAGCAGCTGACGGATCTTACGAAAGAATGAGAGCTCTTCTAGATCAGGGATCTCAGACCTCAATCATTACTGAACGAGCTGCACAGCTCCTAAACCTACGTCGGCAAAAATGCACTGGACTTATCTCTGGAATCGGAAACAATGAAAATAGCTGTAAGGGCATGATCTCTATTAAGTGCATGTCAGCAATTAATGACTTCACTTTCGAATCCGATGTATTTATAATGAAAAGACTAGTCAAGAACTTGCCTAGTCATACCTTCACTAAACCCAACTGGCCAACTCTTAACCAAATAATCCTAGCTGATCCTGAATTCAACAAAAGTAGGCCAGTTGATATCTTATTCGGCGCTGACGTTTATTCCCAAATCCTATTGGATGGTATCTGCCGTTCCGAGGGAATATTACCCATTGCCCAGCAAACACAGCTGGGATGGATCCTAAGCGGTAACTGTAAAACATTTCAGTGCAATGTGATCCTAAACAATCTCACCGATATCCAACAGTTCTGGGAAATGGAGGATATTCGCGAACCCTTATCAATATCTCAAGAAGATCAAGCTTGCATTGACTTCTTTCAATCCTCAACCTCAAGGCGCGAAGACGGCAGCTATGTCGTGAAAATACCTTTTAAAGAAAATTTTGAAGAACAGTTGGGTGAATCTAAAAATAAATCCATTGCACAATTCTTTCAAATAGAAAGAAAATTAATTAAGCAACCAGACTTGGCACGTGATTATAATTTGTTTATGTCCGAGTATTTAGAGCTCGGACACATGATCCCCGTTGCGACACATGTCAACGTAACTCCAGATTGCTACCTTTCCCATCATGGCGTACTTAGAGCTGAGTCATTAACTACAAAATTACGAGTTGTTTTTAATGCCTCTGCAAAAACCTCTACGGGTCACAGCCTCAACGATCTTATGTGCAGGGGGCCGAACCTGCAGCAGGATCTCTTAAGTCTCATCCTAAAATGGAGACAGTTTAAATACGCATTCACGGCTGATATTGAAAAGATGTTCCGTAACATTTGGCTACATCCTGATCAACAAAAGTTCCAGAAAATTATTTGGAGAAATCATCAATCCCAACCTTTGCAAGAATATCAGCTAGCGACTGTCACCTACGGTACAAAAGCCGCACCCTTCCTGGCCATAATGACACTGAAACAACTTGCCATCGATGAAAGGCCAAATTATCCCAATAGCAGCGCTCCTGATATATTAGAAACCTCTTTTTACATGGATGATCTCATGCATGGAGCTCATACCGCGACAGCCGCTAAAAATCTCAAAGCAGATATGACAAACCTTCTTAAGTCAGGCGGCCTCAATCTTAGAAAATGGCGCTCGAACTTGCCGGAACTTTTAGACGATCATATTAATCCTCAAGATGAAGAATTTCATTTTAAACAGCCAGAATCTACAAAAGCTTTAGGCCTTCGCTGGAATCCAAAAGAAGACTATTTTATCTTTCATCCAATAGAAATGACCACAGAAGGTATCCCAACAAAACGACAATTCTTGTCTGAAATCTCAAAAATCTTTGACCCCTTGGGCTGGGTGTCACCAGTCACAATAAAACTCAAAATATTATTTCAAGAAACATGGAAAACGGAATTAGGTTGGGATCAACCGATTCCTCATAATATTGCCCTGGAATGGAATAAAATAAAGGCTGACTTACCTTATATATCCCAATTTAAAATACCTCGATGGATACAAACCATGGAGAATGATATAATTGAGCTTCATGGGTTTTGTGATGCTAGCACAAAGGCCTACGCTTGCGTTGTTTATTGTAAAATTACAAGAAAACACAAGACATACATAACTCTTGTTGCTGGAAAATCCAAAGTGGTACCTCTGAAAAAATCTCAATCTATACCTCGCTTGGAGCTTAGTGGAGCTCTTTTATTATCAAAACTTATGACCAAAATAATCTCATCTCTATCTGATCTCAAAATCCAAGCTTATGGCTGGGTAGATTCCATGGCAGTACTAGGATGGATAAGTGGTGAACCAGAAAAATGGAAACCCTTTGTTGCCAATCGAGTAAAAATGATTTGCGAAATTATCCCAAAAAATAGGTGGCGGTATGTGAAATCCCAAGAAAATCCCGCAGATTGCGCTAGCCGTAGTCTGACCGCATCCCATTTAGCAAATCATTCACTTTGGTGGCACGGACCCGATTGGTTACCTCAATACAATCCTGAAAAGAATCCAGAACCCATCTTATATAAAACAACTGAAGATCTTAGAAAGAAAAAGCTAGTAAACACTATTACTGCTGACTCTAGCAATTCCGTTATAAAACAGTTATTAGAGAAATACAGCAGTTACAAGAAAATTATACGAGTTCTAGCCTATGTAAACAAATTCAACGACATCTTGATTTACAAAAAGAAGCGTGAAAACTATCTTACTCTGCATGACCTCAAACGAGCGACGGAAATGATAATAAAATATGTGCAACAAGAATACTTTTTCGAGGAAATATCTCAACTTGAAAAAGGTGAACCTTTAAACAGAAAAAGCCAGATCTTGAATCTCAATCCTGTCTTAGACACCCACGGAGTACTCCGTGTCGGTGGACGGCTAAAACATTCAAGTTTAGACCCCGAAATGAAGCATCCCATTATCATCCCAAATAAAACTAAATTAGCTGACCTTATAATAGACGAATCCCATAGATTTGTATTCCATGGTGGAGTCAAAATGACGAGTGGATTTATACGACAAAAATATTGGATAATTGGAGGAAACCGCGCTACAAAAAAACTATTAAGAACGTGCGTAAAGTGTAGGAGACACGATCCCATTCTAAAACATCAACTCATGGGTGACCTGCCTTCATCCAGAGTAAATCCTAGTCGACCCTTTTATCATACCGGTATTGATTACACTGGACATGTTTTGGTGAAAGCGAACAAAGGTCGCGGCATCAAAACAGATAAAGGATACGTTGCAGTATTCATATGTATGGTTACAAAGGCCATACATTTAGAACTCGTATCTGATCTCACAGCGTCGGCTTTTATTGCAGCGCTCAGACGTATGTCAGCCAGAAGAGGAGTTCCCGGGCACATCTACAGTGATCAAGGAACTAACTTCATTGGAGCTAACAAGATTCTGAAACAAGAAATCTTAGAAATCTCAGAAATATTATCAAGCCAAGAAACATTATCTATCGTCGCAGAAATGAACATTGAGTGGCATTTTAATGCTCCGTCATGGCCTTCTGCTGGCGGACTTTGGGAAGCTGCGGTGAAGAGTTTAAAACACCATCTTAGGCGTGTTGTTGGTGAGCAAAAACTCACCTACGAAGAATATAGTACCCTCCTGTCTCAACTCGAGGGTTGTTTAAACTCTCGACCACTTTGTCCTTTGAAGGAGGATCCCGAGGACATAGACTTCTTAACCCCAGCACACTTTCTTGCAAGTGGGCCTACCTTAACGATCTTTGAAACAGAAAATGATCTAAGGACGCGGTGGCACTTGGTACAAAAAATTTATAGACATATTTGGGCCCAGTGGAAAAATGAATATCTCTCACAGTTATCCATTAGAGCAAAATGGAGACAATCCCAAAGGAATCTCAGTCTCAACGATATTGTTATCATCAAAGATGAAAATCTTCCACCTGGAAAGTGGGCTCTAGGGCGTATAGTAGAACTGCATCCTGGTTCTGACGGACACGTCAGAGTCGTTACCCTTAAAACCAAAAATGGTTTCCTAAAACGGCCTGTTGTTAAGCTATCTTTATTACCAGCGGACAGAGACAATAATCCTCCTAGTGACACGAAGATAAAGGATGAAGCACCAAGGAAGAAAAATCCCAAGCGTATCTCCTTGTCGACTATAGCTCTGTCATTAACGCTATTCTTATTGTCACTAATAAACTTATCTCAAGCATCTTATAGCTCTACCCCTTTGAGCAACAACAGCGTTTATTTCGATAAAATCTCCAACATGCATCTTATTAGAGACGATTGGCGTTTAATTGTTTATTATGACACATATCCCTACAAAGAAGGCACGTCGGCACTCGAGAAGTATATCAATTATCTTGAAACATTATGCTCAACTATTAAAGAACACACACCTTGCGCCGGTATCATCTTACAACTCGGGCACGAGTTCGAAGAAATTAAACATTACGATAGTATGTTGACAATGAATGAATCATTTGTAACTGGATATGAGCGGCGGCGCCGGCGTCGTGGACTAATAGACGGAGTAGGCTACGTCGCAAACAGCTTGTTTGGCGTACTAGATCAGCGTTTTGCGGAGAAATACGCACAAGACATCGACCTTTTGAAAGAAAATGATAAACATTTGTATAACCTCTGGAAAAACCAAACCTCAATCGTGGAAGCCGAGTTTAATCTTATGAAAAGAATGGAGAAAGCTGCGAACAAACATCATAAATCGATAAATCAAAAGTTTAATTACCTTAAAGAATCCTATCAAGATCTTCAACGCCATGTACAGAACATGACTTTAGTTACCGATTTCTTAGCATCTGCTATGACGGCGAATAACTTACTGTATAGCCTCAGGAAAATACAAGACTCCATTCTTGATACGATAACTAATATTTACAATGGAAAATTGGACTTCCATCTTATATCTCCTAAACAGCTGAGAACGGAATTAAGTTCTATATCAGCACATATCCCCAAAGACATGGCACTTCCTGTCGACCATTTGAATCTCAAGGATCTCTACAACTTGATAAAAGTGCGGACTAAGTACTATAGTAAGTACTTGATCATTGAAATAAGAATACCCCTCATCGAAAGAGACCTTTACGAAATCTTTAATCTCATTCCAGTCCCACGATTATTGAACCATGACATGATACATGTGAAAGCTATCTCAAGTTTTGCTGCCATTAACCTCAGAAAAGACTCATACGTAACCCTTACTGATGCTGATCTCCAGTCTTGTATAAGACAAAATCCTGGGATGATTTTATGTCATACAAAAAACCCTATAAATATCTTAAAAGATGATCACAGCTTGTGTGAAACGATCCCACACACAAGAACCTGTGAAACTATTAGAACCCCTTGTAAAAACATTTGGAAAGAATTAACAGTGGATAATAAATATTATTATTTTTGTTGTAATGAATGCAACTTTAAACTTCTCTGTGACGGCGAAATTACCGCCATTAAAATAATGAACGCAGGTCTGTTGAATGTGGAGGAAGGCTGTATGATAAAGACGGACAATTTCGTTGTCCATTCTACTAAAAGGCTGTCTAGCAAAATGAGTATTGGTCCAAGAATGATTGCGCCACAAATATCACCTATTAATCATATATTCAACATATCTACCCCTGAATCTCCTGAAATTAATCCTAATAATTCTGAAATATTACGACAATTTGAAGATATACAGAAAAAGATTGAGATCATGAAACAAACTGAAACATGGAGTGATAAAATATCCTATCACGACGTACATCTTTATAGCGTCTTGTATGCTCTAATCCTTGGAATCCTGATAACTGCAGCGGTATACTGTTGGCGGCGTCTCAGGCGGTCAACACGTCGAGAACCCTCGGTGCCTGCTGGAGAGGCACCTACTGCTACTGCGATCTCTCCACATCCCGGAAATGAGAGTGTTATAAGTGAGTGTAGTGCGGTTAGGGAAAAAGGGCAATCTTTTATCAAAGTGAAAAGGGCAGTGAGTGAGTGTTGTGATCTTAGGGAAAAGGGGCAATTTAGTCAATCTGTGAAAAGTGTTCCCAAAAATCTTATTAAATCTAGCGATTGTTTACAAACAGAAGATAGGGCGTCGTCCCCGGTTTTTCGCGTATTTTCCCTTCCCGATCTAAGATAAGTATTTGCTCTAGACTACTTGTAATTGTTCGAATTATTGTTAATCTCTCACTACTAACCCCTATCCCTGTCATATAGCTGATAAGTTGAATATTGTTTATCATCTTGTAAATCTCATCTCCATCTTTATCCTACTAACCCCTATCTTTGCCCCCGGGAGCATGTACGGGTCTACCACCGTACAGTACGTTTACCTGGGTCAGCATTATTACGCCACCCGCTCAGTATGTTTCCATCATTTATATTATTGCACTTACACAGCAATAGTTTAGTACGTAATTCGGCAGCATACCGTGCGCGTGACTCATAATCCCATATCATTCACCTTAGTATAAATTAGGCTTAATTTCTTAATTGTGTCCAGACAATACAGTGAATTTATTAACCCTATACCGACTTTCATCTTTTACCTCATCCATTATCTCAATCTTATCCCAACCCCGAACAATAACATAACGACAGATGTTTTTAGGGTTCCGTACCTCCAAAGGAAAAAACGGAAACCTTATAGGATCACTTTGTTGTCCGTCCGTCCGTCTGTCTGTCAAGACCCTTTTTCTCAGGAACGCGTAGAGGTATCATACTGATATTTATATCAAATACTTAAGTCCCTACTGTCCCTTGAAACTGTGAAAAAATCAAACTTCTAAGTCAACGCAATCAAAAGATACAGCCGTTTATGCCGCAAAGTTCCGCAAATTTTCGACACTCGCAAGGGAATGAAAACCTACAGGCTACTTCCCGTGAACTCAGAATCTTGAAATTTGGTATAAAGCAAAGCAACTTATATCACAGATAAAGGAAACATTGCGAAAACCGTAAATTTTTAGTAACATTATATAAAAAAATATTTTTAATAATTTTAAACATACTACCCCTTTCCTCGTGAACGCGTAGAGGTATTAAATTGAAATTAATATTTGATACTCAGGTCTATAATACCTTTAAGCTGACGTTTCTACGGAACCCTCGGTGCGCGAGTCCGACTCGCACTTTGCCGGATTTTTTTTGGGTTCGACAGAGGTGCACCTGTACACACTCACGTCTCGTTATGCTTAATTCCCTTGTAATTGGGAGCTGCTACTCAGAAATTCTGCTAAAACTAAACTTTAGTAACTTATACTAAACCTAACTACTCACATCTACAGGATGGAATTTTGTAATGCTACCTGAAGGGAAAATAGTCTTAATACTATTAAAAAAAACACTATAGAAATAAAAAATATATAAAAATACTATTATAGAAAATATTACTCTAAAAAAACATTCCTTTATTTTTAAAAAGGTTGAACACTGCATTCAAAGATTTTCGAAAATTCACTTGCCACACAATTGTTAGTTTAATATTTTTTTAATAATTAAAATAATTTAAGATTTCATGGTTTTCCTTTCATTCAATTTATCAAGTTTGTTAGAGAGATTTAACCCTAACGATCGATGCAATAAAAATACAGGGTGTAATTTTTAAAGATTTTATTCGGTTCGATTCCCGGGTATGGCAAGCGAATTTTCGAAAATCTTTGAATGTAGTTTTCTTTCTTTTCAAAAAATAAAGGAATGTTTTCTTTGAGTAAAATTTTCTATCTACAGTATAGTAGTAGTAGTTCAGTATTAAAAGTACTTTCACTTCAGGTGATATTTAAAAATTCCATCCTGTATATCGTCAGTCAAATCGGGCAATATAATGAATACTGATTAAAGGTGAACGCGCACCTATCCGCGCCGCAGGAGCCGCACGCGCCGCAGTCATCTCATTTTCTCAAGGCCCCGCGCAATCCGCGCCGAACGCGCCGCACGCATTATATCCACTTCTGTACATCTTGAACTTTATTTTCATACGGATACGGATGATGTTGCCGCGCCACCCGCATCTCCTGCCGAATCTGATGACGTCATCCGCACGCGCTGGTGGAATCCTACAGCGTTTTGCTGAAATGCGGGTAGTGCGGCGCGGATTATAGGTGCGCGAGGCTGCATACGATTTCATATAAAGATTTATGAAATGCGATGACTGCGGCGCGAGCGACTCCTGCGGCGCGGACTGGTGCGCGTCCACCTTTAAAACGTCTATATTTATCACATTGTCTGGTCATTATGAATATTGCTACGTAACGGTTGGCAATTCGATAATTATGGTCAATGAATTAGTCCAAGAGCGAGCGAAGTGAGCTCTCGAGCTCAGGGCACCCCGACACGAATAGTTCATCTCCTTCATGTTAGGTTACTTTAGACCCCGCAGACAGAAATAGGAGCCACTCGCAGTGGGGGCTCCGTCGAATTTGTTGCTTAAATACTGTACTATGTGTATGTACGTTGTAAAGAGCAGCGGTGGCCCAGTGGTAACGGCCGCGACTTACAAGTTATTGGTCGTGGGCTCGACCCCAGGCAGGCGCTTTACTTTGTGTAAATTATTTCATCACCACTGCTCTCAAAACGGTGAAGGAAAACATTGTGAGTAAACCGGCATGTCATAGAACCAAAAATTCGAAGACATGTGACATTCACCAACCCGCACTGGGTACGCGTGGTAGATTACGGCCTATTCCCTCACTCACAGAGAGGAGGCCTGAGTCCCAGCAGTGGGTATATTAAAAGGACGATGACGATGATGATGACTTACCCATTCTATATCAAAACCAATGCCAACATTAAAATAATAAAAACACACATATTTTTATTACCCGGTCCAATAAGTGATGGGCTTTATTCATAAAGCCTGGATAATTTAATTATTTAAATAGTTTTTATCATATTGCCTACTCATATTAAGCATTTTAAAATGGTCGGACATAATACATAATGCCGTATTAATCACCTGGTGCACAACATATACAAAACACATCACCCACACCAAGCACCATCACACACACTCACCACCACACACTCTCATACTACCAAAAACTTGTCAATAACTAATATGTCCGTGTTCACCGATTTAGATTCAATACCTACCTAAAAATAATTCATCGAGATAATGATTGTGTTAAGGGCGGAGTCCTGGTGTCCTGAAATACAGGCTTGCAGTCTAGTTTAGGCACCAGTCTCCCACAATAGTAATAAGCTTGTTAAAGTATTATAATTGATGTACTGTGTAATATTGTGGTGAGAAATAAACATATTTTTATTATTATGTCTTTTATTCAACTTTTTTTCTTATTGATTACATTTTTAAATATTTTTTACAAAACACACACAAAAAAGAAAACATTTAAAAATATAAAAAATAGAGGCCCACCTGTATCCTGGTCCAAGCTACCGGCGGTCAGGGCTCCAGAGAGAGGAACCTCCGAACAATACGAGCCGTGTCCAGCAGTACTGCTTTCTGGATCAGGCCCTTGACCCAGCCGCCTAACGAGAGCCTCCTAAGGTGTTGGTCGAGGCTTGTGGCTATTAAGCCATGGGCTGGCACGACTATCGGTACAATGATCGCTGTATCCACATCCCACATGTCGGCAACCTCGCGAGCCAAGTCAAGATACTTGATTTGCTTATCTTTCTCGGCTTTCACGAGGTTCCCGTCATGCGGGACAGTTATGTCAACAATCATTGCACGCCTCTCGATTCAGTCCACCACCACTATATCAGGCTTATTAGCGATAATAGTCCTGTCAGTGATGATGGACCGATCCCAGTAAAATGTGATACTGCCATTTTCGAGAACTGGGTCGGGCACATACCTGTAGTACGGCACCTCCGACGCCACAAGAGTGTATTTCAGAGCAAGTTGCTGGTGGATAATCCTGGCTACAAGGTTGTGCCTATGCAAGTACCCTTCGTTAGCTAGACGAGAACAACCAGAGATAATGTGGCGGATCGATTCACCCGGACGGTGACATGCCCGACAGATGTCAACCGTGCCATCCTTCACAATAAATCTCCGGTAGTTATTCGTCATGCTAACTTTGTGCTAACTTCGTCCATAATTGCACAGACGAAACCTTCGGTTTCCCCAAAAAGGTCACCGAATCGCAGCCAGGCCACGGACGCTGATTGGTCTACATCGGACCCATGTAGGGCCCGGAAAAAGCGTCCGTGAAGCTCCTTACTCTGCCATACCTCCCTGCGGTCGTTAGTGTCAAGCACTACAGGCTTGCGCCAGTTCTCATTCGCCAAGGAGAGCGGGGTGAGTCCCTTGTCCACTGCTACTACATCTCGATGAATACCCACGTCGGTGTTTAGAAAATATTCTCTGAGATTGCATATCTCGCGGTTGTGGAGGTTTTTGGCATTTAAAAAGCCTCGGCCTCCACACTTCCGCGGGATATACAATCTCATGACTGACGATCGTGGGTGATGCATTCGATATGCAGTCAGCAGTGTACGGACTCGCCTATCCAGGGCGTCAAGTTCCGTTTGAGTCCATTTGAGTATGCCGAAAGAGTACATCAGTACCGGCATGACCCAACCGTTGAAGGCGCGCACCTTGTTTCCGCCAGAAAGAAGGCTATTGAATACCTTCTTCAGGCGGCCAAAGAAGCGTTCCCTCAACGATTGCTTCATGTCAGTAGTACTGATACCTAACGCTTCCGACATACCCAAATACTTATAGGTTTCGTTTGGAGAGAGGGATCTCAGGTTTATGGAATCCGCAAGTTGAATTCCTACGGATTCCACAATCTCCCCTCGCTTTAAATGCATGACCGCACATTTGTCCACATCAAACTCCATCCTGATGGCGCTACTAAAAGTTTCAGTTACCTTTAGTAGCTCCATCAGCTGAAGATTTCTGGGGGCAAAGAGCTTCAAGTTATCCATGTAAAGGAGGTGAAATATAACCTGACCACCTCTCTTCATCCGATAGCCTAGCCCTGAATTCTCCAGCATCATGCTTAGAGGATTCAAGGCTAGGCAAAACCAAAGTGGACTCAAACTATCGCCCTGGAATATACCTCGCTCGATCCTTACAGGTTCGCTATTCCTCTGGATATTTCGACATCCTGGATAGCGAAGGACTGTGCTCCATTGCCTCATACACGACATCAGGAAGGTGCGTAGATTTGTATCCCTCATGAGCCATGTATGAGGCACCGAGTCATAGGCCTTCTTATAATCTATCCAACATGTCGACAGATCCTTTCGGGAACGCCGAACCTGTTGGTTAATGGCTATATCAATAAAGAGTAACTCCTTAGTACCGCGGGACCCGTACCTACATCCATTCTGAGAGACCGACATGATGGAGTTATCGTCGACGTGTTTATTAATTTTAACTCTCAAAATGGATGTAAGAACCGTATAGACCGTTGGTAAACATGTAATTGGTCTATAATTTTTGGGTTCCGCGGTGCTACCAGACTCGTGGAGCAGGTGGGTTATTCCTGTCAAGGAACTTCCAATGAACGTTCCAATGTTAGTTTTTTTTTTTTTATTGGTTACATTGTATATATATATATATTTATATATCTGCACAATTTAGATGGTTGAACTTTTATATTTTGTAATAAATTTGGTAGAGAAAAATTTTGGCATCCTTCTGTCAAGTCGAGCCACAGACTGTTAAACTGTTATTATTATTATTAAAAGAAAGGTACACCTAGCCGTCGAAGTAGGTATCTCCCAAAGACCTTATACGTATTTCTTACTACTAGACTGTGTACCAAAATTTTTTGTTTAGCTAAAATGAAATCTATCATCTTACACCTAGGTTAGCTATTTCCTTATAAGCGGTAGCTAACCAAAAGCGGTCCTGGTGAGAGGGTTTCCGCTGGTAGTGTGTCCTTGTCTGACCTATTGCTAGCACAACTAATCATTGGGTTTGGTAGAAATGGTAGAAAATTTTATATGTTTCTTTTTATGTTATACCAAAACGAACAATTCATAGACTTTGACACTTATTTAAATATTTCTAGAAAAGTATATAAATATTTCTACAGTTCCTATATTTAATCAATTCGTTGTATTTTAAAAAAATATCATTAATACTGAGTAAGAGTAGTACTTTTAAATGTTTGGGCCTGGTAATACTAAACGTAGGGTGAAGGTTTGCGGATTTTTTGGCGGACTTTATTCGAGTGAAATTCAGCAGCTGTTAATATTATTTGCAAATTAATTCCTAGTGGAATACAATTGGTGTAGTTTTATTTCTCAACTGTCTACGCAACTGGAATATACGTGAAATAATAGAGATCCTTTGAGGTCAAAGCACCGTCAGAAAACAGCAGGGGTCATCTAACGCCTCTCAGAGCTTTTTGTTCCAATCTATATGATGGTCTTGAAGAATGAAACTTGAAGAGACTTGGGATTTGAGGATTATTGAGTCGGGGAGGACTCTCTTCGAACTTCAGATAACCCTATAGTACTCCATCGTAAACTGCTCAATTCCTCTTCGAGTTCGGTGATATTTTCGTCGGTCCGGAGTGTGCGCGTGTTGTACGTTGCCAGGTCCAGTCGTCGGTATTTGTTGGGGTAGCCGGATCTCGTCCGGGATTCTTAGCACCCCTTGCCATACCATAACCTCGACCGCTACCGTAGTCGAGGGTACAGGCTGCCGGGCAATAGGGACTATGTTTTATTTGTGCTATTCATGGGGAGTGCTTTGCAGGCGGATTGGCGATCGCAGTATGGTTGTTACAAATGCACAGAGAACGCTGCTGCCCATTCTCTGGTTTTTCCCTTAGTCACCTCTTACGACACCCACGGGTAAACATGGGATGGTGAAATTCTTACGCCCGACACCATACGGTTAGTGATGTAGGTACCAAAAAATATAAACACTTTTTTATTATCTATAAATTATGTAGGTTTAGGTAGCGCAGTTAGGTAGCATCAACATATCGGAATACTTAAACTATCGTTTTTACAATCAATTTGTCCCGTGTTCTGTTTGGTCATGGTCACCTCATTAGAAAGAGACACACTACCAAAGGGAGCCCTCTCGCTCGGACCGGTTTTTGCGCCATAGTGCACAGTCTAGTAATAAGAAGTATAAGGTCTTTGGTATCTCCAGATCGCTGTCATCCGGGAACGTTCCCAGAAGTCTGGAAGCATTGCCACGTTGAATGGCAATGCTGATTCTTTGCGCAAAGAACGAGCCAGCCCTCTGGTCACGCACAGTGTCGATCAGTCAGCGAGAGATCTCCTTAAAAATGTTTTATGTTAGTAAATAGACCCACGGGTTATGTCCTAATGGTAGTGCCACTACCACCACCCATATAAAAACCTAGACTTTTCCTAACTATGTTAGGATTGGCATCAAGTTTAACCGGATCCAGCTGAATACCAGTAAGGTAAAACCAGGATAGTTGCCTCAGGGTTATAGTTGCCCACGACCATCGCCTCCCACACATCAGGACCCGAGGTGGCGGCGCGTAGTGTTCCACGCGCGCCCCTCTAAGACGTCGCGGTGGGAGTCAAACAGCTCACTCCCTCCCCAACCCGAGGTCGAAGCCCGCTGAGGCGGATCGAAATTAGTCGGGGGTTGCAGCAGTATCGTATGTTTCCACGACCCCCAGTGTAGGTGTGAGACGGAACACTGGGTTGGTTTTTAGTCAGTAGGAGTCTGACAGACCCTCCCAGGGCCAGACATCCAATGAGGATTTTCCACCACGGAATAAATAAAAAGGGGATATAGCTGCCCCGATTGTAATTACTCTAGTTTCACGGATGAATCGCACGCTATGTTTTTTAATAAATCGAAAGATTCTGCAACTACCACTAAGTTAATCGTTTCTGATGTCTCTGTGCGATGGGAAGGCAAAATGTGATCAAAGTTTTTGCGGGATAGATGTCCTGTTTCTCAGTACCCAAACGTGGATTTCGCAACTGTCTCCTATGTGGGACAGATGTCCCTGAATATAAAGGTCCGCAAGAATTGGTTATACTCTGATAATATTAAAGCTGTTTTCATTTTGTAGATAAAAACCAAAGAACCGGCCAGTTTTACAAATAAAGTATTTAGCTTTTTGTACTGAGATATATAGAATGATTTCAAAAAGTGTGGCGACTATCCGGCTTCGGAACGACTACCTTCTGACTATACGTAACGACTGTAAAAGATATAAAAATGACACTTAGCTGGGAACATACCCCTTGGCAAGACCATAGCTTAAGGTGTTTTAAGCAAACAATACACATCTATTATTATGACGACTATCGACTACAGTTACCATCGTCGACAGCCGATATCGCGTACATACTTTCTAAGAAAATTTCTATTGCAAATCGGTCGAATTGCGTCCAAGGGAATGTATGCGGAGAGGTCGCTTTCTGGTTTGTGGAAATATCTAATACCTTTAAACCTCAGATCAAATAAAAAGTTAAGATGGAACGTTGCAAACAACAAGGTGAAGCCGGTTAAAACTACGTCTTGCCATATAAAACACAATTACACACACACACGTACTACGAAACTACCCCTTAGCTTGTCAGTTGAGATTAATTAATTGATCTGAGAGCTCGACTGTATAGTCACTTGTATATATATAATCTGCATCTCGTAAACGGCTCCAATGATTTTCATGAAATTTTGTATGCGTGGGGTTTCGGGAGCGATAAATCGATCTAGCTAGGTTTCATTTTTAGAAAACGACGTTTTCTCTATTTTCAACCGAGCAGAGCTCGGTCGCCCAGGTACTTTTATTAAAGAAAAATAAATTATGTAATTGGATTGGATTTTAATAATTCATTCAACAAAATACAGGATCTAACGGGCGTTAAACAATCAATCGCATTATTTTGCTATAATTTTACCAATATTACTTACACAAAATAAAAACTTAATGAATACAATAATTAAGGAATACATTACGTTTGACAACAGCACCAAATATTAGCAAAACGACGCAAACTAGCACTTTCATGTTTGTTTGTTTCAATTGAACGTAACGTTTATAAATATAATAAGAAGACACGTCGGAGCTAGTTCGATACTAAAGTGTCAGCGGGGAAATAATTCAACAATGATAACGTGCAGCTAGGTCTAGAGTACACTGCGTTGTAAACTGTTACAGATTTCAGCTGTATTTATATTCCAAAACAAGTCGAGCAAAGAGCACAGCCGTACCATCCTTGTCTCGGAAGCCATTTAGAAAATATTTGCCCTGTAACTTCGTTGTGAAAGCAAGAACCCTGAATTTTCTGTGACTAAGAGAACATAACTGTTAGCGACGCGCTCAATAGTTTTAGAAAAAAGTAATGTCATACATAATGTCGTAGTTATAAGCTGAGAACCGAATGAAGTGGAAGAACATCGTGCATAAAGCCACGAATTCCTTTCAGGGACATGACCTACAGTAATGTAGAACGCGACCAGGAAGAGAACACCCAGGCGTGTATTTTTTTCTGCAAAAAGAATCCAATTCCATCCGGCTCCTTGCCGAGTGACCGTTCCGAAAACGGACCATCTTGAGCTTCTTGGCCGGCAATCGAACATCAATAATAATTTTATCCATACATTGAGGCAAAGACTCAGCTGGCTGCCTAGTTGGGGATCCTTGCGAAGGTGAGACGCGGCGGCACTTCACGCCAGAACAGCTGCTTAACTTGTATCAAGCGCAAGTTCGATCATGCATGGAGTACTGCTCTCATCTCTGGGACGTATCGATACATCCCTAGTGAATATAAAATAATAACCTTGTAATACCAGTCAAATGTCGCAGATTGTCTAAAGAAGGCTATCACCTATTGTTACAAGCTTTTATTTACTTTCACCTTTCAATTCGACTCACTTCCCAGTGTCCGCTTGAGCTGAAATTTCGCACACTCGTAAGTTGGTTTCTCATGACAATACAATTTCTAAATATAACTTGTATTGTAATATAAATCTAACTATAATTTCTAAAGATAGCTTGTTAAAAAAATATTTTAATATAAATATTGTTCTCATTATCTTTATTTTCACCTTCTACTAATGCCCTGTCAATTACTGGAGGTTTTCATCTATACTAATATTATAAAGGGGAAAGATTTGTATTTTTTTATGTAACGAATAATCTTAAAAAGTACTCGACTGATTTCAAAAATTCTTTCACCGTTGGGAAGCTACACTATCCCCGAGTGGCATAGGCTACTATTTATCCCTGTATTCCCACGGGGACAGGAACTACGCGGGTGAAACCGTGAGACGTCAGCTAGTTTTTAATAATCTAGATTTAGGGTTTGCAATGTTAAAGATAAACCTTTAAATTACATTACATAGGAATTGAAAATTCACATTGGTACTTTACAATCTATTGGTTCTTGGTCACAATAAGGCAAGATCTTCCACTGGGCCACCACAAGCACAATAACACAATATTTTATGATACACGGAATATATAAAAAAAACGAAAAAATTCATATACATTTTATTTAGATTATTATAACAATAATGTCAAAATAATTTCAAACCAATGACTAACAGTGTGGTAACTAAACGTAGATCATTATGAAGATAACTAGTTTATTTTAACTTAAACTTAATTATAATAATTATATTAGAATTTACATCACTTAGTTAATGTAGCTTTTATTATGTACTTATTGCAATTTTTCATTATTTTGGGGTCATGGCAGTGCGTCCAAGTCGAGCAAACATAATAATTTTATCAAAAAATAACCAATATACTCTCATCTTCTACTTTCTTACGTCGGCTTTTCAAAATACGAAAGAAAATAGAATATTCCTTTTTAAATATAATCTATGATGGTGCGTTATTTATTCGTGGTGGTTATTTAAAAACATAAATTATTACGGTAGTGTTTCAAGTCAATAAGAACGTAATTCCGTAAGTTCATAGTGTGATAAAATCAGTAAGTATTATACTGTGCGTACATTTAATTGTTGTCAAATATCGGGTTTTGTTCGTATTCAAAAGTATAGTTTTATATTTTCTAAACTAGTGACAGGCAATATTTTTTACCAAACAATTAGTGGGTGTTTTTTACAGAAGTCACGGTAATTCACATTTTCACATTTAATATCATGGGACTTAATCCTACACAAATAAATTAATATTAACACAAAAAAAAATATCTCATAATCATAACTTTACATAATCTTCATAAAACATTAACATTTTACTTATGCTTTCATCGTCTTATTGATTCTCGCAATTAATTGTACATAGAACACCGCATACTAAAAATATTGGCAGCACGGCAGTGCACCGGAAAGTTATTTTAATATTTAGTGCAAGTGCAATTTATTTTATCTTCCGTGTCAATATTTTTTGCGAACTGGTTATTTTACACTTATACACATATAAAATCAGATCTGCATTTCACAAAAATGTATATATCGCATTTATAATGTTGTAATTTACTAAACCTATAAACAAATATTGCTAAATAAAACAGGTATTAGAAGACCTCCTTCCTAAACCCGAAGCCAAACTGGTCGCACTTGACCCTGAGTATCTTGGCAAGCTGTGGTGGTCCGCAGTAGAAGACGGTCACCTTGCCTTTGTTCTGTTCCTGCAGCTGCTTGAACACCTTATCCCAGTTCGGACGACCTGCGTTCGTTCTAGTCTTTAGACCCGTTATTAGATCGCGTTTTTCCTGAAAACAATTAAGGATTTTATAAAAAAAATATGTTTTTTTATATGGTTTATAAGTATAAAATGACACAGGCGTACACACACTACACCTTCGTGACTCAAAAAGGAATTGCAGGATACAGATTAGTGTCGCAGTTAAGCTGTGCCATGTTCAGTTTTCCACATTTTAGCACTACGCTTAAATGAGGAACACTGAAAGCTCACTTTGCCAAGAGACAAGGGTTTAGATTGAAATGTGATCATGAAAACAAAAACAACTTACACAATAACATGCAACTACAAAAACACAATACTACGAGTATATACATTTTTTTTATGTAATACAATCAGCAGAATTGGGAGTTATTTTCACAAAAACTGGGTTGAAATTATCGTTTGCAAAGAGTTCTATAAATATAAGACTTTTACAGACATCACAGCCACAGTGTGTCTTGTATTGTGCCAAATAAGTGAGTTTACTTTTTCTTTTCTTCTGTTCATGGATCAATAGATATACCCACCTTCTCATGCAACAGATCCAACGCCAGCTGCAGCCCCACAGCCTTCATGTCCGACTTCTGCAGCGCGCTGGTGATGTACATGTGCATGTCCAGGAACCGGTCCAGCGCACCGCCTAGCTCGGCCTGTTCGATCTCTAGTTGGGACAGCAGGGAGACGAACCACTCGAATGAACGCTGCTCGCGGTTTATCCAGAAGAAGTCCACCTGGGAAGGAACGTAAACAAGTCAGAAATGAATCTGCCTAGCAATTTCACAACTATATTGGTGTAGGCTTCCAGTGGACTGGATGCAGTTGAAAACTAGTATTTTACCAAGGAGATCCCCCTCTTCGTATAATTATTTTAGGCATTATGTTGTTTGGCATAACGTTTACGCATAACTTTTATCGGCAATATAATACTTTGGCATAATGCAAAGGTTAGCATAACTGTCATTTGGTCTAATTTGTTTTGCCATAATTCGGAGTTGCATAAATATTTAATGCAGAATTCTTAATAGTCATAATAATAATTTTATGGGTACATATTTGAACGTCGAACATTAAAATACCTACGGGTAAAATCAAAAAATGTCAATTTTCAAAATGCGTAATGATCATTATGCTGAATTTCGTTATGCCAATGTAAATTATGGAAATATATTTTATGCTTATCATTAGTAAACCTTTTACCAATACATATACGAATGTCCAATTTTTCCATTCTATATACTGACATGATTATTTAATGACACTGATTCAATCGGCACTAAAAAACATATGTGCTTACTCTTTTTTAATGAACAACACGTAAGGTAAGAAAACCAGTTATTGGCACTTTAAGAGAGTGCCTCCCCTAGCTTTGTAATCAAATGCCCAGAAAATCATATTGATATGCACTAGCATACAAAAATTATAATGACATCGAAGGCAAAATTCTAATCTTTATTTTAAGAGTTTTTTTTCTAATTATATTTTCTCTAAATTATAAAAAACAATCTAAAATCTTTTTACTGGTATAGAAATTCCAACATTGCGTTATCTATTTTTAGGTTTTCTTATTTTTAGCCTTTAAACTCAGAAGTGCCAATAGCAGGAGGAATGCCAGCGATAGGGTGGTTTACCTTACTTGATCATAAATTTTATTATGCTCAAATTGTTTTCATGAAGATAGAGGAAAGTTTATACCCATATTTTCCCATTTGTGAGATACAAATGGAACACAAATGGAACCCTGATCAATCTGGGGATCGAATATACCTTTGCCGTTGCCTTACCTTCTTTAAATTCATATTATGCCTAGGCATATCCGTCGCCCAGGTGTGGCCGCACTTGGGACAGTCCTGGCGCGCGCTCCAGTAGCGGTACATGACAGCCTGCAGGATCGATGCGAAGGGCGTCACCCCTATACCGGCCGCCACCAGGGCAGCATGCTGGGCGAGGAATATGTGGGAGGAGGCAGCGCCATAAGGACCGTCGAGGTAGATCTGGAAAAAGCAGGTGAGGTGTGTTCTACAGGGTCATTTATAAAACACTAATAACCTTTCAGGGTTTAAAAGCACTCACAATTACGAACACATATTAGTATGAGACAACCTCTAAAATATCAAAAAATTAATCAGCTTTTTCATACAAAACTTTTTCCTGTTTTTGTATTTTTTTTATAAAAAGATTTTCACTTTTTAGATGTGGTGCATATCTATAATGCCCACAGTTATGCCAGAATAGATTACCCGAATAACATCAAACTTGAACACAACCTGTGAAATTAGAGTGTCACCATCTGCGTACCCCTGTAGAGTGTACCGGCGTGATGTTATCTTATGAAATGGTGTAAATAATAAACAGACATGTGATCGCAGCAATCCCGAGAAATTTCCCATCATTTATTGAAGAGTTCTGTTTTATATCTCCGAAGTTCTTCATCAAATCTTGGTCATTTAAACAGAGCCTCATAAGAAACACCAGCTTTCAAATAAATAAAGAATCATCAAAATTGGTTCGCGTAATAAAAAGTTCTGAGATGACACACAAAAAAAATACAATCGAATTGATACCCTCTCCTTTTTGAAGTCGGGTAAAGATGCAATATGTAACGACCTAATAACTGAAATGTTTTTCTAAATTTTAGTTAGTCGAATAAAACAAGTAGTTTATAATCGTAACTGTCTTAAAAATGATCGCGATCACGCTGCCAATTTCTTTTTTAGACTTTGCCCCGCTCTAGGAATTTCTGCAGTCTCGTGGGTGCGTTTATTAAAACCCACGTACATAAACACCCAGACCTGGAATAACTATCTATAGACCATACACATATTTGTCCCGCATGGAATCAAACACGCAACAGCTAGTCACTCAGCCACTGCACCAACCGGCACCGTATATGGAGCTATGAGGTAAACATAATTTGCCAATCACATTTAACTATTTTGTCGAGAAGGCTGTAAGAAGAATGAAATTAATAGGATACTTAAACACTAAACTACCTCCAAAGGCTTTCCAATAGGATAGTTGTTATCGAAGTCGTCCGTGGCCTCCGAGCCATCATTATCAACTTCCACTATTTTCTCCGGCTGATTTTCCACGTCTCTGTCCGGAGACAGACTTTTTGACAGACGACGCCGAGCTGTGAAAATATAATAATTAGTCATTGGGATAGGTGTTTAGATGCTCGCTGATGCCTGAATGCTGTACCTTAAATTTACAAATATCTTAATAATTTAGTTTCTAAAGTAAATTTTATTGAATACCAATTCAATCAATTATATGTATTTTTTAATTTTATTTTATTTTGATATCGTTTTATTTTTATTTAAGTATTTAATTTTAATTATATGTCCTTCGATTTTCCTTTAGGTAACGGTGAAGGAAAACATCGTGAGTAAACCGGCATGTCCTAGAACCAAAAGTTTGAAGACATGTGACATCCACCAACCCGCTCTAGGCTCGCGTGGTGGATTACGGCCCATTCCCTCTCACAGGGAGGAGGCCTGCACGCATAACGGATCAAATGCGAGTCTAAGTACGGAAAAAGAGTACATCTATCCTATTCTATCCTTTTTTTAATTCTTATTTTAATTTATGCGACTATGACAATGATGTGCATACCTATAAGCGACTTGCTTAGACAGGATCTTTTTTGTTAATTTCTGGTATGAATATGTAAATGAGTCGTTGGTGTGCCTTGTTCAATATATAAATCAACAATTAATATAAGGTAGTACTATTGTCAAAGCAAAAGATGCGAGAACCATTTATTTTGTGGCCTAATTTGAAAGAGGCCTATGACCAGCAGTAGTTCAGGCTAAATGGGTTTGTAAGTTTCTGCGAATCAGAGGTTGACCAAGCTTTCAGAAACAGAATGAATGGTCTTGGTTAAAAAATCTGTTAAAAATCATAAACCCGAGTCGAAGTCGAACTAAAAAAAACTTTTTACAAAAAAAAATATACCGACATTCAAAGAAAAACACTACAAAGTGAAAAATTACTTTCGTTTTGGAAGTCGGTTTCTTTGGTAGGTACCAATTTTATTCGTTATGGACACCGACTTCCAAAAATAAAGTTGTAGTTGTAGTTTTTTATTTGGAAGTCGGTAGTATTTTTTTGTATAAATGTTTTTTATTTTCAGTTTTTTAGTTGTACCTACCTAATAGGCAAGTTCTTTAGTAAGGTACCTATAACGCCCGAATAGATTACCCGAATATCATGAAACTTTAACATAAGCGGTGAAATGAGAGATCTGCGTACCCGTATTATATAAACAATAAACAGACATGCGGTTGCAGCAATCCCGAGAGATTTGCCGTTATTTATTGAAGAGTTCTGTTGTAAATCTTCGAAGTTCTTCATCAGATCTTCACCAAATGAAGATGGGACCAATTTCGAAACATACTTTTTCAAACAAAATAAGATTTTTTTTAAATCGGTCCGAAATTGACGGAGTTATCAGGGAACGAAAAAAAAAAAGAAACTTAAAGTCGAACATAGAACCTCCTCCTTTTTGGAAAGTCGTTTAAAAATACATTCATAGTCCGCAAAATAACTTACCAAGCGTCAGTATACTATCATTACTCCGTCTCCTCTCATCAAAACTGGGAGTCTTGAAGGCTATGATCGTCGGCTTGGTCCTCATGTAGCGGAAGCTGTGCACCAGAGATTTGTTCTGCGGGATCTTGCACGCGAGACCGAACGATTTGCGAGCGCTCAGTATTGAACTCTCGTTTAGCTTGCTTTCTGATTCTGAACGCATGAAGTCACGGAGACTGGGGAGAAAATATTTACAAAATTAAAATTATTGATCTAAAAATCTTTTTTTAAACAAGCTCTTTTCGTATTCTTCTTCTATCATGGCAGTGCACAAAAATAACAAGTCCGCCCTCTTGGGCCGTCCGCCATATTGGCTTAAGAATGACGTCACTTAGTTAACCATGCATTGTCATCCAAAGTAAACGTGTATGCAAAATTTCAACTTAATCGGTGGAGGATACCTGCTTTAAAATACAGTTGCAAAATTTGATCCGAACACACTTACATACATACATACACACATACAAATATTGCAAGTTAAATAAAAGCTTGTAAAAAACTAGAAATTTTCTGAAGCTTCACACACGAGGGATATTCCATAGGAACCTTCCATTATTCGGGATAAAAAGTAGTTGAATCAGAGCGGCTGTAAGAACTTGGCGGGGCTTTAGCGTACACCCAAATTGAGAAAAAAAAAACTTTCTTAGAATTGGGATGTTTCCTGGGTAGAAAAATGATAATTATATTTGGTCCGTCAGTGAGATTATCACATTACATTTGGTCCGTCAGTGAGATTATCAAATTATATTTGGTCCGTCAGTGAGATTATCAAATTATATTTGGTCCGTCAGTGAGATTATAAAATTATATTGGACTCGTATTTTTTGCTTTATCAAATAAATAAAAATTGACAAAGATAAAGCGCATAAAAGTTCAGGAGTGGGGGCTTGTGACGTCACTTTGTCAGTATAAATTGTAGCACGGCGTGACGTCACACGATATTTCAACGCACTGTATCGTCGTGATTTTATTTACGAGAAATAAGTAAAATACGTGTCCATTATTTTAGGTAATCTAATTGACGGAATAAATAATATTTATTGTCATCATCCCTATTCTTAATTCCTGTATTAGCTTATTATGATCATGGTTTTAAATATTGTTTAAATTAACGTTTATTTCATACTTTCGTCCATAAGTACAAACGACAATACGTAACACGAAATATACAACAATGCACACAATAAACAATACTAAGTACAGTGACACAAAAATAAAATAAAACTCAATAAACGAATTCAAACAATATAGGTAATAAAATACGAGTGACAACACATTAAGAGAAAATTTGGGCAGAGAGCGCCGACTTAATTTCCTAAGTAAAACGTCATTGGCTCTCGTCTATTTCCTTCTCCAATATTAAAGCAATTTAAAAGATATTTCATAAACTGAATGAAAGATATATACTATGCCCCTATGTTTTCCTTTTTGATGATTAAATACACTAGAACACTTAAAAAATGCTCGAATTGTCCTAATAAACAAATTTGACAAATATAAATGAAAAGAGTGTCCCAAGCCAAATTCTCAGACAAATAAAAACTCACGCCATCAACCGCTGCCGTTTCTTGACGTTCTTTTGCACATCGGGCATGGAACGTGACTTCTCCAGTGTTCTGGCCGGAGCTAGCAGCAGGGCGGGGTTGTAGGACACCTTGGTGGGTGACTTTGGTGCTGCAAATTAAGAAAGTTTTACATTTCATCAACCTCATCGTCATCACACACAAGAAATCAAGCATCATCAAGGACAATAAAGACTGGAATCAAGATCATTGAAAATAAAACCGGTAATTCGGTAACATTTGGAATAAACTACATAGACATAAAGTTCTTGATAGAATTAGCGTATCGTTAGAAAGAAAGAAAACCAAGAAACTAAAACTATTAATTGTCAGTGTGTGTCAGTTCATCAGGTACACACAAATAAACTAAAAAGTGACCATTTAAAAATAAATGTGCGGTTCAGCAAGGTTGTCAATGTTTTATGGTATTTATTTCCGCCCAAAGATGCGTTCAAATTAGTGTTGAAATATGGAATTTTCGACGCTCATAACTTACAAATAGATTCTTTTTTACTTTTTTGTTTCCATACAGGGCTAGATAATGATGAGACAAATTGATATATTTTTTTATTTTGAGCGTACACCTTCCAACAGTGGAGTAGTCGGTTACTAAGTTTGAATGGAAGAATGACTGACTAGGGCAACCTTAACTAGAGTATCTGTTGTGCTATTCTGTAGATAGTTCACCATGATGTGACTGAAAATTCCTAGCGCTGTCGGTTGAAATGACTACTCGCTCCGAGCACACTTCACCTAAGTCATCACGGTCTACAGAATCGACCAGCTGGTCACCTTGTGGGCCATAGTACATGATAGGTCAAAACGACGTTTCTATATATACCTTCATTAGTTTTAACATCTCCATTCCCGTCCTCTCCTACATACGCGTCGTTGGAGTAAGACCTCGGAGAGAAGTCCACGGAACGCTTCTTAGCGCTCGCGATGGAGCTCTTGCGACTCTTCTTACTCTGACTGGATATTGAGCGTGCTAGCTTCCTGTAATGATGGAGTGTTGGTTATTTAAGCTGCCTGTAGGATGGCATGTTGGTTATTTTAGCTTCCTGTAAGGATGGAGTGTTGGTTATTTAAGCTTCCTGTAGGACGGAGTGTTGGTTATTTAAGCTGCCTGTAGGATGGCGTGTTGGTTATTTTACCTTCCTGTAAGGATGCAGTGTTGGTTATTTTAGCTGCCTGCAAGGATGGAGTGTTGGTTATTTTAGCTTTCTGTAAGGATGGTGTTGGTTATTTTGGCTTCCCGTAAGGATGGAGTGTTGGTTATTTAAGCTGCCTGTAGGATGGCATGTTGGTTATTTTAGCTTCCTGTAAAGATGGAGTGTTGGTTATTTAAGCTTCCTGTAGGACGGAGTGTTGGTTATTTAAGCTGCCTGTAGGATGGCGTGTTGGTTATTTTACCTTCCTGTAAGGATGCAGTGTTGGTTATTTTAGCTGCCTGCAAGGATGGAGTGTTGGTTATTTTAGCTTTCTGTAAGGATGGTGTTGGTTATTTTGGCTTCCCGTAAGGATGGAGTGTTGGTTATTTTAGCTTCTTGTAAGGGTGGAGTGTTGGTTATTTTAGCTTTCTGTAAGGATGGAGTGTTGGTTATTTTAGCTTCCTGTAAGGATGGAGTGTTGGTTGTTTTAGCTTTCTGTAAGGATAGTGTTGGTTATTTTGGCTTCCTGTAAGGTTAGAGTGTTGGTTATTTTAGCTTCCTGTACGGATGGAGTGTTGGTTATTTTGAAGCTCATTGCAAGGTCAAACATGATATGAGCAAATCCAGTACTCGGCAAATGTTTAAGCTAGTGCACCCATAGTAAGGCCACATTTATCGATATAAATTTATTTAAAAAGCAATTCAATAAAACATACTGCACATTAAATGAATACTTTGCAGATAAAAATGTATGTGTACCCACAATTAAATAATAATGGTGCAAATTGTGTCCGATGTATTTTATTTGTAATATTGTTGACGATGTGTTGACTGTATTAGAATCTGACATTACTTTCTTATTAATGATTACTATGAGTCAGTGAGTCAGTGAGGACAAACGTTCAAATATACAAGTGTACAATGGGCGGTCTTATCGCACTAGGCAATCTCTTACAGACAACCTTTATGCCCATACCATTTATTAATAACCATATGCCATTTATTAATTTTATATTAATTTCAAATTATGATATTGTATATCTTTTTATAATAATTTAGCATTTATTAGTGGGACACAGTGAACTGCGCATTCACTTAACATCGAGACATGTATATAAATTTACTGTGTTGAGTGGAGTTTCTTGTCCGTTCTTCTCGATAACAAGCTACTTGTCCGAATGGATGGTAGAATCAATTATTATTACTTTTAAATTTTCCGCTAAATGGCCGCTCAATGGCCGCTTCAAAAGTGCCGCTCAATGGCCTAATAGAACCAAAAAGTTTTGATTTTTTGTCAATAGTCTTGAATTTGTAGTATAGGGCGAAACTATTGGCATCAACCGGCCACAAACCTAGCCTCCGGGCTGCTACATGTCTCGATTTTTTGTGTATCAAGAAAATGAGTTATCTCTCAAATTTAAATGCAGTGCTTCTATTAACTTATTGTAACTTATTCTGTGTTTTTTTCTAACTGATGTAGAAAGTATCCATCCAAATCCTTTAACTCCATAGTCTTTGAAGAATGAGACCAAGCAAAACAGAAAAAAAGGGGGTTTACTAATGATAAGCATAAAATATTTTCCCATAATTTACATTGGCATAACGAAATTCAGCATAATGATCTTTGCGCATAATGTTATAAGGCATAAATGCTTTGCCATAATGTATATTACCATAAATACTGCTGGCATAATAATAATAATGCCTAATCTTATAAAGCATAATGTAATAAACGCATAATGATATTTACACACCTTTTATTCATTTCTTTGGAATAAAACAAATATGTTCGCGGCTCAATGCACCCTGCCGTACCTTAACCTAATTAATTTGAGTCCTTATATCAATTTAGATATTTTAGTATAACAATTTTCAATCGATTCAAATGGATATTAAAGTTTTCGATATTTTGAAAATTTACATTTTACCCGTAGGTATTTTAATTTTCAACGTTCAAATATGTACCCATAAAATTATTATGACAAATAAATATTATGCTTTAAATATTTTTGCAACTTTTGCATTATGCCAAAGTATTATTATGCCGCATTATTATTATGCTTATAAAAGTTATGCGAAAACGTTATGCCTAAAAAAAATATGCCAAGAGGGGGATTCCCAAAAAACCGGCCAAGTGCGAGTCGGACTCTTGCACGAAGGGTTCCGTACCATTATCGCAAAAAAACGGCAAAATAACCACTTTTGTTGTATGGGAAACCCACTTAAATAATTATTTTATTCAGTTTTTAGTATTTGTTTTGTTTCAACTGTCTAGCTATCACGGTTCACGAGATACAGTCTGGTGACAGACAGACAGACAGACAGACGGACCGCGGAGTCTCAGTAATAGGGTCCCGTTTTTACCCTTTGGGTACGGTACCCTAAAAAAAGATACTTACTCATGTCCACTCTCGATGGCTGGCAGTTCTTCCCCATGCAGTCTGGCCTGTTCTCTTTCAAAATACGCGTACAGACGGTTGGTCCACTGGCCCACGCCGCGGATGTGAAGCCAGATGTAATCTGAAGTAAGAAAGTATCAATAATTTAGAAGATTGTTCCAGATAAGGTATACTAATGAGAGAGGTAAGCAATAATTGCAAAAAAATAAATGAAGCTGCATGATTTTGTTTGTCTGACAGAAAAACAATCTTTGATAATATTTTCGCTTTTACAATAAATTGCTCAGAATATTTCAAAAGGCTATTCTGCCAGCCCAAGTGGAAGCTAATCCTAACAAGTCTATATCTTCATGTTTGCATGGTTCATAAGCACTCTGCACTTATTTATTTATTTATTATTTATTATATTCTTTATTGTACACCTTTAAAAAATACATACAGAACAAACATTTTCAAGCACTGTGTACAATGGGCGGTCTTATCGCACAGGGCAATCTCTTACAGACAACCTTTGGACCTTATCAACATCAGAATCGTATAATCTTACTGGATGTATCAAGAAGTGTGTCAGTCAGTCTTCTTCATCGTCTATCAGACATTTACTGGCTAATACGACACCACACAGTAAAGATTCTGCCTTATAACGATGCTCAAATGTGTTGTAGGCGTAATGTGCTCTCTAGGAACGGAAGAGTTTGTACCGGATTATCTGATCACGCTCGGAACGATCTTGGCAAGCGTTGCTTAACTTTCGATCGACCCGAGCATTTTTATAGCTCAATTCCTTAGGCCATCTTTAATTTACTGGGTCAAATCTAACTCTTGTTCTAATTTTAGGTATCCGAGCAGTGGTGGCCCAGTGGTAACGGTCGCGACTTGTATGTTGTAGGTGTTGGTTTCGAACTCAGGCAGGCGCTTTACTTTGTGTAAATTATTTCATCACCACTGCTCTCAAAACGGTGAAGGAAAACATATTTAGGAAACCGGCATTTCTGAGAACCAAACATTCGAAGACATGTGACATCCTCCAACTAGCACTGGGTCCGCGTGGTGGATTAAGGTCCATTCCCTCTCACGGAGAGGAGGCCTACGTCCCAGCAGTGGGAACATTAAAAGGCTAATGATGATGATTATCCGAAACTTATAATATAGTAACAAAATTCACCTACCTTCTTGCTCCGGCGCGCTACTAATAGTAAATGGATGCCACTCATACGTCGCTATAGCAGGGATGTTCACGAACACGTAGTCTCCTGCGTGGAAGTGGAACAGAGGGGGACGCTTCACAACAAGGTGCGTGACGCGGGAGGGGAGTAGGATGCCTGAAGAGATGTAGGTCTTGCCACGTTCCGATCTGGAATGATGTAACAGTTAAAAAAAAATACTGAAGAATAAATGGGGCTGTTTAACATATATTCCATACACAAGCTGTCAAACCGCCATTTTTATTCCTCAATTAAATTGAAAAGTCATTTCTAAGTTATAGTAAATAGTTCACGTTACAGTGTCAAGATTTTTATTAACGATCTTTTTATAAGTAACTTGCGTGTCGATACAAATATATCTAGATTTTAGAAAGAAGAGAAGAATATTAAATTTATGTTTGGCCCAGTATTCAGCTCCTATGGTCTGCCACCACGATGGTACCATTTGCTGAAGTGTGATTATTATTTTACGAGCAAATTTTTCAAACAAAACTTTATAGCTTTTCTGTCAAACTTGGCTGTACACACTACCATGCAAAACTTTATACTTTCTTACAAAGAACCTTCTTCACAGAAGTGTACTATTTCTTACCTCATCCAGGCCAATCTCATGATCCTCTCAGACACGTAGATGGTTCCTGGTACCACGAACCACTTCCAGAAGTTGGGCGCATGCATCAGAAGAAGCAACCAGAAGGGTACGTACAGAAGATGCGTCCAGTAGAATATCTGAGAAAATAAAAGGCAGAGACGAGTTATTTTCTATTCAGGAGTTAGAAAAATAAGTAAATAATGATATGTAATGATCATGTGTAGAGATCAGATTGCATGCAAAATAAAAAATACGAAATATGCATGAAACATTCTTAAAATATGCATGAAAAATGTCAATATATGCAACATTTAATAATAAACAAGCTTTTATATTAAAAAGTGCATTGCCACGAGCAACAAACGTGTGTGCAAAATTCCAGCTCAATCCAACACCGGGAATTTGCACAATTTTAACTTGATAGATTTGATTACAGACGATATGCATTTATGTAAGCAAAAGTGCATGAAAAGTGTAAAAATATGCAACAATAAATAAAAAAAACCGTCGAAAAAACATATAATCAATTTTATTCTTAGTACCAGATACTTGTATAAGCGCAAAAGTACCATTCCACATCAAAATTTGCACGAAAATATGCATTTTCTCTAGGTTTTAATTAAAATTGTATGCAATAACCGGTGCAAAGGGACTAAATATGGAAATGCATATGCAACAGATCAAAAAATTATTTATTCAAGGCAGACGTGAATGGAAACGCCTCCGATCTCCTGAGAAAAACGAGGAAAAAAACACATATCCCAATAAAATTTGTAACACCACAAATAAAAGATTAAGAAAGAAAAAGTATTTATTTGCCACAAAAAAATCTACAAGACCGTGTAACACAAATTAAACAAATGTTAACATTTACAAATACTGTGCAATTCCAACAGTACAACAGGTAGAATTGACAACCCCCTTATTTGAAGACGGCTAAATACAGAATACTCACCTGATTCTTTGGTACGCACATGCATTCTTGCTAAAGTGATAAAATTAATAACATTAATATGAATTTTAATATTTTAGAGAATAAAAAAAACAATATTGTGTGTACAGCTGAAGATGGAACGCTATTCCCTACTGGAGTCTGTGTTTCCTGATATCTACAAACTGGGGGTCTTTTAGTCAAGAGTGAATAGATTCATTCTGGGCAAGCGTGCTTTATCGTCGACCACATCATCGCGGACCATCCGGTGAGATAGTGGTCAAACGCAAGCCTATCGTTACCCTACAAAAGCTGTAAAAACTCAAGTCTTTTTTCTTACCTCAAAACTGCCTCCCCTTCTAATAAAAGGCTGGCTACAGACGAACATGACCAGCAGTATCACAACCAAGGCGATGCCGGTGGGGTTGGCGCAGCCGCCTACCATCCCAAAGAGGCCTGGCTTCTCTGTGAGCAGCCATTCTGATAGAGTGTAGTTGGCCTTATTGAGGTCTGGGTCATGGACTACCACGAGACCTGGAAGGTAAGGAATAGAATTATAATACAAATTGAAATGCAGAATGATTTATATGTACACATTGCCCTATGACACTAAGCGGTAACAGAGAGCAGTGGTGGCCCAGTGGTAACGGCT
Organism: Orthosia cruda; assembly: GCA_964057195.1. Lineage (NCBI taxonomy): Eukaryota > Metazoa > Arthropoda > Insecta > Lepidoptera > Noctuidae > Orthosia > Orthosia cruda. The sequence continues at coordinate 18,010,535 of OZ059833.1, read as the reverse complement.
ACGACCTACAATTCGTAGATCGTCGGTTCGAACCCAGGCAGGTGCTTTACTTTTTGTAAATTATTTCATCATCACTGCTCTCAAAACGGTGAAGGAAAACATGGTGAGGAAACCGGCATGTCATAGAACCAAAAATTCGGAGACATGTGATATCCACCAACCCGCACTGGGCCCGCGTGCTGGATTACGGTCAATTCCCTCTCACAGAGAGGGAGCCTGTGTCCCAGCAGTGGGAACATTAAAAGGCTGATGATGACTCAGCGGTAGCAATAGGTATCTGGTATATACAAACAATCTGAACATTGGCGTCAAGTTGCAACCTAGTCTGTCGGTTTTTTATCGGTTACATTTCGGCGAGTGTGCATTGGAATTGCATGAACTAATTCCTCCTAGCCCTTTCAATCATCGGACTACAAGACGTACGGCGATGCGTTTTGACCAAATGACCAAATGTTTTGGGAATACTTTCATTATGCGTACAGCTAAGGGGTGATAGTAGTATTTCCTGATAGTTACAACCTAGTCAAGAGTGTATAGGTTTCTTCTAGGTAAGCGTGCTACATCGTCGACCACATCATCTCTTACCATCAGTTGAGATAGTGGTCAAGCGCGAGCCTACCAATAATAAAAAAAGAAATCTTTAAAATATTTTTTATAATAATTAGTCAGGCCCGGTCATGGATCAGTTTTATTTGTTTCCGAACCGAAGGTATAAGTGAATATAAACGTTTTTCCTAAACCTATACGAACGTAATAAATTATAAGTACTTTTTCTTAACTCTAAACGAATTCACAACATTGCATCTTCATTATCCTACTGTCTTTCAATCCCAATTTATGTTAATGGTATTTTTGTATGTAACAAATAAACGTAAAAACTACTAGACCGATTTCAAAAATTCTTTCACCGTTGGGAAGCTACACTATCCCCGGGTGACATAGGTACTTTTTATCCCTGTATTCCCACGGGAACACAGGGGAAAAAAATACATACAATGCATGTTTTTTTTTTGTCATTTTGTAATTTTCTTTTTGAATTTTATGTTTTTGATATTTAATTTACAATTTACTGACATTTGAACTTATTTTTTTTATTTTTTTTATGAATCTGCCCCACTCACATACACAAACACCCAGAGCCGGAACAACTATATGTAGGTCATACAAATATTTGTTCCGTGCGGGAATCGAACCCGCGACCCGCAGTGCAGTGCAGTCAATCGCTCAACCACTGCGCCAACCATGCGCACAATTTTTTACATATTTTTTTTAATGTTTATTGTTTTTTAATGTTTTGAAATTTTAGTTTTCAATTTACTGACATTTTATTTGATTGTCATTTTTTTTTTAATTTAACTAAATTTTTTTTGATATATGTTTTTTTTTAATTTAATTTATGAAATCCAATCCAAAATTATCTGAATTTGAAATAGGTTTTAATTTAATTATCACTATCTATTTATACAACTTTACAACTGCTATCTATTTTAAAATATCTTTGGATGACGTTATAAAAAATCTCTGGAGAATCGAACCCAGCTTACATAACGAGACAGCAAGACATGAAACAGGTTGTAGATAACGAGTAATAATTTCAACACTCCGTTCATAGCCGAAATAGCTCAGTTGGGAGAGCGTTAGACTGAAGATCTAAAGGTCCCTGGTTCAATCCCTGGTTTCGGCAGAAAACTCTTTTTGCAAAAAAAAAAAAATTTACTGAACATTTTTAAACCATATAAATATAATTATATCTTTGTTTTAATCAAACACTCACAAGTACTAAAAATAACTCTAAACGATTTGATTGAATAATCTTTTTGGTTACAATGTTATGGAAAAGATACACATTGTACTGGGCCACCGGAAAGATAATAAAATTGACAATGTCATGAAAACACAAATAAGAATTCAGTCAAGCTTGTTGATACTCATAGAAATAAAGAAAGAGACTAATTATGAATTATTAATACAAACATACTATATTGTGTAAGATCAATTTCTAATAAGAAAGACAGATACGACGCTCTACTAATCTTTAAATTTGTCTAAAATTCAAATTGGTATATTTAAGTAAGAATGGGTGTACAGTGACATTCAACTGAAAGCCAAGCCCGACATATTTTTTGGGAAATCCATAAAGATTGACATATTACATACGATGGAGACAGTAATATACATTGACATACCTATATAGTACTTACTACACAAAAGGAGTAAGTAAGGATCGTAGCAGATGTCATCCTGTATGTTCTGTCTACCCCCATGGGAAACAGGTGTGAGTTGAGAACAATAATGTTTTCTGCCACGGTTGCAGATGTATGGTACGTACAAGTTACAGACAAGGTTTCGTAGGCCAAGGGCATCAATAATTCCCCTGAATATTTCGAATGGCACAATTATGATGACGATTAAGAAAGCCGACTCCAATTAACGGAAAGTGACAAGGTCAAAGAAGAATGTTGATGAAGTAACATGGGTTATGGGTTATACTTACTAAAATTACACAAATGCATGCCAGTATGCACGGCGCTGTACACCACGATCAACACGCCAGTCAGCTTGTGGAGATAGATGTGGTGGTCCAGCGGTAGGTACGAGCTGAAGCCTCGGACACGCAGCTCGGTCAGGCAGTGGCGCAGCATGAGGACCAGCACCCAGGAGCAGGTGAAGTTTAGACATTGGCCTGGAATGGAATAGGAGATAATAATCTAGAGATAGGAAATGCAATGGATCAAATAATAACTTGGACAAATTTTATACAGACACGAGATGTTGATTTCAATAACATTCACATTTCAAAGTAAACAAATTAGATTACATTTGTAGTGGCCATCAAATGCTATTTTGTGTTCCTATACAGTATTTGAGAAGATGCTACTTTTAGAATAGAGTGCTAGTGAAAACTTTTATAGTTTCTCATGATCTACCCAGATCATAATTCAGTTTTGATACAAATTGAATTTCACTTCAACGCGATTGAGTGCGTTTAAAAACTCGCACAAAGACCACTGGACCTTAATGGATATCTGGATATCTGGATATTTTATAACACGGAACATATGCACTTACTGCAGTCTTATTATTAATTCATCAAGTCTGGAAAATGTAGCCACAGCGTTAAGAAACTATAAAGACTTAGGTAAACCGTGCGTTAAGAAACTAGCAACAAGTAGATATACCTTTTCGAAATCAATAACCAGAAATTTAATTTAGGAGTGTATCATAATTATTAAGAACAAAAAAAAATATCGAAACAAGATATATACAGACGATATAATATACGTAGACAACTCACCACAAGCCCTAGCAAAAATAATAAATCCGTTAGCATTCATCCTCCGATACTCCACGACCCTGGCGACGAATAGACCAGCATTCACCATGAAGAAGATCGCCAGGTACGTGAGGAACACGTAGTTGTTTCTGAAGTACGGCAGCGACAACTGGTACGGCTTGAGGTTCCAGAGGCGTTGGGCGAAGGAGACGGGCTTTGGGTCCTGCTTGGGAGGGACTAGCCAGCGGTCTATGCTGTGAAGGAAATGGTTGATGGTGAGAGAAAAGATGATGATAAATAAAAAGCGTATTAGTCCAAGATTTGTATTTCTAATATACACATTGACTTTAAGATAATGATTTCATTTGTCTGTAAATCTTGAGAAGACTCAAAACTCCCAGTTAATTTTACTCGCAACAACGGGACTTGATGATTTTAGTAAGCCTAAAATTGTAAATCAAAAAGAATAAGGCTTTTTTCCTTTACGCAACCCTGAACAAAATATACGAGCAATGGATCACACTGGCGCTAAATCTATGGAACTGGAAATCAAGCGCAATATAGCGTGTATTACAAAGTAATACCACCTCCACGACCCAGTTACTGGTTAATATCAGTTGATAAGTAACTATTACGTACCTGATCGACAGATTCTCCAGCAGTCCATCATGGTTCCCTAACTGTTTCTTCAGCGCCTCGTACGTGATGGCGCCTCTCTGCTCGGAGTCTGCATCCTCGAACATGGCGCTGGTGAGGTGGTGAAGCTGTTCATCACTGAACTGCATGCCGTTCTCCTCCATGCAAGCTCGCATTACGTGGGCTAGCTCGCGGTGTTGGATTAGGCCGTCACCTGTCGGGTAAAGACATTCAAGACGTGAACTTAGATAGTTTTTGGATTTAAGAAAACTTGCGGTTTGCTGTGAAAGAGTACGTTGTAGGAGATAATACAACTATTACCGAATCTGCTAAAAACCTAATTTAAAAGGTGGTAAAATGATATGATAGCGGTGGTGTATATAGTAAGCAAGTAAGACAGCAAGTTCTAAATAGGTGATTGTAATCCTAGTCGGTATGGTTTGATATAAGCCATTTTCAGTTAGACAACACATCATGAACTGAAAAACTACCATATTTTAGATGCGGGTTTTGGTAGGTTTATTAGAGTCTGTAAAGATACCAAAAAAAACGGAAAAATAAATATTCTTTATTCTATATTTATTATATTAAATTGAATAGATACCTATTTGGCTACCCGGACTTTTATGAATTTTACTCAATAGAAAAAGCGGTTACAACAGTTTTTTTGCGTTTCTTCAGTAAGTAATCCACTTACCATCTAAATCATAAACCTTGAAGAGGAACCGTATCTTGTCCTCAGGCGTCTGTCCTGCGAAGCGGTGCACGGCCGCGATGAACTCCTGCAGAGAGATGGCGCCCGAGTCATCCTCGTCGAAGATCTGGAAGACGCGCTCCGTGAAGAACGGCTGGAGACAGAGAAAATTGAGATATTAGTAGTATTTGAGAAATATGATAGAGTACCCTGTAATATGTATTTATTTATTTATTTAATACTTCATGCACACACAAGTACAGAGGCGGACTTAATGCCTTAGGCATTTTTTACCAGTCGACCTTTGGGTGATGGAGAGATAAACAGTGGTAGGTGCAATATATAAATTTATATAATGCATCATTTAAATATAAACTATAAATACTATATAATTATACCATATATATTCAAAATAATAAACTAAATACATAAATATACTTAAACATTTGTAGTAATAGATAAATAATTGAAAAACATTAGCGCTGTTACGATACTACTGCCAACTTCTTACGGATATGCTCGCGAACTTTAACTTTAAAGGTCAACCGGTTGGTTGCCATCCTGATTTCCTGGGGGAGCGCATTCCACAGAGAAATAGATTGAACGAAGAAAGAACGGTGAATGAAGTCGGTGCGGTGAGTGGGACATTGAAGAAGGCAGTTATGTGATGACCGTAGATTTTTGCTGTGGTTGGCGCAAATGTATTGAATGTAAGGGGCCAGATAACTAGGGAAATTGGAAGAGTCGAGAAATGAGAACAAAGTAGTCAGTGCCCTTTGCTCTCTGCGCTGGCGTATGGGCAACCACTTTAGAAGTGATCGATGCGCAGAGACATGGTCATATTTACGTAAATTGAAAACAAATCGAATGCAGTAATTTAGAAGACGGTCAAGTTTGTTGAGATGATCTGCATTCAGGTCGTAGTAGCACACATCACCATAATCGATGATAGGAAAAATTAAGGTCTGCACAAGCATTGCCTTCGTGTTGATTGGCAACAAATTTTTCAAACGATACAGAGCCCGCAGCGTTCCAGTGAATAGTCACTGGAACGCTGGATCGCGCATACATAGGTATGATATGAAGAAAACAAGTCCTTAACATAATTTTGTGACTTGATGGTTTGAAGGATATTGGATAACGTTTACTCAGTAAACGGGTTGTGGAGGTAAAACAGTCCGTGCTAGAGTGGGGGGTTCCGGAGTGGTAATTTAAGAGGTAACGGGTACTACACTCCCTGGTCTTTACCCCAAAAGTCCAGGCGCCCTTTGAAGGATACCGCGGTAAAAAAAAGAACGTTGAATATATATATCACCGAGATATCCCTAATGTTTCAGAAAGCGCGCTGTGCTTCGTAGATATTTGACAGTCGTTTTGGGTTCACAGACTTCATGTAAGAAGCTCAAAAAAGTCCGTCGAAAACCAGTCATGCCAAGATGTATCGTGTTTTCATGCTACCAGTCCAGTAAATGGATTAGTAAAAGTTAGACAGGCAGTCGTTCCATGTAAAATACTGATACTCCGTTGTTCCGATAAGATTGGTAGGTGGGAAGCTAACATCACACCCAACTGTTTATCACAACTTCTCAGTATATTTACATTCTTAGACACGACGATCTTCTGGAACTGTTCCCTGGTGATCTCCTTCTCATCTCCGACAGTGGCGCGGAACAGCTTCTCCAGACGGTCCACGCTGTGCTTGTCGAAGCCGACCCGCGGTCTGAAACAATAGAAGATCGATTAGACTATTGTTGTAATAATGTATCGTTTCCAGAGATGGTACGGTACCTATGTACAAAGCGCCTGATGGAAATACAATAGTTGTACTGTCGTTAGTTCAACTATTGCAATAACATTAGGTACTTTGTTTGTTTGCTGTCGTACTTCCTATTAATATTACTAAACGTAAAAGTTTGTAAGGATGGATGGATGGTTGTTTGTTACTCTTTCACGCAAAAACTACTGAACGGATTTTGATGAAACTTTACAGAAATATTGTTTATACATCAGAATAACACATATTATTATGGTATAATTTATAAAGATATTGGGCGAAGTACTAATAACACGCGGGCGGAGCCACGGGCGGCAGCTAGTGTCTTATAAATAAGAAGCCAATACAAGCTTGACGCACTAGAGTCGATCGAAAAGCGATAAGACACTGCTTAAGTCAAACCTTGAACATCGTCACCGAGACGGTTGAAGGTCGGTGGTTCCATGGTGTCCGTTTTTTATCGGTTACATTTCGGGGAGCGTGCGATGGAATTGCGTGATCTAATTCCACCTAACCCGTTTCATCATCGGACTACCAGACATACAGCGATGCGCCATCGGTACATGGTAGACATCCCACCCATACGTACTAAACGTTTTGAGAATACCTTTATTAAGCGTACAGCTAAGGAGTGGAATTACCTAAAGGGAGTATGTTTCCCGATAACTACAATCTAGGAGTCTTGAAGTCATCAGGTGAGATAGTGGTCAAGCGCGAGCCAATATTAAATTTAAAAAAGAAGAGAGGAAAAAGTTCAACCTTCTTCTATTACCTATTTTTGAAAACACACATTCTTACTTGCCTGCACTGCTGCTAATTCTACAACATTAATGAATATGGCACGGGTATAGTATGAGTTTGAGGGAGTGGCTGATTAATAAATCCCTGCAATGAAGTTTGACAACTATTCTTGGCTGATGGATTGTTCAGTTGAATATTTTAAGAAAACACTCCATCCTATAACAGATACTCCTGACATATTTTTAAATACTTTAGTACTTCTTAAGAACCGGAGTTAACGACACTAAGGTTTCAAAAAGAAGAAAAGATTACAATACCTGCTACTGGTAACTGTAGACAAGAACTCCATGATTTCGTCAGCAGTTGCATAGCCGTCACCATCCGTGTCCACTACCCTAAACAATTTGTTTGTCACCTGAAAACCACGGAATATTTAAAAAAAAGTATGACTTTCACAGAGGATTTATCGGCATACACTAAAATGTTCGCAGATGAGGTAATGGATAGTAAGTAGGGAGATGGGTAAAAGGGCAAAAGATTTTGGAAAGCTACCCGTTTATCTTGACCTAAACGGGTACTATATTATAAATACTTAAAACAGCGCTATCTCTTGAGTTAAGGAGATACTACGAGCACAAGCTAGTTACACTATTTACTAAGAGATGGCGCTGTTAACCAATCATACTTACAACTTTATTTTGTAGTGTGCGTTGGAAAGTATCTAATGTTATCACACCATTCCCGCATAAGACGTACGCTACACTTTCCACTTGTTCAACGAAGTCTATCTGCTTGTCTTCACTGAAAATAAAATTGAATGTTAGTTTGAAAGTTGGTTCCTCTATTCATCACGAGATGGCGCTGCACATTCGAAGTTATTTTTTTTCAACTCTGAATTTAAAACGATGCCTCGTTTTGATTAAATAAACTATTGATCTATCTCATAATATTTAAATTGACATTATCCACCACACTAATATAAAAAATAGTCCATAGTTTTAAAATAGACTTACTTTTCAGATAATTATTATCTAACGTAATTCATCAAAAACTATTGAGAAAAATTGAAGTCTAGTCATAATAATTATTAATAGGTTTCTCGTTTTTTTATTGGTATTTATTAGTCTATTTTATTTGTATAAGTGTATTATTAATATATATATATATATGTAAGTATATACATTTTCGTATACAAGTTGTTTATTTAATATTATTTTGTACCCGTTCACAACGTTGTCCTGTGGAATGCCTTGTGGCATTAAGTCCGCCTATGTACCACTATTGTACATGAAGTTTAAATATAAAAATAGAAAGCCATGAAAAAACACATCTTATTATCATTGTTATAGAGAATACTTGCAACTTACGTAAGCCGTCCCTTCAGGTATTCGAGCCAATCATTTTGAACTAAATGATCCGTCGAATCTGCGTCGAACAAGCGAAATATTCGCTCTAATAGGTCCTGAAACAATTGAAAACGCTTGTTAAAGATTTGAACACTGAAAAACAACTGAACATTACCAAAATGGAACGAAAGGAGAATACCTACAATTTGAAATGGGTTAAGATACTTTGCTATCTAACAACGTATGGTTCTTCGGAAATATAATCCACGGCATACTATGACAAAACTTAGTTAACACTTAATTTTTCAAAGAGGGTTCACACGGGCAACTCAACTGCGCAGTTGTTGGCTATTTTGAAGTCTCGGCAACATCGACCAATTTCTTGCAATGCCAAGATTATACCCGGTTGTGAAGATTTGTGCAGTTTCAGTTAAAAACTTAAACTAATACATAATTCTTAACAAAGATAACACGAATCTATTTTATATGTTGGGTCGGCTACGTATTGCGCAGTATCATGTAGCCTTTATAATTGGTAGGCTCGCGTTTGACCTATCTCACCTGACTGTAAGCGATAATCTGGTGGACGATGAAGCACGCTTGCCTAGAAGTAAATAATTCACTTTTGATAATTATACAGACCCTCGGGTTGCAGCTATCAGGAAACACAGACACCAGTAGGGAATTCCACTCCTTAGCTGTACGCACATCTAAAGTTGCCCGTGTGACTGCGTTTAGTCGATAATTTTCATAACAAAATTACTGTGCAAATTCTTCACGACTGAGAGTTAACATTGTATTCTACCTGCTACGAGTTATAATCGAAAACTGTCATCTTCTTAGCAATTCGTCATGTTATTTAATCTTCAATATTTGAACGATTACAAATTTATTTGAACAGTTTTTTAATTAAAGGTCAAAGGTCAAAAAATCACTGGCGTTTTGTTTGGTGTGTAGTTTGAAATATCCTAATTTCATACATAAGCGCTATATACGCCCCAATGTTGACGCGCAGTACTGGCCGTGCGCCCGCTCGATGCCAAAATATCAATAATGAACCTCCTTTTGAACTCAAAATATTATTTGTTTTGTTTGCAAAATATTATTTGATTTACATATGCTATGTTAGTTATCCAAAAAATTCCAGCCATAATTTTTTTTGTGTAAAAATATTTTTAAACATCCAAGTCGTTTTGGAGGAGTTTCCAAAAGTTGCGTTTTTTTTTTAAAGCAAAACTAGTTTATTAGTTAAACAAAAAAACCTTGTGTTCAAAATTATGTACATGAATCAATAATAAATATATTTTCTTCCAAACCTTTTAACCTAGCCGTTACTAAGGAGTATGCTTAAGAAAAATACCGTTTTACGGCACTAAATAAATGGTATGTAGGCCCTTAGAAACTGTATATTATAAATGTTTGGTGGTGTTTTCGAGCGTATGGCACTCGTGGGCTGCAGCTGAAAATCAGCGTCAGGTGGTACTGTGTTACCATTTGGCATTATGTTGAGCTGAGGCCTTTTTGGTATTAATAGTTTTAATTATTTATTTTGTTTAATTTTAAAGTGTTTTTGTTTTTAATGCCAATAAACACATTTTTCTTTCTTTCTTTTTCTATTTCTTTTCTTTTTCTTTTTCTTTTTCTTTTTCTTTTTCTTTTTCTTTTTCTTTTTCTTATTCTTTCTTTCTTTTTCTTTTTCTTTTTCTTTTTCTTTTTCTTTTTCTTTTTCTTTTTCTTTTTCTTTTTCTTTTTCTTTCTTTCTTTTTCTTTCTTTCTCTTTATTCACTCTATATAATTAAAAATCCGCATCAAAATCCGTTGCGTAGTTTTAAAGATCTAAGCATACATAGGGACAGACAGACAGCGAGAAGCGACTTTTGTTATACTTTGTTGTGATAAGCACACCTACAGCACTGTCACTTACAATTCAAATAAAATAACATCTAGAATCGCCGTTACGAGTAGTAAAAGAAAAATAAATGTGCGTCCAGTAGACACAAATCCAGAAAATTCAAAAACATAACATAATGAGCTATAGACGTACATTGTTCGCACTGTCACAGATAATATAATACTAGCATACAGATACCTCATCTCATACAAAGACACCGTGCCGACGTAACTAGCGTTTTTCATCTGATTATAACGATATTTTTTTGTAAATCGATCGCGTTTGGCAGCTCACTGCGAACAACTTGCGACCTACGGATGCCCCTCAAGTTAAAGGGGAAAATTGACAAGTCCGTGATTAGACCTGTCGTACTTTATGGATCAGAATGTTGGGCTGTGAAAAAGATGGATGAAAAGAGATTGCATTTAGCAGAGATGAGAATGTTGAGATGGATGTGCGGAGTGACGAGAATGGATAAAGTGAGAAATGAGTATATTAGAGGAAGTTTGGAAGTGGCGCCAGTGACAGAAAAGTTGAAAGAAAACCGTTTGTCCTGGTATGGTCATCTGATGAGGAAGGATGAAGCGCATGTTACTAAAAGAGATGGAGAGGGAGGGGACGGCCAAAGAAAAGATGGATGGACTGTGTGAGGAGTGATATGAAAGAAAAGGGAGTGAGGGAAAAAGGAAGTGAAAAAGGAGTGATAGCGTAACGGTATGGAAGAGGAAAACGTGTTGCGCCGACCACAAGTAACATGGGACAAGGTCAGGAAGATGATGATGATGATGATCGTGTTCGGTTCCGTTCCACGGCGATAGATAGATCACAATCTATATCCTTGGAACGGCACCGAACTCGATTGATGCAAAAAAAATGATCAGTATAATCAGTAGAGTACGTCGGCACGGTTTCTTTGTATGGGATGAGACACCACTGACACTGTTTATATAGGGAACGTCTGTATGAAGCGAAACTCATAGAGAAAACTTCGATAGGGTAATCCATCAACTGGACCTTTAATTTTATAGCCTTGCCATACGTGTGTGTTATAATAGTGACGATCTTTTCAACAGCAATAGAGGCAGTCACAGAAAAGGAGTTACTATTTTGTTAGTACGCAAAATACGCGCTTAGACGTGGAGTTGCGGACACCAGCCCGTCTTAATCTAATCTAATCTACTATTTTGTTATTAATAAATAAATAAAATAAAATAAAAAAGCCTTTATTATTTCCCATCCTTAGACTATTACAGAATATGTGTATATATATTATATTTAGTATATTAGGCACATTCTTCACTTTTCTTTTTGCACTATACACTTTTACAATTTTCATTTTCTTGGATAGGAACCCCTATTCGAGTATAGGCCTCCTCCAGTGCATTTTTCTTGAGTTTTATTTTGTTTTTATTTTGTTATTAATATCCTAATTATATTGCAAAATAGTTAACTGTTTTAGTTTTTCGCCACGGAACGCCGAGACACAAACTTGTCTAGTTTTCAGTTTGTTTTTGTCTTTCCGCGGCGATGAAGCCAAGTAGACAGAAATCCCTCTTTCCACACCAACCTACAATATTGATCGATTACAAATTAGTCATCATCATCATCACACATACACATAGGTCTCCTCTCTGTGAGAGGAAATGGGCCGAAATCCGCCGCGCGGGCCAAGTGCGGTTTGGTGGATGTCACATGTCTTCAAATTTTTGGTTCTAGGACAGACCGGTTTCCTCACGATGTTTTCCTTCACCGTTTGAAGAGCAGTGGTAATGAAATAATTTACACAAAGCAACTGATTATCTTTTGTAAATCGATCGCGTTCTGTTAAGTTCCATGACGATAGATAGATGGTGTTAGCAGCGACTTGCAAGTAAAAGGGTTTACTCAGTTCGTGAATATTTATTTCTTTAAATACAGTGACGATTTGTTTTATAGTATTTTTTGCACGTTTTTACAGTTTCATTGCACCAAAATATGTTACAATACAAATTTTAACAATCGAGTGGAATGCCTCATAAATTTAAAAACGCGTCATCTATTGGCATCAATTTCAATTAATACGTTCAAATAATCTTTGAAATGTGAATTAAGAGCCCAATATTCCATAATTCACAAACTCACGACCAACAACTTGTAAGTGGCGGCCGTTACCACAGAGCCACCACTGCTCTGCTACGAATTACTATAGAAATAATACACTAAAAAAATATCTAGTTTCCTCACACCGCCTCAACAGCTCACTCGAGGCACCAATTATGATGATTGCGATCGAGTCGCCTCAAGTCGATGTGACGTGTCGTGTCAACTGCGATACGTTGACTCGACCACGTTATATGAGAGCTGTGTGTTTGAATTATGATTAGTGTCAGTCAGATGTGAGGACTAGAGTTTTCAACAGGGTCGGGTTAAAATTAAACGAGATTATTATGACACTGGAAATATTTTTTTCAGCTAGAATATTTTGTATACAAAATATTCTATACTAGCTGACCCCCGCAGCTTCGCTCCTGTCAACTGGCTACCTACCTACCCTACCTAACTCTCTACCCGACCTACCAACCCACCTACCCTACGTAACTGCCTACCAACATCCTTTTTTTTTGGTTTGGTAAATGCTCATGCATACCGCACTACAGTTATGTGGCACTCTGACCCACCAAATCTCCACGGTGTCCTCCTGTGCCGCTTATGGCGGGAACACGGGCACGCGTTAGCACACTTGGCACTCACCGCGAACCCGCCGCTGCTGTCCGTCACCGGACCCTCCTCGGGGATATATCCCCATCACCGGCGCACCAGAACACACTGCACGCCGTGACCAACCCAGGGACCAAATCAGCACATGGGTGCCAGGTGACCCCATGTATGGCACCCTTGGTCCTCCTGTGACGGGTTAATGCGATGTCGCCTGTTACCAAGCGGCACCGCAGTCTACTAGTTGGCCGCTACGTCGTCGGCTTAATCGACAAAAGCCTTCACCGTGGGTGACCAAGCCACGGTTACTGAGCCCCCCCCCGCCTCGACAATGCGAAAACCCACCGGGGGGGTACCAACACACCCTGCCTACCTACCTACCCGGGTAGGGTATTTATTTATTTATTATATACTTTATGGTACACCACAAAAAAGGTACAGGAAAACATTTACAAAAACAAGTGTACAATGGGCGGTCTTATCGCCAGCCTTAAAATTTAGGGCTGTCAGTGTACAAAATTACATACTTAAATAATATTACTTAGACACAATAACATACAATACATTCATACAATATTATATTATATACTAATACATATCAAATATATAACAGAGAAAGGAGAAGAATAAAAATTATAGTGACAGGTAATGCTCTTTTACCATTTTCTTAAACGTCGGCAGTGTTTGAGCACGTCTTATTTGAATTGGTAATATATTCCCCAACCGAGCCGCTTGAATATTGAAAGATTTCTCAAAAAAGGAAGTGGAATGCATACGATTATTTAATTTTAGGTAGGTAGGTAGGCAAACCTATCCTACCTAACCTACCCTACCGACCAACCAAATTTTTTTTTATCCAATAAATAGCCTATGACATAGGCTATTTATTGGATAAGAAAGGCCCTATGTCCTTCCTCAGGATGCCATCTATCTCTTTGCCAAATTTCATGGAATTCCGTGCAGTGGTTTAGGCGTGAAAAGGTAACAGATAGACATACAGAGTTACTTTCGAATTTATAAATATTATAGTATGAATTCTCTCGGCTCTCACGCGAGTGTGTACAGCCGGCATAACAAATGACGAAACAAAAACCCTATAGGAAACCACTGCATCCCAAGACTCCTCGCCTCCGACCATAAACTCGACTACGGCTGGCAGCGACAGACCTTATTCAAAAATGTGGGCACGACGCGGCTCCTCCCAAGCGGCACACTCTGCCAGCGTATGCCGCGCAGTGTCTTCCCGGAGGTCGTCGCAGTGGTGACACGGAGCGGCTCCCTGTTTATGCGATACAGGTACTTCCCAAAAACCAAGCCCCGAGAGCAGCTGCGTCTCCCGAAATGACAGGATGCTGTGCCTCCTCCCGAGACAGCGCTCGAGCACGGCTAGTACCGCCTCGATGGTGACGAGTCTTTTATAGGCGTAACATCATCATATCAGTCGAAAGATGTCCACTGCTGGACATAGGCCTCCCCCAAGCGTCGCATGGGGGAGTATAGGTATAGGCGTATCGTGTTGCCCATTAACAGGGTTGTGGTGACGATAGGTGAGATAGGCAGACGCTGCGTACAATATTCTGATACCAATTCAACTGTATCCGGCTAACCTTGATGCTGACCTTTACATAGTTGGGAAAAGACTAGGCAGATAATAATAAAGTTTAGGTCAGTTATAGAAGGTCTGTTACTAGGACTTGCTGCTTTTTTTCACAATGATTTCCTTGATCACCTTTTATTGAGAGATATTTACGTAGGTAACACCAGAGTACCCGTAGATAAGTGCATTTCTGCCCAGGGTTGAAGATTTGCAACTATATCATTTGGCACAATATTGGGGACTGTAACCACTGGACAGAGAATGCATAAAGCAGAGATTGTTTTGAGCTTAAAGTCATAGAAAATGCCGTTAACCATAACTACATTCTTGATAAGAAAGTGCCCAGCCCTTCGCCAACGTAGGCGTTTTGTCACATTTAATCCTATTAAGCTATTTAATTACACTATTAAGGCGTCCCCCGTCATCTCACATCAAGATAAGCAGATCTCGAGTCACGCCGCGAGGGGGCGGTGCTATCGGCTGTCAGTTTGACAGTTGACAGGTGACAGCTGGTCTGAGATGACAGGGACGGGCTAATTAACGCTTTAGAGTTGTTGATTAAGTTGTCTGGTAAAAACAATGGGTTGATATGCTAATTACTGTGTATTATTGGCCAATAGTCGAGGGTTATTATGCTTGTATTATGTTATTTTTATCATTTGTGATTCAAGTTTGTCTTTTTATCCGACTGCCGAAGGAGGGTAATGTGTTTATTAGTCTATGTATGTATGTTTGTTCCTATGTGGTGTTCTAGAGACCAAACGCGTTGGCCGATTTTGATGATTCTTACGTCAATCGATTCGTCTTAATCTTGCAAGTGTCACTGGCTACATTAAAATTGGAAAATAGAAAAACGGCGGATTTTGGGCGCCATATTGTGGGGTGACAATTTTCTTTGTCTAATACAGGCTCGCGCTTGACCACTATCTCATACCTGATAGTAAGCGATGATGTGGTCGACGGTGGAGCACGCTTGCCTAGAAGTAACTTATTCATTCTTGACTTAAAGACCCCGAGATTGTAGCTATCGGGAAATACCACAGAACAGAAAAAACGCTGTCTTCTCTGTTCTGTGGGAAATACAGACTCTGGCAGCGAATGCCACTCCTTAGCTGTACGCATAATAAAATAATTCTCAAAACGTTTAGTGCGTAGTTTTCTTCTTCCAACTCCATTGTGTGGGGTATCAAAACATGAGTTTTAAGAGGTGATTTCAAAAAAATATAACAATGTTTAAATTAATAAAGGAAAAAAAGAAAAAAAAAAATTATAAATAAAAAAAGTTAATGAAAAAAATGCGACTGCTTAAGAAACGAACTAAAAAGACGTAAACAAGAAGAAAATCATGCTGTGCAGTCGGAGGATACATCTGATTCTGGTCAACCAGCTAGCGAAAATGTATCCTCCGAGTCGGAGTTTTGATTTTTTTAATTAATTAGTTAAGTTAAATTCTCGTTGACTTCTTTGCAACGACGGAGGATTGTTATATCGCCAGCGCGAATGACTCTTAAGTAGAGCCATGAATCGTTACTTTCAGATAAGGCACTTTTCATGCTGTAAAACGAACAAAAATGCTTTGTTTGACAGAATTTGAGATCCAACTTATTTGTACATTTCGACTTTAGAAATTGCATGTTACTTTGAGTCGGCGCAACACGTTTTCTTTTTACCCTCTTCTTTCTCATCTACCATTCTTGTTTATTCTCTCATTTTTGCACGGAAACTGAATAAACCGGCATGCCCTCAAACCAAATTCGAAGACATCATAACGCACTGGACCCGTGACATGGATTTCGCGAATTCCCTCTCAAGAAGAGGAGCTCTGTATCCCAGCCACAGACATAATTCTAACTAGATAACGCAAGTCCCTCCATCTGTATGAAAACCTAGCGTGCCACTTTTCAACACACAATTTAAAAACAAATTTACTTAGCAATTAAAGAATTTCAAACATTTCCAACGTCTCGGCCAACTTTTTCTATACTGTCTACTTACAGCTCAGTATGGCATAAAAGGTATTTTTCTAGATTTCGGTGGATTTCCGGTGGCTGTAATGCTAAATGAAAAGCTCAAATTACGATCAGTGATCGTAATTTTACTCCGTTTTCGCGTCATCTAGTTAGATTTATAAGTATCTGTGATCCCAGAGTGGGAAATCTATAGGCTAATGTCTTGCCTGATAAACAGTGAACACATCTACCTACAATACTGATTACTCAGATAATTCCTTTTCAAGTAGAACACTGAAATGAATGCCACAACTCTACGTAAAGTAGTGTGGAACACAGCACGATATCAAAATGTTCATGTCGTGAGTCCTAGTCCAGCTGTGTCGAGTCTTAACTGGGTGTGTCTGTGTACAACACATGTATAAGTTTCTTTATCATCTGATTCAACTGTACATAGGAGTAGTAAGCTAATAAAAGGTTTGCCAATGAAGAAGTTTTATTACTTCTGAAATAGAAATATAAATGACAAGCATACGCCTCGCGGTTTCACCCGCGTAGTTACCGTTCCCGTTTGAATATAGGGATAAAAAGAAGCCTATATCACTCGGGGATAGTGTAGCTTCTCAACGGTGAAAGAAATCGATCCAGTAGTTTTAGAGATTATTCGTTACATACAGAAAATACAAATCTTTCCTCTTTATAATATTAGTATTGATAAACACTGATAGATTGTTCAATCTTAAACGACCAATGCAAGAAAGTTTATTCATTTACACATACAATTATTTTTACAGGTTGAACCCAAGGTAATAAAAGTAGTCATACAATGCGACAACAAGAGACGCCCCCCGAAAACTGATCACACACCTACTCGCGTCCATGATTGACCAGTACCAAGTAACAGCTCCGGGTGCCGGCACAAATGACATAGAGGACAATATATTTTTCAACACACTTGCTCATAAAGTGGCTCTAATTTCACCGCAATTAGGCACATAATGACATCTGTAATCAAACTGTGACTTTTTCATTGCTATTATTCACAAGTGACTTATCGAGTTTTTTATTTTTATTTATTGGTTGAGATGCTTTGTTCTTAAAAAAGTTTCGATACAAAAAAGATCGTACTCAATAGTACAAATAAATTAATGTACCTATTGCTTGCTCATTTCATGCAACTTCGTATAATTTCAACTTGTACGTGTTTAATAAATAAAACTTTCACTCGAATGTAACTTTTGTTTTTCTCTGTAATAAAGAAAACTAATACGCTATCCGCGAAAAGCCAAAAAAAAAGAAACTTAATTATTTTAGCCTATGGCCGATCGCGCGTATAGGAAAACTGATTAATTTTTGCCGGCATTGCGTAATTTTTTTCACAACTCGTTTTCACTGTTGAAAATGTTTTTTTTGTATTATTTTCTTCACAAGTGTGTTAAAAAACGTCTTATGATACACGAGTGTATTGATGATTACCGTCCTCGGCTCTCTTAAGACCCTCACCTAACGGCTCGGGTCTCAATGGCGCCTGAGCGGTAATCACCAACATTACACACTTGTACCATAATGTACTAAACTGTAACCCTCTGGAATTTCGCCAAAGAGCAGGAAAAAAATAATAATCGTAATTGCCCGACACACGGGAGCAAACTTTAGTATGTTTATACAGGCTACTGGGGTTTCAAACAGACTGAGTTGAAAAACTAAACAAAACTCTAGAAGAAGTAATAAAATATGTTTCATAATTTATCGATACTGTTGCCAACAAAAAAAAATCCTATCTCTTTTTCACAAACATAAGTCATTTTTCTGCAATAATAACGTAATCTGCAGTGGTGGCCTAATGGTATTGACCGCGACATATAAGTTGTAGGTCGTGGATTCGAACCCAGGCAGGCAGGACTTGGTGTAAAATATGTCACCAGCACTGCTCTCAAAACGGTGAAGGAAAACATCGTGAGGAAACCGGCATGTCATAGAACCAAAAATTCGAAGACATGTGACATTTACCAACCCACGTGGGGTCCGCGTGGTGGATTACGGTCCATTCCCTCTCACAGAGAGGTGGCCTGTGTACCAGCAGTGGGAACATAAAAAAAGGCTGATGATGATGATGAAAATAATCTGCAAATAGCTACGAGAGATTTTTTTTTTGATGAAAACTACGAGTAAGGATCATTCAGAAAACATTGAGTTGTTATGTTTGTAAGTGAAATAATTGCGTATTGAAACATTTGGCAAAAAAACCTACAATATGATAACATAAACTTACGCCTTGTCCCATGGGGGTAGGCAGAAACTACATTACGCCACCTGCTACGATCCTTTCATAGTCCTTACCTGCTGCAAAAGGTTAAAATCGGTGGTGGGCTGCCAGTTGACGTTAACGATATCCTACATAAAATATCGTGATCTACACCTGCTTACATAATCCACATACACGCCTACATGACAGGCATGGTCGTGATGTATCAAGGTGCTATGAACACATGCAGCCTTATCTGTTGCACATAAATCTTTACTAGAAGCTGTGATGTCGTCCCATATGTGACCGCGAGTGGTCACGAAGTGTTGGAGTTAGGTTCGTTAATGATGGTGTCGTTGATAATGCCTGGTGGAGTTTTTATCGAAAACGTGATAAGTCAGATGGTTAACAAGGATGATAAGGCACCTAGACACCAACAGTAACCAAGATAAAACGAGACATAGTTAAAGAATTTTGCCGATGATTTGTCTGACGAGGCTCAGGTTAGGCGATTAAAGCCTGACTGAATATCATAGATCAAGAGGCACAAACAGTCGGAAATAACAATCGTCAAATATCAACTTGCCGCGACTGACTGGGTGGAATAAAGAGCCTCTGAGAGGGTCATTGGCGACATTAAACTAGTAGATGCAAGCTTCGCAGCTTGGCTCATCGCTGCAAGGTTGTCTGCTTGTTGGTATTCTACAGATTGTACTTCGGTGAGTGTGCTCAGGAACTCCTCCACCAAGCGCTTCCAAACATCCTTCATAAAGCGCACAGAAAAAGAGTGGAACTCACTACCTGCGTCTGTGTTTCCGAAGCCATTCAACCCGAAACTCACTCGCTCACTCTATCGTCGACGTTGTCTCTGTCAGCTCTGATCTAGACTAGAGTGAAGAGCAAACCAATCAAAAATAATTTAAAAAAAGATTCTTTGTCGTACCTGTGTTCTCTTGAGCACAAGACTTAAGAATCTAGAGTCGAGTCAATTTAGAGTGCTTTCTATATAGCCCTATTTCCGTAAAGCCCAATTGGCTGCGCACCCAGGCAGACTAGAGTTTTATGAACCCGCCGGATACCCAATATTAATGAGGTGCTCCTATGGGGTCATGTTAGGAACATGACTCACATATTAGAGTGCCCAAGTGCCCATGCAAGGTCACCGATACTGCAACGGACACCTACTGAGCCCAAACTGCCACTGGCACGACCGCGTAGCGACCCTCCGGGATAGTCCAGCGTCCAACGCCACATCAACGACTTAATTTTTTTGCTGTGACGGGCATTTTATGGACTTTTCAAGTAACGTTACTACTAACATAATGAACATAATTCCGGTGAAATTACTTCACTAGGGTTTTTTTGCTGTGATGGGCATTTTATGGACTTTTCAAGCATCGTTACTACTAACATAATGAACATAATTCCGGTGAAATTACTTCACTAGGATTTTTTTGCTGTGATGGGCATTTTATGGACTTTTCAAGCAACGTTACTACTAACATAATGAACATAATTCCGGTGAAATTACTTCACTAGGATTTTTTTCTCAGATTGGCTTCTAATTACAGTTATTTTCTTGGGCTACCTATATATAGGAGTAAGACTATATAATCATATATAAATAATAATAGCTGTGCAGGTCGCCCGTGGATGATCTTCAAGATCATCAATCATCATTCATCAGCGCTTTCCGAGGTCGGTCGGATGGGTAACCATATCCATTACATAAAGAGACGCCTACGTGACCCAGAAAGCACGCTAAGCTATTGGTACCGGCTCTCATCCAGAAGAAGAAGCAGAAAACCTGACACCAGTCTTGCCATGGGGTATCGTGACATCCAGTTGCTGGGTTACTCAAATATGCAGTGGCTTCATTTAAAACACTGGTACTCAAATACATCCGGATAGACTAGATGCCGACCCCAACTTAGTTGGTTAAAGACCAGATAGAAATGAATGATACCCCGACCTTAAAAATAGGACAATGATATAAAAACCTAGTGTGTACCAACTATTCTGTATTACCTATATTTGCAAAATATGAGGACGATGCATCCAAATGCACAACAAAATTCCAAGTTCAAAAACATTTAATATTTCAAATTATTATATATTACATTTTCTCTTGAACAACGATACGGTATCCCGTGGAAGCGTGGAATAGTATTCCAGAGGCGGACAGTATGAACCGTAAATGATCCATCGTAACGACTTGATGAGTGGGGAGGAAAATGAAGGAGAAGAGATGATGAGGAACGGCAAGGGAAACTACATACTTAGGATAGATCCGTGTATCTTTAGCCCTGAACTTCCGTTTAATCTGTTCACCCTTCTACGTCTAACAGCGCAACATTTATAAATAATACCTAATATCTGTTTACACTATCATGGCCCAATTACGTGTGGTTACATTATATGTATAGAAGTAAATGCTAATCGTATAGAAATTGACGCTATTAACATAATTGCCTCAAATTGTAACGCTTATGAAAGCTGCCTCGGGGGGTGGGACACACGGGTGTGTAGAATAACAAGCTAAAAGCTTTAACTAAAATTCTACAACATCTTCGTACCAAGAAGATGTTGTAGAATTTTAGTTAAAGCTTTTTAAGCTCATACTCGGTGATCCTTTGTTCGGAGACAATAGGACTGAATGGCAAGCCAATTAGTAACCGGTTTAAAATAGTTTTATTACTTTTATTTCGTTCTTCTTGACTTTGTTAATTTCTTTAGTGGTTTGACAAACAGGCGGGTGAGAATAGTACATTATGGTACAAGTGTGTAACGTTGGTGATTACCGCTGAGGCGCCATTGAGACCCGAGCCGTTAGGTGAGGGTCTTAAGAGAGCCGAGGACGGTAATCATCAATACACACGTGTATCATACGACGTTTTTCAACACACTTGTGAAGAAAATAATACAAAAAAATCATTTCCAACAGTGAAAACGAGTTGTGAAAATGTTTTCGCAATGGCGGGCAAAATTAATCAGTTTTCCTATGCGCGCGCATCTAACAATGGCGATCGCCCATAGACTAAAAATAATGAATTTTTTTTTGGCTTTTCGCGGATTAGCCACGTACAAAATGGGGAATTTCAAGTTTTCTTTATTACAGACGAAAACAAAAATTATATTTGAGTGAAAGTTTTTTTTATTAAACACGTACAAGTTGAAATTATCTATTTAAATACGAAGTTGCATGAAATGTGTTGCATTTGTACTATTGAGCACGATCTTTTTTGTATCGAAACGTTTTTAAGAACAAAGCAACTCAACCAATAAATTAAAAAAATACTCTTTAACTCACTTGTGAATAATAGTAATGAAAAAGTCACAGTTTGATAACAGGTGTCATTATGTGCCTAATTGCGGTGAAATTAGAGCCACTTTATGAGCAACTGTGTTGAAAATAATATTTTTTGTCGTCGATAAAATGTAATTTTTATAACACGGAAATGCCGAAGAACTAACCTTTAGGCAACGTTTAAGGTCTCTGGAATCCGTTCTCTGAGAAGGAAGAAGGACAAACCACTGCCTTTTTATTTCTGTAAATGTATAATTGGCTAATAAGTGAGGCTGAGGCTTGTTATTTAAATCACCTATACGTAAAAACTTCATAAAGAAACGTTTTAAACAGAAGCTGATTGGTAAACCTTAACAGTCAAATAAAAAAAATGGCCAAGTGTAAGTCGGACTCGCGCACCTCCGAGGGTTCCATACAAACAGCTACATTCACCAATAAATTATATTGGTGAATGTAGCTGTTTGTATGGAACCCCATGGTAAAAATACTCTTTAAACAATGTTCGGAACGAAAAGAAAAGATTTTAATTTTCCAAGTACATTTTATTAGTTGATCGACTTTTACTCGGAAACTTGTAAAGCTTATTTAGCTGTGATAGTTTTCCTTTTAATTTCATTGACATATCCAAATGCAACCTTTTAGCTGGCAAGGGGAGGGGTTGGGGGCAATTAACTCTAACAAAAATTAGCAATTTAAAGCTTAATTATACGCAAACGGATCTCTGAATCGAAACTTTTTTTTGACATACCCGTAATATTTTTGAATGGCCTATCCAGCGATACACCACACCATGAAATAGACGAGAAGAAAAATAACATCCACATTTTACGTGTACTGGAGGTTCCCTAAAAAAAACATCATCATTCATCATCATAATCTATTTTATTCTACATTCATTTTATTTTACCACTTTATCGACGTGATTAATATGTCCATTCCATGTCAAATTATAGCTTTCTAGTACAAAGAGTTTCTGAGCTAAGCTGCGGACGGACATGGCAAAACTATAAGGTTTCCTTGTTGATTACGGAACCCTAAAAATGTCTCAGTCAGTTACTTCCACAGACATAAATCTAATTAGATGACGCGATTGTATGTACTTCGCGTGCCAAAAAACAGAGTAAAGTTACGATCAATGATCGTAATCTAAGCTTTTCATTTAGCATTAACGACACTGGAAATCCACACAAATCTAGAAAAATGCTTTTTTATGTCATATTGAGCTGTAAAGAATGTACAGAAAAAGTTGGCCGGGCATTGGGAATGTTTTCTTTCATTGGTAAGTAAATTTGTTTTTAATTTTTTTGCGAAAAATTGGCACAAAATTGGCTAGGTTTTCGTACAGATGGAGGGACTTGCGTTATCTAGTAAGATTTATGTCTGTGGTTACTTAACTTTGTAGAGGTATGAAGTTTGCAGAACAGGTTCCAAAGCCCCACAACCTCCATTGAAAAGGATCCTCTGACCAGGCAAGTGTTGTGTCTGATGGACAACTGCCTATCGGCTGCTGTTGGACAAGATATATGTTCAAATCGTAACAAAAGCTCTATGCAGGATTTTGTGTGATTTCAGGTCATTAGTTTGTATGTCTATACATATAGATGCCGCTACATCAAGATGCGACACGCTTGACACTCTCCTTATCTGTGTGTCCGCTACATATAAGTACACATATTGTAATTGCACAACATACGTTTAGGGCGTGAGAATTGAACCAGTACATCATCGAATTATGACATCACAGCATCACGACAGCTACACATAGAGGGATAGACAGATACGTGCTATAACTCATGGCATACAGGGCAAGGTTGTGAACGTTATTATTATGTTTGCTATTACTTGTAATTTACTGTCGTATCGTAAATTTTTATGATATTATACCTGTCTTATGTCAATCAATTATCTACATTAGAAGTTAGTCTATGATACTATAAACCATATTATCAGCCACATGATCCCCATGTCATTTAATAGGGGGTGCGAGGCTACTCACTTAAACCCTGATCTGACATCGCCAAACTGATACCACAGATAAAAAACCAGCCAAGTGCGACTCAACTCGCGCATTAAGGGTCCCGTACCCAGGGTGACGTCAACTATGTATGTATGGGGATACCCTTTAATGTTCACCATTTTTTTGGAATTTTCCTTTTATTTTTGCTGTAAGACTTTTTGCCAAATATATATATTTCGTGATTCTAGGTCAACGGGAACTACCACATAGGTTTTCGACCCAAAACCTATAGGGTACTTCCAGTTAACCTAGAATTGCCAATTTTAGTTAAAAGGTCTTACAGCACAAGTAAAGGCAACATTCCAAAAAATAAAAAATGTTAAAATTAAGGTAAATTAAAAAAATACAAAAAATCTAATAAAAAAAATTCAAAAGTCAAAATTTGCCTATATCTTTTTATCGTGTTGACTCAGGGCCTTGTTTTTTTTTTATACATCTAATACAGTATCTGGTACAAATTTCAACTTGCTAGGTCCATCCGTTCCTAAGAAAATCAGTGGTGACACATGGACAAACTGATTTTTTTAAAAGTACATCGATCGCGTTCGGTTCCGTTCCTCGGCTGTAGATGTTAGCTGCGACTTGCAAGTAAAAGGGTTAACTCGGTTTGAGTCAATGTTTTCTTTTTAAACAGTGACGATTTGTTTTATAGTATTCTTTTGCATGTTTTTACAGTTTCATATTTGTACCAAAATGTGTTACAATAAAAAAATCTGTTCAAATAATCTTTGAAATGTAAAATGAGAACCCAATATTCCATAATATGTGACCAGGAGAGTTAATTAAACAAGAACATAAAAATTGTATGATCATTTTCTAGAAAATTTTAATTTTACACACAATTCAATAACAAATCGAAGGATATCGCGCCATCTAGTGATATTTATTTGAACCTAATTTTCTTTGATAACACTGGGACCCCGTGCTGATACTGAGAATTCTCCTACATGAGTGTCCTCTTACAATAGTATGAAGACAGGAAAAATATTTTCTCAATTAAGGAATCGAACGCTAAACTCAGCAGTTGCGCTTATGACTATTTGGTTCTAAGACATGCTGGTGTCTTCAAGATGTTTAAGAGCAGTTATGATGAAATCAATAATATTGTAAGTACATCCAGCTTTTGCCAACTTCTGCCAGCAGCTTCACAAGTGTGCACTATCGCGATAAAAAAAAAACGTAGGTATCTTATATCCTTATCTAGGACAGGATCCACCCTCCTGTAAGGTTTCATCTAAACTCATTCAGCTATTGAGGCTTGATGTATTAACAAACATTCAGACTGGTGTCATGGGACAATCTGACCATTTAAAAAATGTGTAAGAACGATCAATTCATATTTTTTTTGCTTTAGTTAACAGTACCAGTCGCTAAAGTGTGATAATTATGTATTTTTTCTTAATCACATAATTTATTCGCTAGAATGTAGGTAAGATCGTGAGATGAAAAGGTGAGCTAAACATTCTGCCCAAAATTTGGCATGCAAAATTATAGTAAATTAAATAAAACAATTAATCAAACAGATAAAGTTGTCAGAATAAAAAACAAAACAGTCAAATAGAAAATGGTGTCAAAAATTATTCAAACGAAAGACAAAACTGCAATCAACAAAATCATAGTAAAAAATAAAATAAAAAATACAGTCAAACAGATAAAATAAAGCCACCCAATAACCAAACCAAATCGAACTCAGACGGTTCAAATCTTCGAACCACGTAAGCCGGGTCCATTACCACTGGGCCACCACTGTTCTACATTAAATGATAATTAATTATTCACATACACCATTAATATTGACTCATGGCCCACGTCTAGCGGATGTATGTAAATAATAAATGTATGTAATCTGACATTTAGTTTCCGTTCTACAAGACTTGTAATAGAAAGTGTAATATCCGTAGCTAAACTTGATATTTTGACTGTTTTGTATGTCAATTTAATTTAGTTAGTAACTTGATTATGATATTAAGTTATTTTGTAACCGTTACTTAAATGTTTACGAGGACATCAACTATTCGATACTTGATTGGCTGTCATAACATAAAGCCTCCTTTTCATTATCGGTGATGATCGTTACTCTTATGATCGTTTGTCGTCGGCAAGGTAAACGTCACGATCATCGTACAAGCATGATCGTCCGTGATAATTTATTAAGCGGCAACCTACCGAGATGGACGTGGAGTTTATAGCTGCTGTTAGCATTCATTTAATTTCAGTATACAATCATTTTATCGATTTAGTTGAACGAAAAGTTGGGTTTGCATTATTCAAGGCACCACGCAAACGAGCCAACAGTGGCGGCTACTGGTGGCAAGCGACAAACAGTTTAAAAGATTTTTCATACAATTTGTATACACTCGCCACACGCGTAGCGAGTGGCTGCCTCTCGCAACTTAGTGTCAACCACACGCGACTGAGTGGCCGCGACACGCCACCGCTGGCTACCACTCGCAGCTCACACTCGTACTCACAGCAGGAGAGTAAACATTGTTGCGGCCACCGACCACCTTTGTTTGCGCGGTGCCAAAGGACGTGGCGCGCGACAGCCACTGGAAGCTATGGTCGGTGGCCCGTTTGCGTTGAGCCTAAAACCAACTTTGTATCTTTGTGCATGAAGTCTAAATAAGTAACCACTGCTAGAGCTGGGTTGTGTCCAAAGAAAATGACAAGAACTTTAAACATTTAAATCGTTAGGTTGCCTTACCATACAAATTCACGTACAAAAGTGTCCATATTGAAAAGAGCTCATAGGACGTTTCCAGCACAACTAACTCAAATAAGGTGGCCTCTTTCTCAAAGGTGTAAAATTGAATAAAAATGCGACCGTTTCCTGATGCGGTAAACGAATCTAATGATTAAAGCTCGGCTAGAATATGCTAGCCAAGTCGTAAATGCAACAATCGGAGACTACCAGTCAAACTTTCAAGCCGCTTTTAATACACAGTGGCAGAACAATAGTACATTGTGTATTAAGGGCGGTATGAAAGGAATTACGATCGAGGCTCTAGTAGAAGCCCGAAGTCGAAGACTGAGGGCTTTCTGAGTCGAGGTTCGTAATTCCCGTACCGCCCGTGATACACACAATGTTTTTCATCACATTTGCGAGTAATAATTATGAACTTAATACACAAGTCAGCACAGCTATTATTACGAAATACGTGAACTTTTTTTTAAGCGGTTGGCGAATTATTGCCCACACCACAGATTATACAGTGTTTCGTTCAGAAACTTTAAAGGCAAATACTTACGTAAGTATACAGCCATGACGGAGTGTAAAAATAATTAAATAATTTCGACGTTTTCATGCTATAACTATTAAAATCGATTATTAAGAACATTAGTAGAGTATTTAAGTAACATGTAGCGAGATTGCAAAGAAATTCCTGTTTAGATAACATTTTAAGACAATTTTTCAATTGCGTGTAAACTCCTTGCTTGAACTTGCATGACCTGTGTGCTGTGCTGTAAATTAAAAAAATATTACTTACCGCCCTTGGGTTTCATGACAAACACAAAAGCCCGAGGGTTTTATATGGAGCATTACAGCCAAGTTAACCTGTATGTTTTGATACTGTTTACGTGCAAGTGTGATGAAAAAATTCTTTGTACCCACCTACCAATTCTATCAGTCACATCAACACACCTCCACCCCTGCTTATACTATAACGCGTGAATCACACGGCGACCTCACAACTAGATCAGTTGCGACACATGTCACACGACATAATGTGACAATCGTGAGTCGGCGATTATAATGTTCTACACGCACTTACGTATATACGGTATTGCGTCTGACGATGTATTGTGGTTCAATTGTTTTGATAGACTGTCTTGTCTTGTCATAGATCGGCATGAACTACAAGATAACATTACGACTGTTTTGCGAAGTTTTAGGCAGAGGTGTACTTATAGTACTTACCAAGTCCCAAGTAATAGGGGTGAGCCATCAAACGTCCAGAAGTCCAGACTCGGGGCTGCTACTATGAATAACTCCAGCTGGTCATTCATAGTAGTTCATGCCCGGGTTGGGCAGCCAAGGACCAATCCAAGGAATCCAAGACCTCATGCCCACTTGCTCAGCGGTAGCGCTATTGCCCAGTCGTCTTTTTTTACCTTGGGTAATCATCCAATGACTTTTGCCGTTCTGGGTGAAGCGGGCGAGCATGTCAGACTTTTACTGACCTATACCCACCCGTGTTCCTATAGTTGCTTATGCCACGGCCGCAGTAACTCTCTTTCAAATTTATCCGCGACCCAGACAGATATCGGCTCTAGCGGGTCCCGTCAGTTTTGCCGACATCTTTTTGAGGCGCGAGTTAAGGAACCCCAATCCCCCAATATTAGCTTCATCAGCCAATAATTATATTATATTAGAATAACAGCTATATGTCAGCATATAATATCTAGGACATGCGTCATTAGCAGAGATGATTGGTTAGCAATAAGATTAGTATATAAGATCAACATTTTGTAGAATTAAGTAATTACTGTCTTGCTGTAACTGGGATCAAATAAAGTTTATTTTTAAACTCTTCCGTTGTCGCTTACTTAATTGGCGCAGCCGGTAGGATCTCTGTAGTCAGTCTGTCACGTATCCACATCTACGGGAAGCAGCCGACGTCCGTTTCAACGGTTCAGCAGAGATCACCGAACAAACAAATACATTAAGAAGCCACATCAAGCCAGGAGAGGACCAGGAGCCAAGCAGTAATTCAGGGATCATGAAGATAGCTGCGGAATTGTGAGTAAATCTTTTCACCTTCCTCTCAGCTCTTCCATTTGCATCCCAACCTTGTATTAATCTATGTTGTGTGTATTATTAGGGATTGGACAACGCCGTAATAATATTTTATAGATTGTTTGTTGTAGTAAATAGTTAGGGATAATTTATTAATTTTTGTGCTTACTTTTTGTGAAGCTTCGTTATTTCACTTCATAATGGAAGGTATAAACCGTGTTCCGCAAGAGATGGTAAACATAATTCCAGTATTTAATGGCGATGTTAGAGCGTTACCCTTATTTATTAAAAAATGTGAATACATTTTAACAACATTCCAAGGGAGCGTTGTACAAAACAATTATTTATTTCATGTAGTAACAAGTAGATTAACAGGCGAAGCAGCTAGTTTGGTAGGCGAAAGGGACTCTATAAATACGTGGGATGAGCTAAAAATGCTGTTAAATCAACACTTTGGCGACCCACGTACTGAAGATTGTCTAGCAATGGAGTTAGAATCCTGTAAAATTAACAAAGGTGAAAGTTACTTAGATTTGTGGCATAGGATACAGCATATGAGAACATACAAGAAATAGAGTCCGCAATCGCCTTTAGCAAACTAAATGTTTTGCACCAGTCTATTATAAATAGCACAGAACTGTACAGCAGTTTAGAAACAATTAGTAAACATGCTAGGACAATATATCCAGTTAGTAAAAGTAATTTAATAAAACTAGAACGTAATATCATAGTCAAATCATATTTAAATAACAATAGATTAGTATTTGTGTTAGAAGTCCCTCTAATAGACAACGAAACATATAATTATTATAAGGTTATTCCTATTCCTATTTTCCATTCTCCAGACACTTTTACCATTATTCCCAAATACCCTTACCTAATGGTGAATCGATTGAAATACATGCCCGTGGTAAACTCATGTACTGAAATTGAAAATGACAGATTTCTTTGTGATGAAAGTAATTTAGCTCAGAATCCAGTCGAGACCTGTATAGAACAAATTATGTTGATGAAGAATAACTACAATAGCTGCGTAAAGAATCGTATCAAGATAGAAAAGCCTAAGGTGCAGAAGATAACGGATAGCCAATGGTTGGTCTACACAGAGGACAACCTGATCATTACCGAAAACTGCAATGAGGAAATCCGCAAATACAACATCTTTGGGACCTATATCGTGACACTGAGTCAACAATGCGAGGCGCAAATAGGAGGAGTAATTGTTGGTGCCGCCACAAACACTACAATTTCCAGTTTCAAGCTCCCATTGGTCGAGATGCCAGAGCTTCAACAAGACATACAGACAAGGACGGAGAAGGTCGACCTAAGAAACGTGGACTTTAGTGACGTGAAAGAATTGTTACAAAGTGCCAAATTTAGTGAAAGTGACGATACAACCCAAATAGTGACAATAGAAATTAGCGTATGGACCATTTTAGAGTATATCATTATCATAATAATTATTGTCGTCATCTCATACAAATTAAATGGTTTTCGTTTTTGCCGAAATTCTCCGAAGTCATCTGCGACGCCTTCGGATAATTTCTCTCTTAGGGAGGGAGGAGTTAAGGAACCCCAATCCCCCAATATTAGCTTCATCAGCTAATAATTATATTATATTAGAATAACAGCTATATAATATCATATATAATATCTAGGACATGCGTCATTAGCAGAGATGATTGGTTAGCAATAAGATTAGTATATAAGATCAACATTTTGTAGAATTAAGTAATTACTGTCTTGCTGTAACTGGGATCAAATAAAGTTTATTTTTAAACTCTTCCGTTGTCGCTTACTTAATTCGCGCGTGGAACACCTCGCGCCGTCAACTCGGGACTGGTCCTTATCGGACGGCGAGCTACTCATTACTCGCCGTCTGCAAGCCCGCGCCTATGATGGCCGGGAATTGGCTTGCTGCTCCCGACACCCAGGGCGTCTCCTGCGGCGGGTAGGAGCAAGTCTCCATTGGGTCTCCTTCAGACGTTCCGCCTACTCCTACACGAGCATTACTGCTTCGCAGAAAGAGAAGACAGCTTTCCATGCCCGTACCATGTCCGTACATTGCTTAGTACCATGGCCTGGACCAGGGCGGGACGCTAGAGGTTGCCACCACCGACCGCCTCCATGAGGATAAGGCGGCGCTCCGCCTAATCTGGGCAGATCTCCATCGTACGCTCCACCGTGTCCTCCGGTCGATCCTTGTCCACTAGACCAACGACGCAAGTTTTTACTCGATATGAATTATAGAGAAATATGAGAATAGCTCAAGCCTTGAAAAAATACTTTTCATGGAGGTAGCGATGTTGGTAGCGGGGCTGACTTTCCAGGGTATGTTGCTTCTTATCATGCTTGACACTCATGGGTTCCTGCTATTCTAATACTTTTACTATTATTATAAATAGGAGAAATTTATTGTTTGTTTATACGACGTAATCTCTGGAAATCGGATCAAGAAATTTCGTTATCATCATCAACCTTTTTAATGTTCCCACTACTGGAACACAGGCCCCGTCTCATAGTGAGTGAATGGGCTATAATCCACCACGCGGGACCAGTACGGATTGGAAGATGTCACAAATCTTCGAATTTTTGATTCTAGGACAAATTTCCTCAAGATGTTTTCCTTCACCGTTTTGAGAGCAGCGGTGATGAAATAAATTACACAAAATAAACCATCTGCTGGGGTTCGAACCCAGGACCTACAACTCGTAAGTCGGGGTCGTAACTAATAGGCCACCATTGCTCTCAAATTTATTTCACTAATAGACAATTGCTGAGTGTCATAGACTCCGAAGCGAAACCGAGGAGAAAAGCTAGTAGAATATAAATAATGATTTGAACAATGTGGTACTGCTCTGATTCTATTCAGAGGCTCTAAACAGAGTTCCATCAATGTCAGCGAAGGCGATAGTCGAATTACCAAAATCTAAGGGATTTATCACGTGAAATTTCGATAGCGTTTGACATGCCCATACATTTTTATTTTTTTTCAATCGCTTTCGCTACGCTTTCGATGATACACACTTGTCTAGGGCCTCTGTTATCTTTTTTTGGATCTAATGTGAATAGATTTGATAGGTTACAAGACCGAAACTGAGGCCAGGGATTTATCTAACACAAAACTTATCTGTTCTCAATTGTATTAGTTTTTAAAATTTATCCATCCATACCAATATTATAATGTGAATCTAGCTTTATCTACTGTTACATAAAATATGAATGAAACTTTGCAAATGGATAGGCCAGAACCTGGATCCTAATTTATAGGAACATTAAATTGGTATAAAAGTATCCTATATCCTTATATAGGATAAAACAATATTGTTTACGCGAGCGAAGCCGCTGGCAGAAGCCAGTATTAAATAATTGGGCCACGGTTAGTAACATCGAAAGTGCCTTATGAGCTCTCAGTTTCAATATCTACCACACAAACAAAACATACCTATCGATATCTGTGCTATATGCTCATAATTATAATAGCATTGTGTGTGAAACCGGTATAAGGTCTAGGCCGCTAGACGGTCTGAAAAGTAGGATAATGTGCTCATAAAATATTATTGAAATGACATGGTTAGTAGTAGTGGATTATATCTAATTATCCTCGTGAAAGAGTTAGTTAAGAAATATATGTTTGAACGGCGAGGAATTGCTTTAAATTTTATAGATTTCTAGGGGCATCAATGTGCCGTACAATAATATTAGTACCTTAGGACAAGGCTGTCTGTCCAGTAATTGATAATCTAGTGGTGGTTTCATCAGAACCAAAGAAACAAAAATAATAATTATACAAAAGAACAATAAAAAAAAACAAAAAACCCGACTGCTATAAGTGAACTAAAAAAACGTTACAACGAAAGTCGTTATCAAGAAGAAAATCATGCTGTGCAATCGTGGGATACACCTGGTTTTGGTCAGCCCGCTAGCGAATGAGTCTTTTTAGTTCGCTTCTAAAATTTTCGGGTTTTTTGATTTAAGTAACTTGTTTTAATTATTTTTTTTTTCGAATTACTTTTAAACCTATAAGTGTTATATATTTTTAAATCACCTCTTAAACCCCATTATTTTGACACCCCACACGATGGGTATGAAAGAAAAAAGATATTTTAAGGTGAAGCGATACTTTACGCCTGGACAGCTTTTAACCCTGTACAAAGCGCAAGTCCGAACCTGCATGGAGTATTGCAGCCACCTTTGGGATGGCTCAGCTACGTATCAGCTTGCCGCGTTTGACTCAGTGGAACGCAGAGCCAAGAGGCTCATCGGCGACATTGAACTGGTGGATACCAAGCTTCACAGCTTGGCTCATCGCCGCAAGGTTGCCTGCTTGTCGGTCTTCTACAGACTGTATTTCGGTGAGTGTGCCCAAGAACTCCACGACCTCATCCCACCAGCCCCCTTCTACCATCGGACATCTAGACGCACTGCAAGTTACCATCCTTACCTTGTTGCCATTCCACCAATTCGCACCAAGCACTTCCAAACATCCTTCATAATGCGCACAGCGAATGGATGGAACTCACTACCTGCGTGAGTGTTTCCGAACGCATTCAACCCGAATATCTTCAAAGTTAGAGTGAACAGGCTTCTTCTGGGTAAGCTCACTCCATCGTTGACTCTGTTTCTGTCACCTATGACTTAGACTAGATTCAAGAGCAAACCCATAATAAAAAAATAAAATAAAATGCATGAATGAAAGAGTGATGCTCTGACCCTAACCCTAATCCCTGACTAACCCCAGATAAACAGGCAGAAATATTTATCATATCAAGACGATAGCTTTTTACAAACGCAAGAAGGATTCTCCTAGCTTGCACATTTTCTGGAGCCCCACGTTGTTTTAAATGACATCAACGCCCCAGAAGCTCGTGACATAATTATGAAGGAAAGCGATTGGAAAACAATCAGAAATGTATGGGATTGCCCAACGCTATCGAAAGACAAGCGATATTGAAAAATCACGTGATCAATCCCTTACATTTTGACATTTCGAATAACGCCTTCGCCTGACATCGAATGCCACTTGGCTAAAGCCCCTGAGGCTCTAGAGGAGTAATCCACATTTTGGCATTTGGACAATTACTATCGCAAATCTTTCATTTCGCAAAGAACATATCAACAGACGGATGTATCGAGAAAAACACAGCTCGGATGGGCCGCTTTTGGCAAAATGGACGATATTTTGAAGTTAGTCAAGATACCACAATCTCTGAAGACCCGCCTCTATAACCAGTGTGGTTAGCCCACCATGACTTCAGGTGCCGAGACGTAGACGCTTACACAGGAGGCTGTGTACAGGCTTCGAGCTGCACTGAGAGCCATCGAGTGTTCCATGCTTGGCACATATGGCTAATAGACCGATTTCCAATCGTCGGAAAACGAATTTCGGAACTGAAATGGAGCTGGGCAGACCACCTGGCATGGCGCGGTGATGATAGGTGGAGTAAGGTGGTGACTGAATGGCGTCCAAGGACTGAAAAAAGAAGTATTGGTCGTCCAGCGGCGAGATGGGCAGATGGCATTGTTGCCATTGCGGGTAGAACCTGGATGAGGTTGGCACGGGAACGTGGTGATTGGTACAAGAAGAGAGAGGACTATGCTCAGCAGTGGGCGAAGTCGGGCTGTGGATGATGATGATGATCGTAAATAAAATGACACATAAGCCACTGATTTGCACGTTTTCTTAAGCCCTACGTATCTTCAAATGACAGTAAAGCACCAGGACCATACTTACATACCAAACCAACTTGCTCGATATCAAGTCCAAACTATCAAAGTTTAAATGACCAAATAAATTAGCCCGCAATTATCAATTATCTACCTACAATGATAAATCACATTGAGCAACATTTAAACCCGAAGGCAAATTCAATCATATGATAATCTGCATGCCATAAACAACGCCCCATCGCTCACAGCGTGATTATAGAGTAATAGAACATAGACAATGAATCAAACTGTAGCCTCATAGACAATAGCAAATTATTCAATCATAGACGATATGTGAGAGGAACTGGTTTTGTGATGCGTGAAAGGTGATTTGATTTTGAGCTAGATTTGATTATAATATAGACAAACTGTTGCTCGCGACTTCATCAGTGTCAAACTCGTACAAGTAAAAAAATATCATGGGTTCTAATTCCT
Source organism: Orthosia cruda (assembly GCA_964057195.1). Taxonomy (NCBI): domain Eukaryota; kingdom Metazoa; phylum Arthropoda; class Insecta; order Lepidoptera; family Noctuidae; genus Orthosia; species Orthosia cruda. The sequence continues at coordinate 17,975,488 of OZ059833.1, read as the reverse complement.
TACCCGGAGCGTTTATTATTTTTCTAACTAAATAGAAGTAGCTGCAGCTCTACTTCATATAATATCAGCTATTTGCCAGCGAAAATCATATAAAGATCGGTGCAGATATTTTCGAGAGAGTCTCGTTGTAGTCGAGAGTTTTTCTTTTTTGAAGAAGAAGAAGAAAAAGAGGTAGACCATAGAAAAGATGGGATGACGACATTAGACAAGTCACTGGAACAACATTGGCACATATAATATAATACTAGCATAACATGGGTTAGAGTGGCCATAGAAAGGCCGGAATGGAGAAGATTAGAGGAGGCCTTTGCCATTTGGCAAACGGATACACAAAATTGGAACAAAAGATGTATCTATGAACAACAAAGGAAATAATCTCGTGTCTGGATGAAGGCTTATATAAATAATAAAATAAAAATAAAGAAGCCTTTATATGACCAAGCTACTATCTACATTTCATCTTAGTTTCTAAATTAATTACTTGCTAGTTACTTATAAATTTTCTCTCATTTAGGAATTTCTAAATTACTTATATTTTAGTTAACTTATTAACAATAATAGTATGCATTAAGCTAGGTCCCCAGATTGGGTAAAGGCCTCCTCCAAAGCTACCCATTTCTCCCTATCCTGTGCTATTTTCCACCAGTTTGGGCCAGCGACTTTTTTGATGTCATCGTCCCATCGAGTAGAGGGTCTTCCCCTCCTTCTTTTCCCTAGCGGTCCTCTCCATATGGTGGCGTCGTAAGTCCATCTTTTGTCTTTAAGCCTCACTATGTGGCCAGCCGACATTTTAACTTTGGAGAGAAGCATGCTTAAGGTACAAAAAAAAAAAAAAACTGATAAGATCCGTCACACAAAATAAGAGCAATAACAAAAGCCACTGACGCTTTAAGATACGCACAGAAGGCTTATATAATAATAATAAATAATAATATACTTTCATTTGCTTTTTACTAAGAAGCTTTTAGTTTGATATTACAAATAAACAATTCAAATTTAATTATTTGTATGGTTAAGGATTTCTTATTACAATTGATCCATTTGCAGGCATTGTATTGTCTGACACAAAAGTGCGTGGAACAAAACCATAATACCCTTTAAAATCGAGCTTTACCTACTGCTAACGGACTTTGAAAAATTAAATTCTCATATATTCTCCTATACCCTTTCCTGACAGACCTAACCTTATCAGGAATCATACGAGCTAATAACATGAAGCATAAGTGCAACCACCTATAACTCAATCCATCCGCACAAGAACCTACCATTCCTTATCCTACCCACCCCTTCAAGGCAACTGGCGTGATGGTAGGAATGCGCCTTTAGCACTTAAATCACGACCAAAACAGAAGGCGGTCGACGCGAGCGCAGCCATACGGGTATAAGAATGTTGCATTATATTAGTAGGGTGACCATGTTGTTAAGTTAATTAGAAACTTTGATCAATTGGAAAATTAACCGTTCCATATAGTTCTCGTTTTCATATCAAAGTGACTTTGCAATTCTTACTGGATTCAAGACCGTGAACTACCGGACTCAGAACTCGTAGGTCACGTTCACGACATCGTAACATCACGATTTCCTAAAGGAGTAGGCGGATATGTTCCTAAGGAGTGTTACAAAATATGCTTGCTTTAAAACGTTCAGGTTAGGTGGCATTTTTTGGTGGTTGTTAACTTTAAACTTTACTTTTAAGGTTGCCCTAGTCGACGGCTCGAACTACTTTGTGCGCGGGGTTGAAATGCATGCTATCTCATCAGACAACACGTGCGATAGAGATGATGCTGATGCTGTGATGAGCAGTAAGAAGCTAGCGTACGAATACACATTTTTGCATATTTATAGCGAAATGGATGATGATTTCGAACGAAAACGAGCGCGCAAAATTTTATAAACAGACCTTTGGGAGTCTACATATCATGAAAAAACTACTAAATGTATCTGTTCAAAATAAAATTATGTGCATTGATGATCTATCCCCGCATGGTGACTGTTTTGCAATTTTCCTTTTTCTGATAGTATTTATATGCGCCCAAATATGCGTTAAATTAGTGTTGAAATATATGGAACTTTCAATGCTCATAACTTTATTTTTTTTTGTTTTTTGCTCTTTTGTTTCCACATAGGGCTAGATAATGATGAGAAAAATTTATATATTTTTTTATTTTGAATGTAGATAGTCAAACAGTGGAGTAATCAGACTCAGACTCAAAATCATCATCAGATTACGTTTGTATGGAAGATATGATCGACTAGTGTAACCATAAATGACAATCTGATAGAATATCACGTATCAACTTGTATGTTTTTTGACCAGGATTTCTCTTCGTCTGAACAAATTCCAACATTTTACCCATCCCAAAAGATTCGAACCCTTGCAGGACCTCATGCTCAGAAATGTTGCATACGAGACGAACGCGGCTCTGGACCACTATTACTCAAAACTCATAGCCACCGCACAATCTCACACTATAGATCACCTCTCGATACTAGATCATTAGGGCGGCGTGATCGATACGCGGCGCGGGCGCACGATCATACATTATTCATGACTGCTCCCACTTATGCGACTCCTGCGCGTCAGATAGAGACAAAAAATAATTCAATTGAGTAGTGTAACGTTGATAGAGTGACGGCTGACGAAAAGAAATGGGCGAAGAATAAATGTGCGGTCGTTAAAATTGTTCGTTAATTGATAATGGTTGCTGGGGTGACCATTGTGGTTGGCAAAGGTTACTTTATTGTTAGAATTCTAAGTCATAATGTATTGCCAAAAGGTCATTCAGTTGGTCAGTCCTGAGCTATATTGTCTGTCAAGCAAATGATAACACAAATCCGAACTCGAAACCGAATCAAAAATCTTTCATTATAGTTTGTATGCCTGTATTATTCTAGACCAGTCTTTTTGGTAGGAATTGAGCTGTCTTCTCATTTTTTTGGTCTGCCACAATGTCATCGAGTTTTTAATGGGAGCTAGGAGTATTTGGTGGTTCTTGAAGTCCACTTTAGTCAAGAGACATGCGGACATGCTTCAACTACTTACATCACATAACCTAAAATCTGGAGGTGAACGTGAACTGAAGCCAAAAATGTTTGCGGGGTTTTAAATTGCTGGTAACCAAACTCTCAGCGGCCTTGACAGACGATTTCAATGTTATGATACACTATTATGCAAGTGCACCCAAGGACAACCCCCGGTTGGTGAAGGATTATTGCAGGATATATGCAAGATATTTATAGGCTAGCGTAGACTGGTTACCTAAAATATGGAAGGATTGTGGTCGCTGTCTGACCAATGTTGTTAATACACCGACCTGCCACGTTGTCGTTTTGGCGACTATTGGTAAATGAAATAAATAAAAGTAATACAGAACCAAATCAATCGAAGTCTAGGTATGCTATAGAATGACTGAAGCTATCTAGGTCATTGAGACGGCTGTCTATTGGCTAACATCGTGGTTCTGGCAACCAATCGTGACGTGGTGTTGTCGCTGATATCTGGCACTCGTTAAATCACGGCGAGGTTCTAAGGCAGGTCTAGATCTCTAGGCATTAAGGTTGTAATAATGTTTGTGATAATTAGTAATGAGGTAATGGAAAATGAGATTTTATGCTGATTACCACATTCTGGTGTGAAAATTAGGAGCCTCTATACATAGACGTTTTATCAGTAATAAGCGATTGTGGAAAAGCCTGTCATGAGTGGCATTGGCATACGTTGCCAAAATGACCTGCAGACTTTCCTGGTACTCAAGCTATTATAACGTGGAATGAGATCAGCATGATATTCTCGTAACATGAAGCCCCTATATTTCCCGAAGAGTTGGGACTCTTCCTAGTGTATCTTTAGTACTCCAACTTTGCGTCAGTTATGTATTAGTCCCGTAAAACAGATATGGCTTACGCTACTGAGAAATTCTACATGGATACACCCAATAACAGTTAGCTTGACCCGAGAATCGAAATCAGAAAACCACAGGCACAGGATCAACGAAGGTGCAAGACTTGCAAGAACAAGACGAGACGAAAAGAGTTGTGTCACAATCTTGGTTAACAATAAAATACCCAATTCTATCTATCTCGGGCAAGATAAGCTTGTACTACTTTGAATTGGATGCAATCAAAAACCAAAGACAGAACTTCCTGTAATAGGAAGCAGAAAGAACCTATGTATAGATTTGTTGGATGAGTAAACCAACCACAATTTATTTCTCCCCAACACACCTTTCCTAACAAGTTTATTATTTCCCTTTATTAAACTCAAGCTTATACTTAATCCATTTGCCTGTATAAGGAAACCAGAGCATGTTAGCTGCCAGCCAGCTCACTTCGGCACTTGTGTGTTGACCGACAGCACACTGGTGTGTCTCTGACGTTAATTATGTGAGTGAACAAGCGCCCGCTACGTATGTGGACCTTTAAGTTAATCCCATCGGGCTGATTGCGACCGTAATTTAGAGTTTGCCAGAATAGGTAATAGTGGCCATATTTTACAAGGATAAATTGGTTGTGGAGACAATTTCTTTCCATCGTTATACGTTTTATTGGAATCCAGTAAATAAGTAGTCGTTTGTTTTAAATTAAAATAGAACGAATGAATTTTAAACTCTGCTATGTAAGCTTATATTTTTGTAGTTTTATTAATTTGAAGTATCGTGGTGGCCCAGTGGCTAAGACCTCGCTCGCATCTCGTTTTTGAAAACGTGGGTTCAAATCCGGGCAAGTACCAATGTGTCTTTTTCAAATTCATATGTAATTTCTAAGTTTATCTTGGATATCACAGACAATGGTGAAGGAAGACTTAGTGAGTACACCTGGACTTATATAAGACTGAATTCGCCAACCCGCATTGAGCAAGCGTGGTGATCAATGCTCGTGACTTCTCTGTATAAGAAAAGGCCTTTGCCCTGCAGTGGGACAGTTACAAGCTGGTATTTATAAGTTTGGAACGGCAGAACAAGACTGAAGAGGATGCAGAAGATTTAGGGATGAACATGACTCCTACAGAAAGGACTGACCTGCACTAGCGAACGACAGAACTGTGTAGATAAGGGAGAGGAAAGCCTTTGTCCAACAGTGGGACAAAATATACTAGTTTAATAAATATGTTTAAAAAGGTACTGCTGGAAGTGTAGATCCAAAAACAAACAATATTTCACTAGTTACGCTAAGTTACTGTCTAGAGAGTAAGCAAGAAGTGGCAATGGGCCGGCCATATTAGCCGTAGAATCGATGACCGCTGAGGCAGATGTATTCTTGAGTGGAGACCGCGAACTGGTAAACGTAAGGTAGGACGCCCTCAGGCTAGGTGGAGTGACGATCTTCACAGGTTGGCTGGTAACAGCTGGATGCGATTTGCCGAAGATCGAGGCAAATTGCGTGCAATTGGAGAGGCCTATGTCCAGCAGTGGACTGCTATAGGCTGATGATCACTCTAAGTTATGCTATTGCCGAGTACCATAAGATAAGTTTGATCCAAAAACACTCGGACAAAATTTCGGGCTGAAGCTAGTTATTCATGAAATGCCGTGTGCGGGTGCTTGAAATCGATCTACTTAAAATCCAAATGTTGGTTTTGCATATATTAAAATTCATCCTCTCTGTGAGAGGGAATGGGCCGTAAATGTAATCCACCACACGGGCCCAGTGCGGGTTGGTGCATGTCACATGTCTTCGAATTTTTGGTTCTAAGATATGCCGGTTTTCTCACAATGTTTTCCTTCACCGTTTTGAGAGCAGTGGTGATGTAATAATATACAAAAAGTAAACCACCTGCCGCCCCCTTTAGTTCTGGAATAGCGACCGAGAACCAGAAGACGATGCGTTAGAAGGCCTCCTACAAACATTTGCGGGAAGGCGCTGGAAGCGAGACGCACGGAATTGGTCAATGGGGCGACGCCTGGGGGAGGCCTATGTCCAGCAATGGACGACTTTCGGCTGAAATGATGATGAAAAAAGTAGCCAAGATTTAAATGAGTAGGTATATGTACTAAAAGAAATAGGTAAGAACTGTGAAAAAAGCGATCAATGTGTATCCTGTGGGTAAAACGACAACCGGTAGATTCATGAGATGCCAGTAGCCACAATTACTGACACTACAAATTATCTCTACCTACGTGATACTACTTAAAACATAGCGAACTGAACTGTAAAAACACGTTCGTCAAAAATGTTGTCAATGATTCTTCGACACTATTTGATGAGTTGAAGTCTAACTGGTTTGGTATTAGGTCTAGGCTTAAATTAAACGGTCATTGATGATTATACTTGATGCAACATAAATGGTATTAAATAAGCAATCTCTACCACAAGTCTGTTTTGTACAAAAACAAGTCCCAGAATTTTCAAACAACCTGTCTCATTCTCGACCTGTCAGTTTTCTAGAATGCTTAATTTTGGAGAAGGTTTTTTTATTGTTGATAGGCTCACGCTTGACCACTATCTCACCTGATGGTTAGCTACGATGTGGTCGACGATGAAACACGCTTGCCTAGAAGAAACCTATTTACTCTTGGCTTAATGACTGAATTGACGAATTCCACTCCTTTGCTTTACGCATAATTAAAGTATTCCCAAAACGTTTGGCGGTGTCGGTGGGATGTCCACCATATACTGATGACGCATCGCCCTACGTCTTGTAGAACGATGATGGAACGGGCTAGGAGGAATTAGTTCATGCAATTCTAACGCACACTCCCCGAAATGTAAACGATATAAAACGAACAGGCTGGCAACGCGGCACCGATGTTCAAGGCTCTGGAGCCTAGATTCGACCAATACCTCATTTCTGACTCGCCTCATGGCCAGTTTTTTTATCGACTCAAGTGTATCCAGCTGGTATTTGGCAGTATGGCATATTGACAGTTGTCTTATCAATCTCTACTCACGTCTAGTTTTATGAAGGAGCACTATTCGATAATTTTCTGAAGGTAATTTGTTTTTTATTGCCCATCTACGATATCGTAGAGTAGACGTGTGGCTTTTAAGAGCAATTTTATCATCATTTAATTACCTTAGTCACGGCATGTATTCTTGTTTTTCTATACTTGTGAATTAGTCACCTATCTGGCCATTCTTAGTTCTTCCTCTCATCTTATAGCTTTTAACATTGAAACTCAAAACTTTCCTCATTCTTTTTTTTATATGTGTTTGTTTGTAACTTCATCGTTTATGAAACGATTTTGATGATGCTTTCTTTGTTGGAAATGAGATATTACAGGGGTGGTACCATGATAAGGATCTGATGATGGCATCCCAGAGAAATCGAGGGAACTCCTCAAATATTATAGGCATACATATAGCGATTTTGGTATTTTTATCAACAATGCAATCATTTACACTCAGAAAGTTGGTGGAATGGTACTGATGAAGAAGACCACAGATGGCCACTGAAACTCCTTAATGCTAAGTATGTCACGGGTATAAGATATATCGAGTAGCTAACCGACCGTGATGAAGAAAATACTTATAAATAAATGATACTGATGAAAATGGTAACATCTAACTGATCTGATGATGAAGCCGGAGGGTAGGCACTGGAACTCCGAAATAAAACAATGGATCCTAGTCGTGTTTGGGCTTATTGGAATCCTCATGAGATTTACTTTGGCTATAAATGATTTTCATAGTATTTGGAGGTACCTACCAAAATTAAAACGTGATAAATAAAAAACTTTTTAACAAAAACATCAAACCGACATCCAAAACAAAACACTACACAGCGAAAAATAACTTTCTTTTCCGAAGTCGGTATCATAAAACGTAAAAACAATAAAGACACCGACTTCGGAAAAGAAAGTGTTATTTTTCGCTTTGTAGTGTCTTGTTTTAGAAGTCGGTTTGATTTATTGCTTTTTTTTTCTCTACGAATTTTTCGCCATCTGCTTCGCTGCCAATTTCAGACTGCCGCTCTCTCAAACAATAGCTCCCGATTGCAATACACAACATTGTATCAAACTGATTTTTAAATCCCGCCACACCACACTTGACATCGCCTCGTGTTGCAACCACCGCTCATATATGACAACTAAAACCACATAAGAACTTTAAATACATAGTTGTTCCTGTGAAAAACGCAATCACATGCACGTCTTCGGAATAGCCCAGCTCCTGAGGAGTTCTTGCCTGCAATTAGTACTTATACGGACATAAGTAGATGAACACGTCTGGTGTAATGCGATTATGTCCGACACTGTACAAGAAAACGTTAGAAAATTAACATAGATTCCTTCTATGTTAATTCTATGACATCAATCTACATAGTGTTTTTGTTGTCTGTTAGCATGTTGTAATGACAAGAATAATGTAATCCGACTTCAAAAAAAGGAGGAAGTTCTCAATTAGACTGTATTTTTTTATCTGTGTTATCTCAAAACTTTTTTCTAGGTAAACATATAGGTAAACCGATTTTGATGATTTATTTTTAAGCTGGTGCTTCTCATGTGGTCCATACAGTATGGTTCCGATCTGATGATTAGTTTTTGAGCTTTCCTTAATAATGCATATTTTCACGTTAATATACGATGCCCAAACTAACAAAAAGCGAAAAAAAATTACAATAAAATTAAACCGACTTCCAAAATAAAACAATACAAACTGAAAAATAAATTTCTTTTCGGAAGTCGGTGCCAAAAACGAAAAAAAATGATACCAAAGACACGGACTGCCGAAAAGAAAGTTATTTTTTGTTTTGCTTTGGTTAATTTTTATATTAAAAAGTTTATTTTCAACCCAGAACTTTAAAATATCGAATATGAAGTCTACATTCATCGTAAGTAATTTGACGACAGAGAATTTAATTTATTAATCATACACATGTTTTGCATAATTATAAAGTAAGAGTTTAATGAATTAATATAACTTGACATGTGTCATGTCAATCAATTTCTTGAAACCGCAATGTTAATTAAAAATATAATAATCAGAGTAAAATTAAATGGTACTCAGTTGCAGACTTTACTATTTTTAGTGAGTTCTTTGTCAGCAGTATTTTTGACGCCTTAATTATCCTTTTGTTCCAATTAACAAAACAACATAGTTAACTCAACCAGTGGTTAAAAACGGTAACCAATGCTTTTAAATAACGATAAAATGCGTTTTTCATCAATTGTTACCTTCACAAATAGGAGACAGTTAAATATTTGACCATATGTTAGATCAAGAATTGATGATAAAACTAGTTTCACCGAAATTTTAATCCATTACACCATCAACAACCAACAACCATTAATTTCTTCCTTTCCTTCTCTTATTTTTTTCTTCTTTCTTTTTCATTTCCTTTTTTTTCATCATTTATACATTTAACCATTGGTTACCTACTGATCAATAAACAGGGCCTTAATCTCCCTCTGCTCTTGACTTATTCGCTATGACATCTCGAGTCGAGGACTTTTTAATGTCAATAATAATAAGCTAGTATTCCTGCACCAGCCGGGGATTGTCCTTGGGTGCTCTTGTGTGACTCACCAGTGCGTACAGGGATAATCGCCGGTTGGTGTTACATTTCATCCTACATTTCTAACAAGGACCCTGCGAGTTGGTTTCGGACCCTGGTAAGCTTCAAAGGTCCGGGACCCTATAATCCCAAAAATCTCAAAGATAAGCTATATTTCTATAAATTTTGCTCGAAGAAGGTTGTGTCGAGATTGAGAGTGGAGTAAATTACCTAAACAGACAAAAAATACATATTACACAAAAGTTGGTTTAACTATTTAAGTGTGAAAAGACCTGTGCCAGGAGAGACGGCTCTCCCTTAACTTGATTATATTTATACATTTTAATAACTTATATTAAATCTTTTTGATTTCGATTATTTTAAAAGATAATATTAAAACCAAACGACAACCCCAAATCTCCTTCTAAAAATATTCACCAAGTCTAATAAGAACTATATTTGCTTAACCAGACCTGCAACATTCTCGAACTGAGCACAACGTCTCTCGATAAAACCAAGTCCCATATCATAACTTAATATCAATTTTTCATTGACTCATATTTCCTTCAATAAAAGTTGATATCTATATAAAAAGCTACCGTTAGTACGTCAGATGGTTGGCCAGTAATTCGGTACACATGTTTCGCAATGAAGATATTCATTAGCCCTTGTAGGTAGAGCTCTGCGCTGGGTCGTACGTGAGTTGCTTACTGATAGAAGTCGCGTTTAGAGATATTTGTCAGGGCCTGGCTCTGGTGGAAATATTTTCTAAACACTCTCATTATGCGTACAGCTAAGGAGTGGAATTACCTGCCGGAGTCTGTGTTTCCCGATAGCTACAACCTGGGAGTCTTTAAGTCAAGAGTGAATAGGTTGCTTCTAGGCAAGCATGCTACACCGTCAACCACATCATCGCTTACCATCAGGTGAGATAGTAGTCAAGCGCAAGCCTATCCATAATAAAACAATGATATTCATTTTCTGAAAACAAATACACAATTCTATTATTTAAGAAGCTGGCCATAATTCAAGCTTACCTATTTAATAAGACTTTCTGGGCTTCCATTCATAATTAAAATAATAAATGAGTAGGTACCCGATTTAGGTACAGCTTGGAAAAACAGTGGAGACCTTTTCAGTTTCCAATATTAAAGTTCAGAAAACCAATAAAAAAATGGGATTTAGCCTATTCGTAATGGGGATGGATGAAGTCAATGGTGAAAGAAACGAAATAGCATGCCTAGAAGATGCCTGTTCACTCTTGCTTTGAAGGCTGACGGGTTACAGGTGCAAAGGGCCACAAATGCTGATCAATTCCAGACTTAGGCCAAGCGAATTTAAATCAGGAGAAGAAGCGCTTAGAATGAATCATCGGGGTATCAGCCAAGTGCGAATACTGCAATACGTCTGGTAGGTCAATAGAGAAAGGGAGAAGGTGGAATAAAATCCTGGAGTAATTAACATTATAATCAATCGAGAGTTGGTGATGTTTCCTTCTGAGACCTCTGCAGGATTCTTGTAGGCTCTAAGACAAAGTGCCATTCTATCAACAAAAACACCCACTTTTCGGTGTGCGTCTGTTCCTGTGACTGGTCGGCTCGAGCTCCTAGGCATGGAGTTGACATCCAGTCTCAACTTCGGCGCCTCCATTGAGTACAAAGCCCAATTTGCGGCCAAAAAACTGAGCATCCTAAATAGAGTGAAGCAATATTAAGTATTGCTGGACAGCTTTTAACCCTATACAAAGCGCAAGTCCGATCCTTCATGGAGTATTGCAGCCACCTTTGGGATGGCTCAGCTATGTATCAGCTTGCCGCGCTTGATTAGGTGGCACGCAGAGCTAAGAGGCTCATCGGCGATGTTGAAGTGGTGGATGCCAAGCTTCATAGCTTGGCTCATCGCCGCAAGGTTGCCTGCTTGTCAGTCTTATACAGATTGTACTTCGGTGAGTGTGCTCAAGAACTCCACGACCTCATCCCACCAGCCCCCTTCTACCGTCGGACATCTAGACGCACTGCAACTTGCTATCCTTAACTTGTTGCCATTCCACCAATTCGCACCAAGCGCTTCCAAACATCCTTCATAAGGCGTACAGCAAAAGCGTGGAACTCACTGCCTGCGTCTGTGTTTCCGAACGCATTCAACCCGAATTTCTTCAAAGTTAGAGTGAACAGGCTTCTTCTGGGTAAGCTCACTCCATCGTCGACTCTGTTTTTGTCACCTCTGACCTAGACTAGAGCCAAGAGCAAACTCACCACAAATAAAAAAATAAAAAATCGTCGTATCGTATTTCGATGGCAATGGTTGGAATGCCAAAATATCAGAACTTGAGCAGCCTCAGATTAGAAATAGGTTGTTCAGTTTCAGTGAATGCCAACCCTACCCAAGCTCGAGTCGCGCGTCTCACCGCGTCTCGCGCACACCTCAGTGACTTTTTCCCCGCGCGCCCAACATTCCCTCTGTCTAACCGGAAACCATAATTAGTGCCTTTTCAGATGAACGACAAAAAGTCGCCCGTGTTTTGTATATGGACGGGTAATTGGCATCCATTTTATGTGAAAAAGTCGTCGGTAGCTCTGGTATGTGTGGGGGACACTTAGTGGATAGTGGGTGGTGCACTGTTAGTCGTTGTAGCTTATGTTAATATTAGTGAAATGATGTAGGTGGATTTGTTAGATCACGATGACATACAAATACAAATGATCTGTCTTGTAGCAGGCAGGCTGTTAACGATTTTGATTGATTCTTCTAAGTCTGCCTTTCGGCTCTACTATTGCTGTTTCTACCGATATAGAATAGTTCTCAAATCTACATGGTCATAAAGGATTGGTATTTCTTTTTAACCGACTTTCTAAAACGAAGGGGGCTCTATTTTCGACTGTATCTTTTTTATATTTACCGATTTCTCCGTGAATTGTGGACTAATTTTAAAAATTATTTTTGTTTTTGAAACCGTACTTTCCCAAGGTGATCCCATATAAACTTTGTGAAGATCTTATGAAGAACTTCGGAGATATACAACAGAACTCTTCAATAAATGACGGCAAATCTTTCGAGATTGCTGCAATCGCATGTCTGATCATTGTATATTACTATAGAAATTGCTTACTAGATCCACAACTTAAAAGGTGTTCACAAAAACATACAACCAACAATCAAATAAAAACACTAATACAAAATGAAAAATAATATCCGGAAGGCGGTATCAAAAACCGAAGAAACGAAACCAGATATCTACTCTGACTGCCGAAATTGAAATATAGCTTTGTAAGTAGTGTTCTCATTTGGGAGCCGGTAGTATTGTTTGTTAAAAATATTTTTGGCAAATAATAAAGAAATCCTAGCCTCTGAGTTTCTAACCAATATTGTTGCAGAAGTAAGTTGGAGTATCTTTGCATGCTAAAAGATTGTCTCAAAATCAAAATCAAACCTTTTATTTCACATAGGCCTACTTGGACACTTATAAAACGTCGACAAAAGGTGCACGGTTCGGGTTGCTCGTTTCCTATGCAGAAGAACCGGCAAGAAACTCCATGGTTACTCTTTTAAAAAATGGTTTGGTTTTACAATATTTCCATGTTGCAACATTAGCACTATGGGGGGACAACGTAGGCCCGACAATAAATCGTGAGAAACTAAAAAAAAGGTTATATAATGTATAAAAAGTTAACAAATGTTAACTAGCATTTAGAAGGCCTACAATGTTCACACATTCACAAAATAATCGGTAAAAGAATCTATACAAAGGTAAAAAAATATATAAAAAGAATAAATTTAATATGTGGCACAAATGTTGTTATCAGTGCTGTATCTATTCTTAGCAAAGGGCTATAAAGATGATTGAGAACCATTGTAAAAAGTCTAATTAAAAGAAGAAAACAAAAAAGGAGAAAATGATATTGAGAATAGTTAGAGACATCCACATATTTGTGCCGTTTATGAGTTACCAGGGAAGCCGCATGCGCAGTTGGAGCTAAAGCCAACATTTTTATCTTCAACGTAGTCCTTAATTTTATAATATGCTTTTTTAATAAGGACACGTTTGATGTGATTTTTGAACTTTCCATCGGTCAGTTCTATAACTGACTTTGGCAGCTTGTTATAAAATCGTATACTGTTTATAAGAAAAGACTTGCTAGTTTTAGTTAATCTGAACTTGGGTATTACAATTTCGTGCTTACTGCGTGTATTTAAATTATGGAAGTCGCATCTAGTTTTAAAAAGCCCTCGATTTTTGCGGACATACAAAATACATTCCAAAATATAGAGTGAAGGTAGAGTCAGTATATCGATCTCTTTAAATTTATCTCTGAGGGACTCGCGAGGACCCATTTTATAGATCGCGTGGATTGCCCTCTTTTGTAAGATGAAAATCGAGTCAACATCTGCTGCTGATCCCCACAGCAGAACGCCATAAGACATAATACTGTGGAAATAAGCATAGTATACTAACCTAGCTGTGGCTACACCGGTTAACTGCCTTATTTTCCTTACTGCATATGCAGCTGAACTTAACCTACCCGAAAGAGTTCTAATGTGTGCGCCCCACTGCAAATTTGAATCGATAGAAATTCCTAAGAGTACAGTTTCCATTATAACTTCAAGATTTTTACCATCAAGATTTAAGTTTAGGTCACGTTTTGGTATATTTGGTAAAGAGAACTTAAGACATTTTGTTTTTTTCGCATTCAGTAAAAGATTGTTAGCTGCGAACCATTTTGAGAGAATAATTAGACTTTCGTTGACATGTAAGACATCCGTATCTTTCCTATCTATTTTAATAATTTATGAAGTATCATCATCAGCAATTATAATTATTTCCGATAATTTGGCCATCATAAAAGGGAGATCATTAATGTAAACAAGAAAGAGGAAAGGGCCGAGAATTGAACCTTGGGGAACGCCCATCTTGAATAGAGACCCGGAGGACGTCGCCCCATTAACATTTACTTTTTGCTGTCTGTTTGATAAATAGGAAAGCACAAGATCAGCAGCTTGTCCTCGAATTCCGTAATGGTGTAATTTACAGATCAGTGTGTTGTGGTCGACGCAGTCGAGATCACAGAAAATGCCAATGGAATCCTGGGACTTCTCCCAAGATTCCAAGATGTGGCTGATGAGTTTTACTCCTGCGTCCGTAGTCGACCTACCTTTCGTGAAACCAAACTATTGACTATGCAGGATCCCATTTGAATTGAAGTGAGACAACATCTGGTCCAGCATGACATTTTCATAGATTTTACTCAATGCTGGAAGCACGGATATAGGCCTATAGTTAGAGGGATCACTCTTACAGCCTGATTTGAAAATTGGTACTACTTTACTGTGCTTCATTAAGTCAGGAAACGTGGCGCTGTCCAAATATTGATTGAATATGCCTGTTAGGACAGGAGCAATTGAGTCAATAATATCTACAAGAACCCTAACGGATATCCCCATAAGTCTTCAGTATTTTTTATATTGAGACGCGTTTTTAATTGTATCAAGACATATTGGTTTAAATTTAAAGGTTTATGTCTTTAGTAAAGTTTTCTTTAAGAAGAGCTTCAGCTAATTTAGATGAGGCTCTTCATCGTTCATCATTCCGTTAGGGCAGGTTGGTAAAGAAATTTTCTAATGTCTCAGCGACTTCTTGCTTATCAGAAATGGTTCGATTAGTTATTTTCAAAGACAACTAATTCTGATCGCGTTGTTGTGTCTTTCCAGTTTCTCTATTAATTGCTTGCCACACAGTTTTTATTTTATTATTAGAAATACCAATCTTGTTAATTATTATTTGACATTTTGCTTGAGCGCAGACTATTTTAAATATTTTGGAATGGTTTCTAACATAAGTGTGAAAAACTTGATCGGAAGTCAAAGATTTTTCGTTATATAAATTGTATAAGATATCTCGGCTTTTCTGATTCCCACAGTGGCCCATTCACTAAATTTCGATTTGGAATTGTTGACTTTAACTGTTTTTACAGGACACGTTTTATTGAATTCTTGGCAAACTGTAGAAAACAACGTGCCGTAATTTATATTGGGGTCTTTTGAATCAAAACTGGCGCTACTTAGGTTGCTAAAAACATTATTATTAAAAGAATTTAATTTATTTTTAGTGAGAGTGGTCTTAATCGAATTGATTTAGCTTGGTTTAATTTTTTATCTGACTCAAAAGATACTAGTTGACCAGTATGGTCTGACCTAACGCCACTAATTAAAAACAAATCTTTTACTTTACAATTAGTGAATAAATTATCTATGCACGAAGTGAAGTTGCTGTTATTCTTGTCGGTTCATTAAATAAATATTTTAAGTTAAATGATTTGAACAGTGAAATGATCTTACATTTTTCAGGTGAATCGACTAACATATCTATATTTAAGTCACCACAAACACACTCTAAATATACCAGTACATATATCTGCCACCGATTTAATTGTATGATTTAATGGGTTCTGTTGTATGATTTATTATAGACACAAGTCATTCCAGACAAGTTTCTGGTAAGGTAACTATCTTCTTGTTTTGCAGATGACACTACTGGTGTCATCTGGTGATACCGGCTTACTACCCAAAAGCATAACCTAGTAGCAAGAACACCACAAAAACATGTATCCTACAGTAATCCATCTTAACTCTAACACACATTTCAAAAACAGTAGCTAAATAAAACATTAACTTGACACACAAAAACTGACCAAGAGCGAGTGGGACTCACGCGCAAAGGGTTCCGATCTAATCATATTTTTTACATTCTCTTTCTAGAAGCTACTCTATCCCCGGGTGACGTAGGCTACTTTTTATCCCTGTATTCCCACGGGAACGGGAACTGGAACTATGTAGGTGAAACCACTTTAAAGATATATTTAAAATATGTGTTTCAAAATTAAGAAAAAAATATATTTGAAACCCTCACAATAGGTCCTTTCTTTTGCCAGATGGTACAGTTTTATAGTTTTCTGTTTCGGCCCCCAAAAGGGGGGTCCCTATTTAATTTAATATTAAAAATTCAAATATTTACATATATCGAGTCCGTGTTGGGGTCACAGAAGTTGATATTATCTTTAAGTACCATTGACTGATTAAGTCCAGTTGTCGGAGCAAACTGACAAAAAAATGGCAATCAGACTCACAAGTGATCCTATAAGAGAATCGTTTTTTATCCAGTCTTACGGAACCCTAAAAAATACCTCAACCAGTGATTGAATCCATCACCTCACGGCGGGCAGCAGATCGATCATGCCTGAGCTCGAGTGATATAATTATCTTGAAACAGTCACGAGGCCATGATGGATCACTTCCCGATACTTAATATTTGAAGTCTAATCGCTACGATGCTTATCGAGTAATTGACTATTTATTTATTTATCTGTTGCTAAATAGTTGCTTTTGAATGTAGGAGTATGTAGTTATGGTAATGGTAGAGACTGAATAACATTTATATAAAATGGTTTGTCAAGAAAGTTAGCTCCATTACCGCCGCCAAGTAGCTCTGTTTACGCTTGAAGGTTCCCAATGAAAATAAGGGCTTATGGGAGACACATTTGCAGCTCATCTTGGTAAAGCAAAGACTTAGTGGATGGTGCCTATAATTAACAAAAACTACAAGCTTTCCTAACATGCTAACGTGGACTCAAGACTGTTTGCAATCCTATCTAAACATTAGTATAACAATAATAATCATGTTTTGTGTTTTATTTTAACTTATTTAAAACTCCATCAACAGAAAATGTATCTAGACTGGAGGCATAAAACCAGGCCTAATTTCAGATTCTCCATTCTCGATCCAGGTTTTCAACCGACTGCCGAAGGAGGATAATGTGTTTATCAGTCTATGTATGTATGTTCTTATGTGGCGTTCTAGAGACCTAACTAATTAATGATTTTTACGAAGTTAGGACGAATCAATTGACAACTCGTCCTAACTTTGCAAGTGTCACTAAATACATGTCATAGCGACCACCAGACGCGATTATGTCAAAATGAAGAAAATATCGGTGAACTATGTCAAGTAAGGCATCGTTGAATAAGCATTTAAAAATAATCTTTAGGTTCTTAAGAAGAAAATCATGCTATGCAGTTGGAGGATACATAAGGTATTAGTGAGTCAGCACGCGAATTTGTATCCTCCATAGCAAGATTTTCTTCTAGTTTACGTCTTTTTAGTTCACTACTTAAACAGCCGTAGTACTTTTTTAATTTTATTTTTCTCTAATGTAGTTTCTCCATTTACCTAAAAGTGTTCATTGCTCGGCCAATTATTCCAAATTCTTTGTATCTTTAATGGCTATTACATCAAGTTAAACTCTGATGAATTAAAAAACTATAAAATTAATGTAATACAATTTAATAAGCCAACCACTTACAAAATGCGGTCCCTATGTTACCATATCCCGGTGTGGTGCCATTAACTCCAAACAGAGATGGCCACTAATAGCTACGAGATAACGCCAATAGCCTTCATAGAATTGGCAGTAGCCCGTTTTAGCACTAAATGGTAGTACTGGTCTTGAGGAGCTAGTATTAAAATAATGGCTAGACGTAAATATCTGCGAAGACAGCAAAAAAAGGAGTGAGAAAAAAAGCGAAAGACATAAGAAAAGAAGAGTTCCATTTTCGAAATTAAATCTTTGCGCCATTTTTCTGCTGGCCTATTTATTTTCTCTTCTGGGGAAAGAGCTTCTTCCAGCAAAATTAAATTCAGTTAATTCCACCATCTACAAAGAAACGCCGAAACAAACTCAGAGGTAAGTCTGTTTTAACATCCTTTCAACCCGTAATGGTCGAATCATATGAGAATTGATAACCATGTAGGTTGAATGTCTTTTGAGGAAAGGACCACAAAGATTTGATTTTCCAATATCTAGTATTTTAATTAATGGCCACTGCACTAACATTTGAGACTACATCCACTAATAAAGTGGTCATCAACCATCTGAGACACATTTTTTTTCCTATACTAGTTGGCTTCATCGTCTCGTTTAGCAGAGCGCAATGAATCAAGTGTCGGACACTGTCTCAAATCCGATAGTCTATGGTTGAGAGCTGAGTGCTTTTCACCGGTCTTACACGGAGATTTTTATCCTTCTTTTAGCTTCCTTGTGGAACATGTTTAAAAAATTTAGAAAATGGGACGTATAGAGTCTGTACTTGACCGTATTTTTGGTGGCCTTTTTATATTGTTGTATAGTTTTAAGTTTTCTTTTTGTTTATATTTTTTATATTGTGTGCTCTAGTGGCTTGTGACAAATAAATGTATTTTCTTTTCTTTACTAACTTTTATAGAAATAATGTATTTAAACGACTGTATCTAAGCCCTGGGAGGGTACTGTTTTATTTTTTCACTGATATTCCAGCTAACATTCCCCCAAAATACAAACGGCGCTTTTTTTGTAGCTCACCGAATATTATATTTGTACTGTTATCACTGACCTCTATCATACATTGTACACTGGACATCATATTATCGATGACAAAATGAAGACATTTGATTATCGCCATTTTGGCGCTGATAGCAACGTGAATTAACGTGAGAGTCGCATGGAACTAATATTAGAGATGGGACACAGCTTTCGGTAAAATACTTTTATGGGTTTTATCGATCGTGAGAATAATTTAATACGTAAGAGAAAAAAAAACAATTATTTTTTTATGATTAATTTTTAAGTAATAGAATAATTGCTGTAAAGGTTACTAAAAAATATTTTCAGTCAGATTGCAAGCTATAAACTAGTGGATAGCGTGCTAGTAAAGTTATAGCGCATTATTGTCAGATCAGTGAGATTAAAATATGTGGTTAGGCTAACAACTTATCCTAAAAACTATCACATTTGAGCAAGTATCTCCTCGCTCAAGTACACTAGTTGTAAGCCCATCGGATTCGTGAAGGGAACATCATTTATATAATAATAATAATAAATGAGATGGATAATCATTTACATCGGACTTATTTCTCGCTATCATCGCTGAGAACCTGTCTCTGTAGTGTTAAGGTGCAAATAAGAGTGGTATCGCATTCCAGCAAAGTGAAGACTTTAACTCTGTTTCAGATGCAGATAATAAATTATTTGACTTCAAAACATTTGTTAATATAGTTATAACTATCATGATATTATTCCAGAATTAATTCCAGGCTCTGGAACGTGGTGTTTGGTACAAGAGAGAGGCCTGTGCTCAGCAGTGGGCGAAGTCGGGCTGTGGATGATCATGATGATGATTCCAGAATTTAGTATTACACATCGCTTTTGAACATATTATTACTGATTATTAGGCATTCATATACCTAACATTCATCACCAATACCAATATGAGATATTTAGTTCCAACATACTACGAGCAATACAGTAAATGAGTGATACGCCTTGCCAAGACTACTGTTTTGATATTAGTGTAATTTAAAAATATCACTAATACTGATATATTAGTTACAATATTATAATATTTCCAGTCAAATATATTAGTATTACCAAATTTTTAGAAATATCGGTAGTATCCCATCTCTAAATGTGTCAATTTTAGTTCCTGATACGCTCGAGCGGGGCGCTTTGAATCAGCACAAAAATCAACTGTCATTTCATATAGTATGTTTAGTCCAGCGTACTTGTATAATAGAGGTCAGTGACTGTTATCTTTTGAATAATCTTAAATCACTAATGAGATTGTTAACTAACTTTCATCTGAGACACATTTTTTCATCGTCTCGCTAAGCAGAGCGCAATGAATCAGTGTCGGACACTGTCTCAACTCCGGTAGTCTGTGGGTGACAGCTGACTGCTTGTCACCGGACTTACACGGACGGTTTTTATAGATGGTTTTTAGTGTGAGGTTTGATTCCCAGGATGGATATAAATAGATTATAGGAGACAAGGTTTACCTAACTAGCCGTCTCGTTTGCGAGTTTTGCCCTTACTACTAATCTATACCATAATATAATATTATAAAGCTGAAGAGTTTGTTTGTTTGTTTGAACGCGCTAATCTCAGGCACTACTGGTTGGAATTGAACAATTCTTTTTGTGTTGGATATTCCATTTATCGAGGAAATATAGGCTATATAAAATCATGCTACCACCAATAGGAGCGGAGCATAAATGAAAATGTTGCAAAAAAGGTACAAATTATTAATTTTTGAGAGCTTCCGTTGCGTGCGCTGCGTGAACGGTTTATGTTACGCAAATAGCATGTATGATGGAATTGTTTTTCTTTAAAAGTTCTAAAAAATGTCCGCGACAGCATAGTTCTATCTTTTAAGATTGACTCACTATAAACCTTTTTTATAGTAATCAAATTTGTTCATTTGCGAAGAAGTTTTATCAAGATCTTACGTATTATATAAAGCTGAAGAGTTTTTTTGTTTGTAGGGTAGGTAGATAGACAGCCAGTTGACGGGAGTTAGCCGCAGGGGTAAGCTAGTATTATTAGTGTATTACACAAAAGGTACTGCTACTGAATATAATAATAATAATAATAATAATAATTTATTTATTCAATTCAATTAATTAAGGTACATAGAATGTGCAACAATTTTTATGATCTTAAGCTAAACAAAATTCCACAAGACGTCTGAGTCTGAACTAGATAACTTAATATCTGTATACCAGACAACAGTGCTCTTCCGTTATACATTTAAAAGCTTACGAGTTCAATCCTGCTTATAAACATTATATTAAATTATACATAAACTAGGAGCAGTTAAAAAATAAATTAATGAACAATAAAAGTAAAGTGGTGTGGTGACCTCCTTTTGTGTAGGGTGTAAATGATTGAGTGTATGTAGGAGGGTGAGTAGGTATGTGACCTTAATGTGGTACAATTATGAGGTTTTCTGTTTCGTCATAGGTTAGTTTATGAATGTACTCAAACACTTTATTCTTAAAACTTCTGTTATTTAAAGGAAGTATGTCGATAAATTTATCAATCCTGTCATAAAGGTACGGGCCTAAGAAACAGAAATACTTATTAACGAACGGGTGTTTAAACATAGATCTGTCAGTGCTGGCTATAGGTTTTCGTCGTCTGGATACTGTGGTTGGTTTTATGAAGGACGTTTTCTTATGTTGCATCAAGACAGTGTACAGTATGAACAATTGACGAATAGAGAGGACTTCACAAGTTTGGTACAACTGATAAGTTGGAAACAAATATGGACGGAAAGTGCTTACCTTGAGAATAGCTCTCTGGGCCACCTCAAGTGGTTTAAGTATGGTTTTTGGTGCACCACCCCAGACAGAAATACAATATGACAGAATGGATTGACCGAGCGCCAGATATACTTGCTTCATCAATCCGGGACTAGCCACATGTCTCAGATTTTTGAAAACGTATATCAGTTTTCTTAGTCGAACAGTTACTAACTCTATATGCGCTTTAAATGAGAGGTTGTTATCTATTGTTATTCCTAGATATTTTATAAAGTTAGTCTTGACTAATGTTGGACACAGACAGATTCCACTGTTACAGCAGTTGTGTGCAGTTAAGGAGAGTGTTGTAGGAGGTAAGTTAGAGTTACGCATTGAGAACGTTATGTACTGTGTTTTATCAGCATTCAGTGTCAGCATGTTACTTCCCAACCAGTGGCACACGATATCCAAACCACGTTGAGCATCATCATAGACCCGTTCCCACGTATCAGCCGAGAACAGAAGAACAGTGTCATCTGCATAAGAAATTATTTTTCCACCTACAGAGGTAAGTCCACAGAGACCATTCAAGTACACAAGGAAGAGACTGGGTCCCAAAATACTACCCTGTGGTACACCAAAAGTGACCGGTAAGTCACTGCTAACGAACCTATCAATTTTAACACATTGATAGCGACCCGAGAGATAATCCTCAAACAATTTTAGTTGTTTACCTCTTACGCCCAACCCCTCCAACTTACTGAGGAGAAGTGGCACGGAGACCGTGTCAAAAGCCTTTGCCAGGTCCAAGAATATGCCAACCGTTTTTTTACCAGAATCAATATTCCTAACCACGTAATCTACAAGCTCGTGGACAGCATCACAAGTTGATTTGCCTGCTCTGAAACCATATTGATTATTTGAAAGAAGGTTGTTTGTTTCCATGTACTTGACTAATCTACTGTTGATGATACGTTCCAAGAGCTTGGAGACCGCTGGGAGGATAGAGATGAATATATAAGTTGTAAGCTATACAACACCATAAATAAACAAGCATCTCTGCATTACCTCTCTTAGCAGACACGAACTTAAAGGTAAAGTTTCTGAATGGTATCAACTATTGGACTATCAGAAGACGGAAGACCTACTGACATATTGAGTAACATATATCATACAATGCATTTAAACAAATTCTCACATACACACACTCACAACGACACACTCACACTGATCGCACACATCTGTTAAACTTAAATAAAATTAAAAATTGGATTTTAGAATAAGAACTACCGAAAGTAATACTAAGAATATTGTAAGTCCACTGCAGCGACATTTAAAACTAATTAATTCGTATTTTATTAACCGACTTACCAAGAAGGAGAAGGTTCTATGTTCGACATTATGTTTGTTTTTTTTTATGTATGTTCACTGCTGCAATCGCATGTCTGTTTATACCATTTCATAACATAACATCACGCCAGTACGCTTTAAAGGGGTACGCAGATGTGTACAGTTCACCTTGGTATACTCTCATTTCACCGGTTATGTTCAAGTTTCATGACATTCGGGTTATCTATTCTGGCATTAACTTGCCTACTTACTTATTAGGTACAACTAAAAAGTGAAATATAAGAAATCATTTTTACAAAAATATACTTCCGACTTCCAAATAAAAACACTAGAAAGCAAAAAAAAAAATATTATTGGAAGTCGGGAAAAAATTGGTACTACCCAAAGACACCGACTTCCAAAAAGAAAGTTATTTTCACTTAGTAGTGTTTTTATTTGGAAGTCGGTAGATTTTTTGTAAAAATAAAATGTTTTTATGTGATACTTCCTGTGACTGAACACTGTTTCCCAAAATAAAAGCCCAGGCTTAGCTTGGGAATCAATAGCAGTGCCTTTTGTGTAATACACATACATATGTTATTTACATATATCGATAAAAGTCTGGATGTTTGGATATTTATTAATAAATCAATCACACCTCAACAGCAAGATGGCAAATTTCTCAAAATCATGGCCCATAAAGAACGAATGGGCATAGACTGACTCTTCTTCATGCTACGGTCGATCAGTGGTAGTATGGCATTTACGAGACATTGTGCAAGGTGAATCAAATAATCAAACCGGCCAACTATAACGCAAAAGATAATCCCAAGGTTAGCTTTGCCGTCAACACTTTAGAAAAACTGCAGTGACTTATCTTGAATTTACAATACATATTTAATAGTCTGCTGACATGGCTGAAACTGTCCTTGTTTATTAAGTAGGTACTTAGAGACTTAGACACTGAAAGCTGCAGACCGCAAACGCATCGACGCCTTTGTTATGTGGGGCTGCTTCGTAAAAAGGCTTCGTGGACGCAGCCCAATACCCAACGTATTGGGCTGCGTCCACGAAGCCTTTTTCCATCTACTTTGACGATCACGATGAGCCTCTCGACGTTGCCACCGTCTTTCCTTGCAATGTGCCGAAGTATTCTAAAACTGCGCAGACACTCGGATGACAGCCGCGAGGTGATTTTGAGTTCTCGCAATATGGAGACATTAGTCCGAAATGCTGTCCACGGGATACGAAGCAGCCCCACATAACAAAGGCGTCGATGCGTTTGCGGTCTGCAGCTTTCAGTGTCCAAGTCTCTAAGTACCTACTTAATAAACAAGGACAGTTTCAGCCATGACAGCAGACTATTAAATATGTATTGTAAATTCAAGATAAGTCACTGCAGTTTTTTCTAAAGTGTTGACGGCAAAGCTAACCTTGGGATTATCTTTTGCGTTATAGTTGGCCGGTTTGATTGTTTGATTCACCTTGCACAATGTCTCGTAAATTCCATACTACCACTGATCGGCCGTAGCATGAAGAAGAGTCAGTCTATGCCCATTCGTTCTTTATGGGCCATGATTTTGAGAAATTTGCCATTTCGCTGTTGAGGTGTGATTGATTTATTAATAAATATCCAAACATCCAGACTTTTATCGATATATGTAAATAACATATGTATGTGTATTACACAAAAGGCACTGCTATTGATTCCCAAGCTAAGCCTGGGCTTTTATTTTGGGAAACAGTGTTCAGTCACAGGAAGTATCACATAAAAACATTTTATTTTTACAAAAAATCTACCGACTTCCAAATAAAAACACTACTAAGTGAAAATAACTTTATTTTTGGAAGTCGGTGTCTTTGTGTAGTACCAACTTTTTTCCCGACTTCCAATTTTTTTTTTGTTTTGCTTTCTTTTGTTTTTATTTGGAAGTCGGAAGTACATACATAAACTCACGCCTTTTTCCCATGGGGGAAGGCAGAACCTATAGAACGCCACCTGCTACGATCCTTACATACTTCTTTTGCTTCACTCACATTCATGCATCTAGTCATACACACACGCCGGTTATGAGAACTGCGCACCTGACCTTTTTGAAGAACATCACCTATATGGTCTATGTATGTCTTTCTAGGGCGTCCCCTCCCGGCGTTTCCATTCACGTCTGCCTTGTAAATACATTTCGTTAGTCGCCTTTCATTCATCCTCTCTACATGGCCAAACCATCTTAACATACTCTTTTCAATTTTAGTCACTACATCTTCTTTTAAACCACAACGTTGTCTTATTACCTCATTCCTCAACCTATCATTTAAAGTTACCCCACACATACTTCGCAAGGAGCGCATTTCTAATACATTAATCCTACTTTCATGTCTTTTTTGCCATACCCACCCTTCACTTCCATACATAAGTGTAGGCAACAGCACGCTGTTGTGAACGGCGAGTCGAGCTTCTGGAGACATCAATTTGCTGGTCACAACCGCATGTATAGCACCATTCACTTTATTTCCTGCATTCACTTTCCTTTCCACATCCTCTTCAATCTTTCCATCCCTTGTGAACATACTTCCCAGATATAATTTCTCAAAATCATGGCCCATAAAGAACGAATGGGCTTAGACTGACTCTTCTTCATGCTACGGTCGATCAGTGGTAGTATGGAATTTACGAGACATTGTGCAAGATGAATCAAACAATCAAACCGGCCAACTATAACGCAAAAGATAATCCCAAAGTTAGCTTTGCCGTCAACACTTTAGAAAAAACTGCAGTGACTTATCTTGAATTTACAATACATATTTAATAGTCTGCTGACATGGCTGAAACTGTCCTTGTTTATTAAGTAGGTACTTAGAGACTTGGACACTGAAAGCTGCAGACCGCAAACGCATCGACGCCTTTGTTATGTGGGGCTGCTTCGTATCCCGTGGACAGCATTTCGGACTAATGTCTCCATATTGCGAGAACTCAAAATCACCTCGCGGCTGTCATCCGAGTGTCTGCGCAGTTTTAGAATACTTCGGCACATTGCAAGGAAAGACGGTGGCAACGTCGAGAGGCTCATCGTGATCGTCAAAGTAGATGGAAAAAGGCTTCGTGGACGCAGCCCAATACCCAACGTATTGGGCTGCGTCCACGAAGCCTTTTCTGACCAAATACACATAACATATAACTGTATATTATAAATACTCGTATGTGTTGGTGTTTTCGAGCGTATGGAACTCGTGGGCTGCAGCTGAAAATTAGCGTCAGGTGGTATACACTGTATTACCATTTGGCATTATGCGGAGCTGAGGCCCTTTTGGCAATTTAATATTTTTAATTATTTATTTTGTTTAATTTTAAGGTGTTTTTGTTTTTAATGCCAATGAACTCGTTTTTCTTTCTTTTCTTTTCTTTTCTTTTCTTTTCTTTTCTTTTCTTTCTTTCCTTTTTTCTTTCTTTCTTTCTTTCTTTTCTCTCTTTCTTTTCAAATCCATACCACTCTTGACTCTACAGTTTACAACGCCCTCCACACTGCCAGAGACATAAACAGATGGAGAAAGATCATCGAGAGAAGGTGATGCAGAAGGGAGGTCTCGACCGTCAATACTGAGGAATACCACGCAAGGAGGAGGAGATTTTTTATAGAGCATTTTTAAATTAAAGATTATATCATGCCCAATAAACACCAATTGGGATCATCCATCGTCAAGTAAAATATCTCAATCTGCGACCAGTTTGGTGCGCATCAAGCAGCACATACATACGCACACGCGGCTTCACTGCCACTACCCACATCACTCGGTACGTGTAAACAGCTATCTAATGTACGCTACATTAACATAAGCCGACGACTTTAATGTCGTAATCTTAGCGGTGCGGTGGGAGCAGTAAGCAGTTGAGGGCAGAAGGACAAAGATTTTTCATGTTATTGTTTTGATAGGCCCTGACGAAATAGGGTTCAACTACCAACTAAAAGCTTCTTGCCGATATGCGGGATTTGTTGTGCATGAGTGTCCTTCTGAATTTCGATGCGGGTAATTTACGGGAATATTTTCTTGTTTCATACTTTTTAGAGCGTGATTTTTCAGTAGGTAGTCGGTTTTAGTTTTTTTTAAATTATTTTTATTGTAAGTATTTCTCTAAGAAAGTGCTACAGAACTGTATAAAAGTGCAAATTGACACTATTTTCAGTCCTAACATTATACAATATAATAATAAGTTAGAGTTAAATGTTGCTTATTGGTCTATTAAGGCTAGATTGTAATTTATTATAAAAAACTTTAGTTTTTAACATAAATACATACATACATACTTACATAACGATTAACAAACACTTTGCGTCACCGTAGTCAGGTAAAAACATTGTTTTCATGACTTTGACGGGATATGTCTCGCAAACGGTACGCTTGACAAAAATATGGTGTACGTAATGATAACCTTCATTTTAGAATCCCTGTTCAATGATACCACACATGATGGGGTGGGACTTTTTTTTGTTCTTGACTTCGTGCCCCCTAGAGGCCGCCATATTTAATTTAATATATGACATCACATATCCTATAACCAGCGGACAAACAAAACGCTTACAGCGACACCTTATTTGTCAAATTATGATGTAGTTTGGAAGTTATGAGGGAACAGATGAACATACATATATACACACATACCGGTCAAAAACATAACCCTCCCTTTAGCTTCGCCGTAGTCGGGTAAAAACAGGATAACGTTAATAATAAAAAAAAATGTTTAACGTGGCGGTCGAAACATTGTATATATTTTCACTTTAGTTTCATTTTTTATTAATCAAACGTTGTTAACTTGTCTAAAGTGGTCCTTCTGCACGTTACTGTTGAATGAAGAACTCATTACTTATAAAATTACATATCGATATGTTTTCTAATTAAAACGATCGTGTATTAATGGGCGGCTGATCACTGAGATTGCTATAAGCTAAGGTGTGGTTTTCGTGTCGTTTTGTATAATATAACTCACGAATTCATTAAATGAAACCCCAATCATACAACATTTTCAAGGTAATACTATTTTTTTTTAGTGTTTTATTGTGTAATATGATAAAATGTCGAAAATTATCCCGAGGGAACATATGCCCGGGATAAAATGTATCCTTTGTGCTTTTCCAGACTGTTATCTATCTCTGTGCCAAGTTTCATCCAGATCCGTCCAGCCGTTTGAGCGTGAAAAATTAACAAGCATACAAACACACTTACATACTCACAAGTTTTCGCCTTTATAATATTATAAGTGTGGATGGACTAAAGCGAATTTGCAACAAAGACCCGACAACTTAGGGTCTAAATTGGGTTGATTTTTTTTCAAGGAATGCCCTGAATTACCAATCCTTTCAAGACCTTTCAGACTATAGTAGAGTATGCACCAAGGGGATAAAGTAGTGTCTTACGTCACCGGCGGCATATTGAACCATGGTAAAATAGATATACCTAAATTCTTATAAATCCATGTAATTTACTGGTATTATTGCCTGTCAAACTGATGCAGAATATTTTTATTAACAACACATTCGCTTGGTAAGGATAAACCTTAATATATTTTGTATGTACTGTAAAATGGGTATGACTCTCGCGGCTTCGCTTCAGTGACGTATCTCACAGAACCTGTAATTTTTTTCTGGATAAAAATTGGCTATCTCAGACCCTCAGCAATATTTTAATTATCTATTAGATTATTTCAAAGGTTTCTAAAGATTACGGCAATTTCCAATTTTAGCCCGAAGAATTGCCAAACATAAGTGGCAGTGGGCAGGGCACATTGCTCGCAGAATGGATGGCCGATTTGGCCGAAAAGTTCTGGAATGGCGACCGCGAACCGGAAGACGATACGTTGGACGGCCTCCCACTAGGTTTACCGATGACCTGGTAAAGGTTGCGGGAAAGCACTGGATACGAGACGCACGGGATCGGTCAATGTGGCGACACCTGGGGGAGACCTATGTCCAGCAATGGACGGGTTTCGGCTGAAATGATGATGACGGCAATTTTTACCGTTTTGTTATAAGCTTTTTAATTCCGAGGCCGATTTCACAGAAACTATCAGTCCGACACATACATATACCGTTTTATCTCTTTCAAATATAAAGTGCAGATAGGTACCCTATTCAGTCTTCAGAAAAACAACTGACAGCTTACAGACACTAATTTATAATCACTGATCAGCTGATAAGCAGATATTTAATTAAAACCGAGACCACACCTTCACCCGTCACATTAGTCGCACATAACGAATGATCCTCGATCAAATCGTTCCGCTATAGTGATCTACTTTCGATTGCATATCGATTATTTCGGGGTCGAACACTTGTACATTTTGTCTAAAAGTCGACAAGGTGTAGAAGTTACTTCAATGTTGAATTGAGTGTGGGTGGAGTGGTAAGGATTGATTTGTATGTCAGTTGGCAGTTGTAAGAGTCATCTATCTGAAGGGTAATTGACTTGATTGAGATTGCTTGAATTTACTTTCACATATAATTTTAGTTTATTTTTTTTTATAAATACTTTACCCCACTCTTGGAATTTCTTCCTGTCTGTATCTTGGGTGCGTTTACAAACATATAAACTCACATACACAAGACACACAGATCCGGAACAATTATCTGTAGACCATACAAATATTTTGTTCCGTGCGGGAAACGAACCCGCGACACGCAACGCAGCAGCCGATCGCTCAACCACTACGCCAACCGTGTCGTCAAATCATCGATCATTCTTCGATCAATAATAGATCGAAGTATACATTACAATCATATAATTTTGAGATTGGCCGCCGTGGCCGAAATTCGGTCAAGAGGACTATTTATTATCTAAATAATAATGTTGCTGAGACACAGGTGTGCTCTATGTGAGAGAGAGCGGGCTATAAACTACCATGCAGGCTCTGTGCGACTAGATTGTTTGTTTCTAGCAGGTGCTGTTTGTCTGATACAATTGATATAGTTACCCTGTACTGTTTCGAGAGGTGATTAAATAAATTACACAAAATAATGTACCTGTCTGTGTTTGAACCTACTATATACTTGTGTGTAAACAAATTTTGAATGAATAAATAAATAAAACTTATGAGTATGTATGTATATATGTGTTTATATATTTATTACTATTTGTGACAAGTTTCAAGAATATTGGCTGAAGGAAATAGATTTTTCATACAAACTTTAAATCCCCTTTTTACCCTCTTAGGGGTAGAATTTCCAAAAACCCTTTCTTAGTGCTCACTTTCGTCACTTGAGGAATCTCCCTGCCAAATTTCATGCTTCTAGGCTTAGCGGTTTTGGCTCTGCGTTGATCGACCAGGCAGTTAATCAGTCAGTTTCTTCTTTTATGTACATATATAGATTTGCACTAATACATAATACAGACAAGAAGAAGGAACAGAAAAATAGTTACATAGATGATGCTTGTTTCTAATGAAATCTTTTCAAGTATACCTGCGAAAGGAAAGATGAAAAAAGAGATGCAGACATTGTGTGTAGAGCGGAATAATAACAAATAGGTAAAACAATTCACCGTTATGTAATATAAAATATTACAAATGAAATAACGTATATATAAGTATTAAAATAAATATCATAACAATGAATACTAATACCCCCAGCCATTTGATGGCCGTGTAGTTCAACAAGGGTCGGGCAGGTGCCGGTAGTCCTCCTATAGTTTTAGGTAATCAATCCACGAAACCTTCCAAATCCATAGCCCAATCAATTTTTCTCCATTTATTTATTATCCTTGGGTGCACTTGTGTAGTGCGTACAGGGTTAACTGTCGGTTCGTGTCACATTTCAAGCTATATGTCTAACAAGACCTCAGCCAGTTGGTTTTGACCCTGGTATGCCTTTCAAAGGTCCGGGACCCTAGGGTCTCGAGAAACTTAAAAATACCAATACACATAAAAAGATATAGATACAGAAATGTTTATGCAACTACAAAAACTATGAAGGAATGAAAAAGTACTGTTCTTTCACTCCTTTTTTCAAAACTGCAAGAGTTTGGCAGTCCCTAATTTTAGGGGGAAGAGAGTTCCAATTTACGATTACCGAGATAAACATCCAGATTTCTGTCCAATTATTATTTTGATCCTTACATAGTTGTGATAGAAAACAAAACAAATAAAAGAATTTTACAGTCATGTTCTAGAAGTAATAACCATTTGTCAAAACAAAACTGAACATAAATGTCACATCTACATTGCGTCAAATTAAGTGTTTATATGTCGTGTAGATTATTTTCACAACACCAATGCGTATTTATTTTAATGTTCATTACTTCAATATAAATTAAATTTATTAATTTATAAGTAATAGTGAAGGTTGTCGGTCTGTTGAGTAATTTAACAAGATTACGAATAAGCTCGTTGATTTATTTTGTGTGTAATGTCAGCAAAGTCACGATTGAGCGGTGACGGACTGATGGAGATGCTAATTGGTTCTGAAAATAAGTATTTTAATATAGACTTGTAGTGATCCGAAAATAAGTTGCACTAGGTAACTAGTTGCATTTTATTTATTTACTAACAATATAGAATAGCGGTGTTAAATAAATGGATGCAATTCATTTTTTTTATTGCTGTAGGCTCGCGCTTGACCATTATCTCAACTGATGGTAAGCGAAGATGTGGTCGACGATGAAGCACGCTTGCCTAGAAAAAACCTATTCACTTTTGACTTACAGACCCCTAGATTGTAGCTATCGGGAAACACAGACTCCGGCAGGGAATGCCACTCCTTATCTGTACGCGTAATAAAAGTGTTCCGAAAACGTTTTGTGCGTATGGGTGGGATGTCCACCATGAACCGATAGCGCATCACCGTACGTCTTGTAGCCCGATGTTGAAACGGGCTAGGTGGAATTAGATCGTCCAATTCCATCGCACACTCCCCGAAATGTAACCGATAAAAACCGTCAAGCTGGCATCTCGGCGACGGTGTTCAAGGCTCTGAAGCCTTGACTTGACCGGTGCCTCATTGCCGATGAGCCTCTTGGTCCGCTTTTCAATCGACTCAGTGCATCAAGCTGGTATTTGGCAGATCCGTCTCAGATGCGAACAGTACTCCATGCATGATCGAACTTGCGCTTGATAAAAGTTGAGCAGCTGATCCGGCGCGAAGTACCTTTAGATTCTAAGATTCATAATATATAATTCTGTATTCCAGAATCATGCTCAGAGAAAAATCTCGAAATCTTTGTTCTACTCAAATTAGAATTTAATTAGCTTTGTAATACTAAATTAAAAAAAATCAGTTTCGAGTAAAGATTGATTAGATTCTAGTTTCTCCCATAAGCTTTGCCTGCGCAAAAACCCTTAACTATCCAAAGGAAACAGACTTTGGGAAAGGATAAGTCTTTCCCAAGGTCCAATCAATCTCTACACCAAAATTCATCAAAATTGCTTCATCGGTTTTGCCTTGAAAACGAAACAAACAGACCGAGTTACTTTCTCATATATAACATTAAAGAAAACCCTAGTGGAATATCATTTTAAAATATTAGAACTGAGCTATTCTTGGTGGTCGAGACAACGCGAGATTAGGAAACTAAAAATATTTAAAGAACTCGAAGCAATGTATATAGTACTTGATGTTTGAAAGTTCATAATCCTTCCAGTGAGTCTAGCTTAAGACCCAACCCTATCTAAGGACAAAAAGAACAACATAATTGGCTGATTATGTATATAGCTCACTGATCTGCAGTTAACGATCGATATAGATCACCCTGATAAGCGCCTGCTCTAACAAGTTACCATAAGCAGTGGGTCTAATAAGCTTCGCTATAAATCACTGGCAATGCTGGGTTGTTATCATTGGAACCTGTAAACTTGTGTTTAGTGGTCGAAAGTAGGACCACTGAGAGATGTGTGCCGGGTTCCATCCCAAAAAGTGTAACCGAGCAGGGAGTTAGGGCATAAGGGATCTGGGAAGTTAAGGATCACTTTCGCTTAGATTATGGAGCTTAAAATTATTTACTTCTTTTCTCGTTTCAATCTGCCTAGCCTTTTTCCCAACTATGGTTGGGTCGGCTTCCAGTCTAACCGGATTCAGCTGAGTACCAGTGTTTTACATGAAGCGACTGCCTATCTGACCTCCACAACCCAGTAACTGGCTAACACGATACCCCTTGGCAAGCAATCTCAAGCTTCTGACTACCCGTAACGACTGTCAAAGATCTTCAAATGACAGCCGGGACCAACGGCTTAACGTGCTTTCCGAGGCACGGAGGAAACTCGGTATGTTGAAATGGTCACCCATCCACGGACCGACCTCGTCAAGCGTTGCTTAACCTTGATGATCGACCAGTGCGGCTGTTATTAGTTAGCCACAAGCTCCTTTCTCGTTTATAGTTTATTTATTAGGAATAAAAAATAAGTTGGAAAACTAAAACCCGACTACTGACAAATCATGCTCTAAAAATTATGAAACAAGAAAATATACCCGTAAATTTAGCGTGGTCGTCGTTAAAGTATTTTGCATAGAGCCCTCTCCATCGCCCTTTGGGTGACTATAAGCCTTCTGTTGAGCTTCCACTGTTTCTAATTTCAGTAACAAATTCAAATCTTATACATAGAGTCACGGGAATGTCTCGAGGTCCCGTATGTATTTATACTGGCACACTTTTAAACCGGAACACAGGAATGCTGCTTGGGGACTAAAATGAGTTATTCGTTTTATCCCTCTCCAGGAGTGCAGTGTTTTATTGATCTCTATCTTCACATAATATAAAACAAATTCGCAGTCTGCCTCTGTATGTTCCCGCTTACTTCTTCAAAATCACGCAACGGATTTCAAAATAAAGAGCAAAACGAGGAAGGTTTGTGTATACAATTTGCCATGTGCGATGTCGGAGCGGGTCGCAAGTGTAAGTTATGAGTTATTTATATTATCTCTCTTTAGAAGTATAACTACCTTCTGCCCGAGGCTTCGCCCGCATGAAATGTGTTGTATTATCCCAAAGGATTACATTATACTAAGTTAATCAGGATAAAAAGTAAAGTAGATGAAAAGTCTGGAATATAGAATATACTAGATACTAGCCGAGATAAAAACAAGCCTATATGCTATTCCGGACAATAATCTATCTCTGTGCCAAATTTCATTCAGATCCGTTCAGCCTGTCTGCCGTGATAAGGTAACAAACATCAATCCATCCAAACTTTAGCTTTTATAATATTGTATACTCGTATAAGTAGGATACAGGCTTTTTTTATGTCAGTAGAATTTATAGTCGCCACTACAGTTACATTAGGTATTATACATAAGGCTCATTTGGCCCACATACACATTTGGCTCTTAAAATTCAAATTCAAATTGTACCCAACCTACCTGTCATTGCAAAACTTAATATATAATCTCACGAATTTACATTAAATAATATATAGGAGTTATTGCATGTGTACGTGGTTAATAGGTTCGGTTATCTGCTCGACACACCGTAAGTGGGCACTAAATTAATATTGTGGTACTATGAGTTCTCGATATTGAAGTGGTGACTCGATTGTGATGAGTGATGAGTGCAGTGCTATAAACAGTAGGGCTTTATGTGGGATTGTATGTTATTTTATTTCATTTGTTATCAATATGCTTCTGGCTCCTTAAAAGGGCGTATGCAAAGACAACAATCCCTTATTAAACTTACTAATAATTACTCTAATATTTCACTATATAAATGTATGTTTAAAAATAAATTGTAAATAAATATTCTGATATTCTACAGAGGCATCTCCGCTTTGTGTCTCGGCAAGCACTTTAAGCCGACCATCTGGCCTGTTTTTTGTAGATCTTTGACAGACGTTATTTAGAAGCCGAAATATCTGACACCAGCCACGAACTGTTGGGTTGTGCGTGCGTTTCATGTAAAATACTGGTATTGTACTGAATCCTGGTAGACTAGAAGCCGACACCAACAAATTTAGTTGAGAAAATACTAGATAGATTGTTTATTTTTGGTCTACTCTACAGAGGGTCCAGACGTGAGTCGACTATCAAATGAGAACCCAAAGTATCCCCATCGTCCGCCGTCAGTTATTCAGACTGATCTAGCTGGACAGTGAGATTACCCAACTATCTCGTAGTGTAAATACCACCGAGTTTTATCATAACTCTGTCAGCTGTCCACCATTTATCAGGACTGATTTACATTACTTGTGGCTGTTTTGCTGTCTGTGGTCAGGTGGTTAGTTTTATTTGCGTAGGTGTCGATACATACTATAATTTCATCAGGTTAATCCGTGATAAACCATGAATGACCATTAAATAAATCTCAGGATTTGAATGAATATTCGAATATCTATTAAAAGTTCGTATACCAAATAAGTGTTGTTGTTGGATTTAACATCCAATCCAATGCTTAAGTACAGTTGTCCGTGTTTTCTTCCACATTACACATTAGAATTCCCAGTACACATACATACATACAGTACACATACACCTCAGTGGCAGGATTCTACATCTTTTTGGTCCTTCGAGCCGGAAATTTGAAAGAGAGTTACCGCGACCCTGGCTCAAGCAATTGAAGGAACACGGATGGGTTTTAGTCAGTAAAAGTCTGACACGCCGATCCGCTTCACCCAGAGCGGGAGAAGTCATTGGATTCATCCAATGCCACCAAAATTCAAGTTTATAGATTAATGGAAAGTTAGTAAAATCTTCGGAACAAAATATGTGACAGACGACGGACCGACGGACAGACAGACGGACACATTAGTTACAAGAATAGGGCTCCGTTTGAACCCTTGGGGTACTGAATCTTAATCCTAATACGGGCAAAAGCTAGAGTGGTATAAATACGTGAATAAAATTAATCCCTAGAGCCGGTTAATTTTCCTACCTTCTTATCATCTGTATCCTCTTACAATCACATACGTTAAAACATCATAGTAAAATACTAAACATAAACCACTGCTGACTTTTGGCTGAAAAAATATTAAAGTAAGTATTTTTATTGTTGTTGGTTTATCAAAATGTAAAGAGAGAGAACTCAGAATCATTTGCCGTTAACTTTATGGAGAAAAATAAAACTCCTGTTGCCATTATTGCATCATCGTTAAACGTAACTTTTGGTTATTAACTTTATTTTACGATGTCAGTTGTATCGATAATTATATTAATTATCTATTTGCATATAATATTAATGTTATCCTCCTTTCAAGTGCATTACGTAAACGCTTACCAAATGATACCTGTAACTAATTTATAAAACATTTCAAACTAGGCAATCAATTTCCCCCAATTCTTTCATAACAATTCTTAGAAAAAAAGTCCGTCATCTTGATTGGTTGTTACAATTTTTAACGTACTGCACTACTCACTATTTGACCAATAGTAACATGAATGTGAACGCAAGGTTGTCTCATATGTGAAGGGATAGTAATTGTCTCTAGTAATTGTTGGCTGTATCGGGTGACGTCATTAGGCACCTTCTAGGCTTCAAGGCAATGTCACCGACGTATGTAGATCGTGGGTTCGCTGGAAGGTTAGATTGGTCCTAGGTCTTAGCCTATAAGTCAGGTTTTATTAGCAGCAGGTTGATTTTAATGCCTGCGTTTATGATATGGTCTTGCATGTGAAAATTTTAACACATATAAGTATTACACATAGATACTTATATCCGTGCGTTCAAGAGTTTTTACCATACCTATTATTGGAATCAAATATAACAGCTCACAATGCTGGCCATTAATATAATATTAAAGATAATTTTTATCCGTGGTGTTAGGCAACTGGACTTATCCCAGTTGTAAACAACCCTTTTTGCCTATTGGCCTTGTTTGTTCTGTCTCCTGCTTGGTATGGAGGGAAGTGGATTTTTTTTTTCATACTCCTCCGTTACTCTTTTCTGATTAATTTCGTTGCGGGATCCAAGACAGTTAAATTCATTCTCCGGGACTTCGTCGAGCTTCATTGTTTCGGCGCTTTTCTAGTAGTCGCCACTGTTGATTCTGGCTTTCAGGAGTTGCAGTGGTTTGAGAATAGTGCGGTGGGATTGTCCCAATAAAACAAGTTACTTATATCACATTAGATATAACTGGATCACACACACACAACCAATCAACACAAAACGCGTAGAAAAAAAGAGTTTATCAGATTGGGTATATATTAACCTCTAAATTAAATTGCTGTCTTTATTATATGTCAGTCAAGCATATATTTGCTCACAATTGTCGAAGACAAATATTCCAAAACTCCACAAAAAAGAGCCCAGCGTGTGAGCTTGAGAATACCATCGCAGCAAAATAATTGAAAGAAATGAAACAGTGATTGTTTTGGCCTGATACCGAATAGCCATTGGAAGGCTTCATTCAGGTCAGAGCGCAAAATGCTAGAGACGTTAAGTACTTAGTACATTTGATTTGTACTTAGTACTTCAAAATAGCCGATATATTTGTATAAGATAGGAAAATAGATAGGAATCATAGATCACAATAAAAATTATGAAGGGAGACGAAAACTGTCTAAAATAAAAACAAAAGTAGTGGGATGTGGGATTATAATATAAGCTCTGGAAGGTCCTCTAGGTGGAGCGACGACCTGGTCATGGCTGCGGGAGTGCGGTGGATGCGAAACGCACAGGACCGATCAGTGTGGCGACGCTGGCCAATGTCCAGCAGTGGACCTATTTCGGCTGAAATGATGATGATGATGAATACACACGAAGCGAAAAAGGTACATAATATTTGAAAAAAAAAGCCATAAGAGAGACCAAGCATAGCAAAACAGTTTATAAAATATTCTGGAAAAGGCTTGCAATTTTATCCCGATGTTAAAAATATACGACAGTCAGACTAAACGGAGTCTGCAACCACCTTTATACATACAGTATGAGGTTAAAGTATATCATGCAGCCAGTTGACCTACCCTGTCAGCTGTCTATCTGTGATTGGTCAATTAATTACCCGCGATCATTTCATTGGCTCACGCTGCGAGGAGGGAGACATTAGACATCAATCTAAATGAAGGTTGAATGACATTCTGTGCAGTTCTACAGATTATATAAGTAGAATGTTTCTTTGAAATTGGAATCAAGTAAACGTTGGACTAATACCTATTACTATTTAGATACCTAGTTAGATTTGATCATGATCAACTCTTTCTACCGCTGTCCGATGCTGGACATAATAATGCCATGGATCTTCTGCATCCAGTCTTTCAGATGTGTCTGCTACTACAGATATACTTAGATAATAGTTTCAAAGGTTTTATCTTCTTCGGTTTTGACGTAGGTATCTTGTGACATGGTCTTGCCCTCACACGAGCTGAAACGTCGATTTTCCTGGAGTAGCTAAATTAATGGATTCAAGTGGCCGAGGATCAAGCTCAGCTGCATTTCGTAGGAGAAACTCATGACCAGCGTAAGATATAGGTTGGTGATGATGATGATCTACTTCTAATAGATTAAACAAGGTTTTT
Source organism: Orthosia cruda (assembly GCA_964057195.1). Classification (NCBI taxonomy): domain Eukaryota; kingdom Metazoa; phylum Arthropoda; class Insecta; order Lepidoptera; family Noctuidae; genus Orthosia; species Orthosia cruda. The sequence goes on along the minus strand of OZ059833.1, from coordinate 17,937,204 downwards.
TTATTGCAAGAGTTGTAGAAAACGAAGTAAAATTATTATTTAAGGATTGTAGCAAGTGGCCATGGAAAAAGGAGAGTAATTGTATACGTATAGGCAGCATCTTAAGAATATGAACACCTTAATTACTTGCAACATTGAAGCATCCAAAAGGCAACTTTTCAAACAAGCCCAGGTGTGAATACCAATCATTCATCCTACCAATTGCCTAATTCCTATCGATCGCTCAGTAGCCGTTTAGCCACCAGCGCATGTTAACTGGTGAAATATTACACTCGATACCATCGGTATCTCGGAGACTTTCCAAAGCAATTATATTTCTGCCGTCCTATAACTAGAGTGTCACTATCTCACATTTGGCTGTTTTTAAGTTTGTAATATCTCTCTTATCAGCGACAAATTCTCTATCGATCTGTCTAAGCATTATTTTTCTACTATGAATAGATGCCCAAATTGCTATGTTTAAAAACGATTTTTTTATAAGATAATTGTTTTTAACTATTCGAAAGTACCTACGCATCAGATCTATTTTTTGACATCGGAAACTCACGCATCAAAAATGATGCTGTATACAATTATAAGTCTTTAATATGACTTATACAGCGCTCACCCAATGGGCAATGGATAGGGCTATGCTCGGAGTTTCCTTGCGTGATCATGTCAGAAATGAGGATATCCGCAGGAGAACCAAGGTTACCGACATAGCCCAAATAATTGCCAAACTTAAGTGGCAGTGGGCAGGGCACATTGCTCGCAGAAAGGATGGTCGATGGGGCTGAAAATTTCTGGAATGGCGACTGCGAACCGGAAGACGATACGTTGGAAGAACTCCCACTAAGTGGACCGATGACCTGGTTAATGTTGCGGGCAGGCGCTGGATGCGAGACGCACGGGTCCGGTCAATGTGGCGACGTCTGGGGGAGGAGTATGTCCAGCAGTGGACATCTTTTGGCTGAAATGATGATGATACAGCGTCGTTTTTTTTTTTGATAGATTTAAAACATATTTATGTGTGGCTTACACAAGAGGTACAGAAAGTATAAACAATAAATAAACACAAATTAGAACGAAAGAGCAAAATAGGCCCTATCTCTACTAAATGATAATTATAAAAAAGAAAGAATAACTCCACGCTGGTATTCTGATATGGCCCGCTATTGATGCCACAGACAGACTCACTGAACAAAAAGTATCAAACTCAAAATATGATTCTGTGAGATAACGATACTCTAACATAGGACGGTAGATTTGTGATATGAGCGTCGTACCGCGCAGGCGCGGCGGCCATTTGTCAAAATAGCCATTCATATGGTAATGACATGTGCTGATCGATCGCGTGACGCAAGTGATCTAGTTTGAGATTGGGATATTTGTGTGTTGTAATTCTTTTATTGGGTGGTTTGGGTTTGTGGGGTGTGATTTCATAAGGCAATTTATTTTCTGATTTCTGTGTTTTAATCACTTCGACAAGCATAGTAAATAAACAAGTCACGATTAGATTTATTTCAGCCATATTTCAGTAACACCAGATTTATTAAGAAAATGGACCACATATCAACAAAGGCAACTTATAATCATCTTAATACATGAGTTTATAACCTGACCCAAATTTATCAAATTTGAACACACCAGAGCTGCTTGGAAAAAGCAACAAAGTCGAATTAGGAATGGGGACAGCCATGAGCTAAAGAAAGCTCCTTGTGGAAGCCCGCAAAGGATTCTTATGTTCTTGACACAAATCATGAATTTCAATCAGCCAGGAAGTTAAGATCAATATTCTTGCAGATTGCGAAAGTTTAGCATGCAGCGGTATGGAAGAAGATACAAAGAAAGATAAAATATTTATTTGTGACCCGCACAGGAGACACGAGAAATATGCATAAAATTAAATAATAATATAAAATAAAAAAAATAAAACCCTATGCGAGACCAAAAAGGTTCCTATCTCATCATGTGAAGCGATATCCAAAAAGCCGAATACCGATTTGCGCTGACCCTAAGTAGCATAGAATGAAATGAAACAAAAGGGACTGAATGATATCGTAACAGTTGAAATAAAAAAAACTTTTTAATAAAGTTTTATTTTGGAAGTCGGTTTGATTTTTTGTTAAAAAGTTTTTTATCTTCTTCTTTTTAGTTTTGATAGGTACCTCAAATTAACATGAAAATTATTTAGCCAAAGTACTTCTCATGACGATTCCAATAAGCCCAAACATGACTAGGATACATTGTATTATTTCGGTGTTCCAGTGGCCATTGTGGTCTTCTTCATCAGTTCTACTTCACCAAATGCGACTTTATGAGTGCAAATGCATTAATGATGAAAATACCAAAATCGCTATATGAATGTCTATAATATTCGTGGAGTTCCCTCGATTTCTCTAGGATCCCAACATCAGATCCTGGCTTCCTTATCATCGATATCTCTTTTCCAACAAAAAAATAATCACCAAAATCGGTTGATAAACGACGAAGATATCCGCGAAAGGACATAAAAAAAAATACGGTTGAATTGAGAAACCTCCTCAAAATAGAAGAAGAAAACGATATGCACTGACTCTAAGTAGCATAGAACAGGGTCAGGAAGAAAAAGATGATGACATTGAGGGTTTTTTGTAACTTGCGGTTGACACGCAAAAAGATCACCATATTCCCATGAAAAGAACCAGCTACATAAATTAAGTCATTTATTATGCGCTAACGTGTAACTCGGTACGAACTGTGCAAAGTGGAGGCAATTTATCTAATTGTGAACTAGGAACATTGTAGGAGAATGCTAACGAGACCATAACTCAGTACGAACATTTTGCTACAGGCTACTAAGTTTGGTACGACTTAGTTGGTTGTAGCTAAATGTTAGCTCCTTTTCCATAAGATCGCTGATAAAAGGCAGGTTCATGATTTTGTTTATTATAAAAATACATTACCCTACACTGAGAATTACTTTACGTCTACAAACATTTAAAGTGACATTCATGAAGAGCCAGTCTTGATCCAATTATTTTAAGACATACAGATAGTTGCGTGCAGAAATCGAGCCTGTGACACGCAGCGCAGCAGCCAATATCTAACTCAAATTCAGCCATTACACCAAACGTGACGCCAATATTGATGCACGACTGCTTGATTCCCCAATAGTGCCAAACGGATCTGAGAGGTAGATATTGAAGTAACGCTCATGCATACTGCACCACCAAGGGGAGATAGCGCAGTTATATGGGACTCCAACCCACTAAAACTCTACGGTGTCCTCCTGTGCCACATATGCCAGGAACACGGGCACGTGAAACGGGTCCCTCACCGGACCCTCCTTTGGGGAGTTCCCTCCATCACCGGTGCGCCAGAACACATTGCACGCCTTGAACCCCCCAGGGACCAAACTAGCACATGCACACAGCGTCGTCGGCTTAATCGGCGAAAAGCCCTGACTAGCGGCCCCTTCTCGGGTTTCTCTTCTCTTCACCGTGTGTGACCAAGACACGGCTACTAACCCCCCCCCCCCCCCCTCCTTGCCGCGGCAAAGCGGGAGACCACCGGGGTGAATCTGAGAGGTAGACTTAGGTCTATAATAAGGGGGACTATTGGTAATTAAACTTTTGTAATGGTTCAATGACATTTTGTGACTTTTGGGTGGTGAGTTGTAAAAAGTGGTCCTATTGGTGCCTTTTTTAGAAAGCCCTTACAAAAATGGTCCTTTTAATCCAACACTTTCACGACGTCATTCAAGTATGTAACAAGCGGGTTCTAAAAGGTGGTATTTTAATATGAAACTTTAACAAGTGTTCCTTGGTAAGGAACCCTAATAAAAAGATGAATTAAGTTTTTTTTTTAATAATCTTATTACAAGTATTATTTATTACACGTTCCTATTTTAAGACATGTTTACGAAAAAGCGAAAGCTGATCTGGAGAAAGAAACTAGTCGTCATAAAATTAAGTGCCAATTGAAATAATAAAGTGCTGATTGAAAGAACATAAATGAATAAATACATATCAGTTCTCGTATTTATTAAATTAAAATTAACTCATATTATTATGTGTTCCAATGACGTACCTACTTAAGTAATTACGCAATATTTTCGTTAAAATCTCAATTATTATTACAACATAACACAGTACATCACGGTGCGGTACGGTTGGCAGAATGGCTGAGCGATTGGCTGCCGCATTGCGTGTCGCGGGTTTGAATCCCGCACGGAACGGTCGGTCGGTCGGTATGTATGGCCTATAAATAGTTGTTTTGTTTCTGGGTGTGTGATTGGTGTGTTTAAATGCCTCTAACGTACCCACGATAAAGAAATTCCTACTGCGAGGTATTTTTATTTATTTTATTTAAATTTTGGAACAACAATCTTTATGTTACGTACATGACAAAGCTCTCAACTTCATTGCATTCCATCCTTTTTGGGACCTTTTTAATACAAAAAGTCAATCTAAACCAAATCGAAAAATGAGGTGCATATTGAACCTCAATTTTGTTTTACAAGTTTTCTAATACACTTTATTTTAAAATCGACTTATAAAGTCGATACTAGAGTTGATCGCAATGTATTTAAATGATCACGATTCACAAATATATCTAAGGAGTACTAAATATGTGTAGTTTAGAAAATGTAAAACAAAATTAAACTACTACACTTGACTTGATAAGACGATAAAAAATCGCAATTCTAATAAAAACACTTTCAGATCTGTGAATAAAAATTTGATTATCCAAATTAAAAAATTATAAACCTTACTAGGCCGCAATAAAGTATAAATTTGAGCGAATGTCTGTTTATTAGTAGGAAATTGTAAAGTTGTAGAATCAAAATCACAGAATTACGAAAAACCCAGATAGTGGTATTGAAATATTTTTTTATGACACATGTACGTAACGAGTACATTTGTGAAATACATGTGTAACTGTGTGGCCAGAGTCACAGCGTTTTGAAAAGAGAGCTTTTACTGACAGCATTTTTGACATAGTGTTTTTAACTTCAAAGCTATTTTGACTGAGCGGTTTTTTTTCTTAGCATTTTTTTTGACTGTGCCCTTTTTTTGCTTTGCAATTTTTCTGATTGAGCCGTTTTTGTATTTGCATTGTTTCTGATTGCGCCGTTTTTATTTTTTAGCATTTTTCTGACTGAGCCGTTTTTGTTTCTTAGCAATTTTTTTGACTGTACCGTTTATTTTCCTTAGCAATTTTTCTGACTAAGCCCTTTTTTTCTTACCAATTTTTTTTAATGAGCCGTTTTTTTCTTTGCAATTTTTCTGACTGAGTCGTTTCGGTTTTTGCAAGTTCTTCTGACTGAGCCGTTTTTTATTTCTTAGCAATTTTTCTGACTGAGCAGTTTTTTTTTAGCTGTTGTTTTAATTTATCTGATTGTTTGTTGGCAGATCTTTTCATAAAACATTAAGGCCAGTTCCAGGTCAGATTGAAAGACCTCCACTTGAAGCAGTACCATGACAACGAAAAGAACCCTCGATTCATGTCAATAAATAACAAGCTATAAATATTAGAAAACTATTCTTTGTCCAGCAGTGTGACACAAATCAGGCTAACCGTACCTCAAAACGGAAATCTTATAGGATCACTTTGTTGTCCGTCTGTCTATCGGGAGGTATCGGGTTAAAATTAATATCATATACTCAAGTTTACAACCCCTTGCAGCTGTGAAAGAATCAACGCAATCAAGAGATACAGCCGTTAATGACGCATATTTTACACTCGCAAGGGAATCAAAATCTACAGGGTACTTCCCGTTGAACTAGAATCATGAAATTTGGCAAGAAAACCGTACATTTGTACCAACATCAAAAAAAAAAGATTATTGACTTATTTGGTAAAAAGACCGCGACATATCGATGTATGGAGACTACAGTTTTCCAACGGCAAAATTAATGTTGTCCCTCAATTCTGTTTCTTCCGTTAGAGTAATGTTAGGTGCCCTCATAGTTTATGAACTTCAATAATATTATTTAATTATTTTGGTGAATGTAGCTGTTTATACGGAACCTTCAGTGCGCGAGTCCGACGCACTTGCCCTGATTTTTATTTAAGGTGATATATACGCCCCAATGTGAGGAGCTCGTGGCTAAATAATAAAAGCCGTACGGGTCGATCTTAAGGTTAAGCAACGCTTGACGAGGTCGGGCCGTGGATGGGTGACCATTTCAACATACTGAGTTTCCTCCGTGCCTCGGAAAGCACGTTAAGCCGTTGGTCCCGGCTGTCATTTGAAGATCTTTGACAGTCGTTACGGGTAGTCAGAAGCTTGGAATTTGACACCAGTCTAGCCAAGGGGTACCGTATTACTCAGTTACTGGGTTGTGGAGGTCAGATAGGCAGTCGCTCCATGTAAAATACTGGTACTCAGCTGAATCCGGTTAGACTGGAAGCCGACCCTAACATAGTTGGGAAAAGGCTAGGTAGATGATGATACGCCCCAATGTAACGCAGTACTGGCCGTGCGTCCGCTCGATGCCAAAATATCAAAATTGAATCTCCTTTTGAACAGTTTTGTTTGCAAAATATTATTTGATTTACATATGCTAAGTTAGGTAAAAAGAAATTCCAGCCATATTTTTTTCTGTATAAAATTATTTTTAAACATATATGTCGTTTTGGAGGAGTTTCCAAAAGTTGCGAAAAAATATCGTGTTGTTAATTTTTTTTTTAAAGCAAAGCTATTAGTTACATACGCTATTAAATACGCTTTAGTGCCGTAAAACGGTAACTTTCTAAAGCATACTACTCAGTAACGGCTAGGTTAAAAGGTTTGCAAAAAATATATATTTATTATTGATTCATGTACATAATTTTGAACACAAGGTTTTTTCGTGTAACTAATAGTTTTACTTTAATAAAATAATTAACAACACGATATTTTTTCGCAACTTTTGGAAACTCCTCCAAAACGACTTATATGTTTAAAAATAATTTTATACAGAAAAATTTATGGCTGGAATTTCTTCATACCTAACACAGCATATGTAAATCAAATAATATTTTGCAAACAAAACTGTTCAAAAGGAGATTCAATTTTGATATTTTGGCATCGAGCGGGCGCACGGCCAGTACTGCGTTACATTGGGGCGTATATATCACCTTAACAAAGCCCATGTGTATGGCAGAAGCGTTACTAACAAGACGGAAACACCTTAAAACTAAACAAAATCTAATCATTACTTGTTTGTCAGGAGCCAGTTATATCAATATTTACTATACGTGACAATAATATATTAAGGTTAAGTTTTATGTATATACGAAAAAGGCTTGCGGTTGGTATGTTTGCTTAAAAACCGAATTCTTGACCATGAGAAGTGTTAGCTAATAGGTGATTTGACAGGCCCTTGTTTAATTACCAAAGGCACGCTGGAATGACGAGCTAGAGACTGTCGTTGGCAAAAACTGGACTTTTACAGCAGCAAATAGAGACGAATGGAAGGCTCTGAAGGAGGCCTTTACCCAGAGGGGTTCATGCAACTTAATTTTATTTTATTCTTTAGTTATTTAAGACTAGCTTTCCGCCCGCAACTTCGCCTGCATGGGCTACATAAATTTGTCTGTTTCGTTTATTCCAGTTTTGGCGGGATATTGCAAATTGTTATCCAAACATATTAGACCACAAAACTTTCTGAATCCAAATAAATTGATTTAAAATGAGCATAAACTGAACTGCTTTCGTGTTCTAATAGAGAGCGCTGGGCTTTTATGCCGGAGGTCTCGTGGGATCGATGTCTATTGGGCGTTACAAATAGTCGAAAGTTACTTTGCTTTAAATTTTGGACCGACTTACCAAAAAGGAGAAGGTTCTATTTTCGACAAAAAAATATGTTAAAAAATAAAAGAGTATGTTCCGAAATTGGTACCATTTTAATTTGGTGAAGATCTGATGAAGAACTTCGGAGATATACAACAGAACTCTTTAATAAATAACGGCAAATCTCTCGGGATCGCTGCAATCGTTTGTTCACGGTATCGTCTGTTTATCGTTATACCATTTCATAACATAACATCACAACAGTATGCTCTAAATGGGTACGCAAATGTGTACAATTCACCTTGGTACACTCTCATTTCACCGGTTATGTTACCAGTTTCTTATATTCGGGTAACCTATTCTGGCATTATAGGAACCTTACTTAATTACTTGACTATTAGGTAGGTACAACTAAAAGTGAATAATAAAAAAAAAAACAAAAAAATGCTACCAAATACCCAAATAAAAAACTAAAATAACTTTATTTTTGGAAATCGGTGTCCATAATGCAACAAAATTGGTACCTACGAAAGACACCGACATCCAAAAATAAAATTATTTTTCACTTTTTAGTATTTTTTTTGGAAGTCGGTAGTATTTTTAGGCAATTTTTTTTTTTGAATTGTGCTACCGACACGATAGAAAATTAATACAGGTTGCCGCAAAAATTATCACCCGATGTTCTACTACTGTAATTTTTTTTTATGCTTTAAACTTTGGTTCTGCTTTTGGATAATGTTTATTTGGCTTCTTAATTTTCTTTTTTCAATTTTATCGTTAAGATGATACGACTAAGTGGCCGCCACCATAATCGATAAACATTCGGGCCCGATTTATGGCATTTTCCATTACTCTTGCCAGAACTTCCGGCGGATATTATCTTTGAGGACTTCAAGAGTCTGATGCTAATTGACATAGACTTAAAAGAGAACCAAAGGAAGAAGTCTCGAACTGTTAAATCAGGCTATCTTACCGGCCATTGAAAGACCTGGTAATGCAGCTCTCAGAATTTTGGTTGTGGCTCGTGCAGTAAGCGCCGTTGCACAATCTTGTTGGAACCAGATGTTCTCCAGTTCCAATTTATTCCTTTTAAGGATAGACAAAGACGTTGATCATGGCTCTGTGACCTCGTCGACCACAGTAGTCGTTTGGTGGCCCGATCAGGCCTCCAGAGTAAACAACACACCATGCAGTAACTTTGAGCGGGTGTGACTCTTCCTGGATTATTCGCAGACTTTCGGTGCCACAGAAGTGATAATTTTGCTTATTCACAGAGCTTGCTCGTGATGATATTCGATGAAAAATGTCCTTCCTCGTGGACGCGATTTAGAATGGCTTGACGTAGATTACATGCGCTTGGAGGTTACCAGCTATATTTTTTTAACTAAGCCCAAAAAAGGAGATTCTATGTTCGGCGGTATGTTTGTTTTGTGTATGTTCACCGATTTTTCCGCCGAATTTGGTGAAGATCTGATGAAAAACTTCGGAGATATACAACATTACTCTTCAATAAACAACGGCAAATCTTTCGGGCTTGCAGCAATTGCATTACCGTTTATTGTTTACGCCATTTCATTACATAACATCACGCCAGTGAGCTCTAAAGGGGTACGCAGCGAGGGGTATCCCTATAACGAAGAATCAAAAACATGCACAAAGACTGCCGAAATTAAAGTAATTTTCATTTTGTAGTATTTTTATTTGGAAGTCGATTCATTCATTAACTTTTTTTTACGTCAGTTTACTTCACAAGTTTAGAAACAGAACTGACATTTTGCCGCCATATGCAAAAATGATAACGTCTGCCGATAGAGTGATGAATTTTTTCGCGGTCCTGTAAAGTTTAGTTATGGTTACTACAATTCGCTCACGCTAAAAAAGTCGTCATCAGGAAGTTATAATCTAATTAAACACTGCTTTGTATACCGCATTGGTGGTTTTTCTGTCTGGTGCCGAAATGATTAGGCTGCTATTAGTACTGACTCTGGAACAGGCAAAGTAGAATTGCCCGTATGAGAAGTAATTTCTTTTAAATCTTTGCCTTAATGACTGACCCTGAGTTTCATTTATGATCATTGCAAAGCAGACCGCGATTATAATCGTTTAAACTCAAAGACATAGCCAGAGGGTACCAGTGGTATTCGAGGTATAAAAACTGATTCCCTCGAGCACATCCAGTAATCACAGTGGCCTTTATAACATTTTTGTGCAGTATTTTGATAACAAACAATTTATTTTTCATTCAATCTTTAACACCCCTGTATACCCCTTTAGGGGATGAAACTCAAAAAAAACCTTAAATATCTGTGTATTTAATTCTATTGAAGAGCTTAAATACTAAATTTCAAGTAATTTTGATAATAAACAATTTATTTTTCATACAAACTTTAACACCCCTTTTTAACCCTTTAAGGGATGAAATTCAAAAAATCCTGAATTACGTATTTTATTATTTTAAATTTAGACGCTAAATACCACATCTCATTCATTTCAAATTAAAAATGACCGAGTTTCATACAAACTTTAAACCCCTTTTTTACCCCTATAGGGGATGAATTTCCAAAAATCCTTTCTTAAATGACGCCTACAGTATAAATTCAAAATCCTCCCAAAATTTCAAACTTCTATCATAAGTGGTTTAGGCTAGGCGTTGATATGTCAGTCGGGACATTGCCTTTTATATATATAGATTATTTCAACATAAACTATTTAAAATTAATTATATCACATGATTTATTGCTACGTTTAATTATTTTTATATTAATTACTATTAATTCAATTAATGAATTATTTATTTGGAATTTTAATGACTTGGAATTATCGCATAGTTATTTTTTTTAAATTAATGCAATTAGTATATTTTACAGATATTGCCAACAACTACCATGTTTTTTACCTAATAAAAATGAATTTATAATACAAATAGAGTAAACGCATTTATGTAATTTCTGGCCTTATATTAATTAATTGAATTACGTATCCTATTAAGAGTTATTTTATTATTAATAATTCATCTTATAGACGTATCAGTCTTTATTATATTGAAAGTCATTTACAATCTTTTTTATAATTTAAAATTTAACTATGTATTATTGTGTTGCATGAAATAAAGAGGCTTTTTTATTTAATTATTTAATTACAATGACATAAGTAATAATAATTGGGAGAGGAAGGCTAAAGAAAAGATGAATGGAATGTGTGAGGAGTGATATGAAAGAAAAGGGTGTCAGTGATAGCGTGACGGGGGACAGGACGGTATGGAAGAAGAAAACGTGTTGAGCCGACCACAAGTAACATGAGATAAAAGCAGGACGATGATGACATACGTACTTACTTAACTCATATAAAAATATTCGAAAGAAAAACTGCATTGTCTAATCAGATAGTAACGAAGAACCTTACCTCCTCTTAGAAGGAAACTAAACGCAAGTCAAATGATGCCATGGATTTTTAGCTAACGCGCGTTTGACCATTAAGTTTGTGGCATTAATTTAGTATTGACTTTTGGGCCAGAAACTGACCCTCACTGCGGACTCAAGGGCCCAAGCAAATAATCTAGTTCAGATTACAAACCAACGCAACTATAAAATTTAAGTTATGATGCTAGAGATATATAGATAGAGTAGATGTTTTTCCTAGAATTTCAAATACAGAACATCATCAGTGACCTACAAACTTCAAGAATTTCATAATGTTCAAGTCCAAATCAAAGAAACAAAATCAGCGTAAAATCACAATCATGAATTTCATAATATTCAAGTCCGAATGAAAGAAACAGAATTTATAAGCAACAATCGCGAATTTCGCAGCCTCATAAAGGATCCTCAAGCGTTACTTTGCAAAGCTTTCAAACAAACCCAGGGTCACGACGGTGCCTGTGCGTGCAAAATCCGCACATTTCTTACTGTAATGATCTTTTAATCCGTGTGTAATGATGTTACAGGTTTGTTGCAAAAATGGTGCAGAAGTTCCACTTTAAATTGAGGTCATCGAAACAGCCTATGTCAATTGACCATTCTTTAATTTTACCCTTAGCCGGCATCATACATCTCCATGTCTTTTTCAATCCTGGTCAAATATGAACCACTGGTGTATATTTTTTTTCCAGCTCCTCCCGCCACATTCTTCGCACTGTGACGCCTTCTGGCTATTTCAGGACTTCGCATTTCATTAAGAATTACACATTCAGCCAAAATATGTATTTACTAAGAAATGAGCTATTTGTAATTTTGATGTTTAAAAGAAAGGCTTTTTAGAAAGATTTAAAGGTGGAATTTCTGCCAAGTATACGTCAAAACTCTTAGCATTCGCGGCCAAAAGTGTAAGCAGGACCCAAAGACTCTACACTGAATCTCGTATCATCGCGCTCCCACTTTTCATGACCATGGTTGCCACAACTGTTGCCGTACTTTTGTTCTTGTATCAAGTTGGTCTTCTGATTTTAAATATAAACTAGTGATATGTTGACCTTGCGCGATATGCGATGAGCAAAACGAAGGCTAAGTATAATAGTGTAGATGTTGGTCAAACTTAATGGTGTTAGGGCCTTCTCACACCGAGACGCGAAGCTGCGAATATTTTTATGATAGCGCTGAAATATAGAAATTTATTTACTACACAAAAGTTACACATTTCAGTGAGAGGATTTTCCGTCTGGGTTTTTTGAGTGGTAGGCCTGAGTCTGCGCTAGTGACACGGACTATATTTTTTTACATGGGACTAAAACATACCTGGCGAAATGAGGATGTATTACTCTCAGGGCTAGGCCCATCAGGGTTAACAGGCGTGATAATACTCGTACGTTATGTAAAGACAGACAGGCATATTATATAGTATATAGCAGGGATCACCAAATAGCGGACCGCTCCGGATCCGGGTCGCCGACATATTGTGGGCGGATCTTATGTAAACAGTACAATATACTTAATTTACTTTGTCTTTATCGCTGTCGATTTTTGGGTCGAAATAAAAAAAAACCTCTGCCGATTCGACAACGGACGAATCGTCGGTTTATAAAAGTATATTACTTAAATCAATGTAAATAAAAACGTGACGGATGTAAAGGTCGAGGACTCGAGGGCATGAACTGGTAACCCTTGGTATATATTTTTTTATGCGTTGCCCCACACTAGGAATTTCTTCCTGTATCGTGGGTTCGTTTGCAAACATTTAAACTCACTTACACAAGACGCCCAGATCCAGCACAATTATCATATACAAATATTTAATACAAATATTTGTTCCGTGCGGGAATCGAACCCGCGACACGCAGCGCAGCAGCCGATCGCTCAAGCAGCGGTGCGTAGCGTCGCATCGCATCTCGGTGTGCTCTGACCCTAATAACGAAGCTGTTGATCAGTAGATGTTGGGCAAACGTAATAGTGTTAGTTCACTTAAACTTACCCAATGCTGGCTGATTCGCTTAATTCAATTACGACGTGTAACTTTTTATGTTTTTATTTTTTATTATTGGTAGCTGTGTTGATTTGTTTAGGTACGGATTGATTGGAGTTTGCGTAATGTTGTTGGTGGAGATTAATAGGAGCGTATGATTTGATTCATTTTGATTATGATGATTGTCGATCATTGGTTCTGATTTAGAAGAACACGGATTTAAACAAGAATATTTACTGCTGTTTTTACTTGAGAGACGTTTTTTTTTATCTTGAACGAACGAAGGTGAAATCCTTTTGATGCCAGTAACCTTATGTAAACAAAACGTAGTATAATAAGACGTTGACGCTTTATATTTATTTGTAAATGATGCGATGTGCTTGCTATTAAATATTATGTTTAAATTTTAGATAACCTATGTAGACAAGACCATTTAAAGTTGTCGCCTACACTCTTAAGCAAGTTTCTAATTGCACAGCTTTTAATAATGTTCTTCCATTTGTTGATTTCTCAACGACATGTAACTCAAACTCAATAAAAATATTTACACCGAACTCTAAATTGAGAATTTTAATTTAAGTATCTGTCACATTCTATTTTAGCCTGAAAACCTGTCAAACTTTGGCATTAACAAAAAAAATGGTACAACAATGCTCTGTTGGTGTAGTTAAAGTGTGGCGTTCCAAATACGAAAGTAGAAGCATAAATGAAAAAAAAACAATTGCTAAATTTGACCCAGAAAAACAGGACAAACTAAATATAACCGTTTAAAAAACGAATAGACTTACCTCATCCTGAAAAGTGCGATGCAAGCTCTCCTTCGTATACCTCTGATCTCCTTGTTTCAAGATAGCCGAACATTGCTTCAGAAGCGCCAACCTTGTCCTTTCCTTAGCACACTCCACCTCCATTATCGACGGCCTATGTCCCGTGCGAGGGACACCCAGGCAATTCCCGTCATATTGACCGTTGATCGCCGCCAAATGGACGGCAAATTGCCCGTTGAATTGCCCATTTTTTGCCAAATGAGACGTTCCATTTTCGTCTTTCTTATCCAAATCGATTGTTTCGAAATTGGTTGTAATTTCTGGTGCTTTGCCGGTCGATGCCATATCTGTTATTTATTGGGTCTGTGGCATTCACATTTTTTTACATATTATTTTTGCACTTGGAATCACTTTTTTTATTGTTATCACTTGATATTCACTTTGTTTATTGGTAGTTTGGTTTACGACTGCTACTCTTAAAGGAAAATAAGTTATTGTGACATTATAGTGGTAGTAATATTCCTATAAATTATATTATCTGGGCTGACTAAGGTTAAGGCACTTTATCCTTTTTGGTAAATCTCCACCATAAATTGCTAAATGGAAAAACACCTCGGTTTGTTTATACACATTTGCATATATGTATAAATAAACTGTATGTATTTTCCTATTTTACTTAATAGTATTGTGGTTTGCGGAAAATCGGACCTTTAATAACAGATAACTAATATGAGCAAAATCCTAATTACTGTTAATATACTTCCATACTGCAAGCACTGACAATTGGCAGGTAACTTCAAAGCTCAATATTAAATAATTTATTATCAATATGCAATATAACTTATCCTTAAAGGAAAAAACCCCGAATCGGTTATGCAAAACAAAAAGACTGATTGAGGCAAATGACCCTACCACCAATCTAACCAAGCCTTTTACACTGTCAGACATAATATATGGCATCAAACACTTCAAAAATGGCAAAGCCGCTGGTTTCGATGACATTACTATCGACCAATTAAAACACCTCGGACTAGTAGCTGTATTATGGATCCTATCACTTTTCAACTCGTGCTTTGAAGATTATAAAATCCCCAAATTATGGAGACGCGCTAAAGTGATAGCTCTACTTAAACCAGAAAAATGCCATGGACCCTAAAAGCTACCGAACCATATCCCGCTTATGTCACATATTCAAACTCTTTGAAATACTCCTACTAAATCGACTTACACCTGAAATTGAACCTCATGAGCTCATACCTGAGCAAGCTGGATTTAGGCCTGGAAAGCCGTGCACCAACCAGACCCTCAAACTTACGCAATTCATCGAGGACGGGTTTAAGGCGAACAATGTCACAGGTGTTGTTTTCATGGATCTTTCAACAGCCTATGACACAGTTAACATTAAAAAAAAATCTATTTAAAGTCAGCAAACTCACAAAAGATACAGCTTTCGTCCAAATTCTCAGCACCATCCTAAATAACCGTAACTTCCAAGTATATCTTGAAAACACCAAAAGTAGATGGTGTTGCCAAAAAAACGGGCTACCTCAAGGTAGCGTGCTGGCTCCGGCCCTTTTTAACATTTACATTAACGACCAGCCTAGCTCTCCACTAACGCAACACTTTATATACGTAGATGACCTTGCTCTAACCGCCCAGACACTCAGTTTCGAAGAGCCCGAATAAATACTGGCGGGAGCTCTTCATCATAGTACTTTTCGAGCGTTTCCAAACGCTCGGAAAGTACTATGGTGAAAATGCTCTAAGGCCAAACCTATCTAAAACACAATTCTGTTCTTTCCATCTATGCAATCTTCAGTCAAATAGGACCCTTAAAATCTCATGTATGAGCACAGCTCTATGGCGTTGCCGTAGAGCACTGTGCTCAACCCCGCTACCTGGGCATAACCTTAGATAGGTCACGGACGTTTAAATTCCACTGCTTACAAACTAAACAAAAAGTCGGGACAAGAAATAATGTCCTTTGCCGCCTAACATCCACTAGCTGGAGAGCATTAACACAAATTCTACGCACATCTGGCCTATGTCTGTCTTTTTCTGCAGGAGAGTCCGCATGCCCAGTGTGGCATCGATTCGTTCACGCCAGAGAAGTCTACATAGCACTAAATGACACCTGCCTCATCGTGACAAGCTGTTTGAAACCAACCTCACTTGTGATGTTGTAACCACTGGCGGGTATAGTTCCACCAGAAATTCGTCGCGAAGTAGCACGCCGCATCGAGAATGTCAAACAGGAACGGGACAGTCGGCACCCCTTATATGAGCATCAACTCAAACCTGCGAACTTCTTGAGACATACGACCTCCTAGAAAGCCAGCGCAACTGACGAGAGATGTGTATTTGAAATTGGAAACACAACAACACCTTACTGCTCCCCACTTCATCACTCCGGCAGAGTATCTGCCCCCTGAAAACAAACTGCAGTGGCCAATCTGGAAATCCCTAAACCGATTGCGGACTCAGATTGGCCGCTGCATAAACAACCTGGCCAAATGGAGTATCAAAGGCCCATCCAAAACACAGTGCCAGTGAGGGGCCCCTTCGCAAGATATGGCCCACCTCCTTGCCTGCCCTTCATGCCCGACCATCTGCACCTATCGGGATTTGAACGTAGCAAATGACAGACTTCTCCGAGTAGCTACATACTGGTCAGACAAAATCAGAACGATTGAGACTATAGTTTAAGTTAATCGACACGAAAGAAGATTAATATGCAAATGAAATCGTCTATGATATGCATCTTAAACATAAAAAAAAAAACAAAAAAAAAAGTTCGCATTCTAATGACAATCATTCGAATTTTCACTACAACACGAACAGTCAAGACGTGGTCCACCTAAACGTACCTACAACTTTAATAGATGGCTTAATGTCTACGTGACGGGATGCATGTCATAGGTTTTAATAATATATATTATTAAAAGCTGTGACATGCATCCCGTCCTATACTATTACATAATATAAATGCCCGCCTACACGTACATCGTAGTACATGCATTTCGCCAGTTATGTTGCATTCTCATAGAATAGAGGAGATAACCCATTGTTATCCATCGGACTAAGAGCAATGCTGCCCCAGTGGTAACAGCCCCGACTTACGTGTCGTTGGTCGTGGGTTCGAACCCCGGCAGACGCTTTATTTTGTGTAAATTATGTCATCACCACTGCTCTAAAAACGGTGAAAGAAAACATCGTGAGGCAACCGGCATGTCCTGGAACCTAAAATTCGAAGACATGTGACATCCATCAACCCGCACTGGGCCCGCGTGGTGGATTAAGGCCCATACCCTCTCACAGAGAGGAGGCCTGTGTCCCAGCAGTGGGTACATTAAAAGATGTAAAAAAAAAAAAAACGGACTTAAAAGCGTCTAGAGTAAAACAAACAATTAAAAATACAATAAATAGGTAATTAAAAACATGCGGAGGCAGCTAAGATATGACCAATCCCAACTGACGGCGCCCGTTCACGAACATGACACATGGATCGGCACCACTCAGCTCAACCATCATGAAGGGAACCGAATGATCCAACACATGTGCCACCATCAGAGAGACATTAGAGAGAGCATGACACACTCAACTGCCGGGGCACACTGAAGTCAACGAACGACACATAGGTACAGTAAATGGTAGATTTACAGTTAGTACATAGTACTCACATATGTGCTGTGCAGTTATATAATCCAAAAAATAAATTGAGTTTATACAACACAAATATACATTATAATTATTCGTACAGTCTTCAGCAGGTCCAACAATACTTCAGAACTTTTCTGCTTATCACTTGTTTTTGTGCCCTAGTGGCTGTGGAGCTGGAATAGCGTTGGGCCAAGCATTTTTATCAGCGATGTAATCCCCCAACCTATAATATGCCTGCCTGCATAGTGTGCGTTTTATACAAGTTTTAAATTTCGTCTCATTCAATTCTAGAATGTGTGGCGGTATTTTATTGTAACATTTTATACAGTACCCCCTAAAAGATGACGCTACTTTAGCCAGCCTGAAACCTGGTTGAATTAATTGGTCCCTATTTCTAGTAACATAACTATGTCTATCGCTGTTTTTACTAAAAAGATGTAAATTCTTTCTAACGTACATGATGTTTTCGTAAATATACTGACAAGGTACCGTCATGATGTTAATGTCTTTAAACAGTTCCCTTAGAGAATCGCGCCGGCGAAGATTGTATATCGCTCTGATGGCTCGTTTTTGTAGAACAAAAATTGACTGAATGTCTGCAGCCCTTCCCCATAGTAATATGCCGTAAGACATTATACTATGAAAGTAACTAAAATAGACCAGCCTCGCGGTATCTACATCAGTAAATTGACGAATTTTTCTAACAGCATAAGCCGCCGAACTTAACCGCCCCGCAAGTGATATTAAATGAGGACCCCATTGTAACCTTGAGTCTAGCGTGATACCCAGGAAAACGGTTTTGTCGACGAATTCTAGCTTCTCGTTGTTTAATATAATGTCACAATCATAACTTTTGACATTCGGCAAGGCAAATTTTACACAATTAGTTTTTTTAGCATTCAAAACTAAATTATTAGCAGTGAACCAATTTAGAACTTGCCGCAATGCATTATTTAAGTCGGCAACGTTACTCGTACGTCTATTTATGTTAAAAATCAAAGAAGTGTCATCAGCAAATAACACCATGTTCAGTTTGTTTTTCAATAGATGGGGTAAATCGTTAATGTATACTAAAAATAAGAAAGGACCTAAAATTGAGCCCTGGGGTACCCCCATTTTCACGTTCAACCCCGACGAATTGACACCGTTTATTTGAACTAATTGCTGTCTATCATTCAAATAGGATTTTACTAAATTTAATGCTGATTGGCCTAGCCCGTAATGCTCAAGTTTCAAAAGCAATGTTTCATGATCAACGCAATCAAACGCCTTCGACAGGTCGCAGAAGATACCTATGGCATCTTGTCCCTCCTCCCACGCATCAAAGATGTGTTTTATTAAGGTGACACCAGCGTCGGTTGTACAACGTCCTTTGGTGAAACCATATTGTTTCTCGTGTAGGATGTTTTTCGTATTAAAATAAATGAGCATTTGATTTAGCATTATCTTTTCAAATATCTTGCTGAAAACCGGCAACACGGATACTGGTCTATAATTATTTGTGTCTTTACTGTCACCGGATTTAAAGTGGTATAACCTCACTATATTTCATTAGATCCGGAAAGACTCCCTGATCTATACACAAATTAAAAATTAAAGCTAAGTACGGCGCTATAGTCTGAATAATGGAGGTACAAACTTTGATGGACATTCCCCATAGATCTTCTGTCAGTTTTATCTTTATTTGCTTAAAAGCTTTTATCACTGTTATTGGGTTTATATGTGAAAAGTTAAATTCAGTCGGGCATGCTGAAACGTTAGCGTGTAATAAACCATAAGCGAGCGACGGCGAAGAATTTAAGGTTTCAGTAGTTTTAATTGGGATGCTGGTAAAGAAATTTACAAACTCTTGAGCAACCTCTTTGCTATCTCTAACAAGTCCATGTGTAGTCTCAAGCGTGTAATCAGTATTATTTCTTTTGTTCCTGTTTGTTTCACTGTTAATAATTTTCCAAACCGTCCTAATTTTATTTTCTGCGAATTTAACCTTATTGCTAATGTATAAAGCCTTAGCTAGTTTACATGAATTTTTAAAAATTCTTGAGTAAGTAGCAACATACTTATTAAAAGTTTCAGTGTTTATATAAGGCTTAAGGCCACACAGCTCGTAAAGTCTTTCCCTACTTTTCCTGATTCCTTTAGTCGCCCAGTCACTGAATAAAAACTTACGGCATATAGTTTTAGTTTTCTTCTTAAAAGTGTTATTGAATTCAGTTTGAACAACTGAGAAAACTTTTTTGTATAAAATATTACCATCGTTCACTGTGAGGTCCTGACAACTTAACTTACCAATTAAAGCGCTGTTAAATTTATTTAATTTGCCGGATGTTATTGGTCTGGATTGAATCTGCACTTGTTGTATTGGTATGCTGGACTCAAATGTTACCAGTAGCCCACTATGATCTGAAGGCAGACAATTCATAATGGCTTTGTTTAAGTAGTCGCAGCAACAAAAAACATTATCAATACATGTAGCAGTAGTCACAGTTGTTCGGGTTGGTTCCTCAAACACATGCGACAAATTAAATGATTTGAAGAGATTCAATAGTCTACTGCTATCTGAATTATTTTCTAAAATATTTATATTAAAGTCACCACAGATTATGACTAGTTTATTACCAGTTGTAAGTTTTGCCAAAACATCTTCCATCACTGACTCAAATATACAGTAGTTTTTATAATTGGGGGGTCTGTAAACGCACACTATAATATGCTTATCCAGCTCAACACAGGACAGTTCAACACTATGTTCAACTGATAGATCTACAATATCTTTACGAGATTTTGATTTAATACCATTTTTGATTAAAATAAGTGAACCTCCACGTAACATAACATTTCTGTTAAAACAGCTGCCCACAGTATAATTTTCATAATTAATAAGCATTGAATGTTCTTTCAGCCAATGCTCAGTAAAACAAATAATTTCAAACATTGTCTTTTCTAAAAACAGTTCTATTTCCAATTGCTTTGCAGAAAAACCTTGAATGTTTTGATGGAATAATTTTATAGAATTCTGCTTAGCCCCTTTTTTTAAATTAACTATGTGAGAGCAAGAAGGTACCTTCTTGTTGGTGGATGTACTCCTAACTATTTGGTTATTGGTACCCTCCCTTGTCCTACAAACTAGTTTAAACTATAAATATTAATAGCAGAATTGCTAACGTTATTAATGTTATTGGATACCTGTAAATTAGTATTACTACTAATATCAACTACAGTACATGACTTCGACATACTATTTTTGTCTGAGTTTAAAGTAAAAGATAATAGCCTCGCTATTTGACGTCTTACCCTAATAGGCAGATACACTGTATTGCCTGTCGACTTTAATTTATCAACAAAAATGTTGATGTCAAAAAAAACTAATTTGTCACTGTAATGGCTGACAAGGAAATGAATATGTTTATTCAGCATGTGAATATAATTATTTTGTCTACTAGACAATTTTTCCAAATATGGAAAAGCACACAATATTATTTTATTACAATTTAATTTTAGTAACTTTGTTACACACTCAGTGATGTCGTCTTTTTTTACATCCAAACTGTTACCTATAAAGACAGTTACATTGGTGTCTGATTTATATACATTGTTTGTGCAGATTCCATGATATGCTTGTAAGATGACCCAGGCATACAATAATTAATAGTCGAATAACTCTGATTGCTATTTAATAATTTACCTAAACCTCTTCCAACACCATCTGCAAACATAACCGAATGAGACCCATGATTACTATTACTAGATGCAAAGGTAGCAGTCTCAGGCTGGTCTACTTGAGACACTTCCTGTGCAATATCAGGTGTGTCTTGGTCTTGGACAAAGATACCGTCCTGAGGCACCCTCTCAACCTGGGCTGGGCTCTCCGTTACCTCAGGCTGGACAGCCTTCAGGTTTGAGACTATCTGACAATTGCATTGACACATCACTAACTCATTTGCGGCCAAAATGTGTTCCTTGATTTGTAACTGGGATCTAACATATTTATTGTAAAGGGAGCCCAGTTTGTCTTCAAGTACCTTTATATCATTTTGTAAGCTCTGTGTGTCAATTTCATAAATTTTTATACTGTCCTCTAATTTAATCTGGTAATTATTAAATTTATTAAGCAGGTCAACTCGTTCTTTTCTGAGTGGAATATTTTTAAAGAAAAGTTTGTGTTTTTTCCTGTACTGGGTATAATTTTTAATTATTTTATTAAATTTTGCATACTTTTTCAATTTTTTATGACTAACTTTATATTTATTTGTCTCAAATTGAAAACAGATCGAATGCAGTAATTTAGAAGACGGTCAAGTTTGTTGAGGAGATCTGCATTCAGGTCATAGTAGCACACGTCACCATAATCGATGATAGGAAAAATTAGGGCCTGCACAAGCATTGTCTTTGTGTTTGGTAATAAGTTTTTCAGATGATACAAAGCCCGGAGCGTTCCAGTAACCTTCTGACTGACACTAGCGACTTGAGTGTGCCAGCTCAGGGTTCTATCAATACGTAGGCCTAGATCCTTTACGTCAGTCCTGAATGGGACGATCGTGCTGTCTAACAAAACAGGTGGCAGAGATGCACCATCTACTTTAGTTATGTTTCGAGGACTCCCAATGACGATCGCCTGACACTTATTGGGGTTTACTGCAACACCAAATCTATCAGACTAAGTTTTTATGGCCATCAAGTCTCTATTTAATTTGTCGATAGCGTCAGGTATTTCGTCGTTTCGTAGGTCGGTCTGTAGGCCAATTCTACCCGGCTCCTTCTTTCCAAGGTGTGACCGTGCCGATAGCGGACTATCTTGAGCTTCTTGGCGTAACGTTGACATCGACACTCAATTTTGGCCCATACATTGAGGCAAAAGCTCAACTGGCTGCCAAAAAGTTGGGGATCCTTGCGAAGGTGAGACGGTACTTCACGCCAGAACAGCTGCTTAAGTTGGGAACACTTTCATTATGCGTACAGGTATTGGTAGTGGAATTCCCTGCCGGAGTCTGTGTTTCCCGATAGCTACAACCTCGGGGTATTTAAGACAAGAGTGAATAGGTTTTTTCTAGGCAAGCGTGTTACACCGTCGACCACATCGTCGTTTACCATCAAGTGAGATGGTGGTCAAGCGCGAGCCTAACAATAGAAAAAAAAAAATCGGCAGTAATGAGATTAATAAAGATAGAAAACAGAAAAGGAGAAAGAATGCCGCCTTGAGGAACGCTAGCCTCCAAATCACATCAGCGAGACGAAGAATCCCCAACGTGAACAGACTGCTGATGTTCCTGAAGGTAGGATGTGAACCATTCCAGTGCCTCGGGAGAGACCATCACATAGGATAAAATGGCTAACAGGATTTCGTTACTGACGGTACCCGGGCCTGAACCCAGATTGTAGAGGGCTAATCAGTGAGTTGCACTGCACAAAGTTAGAGAGTTGTTTTTGGACACAGGCCTCAAACACTTTGGATAGGAAGGGAAGGATAGAAATTGGGAATTGGTTGGAAGAGTGGGATTGGCAACTTTGGGTAGTGGACGAACATAAGCTTTACGCCACAAGGAGGGGTATACACCGGTGAACAGGGAAAAATTACAATATGGGTGATCCAGAATAGTTGTGATCATACGATCACATTTTGGATCATTTCTATTCTGGATCATCTCGAGTGATATTATCACATCCTACTGCTTTAGATTTGTTGGAAAGGATGATCTTTCTTATTTCTCCAGGTTCAACTGGCATAAAACGAAAAGGATTAATATGAGGACGCGTCAGACCAGAGATGAGAGACAAAGTTTGTTGTTTGGTTAGACGATCCATAGCAGGCACAGTGGAGAAATGACGGTTGAGATCATCTAAGTCAATAGAATTGGGAAGGTCTAAATGTCGCGGTTTGCCGATACCAACTGTTCCAAGAAATTTCCAAATATCGGCAGATCACATCACATCACACATCATCAGCCTTATTTAAAGTTCCCATTGCTGGGCCACAGGCCTCCTCTCATAGAGGGAGTGGGCTATAATCCACCACGCGGGCCCAGTGCGGATTGGTAGATGTCACATGTCTTTGAACTTTTGGTTCTAGGACATGCCGGTTTCCTCACGATGTTTTCCTTCACCGTTTTGAGAGCAGTGGTGATGAAATAAATTACACAAAGTAAAGCGCCTGCTCGGGTTCGAACCCACGACCTACAACTCGTAAGTCGGGACCGTAACCACTGGGCCACGACTGCTCCTTACATATCGGCAGATGATGAAGAAGAAATATTTTCCAGAATGTGGCGGCGTTTAGCATTGCGTATAATCTGGTTACATCATTGATTTTTGCTGGCAACACTGGCCAAGTGACATGTCAAATTTGTGCTCCGTATTTAAAAATTTGATTTAATTAGTATTTATGTGAAATTAGGGTGTAATTTTAAGTAAAAATACAACAAAACGGCATAAATACTCAGGATTATTGTTTTCTGCCGAAGTAACTAGTTAAATAAGAGTTTTGCCCGGCTGTCGACCGGTAACCTATCAAACAGCTGACGACCGAACTACGGAATTATATGGGGAGTATTGTTCACTTAAGTTTTATAATTATAGCACACAATTTTCACTTTAACTTTCTAACACGCTCTCCTTTAGATTTAACGTAAATTTTTTGCTGATTTAGCACTCTGTAGTGCATATAAATCGTTTCGTTGACAGCGTAGAAAACGAAACAAAACCAACATTCAAGTCCAGTTATTTAGTTATATTAATTGATTCTTATCTTTCAATAACAAACTTTTACGATTTTTTGCATAATTAAACTATAAAACTGCAATAAATCGTACATTCATATTTTGGGCACCATACCCACATTAAATAAAATTAAAGCTGTAAGGCAATCAAAAGAAAAAAACACAATAATAGTTAGCTTTTCAAGCCAATTCATCAGCCCACCTCGTTTTGCTACATATTTTTTTATTATTAATAATAATATACTAATACTTATTTCTTTTGTTTTTTTATTTTCTGTCCTCGATTTTCAACTTTTCTACTTTTTTTTTCTGTTCTTTTGGTTCTCACCGTTTCTTTAATTTCTATTTTCAGTAAACATTCCTGAAACCATGCCTGTAATGACCCGTAAGGCTACTACTGAGGACTTAGAATTCAAACTAAGAACAACTCTCCAAGAACTAAAAGAATCGCAACATCAATGTCAGGAAATGTTGCAGGAGAGAGATGAATGTGAGGTAGAAGTACAGAATGTCATTTGTAAAAACACAAGCCTTAAGCGGGAGCTAGTGGTGCTGAGTCAGCAATATCAAAAAGGTTGTTGATGAACGCGACCAACTGCGGGTAGTCACGGATGGTTTCCATAATTGCAGTGATCTATATGAGGAGGCTTTAGGTAAAGTTAAGGACCTAGAAGATGAATTGGCTCATGCTAATTTTCAAATTCTGAATTTGCAAAAAGTAAAGTCATGTACTCAGGTACAGGAAACGTGCCAATTATATAGTGAGTTAATTAAATCAAATTGTAAACCTCATTCCATTACTACTATTGACCTGACTGAAGATTCCTTATTAAATGAGACAAATAAATATAAAGTCAGTCATAAAAAATTGAAAAAGTATGCAAAATTTAATAAAATAATTAAAAATTATACCCAGTACAGGAAACAACACAAACTTTTCTTTAAAAATATTCCACTCAGAAAAGAACGAGTTGACCTGCTTAATAAATTAAACAAGTACCAGATCAAATTAGAGGACAGTATAAAAAATTATGAAATTGACACACAGAGCTTACAAAATGATATAAAGGTACTTGAAGACAAACTGGGCTCCCTTTACAATAAATATGTTAGATCCCAGTTACAAATCAAGGAACACATTTTGGCCGCAAATGAGTCGGTGATGTGTCAATGCAATTGTCAGATAGTCTCAAACCTGAAGGCTGTCCAGCCTGAGGTAACGGAGAGCCCGGCCCAGGTTGAGAGAGTGCCTCAGGACGGTATCTTTGTCCAAGGCCAAGACACACCTGATATTTCACAGGAAGTGTCTAGAGTAGACCAGCCTGAGACCTTTGCATCTAGTAATAGTAATCATGGGTCTCATTCGGTTATGTTTGCAGATGGTGTTGGAAGAGGTTTAGGTGAATTATTAAATAGCAATCAGAGTTATTCGACTATTAATTATTGTATGCCTGGATCATCTTACAAGCATATCATGGAATCTGTAACAAACAATGTATATAAATCAGACACCAATGTAACTGTCTTTATAGGTAACAGTTTGGATGTAAAAAAAGACGACATCACTGAGTGTGTAACAAAGTTACTAAAATTAAATTGTAATAAAATAATATTGTGTGCTTTTCCATATTTGGAAAAATTGTCTAGTAGACAAAATAATTATATTCACATGCTGAATAAACATGTTCATTTCCTTGTCAGCCATTACAGTGACAAATTAGTTTTTTTTGACATCAACATTTTTGTTGATAAATTAAAGTCGACAGGCAATACAGTGTATCTGCCTATCAGGGTAAGACGTCAAATAGCGAGGCTATTATCTTTTACTTTAAACTCAGACAAAAATAGTATGTCGAAGTCATGTACTGTAGTTGATATTAGTAGTAATACTAATTTACAGGTATCCAATAACATTAATAACGTTAGCAATTCTGCTATTAATATTTATAGTTTAAACTAGTTTGTAGGACAAGGGAGGGTACCAATAACCAAATAGTTAGGAGTACATCCACCAACAAGAAGGTACCTTCTTGCTCTCACATAGTTAATTTAAAAAAAGGGGCTAAGCAGAATTCTATAAAATTATTCCATCAAAACATTCAAGGTTTTTCTGCAAAGCAATTGGAAATAGAACTGTTTTTAGAAAAGACAATGTTTGAAATTATTTGTTTTACTGAGCATTGGCTGAAAGAACATTCAATGCTTATTAATTATGAAAATTATACTGTGGGCAGCTGTTTTAACAGAAATGTTATGTTACGTGGAGGTTCACTTATTTTAATCAAAAATGGTATTAAATCAAAATCTCGTAAAGATATTGTAGATCTATCAGTTGAACATAGTGTTGAACTGTCCTGTGTTGAGCTGGATAAGCATATTATAGTGTGCGTTTACAGACCCCCCAATTATAAAAACTACTGTATATTTGAGTCAGTGATGGAAGATGTTTTGACAAGACTTACAACTGGTAATAAACTAGTCATAATCTGTGGTGACTTTAATATAAATATTTTAGAAAATAATTCAGATAGCAGTAGACTATTAAGTCTCATCAAATCATTTAATTTGTCGCATGTGTTTGAGGAACCAACCCGAACAACTGTGACTACTGCTACATGTATTGATAATGTTTTTTGGTGCTGCGACTACTTAAACAAAGCCATTATGAATTGTCTGCCTTCAGATCATAGTGGGCTACTGGTAACATTTGAGTCCAGCATACCAATACAACAAGTGCAGATTCAATCCAGACCAATAACATCCGGTAAATTAAATAAATTTAACAGCGCTTTAATTGGTAAGTTAAGTTATCAGGACCTCACAGTGAACGATGGTAATATTTTATACAAAAAAGTTTTCTCAGTGGTTCAAACAGAATTCAATAACAATTTAAGAAGAAAACTAAAACTATATGCCCTAAGTTTTTATTCAGTGACTGGGCGACTAAAGGAATCAGGAAAAGTAGGGAAAGACTTTACGAGCTGTATGGTCTTAAGCCTTATATTAACACTGAAACTTTTAATAAGTATGTTGCTACTTACTTAAGATTTTTTTTAAATTCATGTAAACTAGCTAAGGCTTTATACATTAGCAATAAGGTTAAATTCGCAGAAAATAAAATTAGGACGGTTTGGAAAATTATTAACAATGAAACAAACAGGAACAAAAGAAAAAATACTGATTACACGCTTGAGACTACACATGGACTTATTAGAGATAACAAAGAAGTTGCTCAAGAATTTGTAAATTACTTTACCAGCATCCCAATTAAAACTACTGAAACCTTAAATTCATCGCCGTCGCTCGCTTATGGTTTATTACACGCTAACGTTTCAGCCTGCCCGACTGAATTTAACTTTTCACATATAAACCCAATAACAGTGATAAAAGCTTTTAAGCAAATAAAGATAAAACTGACAGAAGATCTATGGGGAATGTCCATCAAAGTTTGTACCTCCATTATTCAGACTATAGCGCCGTACTTAGCTTTAATTTTTAATTTGTGTATAGATCAAGGAGTCTTTCCGGACCTAATGAAATATAGTAAGGTTATACCACTTTTTAAATCCGGGGACAGTAAAGACACAAATAATTATAGACCAGTATCCGTGTTGCCGGTTTTCAGCAAGGTATTTGAAAAGATAATGCTAAATCAAATGCTCATTTATTTTAATACGAAAAACATCCTACACGAGAAACAATATGGTTTTACCAAAGGACGTTGTACAACCGACGCTGGTGTCACCTTAATAAAACACATCTTTGATGCGTGGGAGGAGGGACAAGATGCCATAGGTATCTTCTGCGACCTGTCGAAGGCGTTTGATTGCGTTGATCATGAAACATTGCTTTTGAAACTTGAGCATTACGGGCTAGGCCAATCAGCATTAAATTTAGTAAAATCCTATTTGAATGATAGACAGCAATTAGTTCAAATAAACGGTGTCAATTCGTCGGGGTTTAACGTGAAAATGGGGGTACCCCAGGGGTCAATTTTAGGTCCTTTCTTATTTTTAGTATACATTAACGATTTACCCCGTCTATTGAAAAACAAACTAAACATGGTGTTATTTGCTGATGACACTTCTTTGATTTTTAACATAAATAGACGTACGAGTAACGTTGCCGACGTAAATAATGCATTGCGGCAAGTTCTAAATTGGTTCACTGCTAAAAATTTAGTTTTGAATGCTAAAAAAACTACGTGTGTAAAATTTGCCTTGCCGAATGTCAAAAGTTATGATTGTGACATTATATTAAACAACGAGAAGCTAGAATTCGTCGACAAAACGGTTTTCCTGGGTATCACGCTAGACTCAAGGTTACAATGGGGTCCTCAATTAATATCACTTGCGGGGCGGTTAAGTTCGGCGGCTTATGCTGTTAGAAAAATTCGTCAATTTACTGATGTAGATACCGCGAGGCTGGTCTATTTTAGTTACTTTCATAGTATAATGTCTTACCGCATATTACTATGGGGAAGGGCTGCAGACATTCAGTAAATTTTTGTTCTGCAAAAAAAAAACTTTTTAACAAAAAATCAAACCGACTTCCAGAACAAAAAACTACAAAGCAAAAAATTACTTTCTTTTCCGAAGTCGGTGTCTTTTGTACCCATTTTTTTCAGTTTTTCGACACCGACTTCGGAAAAGAAAGTAATTTTTTGCTTTGTAGTTTTTTGTTCTGGAAGTCGGTTTGATTTTTTGTTAAAAAGTTTTTTATTTTTCTCTTTTTAGTTTTGGTAGGTACCTCCAATTAACATGATTATCATTTACAGCCATGCGTGCCATTTTCATCAGTACCATTTATTTATAAGTATTTGCTTCATTATAGTCGGTTTACTATTCGAGATATCTTATGCCCGTGACATATTTAGCATTTAGGAGTTCCAGTGGCCATCTGTGGTCTTCTTCATCAGTTCGACTCCACCAAATGGTACTTTCCGAGTGCAAATGATTGCATTGTTGATGAAAATATCAAAATCGCTATATGTTTGCCTATAATATTTGAGGAGTTCCCTCGATTTCTCTAGGATTCGATCATCAGATCCTGACCTGATGATTATGGGACCAACTAGGAAGTATACCCTTTCAAACAAAAGAAGAATTTTTGAAATCGGTCCAGGGGTCTTTGAGTAATCGGGGAACATACATAAAAAAAAAAAAAAAAAAAAGATTCCGACGAATTGAGAACCTCCTCCTTTTTTTGAAGTCGGTTAAAAAGGCTGTTGATGGTGATCCACCGGACTCAAATCCAGACTCTAAACTGCTGTTCTACAAAAAAAAAGACTAATAAAAAATTCTAAGACCTTTTACGCATGAGGTGCTGCAGGACCAAATGTGCCGATTATAATCGTGCCCATTAATCTTACTAATATTATAAATGCGAATGTTTGGATGGATGGATGTTTGTTTGTTAATCAATCACGCCTGAATGGGTGAACGGATCTGGATGAAATTTGGCACAGAGATAGATTATAGTCTGGAATAACACATAGGATACTTCTTATCCCGGCGAAATTTTCCCCTGAGATGATATAATACATTACTGCAGCGGCCAGCAAAAGAGGCATTGATGGACGAACGTGTAAATGTGGGCGAACCCGAGGCACACATACGTAAGTCCATCAATGCCTAGTTGTGGCCAAGGCTTGTATAGTGCTTTTCTCAAATAATGCACGGAAATTAAAACAAGTAGCACCTAGAACTCATTTTCTTAACTTTTCGAAATCAATGACGAACAAAGAACAACAATAATTATGCCCGTGTTAAAGTGTATTTTTTTTCTTTATACACTTTTTATATATTTTTTTATTGGTAGGCTCGCGCCGACGAATTTTTGCCGCGTTAAAGTGTTTATTTATTCTTTTTTTTTAATAAACAGCTTACTATTTGCAAGCCAGGTCGAAATTTAAATAAAACCTTTCATTAGTTACCTTCTTGGTTGCCATGTTTCGAAGTAAAATATCGTTCCATTTTTAAACTACACGACAGATATGAGTTTATATGTAATTTATTTGGCCGCTAAACACGACAGATATGGATTTTCATACAACTTTTGTCGGCCGCTGCTCGCGTGTATTTGGCCAGTACAGTAATTTCGATTTATCTCGAAGAAGGTTGTCAAAATAATGCTCAAATTTCCTAGCATGTTTGAGAAAAGACACTTTTCATGCGGGTGAAAGAGTAATTCATCAACTCGTCCTACATGCCCATTTAGGACAAATTTGTGATGATTTAATCTTGCCTGTTTATAAGTGACAATTAATGTTGTGTTGAAATAATTTTTATAATTTTTGTAATAATGTATGGCATTGTATATTTTTAATAATGATTTACGAATTGGTATTATATTAATAATAAAATGTGGCATTGTATAATAAAAATAATAATTTTGCATGCCTAAACTGGTACAACACAGTGAACTGTGCATTCACCTAACACCTGGCAATGTATAGTTATATACTGTGTTGAGCAATAAAGATTTGAATTTATTGTTAAAATATTGTATAACATTTTTTTTTATTATTTCCACACTAACACTTCTACTACTGACGTACCTTTCTCATTTTGATATTAACGTGGGACGAGGTGCAGATTGAATTTTTTTAATTTTTTTATTCTGCATGTCGTCCTAAATGGGCCGTTGGTATGTAGGTCGAGTTGAATAACTCAGGCGCAGCCGCTGGCTTAGCCGCGGCTAGTAATAATATAAATAATTATTTTGTTGTTAGGGTTTCTAATAGAATACCTATTCTAGGGGGCCTGGAAAAACTGCCATACTATTACCGATTGGTGCGAAATTCTAAAATGTTAGTGAATAAGTACATGACATTTCTTAAATAAATAATTTCCTAAATATTAAACTTTTTGCAATTATTTGATAAACTTTATGGTCGTACTCTAGTCCAATGTTTTACAATCTAAAATGTTCTAGAGTCCGTTTTTTCTGAACTGCGCTTGAGTCGTGTAGTTTTTGCATCTGGCTACATCTGCGTTCACTTTATCTTGAAAAAAATATCTGTTTTGTCACGTTATGTATGATGTTGGATACATACATAAGGACCGCTAAGGAATTACATAGCTCATTCTTTTTGTCTTCTAAATAAAATAAATCATCGACAGATAAACCACAGCCTAAATCGTTGGATCTATATGTAAGAAAATTTGCACATGTGTTCCGTTTTTAAAACATATTTTATGAGATTTGAATTTTAGCGCTAAGAAAAAGCGCTAAAGATTTCCAGCCAGGGATAAAACTTTAAATGAATGTTCGTCATTTTTGCCGATGAGCATGTCTTATCGAGCACGTTGCTTTTAAATCCATAAAATGTTTGAAATATAAAGTTAAGAATTTTATGCAAATATGCAAAAACTAAAAGTAACTAGTAGTAGTAGTGTTTTCAGTTATTTATCTATTACTACAAATTTTAAGTATATTTAAGTATTAAGTTTATTATTTTGAGTATATATGGTATAATTATATTGTATTAATAGCTTATATGTATATTTAAATTATCCTGATACGTTTATTTCAATATTGCACTATTTATCTCTCCATCACCCAAAGGTCGACTGGTAGAAAATGCCTAAGGCATTAAGTCCGCCTCTGTACTTTTGTTTGCATGAAGAATTAAATAAATAAATAACAATAGTAACCCATCATCAGAACTTGTCATGGTCTCGATCTAGTACTCTATAAATTGTTCTTCCAACTTGCTCCTTGAGGCACTGAAATAAAAAAAATACTAATACTAATCTGGCTAACTCCAGCTGCCCCAGGGTACAACATCAACTGAGCGAAATGAGTTTTGCTAACTCATTTTTCATCAATAATTGACATACTACTCTTATTACATGATCACCTGTCTACATATATATATATGTTACATTATAATTCGCAAGTTCATCGATTAATCTTATGCGAAAAGAAATAAGTGTGTCTGCCCACTTGATTGTCTGATTCATTCGCACAATCGTATCGTATACATCTGTGATTGATTCGACGCCGTGTGAGTTGGCACTAATTGAATTTAGTTTTCTTTTTTGTTGGTTTTGTGACGTGGGTTCCGTTGGTAGTCAAATAAATTTGATTTTTGAATTCAGAACAAATTTTAAATTGTTCTATAAAGTTTTTTTTGCCAGAAATAGGGATGTCAGCATTTTTATCGATATGAAAGAAAAAGGCAAAGATGCATTTCTACCGTTTGACTAGCAATCTACAATTGAGTCTTCGGTTGAGGTATTGCCTTCTAAAACAGATTCGCATGTTGACTTAAATAAAATCATACTTCAAATTAAACCATGATTGTCATTTCAAAATAATACCTAAATCGATACTGTCGGTTTCATAACTGGCAACATAGTAAAAATATCGTATAAAAGAGAACACGGGCTCTCCTAGTAAAATATAATACAAGAATGGAATAGAAAATATTTTATTTGACACCAACACATCAACAAAAATCACAAAGTAACAGAGAAAAATAGTAAAAAAACGTACAATCAAAGTTCAATAATCACGCAGTGCTAAACAGATACAGCCAACTATTATTGCAATAAACTAATGAATAAATAAGACTAAAGAAAACCTATTATGTAAATTAAAAGTAAATAAACCAATAAATATTTTTATTGCCACAATCATTACGGAACCCCGATCGTACGAGTCATCATAGTGTAATAAATTTAAATTAATCAACTTTGCGAATTCAGTGAAAGTGACGCCACTCCCTACAGTTTGCGTTATTTCTATAGGTGTCATGCATGTATGTGTGTACTAGATTTTTTACAGTTCCGTTTTTAAATAGAGACTACATAATTATCGTTAATTGGCAACCAAGGCAGGTCAGGATTGTGTGGAGGATTACATGACATCGTTTGGGCACGGTCAGCACAATTTTTCTCTGTACTTTTTTCTTTTACTAATTTTGTTTTTTACTCTGTGTTGGTGGCTATAGAGTTGTGTCTATGTCAAATAAATGCTTTTCTATTTAATTCTTATTGGCATAAATTTAAAAAAATACAGTCATTTAAACTTACCTAACAAAGGTTTATTGAGACTATAAAATTTGTATCTAAACTTTCTTTGATACATAAAAAAGAAAGTAATAGCATTCAAAGAAACTATCTATATATAACTGTTCAAAAACACCCGATTTCGTTACAGCTAAAAAGAACCAAAATATTTACATAATTGAATAAACTTAGGTTGTATCTCCAAAAAATGTGAAGCGAAAACAAGGAAATGGCAAAAGAGTTGCAAAACTTAGATTTCATAATGGTCAAAATAAATTAGGATATACTAATTATATTTATTAAGATTCATAGGTATATTTATGATTCGATAATTCCTTCCCATCACTACAACACGACACTCATTTCACCTTATTGCGCGCTTGACGTAAGCTTTGGCGCGTAATTTGTCATCAGCTGTCATTGTGACAGTGACATCTCAAAAGACAGTAATAATTAATTGAATTTACTTAATCCTTTCGCTTGCTTACACTAACGAGATGAGCAGTGAAAGTAGGATGTGGGCTTTGTTTCCTGTGCTCGATTTGAGAGCTTATATTATGATATAATAGGCTTTGGTTGGGCCCGTATTTTAAACCGGTCTTATTTTTGGTACGCTTGTCTGGACTGTCGGAAGATGTTGTACCTTTGCCTGAAGTTGGCACCATTTTTTACCGTCTTCCCAAAAAGGAAGAGGTTATCAATTTGACGGTTATTTTTAAATGTATGTCACCACCAAAACTTTTTACTAGGTGCACCGATTTTGATTATTCTTTTTTTATTTGCAAGCTGGTGCGTTTCGGTTCTATTTTAATCTGATCATGATCTGATGCAGACCTTCGGAGATATACAAGAGAACTCTTCAATAAACAACGGCAAATCTCTCGGGATTGCTGCAATCGCAAGTCTGCTTATTGTTTACGCCATTTCATAACATAACATCAAGCCGGTACGCTCTAATGGGGTACTCAGATATACAGTTCACCCTGATACATTCTCTTTTCGCCGGTTATGTTAGTTTTATGTTATTCGGGTAATCTATACAGGCATAACTTTGGGCATTATAGGTACCTTACTTTTGAACTTTCTCATTAAGTACAATAATAAAAAGTGAAAAATAAAAACATGTTACAAAAAAATACAAGCGACTTCCAAATAAAAACACTACAAAGTGAAAAATAACTTCAATTTCGGCAGTTGGTGTTCGTGTTATTTTTCTTTCTTCGTTTTTTGACACCGAAGTCGGTCGTATTTTTTGTAAAAAGATATTTATTATTTCAATTACAAATTGTCCTTTGCATTATCTTTCGGCGTATACTGGCGTGATATTATGTTTGTATACATATAACAACGTATGATATCTTTAAATACAATGAAATAAATAATTACGGCGATTAATTGACGACCTACAATTTAAAACGAAATTAATCTGTCAAAATAGTAAATGCCATTTTAGTTTCTCAATTTAAAATTGTTCTTTCGTAAAATCAGCGTCTATAGTTTGGTAAGAACGACACTTCAGAGGTTAAGAGGTAGCTCTCAAATAAGTGTGTGTTTATTTAAGTTTAGGTAAAGTGCTGATTTGATACCGAGTATTTTCGTCTGTTGGAGTTAGTTTCTTTGAGGATATAAGCAGATTATCAGAGAGAAGATTGAAAATCTGTTAAATAGTTTTTTTTTTGCGCACTTTTGTCGCAGTGGTTGAGCGATTGACTGCTGCGCTACGTGTCGCGGATTCGATTCTCCCACGAATAAAAAAATTGTATGACCTACAGATAGTTTTTCCGGCTCTGGGTGTTATGTACGTGAGCTTATATGTTTGTAAACGCACCCACAATTCAGAAAGAAATTCCTAGTGTGGTTGCCCCACACTAGGAATTTCTTACTGTATCGTTTTAAAAAAAGAATTTACACGAAAGAATCGACTAGACTGAAAGGCATATTATATATCTAATAATATCATCTTAAATAATCTATAATTTGTATTATAATTAATTCTAATCAACATTTAACATAATATTATTATACTTAACCGGTTCTAGCGATGTTTTTTTTGTTATTTATGAATCCTCGTTATGTTAATTTTATTTATATGTTTATCGACCACGGATGGGTGACACCGTGACTCCGTGAGGTCAAATTTAGTAATTAAATAATAAATAATAATTTGTCGTTTATTGTCCCACTGCTGGGCAAACATGTATTTCCAGCCAACTTTACCTCCTGTCTTCTCGGGCCAATTAGTCAGGAATGAGTCCAAATCGTCACGCCTGTCTAAGACAGGCTAAAGATGACACTCAGGATATGTTCGAATTAATATTATGTCCCTATTTTATCTTCATTTAGTTTTAAATTAATTTACACAATTGATACTTCGAGATACTTGACACTCTTTGTTATTGTTAAAGTTAACATAAGTTAGTGTATTTTGTCTTAACCAGTAAACATTTCCAAAACCCCCGTTTTTGTTTTTTTCACACTTTTAAACTACATAATTTATCTAGTAGTAGACACGCTTCGATCAACAATCTACCGAAGACGTAATTATGACACGATATAGTATCTTGCGAAAACATTACAACTGTAAAACGGCCATAACTTTTGAACGGCTGAACCATTTTCATGAAAGATAGCTAAGAAGACTTCCGAAAATGTCACCTTTCAAACAACAAACTAAATCAAAATCGGTTTATTATTTTAGGAGCTATGATACTATACACAAATAGACAGGTACAAATGTCAAACTTATAACACCCCTCTTTTTCCGTCGGGGGCAAAAAATAAAATAGTTCGATGGCTACGCTACAAACTAGTTTGAGGTAGACGTTAGTTTTGTTATTATATTTCTGGCTTTAAATATCCATATTTATTTCCAGTTCCGAAATCAAAACCAACGGGGTTTTAATTCCCTTTGCATAAACATTAACCAAAATAGTGTCCCTGTCCAGTATAAAAAGTAATTTGCCTTCAAGTTAGTGGTAACAATTTGATATCGATAGCGCATTTATGTCGTAGCAATAAGGGTGATTTTCGTTGTTCAAGTGCCAGTCTGTTGCGCGATTAGCCGTACTTAGGTAATCTTTGTTATTGTTGCAAAAAACACGTTAGGTAAGTACTAGATTATACTGAGATGTAGATCCAAAGTGAGTCAAGTATATCATGAACATCTTCGTATTACAATTTAATCATAACAACTCATGTTGTTTACTTAATAAGTGCAGATCACAGACAATGAACACATTGGCTGTCTAATACCGGTCTGCAACACTCCAAGACATTCCTGGGCTCTACGTTCTAAGCACGGGAATGCATTTGGAATATGAGCAGGGGGCAAGTCTGCTACCTGCTTGGGGCCTTTACTAGGCACTTTGGAACGAACGACATGCTCTTGAAAGTGGGTCTAACCGCGACACCCATGTGCAGGTTGTGTGGGGAACATATGCAACGCATGGAGCACCTGCTGTGCACATGCGCTGGTAAGCGAATGAGTCTCCTAGGGGTTGGATATCCAATACCAGAAGACTATAGGCTCATATCTCCTAGTCTCGTTGTAAAACTCATGAAAAGAGTTTTCAACGAAATTGGGGAGGAGTAGGTCACTGGAGGACCACAATAGATCCCAATGGGTCGAAGTGTCCGAGTTATTCCTCGGCCCCTCCACAAGATAAGATAAGAGACTAAGTTCACGAGTTCCTACATACATAAACTAAGTATTACTTTAAGTTATGGCATCATTATGGTATAATTCCTGCTTCGTTGTTCTAGTGGTCACTACTACCTACCGAGCAAGAGGATCTGGATAAGATGCCCAGACCAGGAAAAGTGCTAATGGATATTATTTCATCAGGAATTTCAAACGACAGGGAGCCGTGCCTCCTCCCGAGCCAGCGCTCGAGCATTGGCCGGACAGTCTCGATGGTGACGAGGCTGGGGAAGGGCGTGAAAGTCTATCCCGCCATTCCGCCACAGGACCTCGCGGAGCTGAGACCGATGCAACTCCATATGTATATGATGCATCGGCCCTTTCACCCCGCGCCAGCGTTTCCTCGTGCCACCGATACAGTGGCGCGAGTACCTTCGCCTGCAGGTCCCAGGGCGGGGATCCGGCCATATTTCGTACCAACAACTACAGTTGCAGTATTCAGGATAACTTTATTAGCGCTACCTTCATGCATGTCTCTAGCACACATAGTTTTGTGTGTGCTAGAGACATGCAGTAGTACCGTAGACATTTTGTGCTAAAAACGGTGCTGGTTCTAAATCTACATTGCGATCCTATCTAAGTCATAATTCTAGTCCCAAAACTGGATTACAAAATAAATTATATTTAGTTTTAAAATTTAATTATTTTATTTTATTTACTCCAGTTGATGGCAATAGGCTCGCCCCCTAATACATGTGACTGAAACATAACTGGTGCAATGTAGGTGCACCTCTGCCTATCCCTTCGGGGATACAAGCGTGATATTATGTATAAAAATCATTCAGCAATTCTTGCTTATAAGTCAGGTCGTGACAGGATGCAATTATCCATTAGATATGGGCACGAATAGAGTAGACACATCATTTGTCAAAATCTGCCTCGAGATATATGCAATAAGTTACACGTAGTTAATAACTTAATAGCAATTTTTGAATCCTTATTCCTGTTGCAGAGAATAAAAACTGAACGTTATTTATCGATTGAAATTATCGACAGTTTCGAGAAAAAAATGCCACATCCTGTAATGAAAAAAAAATGGTTCTCAACCCAAATTGCCTTATCCGTTTATTTTTATTCAATCATTATTTACTGACTAGCTTTTGCCAGCGCCTACAACCGCGTGATAAGTGTTTTATCATCCCAAGGGAACATACCGGGATAAGATGTGCTATTCCAGACTATAATCTATCTCTGTGGCGTGATTGAGTAACAATCATACATCCATCCATCCATCAAAACTTTCGAATTTATAATATTAGTAAGATAAAATTATTACCTTATACTGATATATTACTAAACATATCAAAATCAAAATTTCTTTATTCAATTAGTGCATTAAGCGGCACTTTCGAACGTCAAAAAAAATAATTAAATGTAATAATAATTGATTCTACCGTCCATTCAGAAATGTAGCTTGTTATGGAGAAGAACGGACAAGAAACTCCACACTTACTCTTTTAAATATATTGATTAGCTTAGGCCTAGATTAGCAGATGTTTATAAATTTCTTTGTAACGGTATCTCTCACTATCTTATTCTTCACTTCACGTAAAGCTTTCACATCTCTCAATTCAATATTTTATACTAACCTTCCAACCAACAACAATAGTCCAACGGAACGTCTCTCTGATGGTGGCGTGTGTGTTGGATCATTCGGTTCCCTTCATGATGGTTGAGCTGGGTGGTGCCGATTCATGCGTCATGTTCGTGAACGGGCGCCGTCAGTTGGGATTGGTCTTAACTTAACTGCTTCGGATGCTAGTGTTTTTCTAGCGCTTATTATGTAACTGCACAGTACATGTGTGAGTACTTTTAATACTTTGTACCTGTACGTAGTATAGTATGTAGTGATTCTGGGTGCATTGTCCTCACACATATAAATTTATTAATGTATGTACTTATGTACCTAAATATTGTAAAAAAAACATATATTTTTTTTAAAAGAGTAAGTATGGAGTTTCTTGTGCGTTCTTCTCCATAACAAGCTACTTTCCGAATGCACGGTAGAATCAATTTGTATTCCTTGTAAATTTTAATGTAACTAACGTTCAAAAGTGCCGCTTTGTGGCCTAGTTGAAATAAAATATCTTTGTCTTTGGAAGTGTCAAATTTTTAGGCAATAGAACCAAGATTCAGAAACAGCTGTGACACTCTAGGAATTAAACAACTAACACTCATTATGTTAAACTCTCCCTATTAATGGATTATCTACAATGATTACGTGTCCCTTTAGGCAACATTTGTATTAGTTCATCATGAAGAGTTTAGCAGTAAATACAAGTATCACCTTTTCCGATCTCTGAATTGTTAAAACTAGCGGGTATGCTAGTCGTGAAAGCTCGCTGATTCAGCCAGGACTTATGCATTCAAATTACAAATAAAATTGCCTCCAAATTATTTTCAAATTACTAACTAAACATTCTAAAAAAGTAATTATTAACCAATAAGCGAAACAGATCAATATTGCATTTAAGAAACCGGACACTATCCAACCCAAGATATGAGATCACAAGAACTTATTTTCCTAAAAAAATAAAAACACCAAAAGCAGACAACACTTTCAATTTCACCATAAGCTTTACAAAAAATATATACTCGTATTCCAATTCCAAATTACCACAAATAACAAAACTCTATCGATAAAAAAAACACTTTATTTATTCACTAATTGCCCATCACTGCGTAAGAGATCCCGATTCGAAATTTAAATTTTTCGCCCGATTATTTATGCCGCTTCGTTCACATTCGAATTTCGAATATTACAACTAATTTGTTTTTGGTCCGTTCACTATCACTTTTTCACACTTGCGTGATCTAAGGTAAGTGTTGATAGACGCGCGCGCACCACTGTCGTGGTTGTCACACTACTGAGGGGTTAGACCGCGCATCTAAACGAGGCACCAACTTGAAAGCTCTTTGGGCTTTTGTAAAAAGGTTTTTTATTTAATTCAGAACAAGATTTTTGGGATTGGCATAAGAGTGAGTCAGTCATCTTTAACCCTTTCCTTTGTTCTGTGGTCAAGAGTTATTATGGCTTTGTGGTCAATGAAAGTGTACCAAATTTAAGAGTCCTTTTTATAAAACGGGGCTACTAAAGTTATAGAATGGAATAACAGTGTTCTGGTGTTACCCAGTATTTCGAACACCTATCTAATGTAACTGCTTTTTAGGCCCAGTTTTTGCATCCCTTGTTAACTCAACCAACGGTTTTAATTTACGCTAAAATGCGTCTTTTCATCGATTGTTAGCATCAAACATGGTCAAATAAGGTGTAGAATTATTTATTTGATTACGGATAAAAGAACTGGCCCTTAGACTATTTAGTTAAGATAAGATATGATGGTTTTCCTACCTCAGCGCCGATTTTTCAATGTTCAGTTAATTTATCTGAACAATAAGTTTGTAACCACAGATATAAATCTAACTAGATGACGCGATTATATGTACTTCATGTGTCAAAAAACGGAGTAAAACTACGATCAGTGATTGTAATTTGACCTTTTCATTTTGCATTATCGGCACCGGAAATCCACCGAAATCTACAAAAATGCTTTTTTATGCCATATTGAGCTA
Organism: Orthosia cruda; assembly: GCA_964057195.1. Taxonomy (NCBI): domain Eukaryota; kingdom Metazoa; phylum Arthropoda; class Insecta; order Lepidoptera; family Noctuidae; genus Orthosia; species Orthosia cruda. The sequence goes on along the minus strand of OZ059833.1, from coordinate 17,896,639 downwards.
TAAAGACTGTATAGAAAAGGTTGGCCGAGGCATTGGAAATGTTTTCTTTCATTGGTAAGTAAATTTGTTGTTAAATTGTGTGTGAAAAAGTGGCACGCCTGGTTGGCTTGGTCATACAGATGGAGGGACTTGCGTTATCTAGTTAGATTTATGTCTGTGGTTTCAACAGTTTGATAGCTTTTGTAAAGAATGTACCTATACCAAACCCTTATGATTTTTTAAGACTTTTGAACCAATGAACGATAGAAGTTGAACTATAATGACGTACAGTGTAACAAGTAAAATATTGCTATGTTTTTTTTTGGGAAAAGAAAATGATACAAAACCATCAATCTGCTTAGAGCCTTTTCCCAACTTCATTGGGGTCGGTTTCCAGTCTAACCGGATATAGCTAAGTACCAGTGTTTTACAAGGAGCGACTGCCTATCTGACTTCCACAACCCAGTAACTGGGTAACTCGATACCTCTTGGCTAGACTGGTTTCAGAAGCCTTAGATCGATTTTGACGGATTTTGACGGTCAAAGATCTTCAAATGACAGCTGGGACCAACGGCTTAACATGCTTTCCGAGGCACGGAGAAAACTCGGTATGTTGAAAAGGTCACCCATCCACGAACCGACCTCGTCAAGCGTTGCTTAACCTAGATGATCGACCAGTGCGGCTGTTATTATATAGCCAAGAGCTCCTCAGAAAAAAAAATATACAAATCACTTGATAGAATATCCTTTTTAAATCCAAAGCTTGTCTACACTAACTCCCAATCAATAATACAAAATTTTTACTCCAAAGGCAATTACGCAGCATCTAACCCAGTCACTCAACCACTGAACTATTCACACCTACTCTACGATCGTCTCCCTATCGATGAAACAGACAGTGAGTGGTGACAAAGATGAATAAATTCTTTAGAATACTTGACTCATTGACTCAGATCGAGTCTCCAAATTGACTTTCACTTTGGTTTAAGCCTACAAGCTTCTGCCCGTGGCTTTGTATGTGTGCTTGTGTATGTATATGTAGACCATACGGAAAATATAGAATCGTGATCGAAGGTCATGCTTGTACCTTGTCTGTAAGAGAAGAAGCTTTTGTCATGTATTTTGACAGTGACAGGCCCTCGTACGGGTATGAATACAACGCGTATTTGGTAAAAAGGCAAACAATATTAAGATGGTGCACATAGAATGTTTGGATTAAACAAATATTCTTGCCAACAGCTGATCTGCTTGTAGTTCCAAGCTCGATCATAGGTTTTAAAAGCTATTACACAATTGACGAATATTTGACGGAAAAATCGATAAAAAAATGTCATTAAAAATTTATCAATTGTCTCAAAATATAATAAGGACATATTAAGTATTAATAATTTTATTAAATATAAACTATGCATTTCAAATTTACTAATTGTAATTCAATTTAAGTAAATAATTAAATTAGTTGGAAATAATAGACAATAATAGTATGTAATTTGACATAAAAATAGAAAAATATAGACATATTAGTAGGTACATTAAACCAAATAAAAACATTGGAAATGCAGCTGAAATGTTATTATGGAAAATATTAAGCGCTATTCCACTCTCCTAGACACTGACTGTATCTAGAATGTTGCTGTGCCCGACAGGGTCCAAAATCAGAAATTTTACGAAAGCCTGCTGATCTAAAAGTTTAAAGGGACGCTCATCTTAACTAACTCATTACACTCCCTTAGCCGACCCATTTATCCCACTCGTATGCAAAATACGCGCTTTGACTTAGAGCAGACACCAAGCCGTTTAAAAATAACAATAATCCTCTCTTAGACTTAGCCGAACAATAATCTCTAATCAGCCACTTAATCACACTAATTCTGCTAAACACTTATCACCTAGTTTAGCTTTATTTAAACTGCTGCAAAATAAGGTCACATTTCGACTTAGTCTTATTGCCGAGAATTATGATTTTTCCCGAAGCCCGCTTACCTGATGGTGTCTTTCTGTCAAACCTCATTCTATAGCCCTAGGCCAACCTACTTGACTCGAACAACATTTCGTCGCCCGCGGCTTTACTCATAATAGTTCCTTTATAAAGATAATTGCTAGAAATTAATTAAGATTTTACCATGAAATAGACCTGTCTGTCTATTTTGACATGAATAATTATAGACAGGATTTTTTAGAGCAAGCATTCTTTTAGGCTTTAAATAAATAATGATATCTATAAAAAAAAAATGGAGTGCTCTAAGACCTAAAAATTTATCATTATTTTGTGTGTTAGATTTTTAAATAGCTTGTCGCTAATAATATAAATAAACGATAAATCTTCTGCTGTGGCAATACACAGTTTTAAGTGAAAATTACAGCTCCATTTTTTCTTAATAATGTGACCTAATGTCCTATGTCCCTTGGATGGGCCAGAGGGCGTCTACAGTAGTCCTCCAACGCGATCGGTCTTGAGGGTCACGCTTCATCACGCTCGATGTCATACCGATGCTCGTTGCTTTTGCCAACACGGTGCGACGCCAGGTTTGACGGGTACGCCCACGCTTTCTTTTACCTTGGGGATTCCAATCCGCAGCGTGTGGCCAATCCAATCCCACTTGCGACGCTTGATCTGGCGGTCGAACGGGCTCTCGTGGCATTTCTCCAACAGCTCTGCGTTGCTGATGGTCCCGGGCCAGTAGATTTCGAGTATGCGACGAAGACAGCGGTTGAAGACAACTCTGGTCTGGAGTGAGATGTCTTTTGTGAGCTTCCACGTTTCGCAACCCGTAAAGCAGCACGGATTTAAAATTTGACCAGACGATTTTGAGTTTAATCCTTCGGGACAGCTTCTCAATACTGTAATTACCAATATTTTTATCTGCATTATCCAAAAGTTAAGTAGCAAATAATGCCTAAGGCATTAACTCTACCTATGTACTTTGTGTGCGTTAAGTATGAAATAAATAAATAAATCTATTATTATAAAGACGATTAGCATAGTGTTTTAATATTTATTCGTTTAAGCTTGCACTGGAAAAAGCTGCAGCAAATACAATAATGGAGCACAATCTTGTTCTGACTATAAGCCCAGGTTTCCCCACGATGTTTTTTCTTCACCGTTGTGTGCGATGTCCAAGATAAACTTAGAAAGTACATATGAAATTAAAAAGGATTTGAACCCAAAACCTCATGTACGAGAGGTGAGGTCTTAGCTACTAGGTCACCCGTAGGCTGTAGGTGGAGCTCGTCGAGAAAAGTATTTATATTTCTGCCATCAAGCATTCTTGCTGTGTCTGAGTTTGAAAGATAAGGGCCCCATAAAGCTGATGTTATTATTCTCATGAAACATTTTTATCTCTGTGATGGAAACCTATCAAAAACGTCTTTTGAATGCCAGCGTAGTTACAACCTAAAGCATAGCTCTCCTTTGAGACTCTGCTACAGTCGGATAAATAAAACGTTCATGAAAGGTGCCACACAAGGCCAAAAATATCTTAAATATAGTAGGTGAAGTGCTTTACTTGTTTTGAATCTGCGTATTTCGTAAGCAAGTAATCAAAGGAGATAATGTAATTAAAAGTTATTTTACGAGCATCTCGGCCCAGTTCACGAAACACATTGATTTCGGACCATATTTGTTTATTATTTACCGTCGGTTTCGATATGAACATAAATTGTTCTTTCATTGCTGTTTTGTTATGTAACTATACTAGCCTTTGACAGCAGCTGCGTCTGCGTGTATATTATCCCAATGGAACATACTCAGTCAATCTGTCTAGCCTTTTCCTTTTCTATGTTGTGGTCGGCTTACAGTCTAACCGGATTCACCTGAGTACCAGTATTTTACAAAGAGCGCTGTCACTGATATGACCCTCACAATCCAGTAACTGGTCAAGATTTCAGGCTCACGACTTCGATCTTTGACGTAATGACTGTCAAAGATCTTCAAATAAAAGTTGGAACCAACGGCTTCATGTGCTTTCTGAGAGATGGAAGAAACTCGTCTTGTAAAACAGAGGGTCACCCATCCACGGACCGACATTCGCGAGCGTTGCTTAACCTTGAAGATCGACCTCGTGCGGCTGTTATTATTTAGCCATGAGCTCCCCAAGGAGTACTTACTCCATACTTCCATACTTTTTATCCCATGGAAACATTATCTCGGGATAAAAGTATATCAGTATTCTATAGAAGCAAAAGAACCATGACCATGCGATCATTATAGCAGCAGGTGACATTCTGTAGTTTCTGCCTACCCCCATGGGAAAGCCGTGAGTTTATGTTTCCTATGTCCTAATCCAGGATATGGTCTATCTCTATGCAAAGTTTCATTCAAATCTCTTCAGCTATTAAGTTGTGAAAAGGTAACAAACAGACAGACAGAGTTACTTTCGCATTTATATTATTACTAGCTTGTGCCAGCGGCTTCGCCCGCGTGAAAAAAATAGATAGTAGCCGATTCTTTGACCTACTAAATATGCATATATAATTTCATAAAAATCTGTCAAGCCGTTTCGGAGGAGTATGGTAACTAACATTGTGACACGAGAATTTTATATATAAGATAAGTATAGATTTTATTTTCTGTTAATTTCGTGGCGTTTAAGTTTTTTATTTATTTGTTGTTTTTACCACAAACTCGATGTGAATGTACTCAAACCACTTTTTGTGGTTTCAGGTAGAAATTTTATTTTTATAGTACCTACATACCCTTTATTTTCCTTGTCTCCAAATTAAGTAATATTTTCATAATTGGTTTACAAATCGGTGCAATAATAATATTATATCCATGCAAAATATTGAAATGTATTTTTTTTCTTATTTTAGACACAACATCACACTTGTATACATCAATGGACGCGTAGTACAAAAGACTTCAACGCGTCCAGTTACAAACAATGAAATCAACATTTCAAGAGAACATGTATGTTTGAGTCCCATTCAATAGGGCTGAGCATATTTCTCTAACTGGGTACAAATCTAGAAAAAATTAGTTACACCAGAGCTGTTCAAAATCATGTCCAAATGGACTCTGCATCAGAAGAAGACCTAGGAATCGTTGGAAGGATTGTGTAGAGGAAAATTTGAGGAGCATAGGAAAGAAAACATCTTGGCAAAGGGAGACCAAAGACAGAGTGAAATGAACGAAGATCGTTGTAGAAGCCAAGACTCACAAAGTGTCGAAGGTATGTATAGATGCAAACCTAGATTCTGGGTAAGGTTTTTAAAACATACCGGGTCGGCTTCCAGCTCAACCAGCTGACGCATTTTTGCATGGTGCGACTGCCTACTTGACCTTCATAGTTTAATTACTGGGTTACACGATACTTAAACTCTCTGGTATTCAATTTAAAGTTGCATAACTAATAAATTAGATTTTGCTCACATTTCGAGTACATATTGAAGAGAGATTAAATTAATTCCTAGACACAAGCGATGGTGCCGCGATTGACAAATTACTCGCTAAGCTGACGTCGCTGAGCTTTGACAACATCACTAGTGCAACATAGTGTTGGGATTTGCATGTATCGATAAAATATGCGAATTAGCAAGGTCTTCAGTTTGTAGAGATTTTATTTCTAAATTAGTTTTTGCCAGATGCTTCGTCCACATGTTAGTCTAGTACAAGCGGGATGAAAAAATATCCTATGTCTTTCTCTAACTGTGTGCCCAATTCTGTTCAAATTAATTTAGTAGCGGCACCACCGCAGCATGTCATTAGTTTGTAAGTGAAACTAATGACATGACGTCACACAAATCCTGCATCGCGCAAGCAAAGTTTTCGGCGCGATTTGAACACATACAACAGTCCGACAATAACCGTTGGGCAGTTGCCCGGACCAGACACAACACCCGTCTGATCGGAGGATCCTCCCCTTTTCTATGGCGGTTTCTGGGACTTTGCACCCTGTTCCGCATACCTCCAAACTGGTGACCCCGACGTGATCATCAGCGCAGCCTTTGTGCAGAACTACTTCATCGTCATCGTCGTCTTCTTTGTCGTCATCATCACTTCCCCAAGTTTTAGAGCAGCGAGTCACACAGCCAGCCAGTATCCACGGCATCTACGGGCTGTCTTGACCACCAGCATGCAGCGGACGCTAATTCCTGGTCAAACCCGCAACTTCTATCATCACCCTCAACCACATCAGCGACCCTGGCACAGCACACTGCACCTTCAGCCGGTCAAGATAGCAGAGCCTTGAAGATGCTCTCCTGGTCGACTCCAGCAATCAAACCACTACGCCGCTCAGCACCGCCCAGACCCACTGGGGCCAGCAACACTGTCCCAACTCACTGGGACATCATCACACGGACTCACTGAGGCATAAACGCATACAGTTTCGACTCACCGCGAACTCTGCGACTTTTTGTTCCGACTCACGGGAACTCAAAAACCTTCCACTGGCCTGGCACGCATCACGAGATGTGCGGATGACTCAGCCTGCTATCGACCTGCGGTCTCCAGAGGGGAGTGTTGTAGCGTCACCAACGCTGGTGGATACGCATACGAACTAATGACATGACATCATAGAAATCCTGAATCGCGCAAGTTAAGTTTTCGGCGTGATTTGAACACATACAACAGTCCGACAAAAACACCCGTCTGGTCGGCGGATCCTCCCTTTTCTATGGAGGTTTGTGGGACTTTAAATCCTGCTCCGCGTACCTCCAAAAGTGAATCCAGCGCCTTCCCGCAACCTTAACCAGTTCATCGGTCCACCTTGTGGGAAGCCTTCCAACGTATCGTTTTCCGGTACGCGGTCACCAGTCCAGAACTTTTGGGCCCCATCGGCAATCCGTTCTGCGAGCAATGCAAAAGTGAATGAGACGTGAATAATTACCATCGAAAAGAAAAGAAACATACTGACTTTAATATTTTATAAGTAGAATAGTATAATTAGCGGGATATTTATTTACTTGTTAAAACTTCATTCAACATACACAATATCTAATAGGATGTAGGATAGCATGTCATGTTATGATGATGACATAATAAAGGAATTTTAGATGAGGAAAATGCATTAAAAGTATTAGGACTGGTTTAAATTATAGGACTTTGGTCTCTTCAGTTTTATAAAGTTTTATTGCAGCAAAGTTAGTAGGTCACTGGATTATTTCTTCTACTACACTCAATTTCCTTGTTGCTGGTTTGTTGGAAATTCAATAGATATTTGACAAATATGAGAGTATGCAGTAGCAATTTATTTATTTACTTTAAAATAAATCAACACACAAAATACAAAACATGAATTCTACCAAATTGACGTTCAAATTAACAACTAAATCAAGCTTAAAAACAATCATCGTTGTAAATCTATAAAAAAATATTCCCTTCACTACATTCACACTTGGTCTCAACCGCGGTGCCTTTGATCCTAATACGGTAGTGATGTGACACTATCGGTAATCTTAATCCTCGCGGCGCAGATGTAATTTAAATAACATCACGTTAATCTCTGGTTACGATGACAACTTGCAATTGCGTTGAGTTTAATTTAAATATTTCTAGCTGCATGCACGTATTTAAAGGTATTTTAATTATAAAATAATTTGGCGCTATCTCCGGTAGAAGTAACGCTATTTTTCTAACTCGAATAACATTCTAATGAGATTCTATGTAACTATTACTGAAATACATACATACATAAAATCACGCCTTTTTTTCATGGGGGTAGGCAGAAACTACAGAACGCCACCTGCTACGATCCTTGCATATTTCTAAAAAAACCGGCCGAGTGCGAGTCGGACTTGCGCACGAAGGGTTTCGTACTATCATCGCAAAAAACGGCAAACAATCACGCTTTTTGCCGTTTTTTGTATGGGAGGGATGGGTTGTATGGGAGCCCCACTTAAATATTTATTTTATTCTATTTTTAGTATTTGTTGTTATAGCGGCAACAGAAATACATCATCGGTGAAAATTTCAACTGTCTAGCTATCACGGTTCATGAGATACAGCCTGGTGACAGACAGACGGACCGCGGAGTCTTATTAATAGGGTTCCGTTTTTATCCTTTTGGTACGGTATTCTAAAAAACCGGCCAAGTGCGAGTCGGAATCGCGCACGAAGGGTTCCGTACCATTATTGCAAAAAAAACGGCAAAAAATCACGTTTTTTGCATGGGAGCCCGCCTTAAATATTAATTTGATCCTGTTTTTAGTATTTGTTGTTATAGCGGCAACAGACATACATCATCTGTGAAAATTTCAACTGTCTAGCTATCACGGTTCATGAGATACAGCCTGGTGACAGACAGACAGACAGACGGACCGCGGAGTCTCAGTAATAGGGTCCCGTTTTTACCCTTTGGGTACGGTACCCTAAAAAATTATACTAATATCGATTTCATTAATCCAAGCTCAGTTTCTAGAAATTAACGAAATAAAAAAGTGTCAAATGCTCAAACGCGTGTTAGTTGATGCGATTGGTTGAATTAGTTTTCAACGTCCAATTGCATCAATTGCGTTTAACTTGTGGCACGTCGATAATTTCTTTTCAAAATCCAGGGACTGGTCCGATCAATGCTGGACCAATGAAAATACTTTCCTATCCAACCCAGCATGTACCCCTCTGGCGCTATTTTGATAGCATTTGTTTTGTTATTTACTAGCATTTTCCTGTGGCTTCATTCTCGTCGGTTACCCCGCATAAACCGTTTTATTTTTTCGAAATAAAATATGATATGATTTTGCTTTGGTTTATTACTTCTAAATATAATCTTTTACCTACATTTAAACTAGTGGCTCTGTGAGCTGTAGACCACGCGTCTGTCTTTTTGATTTTTAGTCGATACATTTTCGAAAAACCAAAAATCAAATCGAACGTACTTGACGGATCGACTTTTTTTTGAATCTACAAAAAATAACTCACAAAATTTCACGAGAATCGGTTGAGAAATGCGAACTGTAGAGGAGAACAGTTGGACACCCGCCGGACATTCGGACATTCACACATACGAAAGCATTTTTGCCCAAGCTGAAGCGGAGACACTTCGCGCTCGCTCGGTCAATAAATATTTTCGTCTTTAGAATATTAGTTGAGATATTTTCTGGCAATGAATAGAAGCGTGCGATCAAGAGAAAACGTTAAGACGAATCAACTTCGACCGACGAATTTAAGTAAAGTTGCTTATTACAAAACAACTTATTAAACCCACTTGTTTACAAACTAGTTATTTTCTGCCGCATTTGATCTAGCGTCAGTCGATAGTTTGCTCTATTTAACGTTCATATAAGGAACATAATTGCGCTTATCTGATTCCATTGATTTGTGATCGCTGTCAAACGCCGCCATTGTATGGAAATTGACGAAGGGATAATATAACGTAGCGGGCTTTAATGAATTTCAAGGGTTTACGGTGTTTGTAAGACTTTGACGATTATTTTCTGAGCTAAAACAACCTCCCCATAACAAAACAATTGCAGATAAGATTTTTTTTGGCGATTTTCACAAAAGCTTTCGACAAGATCAAGCACTTGACTTTGTAAGCTTTTCCTCCATTGTTTGAATATCCTTAGTATAGTTATTTAGCATTAAGTTTATACGAAAATAATACACTGAAATAATAATACTGATTGAAGAACTTAACAGTAACGTTTAAACATTTGCTGCTATTGGTGGAGTGTCACAAGGTGGCTTACTGTGTCCCATTTAACTTTGAGTAATTTTAAACTATGAATCCTTATCGAAATCAAGTTTTTATTAATTAATAATGTAGGTATCCTTTTTTCCTAGGCACAAAAAGTTAAACCTGTTTATCAAGATAATCCTAATAGTCTGTTTCATTCCTTTTAAACCAAGACTATGTTAAGACACAGCGGGACACCTCTGGGTCGTGCAAATAGCGCAAGTAAGGTATTTTTATAGGTGACTATTAGGCGTGTGGAACAAAAAAGTCTATGCGAAAATGGATCTGACTTAGGGCCTGGACTGGGTGTGGAGATTGCGCGGGTGCGGTGGCGAACGTAGTGCCATACCAGTTATCACTAGCTCGTCTATTAACTTAGAACACTGAGCAAATATTTTTACATCTACTAGAGGCGGAGGTGGCAGCGTTTTGGAGATAACATATCCAGGGTGATCAGTTGATAGCTGAGTAGATGCGGTTTCTGAAAGAACACCGAGTATAGTTCCAGTTACGAAACGAGCCCTACGGCAGTCTTGTCGACAGTCGACAAGTTTAGGGAAACATATTCTTCAAATATGATTCACTGTGGCCTCCTACGCCAACCACGCTTCCGTCTTAGTCCCCTGCGCATGCACTCTGGACTAAGCCTTATTCACTAGTAATCTTGATAGTATCAGCCGGTAAAGGGCTAATGTGAGATTAAGATAAGCCTGTAAGTGAATAAAAGGTATGATCGACGCAATTATCGTGTTTAGCGATGGATTGGTAACAGTTTAACATAACATCACGGCTTGTTTGTCGAAGGAGTAAGCAAAGGTCTACACAGACACATTTCACCCGTTCTGTTTAAATCCTATGCGGGAGGTAAATAAGCATTGCTAGTGAGGCTTTCTTGAATTTAAACTAAAACAAGCTCGAAACAGTAAAAAAGCTACTGTGCAGTATAAGTAGTATTCATCTTCGTTGCAGCCGAAATATGTTTACTGCCAAATTTATTGGTCCTGTGTGTCTCGCATCCAGCGGACGCCCGCAACATCACCTAGAAGGAGGTCTCCCACTGAGACTGGTCACTTGGCGTCGATGTTCAAGGCTCTGGAGCTTTGAGGCGAACAGTGCTTCGTTGCCGGTAAGCCTCTTGGCCCGCTTGTCAATCGACTCAAGTGCATCAAGTTGGTGCACTTGAGTCCAACCATAAGCCACAAGCCACGTGTTCGTGGACATCCAGTGTTGACGCTTTATTGAGAAAGGTTTGGGCTGTGATTTTGTACCAACTCATTAATGAAGTTTTTGGTATTTTGCCAGAGTGTGTTCGGATGATCATCGTTTTGATCACAACTCCAATTATGTAGGGTCGCCCGTAATGTTTTGGTGAAACCTTTCCTGTTCATAATTGTCATATGGCTGCCTGTCTCCTTGCTAATGGATTTTGGTTGACCGTGTAATTATTTTTTATGTTAACAAATAAAAATAATTACATGTTTTTTACAAATAGCAGGTATATGGTTGAAATATGCAATAATATATTCTGGTTTTTCCAAAATTAGTATTGTTGCTCAAGCCAGAGGATCTAAAAGGATTGTTGCTCATTACTTGATATTTCATCCTTGACATTTTGAATCACAAATAAAATAGCAATAATCTATTTAGCAGCTATAATAATTGTTTTGTTTTATATTAATTATTTGAAGCCTTTGTTCTTTAATAATCTTAATTGGAACAAAACACAATAATAGTGTATGGAAATATATGGTGTATGGGAAAGCTCCGATCATATATTAAAAACTGCTTCTGCCTGTGTATATGAATCTTTTTCCAAGGAAGTCAAAGACAATTCCTAAAAAAAATTGTCATACAAAATTGTTGTCACGTCACCAAAATTTGTATAGGAGACACAATTTTTTGGTAACACGTGGTTAAATAACAAATAAGTCATACATATTGCCCATATATTGGCCAGGTTAGCAACTAACTCAGAGTTAGTAAGATAACCCAGGGTGGTGCAAGCGGGTCTAAGTAGCTTATAGGTACCAGACGCAATCTGTTTATAAATAGAAACCAGATGGGGCTTAAGCCGTTTGACATTAAATAACACAAAACACTGTTTGACCTTTTTAAATTATATATATACTATATTATGCTATATTATATTATAATATTACTATAGACTATACTATATTATAATATATATAATAATAATAAAATAAAGAGGAAACATTTATATGTTTGTATTTCTGTATTTTACGAATAAACTTAATAACCGCTGGACCGATTTCAAAAATTCTTCCACCGTTGGGAAGCTACACTATTCCCGGGTGACATAGGCTACTTTTTATCCCTGTATTCCCACAGGAACGGGAACTACGCGGGTAAAACCGCGAGGCGTCTGCTAGTCACTGATAATAAGGCCAATGTATATCCTTCTTGGGAGTTGGGAGAGAGACTTTAGTAAAATGCAAATCTTCCTTTGGTTTTTACATGGAGTGATTGCCTGTCTAACGTCTACAATTCAGTTACTGGGTAACGTGATACCCATGGCTAGACTGGTGCCAGATTTCTGTGGCTTCTGACTACTGGAACGACCGTCAAAGATCTTCAAATGACCGTCGCAACCAACAGGTTAAGCAATGCTTTTGCAAAGCACCATAAGGGTGCTTTGCAAAAGCGTTGCTTAACCTTGATAATCGACCTGTGCGGCTGGTATTATTGAGCCACATCATTAGCCTTTTAATATGCCCACTGCTGGGACACAAGTCTCCTTTCTGTGAGAGGGATGCCACGCAGGCCCATACGGGTTGGTGTATGTCACTTATTTAAAAAAAAATGTTCTAGGACATGCCGGTTTCCTCACGATATTTTCCTTCAATGTTTTGAGAGCAGTGGTGATGAAATCATCATCATCATATCAGCCGCAAGACGTCCACTGATGGACATAGGCCTCCCCCAAGCGTCGCCACATTGACCGGTCCCGTACGTCCCGCATCCAGCGGATCCCTGCAACCTTCACCAGGTCATCGGTCCACCTGGTGGGAGGCCTTCCAACGCAACGTCTTCCGGTTCGCCGTTGCCACTCCAGAACCTTTCTGCCCCATCGGCCATCCGTTCTGCGAACAATGTGCCCTGCCCACTGCCACTTAAGTTTGGCAATTCTTCGGGCTATGTCGGTAACCCTGGTTCTCTTGCGGATCTCTACATTTCTGATTCGATCACGTAAGGAAACGCCGAGCATAGCCCTCTCCATTGCCCTTTGGGTGACTATAAGCTGTCTGATGAGGCCCATTGTGAGCGACCACGTCTCAGAGCCATAGGTCATAACTGGCAACACACACTGGTCATAGACTTTCGTCTTGAGACACTGTGGTAAGTTGGACGTGAAGATACCGCGCAACTTCCCGAACACTGCCCAGCCGAGTCGGATTAGACGGTTGACCTCTTTCTCGAAGTTGGCCCTACCCAACTGGATCGTTTGTCCCAGATAGATATAGTCATCCACAACTTCGAGTGTAGAGTCTCCGACCCCGATAGGAGTGGGTGTGACGTGGGCATTCAACATCACCTTGGTTTTGTCCATGTTCATCCTAAGACCCACTCTTTCGGAAGCTCTACTGAGGTCATCGAGCATTGTATTGAGGTCCTCCATAGTCTCAGCCATGACCACTATATCGTCGGCAAACCGAAGGTGAGTGATGTACTCGCCATTGACGTTGATGCCTAGCCCTCTCCAGTTCAGAACCTTGAAGACATCCTCCAGTGCAGCGGTGAACAGTTTCGGAGATATGACATCTCCCTGCCTCACACCTCGCTGCAGAAAGACATGTTCCGAGGTCTGATCCTGAAGTCGAACTGACATGGTGGCGTTTTTGTACAAACACTTCAACACCTCTTACTCTTCGGTCTTCTGTATAACCTGCCGCAGCGTATGTATGTGGTCTACGGTGTTAAAGCCTTTACGGAAACCGGCTTGTTCAGGAGGCTGGAAATCGTAAAACCTGCGCGCGAGACGATTCGTGATGACTCTTGAAAACAGCTTGTAGACATGGCTAAGAAGTGAGATAGGCCTATAGTTCTTTAGTAGTTTAGTAGGGCATTGTCGCCCTTCTTGAAGAAGAGTACCACCACACCCCTGCACCAGGCCTGTGGCGTTTTGCCCTCGAGTATGACGGAATCAAACAGCTTCTGAAGGGCCTTAAGGACCGGTTTTCCACCCGCCTTCAGGAGTTCGGCTGTAATTCCGTCTTCACCCTGCGCCTTGTTGTTTTTAAGCTGTTTAAGAGCCATCCTAATCTCATACAGGCTGACGTCCGGAATGTCTTCGGTATAGTGCCGGGTCAATCTAGCTCTAGGGTCTTTTGCTAGATTCGCGACGGGTTTACTGGTTGACGTGTACAACTGCCCATAGAATCTCTCGATCTCTCTCAATAGCTCCGGTTTGGCGGATACGATTCTGCCATCGTCGGTCTTCAGTTTCGTGAGCTGGCTCTGCCCAATAGTCAGATCTCTTGCAAAGACCTTGGAACCCTTATTCCGCTCAATCGCGTCTTTAATACGCTCGGTATTAAAGCGGCGGATATCGCTTTTCAAGGACTTTGAGATCCGTCTATTGAGCTGCCGGTATTTCAACGCATCGTCTGAAGACTGCAGGATCATCTCACGCCTCTCCTTCATGAGCTTGAGAGTAGGATCAGAGAGCTTTTTGTTTATATCTGTACGGCGGGTCTTGAAAAACTTAGACCCAACCGTATGGACAGCTTCCACGAACCCATCGCTGTATTCGTCCACGGAGCTCCCTAGGCACTCGAAACGATTCTGGAGTTCGAGCTGAAAGCTCTCGGGGTTTTGGATCTGGATCTGTGCTGGACGGAGTGAAGACTTTATCAGTCGAGACCTTTCAAGCTTGATATTAATGTTCAATGTGCCTCTCACCATGCTTGAATTGATCACAGAGACATCATTGAACATTTACTTCTTGGTTGACATGACGAAGTCGATCTCGTTTTTAGTTGCACCATCGGGGCTTTGCCAGGTCCACTTCCTGTGCTCACGCTTTCTGAAGAAGGAGTTCATCATATAGAGGCCCTCCTTCTCCATAAAGCTGGCCAGTAGGTGACCCCGGTGGTTCCGATGTCCAACTCCAAATTGGCCCACTTGCAGCTCATCCTCGTCTCGTTTGCCCAGTTTCGCGTTGAAGTCCCCCATGACAACGGTGAAGTGACTTTTGAAACCAGGCATGGCTCTAGAAATATCCTCATACATGGTCTCTACCTCGTCGTCGGGGTGTGCCGAGGTCGGGGCGTAGACCTGTATAACCTTCAGCGAATATCTCGAGGATCACTCTCACTCTCGATCTTCACCACGTTGTTCACAAGGGACTAAAACCCGACACCACCGTGGGACTGCCGGTCACCCTCTCGGAAATAGAGCAGGTTAAGGTTTGAGGATTATCGAGTCCTCCCCCTCTCTTCGGACTTCAGATAACCCTATAATACTCCACCGCAACCTGCTCAATTCTTCCTCAAGTTCGGCTATCTTCTCGTCGGTCCGGAGTGTTCGCGTGTTATACGTTGCCAGGTCCAGTCGTTGGTGTTTATTAGGGTAGCCGGGTCCACTCCGGGGATTCTTCGCACCCCTTGCTACGCCATCGCCTCGACCGCTACCGTAGTCGAGGATAGACGGGCTGCCGGGCACTCGGGGCCGTCTTTTCTTTGCGCTTTTCATTTTGGATTGGGGGGGTTTGCCTTAATCGCCACGCTTGGCAGGCGGGTTGGCGATCGCAGTTTGTTGTTAAAGTGCACAGAGAACGCTGCTGCCCATTCTCTGGTGTATCCCTTAGTCGCCTTTTACGACACCCATGGGAAGATATGGGATGGTGAGATTCTTTACGTCCGACACCATACGGAGCTGAAACGGTGATGAAATAATTTACACAAATTAAAGCGCCTGCCTGAACCCAAGACCTACAACTTGTAAGTCGCGGCCACGAGCTCCTCTAAACTCTAAGAGAAGAGTAATCACGTTAATATAGGTACTTCATATAAAAAATAGCATTCCTATTAAATCTTAGCATAACTAGGTACCAGGAACACAGTGCCCAGCGGGGATACCCGTTACTCTTTAATTATAAATCATTAGGAACCCGTAATGATGTACCTGTACCTGTGGTCTGAATGTCGTCAGATATGTTCATAAATATTGCTCAGATAAGAAATACTGTTAGTTAAGGATATCGGTACTCAGTAATTGGATTGTTAAGAAGATGGTATTAAGTCGGTATGTGGAAATAATGATGGGAGGACCCTTATTGGTGGGTGCGTATTTATCTGCATTTCATTGGACTGGAAGCTGGTCATGCACCATCTACTTGGGAAAGGATGATTATCAAAAGTTACTGTAAAGATCACAGATAATGTCCAGAAAATTTTAATATTTCACAAAACAAAATTCGAACCTTATCACGCCTTCTAGTGCAATGTATTTGAACCAAATTTTATTTCTTTGCGTGGTAAAGATGTAACATTATTTTGTTTATTTGTATGAGGTTATCTCTGGGTGTCCCTGATCCGATTACTATACACTATAGCTGCGTACTATCTGCTGCTTTTTGTCCCAGAAAAATGCTCGGTGCTTGTGGGATACAGGGGTGAAGCCTTAGGCAAAACTAATCTTACTAATATTATAAATGCGAAAGTTTGGATGTGTGTATATTTCTTACTCAATAACGCTAAAACGGCTGAACGGTCTGGAATAGCACATAGGATATTTTTCATCCCGGGAATTCCCTAGGTATAATTTAATTTTCGACATTTACGCGGGCGAAGCTGCTGGGGGAAGCTAGTGATGACATAAAAATAATGTTGAGAGATTCATAGCTCAATCATATAAGTTTGGTAGAACGTCGATTTTCGCAGGGTATTCTGTGGGTACCTGGATGTAATTAACTGAGAACAGAGCTATGGCCCGCAGTGTTACTTTCGTGGCTATATATAATGTAATTTATTGTATGTGATGCAGTTAAGTTTCTAAGCTTATTATAGTCTCTGATTGATGAACTAAAACGAGGAACTGCGGGGCGAGCACGGCCTACTGTGACAGGCTTCAGTCACACATTTTTATCACAGTTTGGGAGCAAAAATCGTGATAAAATGCATGAGTAGTAGGAATATTTGGTCATCATCATCATATCAGCTGAAAGAAGACCACTGCTGGACATAGGTCTCCCCCAAGCGTCGCCACATTAACCGGTCCCGTGCGTCTCACCCCTTACCACGCCATCGCCTCGACCGCTACCGTAATCGAGGGCAGACGGGCTGCCGGGCACTCAGGGTTGTTTTTTTAGTTGTGCTATTCATTTTGGTTTGCGGGGGTTTGCTGTGATCGACACGCTTGGCAGGCGGGTTGGCGATCGCAGTTTGTTCTTAAAGTGCACAGAGAACGCTGCTGCCCATTCTCTGGTGTTTCCCTTAGTCGCCTCTTACGACACCCATGGTAAGATATGGGATGGTGAAATTCTTTACGTCTCTTGACTTACACCAAAATGTAAGGAAACCCATTTTCTTTTTGCAAAACTGTTTTTTATCGATTTAATTTTACGTCAGTGACTCAGTACGGTTTTAAGACACTACTAAGTATATACATTTTCGAATACAAGTTGTTATTTTTAGATATTATTTTGTACCCTATTACAACGTTGTCCTATTAAACCCAAGGTTGACTGGTAGAGAATGCCTTGTGGCATTAATTCCGCCTATGTACCACTATTGTACATGAAATTTAAATAAATAAGCTACGCTTATTTTGGGAATACCATAAAATAAACGAAAGTCGAAAGCGAAATCCACATACTTAATATAACCTAATTTATTTCAACTTATACCTCATATTCTTAATCGCCCGTCTCTATAATTACGTATAATTACCAATGTTAGATAAATGATTAATTACTTGAATGTAAGACCGCTAGTTTTGACAAGAGGGTCATGACCTGTTCGGTGACGTCATACTTGTACAGGCTTTAATTTAAGACACTAACTAATACAACCCGTCTAGGTTGTATTAGTTAGTGTATTAAATTGGGGATAGTCTAGAGAAGCGACTTTCTTCATTAAACAGGGCTGCGTGCTTTCCTGTCAGAATTTAAAAAAAAAAACAAATTCTTCTTTTTTTAAAACAAGTTTTTTCGTATTCTTCTCAGCAAATCCTTTCATTTGATACCTATATCATGGCAGTGCACAAAAATAACTAGTACACCATCTTGGGCCGTCCGCCATATTGAATTTAGAATGACGTCACTTAGCTAACCATGCATTGTCATCCAAACTAAACGCGTATGCAAAATTTCATCTTAATCGGTGGAGGATAATTGGTTTAAAATTCAGTGGCAAGATTTGATCCGAACACACTTACAGACATACATTGCAAGTAAAATAAAAGCTTGTAAAATACGTTTTTGATGGCTTTCGTCAGTTTACTTTCATAAGGATCTGCTCAGTAAAATATGCGTTCACAATGATCGTAATATTTTAACTTGGTCTCGTAGAAATAAGATGAAAACAATACGTACACGTGTCAAAATCAAAGCCAGTACCAGACATTTTCCAAAGAGCTTCATATAGCCGGAGCGCATTCTACTCTTTCCACCTAAGAACACGTCTGCACTTTTACCTGAGGATCATCGGTTATAAGATATTTGGCCAACTTATAACAATTTGATCTTTCTTTCGGCCATGTTGGATAGGATTCTGGTTCTCTTTATCCGGGCTCGGTATGTCCGGGTTCGCTCCCTCCAGCATTCCACTTCGCGACCACCAGTCCATAAAGTTACAAATTAGCCTTTTAAGGCCTTTTACATAATGTCAAAATTATGCAAGGAGCGTCCAGATTAAAAGCCTCTATATTCTAAATGATTTGATAATTCGCCACACTAAAGCAGATTTGAACTAAATCGGAATTGGATCCCTAAAATTTACTAAGGAGAACCGTACCAAATTTTAAATCGGATTGAAATTATCATGTCTCCTCTCCCCTCGCAAGTTCCAAATCTAAAGCCTTTCTTATCACCACTTACTACTACCATATACGGCAATACCCTTACCTTATATAAAACAGTTCCTTAATCAAATAAATAATTATTTCAATTTAATTAGCTTTTTTCAGTCGCCCGTAATGTATACTGGAGACGTTTCAACGAGAGTGCGCCGCTTGCATGATTAACAGGGCCTTATAAAAAACCCAATCAGGGTTGAAACAGTAAAAAGTGAACCTTTTTGCCTTTATAAGCTTAATTAATTGTAATTTGTAAGAGAAGTTGCATCTTTATATTTTTTGTACGATCTTTTTGAATAATTCGGATTTTATGAGTGCTGTATTCGTTTATGGAGAGAATTTTAATGTGTTTGAGAAATTGGGTGGTTAATTTTGACGTTGTTATTTTTATGCGGATTTTGAGATTTATTGCATTCCTTTTATAGCTTCGGCATTTTACGATTAAAATAACAACCAGCAATATTTATTTTATTTATGATAATGGTACATAATCCCTAGTTCAAATGAACTGGCCAATAAAATGTAAAAAAGCGGATTTACTTCAACATTTCACCGACAGAGGCTCTCTCTGTCGGTGGAATGTTGAAGTAAATAAAAGTGAAGTAAATAAAAGGTTGTATTAAAGAGATTCTCATCATTCACTAAACCACATCATGTCTGTTTCGTATAAAATATAAATAAAATTCCAATTTATTGGAAAACTACGGGTAAGGGAGTCACTGATAGCATCTAGGAATAAGGAATAAGTTAACGTTTTTGCAGGTATTTAGTACAGCTACTTGCTCATAGATGGCGATGATTTAAAGTTTCGTCCTTTTATTAGGTATTTTTGCTTCTTGCCGGTAGTGTATTGTTTTAATAACCGATTACTGTGGAACATTAATTTAAATAATAGTTTCTTAACTGTCAATAGTAGATAGAACAAATAACGTCCATATATCCATTTAAGGTTCGATAGCAATAATAAAGCACTAGTGTTTTGTAACAACCACAATTAATCTCACAGTTTATACCATACATCATACACACAACAGGATGTTTTTAATCTAAAAGGCAATAAACGTGACATAATGCTTCGAATAATGTGATGTGTGTGGTCCGCCATTGACGACCATTGATAGCCATTCGTTATTGATGGGCTGTCGTTACGCTTTTTGTGTTAATCTGTTGTAAGAAGTTAAGACTGAGATTGAACGACGCCGGTTATTCCCAGGACCATAGTTTGGAAGTATTTTAAAGTATTTTTAACCCTTCCTGGTAAAAAAAAACTAACCGAAAACAGTTCAGTACCAGTATTTCACATAGAGCGACTGCGTATTTGATCTCCACAACCCAGTAACTGGGCAACACGATACCCCTTGGAGAAACTAGTGTCATATATTCTGGCTAATGTACGATTTCAAGAGTTCTTTACGTACGAGATACGTAACGAACGACTCTCAAAGATTAACAAATGAATAACAGCCGGGACAAACGCCTTCTCAAGCTAAGATACCGGTGTCTCAATTTGCTCTTTAGTTAAATTCCTGTGTATTCCTTTCTTAACACAATTCTTTCCTGACCCAAAATTGCCCTCTTGAACTGGTCTTGTAATCTCCTTCAAATTTATCTTAGGACGTTGATATCTAGCCATGTAGCAAACTTATTTGTTTCATGTATTGACAGCACATTTGTTTCTTACAGAGAGTCACAACATGCGGGCTCGCATGCGGATCGGGCGGCTTCAGCGCGTCCGCCACAGGTGGCTTGGTGCGCCGGCTCACCGAGGACCGAATATAAATTGGATTATCCACGGAATGGCCTCGGAATCCACGCGAACCACTCATCATCATCATCATCATTTCAGGCAAAATACTTTTACTGCTGGACATAGGCCTCCCTCAAGTTTCACCACATTGATCGGTCCTGTGCGTCTCGCACCCATCAGATTCCCAAGTCATTGGTTCACTTACCAACAAGTACAACAACAAGTTGGTACAAGTTATTGGTTACCTTCCAACGCTGCATCTGCCAGTCCAAGTCAACCATTGCTTATCCTAAAAGAATGCACCGTGTGAATGTTATTATTATGCCGCGAGATTTAGACGATAGAAACTAAAGAAATATAAATTATGACATGGCTTCTGGCCAATCAGGCCATGCCAGAATATCTGCTAAGAAGCCGACATTCTGTTTTCAAAGTTTTCGTTAAAATAAGGGCTTTGGTTTTGATCTAATGCTAATTGCCTTACTTAGTGCATTACGTTACAGGATTATTGATAGCACCTGGAAGAGTTTAATTAAGTCAAGAGAATAAGTTAAATACTTTTAGGCAAGTGAGATAATATTGGACGCCGCGGTTGGTTCAGTGGTCGCAGTGGCGTAGAAAGGGGAGGCAGGCCGCACCGGGTGTCACCATTTTTGGGGAGACAAACTGTAAGAAAGAGTTACATTTTGTGGAACGGTACAGACCATTTTAATTTTTTTTCCTGCCTCCGGTAGCCGTTGGGAAATGCTTATGTAACACAGCAAATCATATATTGAAAGACTCTTGAAACAACGCGGTGGAGTGCTCATTACCGTGCAGAAAAAACACTAGCAGATAATTTTGAAGGACTTGCAGACGCAATTGATGAATTGTGTGATGGACAAGAAAATATAGACACCAATGGTGCTGCACAAAAGCTCATGCCTGCTGTATGCAATTACACTTTTTTATGCTTCTAGTATCATATTCTTCGGGAAATAAATTGCACATAGAGTATTGCAAAGTAAAGGCTTGAATGTTGACGAAACTGCTACTAATAGAGGCTAATATTTGTATCATCATCATATAAAATTTATTATTTTTACTTTCGATGGAGTGACACCACCAACTAAGCCACTGAGTGGTTGAACGATAGGTTGCTGCACTGCGTGTCGCGTCTAGCGTCGTGAGTTGGATTCCAGCACGGAACAAAAATTTGTATGACAGTTTATATGAGAAGGTCTGGCTGTTTGTATTATGTGTGTTTATATTAATATGTTTGTATACCCTCGATACAGAAGAAATTCAGCGTTTAAAGAAAGAAAAGGCCAACCCGAATAAAATAGACTTGTGTCTGGATTTACAAGTAGTCTTTATTAAATAGGTACTACCTTTCTTTAATTAAAAAATATTTTTACATCTATAAAAATATAGTAAACTCTACTAAAACATCTATGGAACATTATTGATTGATTTATCGTACTTAATTATTTACTGCATATTTTTATTATAATACATTTGATTACATAGCAAGCATTCAATACCTATATTAATATTTTGTTCTTATTTACTTACAACAAAGCATTATTACAAATTAAATAATAATACACAAAACAATGCTTTCAAATTCATATAATTCCTCAAAATTACTGATATTAGTAAACAAACTTGGCTCCGACGACGTTTTCTTTGGAATTTAACCATCAGCTCGAGACCAAAGAAAACAACTTGCCACCAAGCTTACCTAAATAAAAATATTGGCACTTTTAAGAACATACATGAATTCGAAATGATTTGTTCTCACTTTAACGTTTACCGCATAAATTAGCTCCTCGTCAAGTAATCATTGGCAATCTCCTTCCAGTCAGTAGGATCTGTGTCTTCCGTCGGCTTCGACTTACGGATCTTCTTCAAAAGCTCCCAGCCATTGGCCTTCTCTGTCGATGAAACGTAGACGTTGTTGGGATCCTGCTCCAGGGTGTAGGCTCCGAGAATGAGGCTCTGGACTAGACGGGCTGAAATCAGCGTCTATGAAGAGGGCAGAAAAAGTAGGTATTCATGTAAACGTCATTTTAACATATGACTAGTGCTATCTATTGGCGACTAGCAGAACTATCAAGTCACTTAGCTAGCTACTAACAAGTGCTACCATCTTTTGACAACCACTGAAACAATCTTGAGAAGTATCTAACATTTACTACGTGCTGCCATCTATTATCGAGTAAACACAACAACACTCAAATATGTATTTATCTATTGTTTTTACCTTCAGTAGCCTATATTCATCATCAGGTAGACGCCTGTTGACAGTATAACCAGCCAGGACGTATCCTCCAACACGAGGATCACCGGTAATTAGCATCATGTACGTCATCGTGATGGCCAACTCGAAGACGTAGTAGGAATACTGGATATCTCCAAAGTCGATGATGCCTGTGATGCGGTAGTCGGTTTTGCTGTGAAGTGAAGAAATGTAGTCTTTATACCAATAACATTTATTGATCTTGAAATTGCTTGAAGTATCAGTTTGGTCATTAAACAGCGAAGTTACCTAAATATGTTTTATTAACTGTGCATGCATTGCATCAACGAAGACCCTTAGTAAAAAGAGATTTGCGTTAAATTACCACAACCCAACCTCTTACCTACCACATCAGTGCTGAGAGTCGAAGCAAGACAGAAGGATCACTTTTGAAGCCAACATCTATCCAGGTTTAAGAGTATACGAACATGCTTGGCTCACCTTAACAACACTCCGTTAAGAATCTGAGAGCATACCCTCAACACTGATGGTTTCAGTGGCCTAAATTAAATAGTAAACAATTTTTAGTAAATATGTAAACAGCGCCATCTGTTGGTGTGTAGTGAAACAACATTGGAAAAATAACAATTAAAAGTTCTATAAATTGAGTTAGTAATATGTGCACTGTTTATATAAACTGTTATCTGAATGGTATTTCATCATTTCAATCTCGTGATAAGATATTGCGGGACGCCATTATCTTTGCAATAACGTGTAAAATAAACAAACCAACAATCTGACACGATAAGGAGTTTTTCTATAAAATTATGATTCCGAGTAAAACATGTAGGTAACTACTGTCAGTTGTCGGAAATTCCATAAAAGAACACAGACGAAAACACACCTATCTATGTTCCTAAGTGGTGTTGAACTTGGAATCCTTTCCGTTCTCCCACCAAATTAGGGTAGCGCCGAAGTTCCCCTCTATCTTGCTACCGTCGCGCGTCGGT
The DNA here is from genome assembly GCA_964057195.1 of Orthosia cruda. NCBI lineage: Eukaryota > Metazoa > Arthropoda > Insecta > Lepidoptera > Noctuidae > Orthosia > Orthosia cruda. Next base: position 17,873,029 of record OZ059833.1, on the reverse strand, counting down.
GCATACTCTGTTATTGTGAGTATTCGTACCTACTGGCTAGCTGCCAACTACAACAACACGCAACCCTAGACTAAGCGTGCACAAGCAGCTCACACACGGCACAAAAAAAATCCAACAGACCCAAGTACTTACTCCTAAATTCATTTGAAGTAAGTTTATGAACACTGAAGGACGCGGGACGGGACGAAAACTGTATATAGGGTCAGTCTTATGTAATTCTGACGCCTTATGAAAATGTGTCCACTATAGGTGCACTGTGCTGGCTGATCCTACGGAGAATACAAGCGTGCTGTTAAGTGTGTGTGTATAATGTTGAATATATTCTTGTAATACACTAACCTGCCTCCAGGCTTGAGTCCGACGATCATGTTCATCTCGTTCACGTCTCCGTGGATGACTCCCTTCTCCAGCTCTCCGAGACGCGGCACCACCGCGTACTTGAACTCTTCGATTACCTGTGAATTAATGGTTAGTTTATTATCAGTTAGAAAGTCGATTATCATCATAATGCTGGGGCTGGCTTCAGTCTTAATGGATGCACTTGTACACCAGTATTATAGGTACATGGAGCAACAAACTATACGACCCCCACGTATAACTAATTTGCTGCCATACAAAATAAGATCGAATAAGAAGAGAATTTCTACACGGCAAGAGGGTTAAAGACTGACAAAATACCTCAGCGACACAACTTATCAGTGTGTCCGTGCCCACTCGACCCGAAGAATAATACCTGCACATTTCTGTTTTGGTATAGGCGTAAAAACGTCTATGTATAGTCACGCAGAAAAGTGTTGATTTAACGCTTACACCACAGAGAATGTAAAATTTAAATATGTATGGATAAATAAATCAATAATTAAATAAGTAAGTATTTATCCTTTTTAGTATATATAGGCTTTGTACTTTTTAGTATAAAAGCACAGATGTTTGTTAATTATGATCACAATTTTATATCTTGTGGCACCGTGGTATTTATTGGAGCAGTCTGCATAGACATGATTATAATGATTAGGTTAACAACAAAATAAACATTAGGTATCTTAAAAAATACGGTTACTATACCGTATTATATTATTCTATTAATAAGTTATTTAGAATTAAATACATTTTGCCTGACTGTACAAAAGGCTCTGAATTGGTAGTAAAACATCTGGTATTATTCTTCGGGTCGAGTCTAATCGGGTTGAGTGGGCACGGACCCTTATCAGTCAGAGATCAGATAAGCGGTCACTCCATATAATAAATAAATAAATAAAAATAAAAATAAAAAAGCCTCTTTATTTCACTCCATATAGCATACTGATATTCATCTGATTAGGCTTGAAGTCGATCCCTACATAGCTGGGGAGAGGCTAGGTTAGCTTAGAGATGACGGTGGAAAACCCTAAGCCACAGAACCATCCTTAGTGTCCATGGATATGCAATGGACCATGAGCATGAAGTTCATAGAAAAAGCGGTCGCAGAAATCCGACAGAATATCCTAAGTAATATATGCTCTCAAAACGGTGATGGAAAACATCGTGAGGAAACCGGCATGTCCTAGAACCAAACATTCAAAGACCGCACTGTGCACGCGTGGTGGATTATAGCCCACTCCCTCCCTCAGTTCCAACAATATTATATACATACGTGTCGATTTGATTACCTCATTTTTATTAAAAGTCAGTAATAACGGATCCATGCGGACGACGTCACGAGATATCCATTTGTTGTATACCAAAACCTTCTCCAGAATGTATCAAATACTATTCTGAAAACCGCATCAAAATCGGTTTAGCCAAACGCTAGAAAATCGCGGACAAACAAACATGCAAACATACGGGTCAAACTGAGAACCTCCTTTTAATGTCAGTTAAAAATGTAAAACCATGTCGATTTCCAAACAAAGATACTAAGAAAAAACACAAGTTCTAGTTTCCCTTAAGTTATTTATCTTTGCGAGGGAATTGTAAGAATTTACTCTAGCAAGCAAAACACTGCAAGATAGAGCCAAGCCCTACCTCACTGCTAAGATTATAAATGTAAATATTGCCTGATAAACATCATATTTAATGGTTGTTATTACGAATGCACCGCTACACTAACAATGCACCGGCTGCATGCTATTCTAACCCGTCTATATACCTAGCTACATGTACTATATAATAGTACCTCGACCTACCACAACTAGAACACTCTATGAACGAGAAGGAATCTACATGTACTATAATATTTATTTACTATTTATTTATTATATACTTTATTGTACACCACAAAAAAAAACATACAGGACAAACGTTCAAATATACAAGTGTACAATGGGCGGTCTTATCGCACTAGGCAATCTCTTACAGACAACCTTTGGATGGACTAATACTTTATTGTACACCACAAAAAAAACATACAGGACAAACGTTCAAATATACAAGTGTACAATGGGCGGTCTTATATCGCACTAGGCAATCTATTACAGACAACCTTTGGATGGACTAATAATAGTATCTAGAGCTACCTTAACTAGTATATATAAATTACTTTAATATATTAGACATTGCCTATGGTTCATACTACGATATATTAAATTGACACACACGAACGTAATCCCTTTTACATTAAAATTATTATCACAAACACTTACGTCGGTGTACTAAACGGCTTAGGCACACCTCTTGAGGTGTATAAACTAGGCTAAGGGTTCAATACTTGGCCCTGAGCTCTTGAATGTAGATATTGCACTTACATAAGATGAAGAAAGTATCGAAAAACAAATACAAACTGGTGATACTCTAAAACCGTAAGAAACACACCTGTTGAGATCCTTTCCTTTCTCTAATAAATCCTTACGATTATTAAGCTTTATATTCTGGTCATACACACGCACACCGGTTGCGTTAAACACGTGGCATTTTTGAAGGATATCACCAATTAGGTGAGGTACGTCCATCTAAGGTGATACAGCGTTTCGTCTTGCATCTGTTTGTAGATCCTGACTTTTTTGTACCTCACCTTTCAATTATTATATCAATACGACCAATCCAATTACCTATATATACTAAGTTTAAAACAACCAACAGTCAGCAAAAGTAGTCGCGTGTGCGATCAATTCTCGGTCTTTCATAACATCGCCATCAGCAAAAGTAGTTTTAGCATTTAAAACTAAGCTCTAGTAAAACTATTTACCAAATTTTAGATTCTGGACAACCACGGTCTACGATCGACCATCCAATGTTACTCCAACATTCTTTCAATTAAATTTTACTGGATGAAAAGAGTGTCCGTGGAGTTTTTTGCACGTTCTTCTCCACATAGACCTACTGATGCTTGCGAATTTGTATGTAGCTTCATCTTTTGCTAGACAATTTAAAAGTATCTTTAAATGGTTTAATTGAAATAAATGATTTAGATAATCAGCTTTATTCAAAACATCAGAACTTCTTACCTCCTCAGCCAGGTCCAATTTCTCGGCATCCTTGATGACGTACTTGAACTTCTCCAGGTCGGGCACCTTAGTCAGCATCCACACGTGCTCCCGGGAGACCAGGCCCGAGTGGTTGAAGTTCTGCAGGCAAAACATTTTGTTGAGCAGGTAGCCCTTTAGAACGAAATACGACTAAAGAGCTACCTGGCATTTTAGGAGCGTTGAAAAAGAAAAGAATAGAAAACATTTACTCGACACAGACACAGCAGCAAGATTCACAAAGTAACAGAGAAGAATAGTAATAAAAAAATGGACATTCAAGGATCGTTAAATACCACCTCAATCCACCAATACCTATAGAATAAAACTATCTTTAAGTGGTTTCTACATAACGTAAAATCGGAGAGTAAAAATGAAAGGAGTCCTATTGTAGATCCGTTGCAACCAAAAAGTTTTAATTGCACACAGTGTTCATTGAAATAATTCAACCAATCAATGGTAAACACTGGCACGTGGTAAACGGTCCTTCGAATAGAATAGTTCATGACCTATTCGAAGGACTGAAACAGTTGGAATATATAAACTATCACAACTCAGGTCCCCAAGATACGGGGTCTAGGTCATAGTTTGGGACCAGCCCCCGTACTACAAACTGATTGTTAAAATAGTTACAGATAAGATTATTATGTTATAATTAAGGTATGTAAGGTAATTTTGTAACAATGAACAAATAAAGTTTATTTTATTTTTCATTTTTTACCATGATGATTCTTTTCTATTTGTTTCCCATGAACCTTTGCCTAATAAGGCGTATCAAATCACATTATGCCACATACATACATTATACGACGTACATAAATTTTACTTACAATAACTGGTAACGAGAGTACAATAGAAATTGTAGAAACCTTGGTCTGTCACACTAACCTACCGTAGTTAGCTATGTAAGAGTAAATTGATAATTATTAAATAACTGCTATTGTGTAGTAAAATCATTGTTCATGAAAAAGCATTGTGCAGTTTTGGCTATTTGTGAACACGATATGATAAAAATAATTATTTTACAAAATATTTTAAATTCTACTTTAGCCAATATCGCACAATAATGACTTTGAATGAATAAACACTGTAAAATATTTTTTTCTTTAGTATCAACAATAGTAGATTGTTTATCTAGAACCATCCGTTACAGTTGTAGATGGTTTGTGATTCATCTCTTTGCTGATTGGAAAATTTACTAACAATATTTTTTACATTCCAAATTCAAATCACTTTTAGTCCCTAGGAATTAATGAGCTATTTTAGTCTATGTTTACGAAGAATAAACTAGCTCTTTTTGAATAGATGTGATACAAAACATATTGCATATTGTTGTATGGTGGGCCGTAGAATAGGCCGTATGCTGTGCACATAACATGACCATTATTTGGATTGTAAGTTGGGCATGGTGTCAAGAACATATTATTAATCCACGTGCCCAGTTTCTTAATTATTTATTAGTAACTTATGAATCTGAATAATAAATATATTTTAATAAAAAAATCATGTTTTATTTCTTAGTATACATATAACCAGTTTCAATTAAATGTCAAAAAATATCTAAATTAACATCTTGATACAATACTAGGTTTATATCCTCATATTAAACCAACCAAATATTATTATTTTTTACAAGTGGCCAATTCCCTTTCGGTGGGCTCTCATTTTGCTCCGTCAGGGTGGAAAATGTCTCACATATTTTCTCATAATTATACTATCTTCTGATCTAATATAAATACATGTGTTAGAAGGAGATGCTGAGCCCAAAATAAATTGGGAAATTGGCAGAACAATGATGATGTTTTTTTCGTAGGGAACAAATTAAGGTCTACAAACACCAGATAATAAACACTGGGAGAATATTCAAAAGCCCTAACATTCAACTATTAGATCAAAAATAAATCAAGATCGATATTTTTTTAAGGAGAGATACAACCATTTGAAAGTCAGTTAAGTTCAAGGTTAAGTTCAATGTTAGCATCACATATTATGGTACAAAATTTGAAACAACACATTTTGTATACGTAATGTTGATTCTGCTGTACAATTTGCTATGAAAAGGGTCCCCTATTAGAGTATCAGGATATCATTCTTCGTCTTCATTTCGTTTCGATGGTACATTTGATCAAACTATTTGGGTCCAGTAGATGGAAACGTTTATTGCAGCGTCAGAGGCATTGCACAGGTCATCTAAGTTGCAAGTGAATGGACAGTTGGGAAACTCCAGCAAGAACTTACCTGCAGCTTATTATCCAAGTTAGCGACAAACTCGCCCAGCTGGTAGAACAGCGCCTCGGACTTGGGTACGCCTTGCAGCAGTTCCCCTGGCACGAACTCCAGCAGTCTGACTGCGTGCTGCTTGCCTCCGATGCTCTCGATGGAATGCAGATGGCCGTACACGTTGCGGATTGGCTTCGGGCAGGTTATGGAGCGGGTTGCTGTACAAAAATGATTTTAGAAGTGAGATAAAATTGCCGCAGCTTTTAATAGATCATCGGTAAAACTTTTGTGAGGCCGTCATTATTTGGAAGATGATATTGCCCGGCTTGCTGTTTGCAAATGAATCTGGTCATTGTTGGCTACTGTAAGATGTTTTATGTCAAATAGTAATATATTTTGCTAACAACCTACAACACTTATGTTATTCCCGAGGAGGTTGACAGAAATGTGTAAACTAAACCGTATATTCTAAGTTATACCAAACCCGAGTCGACGGCGCGCGTGGAACAATACGCGCCGTCGACTCGGGTTTGGTCCTTATCTGTAACTTTTTTATCTAGACTTCGGGCACACAGACAAAGTTAGGAAAAACCAATAACGCTTTGTACGGCCTGGGTATTGAACCCAGGCCCCCACATTCAAGACATGACAACAACATGACACACAAGACCAACGAAAAGTCATAATTTTAAATAATATTCAAAATCACTCACCCAAAAAATTCATAATCTCATTCTGAGCATCAATGACGCCCACATTTTGGGAGTCCATCGAGTTCATGATCTTCAACACATACCCATGTTCACTATGCGACGTGATCAGTGGGTTCTTTACATTGGGATCCTCGACAATCTTGTAGTTCTTGTCATCATAACCGTTGAGTTCCGTCAGCTCAAGAACCACGATCCCGTAGAGTCTTTCAGCCAGGAGCTTCACCCCCTCGTGGTCGATTGTGGGGCGAATCACCGCGCCGGGTTCTAGGGTGCTTGGGTTGTTTGTTGTCATGTTTTCTGGGGGTGGAAAGAGAGAGTGAATGTTTGTTTAGAGTGACTCAGCAAGTTCGTGGCTGGGTTGTTTGGGGGATCGATCGGTGGGGTTATTGTACGCTTGGGTGATTTCTAAGCGCTCCAAAATTGTATACTGTGTGAGTAATATCGAAATTTGTGTTTTATGGAAAGTTGAGGCAAACCAAACATTTCAGGTTGTTATTTATATTTGTAGAACAAAATTAAATCCGAGCCAATAATGTTTTCTTTCTTCTCGATTGCCCGATTCAAAACAAAGACCATTGGTAGTGATTTTTGTGAAATCTACATACCTAAACAATAATCCAATACCGCTTGTATGCAAGATCTTGATAACGGCTCTATCAACTGTCTGATTTTTATTGTGTTTGTATTGTCAGGACAACTTTTTCTATATGATTTTTTTTGGGAAAATTGAATTAGAATACGAATTACCTATACCCGTTCGAAGGCGGGACGTATCGCTAGTACAATGAAAATCACTTTTCGGCAGTATTTTTTTCAGATTTTCAACTTTACAGATCTTTTCCCTTTGTCGTGACTTGACCAAATTATTATTCATGTGACCTAAGTTATCACCATGTAATGCTCCAACAATAATGATAGTTCGTGACAAGTCCTGAATTAGTGATGCGTGCTCGCATGCCACTCATTATTGGCAGGGGTTAACAACATCTTTCTAGGTTACAGAACCACATATTGTTATTCAGAATTGTGTTAAGATGTGAAACGATATATTATGTAGATAAGTTTAACTATGGTTGTATATGGTTTCATAAGCTTGCTGGTTAAAATTAGAGCCAGATTTAAAATAGAGATTTTAAATGGCTGGATCTGTTTATATCCAACCCAACTCGCCCAGACACTAATCCAATCCTAATCATTATAAAAAGGTACAAAAGTAAATTGTACCTACTTACGCATGTCTGACACTCCGTATACAAGGTGTACTTACCAGAATAAACGAAAAACCTGAAAAGGTGACATTCTACTCAATATTATGAACAACTTAATATGCTGCTGATTTTTTTACTGACTAATGTAATCTATACTAATATTATAAAGAGTAAAGATTTGTATTTTTGTATGTAACAAATAATCTTAAAAATTCCGGACCGATTTCAAAAATTCTTCCACCGTTGGGAAGCTACACTATTCCCGGGTGACATAGGCTACTTTTTATACCAGTATTCCCACGGGAACGTGGGGCGTCCGCTAGTTTATTATATTGCAGAATCTTAATGATTTGATTTTTGTATATATGTCGTGGTGGCCCAGTGGTCCAGACCTCGCCTCGGGTTCAAATCCGGACAAGTACCAATGTGACTTTTTCAATTCATATGTACTTTCTAAGTTTATCTTGGACATCGCTGACAACGGTGAAGAAAAACATCGTGAGGAAACTGCGTCCTGCACTTATAGTTAGTATTTGTAGGTTTGTGCTCCATTGATTTAATTGCTGCAAGGCGTTCCAGTGCGTGGGTAAACAAATAAATAAATTAATTAATTACCATATTTAAAAAAATACTTTTCAATGCAGTAAAATATTTCACACATTATAGAGACCAATGGCACAAAATAGAATAATAGTCAACAAAGTTTTCCAATTAAAGATTATAGCAAACATAACATAACATCACGCCTGTGTTTATCGAAGGATTCATTCATTCATTAAACCCACATTTTAAACGTCTTCAAAAAAAGGAGGAGAGTCGTTGTTGAAAAACGGAAAACTGTAAGTTCCAAAGGGTTTTCTTCGAAAGAGAAGTTTTGAAGTGTTTTGTTTTCGAAGTCGGTTTGCTTTTTTGTTAAGGCCGTACCCTGACCAAAAAATCAGCGTGAGATTTGAGCATTCCTATTCACCTAGCGGCACTGGTGGCGCATGAATTACAGTAGTGAATACGCCCAGATTTTAGAATAAAATCTATATAAAATCAAATATTAGTCTTTTGAAAAAAATAAAACTTACAAAATGTTCGTTATCAAATTGTCTATCTATTAGTGTTAGTACAAAAAAATATTAATGAACACTTTACGAGGAGATGCATGCTATCAATCATTATTTCTCTTTTTTATGGTTTTGTTGGAAGGAGATTAGTGAAACATATACTACATTTAAAAAAAAAAGAAATCTACAATTTTGGAATCAATAATATGTAGAAATTTAATGTATTTTTATTAGTTGATATTTCATTTTAAATAACGAGTAGATAGCTACTAAAAACTGCACGAAAAACGGCTAGCGCGGCGTTTTGCTCGGGGTAGCGCCTTAATACGTATTTTATTTAAATCTTTTTAGTTTTGGTAGGTAAAGGTACCTCCAATTACTATGAAAATCATTAATAGTCAAAGTAAATCTCATGAACTAAACAATCAATCAATCTAATAAACCCAAACACGACAAGGATACATTGTTTTACTTCGGAGTTCCTGTGCCTATCTTCCGGCTTCATCATCAAATCAGTTCGATGGTACTATTATCATCAGTACCATTTATTTATAAATATTTGCTTCATCATAGTCGGTTAACTATTCAAGATATCATATACCCCTGACATATTTAGCATTACGGAGTGCCAGTTCGACTTCACCAAATTATATTTTCTGAGTGCAAATGATTGCATTGTTGATGAAAATAGCAACATCGATATATTCATGCCTATAATATTTTAGGAGTTCCCTCGATTTCTCCAGGATCCCATCATCAGATCCTGACCTGATGCCGATGGGATTACCTGCGAATTATACCCTTTTAAACAAAAGAAGAGTTGTCCAAATCGGTCTAGGTGTCTTTGAGTAATTGCGGAATAAATAAAAATAATTAAAAACCTCCTACTTTTTTTGTCGTCGGTTAGTCACCAGTTATATTCATGTCCCATGTAAAATTCAAATTAAATTTATTGCATCCATAATGTACATATAGGTGGTAAATATAAGTTACAGAAACAATTATGGGCCCTGTCGGGCACAGCAACATTCGAAAGTCGAACCTATATCCACAATTTTGATAATACTGTAGCTACTATGGCCATCAACGGGCCACAAGTCCAGCCTCAAAACAAACATTGCGTGACAATTTTTTGCTTATCAATTATTATCACACAATGCAACTGTTATCCTCAACAAGTCAATAAAAGGATCACTTATTTAATGGAGTCAACAGACCAACTGTAACGATTAGGGTTGCCATCCGTACTTTCATATACTTTGAGTATTGTACTCTATTTCGCTTAGAGGAGAGAAGAGAGTAAGAGAGTAGCTCGTGGCTAAATAATAACAGCCGTACGGGTCGATCTTCAAGTTGTGGATGGGTGACCATTTCAACATACAGAGTTTCCTCCGTGCCTCGGAAAGCACGTTAAGCCGTTGGTCCCGGCTGTCATTTGAAGATCTTACGTTGATCAGTTGTTACGGGTAGTCAGAAGCTTGAGATCTGTCACCAGTCTAGCCAAGGGGTACCGTGTTACCCAGTTACTGGGTTGTGGAGGTCAGATAGGCAATCGCTCCATGACTGGAAGCAGGAACCCAATATAGTTGGGAAAAGACTAGGCAGATGGTGATGATGACTCTATTTCGCTTAGGCGTACATTGTAATCTAAAGAGTACGCTAAAATACTCTATTTATTTGTCTCTGAAATTCATTCGTTACATTTTATTAACTTTACACATAGAGTTTTTGTCTTTTGATTCTTAATTTTATTCTTATTTAATATTTATTTCAAAATATTTATGCCCTGCAGCCAAATTGCGTAAGTGAGTTCGGCAGCGCAAAGATATTAACTCTATAAAAGAGTATGACACATTTCCTTTAAGTGTTTTCGGTATTGCTTTAATAATTTAGAAAGGGTACGTTCTCCACCCTATGAGTTGAATTCACATATCATTTTCATGACCTATCATTCCCTTTCGAATGTATTACGCAATATGAAAGACGTTATTTTAAAGATATCGTCATCCTTACCTATACCTATACCTACGTGTTCTTTTCTGAATTCACTTACAAAATTAGGCTGCAGTCATCGTTCAATAATTTCAAAACAAGAAAATGCTTGTTTGGTAAAAATATTGGGTTTTAATAATAACAATAAACAGTATCTACTCTTTTTTATAAGTCCCTCTCTTAAGCCAGTGTACTCTTTTTCTTCTAAGAAAAGGTAGTAACCCTAATAACGATTGACTTGTATTGTTGACTCGGCTATAAATACTCCGCGATGGTGGCGCCGCGCGCGGCCGCGTGCCTCAACTAACGTCATGTGATGCCGGTATCTCGCGGGAGTATCTTGTAATGTTTTGTTGAAATTAGTAATTTTATTGATTGTTTTGTGATTGAATTTTGGAATTTATTTTGTTAGATGGTTGGGAAATAACAAATTGATTCCCTTTTTTTAATTTTTGTTTTAAGTAGCTATAAAGAAATTAAACATAATTTGAAATCTTTAAATAATGTTATTCCTATTTTATTTTAATGTTAATGTTAGTAGTCATAGAGTAATTATTTTGACCTATCTATGTACCAATGACAAACATTAGTTCGGTAAGCTAAATTACTGCACATAAGTGCAGTAATTTGGCTGGCCATTGTCTTTTTCTGACGAACAATTTATTTTTTATTGCATTGATCTAATTGATTAGTAGTATAAGTAGCTAGATACATAATAGGTATATAAATACATATGTAGTTACATAACTAGACCAGCCACTAATAAAGACAAATAAAAGTTTATTAAACTTATTAAATGACACAAAAATAAAATAAACAAAGCAATTATTAGGTAACAATATAACCTGATTTATATAACCATGATTTAAATTAACTAAATCATAAATATAATCAAATTATCAATTAAAATAATACCTATTATAGCACCGTCAAAAAAAAACACTAAAAAAATCACACTATGAAACAAAATATTAATATTAAAACTAATGAAAAATAAAATAAAATGTCTCTGGTATAAAGAAATGGTAAAAGTAAACAACAATAGCTCACCTATGAAGTTTACTTGTGGTCACCGCCGTCAACAGTCACCAACTGAGGCCAGATGAGCATACAATGTACTACCAGTGATAACGTAAGATGAGGACCTATTACGTGTGGTAGTCGTTATTGCTGTCCAGATGGAAATTAGATGGTAAACAAAGTTGTAACTCATGAATTACCAAAAACAGTGTTATTTTATATATACGTAGAAATAAAATTTGAACGATAGGATGGAAATGTTACTTCCATCTAATCCAATAATTCATGTAGCCTAATTGCGTAAGTGAGTTCCTTCTGTTCCTAATTGCGTTAAATTATTGGACTCTTTCGAAAAGAGTAGGTATCTTCAACGATGAAAGCATCCAAGCATTTTTGTCAATACCGAAAAAAATTAAAGGGAATGTGATGTGTCATACTCTTTCATGGAGTCATACGCTTTGCTCTTTCTAGTCTTGATTTTAGTTACTTGATGAATTAATGTGTGCTGTTTCAAAATAGATGGATCGACTACATCTTTAGTAAAGGTTTGTGAGATCGTTACAGAATGGTCACAACTTGAACACTTGAGGTGAAGCGTTAATCACCAGCTGTTTAAAATGTCAGATGCTGATGAGCACTGGGGTGTTTAAAGCGAGGTATGGTGCCACACTTCCCGGTATCGACCCCGAAGGTCACGCCATTAAAGGTTCCACACCCGAAAACCGAAAAGAAAGTACAAGATGACCAAAATCAAAATAACGTTTTTTGAAGGTTTAGTGGTATACCAATTACGCAATTACACTAAATACAACAACAACTTTTGCAAAAAATACTAAACAACAACCAAAAATCAAATTCCATGCGGGTTAGGAAAGCGCCTTCCAAGCGGGGCATGTTTTTCATAATGTTTGGTCACGCGACCTTTCTCGCTCAACGCCTGAGCAGAAAAAGTGACGCGGTCGTCGACCATGATGTGTTCAAGCGAGAGATAGCAGATCAAATTAAAATCCCTCCCTTTCATCGATATAGTGCCAATAGTCTCCGAGTAAAGATACAGTAAAACATCAGGAACAAGAAGATAGGACGAAATTATAAGGATTCCGGTTTTGTCATTTGACTCCTAAAAAGCATCACAAGCTCCCAAGTTGTGGCAGCTGATGTAATCCTTTTAATAAGTAACTTGAACCCATCGGGAGGCCTATTCATTTATGATGCAATCACTGTTTGTTATTACACCTACACAAACACAACAAATTATATAAGATCAGATGAGATCAAATGTACCTTTTTGAGAGAAATAAACTTTATTTTTTTATGTAGGAACAAACTCAGATCAAATAAAATTTCAAGATGGAACGTTGCAAACAACAAAGTGAAGCCGGTTCAAACTAAGCCTTGCCGTACAAATACACAATTACACGCACTCACGTACAACGAAATTAGGCCTTAGCTTGTCCTTCGAGCTTACAGATCAAATAATAAAGCTCAACTGACAAGCTAAAGGGTAGTTTCGTTATACGTGTGCGCGTATAATTGTGTATTTATACGGCAAGGCTTAGTTTGAACCGGCTTCACTTTGTTGTTTGCAACGTTCCATCTTGACTTTTTATTTGATCTGAGGGAACAAATTGAAAACTTGTGTACATTCTACTTAACGTAACATAACACCGAAGCGGTAAGCGGGTGTACCCACATTCCACCAGCTCTGTCAGTTCGTCGACCACCATCAGGTGAAAAAGTGGTCAAGCGCGAGCCTATAAATTATTTTAAAAAAATGCATTAGGTCATCAATCCCATGCGACTGGGTGCGCGATTACTGAGTTGATCTACTGGGGTCGATTCCAGGACCCCAAAGCTTGGTCGTTTATTTACTGAAGGGGATTTGTTGGAAACTGCCTGTCTATGAATCATAGCATCCAATATCTATTAGCACACGTTATAGACACCGTCTCGCTCGCTATCTGTCTCCGTTCGTGACTCTACGTTTGACAGATTACAAGATTCCACGGTACGGCTCCTCTAACAATATGATGTTATTTCAGGTAAGTACCCATGTATGTATGTGTTGTTTATCTGAATAATACGCTTAGAGAAACAGGTGAAATTGGGCGTTTACAGGTGAGAATAAGTAGCAAGGCAATATTTTTAAAATGCTGCTAGCTTTGTCTACATTCTTCCAAGTCCTATGATAATTGCTTAAACTCCTCAAACTGATATAACTGGCTTTATGTTATGAGGCCAAAGAAACGTTGATGTCATTTAGGGACCCACCGGTCATTTTTGCTTTCTAGATTGAAAGGTTTGGAGTTGGCCTTGATGAGTCAGAAAGCATGTGTTCTCTAGCTTATGACTTCTTCTTTTATTACTTATCTCGCTTTTCCCACGGCTTTGCTGCCGTAGATTTTCGCGAAGATTACATTGTAATGTAACGTTCTTACGAATGGTACAATACCGACCAATGCTCTGTTGCGTACGTTGCTTTGAAGTCAGGACGTGTCTGTTCTTCTCGAGATTCTAATTTATCGGTGTAAGAGTAGGTTTTCGTATAGAATAGAATAGAATAGAATAGAATAGAATAGAATAGAATAGAATAGAATAGAATAGAATAGAATAGAATAGAATAGAATAGAATAGAATAGAATAGAATAGAATAGAATAGAATAGAATAGAATAGAATAGAATAGAATAGAATAGAATAGAATAGAATAGAATAGAATAGAATAGAATAGAATAGAATAGAATAGAATAGAATAGAATAGAATAGAATAGAATAGAATAGAATAGAATAGAATAGAATAGAATAGAATAGAATAGAATAGAATAGAATAGAATAGAATAGAATAGAATAGAATAGAATAGAATAGAATAGAATAGAATAGAATAGAATAGAATAGAATAGAATAGAATAGAATAGAATAGAATAGAATAGAATAGAATAGAATAGAATAGAATAGAATAGAATAGAATAGAATAGAATAGAATAGAATAGAATAGAATAGAATAGAATAGAATAGAATAGAATAGAATTGAATAGAATATAAGTTTATTTCTCTCAAAAAGTTACATTTCGGTAAATAGTATCTAGGTTACAGCAGATTCAAACCTTTGTGAGAGCTGGAGTCTATACTGGGTTCAAGACCTGTATGACAGATCTCCAGGCTCACACCCTTAAAATTACAATATTATGGTGCACTTACGTACTACAACAATGTGAAAGTATCAAATTGAGAGGAAGAGATAATTATACAAAAACAAAAGGGGACGTGCTATGTGTGTCTTTGGAGAGTGTTGTGTCCGTGAGTGCAATATAAGTCCTCACCCCAGCGCCCGTGAACACCAGGCGTGAGCACTTACTTGCCCGAGAGTGTGTGTGCGTGTCTGTGTGTGACAAGGTGAAACGCGCTCTAGGATGGACGTGAATATTTCCGGTAGGGGAAATTATTGTAAAATACTTAGTATATTTTCGGTCTCTGCATAATCCAAGCTCAGACGGAGCTACTGAGGAAAGGGAAACTACGTTGGGCTGAACGACAATTTGTGCGTATGGAGGGACAGACAGTATGTTTACGTCGTTTGGTGCCAAACTCGCATGGATCGTAGGGAGTCTGAGAGTGAGTGGTTAAAACAAGGTAAAGGATAAATAATTTGCGAACAGTGAGAACAGTACACGCTTCATAAAGATCGATGGTAGGAAAGCGGTAAGGTAAGGTATAGGATAGTACTTTGACAAACTCAGAAAATGAATCGATTATTCTGTTATAGTTAATATGGTTTTTATTAGAGTAATGAATGTTGTACGAAATTCGGTTAAATTTAAATGAAGACGGCGAAGGGAAAAACGACAACAGTGAAGTGAAGTTAGCAGATGACGATTAGCAACGATTGGCAGACACGCATACCGCACGTTGATTGGTTGACAGGTACTGTACCGCGTAGCTATCAGCAACTTCATCTTGTTAAAGTCACCTTCCGGTGCCACTAGATGGCGTAGGTGGTAACATGCTCAGTTTCCTAAAGCATTTCCATGTAATGTGACGTTCATGCGAATGTTTTAGGGATGGGCAAATGAAAAAAAAATATCGATATTTATCGTATCGATATTTTTAAACAGTATCGATAATTTTAGAGTGAAATATATCGATATTTTTTGCCCATGCCTAAATTGCCTAATGTACGTTCAAAAAAAAAAAAAAAACAAACAAACATAAAGTCGAACATAGAACCTCCTCCTATTTGGGAAGTCGGTAAAAAAATGATATCAATTAGTCTCATCATTATCTAGCCCTGTATGGAAACAAAAAAGTAAAAATTAAAACAAAAATTATAAAATATTAAACACGAAACCAAAGTTGCGTTAAAAAAAAACGAAATTGATACGATTTTGATACTCTAAAAAAAATATCGAATATCGATATATCGCGAATAAAAGTATCGACGATATATATCGATATTTTTTGCCCAAGCCTAGAATGTTTGACGCTGTGTTCGACGTAAGTACGTAATGCTCACGGCGGGTGAGCATTTACCTGTAACATTTCTTTGTACTTTGCGTTCATGATTGACCTCACTCCACGTCACCCGCGCTCGTGCCTTTGCTCGATAAAATGTTACACCAAAACGCTCGTTGTTTTTTTTTAAATCAGGTTGTAACAAAACATCGAGCGTCATGTTCGAAGTGTGGTTCGAATAAATTTAAAAACAGCGAATGCTCGATGTTCTGTTACAAGTAACTACGCAACCGTGCTCGCTAGTCTATACTCACCTTTACCCTTGGGAACCGTGAATTTGTCGCGCTTATGCCACTTGGTTCAGTGAGTTATTTTCAGTGAAAGAATTTTTGAATACATCAGTATCGCTAAAAACAAAGGTGCATGAAGTCACCTGCCAATTCCTAGCATTAGGTGGCATATTACCTATCTCCACTTAAGATTTTATGTTGAGATTTTTACAGAATAGACGGTTGGACTTATAAAATGTTAGTTTGGACACAGATAATATAATACTAGCAATGCGGCCATCCCTTACAAAGAAACCATGCCGATGTAACTAGCGTTTTTCGTCTGATTATACTGATTATTTTTCTAAACGCATCGAACCATCATCGAACGCATTCGGTTCCGTTCCACGGATATAGATGGTGTTAGCAGTGACTTGCAAATAAAAGGGTTTACTCGGTTCGTGAATAATTTTATTTATACCAATATTATAAAGAGAAAAGATTTTGTTTGTTTGTTTGTACCGAATAGGTTCGGAAAGTACTGGACCGATTTTAAAAATTCTTTCACCTATTTGCTCCACTATTCCTCGCTACATTATTCCTGAGTAACATAGGCTATAATTTTGACGGGAGCGAAGCCGCGGGGGTCAGCTAGAATTTAATATAGCGACGATTTGTTTTTATTTTCATTGTATCAAAATGTGATACACAACAAATTAAAAATCGAGTGGATGCCTTAGACATTTAAAACCGCGCCATCTATCATCTATTGGAATCATTTTCAAATGATCAATTCAAATAATCTTTGAAATCTGAATTAAGAGCCCAATATTCCTTAATTTTGTGCTTAAGAGAGGTAATTAAACTAGAACATACTTTTTTTTACGATCGTCTCTAGAAAATCTTAATATTTCACAAGACTCAATAACAAACCAAAGCTTTTCACGCCATCTAGTGCAATTTATTTGAACCAAATTATCATTCTTCATGTTCGGTGCTCGTGGTTTGGATACCATCGTATTGGTTGCGTGTACCAAAGTTCAGAATCTTACTATGGCTTAGAACTGCAACGCAAATAGGTCAGAGAACCCAGCAGTATTGGACCCTTGGATCTATATCAACCAGTTAAGCTTTAATGGTCAATTGAGAGGAATGGGTTCCCGGTCCCGAGTCGCAACTTTGAGGGGACCGACCCGGTTAGCGCTACGATTGAATTGGCATTGCCATAGATATATACGATAAGTAGGTAGAGTAAGTAGTTTAATAGAGTTTAAAAACAACGATCTTAACTGAAAACGCAAACAAAATGACAAATTTAGGTGTACCTACATTATTGATTCGTCCAACACCCGGTGCGAGTGTGGTGCCCCTGTACAGACTATGTCCCACTTGGAGTATCCTGGCTGTCCATTCACTTGCACCCTGGACGACCTGTACAGTGCTTCTGACGCTGCAATAAGTTTGCCCGCCAAGAAGAATAAGAAGGTGTACCTACTATCACAGGTCCGAATTTAGGTGAGGGCGAGCCGGGCAAATGGCCAGAGCGGCTTATATGAGTGGCGGCCAAACTGAACTAATAACCTTTTTACCCGACTGCCGAAGGAGGGTCATGTGTTTATCAGTCTATGTATATATGTTTGTTCCTTTGTGGCGTTCTAGAGACCAAACGCATTGGCCGATTTTGATGATTCTTACGTCAATCGATTCGTCTTAATCTTGCGAGTATCACTAGCTACTACATTAAATAGTAAAATAGAAAAATAGCGGATTTTGGACGCCATATTGTGCAGGCACAATTTTTTTTTCTTCCGTACCCGTCGTGTGTGTATCAAAATAAAGTGCTTTAAGAGGTGATTTCATAAATATATATCACTTAACTATATGTTAAAATGTACTCAATTCGAAAAAAATTGTTCAATCCTAGTTTTGGTCAGCCAGCTCGCGAAGATGTATCCTCCGACTGCACAGCATGAATTTCTTCTTGTTTACGTCTTTTTAATTCGCTTCTGAAGCAGTCGGGATTTTTGATTTTTTTAATTAACTTTTTTTCATTTCATCAGAAAACCTAACTATTCGTCGTGTGGTTCACAAATTTTCAAGCTCGCTTCTCTGTCGAAAGTTATTGGTTCTTGTTGTAAACCTACCGTTAAATAACTTAACATTCATCATGTTGTGAAAATACTTACGTGAAATTTTCGAGCTCACTTCGTTTTCACTTTTGCTCGAAGTTGTCTGAGAAAACACGGCTATATCACATCCGAAAGATAAAAAGCAGCATTTTTTTTTCATTAAAATATCCTGAAAAATTTACCTCCTTATAAGGTGTTATTGTAAAGAGCGTCAAATATTGTGTAGGTATGCCGAGCAGAGGTAACAGGGCCCGTCCAAGTGCTGTTGGTGATCACTGGGTGGTTTTAGTGAGGTAAAAATCCCACACTCCCTGGTCTTATCCCGAAAAGTCCAGGTGCCTTTTGAAGGTATACCCGTAAACATAAAAAAAACTGTTATTTTTTTCAGAAAAGTCAGTTATTAACAGTGGAAAAATAGCTAGATCGGGCCCTGCCTACTAAAGGTGTAGGCGCTGTGCTTGACTCTTCAGCGTGACGCTATGTTCTGTAAAACAACGATGGTTAAAAGTAAAATTCTGGTTTAATTAACTACCAATATATAATTCTTAATTAATAATAACTACCTATATATATAATTAAATAAAATGAAAAACTGCGAACGCGTATTAAAAGGACAGAGGTCATTGGTCGTCAAAAATTTCGTAAAAAAAATAAAAATAATGCATCCATAAATTGTGTCGAATATGAACAAAAATGTCAAAAGCAATTTTTTTCGGCACATCAGGATGTATATTATTGTTAAAGTTGCAGTTAATAATAATAATAGTAGGGTAAATAAAAACTAAGCTTGTATTTATCCAGTCGAGCGTGACGGCCATTTTGACAGATATGTGACGGGTCGGCCGGGCGCGATGGCGCGAAATTCCCGCGCGCGATTAAAACGCCGTTTTCTCGAAAGTTTTGTGTGGGAGGAACAACCATTGTATCCAATAAAGCCAGTTAGTGTCTATGTGGTTTATGATATGGCTGACCAACATATTATAACATCCTATTGTATTGAAACCTGCACATACGAATAAATGTGACATGATTTGATATGATACAGGGCCAACTTAACTTTATTGTTCCTTCGATCACTAATTTAAATTGCTGCTCATCCTCCTGAAAATGTCTGAAATAGGTAGAAGAAAAAATCAAAAACCCGACTGCGAACTAAATATATATTCGCGAGCTGGCTGACCACCTGATCCTCCGACTGCACAGCATGATTTTCTACTTGTTTACATCTTTTTAGTTCGCAGTCGGGTTTTTGATTTTTAAATTAACTTTTTTTTTATTTACAACTTTTTAGTTACTTATTTTTTTTTCGAATCGCATTTAAACATATAAGTGGTATATATTTTTGTAATCACCTTTAAAAATCCTTAATTTTGATACCCCACTCGATGGGTTTCGAAGAAAAAAAATATTGAGTCGCCCCCAATATGGCGCACAAAAGCCGCCATTTTTGTTCACTTATATAAGAACACTTGGGCGGCCAAGCCCTATCTAACGATGTATTAATTATAAAAATCCATCTAGCGGTTTGCAAGATATGATGTAATATAGAATATTACATACATACAAACATACATACATACATACATACAAGATACGCCCAAAAAATATAATTAATTATTCATAATGCCAAAAACCACACCGTGCGCCGGTTAGAGACTGTTGTAGTTTTGACAATGATGTATTATCTATATCTTCTATACAATATATACATCTATACAAACATTCTTAAATAAAATTGAAGCGTCTGTATGTAATATCAAAATAACAATGGTTTGTTGAATGCATGTGAAAGTATATACGGTAATAATAAAAAATACGACCTTTTTAAGATTTGGTCTATCTGTTCGGGTAATCTCCGAAACGGCTGGACTGATTTTGCCGGGCGTTCACTGGTAGATAGCTGATGTTATAATAAAGTAACATAGGCATAACAATGCCTATGGAAAAATTAAAAAAAATCAAACTCGTATGACGCGGACCGTCCGTCCATACCAATATTATAAATGCGAAAGTAACTCTGTCTGTCTGTCTGTCTTTCTGTTTGTTACCTTTTCACGCTAAAACCGCTGTACCGATTTAGATGAAATTTGGCATGGAGATAGTTTGGGACCCTGGGAAGGACACAGGAAAGTTTTTATCCTGGGCATATGTTCCCTAGAGATGATTTCTGCAGACTTTCACGCTGGCTAACCCGCGCGCTGAAGCTAGTAGTTTATAGTTCTTTAGCAAGGTCAAACAACATAACATGAGGACGCCTCAAACATTCGCCGAAGGGATAGGCAGAGTCTAGTCTAGCCCTCCTCCTTTTGGACAGTTTTGGTTTGCAAAATATTCTTTGATTTACATAAGTATGCTTTTTCAGTTATGAAAAAATTCTAGCCATCAATATTTCCGTGTAAAAATATTTTTAAACATCAAAGTCGGCTTGGAGGAGTATACAAAACTAGCGAGAAATTATCATGTTGTTAATATTTTTTTTAAAGCAAACCTATTTGCTACACGGAAAAAAAACTTTTTGTAAATAATGCACCTGAATCAATAATAAATATTTTTTTTAAACCTTTTAACCTAGCCGTTAGAAAGTAACCGATTTACGTCACTAAAGCGGTGGAAGGCCCTTAACTGTGGAAATCTATAAGCCGTTTGGAAGATACGAGGTAATAAGCAAAACAAACATACAAGATACACGCGAAAAACATAACCCTTCCAAGGCAGTCGGGAAAAAATACATGTCTCAAACATCTGACTATTTCATCTATGGTAATTTCTGAGGCTGAAAACAAAATATACTGATCACGATACAAGGTGTTACATCGTGACAATAAAGGCTGTTAACACTTTGAAGTGGCAGACTATGACATAGTGTTATGACTTCAATAGGTACCTACTTATAAGTTGTAAGAGATAAATGCGTTAAGAGACACTTCTTCATGCATAATAACATTTGTGCCACATGTTAAATTTAGTCTTGTTAGTTATATATATATATATTTCTTAACTTTGTATAGATTCTTTTACCGATTATTTTGTGTATGTGTGAACATTGTAGGCCCTCTAGATGTTAGTTAACATTTGTTAACTTTGTTATATATAACTTTGTTTTTTTTTTATTTCCTTACGATTTATTGTCGGGCCTACGTTGTCCCCCCACAGTACTAATGCTGTAACATGGAAATATTGTAAAACCAAACCATTTTTAAAAGAGTAACCATGGAGTTTCTTGCCGGTTCTTCTCCATAGGAAACGACCAACCCGAACCGTGCACCTTTTGTCGACGTTTTATAGGTGCCCATGTAGGCCTATGTAAAATAAAAATAAATTGATTTTGATTTTGATTGCATGTTGATGGAAAAGGGAGACTCGCCTGGAAACTTGGCAATAGTTTGGCACTCCCAAGTTCAAAAATTAAATGTTACAATTTTTAACTGTAAGTATTCAACTGACCATTGAGTTTCTTGCACGATAGTCTCCATAGAGATAAATGCTTTGGGACGTGTAACTATAAGGCTTAGTCTTTTTGACAGACCGACTCATTTACAATTCAATCTCCTCTAAATGGTTTATTTGGAATAGTAAATGCTTTGAGTTTGAGCATAATTATCCAGTTTATTTAGATCAAATGAGTCCCTGGAGTGCAGTTGATACCAAAAGCACCAAATATTAAGTTAGTTTTTAAAATGCGCCGTCCTCAAGCGTTAAGAAAGTGGGCCAGTGGTAATCGAAGCTAAACAATTTTTAATCTAGTTTTCCATCACTGCCGACTGATTCTCTGGATGTTTGAGCAAAGTGCTACTTCATTGTGGATTCTTTCCCTTTTATGCCGTCAATGATTTCATAATTGTCTCCTTTGTCATTCACTTGTTATTGTTTATATTTTCAGCCATTTTATCGGAAATTTTCATCGATCAGTCATGATAACGCCATGACGCGATGCGGCGCAGAATTATCACTGATCTCAGAACTCACAGGGGTGAACGACATCACGACATTGATTTATTTGATGAATATAAATAGTAAATATATTGCTAACTGTAGGCTAGTCTTCAGTAAACATAATCTTTTGTATGAAGTCGGACTAGCCCGCCACTGGATTTCAAATCACTTCAAAGCTTAAAAGCCAGAATCAACAGTGGCGACCATCAAAAGAGTGCTATCAAAGTCCCGGAGAAACAATCTCACAACGAAATTAATCAGAAAAGAACGAGATTGAGAATACGATATGTAATTGTATTTCCCAAGTCGACTATTTACTATCTACTATCTAATTCAATAGACATTGGTATTGATCAATATAATCTGAAAATGATCAGCTACCAGCCATTATCCCAACTATGTTGGGGTTGCCTTCCAGACAGACCGGATACATCTGAATTTTTACATGGAGAGACTGAAGAGAGAGAATCTTTCACTTTTACTAAAATAAAATAGCTTTTATTGCTTTTCTGATATAAATACAATATTTTTCTGCATAACTAGTTAACTTTAAATACTTAATTAATTATTATCTTACTCATAATCTCTATTTGTTTTAGTTAATCGGCAACCGGGTTAGCATGTCTTTCGACAAAAGCCTTCTCTAAAGGTTTCCGTTCTACTCTGTCTTTGTTATACTGGACGTATAACAACATAACGTTCACATACATAAACTTACGCCTTTTTCCTATAGGGGTAGGCAGAAACTACAGAACGCCACCTGCTACGATCCTTACATACTTCTTTTGCTTCACTCACATTCATACGTCTAGTCATACACACACGCCGGTTATGAGTACTGCCCACCTGGCCTTTCTGAAGAACATCACCAATAAGGTCTATGTACGAGTATGTCTTTCGGGCGTCCCCTCCCGGCGTTTCCATTCACGTCTGCCTTGCATTTCGTTAGTCGCCTTTCATTCATCCTCTCAACATCGCCAAACCATCTTAACATACTCTTTTCAATTTTTGTCACTAGGTATAAATTATTTTAAACCACAACGTTGTCTTATTACCTCATTCCTCAATCTGTCATTTTTTGTTGTTGTGTTTATGCTTCTTTTTTTTATTATTACGTACGACTACATTACGTTCTTCCCGAGCCACGCAGGAGTCACGGATTGTAATTGGGATGGTCACCCATCCACAGATCGCCTCGAAACCTTGCCCCTGATTATAAACCCATGCGACTATGATCTCAAATCACAGAACGATAAGTCAAATTAATGAATCAGCTGAAGTGTAGCTCCTAAAACGCGCGTAATTGGAAAATATACCTCCGTTCCTATCAAACCAATTAGCCAACACGGGTGGGGATGTACGGTTCTGGACGAGCCCTTGCATAGCCTCGTAAGGCCCAATGACCTAATTTAATGACAAAACTATGTAGGCACTCCGGCCCAAGACAGTATTCAAAACGATTAATTAAGGGCCCAGCAACCTAAAATTATGACATGATATTCAAACCATTTTGTTGGTTTAAATAAACCCGCCAATTTAAATCTGCCATCATAGAATTATTATCCTTGAACGCATCTCTAATTTTGACAGTGTCAACTTGACATTTTAGGACCAGGAAACTGTTTTTTTGACATTTCATCTCGTTAGAATTGTAGCTTCGTGGAGATAGGTAAGTAAATCTTTTATTATCTCTATAATCATTGCATGGTATTGTCTGAATTTGTGGACATGTTTTATTTTGTTCCCACGCATTTTTTTTATTGCTAAGTCATTTTAATGCAGTAATTTAAGAACGATAAAAACTATGTCCCAAAATAAGGTCGGTGGGTTTTTGTTGTAAACTTCTGTGTCATAATTTTAGGGCATTGGGCGTTTACTTGAATGTTTCTTGTTTAAGCCATGAACGACGAAGCTATAGAAATTCTGCTTGGTCTGGACATATCCGAGTTTGAAGATGATAAAGATAACGATGATGTGGATTATCGACTTCAGGACCGAAATCATTAGTCAGATAACACGGCAGAATCGGATTCGGAAACGGAGAATCTGATTCAGAAGGCGAGTTTGCAGTTCCAAGTCCTGCATTTTCTAATTCTTCTGTTACCCGAGAGAGGAACTTTTAAATTAATATAATTAAATTGTGATTGATGTACCTAAATATTGTAGACCAGTTCAGCAGTAGTACCTTATTATGTTATAATGATTAATAAATAATAAGTCTAATGATATATTGTTTCATAAAAATGAGACTGATTTGAATTTGTTATGTAAAATTATTAACAAATAAGGTTTAGAAGTAATACAAATATATTTTATGACGTTTTTTTTTATTTCTGTTATTATTTTTAATTCTATGATAAATAATTAAATAGATTTAATTTATTCAGAGTAATATTATACTTAAAACTATGGCCCAGTGACCTAAAAGAAGGACATATTATTTCAACATAGTTTTTGCTTGAAACAGTTAACTTTAGGTATAGAAAATACCTCTTAAAAGAATTAAGTCAAAAGCATTTCATTTAAACATTTTTTTAAATAAAAGTTCTGGGCCGCAACTACTTGCACCTATTTTTAGTACATTGGGCCATTATTTATATCGACCTAAATTTAGGTTGGGCCTTACGAGGATAGGCTGAAAAAATTAAGAAAACTTTATCTGGTTTTGTAGGCATGCTAGTTAGTCAAAATAAAATCAAAACCTACTTATGTATACATACTTTGTGTAGCCATAATCATGACCTAGATACTGCGTGGACGTGAATATTAGGTACCCAGTCCAAACATACTGTCAATTTAACCTCGTGTCAGCAACTAACTCTGAGTTAAGTTTTTCGTGCAAGTGGGCCTGAAAATATTTATCAGTAAGCTGTAATTTCATTTATAAAGTCCGTGCCATCTAGTTGTTTATTAAAATACTAACTAGGCATTCCTCACAGTACTTCTGTTCTTACTTTAGCCACTCGACAATAGATGGCGCACCAAAGTATCTTTGTTTAGTTCGTCTATTCAGTAATAGATGGCAGAACGAGTGATGTGGACTAATGCTTTCATTACAAGAATATTTTATGACGATTCTTGCACTGCTAATAGGCCGAATGAAAAAAAATTGATCTTGCTTTTCTTTTAATTTTTCCGGAAAATGTGTTTAGAAAACACAAAAGCTACCTACTTAACTAAAATAAAATAGAAACACAAAAATCAAGTGCTGGAAAATTGTTGTTCATAGTATTGATAAAGGATTTAAAACTATTAAGCCTTTTATATCAAACAGACTGAATTCATTATAAAAACTCGCAATTTTAAAATCGTCCGCAAGAAAATGAAT
Source organism: Orthosia cruda (assembly GCA_964057195.1). Lineage (NCBI taxonomy): Eukaryota > Metazoa > Arthropoda > Insecta > Lepidoptera > Noctuidae > Orthosia > Orthosia cruda. The sequence goes on along the minus strand of OZ059833.1, from coordinate 17,847,277 downwards.
CTATCCGCTGCTATTGACCACATTTCTGCCTACCCTTCCCAAACCCAGACACGACCATAATAATTAACTTCTCACACCAAGATCAAGCATCCCGAAATTAAAAACAAATTAATCATCGCACAGTCAATCGCCTCACAGCACCCTCCTGCCTACCCCTGTTCTCTAATTGGCATGGCGACTAATCCTTGGCACGCGACAACTACAAAGAAACTAATTTATATGGAAGGTCGTTTTAAAATGTGTGGCGTGAGGTTGACAAGTGATTGGATCAATTTGGATCATGGATAAAATATGTAGATCGCTCTGGTGCCTGTGGTCTAACTAAAGCGTCGATTCTTCTTGTAAGTTGCGGTCGGCCACTCGGCATCCAGCCTAATTGAACGCAGCTGAACACCAGTTTTTAGGGTTCCGTACCTCAAAAGGAAAAACCGGAACCCTTATAGGATCCCTATGTTATCCGTCAGTCTCTCCGTCTGTCTGTCAAGACCCTTTATCTCGAGAACGCGTTGAGTTATCGAGTTGAAATTAATATCGTGTACTCAAGTTTGCAACCCCTTGCAGCCGGGCGAGCACGGCCTCTGTGATTGGCTTGAGTTACGCTCGGTGTTTATCACGGTTTTTGCTCCCAAACTGTGATAAAATGTGTAACTCAAGCCTGTCACGGTAGGCCGTGCTCGCCCACCAGCTGTAAAAAAAAAAAACTAACTTCTAGATCAAGGCAATAAAGAGATACAGTCGTTATTGACGCATAATTTAGACTCGCAAGGGAAACTAAATTTACAGGGTACTTCCCGTTGATCTAGAATCATGAAATTTGGCAAGAAGCAATGTCTTATAGCACAAGTATAGGAAAAAATCTATAACCGTACCTACACCAAACGCGTAAATTCGTACCGACACCAAAAAAATGTTATTAATTTATCTGATGTTGGTAAACTGACCGCGTCTTAAATGTCGATGTATGGGGACAACACTTTTCCAACGGCAAAGTTAATTTTGTCCCTCAATTCTGCTTATCTTATCGTTAGAGCAATGTTCGGTGCCCTCATAGTTTATGAACTTCAATAATGTTATTTAATTATTTTGGTGTTTGTACGGAACCCTCAGTGTCTCGCACTTGGCCAGTTTTTTTTTAATATTCTTCTATTTAACTCTGTCTTTGTTGTGTTGTCTTCTTCTCTGGCCTCGCCTTTACCATTTCGTCCATTGGCGTATCCAATCATGCGACACTATTCATTTCGGTCTTGCACTTCATCTTCCGTAAGTATCTCATGTCCTTTTGGACTATTGTCATCCACGTGGTTTGTCTCAAACCTCAAACCGTTTGAGGTCTTCCTCTTCCCCTCTTCTTTGTAACCATGGAAAGGCGCCTTTTCTCGATATAGAAGTACAACGCCGTACCATCTCAGGCTGGACTCTTTTGCTTTATGCGTTTGATGTGTTGTCTGTGTATATCGCTGCTAGATCAATAGCTCAGCAGGCTTTCCTTACTCCGGAGCATTCTCGATATGTATGAAAAGTCATCCATGTATGGATCGACCTATTTAGACAACCAGTGGATTTGTTACATAAGTCTTTTTACTTTTGTCCTTAACCTACCGACCTGTGTTGGGTCGGTTAGGTTAGTTGTTGGGTTTCAACAACAAGCAAGAATTTAATATTAGACACACCACCACAGATACTACACCTGTAGCCAAGTAGACAATCTACAATCAATAACGCTAGTAGAAAACGAATCAATGTGTGGGAATGACACATCTAAACGTTAAGTCAAGTGGTCAGACCATACAAATAACGAAACGATTGTAGAAAGAGATTCGATAAGTAACATTTGTAACTTAGCTAGGGGGGCAGGCTGATATCCTGGTGTCTAAACTATACCTATTTATAGCAAAATACCAAACCCACTTATTACCGTTTGAAGTTTAATCTTTCTAGAGGCAATTTTTAGTTTTTTTATTATATCAGCTATCGTTTTTAGGAAGCCATCGAAAACCGGTTGCAAACCAGGAGCTAAGCTAGTTTAGCTTGGCTAACACAGCTGGTGTAATTGTAGACTTACAAAACTTAGTTTTACGTACGTACTAAGTTTTTACTCTGCGGCAACGTATGAAAAAAGAAAAAAAAATCTACTAGATGTATATTTTCAAAATAAAATTATTTGCATTGGTGAATTACTAATCTATACCTGTATGGAGGCCGTTTTGCAATTTTCCTTCTTCTTATGGTATTTATTTCCGTCCAAAGATGCGTTAAAATTAGTGTTGAAATACGGAACTTTCGACGCTCATAACTTTCAAATATTTTTTTTTTTTTTTTTTTTTTTTCCATACAGGGCTTGATAATGATGAGACAAATATATATATTTATTTTATTTTGAACGTACAATCGGCCAAAGCTATATCTGATCACCGTAAGGACTATTTCTGCTTGCAGGGCTCGCCCGCTAAATTAACGCCAACTTGTACTCATCAACCAATAGCATCGCAGCATCGGGTGACTGTTTCTCTAGTACCTGTCAGCCCCTTGTTTTTGTAATTAAAAAAGACGGCAAAAACAACAAATAAGTCATTTGGCTATGGTCGACGCAAAATGGGCGGACGCAGCTGTGGTCATCTTGTGCACGGGATTTTGTTATCAATGTGATCAGATATAGCGTTGGCCCATAGTACATCGTGAAACAGTGGAGAAACCGCTAGACTACGTTTATATGGAGGAATGATCGTCTAGTGTAACCTTAAACTCTGTCTTTAACCAGCAAAGATCAACCAGTCTGCAAGAGATCGTATCATATCTACTCGACTTGTGAAGCCTCTTTTAAGACTTCAGCTGAAAGGTATTTCATCAAACAGTGTCATTTAACTTCACAAAACAATCTCCTTTCAAGACAAACAATACAGACTCACAATTACATTTTAATTATCGCTTCAAACTTCTATTATATCAAACGTATGTGTGTCCAATATACATAGAGCCTACCTAACAAACGTCATTTACAAATACAGAGGTCGTGTTATATTGGTACAATATTATACTTTGACAAAATCTTGTTTTACGCTAGACATGGTTTCACAGTCGCTTAGACTTTACAAAGTTATATTTTACCAATTAAACCTACACATGCCAAGCAAAATAGAATCTTATTACTTAGCAATAAGGTGCAAACATATGTTTTTAGAACAGCAACGGTAAGTTGGCTCTCTAGTCCTAAGGCAAAATGTTCTTGAGATAGAAATCTTATAAAGGAAACGTCTTTTTCAGTTTCCCATTGTCTACAATTACTTGGCTTTGTGATCTCGACTATATGTTCGTCTCTCTCCAACATCAACATTAACGTATATTCCTATCTCTTTCTGTCGCTCTTTGAAAATCCAATTTGAGATTTCCGTTCGCGTCTGTGTTTTGTGGTTTTCTTTATTTTTAATTATTTCTTTTTTTTTGAATCTCGAGTTGTTTTATCCGATTGTGGAGAAAGAGTGTGTTGTGTTTTCTTTTGTTGCGTCTTTTGTTTACAATATTGCTCTACTTACCAAAATCGTTGTTCGTTGAAAACTATTTTTATAATTTGACGAATCGTAGCATAGTTACTTGAGATAGTGTCAATGCCTTTGATTGGTTACTGTACAAAACGACTCTTAGATCAAGATGTTATTTATTTAGAGAAGGTCAGATGTCATTCAAATATAAACGTCTTTAAGAATAACGTAGGTATTAGAAATACTGACTTTTAACACCTTTAGTGCCCGAATTGTATATCCACGCGAGATACGATGGATTTTATTTTTTTCTGTAATTACCGTAGTAAACAAGTAAAATTTTAAAAGCTCCAGGCACATTTTTATTTCATTCTTTTTAAACTCCATACTTTACCTAATAGTAGACACGCTTCAATCGACAATCTATTGAACACGATATATTGCGAAAACACTCCGATTCAAACAGTAAAACGCCCATAACTTTTGAAAGGCTGAACCGATTTTCATCAAACATACTTTAGAACACTCTTGATAAGGTCAAATTTTAAACTAAAAACCATTAATAAAAATTAGTTCATCCGTTTAGGAGCTATGATGCCACAGACACAAATGCACAAACACACGTCAAACTTTTAACACCCCTATTTTTCTTTCGTGGGTTAAAAATACGATATGTTGGAATCTATTTGAAATATCTAAGCCGGTTTATATCACACAAGCACTGATAGAACCGCTAACCGTTAGGGTAAACGTGATCTTGAGTGGAGACTGCGAACTGGTAAACGTAAGGTAGGACGACCTCAGGGTAGGTGTAGCGACGTTCTTCGTAAGGTGGCAGATAGCAGCTGAATTGTTGAAGATCGATCTAAATGGTATACACGATCGTAAAGGCTTATATCCAGCAGTACTGATACAAGCTGACAATGATGATAAAACTTGATAATAGGATGAAAACTTTCATAGATTCCTAGTGCCTTTCCACACATTCATCGGTCCACCTGGTAGGAGGCCTTCCAAAGCAACGTCTCCCGGTTTGCGGTCGCCACTCCAGAACTTTTCTGCCCCAACGGACGGCATTGTGTGATGTGTATGATTCTGCGAGCAATGTGCCCTGCACATTGTCACTTAAGTTTGGCAATTCTTCGGGCTGTGCCGGTAATCCTGGATCTCTTGCGGATCTCCTTAGTACTATCATCTTACTCATATTATAAATGCGAAAGTTTGGATGTTAAATGTTCGCTACTCAATCACGCCAAAACGGCTGAACGGATCTGGATGAAATATGGCACAGACATAGATTATAGTCTGGAATAGCATATAGGCTACTTTTCATCCCGATATTCTTTGTTATTAGAAAACACATTCCACGCGGGCGAAGCCGCTGGCCGAAGCTACTTAAATATATCTGCAACTTATATACATTAAGAAGGAGGATATGAAACACTCCATTAAAATTATAAATATCATTCTTTAGAAATAAATTCCTTCGTAAAGAAGGAGGAATCTGAAGCACTCTTCAAATAAGAAATAATTTGAATCCAGAAGATATAACCGAAGGGCAGCGACGTGTTGCAACTGATAGATGACCCTAACACTTTCACCCGGCTAATAGGGGTGGCACTCTAGACGACATAGGGACATTTTAATTGAGAAATAGTGATAGTGTATTTAAAAACATTTCGCTAGTTACATTCAAATCTTATGTTATTTTACAGACATAAATCTTACTAGATTACGCAAGTCCCTGTATGAAAACCAAGACACTTTTTCAGAAACAATTTAAAAACAAATTTTCTATACAGTCTTTACAGCTCAATATGACATAATTAGGCATTTTTCTAGATTTCCGGTGCCGATAATGCTAAATGATAAGCATAAAGTACGATCATTGATTGTAATTTTACTCCGTTTTTTGGCACGCGAAGTACATACAATCGCGTCATCTAGTTAGAATCGATTGCAATCAACTGGGCACTAATCCAGATTCCAGTCTGCTACTGTCAAATTCCACGTGGAAAACCCAATTACATTTTGCCAGTTCCGGGGATCGAACCCAGGACATTTTGTTTATCAGAAGTGCTTGAAATGAGGATAAATACAAATAAGTAATGCTAATCAAATAACATTCATGACAATTATATACTTGTCAGGCACCATTAAAAAGATATTTTATGATATGCCTTGTCCGTTTTCCTCCCGATGCAATGTGTGTTGAATTTTATGCCTGAGTAACCAGACATTTTGAGAATCTGACTTTATACTATACATATGTTCAGCTATATATACCATCTGATAGGTGGACGTTTTGCTACATGGATATTTTGCAAATTAGAATTACTACCTTCTGATCATGAGGGCTTGAAATGAACTTAAACAAATGTTGTCTAAGGAGCGTCTCATAAGGTTCGTATTTAAGCCCCCTTTTTCGGTCACGATGCAAGCATGCATAACTTGTCCGAACAAAATCGGTTCACAGAAAAACCACCCCTCCCTTTTAACTTATGACTGAACTTCTCAAGAAAAAAACAACAGTAAAATTACTGACAACAATAAACAAATAGACCGTGCTTCTATCAAACGATACCTATCAAGTCTTCAAACCCTTGTTCAAGGAAAACACCACAGGAATCAAATTACGCGAAAAATAAAAAGCAAAAATAAAATTCTGTCTGGCAACCCTAAGCACAATATCAGTGACTGACCCCAGCTCCCGTTAAAAAGAAATAAAAAAGTAATAAAATGCAAGGGCACAATAAAAACCACAATAATAGAAGGGTTCCGCGGTGTGAGGAACCCTAATTTTTGTGCGGAACCGCTTACGCCAGTAAGGAGTGTTTCCTTGAGGGATATTGCCAGTATTAGCATTTTTTTGAGTTTATGAAATGTGGGAATGAGTTTTCTTCCTCGCTGGTTACTGGAAGATTCTTTTGATTTAAGACATTGTCTGCTTGAAAAGATTCCAGTTTTTCAGGACAATTTATCACTTTTTCCGAGCTCAGTTTACATTGTTTGGTTTCGTACTTACAGAATCATTACATTAAATTAAAATAAAATAAAATAAATTTAGTTTATTAGTTTAAATTAAGTTAGATTAAATTAAACTAATTTAGATTAAATTAAATGAAGTTGGGTTAAATTAAACTAATTTAAATGAAGTTAGATTAAATTAAACTAAATTAGATTAAATTAAATGAAGTTATATTAAATTAAACTAGATTGAATAGAACACACACGCGCACACGCGTTATCTATTAATTTTTTTTTTTTTTTCTGCATGTTTATTGGTACTTTTAAACGACTTTCCAAAAAGGAAAGGTTCTCAATTCGGATGTATCTATTTTTTTTGTCTGTTCGGGCAAAACTCCGTCATATATAAACCCATTTGTAAAATTATTTTTTTGTTCGAAAGAAGTAGTTAGTTCCGAAATGGTCCCATTTAAATTTGGTATAGATCTGATGAAAACTTCGGCGATATACAACAGAAATCTTCAATAAATGACGGCAAATCTCTCGGGATGGCTGCAATCGCATGTCTGTTTATTGTTTACATCATTTCATATTATACCATCACGCCAGTATGCTCTAAACGGGTACGCAGATGTGTACAGTTCACCCTGGTACCTCTTATTCCACCGGTTATGTTCAAGTTACATGTTATTCGTGTAATCCATTCTGGCATCACTGTGGGCATTATTTACTATGGAACTTATCCATTATGTATCACTAAAATGTGAAAAATTAAAAACATTTTCATTTTTCCATAAAAATCTCTACTAAGTGAAAAATAACTTTTCTGTGGTTTTTTCATCAGTTCCACTTCACCAAATGTTGCTTTCTGAGTGCAAATGACTGCATTGTTGATGAAAATACCAAAATCTTTATATGTATACCTATAATATTTGAGGAGTTCCCTCGATTTCTCCAGGATTCCATCATTAGATCCTGACCTGATGACCATGTGACCACCTGGAAAGTATACCCTTTCAAACAAAAGAAGAATTTTCCATTTCGGTCCAGGCGTCTTTTAGTAATCGGGGAAAAAAAAAGAATCCGACGAATTGAGAACCTCCCGTTTTATTTAAGTCGATTAAAAAGCGCCCAATTGGATTTTTAATTATTCCAAAACTATCCTGAAAGCTACTTACAGCTTGAACCATAAGCGTGGTCTAAGATGTGACTTGGCTTAAGATCATGCCTTGATCCTAGCTGGAGCAGAGAGCGTCCACAGTAGTCCTTTATCGCGACCGGTCTTGTGCTTCAAGCTTCACCTCGCTCCAGGTCATTCCGAAGCTCGATGCTTCTGCCAATATGGAGCGTCGCCAGGGTTCAAACCAGGCGATGCTCCCCGTGAACAACGTGTTTAATAGCTGTATACTCTTAAAATACTCAAGTGTAGTGAGTGTGTACGTATGACGTGCAGGTCGGCAAGTGTCACAAAGTCGCTGTGTTCTCTCGTGGCTACTAACTGAGTGCGCGTTATAAGTGCTTGCACGGGGACGGACTTGGAAGAAAGGTTTTATTGATACTAGATCGAATATTCCTACTACGAAATTGGAGAACAGGCGCTAGCAGTAAGCGCATTAGATAAATTTGACTAGTTACTTAATTTATTTGTGAAGAATTCATGCACAAAGATACCTATAATGTTATGTGCGTGTGACTTTATACCTTAGACATTCTCTACCACTCTACCAAGGATGACCACTTTAGATCACCTAAGATAGGAAGTAACAAGTAAAAATTCAAAAGACCTCCGATACATTTTTATTTCATGCTACATAATTTATCTAGTAGTAGACACGCTTCGATCGACAATCTATTGAAGTCGTAATAATTATGAGACGATATCTTGCGAAAACACCCCGATTCAAACAGTAAAACGCCCTTATTTTTTGAACAGCTGAACCGATTTATATCAAACATAGCCATGAATACTATCGATAAAGTCACCTTTCAAACAAAAAAAACTAAATAAAAATCGGTTCATCCGTTTAGGAGCTATGATGCCACACACATATACACAAATACACATTATACACAAACACAGAGGTACACACCTCAAACTAATAACACCCCTCTTTTTCTGTCGGGAAATAAAAATTGGTTTGAAGTGAAAACGCAGCCAGTTTTAGTTAAGAAATATTGTGGTTAAAATGTTCTTCAGATTTATTCTCTCAGCCAGAAGCGGAACTCTTTACCGGTGCCACCATTGCTCTTTATAGTGATATTCTTTATTATTATAAATATTTATCCCGATCAGGGATGAATGAAAATTTGGTAAATACCTAAAGTTCACCCAAAAATGACAATCAAAACAATTTGACGTAAGTACACCTAGTTTGACGTAATTATTTCAGCTGTACACAGAACAATAACTACTTTAAAGGATCGCTCAGCAAAAAAACACCTCACATCTGACAATTAAACACTGCACACTTCCTCTCTCCAAATCCCTCCCTGCATTGCCACCATGATAGTATTTTGTTAGTCGGCAGCTTTGTCGCGAAGTGCCCTGCTCTACCATCGACCACCCGTCTCCCTCACACCTCACCAATCAGACAGGGACAGAGCACCCGTCACGGGACACTGGCATCGGCCGAGTGACAATATTTGGTCACTTATTGGCTACACTGGGATGGGAACGGTCGCAAACACACAAAAAACTAGATTGTTCAACGTTATTCTTGGTTATTTTTTGGTAAAAAGTATTGGTTTGGAATTTTTAAAGGGTTTTAAAGTTCTTGGTGTTTTGCTTTGGTTAAAGCTACCAGGGCCTTCTTCATCCTATTTTTATGAAATGTACCAGAACCGCATGCTAGACAGTCCATGCTGATGTACGTTAATCATTGTATCATGGTGGCAAAGTTTTGGGAAGGCCTATATGCAGCAGTGGACGCCTTTTATAAGTCTGTTGTCTGATGATAAGGCTCCTAACAGAACACCATACCATACACCACAAAATAAAGGATGTAGAACTGGTACTTTAATCCCTATCAGTTTATAGAGTTTAAAGACAACAATGGGAAATTCATAAGTTGGAGTATGAACTAAAAAAGGCGGTCAATCCTGACGGACATAAAATCTGACCTAGTTGGAAAATGTCCTAGCTGGAAAATGACGTACATGGAATCTGACCTACTTGGAATCTGACGTCCATAGCCGCTTTCTACATCCGATCCGTGTCCGTGAAAATTCGGTTTCGATGTAGCCGTAGTACTTCTTGTACAGACGCTTACGCACTACATCCGAACTCTATCCGTCATAATTCAGAACATTTTGAACTCAGACCTCAAATCACGGACTCGGATCGGATGTAGTGTATAACCTACACTTAAACGCCGGGGTCCGAATTATGTAGGTTGCAGTACTGGTACCGTAATACCCCATAGCTGTTTCATATAAGTCTATAATCATACCATTACACATGTATTTCCTAAAGGAATAAAACAAGAAATTCAAAAAACTTGACATTCTATTATATTAGCCTCGCGGAATACAGGGATAAAAAGTAGCCAATGTCACCCGGTGTTATTGTAGCTTCCCAACGGTGAAAGAATTTTTGAAATCGGTCCAGTAGTTTTTAAGTTTATTCGTTACATACAAAAATACAAATATATCCTCTTTATAATATTAGTATAGATATAGAAATATAGATAGCAATTGTTGAAAAGTTAAAAACATAAATGGAATTGACATGCGCTTTAGAAATGGCACGTATATGTGCTGATATATGTCATTTTGTCTGGAGTGGTGTAGGTATATCATAGTACAAATACGTAGAAAGCCCTCATTTTGCCAACAATATCACAACAATACAAGGTCTATTTTCAGTCTTTACACGTGGAGAGGACTACCCGTGTAACCTCGTTCCTGCCTCGTTCTGAGAACTCCGTTCTATTCCTGTACTTACCCCACAATATAACTTAGGTAGGTACGTATGTAATGTCAACTGCAATAAAAATATTGTAGGGCTTTCTGTCCTTACGTAAGTTACTCAAGGAATCCATAGAGGATTTACCGATCTGTTACATCTTGCACAATGTTGTAATTTAGCCAATGTTTACAAATAAACTATTCTGATTCTGATTCATACTATAATAATAGGAATAATTGCGAAAGTAACTTTGTATGTCTGTCTGTTTGTAAAACTTTCACGCCCAAACAGCTGAGCCAATTTGGATGAATTTTGTCATAGGAATAAATTGGACCCTGGAGAAGGACACACCATACTTTTTATCCCGGAAGTAGGTTTCCTTAGGATAACTGCCGACGTTCACGCGGGCGTAGCCGCAAACAGTAGCTAGTTTTTTTTAATATGTTTTGTGTGCTTTCCAGCATTAAAAACACAAAGAATACAATTTCTAATTACAATAATTTTCATCAGAAGGTTTTGTAAAAGGCATAAAGAAAGATTAGCTACATAAATAAATAAGAATGGAATTGACTATTTTCCATATTGATATTTAAATTCTGCACAAACAAAGTTTAGACGCCTAATTCAAAGAATGTGCTGAGTCATCGGTGATTAGTAATGATGCCGCTAAAACCTAACGGTTTTACCCAATCATGTTTGTTTTATAAAAGTTCCCTGACTACTTAGTTACAGACTTAATCAGTGCCCATTCTATACTATTTCAAAATTTCCTTTATCATCATCATCGGCCTTTTTAATGTTCCCACTGCTGGGATACAGGCCTCCTCTCTGTGAGAGGGAATTTGCCATAATCCACCACGCGGGGCCAACGCGGGTTGTCACATGTCTTCGAATTTTTGGTTCTAGGACATGCCGGTTTCCTCACGATGTTTTCCTTCACTGTTTTGATAGCAGTTTACACAAAGTTAAGCGCCTGCCTGGGTTTGAAGCCACGACCTACAACTTATAAGTCACGGCCGATATAACTAGGCCACCACTGCTCTTCTCCCTTTGCACTTTGCACTAGTGCTGACGTGCTGGGGTGCGTGTGGTGAGCGGCTTTATTGCTCCGGTACCATTCTGGACAAATGGTAGTGAGTAATCACGATGCAACTCACATTTTCTCTTGAGTACCAGGGGCGAGTGCTCTCGGAGGCGTGACCTACCGAAGATGGTCCCAGACACCTCGTAAGGGGTTGCCTGGTATAGTGTGCCGCCTTTTTATACCGAAAGGTGGGTAAAGGTGGCCACTATAGAAAATCTCATTAGTTTGATTGGGTCATGCTCTTCTCCCTTATCATCATCTTCCTGTATTTCTGGTCGGCGTAGCACTGTTTCTTTTTCCATTCTCCGCTTCCTTCCGTCACGCTATCATTGCTCCCTTTTCTTTCAAATTATTATTCTTCCTATAATATGTTCCCTCAAACAATGTGTCCGAAATCGCAGTAATAAAACCTTAACGCCGTAAAATACACTTAATTTTACCGATAAAAACACCACATGGGGGATTAATCCTCGCTTGTTTTTATTGTATTTCCTAAAATTAAAAGGCAAAAAGCGCAGGGATTTTTTTAGGCAACAATAAAATTTAAATTAATTGTCTTAGAGCTGCGATTCCTTTATCAGTGTGTAGACTAACTCAAAGACTAACAAAAAAATTGCTGAATTTTAGGTAATGCAGTAAAAACTTGTGAACTTACGTTAAAAATTGTCTTTTAAGGCTCAATACAAAAATATCTTAATTTTTCTAGTGCTTTTTGAATATTTTTTTAGATTATCTTTGCAATGGCCGTAATTGTACGTTTCTGTGAAATCTAAGTCCAAAGTTAGACTATGTGGATATCGTAATAAGTATGTGGGGTATTTTCATCGAACAAATTAAGTGTATTTTACGGCCTTAAAGTTATATTACTACAAGTCCGGACAGATTATATAATTTTGTAAAGGAGCCACATGTGATAATACATGTATTACGTCCAAGTAACGAAGCAAAAAAAGTATATAATGACCGTAGCAGCTGGTGTTCTGTGGTTTCTGCTTACCCCATAGAAAAAAAGGCGTGAACTTACATATAACTTACTTATGTGTGTAATATCCAGAGATCCCCGCTACTAACGTACTGTATCATCATGCCTCATCATCACGGCACGAGTTCTTCTCGTTTCGCTCGTGCCGTCATCCGATAAGGAAATCAATTGACTACTTATGTAGTGAGTTAAGGTATGTACCCCATCAGTCGTCCGTGAACCAAGCAGCAAGGTCGCTTACAACGACTGGTCAGCGATGCAACCGATTCGTAGGTACTGTACCTAGAAATATGGATAGCAAGTAAAGCTCTTCAGGTTCTTGGAAAATTGAACAAAGAGAGGAAAAGCTACTAGGTACTCTCCTTCCTAATTGATAACGTTTTTCCAGGTAAATACGCCACACACCTTAGGGGCTAGCCAAAGTATAATTCCGTTGATTGTCGAATATACGTCACACACCTTAGGGGTTAGACAAAATATCATTCCGTGGATTGTCAAAAATACGTCACACACCTTAGGGGCTAGCCAAAGTATAATTTCGTTGATTGTCGAAAATACGTCACACACCTTAGGGGCTAGACAAAATATAATTCCGTTGATTGTCGAAAATACGTCACACATCTTAGGGGCTAGACAAAATATAATTCCGTGGATTGTCGAAAATACGTCACACACCTTAGGGGCTAGTCAAAGTATAATTCCGTTGATTGTCGAAAATACGTCACACACCTTAGGGGCTAGACAAAATATAATTCCGTGGATTGTTGAAAATAGGTCACACCTTAGGGGCTAGACAAAATATCATTCCGTGGATTGTCGAAAATACGTCACACACCTTAGGGTCTAGACAAAATATAATTCCGTGGTTTGTCGAAAATACGTCACACACCTTAGGGGCTAGACAAAATATCATTTCGTGGATTGTGAAAATACGTCACACACTTTAGGGGGTATCCAAAGTATAATTCCGTTGATTGTCGAAAATACGTCACACACCTTAGGGGCTAGACAAAATATAATTCCGTACTATTCCGTCAATTATCGAAAATACTATATGTTTGAACCATATATAACATATGGTTTGTACTTTTGTCAATCGTTATCATTTTGGCATGAGCCTCTGATCTATGTATTTCTACCACTTAGCTATACATCGCTTTGTTCCATATTGAGGTGTAGTGTTACTTGTCATCCATGTTCACTATCCATCATTTTTTAAGGCACTATGCATCAATCAATCAAATACACAACCGATATTTTTTGGAAGGTGACAAAATTTCAGGTTGTACAAAAATCGAACTTAAGTAATCCGAATAAGATTATTTTGCTATCGCTACACCACCACGCCAGACGTTAAAATATTAATCCAAAAACTGGAAAATACATTTGGTTTGTTAACACAACACACACACACACACACACACTTCGATAGAGTCATCTTTATTGAGTTTCTTTATTTCTTACCAGTGTGTGTGTGACTATAAAGATGAGTTTAGAGAATGATTTTCAAATTTTAATCATTGAGAATCATTTCATAGTACTTAGAAGTATTTTTCCGCGACTTCGATTCCGATCCGATACGATTTCCACAGGAACTGTGCACAGCTTTTCCAACATTTTTGACGATATGGTTGGCGTAGTGGTTGAGTGATCGACTGCTGTGCTGCGTGTCGCGGGTTCGATTCCCGCACGGAACAAATTTTTGTATGACCTATAGATAGTTGTTCCGGATCTGGGTGTCTTTTGTATGTGAGTTTAAATGTTTAACCTACTCTCGATACAGGAAGAAATTCCTAGTGAGGGACAATGTTTTTTTAAAAAAAAACATACAATCTTAGCCACAGCAGGAAGCCAGGTAATCTGGAGCCAGTCTTCCCAATGGCCAGTGATGGGAAGACTGACCTTTGTGTTACCCAGTTATTTGGTCAGTCGTTCCATGTAAAATACACAAAATACATATCCTACCTACCTACTCATTCTAGTGTCTCCAACATTTTGATATAATTCTACCTCACACAGACGCACAGCATACACACACACTTTGTTAAGTGACGCAACTTTAATCTGAGGTTTACTTAATTCCATTGTTTGTTCGCAATTAACCCGCTTCAAAGACACCAATTTGGTACACTCGTGGCGACAAGTGTTACGGAAAAGTTGAGTACAGAAGCTTCAAATAATATTCTTGTAATAATGGAAGGTTTAGTTTGATTCTTATATGGATACTGATCAAACACTAAGCCAGTGGTCGAAAATCTAACCCTAGCAACTACAGTGAAAACCGTTTATAGCGACTTCGCTTAAAACAACGTACTGGATAATACGACGCAATATAAATGTCCCGTTTAAGGAACTATGTGCAATTGTATACGTTGTTTATAACGACTGTCAGCTATAACAACGGCATTTTAACGCACCCTTCAACGTCGTTTTAAACAGTTTTGACTGTAGTAGTCAGTCTTATAAGCCTACCAAACTATTTCCAACCACTGTAACTCTTAGCCAGTCTCTCTTTTTCTGTATTCCTTTGATTTATACGTTTCCTCATCATCAGCCTTATAATGTTCCCACTGTTGGGGCACAGGCATCCTCTCTGTGAGGGACGTAATTGGCCTTAATCCACCATGCGAGCCCAATGCGGGTTGGTGAATGTCACATGTCTTCGAATTCCGACATGCCGGTTTCCTCACGATGTTATCCTTCACCGTTTTAGAGCAGTGATGATGAAATAATATACACAAAGTACAGCGCCTGCCTAGCGTTTCCTCATCAGGTGGATGCAAATAAGACAACTGACAGGGCTTCCATTTTGGGAGAGAAAACCAGCAAGTAAAGAACTATACTGACTAAGTTGAAGACGACGATGTTGCTACTTTCTACCCAACATAGCCTCAAACATGGTATACAAAACAATTGAAAGCATGGAACTTTCCGCTCGCTAATAGAAAAAGTAATGTCAACTGTTCGTCGAAACTTCGTTTTCAGGAAAAATGTTGTCTCGGTGAATTGCACCAGTGAAACTGAAAGCTGAGTACAAGAGCCGTCAGTGTCATCATTGCTTAGAATCATGACACGGTCATTTCTGTTTTTGTCGTTTGATTATGATATCTACCTATTTGTATGTACTTACTACTATGATATTCAAATAAACAGATATGTTATGAGCGCGCGCATTGTTAAGACTCGAATAGGTCACAATTGTGACCTTTAGTCTTTAGTTTATGTGACGCATGGCGAAGAGCGATAGGCTTTGTGGTAACAAAAACAAAATAAAAAAATGCCATCGTGTGTATTTAGAAATTGTACCAATTATGATACCAAAGTACATAAAACAGAAGGGATCTTATACCATATGTAAGTACGCAATACGCCTCAATTAACTAATTTATTTAATTTTTTTCCTAATATTCTGATATTTGGTGGTTAGAAAAAGATAACTACATTGGTGGTCAGAATAATGTTTGTTTACATTCACACGCAAGTGACAAACACTAGCTGTTTTTTTTTTCTTGTTGGTTTTTATCAAGCCATCCCTTTCGACTTGTAGTGAAATGTCAGATGAATGAAAAGTGTGTATGTGTGCTGCCGCTGCTGCGCGGAACACTTTTTTCAATTGTTTTGTGAGTGTATAACGTATCTGTTTATTTGAATATCATTGACTTACTACATACACACAAACAGTTAGTATTGGTTGGTGTGGTAGTAGTGTAGTTTTAGTGTTTTTTACCAATTTACATATTTTTGTGTTTGTTAATAGACTAATATTTTATTTAATAATTTATCTCATCCAATTATCGTGTGTGTCAGTGATGGTCTGAAACACAGGTTTGAAAGAACCTAAATGGGGCAGGTCCTTATCAAAAATAGAAATTCTTGTTGTTAAAAATATTTTAGTTATAGTTTACATAATTATAAGCTATTTATACCATTGTTTTAGAAATTATTACTTCACCTAAAAAAAATTATTTATTCTTATTCTTACCTATTGTACATTTTTGTGTACGTTTTTACTTTTTAACAAATTATTATTATTCTTATTTTTTTATATAAGATTAGGTTTGCTGATTGCATTCAGCTTCATTGCGTGTGCATTTCACGGTGGTTAGTTACATTGGTGAAAATCACCCTAACAATATTACTTCTCTTTAACACTTGTGTCCTCGCGAGTACAGTCAGCAGTAACATGATCGCTGCTCGCTTGATCGCCTCGCTCCGATATACCTCTTGTTTGCCTTCTCTGTTTGACTGTACACCGCTCACGCCATCTCATACCATCGCCATGCCTTGCCCACTATTTGGACATTTTAGAAACTTGAATTTCCATTTTCTGTGCACGTATGTACCCCGAAATGTATTTTTTACTATTTTATTTTTACCGCCACAAAACTCCATTATTATCTTTAAATCAATGGTATAAAGGTGAGAATTGAATTTGGGAAGTGTAAAACTAATTTGGTTTTCCAACGGTATGTGCAAACAAAATAGGTTAATAATAACACAATGATTTTAAATCTTATTTACATTGGTATAAGGTTGAGAAGGAATGCAAATATATTTGTCATTGTAATAGGTTTCCTAATACTGTTTGTTAAGTTTTAACATAGATTTACTAATGACATTTTTACGGTTTCGAATTTTTTGTTTAATTCTTAGATTATTTTTCCTCAATTAGTTTTTATTCAGAGAATTTTATTTTAAGTTTAGAATCATAGCTTGACTAACTTTTTCGATTGCAACTAAGTTATCGCTCAATCAACTCAAAGTAAAAAAATGGAAGTGATACTGAATATGCATTAAGCTTAAGCCTTGTCTTAAGACAACATGTAAGATATTACGGTCAGTTTCTGAATAAATACTTTAGAGTTAAGAACGTGAACACACCGTATTTTAAAACGCCAAGGTTTGCCAGATTTTCAGGTTAAAGTTAAGTTTGGCGAATAAAATATTCAACTTCAAATTCTTAATTCAGAAATTGGGGGTAAATCAAATCAAGTAATCACTGTCCCAGTGTCTGTTGGCCAATTGTTCGTTGGGTGAAAAGTTATTGGTCAAAACATTCTTTTGGTTAAGCATTCACTGACGTAGAATTATGTTGGCGAAACGTTCGTGGGTGAAGAGTTATTTGGATGAAAAGTTAGTGGATTAATGATTTTGTTGAAAACGGTTTATGGGCCAATCGACTGTTGGCAAAACGATTCAGACTCTGGAACGTCTTATGGTAACTACACAAATAGATGGTAAAAGATCAAGATGCCGAAGCCCCGAGTGGTGGTCGGATCAGGCATCTAGAAATGCCTATCAGCACCGCATTCCACCGGTTTGCTGATTCGTAACAGATGGAGAAAAGCCGTTGAAAATTTGAACTACTCACAGCGTCGACGATTCTCTGCAGTGGGAATGCGAGAGAATCAATCTTTTACAATGTTTGTAAGCCCTGCTATCACATTACTGACTTGCTTAATGGAAAAAAAATCACCACGACATAGACCATATTCTTATATCGAGAAGCAGAAGAAATCTTGATCCTAACTAAAACTCAACATATTGTTTTGTTTAAACCAGCATCATCCTCTCCATTGCATAAAAACTTCACTAAAGCTTTCTCTAAGAAAAAAACCTTTAATAAACCCATACCTACCTGCTACCATACATTCACTAATTTATCCATACAACCAATTTTTTTATTCCCATTCATGTTGAAACCACAAAAACTAACATTAGATGAACAATTGCCCAACAGTGGGGAACATGATACTCATGTAAACTGATATTATTATAGAACACTATTATTCATTGAATAATAATTGTTCTCTTTGTTATTATTTTGTGAATTGTATTGATGTTTTAGATAATATTTTGCAAGTAAGGTATTCGTGTGGAAGTTTATTTGTGTTTAATAGTTTAATGTGGTTATTTGGCAATGTTATTTGGAAGGCAAATGTAGTGTGAATCCGTTACAGTGTTTGTGTTTATGCATTGCATTGTAAACTCTACTACGTTACAACTTTGTTTTCCGAAATCGTTGTCTTGTTGCTTTTTTTTATGTTTTTCGACACCGACTTCATAATACGAAAATATTTTTCGCTTCTTAGTGTTTTGCATTAGAAGTCGGTACATAAAAATAGATAGAAACATCCGAACTGAGAACCACATCATTTTAGGGACGTCGATTAAAAACGAAACATGAAACCAATTATAAATTAGTCTTACAATGTTAGGCCCTTACTACATTTTGAGTAACAGAGTTAAAAAGTGCTTGTGTATTTTTTTAAATACACTGAAACATTCTCGATTAAGACATAAGATGACCACTCGATTAAGACATACCATGACGACGTTACCATGACGACTTTTCTCTCAAGGGGTAGGCAGACCATGAGTTGGTTCTATTTGATCTTAACCAATACCATAATGAAATAAAATTAATTGTTTACGAAGTCAAGCTCTGGATTCTGAAAATACTGATTCAATTCCAAAATATATTTCTTTGACAATCAATGCTATAACCAAGTTTCATACATCATCATCATCATTATTTCAGCCGAAAGATGTCCACTGCTGGGCATAGGACTCCCCCAGACGTCGCCAGATTGACCGATTCCGTGCGTCTCGAATCCAGCGGATTCCCGCAACCTTGACCAGGTCATCGGTTACTCGGTCTGCCACTTAAGTTTCGCAATTCTTCGGGCTATGTCGGTTCTCCTGCCGATATCCTCATTTCTGATATGATCACGGAAACGCGCAGCATAGTGTTTCTTAACCCTTAAAAATGTACAGTTCGTGTGGGCCTGTAGGATATGGCAAAAACCTTAGTACGAAAATAATGGCATGAAATCTTAGTATGAAACTAATGTAATGCACGCACATCTTAACCTTCAAATATCACTTAAAAACAACTTATCCAAACAACACAAGCTACCATGTCACTCAATACACGTTAATAGCTCCAAACCCAAGGCTACCACATATCCACACAAAGCAAAGGGTTTCAATTGATCTCCATACTACCTGCCATGAGTACCATTGTGCTGAAAGAAACCTATTCATACAATTAAAACTGCGGTGAACAGCTGATGGTATGGGTATTAAATGACAGGGATTTAGAAAAACAGTAAGTAATACGGTGTGTGTTTTCAAAGGTTCTGAAGTAACTTTTTGACGAACAGCAATCTTCTTCTACATTGCATGTGAGAATGTGGCTCTGGGAACCCCACAGGCCTCTGACTTGGTTATTACAGACACGACAACAATGAGGCTATGCCCAGCTATGGACTGCTGAAGTTTGGACCAATTGATTGGCGATGGTATGAAAAGCATTGAACAGTGTCGACGAAATAAAATGTGAAACAATTATGACCGTATTAAAAACTGAAATCGAAATGCCTCGCTTGCTATCAAGTAACTAGGAAAGTAATAGATACTATCTACATACTACTTACATCATCATCAGCCTATTAATGTTCCCACTGCTGGGAAACAGGCCTCCTCTCTGTGAGAGGGAATGGGCCGTAATCCACCACGCGGGCCCAGTACGGGTTGGCGTATGTCACATGTATTCGAACTTTTGTTTCTTTGACATGCTGTTTTCCTTCAACGTTTTGAGAGCAGTGGTGGTCAAATAATTTACAGAAAATAAAGTGCCTGCCTGGGTTTGAACCCACGACCTACGCTTGTAAGTCGCGGCTGATACCACTGGGCCACCACTGCACACACTACTTACATAATTATGTAAAATTGTGGGTTGATGATACCAAGTTCTTTCATTGAAAGAGTCTGGCAAACGAAAGTAGACACTCGAATTATTTGCAAACTTTTTATATGGCAATGCTATACTAATAAAAACCTGTTTTTTTATGGTCTTGATAATAGCATTTAATAAGTGAAAAATGAATGAAACAAAATTAAAAGTGGACGGGAGATGTTGTTTCGCATGTGGTCTAAATATCAAGAAAAACAACAGGAGAAAGACGCCCAATTGAAATAAAAACAAGATTGTTTACTTGTGGTCTGAATAAACCAAAATTATTATAGAATACTGTTATTTTTATTTATTCAGATTGATACATAATATCTAAAGTATTACCTACCTAAAGTACCTAAAGTAATAGTAGTATTATAGTAGTTAAAATAAATAATTCTAAAGTATCAAATTAGGTTATTCCAGGTATTTCAAACTAGCTTTAAGGTTTTATACTGATATTTTTTAAATTTGCCGCGTTTTTTCAGTCTCTACTTTCGTTTGCCAGACTCTACCTATTTACAGGACTGCTCTGCTCACTGGGTCACTTCAGCTGCCTTTAAATCATTGTAAGTCGTGTCATTCCTGATATTTTGGAACCGACACTTCGTATTCTATGCTGCGTTTTTCATAATAAAACATAATTACGGTCCATCAAGATGAAGGAGGTTATGTCGGTAAGGAAATGATTACAATTCGAAAGGTTGATCGGAATCGGCTTTACTGTACACAGAGTAAACACTGTGGTTATCTGATCAATACGATGGTATTGTATTGTTTGAGACTATTGTCGTATTGTGGTATGAGCAATTAATGTGTGCTTCGGTTCTGAAAGGATTCTTTCCGGTTTAAAGGGTTTTTCTTTGTTGCGACAATAGTCATTCACTTGAATTCGTTCATTCGAATGTATTGCAACTTTCATTATCATCATCTGCTTAGCTTTTTTAAAACCATTTTAGGCGGCCTCTTGCCTATGAAAATTCATGAAAGAAAAAATGGACACATGCCATAAAAACAGCATCTTCAACATAATAGTTTGAGGACTCGTTCTGGCTAGCAAAGCTGTTTCTATCCAGTCCTTTCATTTTGTTACTCACTAGTGGTTCATTAATTTCATAGCCATCAAATATGTAATACGGAACTCTAAATGACGATTTGTATAAATAAGGTTTGTAAGGAAATGATTACAAATCGAAAGTTTGATCTAAATCGGTTTTCCTGTCGCAGAGAAAGCAATCTGATCAATACGATGGTATTGTGTTGTTTGAGACTATTGTCGTATTTTATTGTGGTATAAGCAATTAAATGTGTGGTTTGATTTCGAAAGGATTCTTTCCGGTTACAAGAGTTCTTGTGTTACGGAAACAGAAGGCTGGGTCTGTGGGTGTTTATATTTCACTATTGCGCTGTTGCGGTTGGTTCGATGTCATTGATGGCGCTGGTCAAAATGTAATAGATTGATCACGTAACTTGTATCGAAAAGTCGTATCGTGTCGTATCCATAACATTTTTGCGAATACTTTCATTGTGCACACAGCTACGGAGTGGAATTCCCTGCCGGAGTCTTTGTTCCCAGAATGCTACAACCTTAGGGTGACTTAAATAGTCAAGATTGAATAGGTTACTTCTAGGCAAACGTGGTGCACCGTCGAGCACATCATCGCTTACCATCAGGCGAGATAGTGAGCATGTTACGCATGGTCAACCTTAATAGATGGCTGCATCGGCATACCTGCATATACATTGCACACGGCACCTACGGGCACGAAACGCAAGCTCAGCATAACGTGACCAATTGACGTCAATCGAACCTTTCCATAGAAACATAAAAACGTGGAGCGGCACTTTTGGATCTGACATCGACCAATTGACACTTTAGTATAATTAGTCGTAATTTCAATACTTTGTAATACAGTAATAAATTAGTTTATTAAAATAAATTTGCATTTTTTAGGATCCTCCGGTTGCACCCATCGTAATTGGCGCAGTCGGTAGGATAGTCCAGTAAATTCAGTGAATCGATCACCGACAACGGGCTATTCGAACCTACGGGTGTGCGGCTACGGAGGAGTATCCGAATATCGATACCACAGAGAGATGCAGATTTGGTAAGTACCTAGATCTACTAGAGTTGCTCGCCTTCCTATATTTTAGTATCCTTTGTGTAATTTCCTTTTTTTTTCCTCTGTGTTTCCTTTGTGTTAATTTCCTCAAGTGTTTCTATTAAACTTTCAAAATTTTTCACCCACGTATATCACGGACTCCTAAGTCGAGTATTTCTAATAGGAACTCGCAAATCGATGCGAATAGGAATTTAGATACTATATTAGAAGATAGTGAAAGTGTAGAATCTTGCTTAATCATAGAGAATAATTTAACTAACAAAATGAGTACCGATTTGGTAGATCAAGTTTACAAGGCCTTACGCCTCGTTCCCGAATTCGACGGGAACCCGAACGTGCTCACGCGGTTTGTACGTTTATGTGACCAACTTGTCGCGCAATTTGTTAAGGCAGAGCCAGGTTACGAACTAAGTAATTTATCCTTGTTGAACGGCATACTTAATAAAGTTACCGGAAATGCCGCCCGCAGAATAAATTCAAATGGCATTCCCGAAACCTGGCAGGGTATTAGAAACGCCCTGATTAATAACTTCTCGGACCAGCGGGACGAGACCGCCTTATACAATGATTTGGCCCTGTTAACGCAAAAGAATTTATCACCACCGGAATTTTACGAAAAGTGCCAAACTTTATTTAGTACAATTATGACGTATGTGACCTTGCATGAGTCCATATCTACTACCATCGAGGCCAAACGGGCACTATATAAAAAATTAACCCTACAGGCATTCGTTCGTGGCCTAAAAGAACCTTTAGGCTCGCGTATTAGGTGCATGCGACCCGACACCATCGAAAAGGCCCTCGAGTTTGTGCACGAGGAAATTAACACCATGTACTTACAGCAGCGTAATGACCATTTGCCGGAGCGGAGACCTGTGCAGTCTACGTCTTCATTTAATCCCAGTACGTATCAGATTAAGCCATTTAATTTGCATACTCCACAGCCAGTCACTTTTTCAGCGCCGTTTAATCAGCCCGGTCCCTCCAAAAGTTTTTATCAGCCACAACCGCCAAGGCCAATGCAAGCTTGGGGACCCCAAGTGCCTTTCAATCGCGGTCCCACGCGAACCCAACAAATGTTAAGCGCACCCCCGCCTAACCATAGGCCCCAGAGCAACGTGTTCCGATTGCCTCAACAAAGGCCTAGTTACACGCCCATCAATAATGGCCCTAAGCCCATGAGTGGTGTAAGCCACTTTGTTCCTAAACCTATGCCGAGACCTTCGACAGGACATGACTGGACTCAACAAGGAAATCCACCTCCCAGTAACTACTTTAGGACTCGTGAGATGAATGTTAACGAAGTAGACTTTTACGACTATTATGAATACCCCGACTATGCCTATAATGACTATTACGACCAGTTCTACCCTGTACCTTACAATTACGAACCTGTGTATGAGCCACTAGCTCATAGTGATTATGTTCCTGTGCACGTAGAGGAACATCAGAATGTGCCTGAAGGAACATCTGCCCAAGGAACGTCTGCTGAAGGCCAGGATTTTCATACAGCCCCGAAATCAGACAAACCAAAATAGAGATTAACTTACAAACCCAGAGACAACTTCCATTCATTCAGATTGCTAATCCACCCATTAAACTATTAGTAGATACCGGGGCGAACCTATCTTTTATTAGCCCGAACGTTGTAGAAAGATTTTATCATCATATCCAGTGTAATTATGAGCCTTTCGAAGTCACTAACATCCACGCGACAACTCGTAATAATTATTCCATTACTATACCGTGCTTCCCGGAATTCGGAGAAACCTGTGACATTACCCTATACATTTACAAGTTCCACAATTATTTTGACGGCTTAGTAGGCTTAGACTTACTAGAAAAGTTAGAGTCTAATATAGATCTAAAGAATAAGGTTCTTGTTACACGTAATTCATCTAATCCCTTGCGAATGTATGATTCACGTAATTGTAATCTTTACGAGGACATAGTACCCGCTAATTCATCCAAATTAGCTAGAGTCCCCATTAATCTTCATGATGGTGACGTAATAATATCAGAGCAGACTATTTCCAATTGCACTATTCGCGACTGTGTTACTTCTGTTAAAAATAACCGTGGCATCATAGAAATAACTAATCCAACTAAACATGATGTAGTTTTCTCAATGGACAGGCCAGTTACCGCGGAACTTTTTAACGAGCAAAGCGCGACCATCTATCAGCCTAGCGATCGCGTATCCGAGGTATTATCAAAACTACGCACTGACCATCTGAATCCTGAAGAACGAGCCAACCTAGAATCTCTTTGTGCACAATATGCTGACGTTTTCTATATCGATGGTGAACCTCTAACTTTCACCAATAAGATAAAGCATAGTATTCATACCACCGACGAATTACCTGTCTATACTAAGACCTATAGATATCCTTTTGTTCACAGACAGGAAGTTCAGGATCAGATTAGCAAAATGTTAGACCAAGGGATAATCCGTCCCTCGCAGTCAGCCTGGAGCTCACCCATCTGGGTAGTTCCAAAAAAATCTGATGCGTCCGGAAAGACTAAATGGCGCATAGTCATTGATTTTCGTAAGGTCAACGAGAAAACCCTCGATGACAAGTACCCAATCCCCAATATTAATGACATCTTAGATAAACTTGGTAACTGTCATTACTTCACAACTCTAGACCTTGCAAGTGGATTTTACCAGGTAGAAATGGACCCAGCCGATATTCACAAAACGGCCTTCAATGTAGAACATGGGCACTTTGAATTTTTACGCATGCCCATGGGTCTCAAAAATTCTCCATCCACGTTTCAACGCGTGATGGATAATGTCCTCAGGGACCTCCAAAATGTCATATGTCTCGTATATCTCGATGACATAGTCGTTTTTAGTGTTTCCTTACAGGAACACATGGTAAATTTAGAAAAAGTATTCAAGAGATTAAGGGAATCAAACTTTAAGATCCAGATGGATAAGTCGGAATTTTTAAAGCTTGAAACTTCATACTTAGGTCACGTAATAAGTAAGGACGGTATTAAGCCTAACCCCGATAAGATCATCGCCATCCAGAAATTCCCTATTCCTAAGACAGCTACCGAGATCAAACGCTTTTTAGGCCTGTTAGGATACTATAGGAAATTTATTCCTGACTTTGCGCGCATTACGAAACCCATGACGCAATGTCTCAAGAAAGGTTCTAGGATCACCTTCAATGACCCTAACTACATCGACTGTTTTGAAAAGTGCAAATTACTACTGACTAACGACCCTATACTGCAGTACCCTGACTTTTCTAAGGAATTTGTGCTTACGACTGACGCATCTAACTTTGCCATAGGAGCTGTCCTTTCTCAAGGACCTATAGGACAAGATAAGCCCTTAGCATACGCGTCCAGGACATTAAACTCCAGTGAGATTAACTATAGTGTAATCGAGAAGGAGTTATTAGCCATAGTTTGGGCTACTAAATACTTTCGTCCATACTTGTTTGGGAGAAAGTTTAAGATAGTTACAGACCATAAACCCTTACAATGGGTTATGAGCCTTAAAGAACCAGGCTCCAGACTCACACGTTGGAGACTTAAGTTGAGTGAATACAATTTTACTACAGTATACAAGCAAGGCAAAAAGAACACTAACGCCGACGCATTGTCCCGCATTGAAATCAACAACGAGGACGCTATGTCTATAGCGGTAAATGTATCTGAAAAGCCTCACTCAACAGCAGGTTCTGAAACACTGACAGCCCCTACAAACAACCCTGACATATTCGACAACTCTGACACAGCAACTGTTCACACTAGTAACGAAGCCCCTATTCTAGAAGTGCCAATATCAGACGAACCCTTAAATAAATTCAGTAGACAAATCTGTTTTGTACTTGTAGGCGATATTAAAAAACGACCGACAGTGAGTAAGCCATTTGAAACGCATACCCGAACTACCATTCAACTATCTGAGTCTAACCTGACTAACGACGTTATTAATGCAGTTAAAGAATATGTGAACCCTAAAGTCAAAACCGGTTTAATCATCCATCCTCCTCTTGCCATGTATAAAATAATCCCCATAATTCAAGACAACTTCAAAAGCTCTTCAATGAACATGGTTCTAACTAAAGTTGAATTAGAGAATGTTAAAGACTACCTGCGTCAACAAGACATCATAAAGAAATACCACGAAGGTAAAACAAATCATCGCGGTATCACTGAATGTTACTTAGCCCTATCTTCTAAATTCTACTGGCCTAAGATGAAAGAACACATCTCCAAGTACATAAATGAGTGTACTATCTGTGGTCAGGCTAAGTACGACCGTCACCCCATCAAGCAAAGATTTAACATTGTACCACCCCCTAGTAAACCTTTTGAAATTATCCATCTAGATCTGTTCACAGCTCAAACAGAGAAATTCCTTACCATTGTAGACGCTTTCTCTAAGTATGCACAAGCTTATCACCTTAGAGATAGCACCGCTTTAAGTGTAGTACAAGCTCTACTTGTATTTTGCACCCACCATGGGGTCCCATTGACTACTGTCACGGACGGAGGCCCTGAATTCACAAATCAGATTTTCTTAGAATTCAACCGAGCTCATAAAATTATTCACCATAAAATATTAGCGCATTCCCCTAACGACAATGGCATAGTAGAAAGATTCCATTCTACCATTATAGAACATCTTAGGTTATTGAAATTAGAGAGACGAAATGAACCAGTCGTTAATCTTATGCCTTATGCCATCTTAGCGTACAATAGTTCGATCCATAGCTTCACAAAATGTAGACCCTTGGACTTGATAACTGGACACTTTGACCCTCGAGACCCAATAGATATTGACCTATCTGAACACTTACTGCAACAGTACTCACAAGACCATAGGAAACGAATGGGTCAAGTATACGACCTTATTAACCAGACATCCTTACATGACAGGACACAACTGACTGAAACCCGTAACAGGGACAGAGAACCCGAGAAGGACTATACCCCTGACCAGCAAATCTTTGTACGCAATCCCATGGCGTCTCGACAGAAGTTAGCCCCGCGTTATACGCAAGATACTCGCAGATCTTCCAATCCACATCTATACGAAGAAGAAACGCGGTCCAGTAGCAAAATCTCGCCTTAAGCGAAGTCCTAAAGATCCCACTTTGTTACAGGATAATACTATGGCTGATGACCCTACATCCGGCCCAAGGACAAGAGATAACAGTTGAATCACTTGACAATGGACCAGCACTACTTCCCTTCAAATTAGGAGCGGCAAAGATCGTTTCCCATTTCCATTCTTTCCTAAGTCATATAGATTTAGAGAATATCCATCTTCAAATTGAAGTGGTAAAAACACAGATGGCTGAATTAAGTCCCTTAGTTAACAATAAAACCTTATTCCTATTCGACCCTCATCTGAAACATCTCAATAGTAAAATCAA
Source organism: Orthosia cruda (assembly GCA_964057195.1). Taxonomy (NCBI): domain Eukaryota; kingdom Metazoa; phylum Arthropoda; class Insecta; order Lepidoptera; family Noctuidae; genus Orthosia; species Orthosia cruda. The sequence continues at coordinate 17,819,598 of OZ059833.1, read as the reverse complement.
TTTAATTACTAGTAAAATTAGTATGTTTGAATCAACTCGTAGTAAAAGAGGCCTTATCGACGGTTTGGGTTCTGTAATAAAATCAATTTCTGGTAATTTAGACTACACCGATGCACTTAAATACGAAAACGCCATAAACACCTTACGTAATAATGAGCATAAATTAGAATTAGAAATTAATAACCATGTTAGTTTAAATAGTAAATTTATTTCACGTAGCTCTCAAATAATAGATAGTATAATTTCAAATCAAGATAAGATGAGTAAAGCACTAAACTTAATTTTGGAAAGTAACGCTAATAGGGATACAGATTTAATTAAATACGCCCATCTGGCCCAACATCTGTTAATCTTAGGAGATAATGTAGAAGATCTTTATGAAGAATTACGAAGTTTAGAGAACACCCTAACATTTATTCGTGCGTCGAGTACCCCGTACTCTTTATTTAATTTAGATGAAATTAAGTATATGTTAGGTAAATTAAGGATTTTATATGCTAATGACGAAATCCTTGACGTAGAAATTAGGCATTTTTATGAAATAATTAAACTAGGTTACTTCTATTCTAATAAGCAGATAGTAGTAGTTATAAAAGTCCCGATAGTTGTTTCCTCCACATATAATTTGTACAAACTTTCCCTTGTTCCTAACAGAAACCACGAAACTCTTATACCACCCTCACCTTTCGTAGCACTCTCTAGCTCAGACTCTAGGTACATAGAGACAGAATGTCCGAAGGTAAACTCCATATATCTCTGTGAGTCAACAGCCAACCTACAAATCCAGAGCAAACCAGATTGTATCCAGCATCTCATAGTCCATCAAGAACTTCAACCCAGCTGCAAGCTGACACCCGTAGCTCTCACCACCGAAGCCCTGGAAACCCTGGACGACAAGCATTATACCTTAAGTTTTCCTGTACCAACAAAAGTGAAGATGTCTTGCGGTCAAGAACAGTACCGGACCCTACGAGGCAGCTATTTGGCAATCATTCCCCACAACTGTAACCTGAGAACACCCGCCTTCACCATCTCCAACACTGACGACCACATCAAAGGACATGTCGTGAAGATCACTGAGATGCCCCTATACAACGAGTCGAGGCCTGAAAATTATCCGAAGCTCATCCTAAATTCGCCAAATCTACAAAAACTTCACACGCTTAGCAACGAGATAGCGACGCAACTGCCTGTACATTTAGATGACGTCACCGATCCCGTCATTTACCACACTACTATACCCATGTACCTCGCACTATCCGGTACATGCGCACTCATCGCCACTCTAATCTATCGTCGGCTACGCATAAGAAAAGCATCCAGAGAAATCACAGAAAACTTCAACAGCAACCCTGAAGTCGTCTACGCAATCCCACCACCACGCACTATCAACCCAAGCCAAATAAGGATTGACCCTGGATGTCTACCAGCGACCATCTTGAACAAGTCCATCGATACTCGCTGTTCTACGGGGGGAGGTGTTACGCATGGTCAACCTTAATAGATCGCTGCATCGGCATACCTGCATATACATTGCACACGGCACCTACGGGCACGAAACGCAAGCTCAGCATAACGTGACCAATTGACGTCAATCGAACCTTTCCATAGAAACATAAAAACGTGGAGCGGCACTTTTGGATCTGACATCGACCAATTGACACTTTAGTATAATTAGTCGTAATTTCAATACTTTGTAATACAGTAATAAATTAGTTTATTAAAATAAATTTGCATTTTTTTGGATCCTCCGGTTGCACCCATCGTAATTAGCAAACAACCTTTTCACTTTGTTTATTTACAAAAATTTCTTACATAATAGTAATCTTTTCACCATTATTTAGTTTTTTTATTTTGACAGCCGACGCTGACCACAGATAGAGATTGGCGCGCTCTGTCGTTTGTCTACGGTTTCGACAAATGATAATGGAGCCGTCAGGATTTTGGTCGTATATTTATTGTGTTTTATTCATATATTTGTCTACGTTATACACATACATACTGTGACTCACCTTCTGTGTTTATACTATTTTGTTATTATTTATCTTATTCTATTTTATTGCTTTAAATATTGTATGTTCCGTTTCCGTGAATGTGTCCGTGGCATCAACAGTGGGCCCTATCAGAATATCAGCGCAGCGTTATTTTCTTTTTAATATCGTTGCACATGCCTTTTTGGTCTCGCACGGGGTTATTTATTTTAATTTTTTATTATTGTTTGTTTTGCTTATCTCGTGTCTCCTGTGCGGGTCACAAATAAATATTTTTCTTTCTTTCTTTCAAACGCGAGCAGACCGAAAAAGAAATAAGGTTATTTTTCCAATCGTTATCGCCACGCTTTCGATTATAGAATGTCACTTGTCTAGTGCCTCTGAACCAGCTGCTATTCATTTGCTCAAATCAAGATGGTTTCCGTTAGTAACAGTTGATTCTTTTCTTCATCTTATACTCTTGTGCTGTTTTCAATTCAGTCTACTAAATATTATTTTTATGTTTTCAGATGGCCAACCTAATGATGACATCCGCAATTCTCGAATCAGTGCAGATGTGTTGTCATTCTAGAGAAAAATGTCTCATGTTATGTCAAGAACCAGGGCAACCGAGTTAATAAAAAATAGAGAAAACAACGTTTTCTAAAATTGAAACCTAGCTAGATCGATTTATTTCCCCTAGAAATCCCCTGCTACTAAATTTCATGAAAATCGTTATAGCCGTTTCCGAGATTCAGATTGTTTATATACAAGAATTGCTCGTTTAAAGGTAGATAGATTAGATAACACCGGCGGCGTCGGCAACCATCTTCAAAACTTCAAATCGGAACTCAACAAAGATGCTTGACGGAAAACGGTAAAACTTCCCCGGACAAGCTCCATCAGAGAAAGCTCTACTACTATTTAAACATGAAACTTAATACATAATTATAATAATTTTAATCAAATTATTTATCCACCGATCACATTAACCTTTCAACTGATTTCTCTAAAGCGTGGCGGTTACAAAGGTATTGTAAGCACGTTTACAAACCAGCAAGGGGTCCAATTAGTAATAAATCTCTTATTTATCAAACTATTACTTATCGGTTTAAAGTAGCCACGCCTTTAACAATAAACGAACAATAACAACCGTTTAGCTAAAAGATTATAACTTGAATAACTATTCACAACTTAATAATGACCTTATTCAATAAATAATAAAGGTCAATTCAAAATAAATTCATAAAACAATAATTTAGAGTGTTTTCATTTTTATTGCCGTCACAAAAATCTATTAAAAACTCTATCGAAATCAAAATAAGAACGACAATCGAATAAAAAACAAAAAGTCTGCATTATTTTTAAAAAAATAATTCAATAACAATTATTTGAAGCACCATTATTATTTAGTGAATAAATAAAGGAAATAATAAAACAATGTGTAGTGTTCTCGTTACGGTGCTCGAGTTGAATGCAAGTCAATAGGTATCGTGTGGCGACTCAAATGTAGGGTGAACTTTGAGGTCGAATGCAGTTGCATTGTTTGGAAAGTTATTGATTAATTGTGATACCTTTGTGGGGAGGCCGGGCAGAAGTAATCGAGATAATTGCTTGAATATCAGTTACTAAAACGCTCAGTTGGGAGTGGAATGTTAGAGAGAACATACTGCGTTATTGTGGTCTAGTTTCATTCAACTTTTTACCTTGAAATCTTGTGTAAAGCATAAAAATCATATTAGCACAATACGCACTTAATAATTACGTTATTTATAAACACACGGTTCTCATAATCAGCCTTTAGGTTTTTTGATAATAATGGCTTGCTTTCTGTGATTCAACTTTGCCATTTCCACTGGGCCACTATTTCTCTCACTCTCCGACTCAACACTGTTCAACATATTGAAACTTGCTTATCTAAATGATGAAAATTTTGATATGGCGTCTTGGATATTTTTCCCGGTACGGTTAACGAATTATTAAGAGGCTCATTGGCGACGTTAAACTGGTGGATGTGGAGCTTCACAGCTTGGCTCATCGCCGTATGGTTATCTGTGTGTCGGTCTTCTACAGACTGTACTTTAGCGAGTGTGCTCATGAACTCCACGACCTCATACCACTGGACCCATCCGCCACCGGACATCTAGACGCGCTGCAAGTTACCATCCTCACCTAGTTGCTATTTCACCAATTCACACTAAGCGCTTCCAAACATCCTTCATAATGAGCACAGCAAAAGAGTGGAACTCACTACCTGCATCTGTGTTGCCTGAATTTCTTCAAAGTTAGAGTGAACAGGCTTCTTCTGGGTAAGCTCACTCCATCGTCGACATTGTCTCCGTTATCCTAACCATTCTGACCTAGACTACAGTCAAGAGCAGACCCACCATAAATAAAAATAAAAGTTTTACCATAAGGTACAGCATCCCTGCAGCAACCTAAGTACTTAAGTCGGGATTTGCATCAAACAGAGCTGATACAATCACCACACTTTAGCAAACCAATTGACAATCTTTACTTATTATCAAAGACTTTGATATCCTGTCAACATACGAGTATCTAAACCACGGATCGCAAACACACGAAGAAAAGTACCAAACACACTTTCTTATCAAGATCACACAATAATAAGCATCCTCAATACTCCCACAAGTCGTGGGATACCCACCTGCGTACAACGCAATCCTTTGGGTACAACTCGTGGGAGCTGCAACCGATATGGGGTTTGATACAGCGAATAGCAAGTGTGTGTCGCTTCAGGCGTTTGGGAGAAAAGGGTGGTTTTGTAAATTTCTGAAGCGTTTGTTAGTTTTGGTTTCGTTTGGTGTGTCTGTTTGTTTGTTTTACGAATAGTATGGAAGAAGTTCTATGTTATTGTATCTACATGAGTCAATTGTCAGTGATCGTTTGGGTCTGTATTTTCAAAAGTGAATTAACAAGGTTGAAAATACTTCTATCTATCTATATCGTATTTTGACGAGGCATGTTAGAAGCATATCGATATTATACAGTTTGTATGGTTAATTATTTATTGTTTCCATATTTGACTATCCAAAATGTGTAAAGTTTGCGCAACAATAATGTGTTTCTGACACGATGTAGAATCCACCTTAAAATTGTACAGTTACAAACGAGTGAAAATTATTGTACGTTGTTTTTTGTCTCTTTTTTATTTTTTATAATCTATAGGCTCGCGCTTGACCACTGTCTCACCTGATGGTAAGCGATGATGTGGTCGACGGTGAAGCACGCTTGCCTAGAAAACCCATTCACTCTTGACTTAAAGACCCCTAGATTGTAGCTATCGGGAAACACAGACTCCGGCAGGGAATTCCACTCCTTAGTTGTACGCATAATAAAAGTGTCCCTAAAACGTTTTGTGCGTTGGATGGGATGTCCACCATGTACCGGTGGCGCATTGCCGTACGTCTTGTTGTCCGATGGGCTGGGCGGAATCAAATTGTGCAGTTCCATCGCACACTCCTCGAAATGTAACCGATAAAAAACCGACAGTCTGGCCTCTCGGCGTCGATGTTCAAAGCTTTGGAGTTTCAAGGCGACCAGTGCATCGTTGCCAATAAGCCTCTTAGCCCGTTTGTCAATCGACTCAAGTGCACCAAATTGATATTTGGCAGATCCGGAACTTCCCGCAGCGAACGTGTTAACAGTCCTCTTTCTAAGTTAACTTATACTGAAAGTGTTTTTCTCATAAATGATTCTAGATGCAACAGCGTCAGTCTTTACACTAAACTAAAGCATGGTGACGCTCCAGACAAAGTAACATGCATTCGGAGGTGATGGTCAAAATGCCAAAATGTAATTATTTGATCACGAAACCTTTCAATAGAGCTTGGAAAACACACGTTTTTCTCATGCTTCTAGTCGTTATCTCGACGTGTTTCTTGATAAATTATCACTTTATATTGTATCTGGTGTTGCTTTTTTGTACGAGAGGAAGTGGTACAACCACATACATAAATCTAACTAGATAACGCAAGTCTCTCCATCTGTATGAAAACCAAGCGTGCGACTTTTCACACACAATTTAAAAACTAATTTACTTACCAATGAAAGAAAACATTTGCAATTCTTCGGCCAACTTTTTTTATACAGATTTTACAGCTCAATATGTCATAAAAAGGCATTTTTCTAGATTTCGGTGGCTTTCCAGTGCCGATAATGCTAAATGAAAAGCTCAAATTACGATCATTGGTCGTAATTTTACTCCGTTTTTTGACACGCGAAGTACATACATTCGCTACATCTAGTTAGATTTATATCTGTGGGTAAAACCATTAAATAGGTTACATTAAGTAGCTTCTTTGCGATAATAACCCAAATACTTACAACAAACAAACGACAAAACCAAACAAACAGTAGAAATTCTTAAAAAGTTAAAGGCTTCTGAAACACCCACAAAAACCAACAATTTTATCCTTTTTGTAACCATTGTGTTCCTATCTCCTGATCTACCATATTAGCGCAATTGTCCTGATCCAATGTTGGCAGAGCTTGGCACAAGTGTTGGTTTATCTTTGTCAAACGTTGGTGAACCATTGTTACAAGTGGCTTCTGGTCTGTTACAATAGGTTTTAGGGCGGCTTTTTTCGGTTTTTTGGAAATACATCCCTTTGGCGATTAGATCGTGATACTGATCGCCATGGGAATTGATTGTATCAATATCGGTTGGGGTTTTTGTGGCAACCTGTTGCATTTTTTGTTTTGATAGTTTTGGTTCTCTTTCTCAAATCAAATCTAAATATGTATTTGCTAGAAATACATTGTTCTGAATGGAAGATCTTAAAGCCTAAAAATAATTTTATTCTGCCTGCAAGCAAGCGTGCAAATTATTTATAATATAAATTGTTATTTAAAATTAACATTAACAACACTGATGCATTTCAATAAATTAATTAAATTACAAATGTCCATAAATCAACATTAAAGTTTCATCAACTCACTCAAAAGATATACTTAAATATGTGAAAATATAAAAAAATAATGACATACATTAAAAAAGTCAATAAAATAAAATGTCAAAAATCAAAACGACAATTAAATGAAAAATAAATGTCTAAAATTAGATTAAAACGTCAGAATTAAAAAGAAAAATACATCTCCTCCATACCTACAGCACCTAAAGCCTATAGCGGAACCTAAACGAGCGAGGTCCTAACTAAATAAGACCTCGAAATGAAAGACTAGTAGGGCTTATCATAATAAAACCCGAAGGGCCAAAGATTGAAACGTAAAACATCTAAAAAGGAAAATTATAATGATAAAGTCCCTGTTAACATAAATGGCTGAAAAAGATAAAGTTTTATCGTAGCTTTTCACAGCCAATTTAATTGGTAACATTTGGCATCATAACTTATTCACTGTCTTAAGAGCGTTTACAACACCAAAACCTTTATTAGTCTTTGAAATCACTTCTAAATTATTGCCCGACACCAACTCACTCAATTTATCATTGGAAGTATTATTTTCTTATAATTTATAGTGTGTGTGTGTGCACGAGCCATGATTCACACATACCAATACAGTAAATCTTTTCACTATTGATATTTTTTGCTACCCATTAGGAATAAATAAAATAGAAAAAGTTTCCACTTCCTAAAACTCAATTCAACTTGAAAAAAGATCGTGCGATTTTAACAGAATTAAATCTGTCGACAGTCCAACACTTGATCTTCGCAGAAGGCTCCCCTCAGACGGGCTGTTTGCACAATTTGCGATTATCCGCGTGGTCGCACGGACGACGCACGTGTGGTTTCGCCCTAATTTGCTTCCGTACGCCTTGCTGGCTCGCTGATTTGTTACATTTTAAATTTTGATGGCAGATTTTTTTAGGTTTGGATGTAGTAAGGTTTTTTTAGAAGCCGTTTAAGTTATGTTTTGTTAGTGGGGAAAGCGTCAATCAGTTTTGGTTGGTATTTAAATTATGATGACCAAAACTGAGCGCTTGGATTACGCTATTCATGCTAAAGTGTATTTTTAGGGTTCCGTACCCAAAGGGTAAAAACGGGACCCTATTACTATAAGACTCCTCGGTCCGTCTATCTGTCTGTCACCAGGCTGAATCTCATGAACCATGATAGCTAGACAGTTGAAATTTTGATGATCAGATGATGTATTTCTGTTGCCGCTATAACAACAAATACTAAAAAACAGAATAAAATAAATATTTAACTGGGGCTCCCATATAACAACCGTGATTATTTGCCGTTTTTGCGATAATGGTACGGAACCCTTCATGCGCGAGTCCGAGTCGCACTTATCGGCCAAGTTATATAAGTTTATAAACCTACACCTATCCCCTTGACCCCTTTGTGGGTGGCCGGTTAAAATATCTATCCTCAGTAGAAACTGGAATCGTTTAGAAAGAAGAAAGAAAGAAAAATATTTATTTGTGACCCGTACAGGAGACACGTAGGTATTTTCAAGGGATCTGGCTATTGGGCAGAGCCAACTCACGAAACTGAAGACCGACGATGGCAGGATCGTATCCGCCAAACCGGAGCTTCTCAGGGAGATCGAGACATTCTATGGGCAGTTGTACACATCGATCAGCAAGCCCGTTGCAAGTCTAGCAAACGACCCAAGAGCTAGATTGACCCGACACTATACCGAAGACATCCCGGACGTCAGCCTGTACGAGATTAGGATGGCTCTGAAACAGCTCAAAAACAACAAGGCGCCGGGTGATGACGGAATTACGGCCGAACTCCTGAAGGCGGGTGGAAAACCGGTCCTTAAGGCCCTTCAGAAGCTGTTTGATTCCGTCATACTCGAGGGCAAAACGCCACAGGCATGGTGCGGGGGTGTGGTGGTACTCTTCTTCAAGAAGGGCGACAGTGCCCGGTTGAAGAACTATAGGCCCATCTCACTTCTTAGCCATGTCTACAAGTTGTTTTCAAGAGTCATCACGAATCGTCTCGCGCGCAGGTTAGACGATTTCCAGCCCCCCGAACAAGCCGGATTCCGAAAAGGCTTTAGCACCGTAGACCACATACATACGCTGCGGCAGGTTATACAGAAGACCGAAGAGTATAACCTGCCTCTCTGTTTAGCGTTTGTGGACTACGAGAAAGCCTTCGATTCGATAGAGACTTGGGCTGTACTGCAGTCTCTCCAACGGTGCCAGATCGACTACCGGTACATTGAGGTGTTTAAGTGTTTGTACAAAAACGCCACCATGTCAGTCCGTCTTCAGGATCAGACCTCGAAACCAATCCTTCTCAAGCGCGGCGTGAGACAGGGAGACGTCATTTCTCCGAAACTGTTCACTGCTGCGCAGGAGGATGTCTTCAAGGTTCTGGACTGGAGGGGGCTGGGCATCAACGTTAATGGCGAGTACATTACTCACCTTCGGTTTGCCGACGACATAGTGGTCATGGCTGAGACCATGGAGAGCCTCAGTAAAATGCTCGATGACCTCAGTAGAGCTTCCGAAAGAGTGGGTCTTAAAATAAACATGGACAAAACCAAGATCATGGTGAATGCCCATGTAACACACACTCCTATCAAGGTCGGAGACTCTACTCTCGAAGTTGTAGACGATTATGTCTACCTGGGACAAACGGTCCAGTTGGGTAGGTCCAATTTCGAGAAAGAGGTCAACCGTCGAATCCGACTCGGCTGGGCGGCGTTCGGGAAGTTGCGTGGTATCTTCTCGTCCAATTTACCGCAGTGTCTCAAGACAAAAGTCTATGACCAGTGTGTGTTGCCAGTGATCACCTATGGGACCGAGACGTGGTCGCTCACAATGGGCCTTATCAGAAAGCTCAAAGTCACCCAAAGGGCAATGGAGAGGGCTATGCTCGGAATTTCCTTGCGTGATCACGTCAGAAATGATGATATCCGCAGGAGAACCAAAGTTACCGACATAGCCCGAAGAATTGCCAAACTTAAGTGGCAGTGGGCAGGGCACATTGCTCGCAGAACGGATGGCCGATGGGGCCGAAAAGTTCTGGAATGGCGACCGCGAACCGGAAGACGATACGTTGGAAGGCCTCCCACTAGGTGGACTGATGACCTGGTTAAGGTTGCGGGAAGGCGCTGGATGCGAGACGCACGGGATCGGTCAATGTGGCGACGCCTGGGGGAGGCCTATGTCCAGCAGTGGACGTCTTTCGGCTGAAATGATGATGATGTTGATGATGACAGGAGACACGAGAAATAAGCAAAAAATTAAACAATAATAAAATAAAACCTCGTGCGAGACCAAAATGGCTCCTATCTCAGCATGTGCAGCGATATCCAAAAAGGAAATAACGCTGCGCTGATATTCTGATAAGGCCACTGTTGGTGCCACGGACATACACGATAACGGTAAATACATACAAAATAAAATAAAATAGAATATATAAATAACAAACAAAATAGTACCTATAAACACAGAAGGTGGGTCAAAGTATGTATAAATGTGTAAGTACAAATATGTATGTACAAATAATTAAATAAATAAAACATATTAAATGTAGGTAGACATAATGTAGACCGACGTCCGCGATGGACGTCAGTCTACATTATGTCTACCTACCGACGACACTGGTTAGATTAAGTTTATACAACTAAAGTAGGCGAAATAAATATTATAGCAAGAGTGAGAGACTCACAGTATTTCCCTAAAAAAAAAGCATGCGTCAAAAACCAAACGAACCTTCGCCTAACTGTTACTGCTCTTATTGGAAGATTTCTTTGGTATCTCGCAAACGATTTTTTCAAACAATATCTGCCTAACATCTTTCACAACTACATTGGGGTAAGCTGTCAGTCTGACCACCCGCCGCTGAGTACCTACCAATACTTTACATGGTGCGACTGTCTATCTGGCTCCACAACTCAGTAACTGGATAACCCTCCAGTACTGCTGTCAGATTCCCTGGCTCCTGACTATCTATAACAACTGCCAAAGATCTAAAAATGACGAAGTCTACAAACGACCGGACTAACGTCTGGGCGATGTTTTCGAGGCTTGGACTTTATCATCAACTGTTCAAATAAAATTGTTTGCATTTCAATAAATCGATTTAAATAATACAAGTCCACCAATTGACATGTTAGCTACCAACGTATTAGCAAATCAATACAAAAGCCAATATAATGCGGTTCTAAATACACTCTTCTCTTTTTAAATCCCTATTCAAATGTCAACAATAACTAATCTAAATAAATAAAAAAACTATCTGAGCCCACGCAGAAGCAATTTAACAATACAGCAAAATTATACGATAATCAACCGTATGACTTCTGAGATAGAGACTTTCCAATAGGCAATACAATAATTTTGAAAAAGTTTTTAATCGTTAACTAAACTATTTGATAGTAAGCAAAATCAAACCATGTATCTTTAAGAATAGAAGCTTTAAAGCATGCAGGATGTATGTTGGTAATAAAACAATATTAGAAAAAAGGTTTGTATAAAAAGGTTGTTATTCACAAATCGATAGCACAATAGTAATCGATATAACTGGAATGGTTTCGAATGTCGACAGTTGTTTGACGTTTTAACTACTCGGTATCGCGGGTTTGCCTGCGTTTTTGTGTAAAGTAGCACAAAGAGAATAAAAATTGTTTTGTATTTAATGACCGCAATGGAAAAATCTAGGGTTACGTGTTCTATGTCAGTATTTAAATGTTACATCACCTGGGAAATAAAATAATAAGAGTTTGGGTAGAAATTATTTATTCTGCTTTTTAAATATGAATCACCATGTTGTATATTCTATTATTTGATATATCTTCGTTCTTCGGAATAAGAATTAATCAAATTCTTAATTTTATCTAAAGTTCCTATCATATACATAAATCTAACTAGATAACGCAAGCCCCTCCATCTGTATGAAAACCAAACGTGCCACTTTTTCACACACAACTTAAAAAGAAAATTTACTTATTGATAAATAAGATAAAACCTTTAGAATAAATGGTTTTAATCAGCAAAAATATAAGTGAATAGAACAGTCGTAATGACGGATAAAATAACTACATTATTTTTAAGACCATAGAAACTCCAAGGAGTTTCTATATCATCACATTCTTCCTGTCTAAAAGAGAACAGCTATTCAGTTTAGAACGTAATCCGTGTAGCGGCTTGGAAGCCTACGTTCTCTCGTCGATCTTCGCTGAGTAGTTGAATTATCAGTAGCCGGGCGTTCTGCTTCGACTAATTGATATTGTCCAGCTGGAGCTGTTACATCTGTTGGCTGTTCCTCTTCTTCGTCATTCGTACTTCGAGAATCGTAGAAGTCTTCTTCACTTGTTTCTACTGACTCTCTTGTCTCGTTAAGTATTTCAGGCGTTTCCTGAATTATCTCACTATCTTGACCCAATGGTGCTAGGTGTCGGTTTGAGACAGTTGATTCTCGTCCGTCTGCTAGACGAACATAGGAATAATCTGGATTTACATGGAGTAACGTCACCTCCTCAACGACTGGTTGATATTTATTAGTGCGGTTAAATTTTCGCATCAGCACATGTTCTGATTCTGTCAACCAAGTGGGTATAGAAACTCCATTCGTAGATCGCCTGGTATGCGTAAACATTCGTTCATGTGGCGTACAATGTGTGGCTGTGCACAGCAAGGACCGTATGGAATGTAAAGCTTGAGGAAGAATTTGTTCCCAATTTTCAATTGCCAGTTTGCGTGAACGTAGAGCCAATTGTATTGATTTCCAGAGGGTCCCATTGAAACGTTCTACTTGACCATTCCCTCTTGGATTGTATGGAGTGGTTCTACTGGAAGCAATCCCTCGTGAATTCAAGAAATTTTTTACTTCCGCTGATATGAATGAAGTTCCTCGATCTGAATGAAGGTAAGATGGCATCCCGAATAGCATAAATATCTCGTTTAGATGTTTTATAACTGTTGCAGAACTCATATCGGCACATGGGAACGCAAATGGGAAACGTGAGTATTCATCGATCACCGTTAATATGTACTTATTTCTTGTGTTGGAAGGTACTGGACCTTTAAAGTCAATACTTAATCTCTCCATAGGTGAAGTAGCTTTTATCAAAATTGGATCTGGCAAAGCAGATCTGTAGAATTTTGGTTTTATTTCAGAACAAATCCGGCACGAATTAGTCATATTTTTTATCTCTTCAGTAGAGTAAGGCATATTTTTCGATTTTACCCAGTGGTTCATACGCACTATTCCTGGGTGACACAGGGCTTCATGTAATGAAATTAGTTTCTCAGTCCTTATTGGTACCGATGCACATACTCGTGAAAGTGCGTCAGCAACATTATTCTGGTTTCCTGGGCGGTACACAATGTCATACTTGAACGGTGCCAAGTCCAAGCGCCACCGCTGTATTTTCTCATTCTTTATTTTACTCGTCAGTTTATTATCAAACATAAACGATACAGATCGTTGGTCAGTAATGAGACGAAATGGTTTTCCAATAAGAAAATGACGCCATTTCCTTAGCGATTCCACTATAGCGTAAGCTTCTTTTTCTATAGCTGAGTGGTTAAGTTCGCTATTATTTAGCATTCTGGAGAAAAATGCAACTGGTCGATCGGATTGAGACAAAGTTGCTGCAATGGAATGACTAGATGCATCCGTTTCTACGGTGAACGGTGCATTGTTGTCGATAGCGTGAATAGCAGATTTCGCAATCTCAGATTTCAGTCTTTCAAAACTTTGTACTAGCTCATCGTTTAGTGGAAATAATTGTGTATGAGCGAGAGCATGAACTCTTTCTGAGAAATTTGGAATCCATTTACTGTAATGCGCAAACATTCCTATTGACCTTCTTAATGATGGCAAATCACATGGTGGTGGCAAAGTCAGTAGTGGCCGTAAGCGTTCCCCATCTGGCTTAATGACGTGGTTCTTTACATTGTATCCCAGAATATTAATAGAATCTTGGGAAAACTTACACTTTTCTTTGTTGAGCGTAAGGCCATATTTTTGAGCGGCTTTCAAAAAATTCTTAAGATTTTCATCATGTTCCGCTTGATTTTTACCACAAATTGTTACGTCATCTAGGTACGCATACGTTCCTTTAAGCTCTTCTTTACGAATGACCCAGTCAATGGTTCTTTGAAAACTTGAAACTCCATTTGTGACACCGAATGGAATACGTCGAAATTGGTATAGATTTCCTGAAGCTTCAAATGCTGTGAAGTGGCGCTCCTTCGGCAGAATTGATACTTGATGATATGCGCTTTGCAAATCTATAGCGCTAAATATACTATATTTTGATATCTGTGACACCAATTCCTCCATGTTTGGAAGTGGGTATGCATCTAAATGTGTATACCTATTTATTGTTCGAGAATAATCGATAACAAGTCGTTTCTTATGATTAGTATTCCTCGTAATAAGAACTTGCGCTCTCCAGGGTGACGTACTCTCCTCAATAATTCCTTCGGCCAAAAGTTTTCTAACTTCATCGTCGATAAATTTCTTATCATCCTCACTGTATCTTCGAGATTTAATAGCAATAGGCTTGCATTCAGGAGAAACGTTCGAAAACAAGGGTACAGCTGGTACAGAGGCTGCAGCAACTCCGCATACTTTAATTGGATCTTTAGGACCTCCAAAAGAGAACTCAAGCGAAGAATGCTTCTCTAGTATATCATGACCAATGATAAGATCAGCGCACAGGTTCTTTACAATTAGCAAATTCAGACCCTCGTAATTATGATCTGCAATTTTAGCTGAGACGCAGGTTTGTCCCTCTACTTGAGATGTCAATGAAGTTGATGCCATTGAAATTGTTTGATTACAAGGTCTCTTTTTTAGCCGACACAATTTAAAGAAGTCTTCGTTCATAAAACTGATAGAACTGCCTGTGTCAATTAATGCTTGAGCACGAATTCCCTGAATGTATGCTGTTACAGTTGCTTTCATAAGGGAATCCGGTGACGCTGCTACAATACATGCTGAGCTGTTGGTATTAGTATCTTGTTTATCTAAACCTGCAACAGTATGAAGTTTCTTGCCTCGGCATACGTTAGCATAGTGTCCCTTCCTGTCACATATCTGGCAGTTAGCGTCGACAGCAGGGCAATCCTTTCTAGGATGCACTCGCCCTCCACAGAAGAAACACTTTCGCTTTATAGCAACTGCTATTGGTTCTCTGTTTCCTTCTAAGCCTTGAACAGCACTCAAATTTGAAACATTATAGCTCTGTGAACTCATTTCAGCCATTTCTAGCGATATCGCCTGATTGTAGGCTTGGTCGAGTGTTAACGACAGATTTTCAAGTAATCGTTGTCTAATTTTGTTTGACTTGATACCAGAAATAAAAGCATCTCTTATACTATCACTTTTATTTGTTTCCGCATCAACTTTTTCAAATCCGCAGTCCTTTGCCATTAATTTTAGAGCTTGAATATAGGTGTCAATGTTTTCTTCACTCTGTTGCTTTCTCGTTGCCAGCATGTGTCTAGCGTAAATTATATTTTTTGGCTTGATAAATATATTATTCAGTGTACTCAATGCTGCTTCGTAACTAGTACACTCACTGATAAATGAGTAAATTCTAGCGGATACATGATTTATGAGTAAATCTAAAGTAGTTTTACCATCTTTTACATCTTTTCCGCAGAATGACAGGAAACTTTCGAATGTCCTCTTCCAGTACTCCCAATCCCTCGGGGCGGAGCTGTCCGATGGATCAATGTCCAATTTATCGGGACGTAAGAATCTGTCCATTATTATTAGAACATTTTGCTGATTAAATTGATAAATAAGATAAAACCTTTAGAATAAATGGTTTTAATCAGCAAAAATATAAGTGAATAGAACAGTCGTAATGACGGATAAAATAACTACATTATTTTTAAGACCATAGAAACTCCAAGGAGTTTCTATATCATCACACTTACCAATGAAAGAAAACATTTTCAATGTCGCGGCCGACTTTTTCTTTACAGTCTTTACAGCTCAATATGGCATAAAAAGGCAATTTTCTAGATTTCGGTAGATTTCCGGTGTCGATAATGCTATATAAAAACCTCAAATTACTCCGCGTTTTGACACGCGAAGTACCAACATACAATCACGTCATCTAGTTACTCTTAATACAGGCATCTGTTGCTTAAAAGAAGGCTTCAATCTCAAATTTGTTGTACAAATATGGTTATCAAATAATCGTTCTTTTTTTTGGTTTGATTTTTTATCTGTGGTTCCTATATAGGACTTTTAGGATTGTTAGAGACATAGCAGACGTTACTTTTATCGTTTGGTCGCTGTGTAAGCTTACAAAAAGCGGCTAAATACGAGTAGGCACCTTATCTCCGATGCTGAAATATTGTCTTTTTTTTATTGTTGATAGGCTTGCGCTTGACCACTATCTCACCTGATGGTAAGCGATGATGTGGTCCACGATGAAGCACGCTTGCCTAGAAGAAACCTATTCACTCTTGACTTAAGGACTTCCAGGTTGTCGCTATCAGGAAATACAGACTCCAGCAGGGAATTCCACACCTTTGCTGTGCGCATAATAAAAGTATGCCCAAAATGTTTGGTGCGTATGAGTGGGATGTTCACCATGTACCGATGACGTATCGCCGTACGTCTTGTAGTCTGATGATGGAACATGCTAGGAGGAATTAGTGCATGCAGTTCCAACGCACACTCCCCGAAATGTAACCGATAAAAAACCGACAGGCAGGCAACTCGGCGCCGATGTTCGAGGTTCTGGAGCCTAGATTCGACCAGTACTACATTGCTGATGACCCTCTTGGCCCGTTTTTCGATCGACTCAAGTGCATCCAGCTGGTACATGTCTGCTATGGTTCATACAATACTGTTTTTTCCAGCAGCTTCAGCAACGTCATAGTAAGAAATGATCTCACCCTAACATACCGGCTTTCCAGGCCATGACCTGCAGTGTTCTTAGTTTCATCAAAATCAGTACAGCTGTTGAAGCGTGACTTATCAATAAATATCCAAACAACGAATATTTCAAAATTATGACAACAACTATAGGTTGTTTCAAAGTTGCCAAATAATGCAACTAGTCACGGAATAGAAAGAAAAAACCGGCCAAGTGCGAGTCGGACTCGCGCGCGAAGGGTCCCGTACCATTATCGCAAAAAACGGCAAAAATATCACGTTGTTATAAGTGAGCCCCACTTCAATATTTATTTTACTCTGTTTTATAGTATTTGTTGTTATAGCGGCAACAGAAATACATCATCTGTGAAAATTTCAACTGTCTAGCTGTTACGGTTCATGACAGCCTGATGACAGACAGACGGACAGTGGAGTCTTAATAATAGGGTCCCGTTTTATCCTTTACATACGGAACCCTAAAAACAAAGAAAAAGTTTAATAGTCACAAAACGACATACAATTATAAATACATGCATAAGATAAACAAAAACAAAGGTAATACTTAAGGAAGTACTCGTAACAGAAGATATATTCGACCTTGTGTCTTTAAGACCATTGTCAAATTTGAATGTCTTCGGCATGCGACCTCGTTGCAAAGGGTAATAAACGGGTAACACCGGGTCGTATCAGGGTAATACCGGGGTAATATCGAGGGTAAAGGGGGAGTTCTCGATTGTACTGGTGTTTCGATTAATTCGCAATACTTGTGGCGCGCGCCTCATATTTTATATTCGCGCCGCGGTTCAAAGGGGTGGGAGAGTGTAGAGACGGCTTTTGCTGGATTTAGTATAATCTAAATTTCAGCCGTTGATAATGGTAAATGGTATTTATATACATATTTTTCACCAAGATCCGCGTATCATTGACGTCTTACCATTGCAGCTATTATCTAGGGTGAAAATTCCTGTGCACTATTCACACGTACCTAAATAAAGCATTCTCATTAGTTTAACCTATTCCACTTTCGAATGAAGTCCAGTTTTTTTATCAGTAGTTAAAGGTAAAAGATTATTTATTATGCTATAAAAGATACGCTTATTTTGAAATTGTGCCAAAATAGTAACTTATAAGTGTTATTGGAATGGTCTATTTTGAAGCTTTCATTCGATACCCACATGTTTGTTATGATAACGAAAAACAAAATTGTATCACCCCTTTTGTTTAGGAGGGCCGCCATATTTAAAAGTTATATAGCCTGTTACTGCTATGTTATGTAATTGAGACGAATCCAACGAAACCTCATATGTCATAATCCCCCAAGCCGTTTGGGCTGAAGCGTGCTATAGAAATGGACATAAATACGCTCGAAAAACATTACCCGCCCGCGGTCGGTTAAAAACACACAGGCTGACAAAAAACAAAAAGTTTTTTCATTGCTATGTCTATTCGGGCACTTCTATTGGCCTAGCTCTTAATGAGCAGTTGCAATCTCACCGCTTATTCATAAAAGCTACAGTATTTTGCAGGTTCTTGGCCTACGTCCAATTGCCATTTGGCCAGTCTGTAGTGGAGGAATATATCTATTATTATCTATACTGCATAATGATGTATTCTTACCGACTTTAAAAAGGAAGTAATCAATTCGCCACGTATGTATGTAATATTGTTGGAATTTCACAATATTACCATATGTTACTCTGTATAGGCTTCTAATCACGTGTGCCAAATTTTATAAGTGTAAGTTTGTTTGTTTGTATGAATGTATGTTTTTCCACGCATATCGCCGAAACTAATAATTGGATCGGGATCATTCTGATCAAAATTGGTTCTGCAGTTTTCAAGATATGGAACATGCAACTGAACTCCTTAGCGGCAAACAGCACAAATGTGTAAATTAAGATATTATGGGTATTTTGTCAATACTTTAGGTACCTTTCTAAAGTACTTGCTCAATTTTTTGTGATAGGGTACTAAAACTAAAAAGAGAGAAATAAAAACATTTTCAAACCCGAATAGTGTTTTGCTTTAGAAGTCAATATATTTTTTAAAAAGTTTAATTTTATTTACAATATAAATTCAAGTTCCAGACCATGTGTTGCTGGAAAGTGTTTTGCCCCACTTTTTCCCAAAAAAATATAAACAAGTGCAGCGACCAGCGCTAATCGGTACTACTCAGAACGGAACCGAAAGTCACGTAATACCTTTTCGTTACGTGACGATTTCTACCAGGCAACTGCTACCGCAGAACTACGTTCCAAAAAAATTACATCTTCGTAAAGCCGTTTCCACACTTCGCACCCGGTCCACCGCTGTCACTAGCACTCACTCGGTAATTATTTTTATTATTGAAACACCTCCCCCCCTCTCTCCCCCTCGCCTGCGAATACCCCGCTCCCCCTCACCCCCCCTGCGTCGTCCTAACCCGCGGACATTTTGTTTTGTTTTTAATTCGTATTTATGACGCCTGCGTTGGACACTGGCCAGTGAGAAGAGTTGTGTAATTAAAATGTTTGGTCGGCGTTAGATTGGTTAAAGAACTTGTGGGGTGGGGTGTACAAGTTATGGCACTTATGTTGGTAGTTAATTGTTGGTTCAGGAACTAGGAAACTGCTCATCATCTGTACTACCAAAATACTATTATTTTACACTAACTTCTTTTACAGCTTCGCTACCGTGGTCTGTCCTGCAGAAAATCACAATCAAATCATTTATTTTAACGAAACCATTTAAAGGTACTTTTTACCCGACTGCCGAAGGAGGGTAATGTGTTTTACAGTCTATGTATGTATGTTTTTTCCTATGCGGCGTTCTAGAAACCAAACGCGTTGCCCGATTTTGATGATTCTTACGTCAATCGATTTGTCTTAACCTTGCGAGTGTAATTGGCAACAATTTTTCTTCTTCTTATGGTATTAATTTGCGCTTATAGATGCGTTAATATATAAATATATAACTTTTTTGTTGCCATACAGGGCTAGATAATGTTGTGACAAATTGATATAATTTTTAATTTTGAACGTACATCGTCAAATAGTGGAGTAATCGCCATACTAAGTTTGTATGGAAGAATGACCGACTAGGGCAACCTTAATCCAGGTCAGTATTAACTGTGATTCCATCTAAATCAGATCAGCTGTTAAGGTGTTTTTGATTAACAAATACCAACATGCAAACATTCACATTTACAATATTAGTAGGGACTAGGATTGGATTAACTAAGCAACGGATGGGAATTAAACTTAATATCTCTCGCTGTTCACCTTCGCATTTGATCTGTAAGACCTTTTAAAAGGAACCCCAACGCTACTCCTACCTACCCCTTGCACAAAGCATGAAGAGTTAAAACTCCTGTCTCAAGTATTTCTGATCCAGTAACCTCAGTTAGCGTTAATCGTTAAAATTTTACAATTTTCCGACTTGACTCTACTGTAGGGGCCGAAACTTTTACAAAAGACTCTTGTGTCTCTTTCACTCGTGGGTTAAGTTTGTGTGTCCGTCTCTGTCGGTGAAAACTTATTGTAATAGTGATAGCGAAGTTGGAAGAAAGTATTGAATTATGGCAGATTTTCAGGGATGGCGTTATGTAAGAGTGAGGAAGGAAGGTAAAAATATTTTTGCGTTTATCTTTGTGAACGCGTTGATATCATTTTACCTAAAAATGTGATGTTACATATTTGCGTATTTTATCTCTTGCATTACCCACACGAAATTTAGTACATTTATCATCTTCCTGCCCTTGTCTCATGTTACTTGGGGTCGGCGCAACACGTTTTCTTCTTCCATACTGTTCTGTCCCCTGTCACGCTATCACTGACTTCCTTTTCTTTCATATCACTCCTCACACAATCCATCTTTTCTTTGATCTTCCTCTCCCTCTCCATCCATCAACATTTATATTCATAACTCTTCTAGTAACATATGCGTTTAATTCCTCCCCATCACATGACCATACCTGCACCAATGGTTCCTTTTCAACTTTTCAGTCACTGACGCCCCTTTTAAAACTGCCACTAATATACAAATTTCTCACTTTATCCATTCTCGTCACTCTGCACATCTATCTCAACATTCTCATCTCTGCTATATGCAATCTAGTAGATTACAGAATACAAAACTAATCATCATTGTTAGCAAAACAGTATCATCAACAAAACATCTGTAAACAACCTAACGGTGCTACGAATGTGCTACGCGGCTACGCCGTAGCACCATTAAAACATTTTTATTTCGTAGATCTAACTTTTCTACTATTCTTAGTAGGTCTTGGTACTTTATGTTTCATTTGGGCAAACTATATGTATTTCAGAATGGTGAAGGATCTTCGAATGTACTCTTGGAAAAATCTGACCTCTAATGTCACAATTTAAATACTGGTAGGAAATAGAAGAACATACACGTTAACTTGTATGAAGGTATCTTAAGTATTTTAATCGCTTCTTCATCAAATAAGGCGTAACACTTTAATATTTTTGACGATAAGCTTGTAACAAATAAAAAACATTAAATGCAAATACACAATTCGCCTCCCTTTTCTACCAAACATACGTCCAATTAATCTACCATGCATAATCCACCAACTAATCTTCACAAAACATCCACAACCGATTCCCACGAACTTTAAAATTCGAACGTAATTATTTGAAACCACTCCCCGGTATTTAAAATCTAACAAACAATGATTTAAAAAGCGGTTAAATTGAAATAATACTCCGTCGTGGTGTACTGGTCGCGTGGCGTCCGGCCCGGTTGACGTAATCAGATCAAATGAGCGGTCGCTAAAATGTGTTATGACGGTTGCGTTCTGATTCTGTTTTTGAATTTTGAATTTTTAGCTGTCAGTTGCAATTCTTTTGTTTAGTTGCGTTTTAATTGTTTGTGGTTTTTAGTGGGCGTGTGAAATAGTTTGGTGGGTACAGAAATGATGACTTTATCTTGATATTCTTACCCTTTTTCACTGACAGAGAAAATTGGTCACAGATTGAACTGTTTGTACCTACTCGTATCATTGTCATTTCATTTCTTCATGTTGGGGCGGCCAAATCTTGCTAATTTCTAATTTGATTGATAGACGGAGTTTCTTGTCTGTTCTTCGCCATAACAAGCTACTTTTCTGAATGGACGATAGAATTTTTATTTCTGACGTTCAAAAGTGCCGCTTAATGGCCTAGTTGGAATATTTTTTTTTTACTTTGACTAACGAAGTGTATTTAAATTAATTTTTTGTTATTTTTTTTTATAGTTTTGACATTTTAATTTACAATTTACTGACATTTACATTTTAAGTTAAATTTATTGACATTTTAATTTAATCGAAAATATTTCTGACTTCGAGTTAGATTAAGTTTTTCCCGTGGCTTCGCCCACATGGCCCATCGCACTGTAACGGTGATTTTTTCGGGTGAATCATATAGGAAGTTTTTAAACACTTTATAGTGGGTAAGTATACTTACCCACTATAAATTTTTTGAGTACCTATTAATAATTGTGACTTCCTTGACTAGATCAACCATCTTATAGATTAGCTAAAGTTAAAAAAAACAACCTTGTGATATATAAAACCTAATTGAAAGAACATTTTAAACTTTTCTAAAAGCTCACTTTGTAAACAAGCATATTACAAATTAGTATTTTTTTTTATTCCTTAGATGATTATATTCAAGATAAGAATGCTTGAAAACGTGCTGGTCCTATTGGATTAAAGGTGCAATTATACGAACAGCAGTGGTCTGGTAGTAAATTATAATCTTACGTGGTTCAATATTTTGCATGCAAGTGACAAGGAGTACAACAAGAACTTAAACAAGCCGTAACTAAGCTTATTTAAAAACGGTGACAGGCATGGTGTAAATATGATTAAACACACAGACCAGTGCATACACATGCGACCTCCAATACGCCCCTTAATCTATTACACATGCGTATGATCATTTCTGTACTTGTCAGTACTCGGTACATAAAACTATATAATTCATTAAGACTTCTGTGTTCGACTGTACTTCGCTGTACCAAAAATAGTGTACAAAAACAGAAGAAATCTAACAAAATAAAGCATGCATCATTAAACTAAATTTAGAAAATTATCTATTACACAAAGCTCTTTAAAAATAAACATAAAACATCTAACTACTCATCGCCCCCTTAATAGAATAATTTGACAGGGATAAATCCTTTAAAAATTCTCTAAGCTTCGGGCTATGTACACTTTTAGTTAAGATGTCCGCTATCATCTTATCAGTTGAGATATATCTTATTTCAACTTTGTTGGCCAGTATACACTCACAAATAAAATGATATTTGATATCAATATGCTTTGTCCTATTATGCATCATTTTGTTAGCTGCAATTTTATGTGCCGACTGATTGTCATTATAAATAACAACCGCTTTACTATCCACAGCTGTTAAACTGTTCAATAAACTACATAAATAAACAGCTTCCTTTGAAGCTTGACACAATCCTACATACTCTGCCTATGTGGAGGACAAGGAAACTGTCGCTTGCTTCCTGCTCTCCCATGACACTAAATTTTCACCTATTTTGAAAATTAATCCCGTGAAAGACTTTCTATCAAGAGCCCCTCCGTTTTGGGATCAATCTATACGCCAAACAACCAAAGATTTTCAGATGACTAACATCCACATCTTTTCCAGTCCAAAGCTTCTCTGGTACCGCATTGTTCAATGCTTTCGTGGGGCTTCTGTTCTTTAAATAAACAACAGTATTTACAGCCTCGGCCCAATATTTCTTGCTCAAATTCGATTCTGACAGTAGTGTTCTTGCCTTTTCTATTATAGTCCGATTTGCTCTTTCTGCGACAGAATTCTGTTCCGGCGTGTATGGTACAGTCGTCTGGTGTTTTATGCCTGCCAACTTCAAAAATGATTTAAATTTACCATTTCAATACTCTGCGCCGTTGTCAGATCTCAGACATTTAATAGATTTACTTGTCTCATTCTCCACTTCCGCCTTGTATTCTCGAAACTTATCGAAAGTTTCACTTTTGTTCTTCAAAAAATAAACATGAGTCTTCCGAGTATAATCATCGATAAATAGAAGAACATACCTCGAACCACCAAACGACGGCTCCTCGATTGGTCCACAAATGTTAAAAACCAACTGTAAGACCTCGTTTGCTCTCGTACCTTGGTTTTTAAAGGGACTTTTGCATGTCTTTCCTTCGATACATGGAATACACGGCTCGCATAAGTCGGTACTCTTAAATTCCATACCGCTTACTAGAACTTTCATTTGATTCATATAATTACGCGATAAATGAGCTAATCTTTTATGCCAAATGTTCGAAATATTTTCATTTTGTTTTGACAATGTCACATTCACGACATTATTTTTATTTTCTGTCAACTCATAAATGCCGTCAATCTCTTGGCAACTTGCAATAATTCGGTTTTTATTGCGAATCATGCAACCTCCATTGTCAAAAGTCATGCAATAATTCTTCTTGGTCACATCGCTCACCGAAATTAGATTCATGGATAAATCGGGCACATGTAAATCGTTTTCTAAAAATATTTTTTTGTTTTCACGGATTTGCGGCTCAGCATTTCCTCGTCCTTTCACCAATAATTTCTCGCCGTTTGCTACTGCAATTTTCATGTTGCCCTTTTCAGGTGTATAAGACAACAATTTGCTTTTATTGTGGGTCATATGGTTTGAGCACCCACTATCTAAATACCATTTATCTTGATTTATCATCTCCTTCGTATTTAGACAGATATTCGCGGTTTTGATCCGCTCCTTGCATTGGGATGCCTTATGTCCTTGCTTGTGGCACTTAAAACATTTGTAGACGAACTTCTGCTTACGATCGTTAGTTTTAGTGTTAGATCTTGCATCGTTCCGTAATTTACGTGTAACTAAGACTTGTCCGCACTCTGTGTGTAACTTACTCTGTCTACATCCTTCTTGTAACAATTTCATTTTAATTTGCTCTCGTGATCTCTTGTCCACTATTATCTACAGCCATGATAAGAGGGCTGTACTCAGCGGTCAATCCAGCCAGCAAAATCGATATGATCCAATCATCAGGCATTTGAGCATCAATATCGGACAATTGTTGTGTCAAGAATATAATTTTTGATGTGTAGCTTTGCATAGAAACGTAATTCTCTAACTTACAGTTGAAAAGCTCTCGCTGAATATGTATACGTCTTCCCCAACCTTTGTCTTCAAACGCTTTCTGTAAGCAGTTCCAGGCTTCTTTCGCAGTCTTTGCATTGTAGACGTGGGCAAAGCACTCTGGTTCTAACAACATGCTTAATGTCGTTCGTGCCTGCCGGTCTACGTCAGCATTTACAACATCTTTAGAAATTACTTCCCACCAGTTTTTATTCTCCAAGTAATTTCGCACCAAGAATTTACAGTTTGGGTAGTCAGACGATCCTTTCAGCTTCTTAATGCCACTTATTCCAACTTCAGCTGACATAATTAATTTTTCGTAAGTTTCACGAACACACAATTTTACCTATGTTTGCAATATTTGTAAGTATGTGAGAACCATGTTCCCATTTATCAAATGAATAAATTTACCTGTTAATGCTTTTAATACTCTATACCTATACGTATTATAGAACGTAGTGCTATTCTAGGTGCGTCTTCCTCACATATATGAATTTCTTAATGTACTTATGTTAATATTGTAAAACACTTCGTTTTTTAAAAGTAAGTATGGAGTTTCTTGTCCGTGTTTCTCCATAACAAGCTACTTTTCCGAACGGACGGTAGAATCAATTGTTATTAATTGTAAATTTTAATTGTTGACATTGTCGCTTAATGACCTAGTTGGGATAAATATTTAACCTAAAATATTTTAGTTTTTATCATTTTACAATTTTTATTTGTTTTTGTTTTGACATTTTAATTTACATTTTACTGACATTTACATTTTAACTTAAATTTCTTGACATTTTTTTATCGAAAATATTTCTAATTTATGTTTCTTTTCTAATTTAATTTATGCTTAGATTCCTATAATAATTTCAAACCGTTTTCTGGGCACGTACTGATTGAGTGCCCAGAAAACGGAACAAAAAAAAATTCTGAATTTGAAATAGTGTATATTTAATTTTTACAATCTTTTCTTTTATACAATCAATTCACAACTTTACAGCTAATAGACAAGGGTCCATAATTTTTTAATACACTTTTTACCATTTTCAAAGGCTTCGGCCCTGGTCTATGTCTGTTATAAAATAGAATAATGGATGACGTCATAGAAATCTCTAGAGAATCGAACCCAGCTTATATAACGTGACAACAAGACATGAAACAGGTTTGTAGATAACGAGTAATAATTTCAACACTGAGCACATAGCCGAAATAGCTCAGTTGGGAGAGCGTTAGACTGAAGATCTAAAGGTCCCTGGTTCAATCCCTGGTTTCGGCAGAAAACTCTTTTTGCAAAAAAAATAAATTTTACAGAACATTTTAAACCATAGAAATATAATTATATCTATGTTTTAAACAAACACGCACATGGACTAAAACTAACTAAACTATTTGATTGAATAATCTTTTGGTTACAATGTTATGAAAAAGATACACATAATTAGTTATGCAAGAAAGACCACTGTGCCACCGCAAAGATAATAAAATTGATAATGAATTCACAAATAAGAATCCGGTCAAGCTTGTTGATACTCATAGACTTGATAAGTGTTGGAAGGCCACTAGTCCATCACTATTTTATTCGGGTGTGATGACAGCCCTACATGTCAAATCACTTTCTTTTTCCGGCAACATATAACCTAAAAATTACATTGGTTTCTGTAGCTATCTTCTCACTGATAGTTCCGCTTTATCCATTTTCTGTTATAGTGAAAGACACGAATAAAATATCAAGTTGTTCGATGACAGTTGTCTTTTATTTTGATCACACCGAATCAAACCTTGTATCCAACAATAAGACATACCTAACAAGTCTTAGAAAGAGTCTAAGACCTGGGCGGAAAATATGTTTAAAATTAATTGTACCTTTCCATTACACCCTGTGTATTGAGGATAGAGTGGAATTGAGTAGTACTAGAATGTACGCACATCTAGCACTACTTAATCAAACAACTTTTGTGTAGAAAGCTATGAGTAGTATATGGGGCCTTTTTAATCTTGATCCATAAGTTCAGATAATTAAATAAATACAAGCAATGACACCATCACTCAATCCAATCCACACCAACATGCATACATCACTGCACGCAAAACAAACGACAATCTTGCTCGCCTTCCTATCATCCAATTTACATCACACAATACGTCCCGCAGACGTCCACAGACGTCCGCACGCCGCACGTCCTCTCGACGCACGAGTGACGCCATTGTGGGCCGTCGACGTCGAGTTGACGTAGCTTAGTAACCGTCGACGTCGAGTTGACCGCTGACGTCGAGTTGCTAAGCGAATAGGGAATTGAGTGACAAGTATCAAGATGGTGCGGTTGGAGTGTGTCAATGTGTGTTTTGTTTTGATAGAGTTTTATTATTTTCTTATAGAGTTTTAGGTGGTTAGTTGGGCGCGAAAAAATGGTACGGTTTTCCGTGTGTTTAGATAGTTTTTGGGTTATGAATCACTGCTACTAACTTTTACATGGTTCTTCGTTCAGATCAGATTGAAATGTAGGTGTGTGCACGATAATAATGATTCTAACACATCAAAGATTCATTGTTTCAGAAGGAACTCGAATCGTTATCACAAATTCAAGAACCCAAAACTGCTCTATATAGGGACTAGTTTATGCTGAAGCAACTCTCAACTAGCAACCTCCAGTAGCTTAATTCCACCAGTAATAAGGTTACATTTTGTGAACCTTGACCACTTAAACTTATTTCACTGTTGAACTAGAATCATACGTCTTTTTAGGGTTCCGTACCCAAAGCGTAAAAACGTGACCCTATTAGTACGCGGTCCGTCTGTATGTCTGTCCATCTGTCACCAGGCTGTATCTCATGAACCGTGATAGCTAGGCAGTTGTAATTTTCACAGATGATGTATTTCTGTTGCAGCTATAACAGCAAATATTAAAAACAGTTTAAAATAAATATTTAAGTGGAGCTCCCATACAACAAACGTGTTTTTTTGCCGTTTTTGCGATAATGGTACGGAACCCTTCGTGCGCGAGTCCGACTGGCACTTTGTTAGAGTTTTTCATATACTTACCGATTATCTTATCTTTATGCTTGACTTGACATGACATGACTTAAATCTTAGAACTTTCCATGTCATATACCTACAAACAGACACATGTTTCCATATTACTCTCCTGCCACTAGCCGATCGAGTCTCTGTCCAGTGAAGCCAGTAATTAGTGGTCGCTCGATAACAGGCCATTGTGTGGACGTAAGACGCATTGTGTGGACACATCCGACATGGGGGTGCAGTGAGCTTATGTAGGTGAGGTATAGATCTGTTGGATGTGCTAGACACGGTCTGAAATTCTATATCTAGCTTGCTAATTGTGGAGAAGTTGCCACCGTAAAGTGAATATGTAGTAAACTGTCCATCATTGCTGATATCTAAGTGTATTTTCAAAATTCATTCCAGGGATTCTTACAATGGTATTTATTTTAGTCCTTAATAAAACATCAAAGCGATAGATTTGCTGTAGATTTTAAAGAAACAGAAGCATTTGAGAATTTATATTTTTAATATAGTTAACATGGTCTTTTATTACAGAGAAGGCAGCACAGATATAAATCTAACTAGATAACGCAAGTCCCTCCATCTGTATGAAAACCAGGCGAGCCACTTTTTCACAAACAATTTAAAAACAAATTCACTTACCAATGAAAGAAAACAATTCCAATGCCTCGGCCGACTTTTTGTAAACATTCTTTACAACTCAATATGGCTTAAAATGGCATTTTTCTGGATTTCGGTGGATTTCCGGTGCTGATAATGCTAAATGAAAAGCTCAGATTCAAGCGATCGTTGATCGTAACTTTAGTCCGTTTTTTGGCACGCGAAGTACATACAATCGCGACATCTAGTTAGATTTATTTCTGTGGCTTATAGCAATACTGGAAAAGGAAACTATTTATTAAAATGTCATGTGACTTTTAACAGGCAGGCAGATAATTAAAGTTCTAGTTCTCGCCAAACTTCTTGGCTGCCCTGAAGTTGGCTTCCTGATGCGCTACTAGGCAAAGATCGGTACTGTTTTTTTATGAGATTTACTACTACGCAGCCACGGTAGCCAAATTCAGGGCGACCAAGAAGTTTGGCGAGAACTATAACTGACTTTTATTTCTTGAACGTAAGAGTAGATTTGAGATTCTCGAGATCCTAGAGCCTCGGACCTTTGAAAGGGGTACCAGGGGCCGTAACCAACCCGCAGAAGCCTTGTTACACATGTAGGATGAAATGTGACACCAAGCAACGATTATCCCTATAGGCACTAGTCAGAGTAGTTTTTATATTCAGAAAAAAAAATATTCATTTTTTCCAAAATCGATTCCAAGGTTTCTCTTTGACATAATTAGTATATGTAGCGTATAGTTTACAGTTTCATAATTCCTATACCATTTGTTGGGGATTTCATAAAAATAATACACATTCATGTACTGATTTATTGAGCACGTTTATTTGTTATTATTTTACATTACAATATAATTATTATCATCTCTAAATATTACGGGTAAACATTTCACTATTACTATTATTTACATTTACAACTATCTATTGTAATATTAACTAGCTATTGAACACTAAATAATAGAGAGTATTTTATCGAAGTATTGTATAAACGTACACGTAAAAGTTATATTATTACATAAGTTTATCAAACAAATATGAGTAAATAATAATTAATAGTTGCCTATACACTAAATAGTATTATAAAAAAAATTAAATCACTGTTTTTTTATTCAAAAAGCTATTTTTATTTATCTCAATAAGATCCACGCATTTCTATTCAGATTCAGTTTTAATTATGTACATTCTTATTATTAAAATATTATAATAATTGTGAATAAAAAATCTAGGGTATGTGAATTAATCCTAAAATCATTTTAAATTCATAGAAGATGGTTTTAGGAATGATTCTAAAAATATTACACAATTCGAATCTTTTATTCATGACAAAGAAAGTTGTATTATTATAAAAGGATAGTTTAATAATTATTACACTCAACTACAACCAAATCTAAAGGGGTATTATTAATAGTACTTAAAGTATTATTTTTCTATTTACATTGTTGTACAGCGTTGCACGCTAGGACTAAAATGTAATCAATCTACATTTCCCTACGACTCAACAGCGAATGACTACTGCTAAATATTTCGAATTATTATTAAATAGTATGTAAGTATAATAATTATTAATAATACTACAGATAATCAAGCACAATATTTAAATATTTACAATATTTTTCTTATTATTAGAGACACTTACTAACTTGTGTACTATTTTTAAAGAAATATTGATTTAATTTCAAAAAGATTCTTGTTCTAATTTGCATTGTATGAAACTGATTTTTTCGTGTTTCCAATGTTTTTTTACACTATTCAAATTTGATTCATTCTATTGTGGCCAAGCACACTCATTAATCATACAAATTAGAGCTATTATCTTGGAGTAGATCAAACAAGGAGCACATTTAAAGTAGCGAATATTCATGAAACTCTCATTTATATATCTCTAGCTCTATCACTACAAAATGACTGTGAAAAAATAAACAAAGATAAGATAATCTTCAATAAAATACAACACAGGCTTTTGCGCCAAGAATACACTGCACAAGTTCTTTTCTCACTTTTACATGAACATCATTTTGAAGATCCACAAAAATCTCACGATGGCACCACACACACAAAGCTTTTTAAAGCACAGTCGAATATTTCTGATACTAATCCGAGAACCCATCATTATTGGTATTATCAGACGTAGGAGACGTTCCTGGTGAGGGTACCTGCAGCTGTCTGCCATACATCAGCTCTGAAGGTGGCATGAATGAAGATAAGTACTCTGGAGGAGGTCGTATCACCGTCGGTAAGTAACCTGTACCACTGTACGGTGGCGTTAGAAACCGTCGCGACGGAGAAAATTTGAAGCTCTGGTTTGACAAAGGAGAGAAGGCGGATTTTGACTGGTATTGCATATAAGGTGGTGATTCTTGTGTCACTTGGTACGGGTTTGGGTTTTCTCCTGTGATCATCATCTCCATAGCTGCGACCACGTCTCCTTTGCATCTCGCTAAGATCACTTCGATTTCTTGTCGGCTGCGTCTTGGGAAGACCTTTATTAGTACGTCTACGGGTGATTTCTGGTAAGGAGAAGGGTCTTCGGTTGCTGGTTCAACAGTCTCCTTCCGTTCTCGTCTAAACATTTTGTATTTGAAGTCTTGATTGTCCCATTTGTCTTCTTCTTCTTTCTTGACTGGAACCTCTTCCCTTTGTTCCTTCATTGACAGGTTTTCGGGAGTTAGTGATGGTTCAGTTTCTTCTAGTTCTTCTTCTACGTTTAGTTCGTGGTCTGAGGGCGAGCGAGGGGGTGGGGTGGCTAGTGGCGGGGTAGGGGCCGGTGTTTTCGATTCTTGCTGCGATTCTGTTGGGGGTGATGGGCTGGAGCAGACTTCAGTGATGCGTGCGCGTTTCTGAACTGTTGGCAAAGAGATGGATAGGTTAGATATTATTTGTTAATATTTTTTTATGGCTGGTTCGGGGTGTAAAGGAAAACTAGAGTCACATTTCAGTCAAATTCTATCCAAGTTTGTTGTGAAAATTAACAAAATGTGGTATTATCCAAAATTCTAATTGCCGGTTACGGAATAAAAAATTTGAAGTTGTGTATGTCCAATTTAACATTAGCCTGAAAACATATACATATTTGTCCAAAAGGAAGGTTTGACACATTCTTAACTCCAAATTCTCAATTTCTGCTTTTATAGCAGGCAGATACACTCAAAGTTGAAGGTTTAACAATACATTAAACCCAGTAGGAAGTCAGTTAAACTCAGTTATTGACCAACGCTTTAGCGCACTAACACCTACGTTAACACATTTTAAATATAAAAACAAAACACATACAAATATTATTACAGAGCCACCAAAAAATTACGAATCAATTTTTAAAAAACGAATTCGAAAAACAAACAAAGAACGTTTCTCTGATACATATTCGTTTCGAAATTCAAAGTACACAGAGCGCCGAGAAAATAATACAGTCGAGAACAAAAGTTCAAACAATGAAGGGGAACAAAAAAGGCGAACCAGCGTGCACACTGAGTGTTGGGGTGTACACAGACTGATGTTGTACTTTAATGTGATTTTACTTGAAATAATGGTTTACAAATGAAGGTAAAATGTTTTTAAAAGGGCTTTTCGTGCATAGCGTGGACGCGAGAATTTAATATATTTTTGCTGCCTTGTCATACATTGCTCGTGGTTTTTCATCTAATTTAATAAAATCAATTATTATCATAACAGGGATATTTTTAACAATATCTAAAGAAAATAGAATAGCAGCTGCTTGGTCAAGAAGAATTCATTTGAAGCATTAAAAAGGACATTAAATTATTTAGATAAATTTATTTGGAAATGAGTAAGCTTGCTACCAGGGGATCAAATACTACAGGAGCAGACGACAATTCATACCAGAAAAGTAGAATTTAAATTTGTTGGCTTGCTATATCTACCAGGGTATCAAAGACCATATCCATAGAAATCAAATGATTTCAGAAGAAGAATATCCTCCATTATCTATGGTTTTCAACTGTCACTCATCATCATCATCAGTAGTGGCAGAAAGCTACCCACTGCAGAACATACTTGAAGGCCTCCCATAAGTGTTGTCACATCAAAGTATCCTGTGCGCTACGCATTGAGCGGATTCCCACTCCCTTAACCAGGTCTTCGGTCCACCTATACTTCTTAAAATATAGTTTGATTATTGCGACAGCTGTCATTATCAATACAATAACAATAGCGCTTGACAAACTAACAATAACGTATACGTCAGTTTGACATACGTCGCACAGATCAAGCTATATTTTATGAAATATAGTGGGAGGCTTTAACGTATCTACTATATATGTTTAATCTATGGCTAAGACCATAATAAAATTGTTTCTTCAATCCACACACCATAATACAGGCCATATACATCCGGCTACACTTATACAGGGTGTGTACAAGTCGTGCCAGTCATTGTGTAGCAGCAATTAAAGCAAAGTCGGCGCAGTCGCGTGAACCAATTTAATGGGCGAAGTTATTGTTTTTTTTTTAAACGGTGACGGGGGTATCGAGAGTTTGAACCTGGCTTTTTAATAAGGTTTTAATAGATATAGGTTTGGTTTTATTGGTGGAGGCAGTTTTGTAGTGTGCTGCATTATGCAATATGTAAACTTGAAATTACTAACTACACTTAGTAATTTCATTAGTTTGAACGTGGTGCAATTATTCACGTTTCTGTTACTCATAAAGGACTCATTGAAACATCTTTTGCCACGTAATCTTACACAGCAGAAGTGGAATATTTTATTGCCATTCTTATGAGATAACTGATAAAATAAAATACCTACAACGTACTTGAGCAATGAAAAAGTTATTCATTCAAATCAATACTTTAATAATGACCTCTTTCAAAACGATTTAAAAAAACTTCCAAAAAAATAACAGGTAGCTGTCAACAACGACCTAAAAAAAAGATTTTATTCAATATTCAAAAATGGAACGCTATCCGTCAATTTGAAAACCATAAAGGCATCTCTCGAGTTCATTCAAATAAATCGACTGCGACCATTAAAATGTAATCGAAACCAAACGCGTCCTTAAAAAACGATTACACTGAAAAGACACTGAGTATAAGTGAACCAATTCACTGAACACAATCATCAATGTAAACCGTTCTTCAAGAAAAAAACGGAATCAAAAGAAAAAAAAAGAGTCGTTTTTGTGTTATAATAAAAGGTACGCCCTCGCACGAAAAAAAATCATTAAAATAATACGAACAGTTTTATTCAATACAAACAACATTTTATTGAAATACAATAAAGCGAATACTGGCCATTTTGAATCTCATTATGAGTGTGAGTGGGACCGGGATAGTGTTTTGTGTGCGCGTGAAAGAGATGAATGAAGCTTTTGAAATATAAGTAGATTTAATATAGACATCTGCTGGTAAATGATGCTGTTAGCCTGTGTTTTGGTTTATTTTTTATTCATTGTGTATCAACAATGTTTGGCAAATGGATGAATAAAGTAGGGGAGATCACTGATTCATTTCATTATGTAAATATGTATTTGAATACAAAACATGGCAGTTACCAAACTGACCGAAAGTTTAATACTGACTTGCACAGCTTAAAGTACTGAAGATAATACAAATATTGGGCGACATATTCCTTACAAATTGTAGAGTAGAGTGTATCTAGTAAAAATAATTTTCCCGGTAATTTACACCGATAGGGATGAAATAAGTTGTTGGAGTTTTTACAAGAAAATCTAATACCATGGCTATTATATGTTACGTGACATCACGGCAGGCCAAGGCGAAGATGAGAATGAGCTTGACTCCGACCGAAGGCTTGGCTCACAATAGCAGAAAACAGAATTGTGGGGAAAAGGGAGAAAGTCTTCGCAAGGTGGCTTATAGCATCTAGCTGGATGAGAGATGCTGAGAATTGAGATAAATGGCATGCGATAGAAAAGTCCTATGTCAAACAGTGATTTGTTGTAGACTGATGATGAACATAAGAATATGATATGATAAGACTTTTCAAAATCATAAAAACTAAATTATAGACAAAAGCTAACTAATGTATATTACGTAAATTCTATAGAATCAAGGCTTAAAAGTATTAACTTAATCGATACTACAAATATTTAAAAAACACGTAATCGGGTGCTCCCCGTTCTAATTGAAATTCAAACTGAGTAAATATTTTTGTCATTGGAGAGAGACTCAGTTTTTTTGTTGTTGGCGAAACTGTATTGGAAGAAATCTCGAGAAATTAGTAGTTTGTAATGAGAAATGGTGATGGCTGAGTAATAGGTAGAGTTTCTTGTAAGATTATATTCGTGGCAGTATCTACTACCACCGTTAAATGATTGTAAATTCACAGTTTACAATCATCTCAGGTGAAAATCAGACAGAAATTTGTCAATCTCGCGTTTTTCTCTTTGCCACTTTATCGTGATAATATGATTAACACTCGGGTTTTATTTGTAAACACAGTTAATTCTAGGTAGAGTGGTGAGACTACACAAATAATCTTATTTAATTTGGTTTGGTTTGAGAAAAGAAAATCTCATCACTCTTCCATAAATCGATGAACAACGTAACCAGCAATCCATTCCATATTTAAAATTTAAACGACGAACGCATACATTTCACCTCCATACATTAAAGCGCGTGTTTCGACACTCCGCCAATGTTTCGCGTAGATTAATGCGTCTGGTTATAACACTGGCCGCCGCTTTGTATTGTGTGCATAATAATGTCACTGCGTTGCGGCAACTATTGTTGGAGCGTGGTACTGGACGATGTACGGTGCTTTATGGTTGCAGGATTCCGTTTTCAAATACGGTTTGTGTTCTGATTTTGAATATGAGCGCTATTAAAGATGCAAAATTAGTTCAATCAATGTATCAACCTTTTTAAATGATGGAGAAATTCTGCTTTAACTCGGTTTTCTGTACTACCATTCTGATTGTTTGAACAAAATTATCTATTACCAGCACAAAAAGGACTATTGAAACACGTTACAATGTTAAGGCGAGGAAACAGAAATTTGCATGCGTAATTGGTTTCAATTAATTTTAAGTTCAGATGAAAAATAACCCTTCTAACCGCATACAATTCTCAAACAACCAGACTAAACAGCACACTGGAAAACGAAGAAGAAAGAAATAACAAAGGTGAAAATCCTAACAAAATATGCTACTACATACATCACAAAGATATAAATACATAATTACAGTACTGCATAATGTTTACACCGCCAGCCGAAACATAACGTGTACAGTCATCGCCATAAATTACTAGGCACAATGCCGCAGCGCGCGCCGCGGCTATTGTGCGGGAGATTTAGTGTGCGCTGGCCCTGACTGTACGCCACTAGCATTACTATTCATTTGTGTTACTTTGGGAAAGGGATGCTTGGTTTGGGCTTAGGGCTTAACCCGTAATTAAATTAGGAAGAATATAACATTTAAGAGATCGCAAGAAAAAAAAAATGGGGCCTTACCATAAAGTGTCTAAAATTATCATGGTTCTACTGTGATAAAGGAACAGTGTCAGTTATCTTGTCTAGCTTTGTCTCTCTCTCACAGTGGTAACCATGATAATTTGACACGTCAAGGTACGGCCCCTGCCGTATTTGGATGAGAGAAAAATATCATCTACATAAAAAAAATGTAACTTATAACAAATCAGTTATCTTTACATGTTTATTGTTTAAATAGTTTTCATAATAGGTAATGTTGTTGTTCAAAAGCAGTATTAAATAAACAAATTATATGTGTCAAGTAAACAAGATGAAAATGGTGTCTGGGTAAGCAATATTACACATGATAAAAAGTCGGGATCAACTCGAGCTACAGCAAATGTAGAATATCTCTAAAATCAGTTCAATCTTACATGTTGAACGTGTCAACAATTTCTAGAAGGCCATAATTTATTTTTCCATCCTATTGTGTCCCCACTGATGGGCAAACGCCCTCTCATAGCCTTCCACACTTCTCAGTGTTTTGCCATATCTGACCAATCTTTCTTAAAAATCACATAACCCATTTTAATCTATTAAAGATATATTATTTCCTTTATTAACTCTTCTACTGGAAATCCCCTTTTCATCAAAGAGGTTTTCCCCAAACAGTAAACATAATAATATAAAAGTTCACTCGACCAGTCCACAGTCCGGTTTGTATGCAACTTAACAAAAATAAACCCCTGACTGGAGGGCTGCTAATTACGACCCTCACATTTGAGTTATTATAAAGTAATTAGTGAACAGTTTTGAAAATATTTGTTTTTAAAGCTTTTTGTTGAGTTTCGCTTTGTGGCCGCTGTATGCTTGTTTTTTTTAATTTGTTTTATATGTATGTGTTGATGGCTTTATAAATATTTTCAGCAACATAAATAAAGGTATCATGAAGATAATTTAAGACATTGGTTTGTTAGAAATTACTTGTTGACTTAGAGGTTCGTGCCTAAGTAATAATTGCCGCACGGGTCGATCTCACAGATTAAGCAATGCTTGCCGAGGTCATTTCGTGGATGGGCGACAATAACATACCGAAACCCCTTCGTGCCTCGGAAATCATGTTACGGATAGTCAGAAGCTTCAAATCTAACACCAGTCTTGCCAAGTCGTAACGTGTTACCCAGTTACTGGGTTGTGGAGGTCAGATAGGCAGTCGCTCCATGTAAAATACTAGTCCACAGCTGCATCCGGTTAAACTAGAAGCCTTCAAAGTCTACAACTGAAATCTGCCTAGCCCTAGGCAGATTTCAGTTGTAGACTTTGAAGGCTTCCCGAAGATGGTCCTAGATTCCTGTCCTTGGCCTGTATTGTTTATCTCTATTGTATCCGTCCTGTTATTATTTAAATCCTCTCCTCAAAACCGCCCATTATTCAACATTTTAACATTATTAAACAGACCATAATTCAACATTTGTCGATTTCTAATCACATACAAACATCCTACCCTCTTTTATCCAATATTAATAACCAAATGACTGCAAAATTAATAAAAACACCCCCATCACGACCCTTAAAATGTACCCTCCGAACTAAGTCCATTCTCAAGTGATTAGCAATACAGAATGAACTATGTCTACCCGCCACGATTGTACCCGACACCTATAATTTACTACCCCCACATTAATCAAATCAAATTACACTTTATCCCCATTAAATAAAGTTTAAATTTGTTCGAAATTTATTGCAGTCTGAACGGAGTAACTTTGAATCGGCGGGCGGTAACAATAAAACCAATTGTTGGCGATCTCTATTATTAAATTTGGTGTTGGAAATTGAGTTTTGAGGAGTTGAGTATAGAGTTGATTTTCGTGATGATAGTTTTTGGTGTGGTTATACATTCGATTGAGGAATTAGTGTTCTATTGGGATGCAATTATTCGGCAGGGTTGGCACTGCGGGGGTTCCGTATTTGTATTTTTGAATTTATTTCTTTTGTTTAGGAGTAGCCACGCCTGTTTCGATTTTGTTTTAATGAACAATGCAAGTATGGTATCAAGCTTTTCCTTTTTTTGTAGAATTAATTGTATTGCGAAAAAGCAATTTGCGAATTACATTTTCAAAGTACTTACAAGGAAAGCTAGCCTTTTATAAAAAACCGGCCAAGTTCGGGTCGGACTCGCTCATTAATGGTTCCGTACCATTATCGCAAAAAAACGGCAAAAGGATCACGTTTGTTGTATATTTATTTTATTCCGTTTTTAGCATTTGTTGTTCTAGCGGCAACATAAATACATCATCTGTGAAAATTTCAACTGTCTAGCTATCACGGTTCATGAGATACAGCCTGGTGACAGACAGGCAGACGGACAGTGGAGTCTTAGTAATAGGGTCCCGTTTTTACCCTTTGGTTAAGGGAACCCTAAAAATGATGCAGCTAATTCTACTTTAATTTAAAAAGAGTTAAGTTTGTCAGAATAAGTCAATCAAATCCTATA
The DNA here is from genome assembly GCA_964057195.1 of Orthosia cruda. Taxonomy (NCBI): domain Eukaryota; kingdom Metazoa; phylum Arthropoda; class Insecta; order Lepidoptera; family Noctuidae; genus Orthosia; species Orthosia cruda. The sequence goes on along the minus strand of OZ059833.1, from coordinate 17,781,184 downwards.
ATTTAATTTATGATACATTCATAAATTAAATGATATGATTTGATTAACTATCAGTCAACTATCAAGTACCAGATTGGCATAAATCGCCAATTTACCTATCGAGTTAATAATATTTATCTGCCAATAAAATAATATATTTAGATCATATTGATCATAAACCTTTATTAAAATAGTATCTTCTTTTAAAATTATATTATGAAAAAAAACACAATGCAAGCCAACTCAGCCATGCAAATGTGATCGAATAACAAAGCAACACAGTAGCAACCCTACTAATATCCAAATCAAATTACAGTTCAGCATTTAATAAGCCCGAGTGTCATTGTGTCCTCAACAAAAGTAGTCACCCTGTGAATGATCTCCCGGGTTAAACACACCCTGTTTACCGATATATTACGAATTTAATATGAGACTGTAGTCATTCTGTGAATGATCTGCCGGTTTAAACACATGCTGTATAAGAATATATTGCGTGTTTAACATGAGACTGATAATTTATTATTTACAATTACTCCCTACAAATCTATAACTACAAATACACTACAATTCGCAAATTATTTATTTTACGTTTAACTATTTTTTTCAAAAAAATATTAATAACGATTCAATAATTAATTAATAATAATTTAATGATAATAATTAAATAATTAACTATTAATATAATTTAATGATAATAATTAAATAATTAACTATTAATATAATTTAATGATAATAATTAAATAATTAACTATTAATATAATTTAATGATAATACTTAAATAATTAACTATTAATATAATTTAATGATAATAATTAAAAATTCAAAGTCTAAATCAAATATATTTATTTAACTAGGCCAATAAGCGGCACTTTTGAACGTAAAAACACAAATTAAAATTTACAAGTAATAAAAGTTGATTCTACCGTGCATTCGGCAAAGTAGCTTGTTATTGAGAAGAATGCACAAGAAACTCAATACTTACTCTTTTTAAAAAAAAATATATACATTAATAAATTCATATATTTATATAAATAATCAATTATTTCATGATAATAATTCAATAATATGATTTTTTTTTCATGGCTGAATGATCTCCCGGTTTGAACACACCCTGTACTTTGATATATTACCAGTTTAATATGAACTGTAATTGTGTTAATACTTTTCAAGTGGTAGGTATGTAGCGTCCGTATGGTCTGCTGAGGGGTGAAATATATTAAATTTTTGTAAGCGGAGTGTTTGATGGGTCACGTTTGTCAATATGTTGAAACAAATTGCAATAATATTAAAATGTTTCCGCTCGATTCATACATTTGGAATTCTTTGGAATCTAGTTTTTCTAATAAAAATATCTTCGAATCGATATTATTAACCTATCTGACCGTCCACGATTATTTGATAAATATTTTAGCTGGTTTAGATTAATTCATTGACGTATAGATTTTAGGGTTCCGTACCCTATTGTTGTCACTCACGTGTCCGTCTGTCTGTCTTCTGTCTGTAAGACATTTTGTTCCGAAGAATTTTTTAACTGTCCATTTACCTATGAATTTTAAATTTCATGATAATTTCTATTATTACGCATATTTTACTAGCAAATACCGCGGGCTCACCGCTTTCAGACTCATTTGGTGCCTGAAGGGTTATCGATATGCTTTCTGAAGCATTACCTTCGGGAACCTGCCGGCAGGCTCACGCTCCGCTCACTATGTTCACTTGGTGCACCAAACTCATCAAGCTGTGGGACAGGCCAATTTCTTTCTAAATTCAGCCGCTTCCCGGCACCTAAAGTACCGGAAGAACTTCTCGTATATCAGGGTACTACCATTTGATAGTCCATTTCCGTTTAGGGGTCGTGGTCCAACCATAATGTCCAATATATGGATAAATTGGTACGGAACCTTAAATGTGCGTAGTCCGACACGCACTTGACCAGTTTATATAATTATGTTTTATAGCTTGGATACGGTGCCGGTCGTAATACATTATCAAATAAATCATAGCCGTAACATTTTGCAATACGTAATTAATGCAACCAATTCAACCCTTCCAAAACTATTCTTAACACCCGCAAAAAAGAAATCAATATTTCTATGTCATTCACAAGCACAAGTCCATGGTACTCGTATCAATAAAACATAGAAAGCACCTTTAGTTCTTAGCATAAAGGGTCATTTTCGAAGTTCAAGTGTCAAAGCAAGCTCTCACTACCCTCTAACAAACATCAAAACAATAGTTTCCATGTTATTGATGTCATCACAACATGTCATTGTTTCTGATTTCATCAGGATATGTCATTGTTTGTGACCCCTGGAACGTCATCAGATAACGATTGACACTGTCACTTCAAACGATTGTTAATTAGTATTCGACTATCTGTGTTCATGCATAGATAGTGGAGTAGGGGAGTGGTGGACTAGTGGTTGTAGCTTGAGTTTCTGTAAAGTCACTATTTTGACAATATAAAGACAATAGTAGTTGTATAACCTAAATGCCTGATTAAGGTTGCCAAAGTCGATCAATCTTCCATACAAACGTATTCTGGCGATTTCTCCACGGTTCGACGATGTACGTTCAAAATAAAAATGATGCCAATTTGTCTCATCATTATCTAGCTCTGTAGAGTTTTTTTTTTTTTTGTTTTTGTGATCGTCGAAAGTTTCCTATTTCAACACTAATTTTAACGCATCTTTGACCGGAAAAAAATACCATAAGAAGAAGGAAAATAGCAAAACAGTCACCATAGAAGGATAGATGAGTAATTCAACAATGCAAATAACGCTATTTTTAAAATATATAGTCGTTTTTCATGATATCAATACTTCCAAAGGTCTAATTTATAAAATTTCACGCGCTCGTTTTCGCTCTAAATTATCATCCATTTCGCTACCAATTTGCAAAAGTGCTAATTCGTACGCGAACTAGCGTCTTACTGCTCATCACAGCATCTATCTCTTTCGCACGTATTGTCTAATAAGATAGCATGCATTTTAATCCCGCGCAACGTTCTGCTAATAACGCAAGATTTAAAAGTAAGAATAAGGCAGTACAGCTACCTTAAAAAAAACAGACTACAAAACAGTGATCAAAAACACGCGAGAACACAGTCCCGGATTTTTGATTAACGTTCCTCATCATTTCTGCCGTACGACTTTCTAGACAGCTGGACACAGGCCACAAACACAGGACTTTTAGATATGACAAATAATAGTGTTGCATTGGCAACAGAAAGTCAGTTAACCCGATGTACGAATAGGTATTAGTCATTCCTTCTCCCTACGTTTTGGAGGAGGCTTTTGCCATAAGACTTTCAAAAAAGCACTACGCCAACAAATCACGTGTGCTCAGCGATTGTATGTCACTGCAGGGATCCAGCAGAATATTAGCGTTATTTGACTGGTCACGGATAAATTTGAAAGAGAGTTACCGCGGCCCTGGCTCAAGCAACTTTAGCAACACGGGTGGGTTTTAGTCAGTAAAATTCTGACACGACCTCTCGCTTCATGCAGAGCGGGAGAAGTAATAGGACGAGTTACCAAGCATAAAAATAAATATTTTCCCACCACAAACTGACACGTGCTGAGCTGGACTTCTATTTGGAGCAAACTTGAGATACATACCGCACTGTGTTTTAATTTTTATACATATTATTACTAGTTTCACTTTTATTTCTCTAATTATGTTTTGATTTTTCTACTTTTCTTTTGTATGTTGGCACTTTGTTTTTATATATGTATACTTGTAATTTGATGATTTTGCTTGTTGTGCTGTGTCTTTTATGTGCACTAAATAAAGGTTATATCTTTCTACGATATTTAGTGAAATACAAAATGTTCTTTGCCCTTCACGAAAATCAGCAAAATCTTTCAAAAAATAATGAAACTATCATATTACAAGTTACGATTTGTCAATAATGAAAGCGTATGTTTGTTCAAGCACGCACACACTCTTACTCCAATACATATCGGTAACAAGATCCTTTTAATCAATTGTAAAAAAACTCCTGTTGTAAAAATTGCCGACTTAACACAGTGTTCAGTCGGGAAATTTAATAAAAATGTTGGAAGCCGCTCCAGTGTGGTGTCGGTTTACACGAGGTGGAGCGAGGAGGCATGCCTCGAATAGATTCGCTCATCTTTGAGAAGATATTTTAGCGAAAGTCATGTTAGTATTGCTGTTTGTATTGGAATCACACTCAAGTAAATGCACACAGTTTAAAACTGACCACACTTAAAAATTAAAATTTTCACCAAAAGCATGTTCAAGAAACATTCATAATTATATCAAAATTTTAAAGGCCTAAAATGATTTTTATATACTTTCAAAATTCTTAAATTCACCAACATTTGCATAGATCGCTGGGCCAAGAAGCATGATATTTGCCACATTAGTTCTACAGATAATAAAAATGTAACGCATGGTCCAGCATTGCAATATCGTTGAATACCAACAAAGACTTCATGTACTCATGAAGAAACCAAGAAAATCCCATTTCTATTGCCAGCTTTTGCTAAAAGTTCCACGCAGATTCAAATTAGAGTTCATATTTTATGAATGATAAATGATTTTATTTCTGTAAGTTGGTTTGTACAATAGTAGTTTATGAAACTGTTGCATAATGAGGGGTATTAAAACATGAGTGTGTGTTTAAAAACCGAGCCGTAGGCGAGGTTTTTAATAGTTTTCACACGAATGTTTTAATACCTAGTTATGTGCAGTTTCATACACTACTTTATCTACACTCATAAATTGGGATTGAACCTACAAAATACATCTTTTTGCATTTTCCATGCCATAAAATCTTGATAGCATTTGTCATATACTTTTCTCGACTTTGCTGGTAATAAATTAAGAGTAATTTCCTTCGCCGCATCTAAAATATCGGGTGGAGTCAAATTTTCTTCACATTCACTGATATCAGACATTTTTAAACAACAATTAAAATAACTCATGAAATTCAGTATAGCAAAACTTGCAAAACGTTTGAATGGCGCCATAACCCAGCACATCACCACATTAACCGCGCATGCGCTAAGGCTTGCACGCACGCACTGCGATCTTTATTCGCGCGATTTTTTCCGCCCATTCTGTGACCTATGGAATTATATGAAGTTGTTCGCATTGCGGTAAAGAAATCGTGCGGAAATAATACCGCAAGAAATTCGTGTTTTGCCACAGAATCCACCGCACTACGGCGCGAATTTTATTCGTCCGAATATTTTGAGCTCTATGAACAATTAGAAGGAAACAAAATTCGCGCGAAGAAATATCGCAGTGCGTGCTAAGTCTAAAGCGGGCATTGTCATAGACAATTTAAAATTGGAATCAAATCTTTTTATAATAGGTACTATAAAATGGCATTACAAAAAAAAATGATGGAAACTCCTTAGTGATTAACTTCTTGGATTTGTCCTGTATCGTAATAGAAAAAAAATTGTTTTATAGCATTATTTTGTTAGAGAAATAGTGTTATAATAAGATTCTATTTTTAAATTTCGGTATTGTGTTTATAAAGTATGCCAATATAAACTCGTTTTGAATTTTATAATTCGAATATTACGATATGAGAGTAGATAAACACTTTTATATGTCGATCATATTTTTAAAACTAGATGAGGTGAACGTTTCCTATCTGACTACTCTGAGAAGAAAGGCCGAAACAAATTCAGAGGTCAGTCCCTTTTAAAGTCGAGACAAAATCTTGGTTACATCATGTGTTATGAAGAATACCTAACCTATTAAAAGAACATTTTTAAATTGTTGATGTACGGCAGTCTTAAAAACGTTTTTTCTCGACCCAATAATTCTAAACTGCTAACAAACTCTTTTCAACTCTTTCTATCAAAGCTTTCGATACACTCTACATCAGCAACTTATAAGTACGACCTTTTTTAGCACGCAAACCTCGCTCCGCTCTCGCTCCGCTCTCGCTCATCTTTACGCCCGGTACACCTCACCTTTACTAAACAAATATTTAATAAATCAATTGTGCACCGTGTATCAGTTACACGCGCTAATAAAAACGGGGAAAAAACTCGAAAACATGTGAACAGAATCAGATTGAGCGTAGTTTAGGGGATATAGTGAGCGTACCTACGTGGTTCGACTTTTTTTAACAAGGAGATATTGCAAGAAGGAATTGGAACATTTTATTTGAGCAAAAAAGATCATTAAGGGCTTTTTAACCGACTTAAAAAAGGAGGTTATCAATTTGATGCGTATTTATGTGATAGGTATTGTCAGAATGCATAATTTTCGCATATCCGTCTAACCACGTAGGCCAAAAACGTAAGAAAATGTAAGATTAAAAAAAAATGGAAGTTATTGCTTAAATGTCAAATCTAACTTATTTACAATAGGTACCAATAATATTGTGACTAGGCTGTCACTAAATTTGCCTAAAAGCCAAACTGCCTAATTCTTTGTAAGAGGCATGTTAATTGAGTTATGAATCGCGAAGTTTTGTGATGATGGATGGATGTTTGTTACTTTTTACGCATAAACCACCTGTTTATATCCAGGATTAACACGTAACAATTTATCCAGAAAGTATGTTTCTTTGGGATATTTTCTGCTGGCAAAATCTACTCATAATGTTTCATTCTAACAGAGCAATATGTTACTCAACTAGAAAAACTGCTTTTAGAAAATAGATCAAGAAAACTAAAATTACTATTTTTGCAAAAATCTTGTCGGTTCCACCTTAACTTTATATCTCTAAACATATCAAAAACACACTCGCGAATCCACCCCCGGGCACTGTCGATTACTGAACCATTAACCTTCTAGCACCACTCGACAATCAGACAAACATACACCCAACCCAAATCATACCCTATCTAGTTCTCATAGAATTTACGATTCTTTGTTGCGAAATCGTTAGAGATCACCTGATAAGTCAATTGATTTAGAATTCTATGTACAAAAGATAAGACTGAATTTTGAATGATAACTGTCGCGAAGATGTTTAGCTTTTTGGTTAACTCGAATATTGAATTAGCAAAGTGATTTTAAGTCTTAGAACTAAGTTATAAGGTTGCATATCCATTGGTAAATGCTCCGAAGACGTAAGGATTTCAAGTGGCGATTTGAATTGAGTTTTTTTTTCTCGAAATAAAAAGGTTTCAATAACCGGCCAGCGTTTGAAGAGGTTTGTTGAAAAAGATCTCATTATTGAGTTATTCTATACTTTTGGAGGGTACTTGGAGCTAAACAATACGAAGTTTGACCATTCTCAGAATGTGAAGTTATTATTGAGGATTTTTCGAGGACATAATTAAATGTATGAAAACACAAATTCTTTACTTATGGGTCATTGATCGTACTGTTGACTTTACAGGTTAAAATTGTTGAAGATAAGCAGATTTTAAGTTGAATGTCATTGAGGGTCAAAGTCCGAGGTCTGTCTTAAATGCAACCTTGTGATAAATCGACCCGACCTGGACCTATTTTTTTCCGTCGCAATTTTTCTATTCAGATGTAACCAAAAATGTCACCAATGTTTTTTTTCTCATAATTCTTAAATCCGACCATGTAACAGAATCTACTAATTGTCCAAATGTTTGTCCAGATATAGGGTTACGTGACAAATGTTGGTTATGTCGTCATTATGACCATGGTGACGTAACTTGATAGGGCTGAGGGATACATAGACCTATGTGAGGGTAAATTGGAGGATGTTTTTTTTGTTAGGATAATGAAAGGGACAAATGATTAGGGTGGTTGAAATAATGGGTGAGATTGACAGTAGTTTTAAGGTTCAGTGTTCAATATTTTTTTTTACAAGATTAACGACTGTTAAGATCACTTAAATGTCTTGTTAGTAACCCAAAACTATAACGATGTCTGTTACAGGTACAGGCGTATCTTCCATGATTCATTGTTTTTGTGATCTTTGGTTAAAGCATTTCAATGCCAAATATCATCCGTACATTTAATATTATAAATACGAAAGCAACTCTATCTGTCTGTTACCTTTCCACGCTTAAACCGCTGAACCGATTTAGATGAAATTTGGTATGGAGCAGTTTGAGACCCGGGAAAGGACATAGGATAGATTTTATTCCGGTAATCATCCATACGGGGGTGGAAAGCGGGATGAAAATTTGGGAGGTGACTCAATAATTTCTCAATCAAGGCAGACTACCTACTAACCTAAGATATTATTGTGCGATAAGTATAAAAACATAAATACTAAAATGTCAATGGCAGATAAAATACTAAAATATATCCTGTTAAAAGTGTTATTGAAAGAAATGAAATCCTAAAGAGGCTCTTTCCCCGAGTAGAATCGAAACTGTAGAATCAATTATTATAACTTGTTCATTTTAATTGTTGACGTTTAAAAGTGCCGCTTACTGGCCTAGTCGAATTAAATATTTTTGACATTTTTGTCTTTTGAGTATTTGCTTATGAAAACAAATAAATGAATTGGGTGATTCAGTTAGTTTTTGCTTTTTCAAGACTCTTGCTAAATTTTAAAGTTGAAATGCTACACTATTTATATGTTGATCTTGGTTTTCCTAAACTGGTCAACGTTACATCCTTCATACAAGCCTTTCCGTCGCGCCTATTAACTTTTCAAGATAATTCCGAAGCAACAAACAGACAAACCAACAGATATTTATTTAATTCAACACATTTATTTACCGTTCAAACTAAATAAACTTCAACTAATATGAACCACTTCAGAACATCTTTGGATACGAATAAGCACGTATCCACTCAAGCGCATATCTCTATACTGCTCCTTTACACACACACACTGAAACCGTATTCGCATCTCTGTCTCTCATCATTCCTCGCCAATCCGATACCTTTTATATTTCAAGTGGTACTTGAAACATATACCTGTCCTTTTTGCTCTTGTGCTGGTCGTATATACCCGTCTCTCGTCCACTTCGGTCAGCGTGGGATGAAACCTGAGTTTTCATTGTATTATATGGGATAACGAGGGGGTTGAAAGGGTTGGCTTTTGATGCTAACATTTTGTGTTTTATTCGTTTAAAGGAAGAAAAATGTTTATTTGGATTCTGTAAAAGGATTTAGTAAAAATAGAGGTGAACTTGGGGCGAGATGGGGTTGAATTAAAATGGTTTTTATCCAGTTGTTTACTATCGGTTTGAAAACTGTTTTTAAAAAGGTCGAATTTGGTTAGGATTTTCTACTGAAATAGTATTCAAGTAGACAGAGTCTTCTAGACAAGTGACTTTCTATCGTCAAAAGCATCGCTTCGATTGGCTAAATGTCAAAAATTTATGGCAATATCAATATCGATATGTCACGTGAACTATCCCTTAGGGCTTGAACCCATCACCACGTCACGACGTCATCAACGTGGTTCGGTGCGGTGTCATGGCGCGGTTCATTGACGTGACAACGCGCCGGAAGCGGTACGTGGCGATGCGCTCGCTCAGTTGATGTTTAAATGTCTTAGCGATTAGTTATGCAAAAAAGGTGTCAGAATTTTTTAACTTTCAGAAACTACACTAAACGTTGTTTCATTCTGTCAGAAATGCTGAAAAATGTACCGAAATTTTTCAAGGCACGACGACATATATATGTTACGTTGCGGCATCGTGACGTGTATTTTTACGACACGGTAAAGTAAATTTGGTCGACACGCCAACGTGCTGCGCCGCGACATCGCACGGTTCCAACGTCGTGACGTGGAGATGAGGTCAAGTCCTTACATTTTGACCATCGCCATCTTTGATATAATGACACTTATTCTAGAGCCTCTGGTAGGATACAATTTTGCTTTTCATACTTTTGTAGAGATAGTAGGCACTTGGTATCTGCTCATTTAATTTTTATTACCCTCGACGGAAAAAGAGGGGTGTTATAAGTTCGACGTGTGTACCTGCGTGTATGTGTATCTGTTTGTGGCATCATAGCAAGATATCGTGTCATAATTATATGTTCAATAGATTGTCGAACGAAACGTGTCTACTACTAGATAAATTATGTAGCTAGAAATAAAAATGCGTCGGGAGTTTTTTAAATTTTATTTGTTTTTATTTTGATTGTCACGCGCTTGACTACTATCTTACCTGATGGTAAGCAATTGTGATCGACGGTGAAACACTCTTGCCTAGTAGCAATAAACATTTTAAAATATCAAAAAATATTTGAAACTGTCTCGAAACTCAGTGATCATATAATCCTTTTAATCATTTTTTTGACATGATAATTGCTCGCTTGTTGAAATAGATGACAATGTGGGATGAAGTCTTTCAACGAATGCAGTAGTCTGTAAGTCCTTATATATCTATTTTGTTTTTTTTTAGCTATCGCTGTCCCACGGCTGGGCAAAGAGCTCCACCAAATCCTTCCAGACGTTCTTTACCCGCGCCGTCTCGAATATCAATATTATTTATATACGTCAGAAAAAATCCATATTTTTAGTAAGTATAAAACCCCCGAATATATCAAACAAACACAGACAAACCACATTCAAATAAAATAGAGTAACCAAACATTTAAAAAATACTAATAATTGAAGAAAAACAATGTTTTAATTTTATCTTTACACAAAATAGATAATTTTCGTAGCACCGTAGCATAATTTCGTAGCAGCGTAGCGCCGTCGTAGACGCTTCGTTTTTAAACTGTGCTTGAAGCGTTGTTGTTAAAAAATTTACCATGTTCGTATCTTTGATACAAAAAAACAGGCAGGTCTGACGATTGACTATACTCCATTTGAGGTAATATTAGACATTTAAATAATCCCATTTTACAGCACGTACAACAGATTTTGACTTCTATTGCGTCGGTGATATGACAAATAGCAACTGTATTAAACAGTTAGTTTTGGTAACAGGTTTATGCTTTGATGACAGCGTCATATTTACGGGATAGAACTCAAAATCGATTGAACGGACTGTAAAAAGGTTTGTAAAAATGTCTAATGTTGTTGTTGTTTGTATTTTAGTTATAAGTTTCCTTTTCTATGATTTAACTTGGTGTTGTATTTATTTATATATGCTTTACAATAAAGCATATATAAATAAATAAATGTTATTTCAAATGAAGTATAGGTTTAATAATAAGCTGTCTGGTAAAATATCCATTATAAGATCATTTTAATTGTTAGCAATAGGTAAAATTAGAAAGCCTTGGTTTTATGAGCTCGATTCGATTAACATTTTCATGTTTTTTTTACACCATAAAGTCTCATAAAACCTATTGTAATGTCGATTCAATACGATCCGATTACTCGGTAACACTGATTCAATCGGAACGATTAGTGTAATCGAGTGTAAGAGCACCATTGTGTGTCATAATCATAACGTGAACATTTTTTGCTTGCGTTCAATACGATTACGTTCGACTGTGACAGTAAACGGTTTCAATTATTACGATTTATTTAACCTTTAGATTTTCCTTTTTTATTTTAATATTAAGCTATATTGAATATCCAAAAAAAAAAAAATAACAAGCCTATACACAAATAGAAAGTGAAGGGCTAATTGTGCATTAAAAAATTCGTCCACTTCGATGTCAATGGGAAACGTGCCCAGAACGCTGGCAGCATTGCCAAGTTGAATGGCAATGCTGATTCTCTGGCCGAAGAAAAGGCAAACCCTCTGTTCACGCGAAGAGTCGACGAGCTTTGTGCTAATATCTCGAAAAACTCGATACAAATTTATGGTATATTTTGATGCACAAAGTTATTTTTGATTTGACTGCTTGCCGATGAAGTACTTCATTAGTCTGTTCAGCTATACGGATGCACTTTCTAGTCTATGAACGGGGCGTGGCAGCGAGTCGAGCATTTTAACACGCATGGTACATTGTTTAATTCATTGTTGCTTCAGTTTAAAGGGATCTAGATATGTCTTTGTACATTTATGTATAAGCTAGAGTACACTATATTTTGGAGCTGTTTGGGGTTGAATCTCTTGGTCCGTGGGGTCCGAGTGCTCATGCTTTGTTTAAAGATTTTTCCAAACGCCTAGTTGACATATAGCTTTGCCATACAACGTGGCAATGCTGCCAGTCTTTTGGGCACAATACCAGTGGACAACGATGTGGAGGAGTTTTTCGAAGACCATATTTTAGTTTAGCATATTTTTAGTTGTGAGTAGTTTTTGGTTTTATTTTTTTTATTTGTGGCGGGTTTGCTCTTGACTCTAGTCTAGGTCATAGGTGACAGAGACAGAGTCGACGATGGAGTGAGCATACCCAGAAGAAGCCTGTGCACTCTAACTTTGAAGAGATTCGGGTTGAATGCGTTCGGAAACACAGACGCAGGTAGTGAGTTCTATTCATTCGCTGTGTGCATTATGAAGGATGTTGGGAAGCGCTTGGTGCGAATTGGTGGAATGGCAACAAGGTAAGGATGGTAACTTGCAGTGCGTCTAGATCTCAGATGGTAGAAGGGGCTGGTGGGATGAGGTCGTGGAGTTCCTGAGCACACTCACCGAAATACAGTCTGTATAAGATCGACAAGCAGGCAACCTTGCGGCGATGAGCCAAGCTGTGAAGCTTGGTATCCACCAGTTCAATATCGCCGATGAGCCTCTTGGCTCTGCTTTCCACCGTCCGTTGGTTTAAGTGTATATGTTTGTAGTCTTAGTTAATTAAGTAATTTTACACTGTATATACTTTTATCTATGTAAATAAAGACACAGAGTTCCTAGGTACTTCTATTTATCCTTTTGATGCCCTAGCTATACAGTGAAATTAGAAAGACTACAGTTTCGAACGACGTAGTAAAAATATATTTTCAATATTTTTATTCACTTGGTCTATCTACTATTTAAACAAGCACCTACAGTAGACGCAGGTTTCAAATAACTCAAACAGTTCATTTTCCTTATTTACACAAACATTATCCAATCTTCATTAACTTAATATTATTATAACTTGAACAAACACAAAGAATACTCGAAAATGCTTCTAAATGTTATGAAAATTAAAAATACTAATCTGGCCCAATATTTGTCAAGATTGCATGATGGAGTAATGTTGGCCAAATGATTGGATTAAGAATTTAATCAAACACAGCGAACAATTAAACCATTAGCGGGAAGGTCAATTGATTTACAAAACTTTATATTTTAGTAATTAGACAATGAGCAGTGGTGGCCCAGTGGTATCGGCCGCGACTTACAAATTGTTGGTCGTGGGTTCGAACGAAGGCAGGCGCTTTACTTTGTGTAAATTATTTCATCACCACTGCTCTCAAAACAGTGAAAGAAAACATCGTGAGGAAACCGGCATGTAGCACTGGGCTCGCGTGGTGGATTACGGCCCATTCCGTCTCGGAAAGAGGAGGCCTGTGTCCCAACAGTTGCTGCTGATAATGATGAATCAGATTATTAGACAACGAGCTGTGATTGGAGAATAAACAGTAAGTAAGTAATATAGTTAAATACTTTTGAATCAAGACACTGCTGCATATGCAGTTATAAACATCGACTTTAAAGTCAAGAAGTCTAAGTTCATTTTTGAATGAAAAAGAAACTATCTAAAAAAAATTAACTGAACCCTATGCCATTAATTTAATGTTTTTTCAACACACTTGCTCATAAAGTGGCTCTAATTTCACCGCAATTAGGCACATAATGACACCTGGTATCAAACTGTGACTTTTTCATTGCTATTATTCACAAGTAAGTTACAGAGTTTTTATTTTTATTTATTGGTTGAGTTGCTTTGTTCTTAAAAAAGTTTCGATACAAAAAAGATCGTGCTCAATAGTACAAATGCAACACATTTCATGCAACTTCGTATTTAAATAGATAATTCAACTTGTACGAGTTTAATAAATATAACTTCCACTCAAATATAACTTTTGTTTTTGTCTGTAATAAAAAAACTTGAATTTCCCCATTTTGTACGTGGCTATAAAACGCTATCCGCGAAAAGCCAAAAAAAAGAAAACTCATTCTTTTTAGTCTATGGCCAATCGCCATTTTTAGATGCGCGCGCATAGGAATACTGATTAATTTTGCCCGCCATGGCGAAAAAATTTTCACAACTCGTTTTCACTGTTGGAAATGTTTTTTTTCTATTATTCTTTTACAAGTGTGTTGAAAAACGTCGTATGATACACGTGTGTAATGTTGATGATTACCGTCCTCGGCTCTCTTAAGACCCTCACCTAGCGGCTCGGGTCTCAATAGCGCCTCAGCGGTAATCACCAACATTATCAGAACAGTTTACTTGAATGGGATCTACAAAGGCACCTCATTCAAATATATATAATAATACGTATTCATTTGTTTATCAAGTAGCTTATTCATAACTCTATTTCTAAAGGTAACTATACACTAGAGCATTTTCGCAGGCATTACGTTCTTACGAATGGTACAATACAGACAAATGCTCAGTTTCCTAAAGCATTTCCATGAAATGTAAAATTCTTGCGATTTTTCGACGCTGTGTTCGACGAAATGCTAACGGTGAACGAGCATTTACCTGTACCATATCTTTGTACCTTGCGTTCATTATTGACCTCACTCCACGTGACCCGCGCTCGTGCCTTTGCTCGAGAAAATGTTACACCAAAACGATCGTTGGTTTTTAAAATCAGGTTGTAACAAAACATCGAGCGTCATGTTCGAAGTATGGTTCGAGTAAATTTAAAAACAAGGAATGCTCGATGTTCTGTTACAAATGTTTAATTTGACTTCAACGTGCCAGCTCGAAACCTTGTTTTTCTATTCAACATTCATGGAAAAATCTTTTCTTTTCGATGTCACTATATAAGCAAATATATTCCTAGAAGTCTTCGTAAGAAAATCGAATCGTTATTATGAATAGAACAAGCCACGATAGCCAGTAGTCCATTAGACCCTACTTTCCTTGTATTAAAGGTGAACAAAACAACAACCCAACAGAAGTAATGTAATGGAATACACAAAGTGTACACAATATACCAGCAATGTAGTGAAATACACAAAGAGTACACAATACACAGTGTATCGGCAATAAAAAGCGTGCATTCCAGGGACGCAATATAGCTCCAATGTTGTGGTGGTGTGGGACAAGGCATAGGAAGTAGCGGGGACGGGCGAAGTAGGATGGCTGTATAGAAATTAGGTCTGTATCTCTTTATAAGACAACCCGGCTACTGGATGTTTTTGATCAAAAGAAAATGTAGAAATTATTTTAATAAAAAGATCTTTCATAACACTATTACAAAAAAACTAAAATAGAAAAGCATAATTAACTTAAATTTAAGTATGCTTGAATTAAATTTTAGATTATGAAAAAGTAATGTTTTCAAAATAAATATGACTAAAGTTATCCTTAATTTAAAGAAAATGTTGAAAACCCTTCCACTGTTGTAAACTAAAGTTGTCATATAAAAATTCACTGCAAAGGAAGCACCCGCTATTAAGCGTCTTAAGAAAGTAGGTATCTACTCAACAAAGCTCCCTGTCATGGGCGGTGACCAATAAACCACGCCACATAGTAAGCAGCGCGATAAATATAAAATAGAAAGCAATAATACACTGTGTCGGAGCTATATGGCGCGCATTCCAACGCGGACCGCAATATCGTAGCAATGTATTACTTTTTGTACTGCATAAGTCATGAGCTGAAGCGGGCTAGCAAACAAAGTTATTTTGGAGAAATGACAACTTAAGGTTTATCTTGCCAAATGTAATTAGCATTGCTTTGTACTCCAAACTTCATATTTTGTAATATAATAAAACTCAGAACCTGTACATTGAAATAGAAATGCCCTGAAGGAGATAATTACCGTACCATTATCGCAAAAACGGCAAAAAAACACGTTTGTTGTATGGGAGCCCCACTTAAATACTTGTTTTGTTCTATTTTTAGTATTTTTTATTTTAGCTGCAACAGAAATACATCATCTGTTAAAATTTCAATTGTCTTGCTATCACGGTTCATGAGATACAGCCTGGTGACAGACAGATAGACATACAGACAGACAGACGGACAGTGGAGTCTTAGTAATAGGGTCCCGTTTTTACCCTTTGGGTACGGAACCCTAAAACCAACAGTGTTCCAAGCATGATTGCGAGTCACCTCGACTTTGTGTGCGTGGTAAGTCTTACTTTCCTAACATTTTTTTAGTCCTGGATATCGAGTAAAGAAAATTCTATTATAAAAACTATATATAATACTGATCCAATTCCATATTTTACAGCACATAAAACGTGCAAAATATGCACAAGATTATTATAATTATAATATTATTAAATACTTGTCAAAGAAACACGAGATCGAAATTCCTGACCATTTTGTTCTTCTTCTTCTTTGCGTGTTGGTAATGTGGCCACGTGGATAGCTCTGTGGGGTGCATGAAAGGAGACTCCCCGAGTGGCGTTAAACATATCATACTATGATTCTAAACGCCCGGCGCAATCTGGACAGCTAGCACCCGGTAACGGAGGGTCTAGCTGGCAAATTCATTCACCACGATGACTCAAACCAAAAACAATCGAAGATTCTTTTTGACACATAGAATCTGAAATCCGCTATCGCTTATCCAGTACACCATAGTTGAATCGCAAGCATGTCGGTATGCGGGGCGAGAAGTGTTATGCAGACCCCGGGCCCCTGAGCTCTGCGCACAATACTTATATCACAGTAATAAACATTACTCTCTCATATAGCCGTGAACTCTGGCCGCTAACACTTATTAAATATCTCTTTTGTTTTCTGTGTGGAGACGATTAAGTTGCCCTTTTTCTTCGAGGTGGGGTGTGGCTGTTCATTCTTTTTCTTTTCTCTACGTGGGTTTTGACATGATTAGATACTTCAGTTTCATGGCAATTTGGCCAAAGTCAAACCTCCTTAGACCAGTGATTGAAATGTTTCTGAACACTGAGTTTTGTGTAATTTTTCGTGAGTAGAGAAAAGTGGGTGTTTTCATTAGGAAACTCTCGGTAGTAACACGGATTTTCAATGCTTTTTCTAGATCATCTACAGTAATATTTTGAAATACTTGCTGTTGCCCGACAATTCACCCATAATGCAATTCCCCTAAGTCACTTTTCCGGTATTGGTTTTCTCAGCGATAGCCCAGATAATATAATACTAGCTTATAGATGCCTCATCCCATACAAAGAAACCGTGCCGACGTACTGTACTGATTATACTGATTATTTTTTTGTAAATCGATCGCGTTCGGTTCCATTCCTCGGCGATAGATCTACCATCTATATCCGTGGAATGGAACTGAACGCGATCGATGTACAAAAAACAATCAGTACAGTACGTCGGCACGGTTTCTTTGTATGGCATGAGACATCACTGGCGATAGTGTATTGAAATTGGTGGTGTCTAATAAAAGGCTACACTATTTACCTAGTCCTTTTCAGTAAAATATTTTTTTGTTATCGTATCAGTGCTGCCTTTTGGAAAAATACAAATAAATAATTTTACCTCATGAAAAAATTATAAGTTTAGATAAATTACACTACATTTTCAATAAAAACATGAATGCCCATTAACACTCATTACGAAACAACTTTTCCATTTGTCTAAATAAAACTGAATTCACAACATATTCACACATTTGCCAACCACGGAATAAAACTGTAAGTCTAACCGCCTGAAAGCGAGCAAGTAAACCTTTCCAGCTAGCTAACAAGGGCGGTTACAGCTAGTTTCATGTTAAGTCGCAGTCCAGGGCCATTAATTTAGAAAGTGTAAGAAAAACACAGTAAACGCGTCTCAAAGTACCTGGTGGCGGATTTAATAACCAACTGACGGTGGGTACAGTCAAACAAATTCTTAAAAGAGCCTCGACTTTACTTGACACTTATAATATTTATTTAAGTCTTTATTTTATGCTCAACAGAGACAGGACGAATCAATCTTAACTTATATTTAGAAGAGGTCAAATTAATCTCTGCGGAAGGTGCATTTCTGATTGCGTGTATTTTTACGGTATGAAATATTTTCATACCGAATAAGATTCATCCCAATAAGATTCGTTCCTGTGTGGAACACAGTCGCGGGCAAAGTTGGTGTGTGAAAGGAGAAAATAATTTAAGCTATAGAGTTGTTCTTAAAATCATTTAAGACCCACCGAATCCAACGAAAGCCATGGAAAATACAATAAATAACTAATTGTTTCACATTACTATAAGATCTACAAGGTAATAAGACACACTTATACGGATGATGTTGAAAACTTGACTATTTAGTACACTCACAACATTACATGGTTCAAAAGTAGTTCCAAGCGACCTGTACCCTTATCTGTTAGTTTGACTGTACCAAGCCACCCGCTGCCGGTACTAGGGGTAATCTGACTCGCTTTGAAGCCATGATACATTTTATTGGCAATGGATACTTTGCCGAGTTTATTTGCGAAAAAGTTTTTTCTACACGATATCTAGTTCAGCATCTGTCAATGGTTTTCGAAACCCCGACAGAAACAAACATTTAGAATTTGGTTAAGTGTTTTGAGCGTTTTGTTCAATTTCTATGATTTCTATCGAAAGCCTATCAGACTTAAGACACGTAATGACGAATATATTATATTTGCTTTTACATTGAAACAATAACACAGATCATCAGATGCCTGCAGGCTGCTCTGAGGCATCGTGGCTCACTACTGTGTTCACCGTACCGTACGTTTTATACCGTATTTGTGATTTCATTGCGCTTTTGTTTTTGATTATTTTTGTTTTCTTCTAACATCTATTAGCAGAGATGGAAAGCCGTATCGTAATCCTTCAAAGCAAGACTTAATTCAACTTTATATTAAAATGTCAAGCCCTAAATAATCCAATTCCCTTAATTCATAGTAGGGGCGCACTTTGATGTAGCAGCCACATCACAAGCAATGCGAATCATACACATTTGTATAAAGAAAGCTGTTTGAACTGAGTGCAAACTGTATGAATGCGACGCAATTAACACGTTTGTATGAATAAAAAGTACTTTTTAACTGAAACTCGTGCATTCAAGGGGTAGACTGAAACTCTTGGCACTTTGGTGTGGTGGAGTGATGAAAGACCCGAATTTAATTATGTTATGATGAATTAAAAGGTTTTGGGAGAAGAGAACTTTGCTAGAAGTGAGAATAAAGGTCGTACCTCATTTACACGACCCCGCTCCAACACCACTCCCGCACAACACCGCCTCAAACGGAGATGACTGCTCGCTGTCCACGCGTTGTCAGCTAGAAGTCAACTGTCTGTCCATGTGCCGACCGCTTTCCCTTCGTTTTTTGTCAAGCTAGCAACGTGCTTCAAGCTCACAGTCAGCGCGCGGGCCGCCCGCTTGAAGCGCGTGGCAAGCATGCGGTAAGCGAGACGTCAGCTGTCGAGTGGTACGATGGCGGTAAGCTCGCTTAAGGCCAGCTTTCTGCTAATTTGTGTTGTCAATGTAAAGTATGTCTACAGAGGACGCCCTGAGGCTCACATTTCAATGAACATTCTTTTACCGGGTCGGAGCGGTGTCGTATAAGTCGGCTTATCGGACGATGCTATTGGACATTTGCAATATCAGAGATTCTGTAGATACGATGCCATCCAAGTGACGTAAATGGCTCATGAGTTTTTAAATGCACCGGGGAATTTTCCCACCAAAATATAGCAACGCTATGTTATAACAGACTAGCTGTCCCACGCGGCTTCGCTCCCGTCAAGTGGCTACCTACCTACCCATCTTCCCTACCTACTACTACATGATTGTTGCGTAACTTAAACCGTTTACGCAGCGCACGCAACGAAAGCTCTCAAAAAGGAATATATTTTCCCGTTTTAGCAACATTTTTCATTTATGCTCCGCTCCTATTGGTTTTAGCGTGCGTATATATATCTTCCTCGATATATAACCTATCCATAACAAAAATAATTTTTCAATTCCAACCAGCAGTTCCTAAGATTAGCGCGTTCAAACAAACAAACTCTTCAGCTTTATTATATTATAAGTATAAGTATAGATTATCATAAATTCAAAACAATGGCGTTCCCTTATGTCTGTATCCAACTAAACGTTTTTATTCTTTTCCTAACAGAATACCTCATATTATTTTTTAAATCGCTACCTCTTCTAACTTGCACCAAACATCTTACCGCCGTCATATTGAGTGACAAAAGTGCAAGCGAACGCGTCTACAGTAATTACGTGTCGTGCGCGACTGTATCCAGTGACGGCGCGACGTGACGCACTTATGTGCGACAATGTACTTCAGGACAAGGGGGGTTCAGGACTGGCTGGAAAGAACGGTGCGGATAAATGTATGAAGAAAATAGGGGTCGTGGTTGCCGTTTTGGTCATGAAAAGAGATTGGCAAGAAAGTGAAGATTCTGTTTTTGAAACCCTTATGCAAAGTCAGTACTTAAAATAAGCAATTCATATTGGTTGCTTGATCGGTAAGCCAGAATAACAGAATCTAATCCCCTGCTTAAAATGAATTATCGACGAGCCACCAATTAATCGCAACTGAAATGTTTGCGATTAGCTGTTGAAAATTAATTCAACCAATCAGAGCAAAAACGTGTTTCACTGATTGTCACCGTAATTTTGCGGCAATTTTCTTTCCAGAATTTGAAGCTAAGGAACTAATTTGATTTGACGAAATTGACCGCAGATTCCTGGTACCAACCTCCTATACTACCCAGGGGCATAGCTACCGCCGTATCTGCCGTATCAATTATACGGGGCCCCCGGGACCTCCGACTTGCGTAAGCAAAAATTAAAACTCATAAAAAATTACCTAAGAACTTCTATGGGACATGAACGCCTGTCAGACCTGTCACTATTGTCCATAGAGGCAGAAACTTTAGAAAAACTAAAGTCATCATCAGCTAAAGTCATAATAGTAGTTTATGAGACTGTTGCATAATGAGGGGTATTAAAACATGAGTGTGTGTTTAAAAACCGAGCCGTAGGCGAGGTTTTTAATATCTTTCACACGAATGTTTTAATACCTAGTTATGTGCAGTTTCATACACTACTTTATCTACACTCATAAATTGTTATTGAACCTACTAAATACCTCTTTTTGCATTTCCCATGCCATAAAATCGTGATAGCATTTGTCATATACTTTTCTCGACTTTGCTGGTAATAAATTAAGAGTAATTTCCTTCGCCGCATCTAAAATATCGGGCGGAGTCAAATTTTCTTCACATTCACTGATATCAGACATTTCACACACAATAATTTAAATAACTCATGAAATTCAGTACAGCAAAACTTGCAAAACGTATGAATGGCGCCAAAACCCAGCACATCACCGCATTAACCGCGCATGCGCTAAGGCTTAGCACGCACTGCGGTCATTATTCGCGCGATGTTTTTCCGCCCATTCTGCGACCTATGTAATTGTATGAAGTTGTTCGCATCGGTAACGAAATCGTGCGGAAATAATTCCGCAAGAAATCCGTGTTTTGCCACAGAATCCACCGCACCACGGCGCGAATTTTATTCGCCCGAATATTTTGAGCTCTATGAACAGGTAGAAGGAAACAAAATTCGCGCGAATAAAAATCACAGTGCGTGCTATGTCTAAAGCGGGCATTGTTATAGACAATTTAAAATTGGAATCAAATCTTTTTATAATAGGTACTATAAAACGGCATTACAAAAAAATAATTGATGGAAACTCCTTAGTGATTAACTTCTTGGATTTGTCCTGTATCGTAATAGAAAAAAAATTGTTTTATTGAATTATTTTGTTAGAGAAATAGTGTTATAATAAGATTCTATTTTTAAATTTCGGTATGGTGTTTATAAAGTATGCCAATATAAACTCGTTTTGAATTTTATAATTCGAATATTACGATATGAGAGTAGATAAATGATTTAATAAATCAGTTTGCCGAAAAAAAGGCAAGGAAAGTGTATATTTAATTTGAATTGTTTGTAAAATTTTTGGAAAAAGTGATAGATAGATAATTATGATCAATATTTATTTTAATTTTATGCAAACATGTTTTTTTCTCTTGTGAGAAATCTTTACCCTTCATAAGGGCCCCCAGACAATTTTTTATACGGGGCCCCGCCAAGGCACGCTACGCCACTGATACTACCTTGCCTGCAAAATTCAACCCCGTCTAACTTCTTATTGAACAGGGCAAGGTACATCTATTTACTGATAGGTTCCTAATTATTTTGTGTACACCACCTACACAGAAAAAGCAGAACAACCAGGCCGAACTTCGCAGAGAACGGGTGAATTTACTATTTTTCAACCAAACCTTAAATAAAAACAGTCAATGAAATAAAAAAAAGTAGAAAACCGCTTTGTAACCAACCAGTGTTCTAACCCGCGGCGGCTACAATACGTCGCGACTTTTTAAATGTTTATTTTTAACCCCCCAGCGCCGCGTTGCCAAGAGTGGCAACACTCACCGTTGTACCTTAATTGGTACCACTGCGCTTTTTATTTTCTTAAACTGTGTTTTTTTAACCGTTTAAGGGGAGTTCTAGTTTGAAGGCTGTTGTGATTTTATTTTTATGGAAAGCGAGAATTTGAATCGATTTTCTGTGTGGAAACGTTTAGCTATTGGTAAGTATTAGGTGTACTAGGCACCTACCACGTGATAAACTATACTAAATTGCTGTTAATCATAATCATCACCTTTTTTATCGACTGCCGAAGGAGGGTAATGTGTTTATCAGTCTATGTATGTATGTTTGTTCCTATTTGGCGTTCTAGAAGCCAAACGCGTTGGCTGATTTTGATTTTTCTGACGTCAATTGATTCGTCTTAACCTTGCGAGTGTCCGAGTGTGACTGGCTACATTAAAATTGAAAAATATAAAAATGGATGATTTTGGGCGCCATATTATGGAGGCCCAATTTTATTTTTCTCCAAACCTATCGTGTGGGCTATTAAAATAAAGGGTTTTTAGAGGTGATTTTAAAAATAAATGACAATTATATGTTTAAATGTAGCTAATTCGAAAAAAACATTGGTACAGCTGGTACACTAGCATCCTCTCTGTGAGAGAGACAATGGTCATAATCCACCACGCGGGCCCAGTGCGGGTTGGTGGATATCACGTCATGTCTTCAAATGTTTGGTTCAATGACATGCCGGTTACCCCACGATGTTTCCCTGCTCTCAAAACGGTGATAGTTGCTGTTAATACTAACAATAAAATTTACGTTAGTACTAAAAATTTTGTTAGGTTAGTTAGTTATTTAATTAGGTGAGCAGTGGTGGCCCAGTGGTATAGGCCGCGACTTACAAGTTGTAGGTGATGAGTTCGAACCCAGGCAGGCGCTTTACTTTGTGTAAATTATTTCATCACCACTGCTCTCAAAAACGTTGTGAAGAAACCGGCATGTCCTAGAACTAAAAATTCGAAGACATGACGTGATATCCACCAACCCGCACTGGGCCCGCGTGGTGGATTATGACCCATCCCCTCTCACATAGAGGAGGCCTGTATCCCAGCAGTGGGAACATTAATAGGCTGATGATGATGATGACTAAAAATTACTTACTTAATTATAATTGAGACTTGGTATTTGAGAAGTTCAGATTATTTGTACGAATTACGAATCCGCTGTATGCGAGACGCACGGGACCGGTCAATGTGATGACATTGAGGGAGGCCTATGTCCAGCAGTGGACGTCTTTCGGCTGAAATGATGATGATGATGAATTAATTACAAGAATTTTGATGTTGTTGATAAAAAGAAAGAATGATGTGGTGATGCTTGTGAGGCCTATGTCTAGTGATGAATTGTTTATCGGCTGAAGTGAAGTAGAAAGAATAAATAAACATTTAAGGCAAGGCTAGCTCATTGTTGATTTGATTTGAAAGAAAGACAAGAAAAGTATTAACTTTAAAACTTTCGCGTTTCATAATTGAGAAACAATATACCACGGGTATTAAACGCGATGATTTCGATTATTTATTTACCTATTTCACCCGACGTTTCGGCCGTGTTGCAACGACCGTGGTCCCGGGTAGACAACACGGCCGAAACGTCGGGCGAAATAGGTAAATAAATAATCGAAATCATCGCGTTAAATACCCGTGGTATATTGTTTCTCAAGAAAATTATTTTATTTGGTACTCGCATAAGAGATACAGACACGAGAAAAAGAACTAAAATTAAAAATAGCCCAGTGTGCAAGACCAAAAGGCTCCTATCTCACCATGTGCAGCGATATAAAAATAAAATAAAAATCACAAAAAAAATACCGCCTTCAAAAGCAAAACACTAAAAAGTGCGAAATAGCTTTCGTTTCGGAAATCGGTATCTTTGGTACCTCTTGTTTTTATCATTTTTCCTCACCAACATCCGATACGAAAGTTATTTTGCACTTTTTAGAGTTTTGCTTTTGAAGGCGGTTATTTTTTTTTTGTGAAAAATTTTAATTTCTCTTTTTAGTTAGTAAACCATCACTAAAAATTTGCAATTTATATATTACGGTACCAAAAGGGTTGACAAAATACCGATATTATCTCAATTTACACATTCGTGATGTTTGTCGCTAAGGAGTTCGGTTATAAGCTCCGTATCTTGAAAACTGCGGGATCGATTTTGATCAAACTATTTGCACTATTCCCTAAGTTGAAAGATACTCAATCCAACACAAAAAGAATGATCACGATCCGATAAGTAGTTTCGGAGAAATGTGTGGACAAACATACATACACTTATGAAATTTGGCACACGTGTTTAGTAGCCCATTCACAGTAACATATGTGAATACTGTGCAATTCCAACAGAATAAATAAATATTAAAATTACGCCGCGCTGGTAATCTGATAGAGCCCGCTGAAACCGACTTGTAACCTATATCACTGTTTCCTTAGCCGCGTGCTAATTTTCAGTTGACTACCAACAAATTACTAAATTATCTTTAACTAGATTCAATCTCAGTTAACATAATAGCATTAAAACAGGACCAAAAGTCGTGGCTCAGGGCGATATTTGGGGCTATTTATTAGTTGGGCTAGTTAGCTTAGGTTTCTTCTAGGTAAGCGTGCTACATCGTCGACCACATCATCGCTCACCATCAGGTGAGATAGTGGTCAAGCGCGAACCTATCAGTAATAAATAAAAAATTGCAGTAGGTCAAAAAGTACAATTTTTTTTTTTACTCCTAGGTACATAACTACCTACATTTTCGTTACATTCACGATTTTTTG
Organism: Orthosia cruda; assembly: GCA_964057195.1. Taxonomy (NCBI): domain Eukaryota; kingdom Metazoa; phylum Arthropoda; class Insecta; order Lepidoptera; family Noctuidae; genus Orthosia; species Orthosia cruda. The sequence goes on along the minus strand of OZ059833.1, from coordinate 17,756,138 downwards.
CCCATCCTGTATATCTAAGAAAACTAGCAAAAATGTATTTGCTTTCTCTTAGAAAAATGCGTAGAAAATCTATCATCACCCAAAATTTAACACACCCAACAACATACACTAGTACCTACTGTCTAAAACTAATCACCCACATTCTTCCTTCACACATCGCTTGCCACTACAGTAACTCGACTGGCAAGCAAGTGTCAGTGACATAAAGACGGGGGTAAGGAAGCTCGCCTCGGGACAAGTAAGATTAGATTCTTGGCGACACTCTCTGGCCGTGATATAGGATAGCCTGGGGCGAACTACAACTGTCTAGTTCGAGGAAATTGTGTCTGACAGACGTAGGAACTTGGAAACGTCGATTGTTAGTGTAAATAAAAAAATGTGTGTTAAAAATACTGCTGCAGATATATTTTAATGTGCCTACAAAACTGTTAACCGAAAAAATGAAATTCCGAAAATCGTTTGTTATATTCTGGACAGAACCTGAACTTAGTAATAATACGAACATTATTAAATTTAGGAAGTACGAAGACACTCTTATAACTAGACGTACGGCGATGCGCCATTGGTACATGATGGACATCCCACCCATACGCACTAAACGTTTTGGAAATAATTCCATTATGCGTACAGCTACGGAATGGAATTTCCTGCCGGAGTCTGTTTCACGATAGCTACATTCTAGGAGTCTTAGGTTACTTTTAGGCAAGTGTGCTACACCGTGGACTATATCATCGCTTACCATCAGCCGGGCGAGCACGGCCTCTGTGATCGGCTTGAGTCACGCATTTTATAACGGTTTTGCTCCCAAACTGTGATAAAATGTGTGACTCAAAACTGTCACAGTAGGCCATGCTCGCCCGGCTGGTGAGATAGTGGACAAACGCGAGCCTATAGAAACAAGAAAAACTACTAATAAACAGGAAATGTTTCTAGCGTATTACAAATTACAATATTATAAGAAATACCATTAGAAGCACTTGTTTTGAAGATAATTGGTAACGTTGTAAAGACGAGGAAGACTACTAGATAAACTTCCATCTGTCCGATAACGTCAATAAGAGTGGATCTAGCCGGAAAATATTGCAAAAGCTCGTCTGTCATCTCACTTTTACCAAACTGTTAATTTAACCTATTTGCAAAATAAATATTATTTAAGAATAAAAGAGAAATACCGCCGATATCTAAAAACATTATTCTTTAGAAAAACATCCGTCACAATATTTCTAGTAAACCAAAATGCATCCATACCTGGTGACTCATCCGGCATGTCATTATAGTGGTGTGGCGCAGTGGAAGTCTGACTGGCGTACAGCAGGTTCAGTTCTCGCGCCTCGTTCTCCTCCTGCGCCTGCTGTCTGCGCAGCGCCACCTGTGCAGGAGGACTGGGCTGTAGGAACTATGCGTTGCACATAGCACTATATCATTCAGGTTTCATAGTGGTTAAATATAGGCAGACAAAGACTCTGTGCTTTGTGCACAGATGGACTGGGCTGCAGGAACTATGTATTGCACATAACACTATATCATTCAGGTTTCATAGAGGTTAAATATAGGTAGAAAAAGACTCTGTGCTATGTGCACAGATGAACTGGGCTGTAGGAACTATGTGTTGCATATGGCAGTATATCATTTGCATTCAGGTTCCACTGGGGTTGAATAAAGTAAAGTCTTTGACTTTTAAAAGTTAACAAAGAAGACGCGGTAAATATCAGTATTCCGCTGTCACTATTGAATTTGAATTGAGTACTAATGCTAACTAGCAATGTAGCCGGGCCTTGAAAAATGTGTTCCACATTTTTTGGTTTGAAAAAATGGAGAACACAACTATTTTTCTCTCTACTATAGCAACTTGTAAGTAAGTTATTCTTCTTTAACCTTTAAACCTATCTGGGCACCGAGCACCACCAAAAACTGTACACTAAACACTCACCTGTGCAGCCATAACCCTCTGCCGCTCGGCGATCAGTGTGCATTTAGCACAGACACAGTCCCTCCAGCGACAGTACCGCTTGTGTCCCTTCAGTGCCGACACGACGCCGTGGTTGCGGCACCTGGCACACTTCGGGGTCCTCTGGTGGGGCAAAGCAGACTGGTTATTATGTAGCAACTTCTTTTTAGGGTTGAATTCGGGAGTCGAGTTGTAGTATGTGAGAAGGTCTTCGATTATCTGGGTGGGGAAGAGATAGGTGGTGTGAATAATATATTGTCATTAAAGGGTTGAAAATTTCTTAGGTTTGGGATGAAAATCGTTGCAAATTTAGGTATTTCATCGTCAAATAAAGGTCGTATTAAATCCTGCTACTATTATAAACGTGAAAGTTTATGTGGATGGATGGATGTTTGTTACTCTTTCACGCAAAAACTGCTAAACGGATTTTGATGAAACTTTACGGCAATGTAGCTAATACTTCAGAATGACACATAGGCTATAATTTATACAGCTATTGGAAGAAGTATTAATACCACAAAGGTGGAGCTGCAAATGGCGGCCAGTACTAAAATATATGTGTTGTTGGTCCACCTATGCAAAATAAAACAACAGTATCTAGGTAACTTAATGCAGCAAAACCTGCGCTACAATTCTAAGAAGCAAAAATAGTATAACAATAAATATTATGTAGTACCACATAGACGTTTTATGTTCCTTTAAGGCGCAGATATACCCCTGAGTAGCTGATTTTAAAATGAGAATCATGTCTAAACGGGCGGTCGTAACTTTTTGGAAAAAAAAACAGGAGACCAGTTTCTTAATAATCTAATCTAAGAAAATTTTGAGTTTTATTCGTATAACATAGCTTAATTAATTTTTAAAGTTATATCTAACACGGACAAAAAACGACAATCGCACCAAAACCGCCGGGCGTATTTTATTGAATGAAAGAGAGTCAAAGACAATTTAACTATCTACATTTTGATCTGAGGCTTTTTAAAGACATAGAATTTTAAGAAAAGTACAAAAAACTACTAAATTTAGGGACTCGCGGGTGTGATACGAGTGCGCGTTTTGTTCCCTCAAGGTCGTTGGCGACAGTCGTCGTCTTAATATTGTAAGGTAAATGGCGAAATAGCAAAGCGAACAGAAAAAACCGGCCAAGTGCGAGTCGGACTCGCGCACGAAGGGTTCCGTACAATTATCGCAAAAAAACGCCAAAGAAATCACGTTTGTTGTATGGGAGCCCCGCTTAAATATTTATTTTATTCTGTTTTTTAGTATTTGTTGTTATAGCGGCAACAGAAATACATCATCTGTCAAAATTTCAACTGTCTAGCTGTCACGGTTCATGAGATACAGCCTGGTGACAGACAGACAGACCGACCGCGGAGTCTTAGTAATAGGGTCCCGTTTTTACCCTTTGGGTACGGAACCCTAAAAAGGCTTAATACATTTAAGTCCCGTTTCCGTAACACAAAATCATTGTTACTTTTCAAACGGGCGTTGCTCGCCTTGATTGTTGACTAAATTAATTTTGATCAGCAAATCGCAACACGTAAGTCGCGTTTAATTTCTGACGCTGCGATATTTTTCTAGAAACCAAGAGTTGCAACGCACTAATCAATATTATGTCACTAATCAATTTAGGCACGGGGTCCCACCCACCCACGGCTATGAAAGTTAATTTAGTTCAAATAAATATCACTAGATGGCGCGATATGCACAGATTTGATATTGAATTTTGTGTAAAATTATCATGTTCTTTAATTCAACATAAAATTGTATGTTCTTGTTTATTCAACTCTCCCAAGCACAAAATTATGGAATATTGGGCTCTTAATTCACATTTCAAAGATTATTTGAGCGGATCATTTATAATTGATGCCAGATGTTGCGGTTTTAAATTTCTGAGGCATTTCACCTGATAGTTTAAATTTGTGTTGTAACACATTTCGGTGCAATGAAACTAGTATAAAACAAATCGTCAATGCATTAATGGAAAAAAAATATTCACGAACCAATTAAACCCTATTTCTTGCAAGTCGCTGCAAATACCACCTATCTATCGCCATAGAACGGAACCGAACGCGATCGATGTACACAAAATAATCAGTTTAATCAGACGAAAAACGCTATAATTATAGTTACGTCGGCACGGATCTTTGTATGGGACGAGGCATCTGTATGCTAGTATTATATTATCTGTGGTTTGGGTATTCAATTTAAACCGTATTCATCTGCATATAGTTTATGCGGCCTTGTTTCACTTACTAGCAGTGCAACATATATCTAATAAGTATTTGAAGACCACGGCTCACAAAAGACTTTGTTTTAAAAAACTGTTGTATATTCTTAAGATTTCTGACCTTAGAATATATGTATAGTCCAATATTCTAATGTGATCAAGTCTCTATCAGAACACTGACAAATGAATCAACCTATCTATATGTTACTGTAAAAGCTCAAACTACGTTAAAACCTAGGAATTACCGGTAAAACCTAAGATTTACCAAGTCTTACTGGTAAAAGGCCGAACTGATCTATGATTATCGCTTATTTCGGGCTTTTCCCAGCAATCACAAGGTAAGTCTTAGGCTTTCCTTCAGAGACTTGTAAATGTTAAAGAATTAGAACATGATTTAAAACGATATCAACATTATTTTAAACATTTTCTGTTAAAAGCATTCAAAAATGTTTTAAAATCATGTTAGTATTTTGCTGTTAGTGGTTATGAATGAATAAGTGAACTATTCTTATCGTTTCGCACCATATTGTCACAGACATATATAGACATATACTTATAATATTATAAATGCGAAAGGTGGATGTGTGTATGTTTGTTACTCAATCGCGCTAAAACGACTGAATGGATCGGCATGCAATTTGGCACAGAAATAGATTATAGTATGAAATAGCATATAGGCTACTTTTCATCCCAGTTTAACGCGCGCTGCCGCTGGCAGTAGCTAGAATATCAACAAGTCACTGAGTTAAATCCAAAGATTTACCGCGTGATTTGCTAGGAACTCAGCGATTATCATAGACCATTTCGGACTTTTACCAGTAAGACTTGGTAAATCTTAGGTTCTTCCGGTAAATCATAGGTTTTACTGTAGTTCGAGCTTTTACAGTAACATATATACTCGTAAAAAAGAGTGTACCTACCCTAACTTACTTTATGCAAGAAAAGTCGGACGGCGAAAAGTATCTTTATAATATCAAAAAGCCGCAAGGGCAGCTGATGCCTGATTTATTCAAAAGCAAATTAGACAGGTAACCTGCAATTACCAATATTTCAAAACACCATATTTTCGCCACACACACACACAAAGATGTATCACTTACAATAATAATCCCTTTATGCTTTTCATAATACAATAAACATTACAAAAATATCACATTACACTTCATAATGTTACTTACAATAACAACATGTAATTGATTACAAAGAAAAAGTGTTATATTACGATGTAACAAAGTGTTAGTAATAAATGTGGGGAGATTTTGACACAATAATGAAATTTGCGTAATTACCTACTTATAATTTTTTGTAAAGAAATTGTTATTATTGTATTTGTTACAGGAAGTGTTATGTGAAACTGATATTTTGGTGTTTTTGTTATATTTTGATAATGGTCAAGGTAATTAGGGTTCTGTGATAATATTATCAAAGAAATGAAACCCCTATTGATATACGTCTTTCCGAGAGATAATGAAAAAAAAACGGATAGTTCAGAACCAGCGAATTTTTCAGGCGTATGATCACCGACCAAAACTGTTCTCAAAGATTTTTTTCGGATACTTTGCTTTACTTTTACTTGACTGTACCTAATAAAATAATAGGTTCAGATTAAATCGTTAGTTAATCTAGAAATAAACTGCCTTACTTAACACAAAAATAATGTTACCTACTATCAATTCGTGTAACTTTTTAGGGTTCCGTACTACCCCAAAAAGTAAAAAGGAACCCTTATAAGATCACTCTCTTGTCCGTCTGTCTGTCCGTGTGTCACCATCGATTTGCTCAGGAACGAGTGGACCTAGAAGCTTGAAATTTATACCAGTTACTGATGTATATAGTCCCTATCAGTTGTATAAAAATCAAGGTCTTGAACAACACGATAAAAATTAAACCAAAATTTACCTTAATTTTCAACATTTTTATATTTCGGAATTTTTCCTTTACTTGTGCTGTAAGACCTTGCTTTTAACCAAATTTGACAATTATATGTCAACCGGAAGTACCCTATAGGTTTTGGATCAAACACCTATATGGTTGTCCTAGAATCACGAAATTTGGCATTTACAGCACAAATAAAGGAAAAATTCCAAAATATAAAGCGTTTAAAATTAGGGTGTCGTATACATACATCGTTGACGCCAATTAAAATAGTCCTCTGAGTTGTATGTGCGCTCACACAATTTAGAAGACTAGTTTGCGATAATGGCACGGAACCCCTCGTGCGCGAGTCCGACTCGCATTTGGCCGGTTTTTTTTATTAGTTACCTCCTTTACAATTTTTATTTTGGCTAAGGTAGTTCTTGAAAACGCAACTGCATTTTTCAACAAAAAAAGTAGATACGGCTACCAACCATAAAAAGGTAAAATTGTTCGTTTGTTTGTTGAAAAAATTGCAATTTAAAACTTAATTTCACGCAAACGGATCCCTGAATAGGTAAATGGTTTTTACAGACCTGTAATATTTTTGAATGGCCTATCCAACCATAGTCTACACCATGGGATAGACGAGAAAAAAAAAATCACACCCAATATTAAAAAAAAACCTTGGTTTTATTTTACTACTTTGTCAGCGTGATTAATATGTAGATGCCATGCCAAATTATAGCTATATAGGACTAAAAATAAAAAAACTCCATTCTTTCACTGGTAAGAAAGCTTTACTATAGCTGATCTAGATTTTATCCTAGAAAAGACTTTCCTGTAAGAGAAGCCCAGAAGAAGGAAGGAAGCCGTGGGAAAAACCTTTCCTTTGCCTATACTGTCCCACTGCTGGTCAAAGAACTCCCCCAAATCCTTCTCAATATTATTTTCCAGAGCCACCTCAGACCAGTGGGCGTCTAGGTCGTCTAACCACCTCTTTCTGACTGGCCAACACGCACTGAATCAACGCGGCGGGTTATGGTCCAAACCCCCCCAAATGGATAGAAGAATAAGAGACAGGGCCCAAGTGCCCGCCGCGGTTGCGCTGGCGTTGACGGGCGTGTCTGCAGCCCTGAAGTCCGTGGATCTAAGAATCACCGGGTGGGATTCGAGTGATCAACCGTCAAACGACCACGGCAAATTACATAAAGGACTCCGATACGCAAAATATTGTTGCCTATAATGTCTGGACACTAATGAAAGACGAACGTTTAATAGAGCTTGAGAATACTCTAAAAGACATTAGCTGGGATATTTAAGGACTTTCAGAAGTCAGGAGAATGGACGAAAGAGAAGAAGCTCTATTCTTTCACTTCAGTGAAACCAGTGGACAACACGGAGTGGGGTTCATGATGGCAAAGCAGTGGAAGGACAACATCATTGAGTTCTTAGGCAACTCTGCACGTGACGCTGTGGTCAAGTTCAGACCAACACCTACCAAAACGCTAACTGTCATTCAGGGAAAAAACTAGTCGTGAATAATTGAATATCATAAATAATAGGCAAGTACAGCCTCTCGAATCAGTACGAACCAAAGACAAAAGATAGTTTAGCACAAAAGTCCATCATTGATATAATGCCTCGTAAAAGGTTAAAACTCGCGACTTCGACCATTCGTTTGCTATTGTCACTAGACTTGCCACTAGCTATGACTGTTTGCTTTTATCTTCAAGTTCACACTCGACTGCCGGGCTCCTTTGAACGTCGCCGACAGTTTGAACAGAGCTGCACTTGCCCGCGGGACGGTATGTTTGGATAGGGGTTGAACTTGAAGCTAACAAGAATCGTTTTTTAAATGGTCTCAATTTTGCTCGTAAAAGTAAAAAGGTTTATCCTAATTCCATGGACCTCTTAACTGTCCATATTGCCGAATCGGATTAAAACAATGGTAATTTCTATTGTGTCTGCTAATTGACACTTGAAGAAGTCAAAAAAGTTTTTTTAATAATCATTTTGTATTTTTTTTATTCAGTAGATTTGGGGCCAGGAAAATTGCAAATGTTTTTGAGAGAAATATTTTTTGTATAGGTAAAACTATAATGGGAAAAAAAATTAATATGAACTTGGCATCTTTTTTACAGAAGGGGTATAAGATTAAATTTGCCCATCTGAACATTGTGTTTTCTCGTAAATAAACATATATATATATATATATTACTTATATAAAGATATTCTTACTTTTAGCCACTACCTCGCCTGATGGTAAGCAATGATGTGTTCGACGATGAAGCACGCTTGCCTAGAAGAATTATTTACTCTTGACTTAAAGACCCCAAGATTCAATTTAATTTTCTATTTTACGCAGAATCACCTAGTTAGTCTAAAGTTGTAACTTATCTAATTTGTATAAAATCTGTTCAAATCACTCACTCGATAGCCTGGCTGGAACTGTCGATGAGAAAGAATGTTTTTAATGTGATCATCAGACATAGATAAAATATTCAACCCGGTGAAAAGGTCCCGGCAAAAAAGTATAGCTATGATAAAATTTGAATCGTTTTAAGAATAATTTCGGTAATTAAAGAAATTTTTACTATCAAAAGAACTGATTCTCAGCCTAATTTGAAAAAAATATTTTTGATTTTATTGAAAGAAGAAAAGAAGCCGTTTTTATTTAAGAAGACAACATTTCTTCAGTAAGACATTGAACACAAAAATGCCGCCGCTAGTTTCGACCGCGCGACGCAATAGTTTTAGTTTGAAACGATGCGCATAATGTGAATAGTGGCATTCGATGTCAATGAAGGCGATATTCGAAATTTCAAAATGGATTGATCACGTGATTTTTCGATATCGCTTGTCAATCCCATACAATGTTGCCTTTTTTGGAAATCGCTGTCGCCACGGTTTCGATGATAAAATGTCACTAGCTGGTTGTTTTGGCGACCCTCGAGAAAATCTTATTTAGATTTAATGTTATCCTATCTATACTAATATTATAAAGAGGAAAGATTTGTATTTTTGTATGTAACGAATAAACTTCAAAACTATTGGACCGATTTCAAAAATTCTTTCACCGTTGGGAAGCTACACTATCCCCGGGTGACATAGGCTACTTTTTATCCCTGTATCCCCACGGGAACGGGAACTACGCGGGTGAAACCGTAAGGCGGCCGCTAGTCTTTGGTAAGTGTATATTGCCTATCTAAAGCGAAATATTTTTAAGTCGAGATGCAAGAGGTTGTCGTGCTGTTCTGGTAATAGTATTGTTACTATTACCTAACCTTATAATTAACTGGACTATTTGCTTTTTCTATTATGTACCAAATTGTGTAGATAAAGTTACTTTCACTGTAAAAGTCTACAAAACTTTAAATTTCAGCTTCTTCGTTAAAATCTGATGATAAGATTACAAAGTTGAATAATTTATTGCACAGAGTTGAACTTTATTTATGCGAAAAATATAATTCTAAGATCCAAAAACTATTGATTGAAATTAAAGTTATAGTTTTTAAGTCACAAAAATCTCTTTGTATCTTAAAACACAAGGCACAGTATTGTCATTTCTCTATTTGATAACTCTGTAACAGTTTCAACAAAAAAATTGACACAATAGAAACATATCATAGAAAATATTCTTACTATATAGACAGACATAAAACTTTGTGAGTCTAAACTTTTAACATAGAAATTGTACCCAACCTTAAAAGTGGAAACTGTGATCTTTCACAAGATAGAGATAGAATGTTCGGACTGTATCTTTCCAGAAAAACCTTCACACAATTTCCTTTACATAAATATTATTAAAATATCTACCTGATATCTTTCAGAAGCTCTGAGGAAGAACGGCGGCAGTGCAGCCAAGACTGGATGCTGCACCAACTGGGACACATCGACACCGTTCGGGAGAGACATCTCCATCAAAATAACAATCCAGCAACAATAATAACAGAAAACAACAAACAATTTAAACTAACAACACCACAACAACATTGTTTTTAATAACACTTTATTAATAATCCAATTTCAAATTTAAAAAAGGAATTGCAATTCGAATTTGGAACGCGAACGTTACAGTTAAGGCGACGCACTCCGCGGAGTTGTTTCGAACACTGTTGATTCATTTGAACCGAACAGTTGCTGCCGCGACGCGCGACAGAGACGGAACGAGAGCGAAACGACACACTGTATTCAAACGCATACCTCTGTCCCTCTCACACTGTAGTGTTAACTGTATATGTTGTATCATCCGGTTATATAAAATGTTGTAAGATGAGAGGCTCGGCTCTGCCAATAGAGAAGCCGCTAAACCCCGCCTCTGGCTCGCGATTGGTTGCCGAATGCTGAAACTTAATTTATAAAGGTGACTTTTTTGAGAAGCAGTATTTTTTATTGCGGACAAAGAGTGTATTGAATGAATCACAAAAAAACACAATTATGTTTGTTATTCGCGTCGTGGATTCCGTTTCGTTTTTATTTCTTTATTGTTCTGAAGTTTTTGTTGTTTAATTGTTTAGTTATTGTGGTCTTAATGCGAGGAATATGCTCGGTGGGTATGAGATCGCGATAACTTTTGTTGGTCATATTGTGCTAGTTCTCCGTGTGATGCGTTGTGGCATATTTGTATGGATTCGTTTGTTTTCTGCTCTATCTTGTCATCTAGATTATGTTGAATTGAGAAAAATGCATATTCGTTGGTCGTTTTGGTTATAATGATATGGCTATTGTATTGTGCTATTTTTGTCTGAGATGACCTGATTAGTACTGCATCATTCATGTGTATTCCATGTTTTTTTGTGATAGTATTGTATTTTAACAGTGATCTTGAATATTATTTGATGAAGGGAAGCTTTAGCTTTTATAAGTTTATATAAATATTATAGTTTCAACTGACTTTTATTCCTCTTCCGATTTTAACGGAATTACCACGAAAATAAAGGAATTTATCTTTTTATTCTTCTTCCTCAATCTGTTCACTGTTTATTGAAAGAATAATTGGATTTTAGTAGTCAAGAATGGTTTCAAATGGACCAAAAATGATGAATCTATTTTTATAGATAGAGTTAGCAATGTTTTCAGCAGAAAATTGAGTCGATCGATAATCATATTTAACACGACACCACAAAAAGTTTAATAAAAAATCAAACTCAACGGTAACCGTCGCCATCTTAATTCTAAATTCAAATATCGAACGTCAGAGCGGAAGGTGCGTTCAAATTGAAATATTTCAATTTACTTGTCGGCGGGAATTCGATTTAAATTACAATGAGAGGGCCGGGAGGGTGACGGCCGGGAGGGTGAGGGGAGGGTGACGAGTAATTATCAATGTATAACTGAATATCTGCGCGTTTTGTGTTTAAAGCCGATCGGGAATGTTTGTAGGGGGTGTTTTGTCAAGTTATTGGATTGGAACTTGATAGCTGTGTTGGTCATGTTGTTTGGTGCATTTTCTTTTACTGATGTACTTTCTGAGACTTAATCTCTATACCAATATTATAAAGAAGAAAGATATTTTTGTTTGTTTGTTTGTGTTTTTGTTTGTACCGAATAGGCTCCGAAACTGGTGGACCGATTTAAAAAAATATTTCACTAATAGAAAGCTACATTATTCCTGAGTGACATAGGCTATTTTTATCCCGAAAACGGGTCCTGTGGAGTGGTCCACGGGAGCGAAGTCGCGGAACAGGCAAATGGTTTTTTACAGATTTCGGTGAACTTCTGGTGCCGATAATGGTAAATGAATAGCTCAGATAACAATAATTAATCATAACTTTAGACCGTTTTTTGGCACACGAAGTACTAGTAGTACTAATACATACAATCGCGTCATCTAGTTAAATTTATGTATGTGCCAAAAAAAATGTAAAAGAAGTAGAGACAGATCGTTGAATGTTTTTTTCATAGCCTTAGAATCAGCCTATATACAGCCTAAATTTGAACTTTCTATTTACTAATAAAAGTAAACATGAATTGACAGAAAAAAACACAACACATCAACCTACTCACCTGCAGTACCTACATTGGCAAAAATTCCCACACACGAAAATAATTCCCCGAAAAATCGGAGCATCCTCTATACGTAACAGATACAGGTGTGGCTGGTGAAGGCGCCGGCGGGGGTGAGGCTCGACTGGTACCCGGGGGGAAGAGGCAGCACAGGAGGGAAGGGGGGAATGAGGCACAGGAACGAGGCGCAAATGAGAATTCCGCAGAGCAACGATCAATTCGCGAAATGTGAACATTTCGCAAACGTCTCAACTTGGGATAGGGATGGGAGGGTGTCGATATTATAACATATAATATTGAAAATTTGAAACATTAAATAGATATACCGACAGAGATAATAAAAAGGAAAAAATGTAACAGTTGCATGGCAACTAAGACCTTGGTATAAATTAAAGCAAGTTCGTTTGTTACTAAAGTAGTTATAAATATTGATGTAGTCGGATGCAGAGCGAAAAGAGGTCAAAACAATGATGGAATGTTTGAGGAATGATGTAAAAGAAAATGGAGTCAACGATAGCGTTACATTTGACAGAACGGAATGACAGAAGAAACATGAGACAAGGGAAGGAAGACAATGATGATGATAATAAAATGGTGGAAGCCATTCAGAAGGAAGGCAGTAGTTGCTATAGATAGGCAGAAACCGCGTAGCGTTGTAGTAAGATACCAGTACATGAACTTCACCATCATTAAAAGATGAACATAGTCTGCTGTTGCTCTTTGTGGAGTCTTGTTGAAACTAAATTACCGTGAAATATTATTAGAAATCATTCCTACCACAGTGGAGATAGCTAGGCAATGTTTACTACAGCATGCCGCCTAGTTTTGTATTATAACGCACAGGAATGTTATTAACTTAAGCCTTAAAAGAATAAAAAGCCCAAAAAAATATCTATCGACATTCAAAATCGTCACTCTCTCCATCCCTACAAAAGCGTGGGAGCGCGCGAATATCTTCGCAAGCGTTAAAATGAAATGTTCGCAATTTGAATATCGTTCTGCTACCCCCTCCCGCTCTCCTCTCCTTATGCCAGGCTTCCTTGCCTCATCCCCTGCGACGCCCGGAAGATATTATATACAAGGTAGGTACCTTAGTAGTTTTATTTTTAAATTGCTTTTTCACTTTGTTTGTATGCGTATGCTTTGTTAGAAATCCTATACTACTCGTATTAAACGAACATAATTGGTATATTTATATAATTTGTAATCACGTTCTCGAAAACAGCTCTAAAATATCGATAAAATTTGCAATATAGGAATTTTCGCGGGCGAAAAATCGTTCTAGATAGTTCTCGAAACAAAAAACGAAAAATGGTTTTCTGTATTTTCACCCGAGTAGGCTCGGTCACCCAGGTACTTTGAATTAATCTAGGTAATAAAATTAAAAGCGTTTTTAAACAAGAACTGAAAGGCACTTATTTTCCTGTGAATAACAGTTCCCAACAGTAAGAGACACCTGCACATTACTACCGACGTTCCTACTCCAGGATATAAGGAACAGTGACTAAGAACAACTTCTCACAAAGAAAGGAGTTGGAATAGTGGCGGGCGAGCACGAAGCTAAGAAACACAGGAGAGGTGACGTGGTGTATTAAATACATGTGGATAATGCATTTCCTTTCAATTATTTTTCTCCTTTCTCTGTTATAATAAATTTGATATTTATTAGTTTATTACAGGACACCGAACAAGAAGTAAGACAGAAAAATGGACTCATTCGTCCACTTTTCTGTCTTACTTCTTGTTAGGTTATCATTATGGGACGGAATGGTGCCCTAGATATAAAAAGAGAAGTAAAGGCAGGCAGCATCGAAGATGGGAGGATGATATCAAGGAGGTAGCAGAACCATGCTGGATGAGGATAGCAAGGGATAGATCGTTGTGGAGAACACTTGGGGAGGCCTATGCCAAAGAGCAAGACAATTACGAAACCGGAGTCTAATACAAATAATAACATTTTTAATATTATTAGCACATACGTAGTTTGAAGATGAAATGCAACATATAAGATTGTTAATAAAGGTTTTTATTATTATAGTTTTTTATTTTGTATTGTATTTTAAGTTATTACGTATAAGTAATATTATTTAAGATGTTTTGTACACTGACTGCCCTATGTCTATCTCCTCTCGTTCAGTCCATACAAAGGTTGTCTGTAAGAGATTGCCCTGTGCCGTAAGACCGCCTTTTGTACACTTTTATAAATGTCTGTCCTGTTATTTTTATGTGGTATACAATAAAGTATAAAGTAAATAAATAATTATAAATTTGTTAGTTATTAAGATAAAAAAAAGTTTGTAAAAATATTGTTCCTTTAACTTTGGGTCGGCAATTTCGGATTGTTGGTTATATCCAGCTCTCTAGAGTACAGTGAATTTCTGTCAGCAATAATGATTTGTAATAGGGCCGATTTTTGAATTGGGTATTTGACGTTAAGAACGTGTCAAACCCTACCTTAGTGCCAAATTTTGATAGGTTTTCAGGCTAAAGTTTTTTCAAATACTGAAAAGTCAACATTTTGGCAATTCGACAATCTTACTTTGTCTAGACCCCTCAGGTTCCCTAAATTTCTCAAAATAAATCGTCTTAGGATTCTGTAAACATACATACATAAACACACGCCTTTTTTCCATGGGGATAGGCAGAAACTACAGAACGCCACCTGCTACGATTCTTACATACTTCTTTTGCTTCACTCACATTCATACATCTAGTCATACACACATTCTGTAAACGTACGTACGTATACCTATAGTCCAGTCTGCGGGGACATAAAAAAACCTTATATCTACATAAGGTAAGGTAGAAACGTTTATTAACCGACTTCCTTAAAATGAGGAGGTTCTCAATTCGAATGTAATTTTTTTTTCAGGTATAACTCCTTCATATATTAATGGATTGTCAAAATTCTTTTTTTGTTCGAAAGAAGTTTATTCCAAAATGGTCCCATTTAATTTTGGTATATATCTGGTGAAGAACTTCAGAGAACTTATACAACAGAACTATTCAATAAATGACGGCAAATCTCTCGGGCTTGCTGCAACCGCATGTCTGTTAATTGTTTACACCATTTCATAACATACCATCACGCCAGTATGCTCTAAACGGGTACGCAGATGAGTACAGTTCACCCTGGTACACTCTCATTCCACCAGTTATGTTCAAGTTACATGTTATTCGGGTAATCTATTCTGGCATCACTGTGGGCATTATAGGTACTACCTTACTATAGAACTTGCTCATATGTACCAATAAAAAGAGAAAAATGAAAAACATTAAAAAAAAATACAACCGACTTCCAAACAATAAGAACACCAACTTTTGAAATTGAAGTTATTTTTCACTTTGTAATGTTTTAATTTTTTGGAAGTCCGTTGTATTATTTTTTTTGACCTACGTAAGTTGCTAAGCATTGGTCGCTTTATTATGGATGCCTACCCATACAAGGATATCAACCATTTATCACTACTACGCCTCCACCGTACCCCTTTTCGCCTACGAAAAGTTAATCTTACCACATCATCCAAATTTCTTGGCTCCAGTGTCTTCCCCCGGATATTGTGTTGAGCAAGTAATTTAGCGACACGAGAGCTCTCTCACACAGTGTAGTGTGTTGTGTTCCTTTATCTTGGCCTCGTTTGAGGACGAGCACTGTGCCTGTTTGAGGACGGCTCTGTGTGCCTTTTGTGTTCGTTAGAATTACATTTCTTTGGAACTATGTTGTGTGAATGTTTGTGAGATGTGTTTTTGATGAATGGAAAAAGTAATGATAATTCTATTTAGTCCGTCAGTGAGATTATCAAATAATATTGGACACGTATTTTTTGCTTTATCAAATAAATCAAATTTGACAAAGATACAACGCATCAAAGTTCAGGAGTGGCTGCTTGTGACGTCACTTTGTCAGTATAAAGTGTAGCACAAACTTACTACAAACAAACAACAACAACAAACTCAACAACAACCAAAACACAAAACTACTACAACTTTTGACTCTATATGATGAATACAGGCTTGATGTTATGTGATAATGGCAATGATAAACAATACAATAGGGAAGTTGACAAAAAATATCTATTTAGTCCGTCAGTTAGATAACCTTATAATTTTGGTGTTTACGTTTTTTCTTTTGCCACGTAAACGAATAATTACGACGATATAATGCGTGAAATATACTGACATAGTGCGGTCACAAGCAGCCACTCCTGAACTTTGATGCGTTGTATCTTTGTTAATTTTATTGTTTTGGTAAAGCAAAAAATACGTGTCCAATATTGTTTGATAATCTCACTGACTGACTAAATAGAATTACCATTTTTCTTCCCAGGAAACACCCCTATTATACTCCAATTTTCGTTATTATCTTTTTAAACATAACAGCCAGTAGGTTCTATTGCAGTCATAAATTATTATCTAATACTTAGCTGCCTCTATGGTATGATTGTCATTTTTCGTTTCCGATTATGCAGGTACCCAAAAAAATCCAAATAATGGCTAAAAACCTTGCTATTTCATCATCATCATATAAGATGACCTGTAAGTTCGTAATCGCCAACCCACCTTGAGCAAGCGTGGTGAGTCATAAATTATTATCTAATACTTAGCTGCCTCTATGGTATGATTGTCATTTTTCATTTCCGATTATGCAGGTACCCAAAAAAATGCCAAATAACGGCTAAAAACCTTGCTATTTCATCATCGTCATCATATAAGATTACCTGTAAGTTCGTAATCGCCAACCCACTTGAGCAAGCGTGGTGAGTCATAAATTATTATCTAATACTTGGCTGCCTCTATGGTATGTGTTAATAATTAATTAAAATAAACTGCTGGTTCAAGATATGGTGCGTATAATTTTACGATCACTTTGACAAGAAGGAAATCAAACTTAAAACAAAACATGGAAAAAATATCAAAACTATAAAATAGGTAAAAACATAAAAAAGAGGTGCGTTGCGCACATTTCCACCCTTTTTTCTTAAGAGAGCTTGACCAGCTTCTTGAGGGGCCGCCGGAACACACCAGCCGAAGTTGTTATATCAGCCACCCGCACAATGCCATCGCGACCTGGAAATGTCGCAGTGATTCGCCCCCTAGGCCAAGCGCCTCTTGGCAAATTACCATCAGCAATCAGGACAAGATCTCCAACTGAAATATCTGGTGCTTCTCCTCGCCCGCGCCGTGGAATGAGGGTCGGCAGATACTCGTTCACCCACCGTCGCCAAAAATGGTCGGCTAAACGGACTGCTCTGCGCCAGCCACTTCTTGAACACAAGTCCGAGTCTGATAAGGTAGCTGGTATTGGGCGGCCTGAAGACGAGTTCAAAATAAAATGCATGGGTGTCAAGGTTTCCTCGCTGCCGGGCTCTAAAGTTACATGCGTCAACGGGCGTGTGTTCACTAACGCCTCTACTTCTGCAAGGAGCGTGCGAAGTACCTCATCCGTGGGGGCTCGTTCCGTAAGGGTGACTCTGAGCGCCATTTTCACTGATTTGACCAGCCTTTCCCAAGCGCCGCCCATGAAGGGAGCTCCGGGAGGTATGAAGCG
This sequence comes from Orthosia cruda, assembly GCA_964057195.1. Taxonomy (NCBI): domain Eukaryota; kingdom Metazoa; phylum Arthropoda; class Insecta; order Lepidoptera; family Noctuidae; genus Orthosia; species Orthosia cruda. Next base: position 17,738,549 of record OZ059833.1, on the reverse strand, counting down.
CCAGTTAATTTTCTCCATCGCTGCATAACGGGGCACAGCAGCATCATAAAGGGCGCGAAGTTCTCTGTTGGCGCCTACAAAGGCGGTTCCATTGTCCGACCAAATTTCTGATGGCGCTCCCCGTAAGCCTGTAAATCGCCGGAGGCTCATAATTGCAGAGTCTGCAGATAACGAGTGTACAACGTCTAAGTGTACGGCGCGGGAAACAAGGCACGTGTAAAGTGCAATGTACCTCTTCTCTCTTCTCCGGCCGAGAGAAACTTGAATAGGCCCGAAATAATCCAGTCCCGAAAACGTAAACGATCGTCTATGGTGCGCCAGGCGTGCCTCAGGTAAATCTCCTATCGGTGGCTGGAAGTTCATGGCTCTTCGAATTCGGCAGAACTGACAGTGAAAGGCGACTGTGCGGACGGTACTTCTAAGACTAAGTAGGTAGTAGTCTTGTCGCAACTCGTTGACAACTGTCTCTGTATTTGCATGTGCGGCTCTTCGATGATGGTGGTATACAAGTAGACGCACGGCTGGATGTCTTCCATCAAGAACAATGGGGCTTTTCGTTTCAGCTCTCACTTGTAACGCGGCTGATATGCGGCCAGACAAGCGCATCAATCCATCATCGCCCACCAGAACAGATAATTTTGACAATCGGCTGGTGCGTGGCAAAGGTTGCTCTGGATAGCTAGCAATACGTCTCATCTCGTCGGGGAATAAGTCTAGCTGTGCTTGTCGCAAAATATGCGTCTCTGCCAAACGGACGTCAGTAGCAGTCAATTCTCTGACGGATTCACGTGATGGACGTGATATAGCCAATGCGGACAACTGATCAGCAGGCTGAAAATTAAAGGTACACATCCCCCCTTCAAAACGAAGAAGATTGTCTACACAGAAACCCCTTTTATTAAGACTACGCATTCGCAACAATGTCAAGTACTTATGCGCATGTGCGGTCGCGTGCACCAGTCTTAGCCAAGAACTAAAACGCTTGGGATCGGCTGAAACTGGCTCATGCTTTTCAACGTCAGTAATGATATGAACCGAGTCGGAACACACTGCACGTTTGCTCTCCTTTTCTATGCCTGGGTACTCAGGAGCGCTGGGCTCCATGGGCCACTCCGAGGAGAGCAAAAATTCAGGGCCAGATATCCAGCGTGATTTTTTTGTAGTCGCGTTATACTTACATAATTACGTTACCCGTAGTTACCCGTAAAATAGTGAGTGCTGTTTACTGATTCTTACAAAGTTCAATAGAGTCAAGTCTAATACATGTGCATCTTTGTATATTTTGGGATATATACTCCTAATAACTAAGTAGTGATTAAATACAATCAACCAGTGATTTTATTATACCGCCATTACTTAAATAACCTGGGAGAACCAACTTAATGAGCGCAACGCGTAAGTGACGCGGTATACACGGCGCTTACGACATTCTTCTCGCCGACCTTCGCATCGACAGTTCGTTGCCAGGCGTGGGCCTTTATTAGCGTGTGATTTATTAGTGTGCACAGGATTATTGCAAATTTTAATTTGTGTGAAACTAAAACAAAGGCGTACCATTATGAATTGTGACTGGTGCTCAAAAGACACAGCTGAAGGAAGTGCTGTAGCTAAATGCTCATCGTGCCAGAAGATCTACCATCATTCCTGTCTCACGCAGCTGGGTTGTGACTTCCAACTAACTGATCTGCAAAATTGGATGTGTCCGACCTGTATGCCGAAGAAGCGTAACGCTGCTATTACCCCATTAATCAACAGTCAGGCGAGTGACCTTAATGTAACACATAGAAAGAAATTGTCTTCGGTAACTATCCTCAACGATGAGGCTCCTGTTACGTCTGGCGAAGTTTCACGCATTATGAAAAACCAGATAGATGAACTTATGCGACACCTTAACCAAACTTTGGCGAATTATGTTAACACGCAGTTGAAGGCGATTACGGACAAATTAGAAGGGCTTAATACATCAATGGAATTTATGAACGCAAAGTTTGAGGAAATGAAGACTGAGTTTTCCTTAAACACCAAAGTCGTTAATGAGCTTAAAAAGGAAAACGCGCAGCTCAAAACTACTGTCAAAGACCTAGGTGTGAGGTTAACTCAGATGGAACAACAAGCACGTTCTACAAATGTGGAAATTCAATGTCTACCAGAGCACAACAATGAAAATCTTGTGTCAACTGTTTTGAATATTAGTAAGGTGATTTCTGGCGACTTAAATGAGAATAACATACACCACGTTACAAGAATTGCAAAGCAAACCCCAACTAGTAACCGCCCGAAGTCTATCGTTGTTCAATTCAGCAGTCCAAGGGTTCGCGACCACTTCCTGGCGGCTTCTATCAACTTTAATAAAAATAGAAAAACCGAAGAGAAGCTCAACACCGCTCTTCTAGGGATTGCCGGTAAGAAAGAAAATGTATACATAGTCGAACATTTGTCACCAGCAAACAAGGCGCTGCATGCTGCGACCAGGATTAAAGCAAAGAGTTTGGGCTACAAGTATGTGTGGGTCCGTGGCGGTAAGATTTTTGCTAGAAAACATGATGGAGCAGACTATAAATATATCAGGGATACAAGCTCGTTGGACAGTTTACAATAAATAAAGTAAAAATCAAAAAAATGTATATGATAAGGTATAAGATTGTTAAGCATTTAAATTCGATCAATTAAAAATTTACTACCAGAATGTAAGGGGTATTAGGACAAAACTGAGTGACATTTACCAAAAAGTTGCATGCTGTTCATACGATATTATAATGTTTACTGAAACTTGGCTACTAGATGGTATCTTTGACTCAGAAATCATGGATGGCCGTTACGCTATCTATAGGCGAGACAGATCCAACAATATTTTGAATAATAAAACCGACGGTGGTGGCGTTCTTATCGCTGTATCTACTAAACTAGAATCACACAGAATGATCAAATTTGAAAGTTCTTGCGATGATCTCTGGGTCAAGTTGTCACTAAAAAGAGGTAAGAAAGCTGAATATTTGTATATTTGTACTGTATACTTGCCGTCGCCAATACAGCCCAGAGTACTGGAACACTTTGTTGATAATACAAACAATGTCTTGGAACATGCCAATGAATGCTTGATTATTGGTGACTTTAATATGAAAACTATTAACTGGCTTGGGGCAGGTGGCGATGTGATAAGAGCTCCACAAAATATTTGCACAGGCTTGGAACAGACTCTTTGGGACTTTGTCCTCCTTAACAACTTAAGACAATATAATTATTTATGCAATCAAAATAACAGAATTCTAGATTTAGTTTTAACCAACTTGGATCCTGTAGTGGTAAGTGCACCAGTAGATGTACTTTCTAAAATAGATGTGCACCATCCACCTATACTGTGTGAGCTCTCATGTACCCGTTTTAAAAAGCCGCAAAATTGTAACAATAGAACAAAGTTAAACTATTTTAAGGCAGATTACGTGGCAATTAAAGAAACATTGGGGCAGGTCAATTGGTCATCAGTGCTAGATCCCTGCATGACTATAGATCAGATGGTAGATTCGTTTTATAATATATTGTATGGCTTAATTAAGTCCTACGTTCCACAAGTACCAATAAAAGATGCTAAATATCCGTGCTGGTTCTCTAGACAGCTCATTAAAAGATTAAATGAAAAGTACCGCCTACGACTTAGAGTTAAAAAGTACAATAATCTTTTAGACATTATTGAATTGGATTTACTGGGGAAAAGATGTGACCGTATGGCTACGACTTGTTATAATGCTTACATTGCTGATATAGAGAAAAAAATTACTTCAAACCCAAAATATTTCTGGAGCTACTTAAAAATGAAGAGAGGCGGTACCAGTAACTACCCCAGTTCCATGACAGATGGTAAAAACACTACTGATAATACCAATGAAATATGTAATTATTTTGCTTCCCATTTCTCTAAGGTGTACAGTGGTGGTGGTAATGGTGTACATGCGATCGCAGGTGACTTGGATAGCTGTCTAAGCAATAGCATGTTAGACCAAATAACTATATCACAAGATCAGATCCGCAAAGAATTAAAAAAAATAGACGTCTACAAAGGTGCTGGCCCTGATGGTATACCTGCTTTGCTATTAAATAAGCTGGCAGATGTCCTATCACTGCCATTAAGTATTATATTTAATCATTCTGTGCTTCGGGGTACTTTTCCGACCATCTGGAAGGAAACCAAAATTCTGCCTATTTTCAAAAACGGGGATCAGACCGATGTGAGCAATTACAGGCCTATTGCTATTCTCTCCATACTTGCAAAGGTATTTGAAGCCCTCATATGCCCTGTACTAGCAAGACATTTATCACAGCTAATAATAGACAACCAATATGGATTTATGAAGGGGAAATCGACAGCTACCAATTTGGTGTCCTGTGTTGAGAGTATTGTTGAGGCGGTTGATGCGGGTGTCCAGGTTGATGCAGTCTACACCGACTTCAGCAAGGCTTTTGACACGGTAAACCACGACATACTCGTCAAGAAGCTTAAAATGTATGGCGTTTCAGATCCTCTCTTAAGTTGGTTCCAATCTTATTTGTCTAGTCGTAAGCTCAAGGTTGTGATAAATGGTTGCTCTTCAGATTCGTACATTGCAACGTCGGGGATCCCTCAGGGATCTCATTTGGGTCCGCCTTTGTTCACTCTTTTCATAAATGATATTTACAAATGCTTCCTGAACTCGAACATATTCTTATTCGCTGACGACCTCAAAGCCATAAAGTCTATAAGAAATCCTGCAGACACGGTTCTATTCCAAAGTGACTTGGATAGGCTGACTAAGTGGTGCGAGTACAACAAAATGTTACTGAATGTAAAAAAATGCCATCACATCAAATTCACAAGAAAAAAATATATCCGGCAGTCAGTTTATAAATTGAATGGTGAGCGGCTTGTGGAAGTTGAGACTATACGTGACCTAGGTGTTCAGCTCGATAAAAAGCTAAGGTTTGTCGAGCATATTGACAAAACTGTATTAAAATCATCTAAGATGCTTGGCTTCGTTATTAGAGAGTGTAAAAGTTTCAAAAAGCCCAATATTAAAAAAATTATGTACAACTCGCTAGTTAGAAGCCATCTCGAGTATTGCAGTGTGGTCTGGTCCCCTGAGTATAAGGTCCACATCAAGCGCATTGAACGGCTGCAAAAACGGTTCTTATGGCATCTTGCCTATACCAATAATATGGGTAAAAAGCTCAACTCGTACCAAGATAAGCTGAAATATTTTGGGATGGTGTCGCTGGAGAAACGCAGGCATATGTTGGATTTAGTTTTCCTCAAGAAATTAGTAACAGGCTCTCTGAACTGCCCGGATTTACTTAGCAAGGTATTATTCCACGTGCCACGTAATCTGCCAAGAAGTTCTAACAGGAGACTTTTCTGCATGCCAAGATGTCACACCAACTTGAGGCAATACTGTCCACTTTCAAGAATGTATGCTGCATACAAAGAGCATGAAGGCGATATTGACATATTTAACTCGTCTGTACCTGCTCTAAAAAAAGTCGCGCTTACCATTTAATGGGTAACTCTAGTACCTAATCTAATATATAAATAAATAATTATAAATAATAAAATGTATACTAATTTAATCCATTCTAATTTAATCTATTCTAATTTAATTTAATCTGTTCTAATTTAATTTATTCTAATTTAATTTAATCTGTTCTAATTTAATTTAATCTAGATTATTTAATTTAATGTACTGCAATCAATTTAGCTTTTAATAGTTGTTGTTATTGTTTTTACTGAATATATTCTGTATTTATCTCCGCATAATTTAGCGCATGCTGTGCTTTTCTATAAGTGATGAGGCACTTAGACTTAAGTTTGAAATGTACAAATTTATAAAGTAACAGTGTACTCAGTGTTGAGAAGCCTAATAATAAATAAATAAATAAATAAATAAATAAATAACGTTGTACACTTGATGCGGGTCGCATCATCCGCAACATTTAAATGACTTGGCCACCAGCGCCATTCTTCCACATCCGTTATCTCCAAAATCTCACCTATTCTATGTGACACAAATGGTTTGAAAGAGCGGGCCTCGCTACGCAGCCATCCTAAAACTGTCATAGAGTCGCACCAAAATATGCGTTTGACAGGCTGACGTCTGTGTGCTTGACATATTGTTGCAGCGAGGCGAGCTGCTATCAAAGCTCCTTGGAGCTCTAAACGATTGATGGAAACTGGCTTTAGAGGAGCTACTCGAACTTTACTACAAATCAGTGCCAGCTTCACATCACCATTCTCTAAAATAAAACGCCAATACGCGACCGCGGCAAAGGCGGCTTCGCTTGCATCACAAAAAATGTGAAGTTCGCACTTATCTACTTTGAGCTCGCCTGGACAGTAGCAGCGTGGGATCTGCAGATGGGAGACCGCGAATAAATTTTCAAACCAAAGTCTCCACGCCGCACTGTCACTAGGCGAAAGCTCCTCGTCCCAGTTGAGACCTTTGCGCCACGCGTTCTGGAACATAATGCGGCCTGTTACAACAATTGACGCTAGGATACCGAGTGGGTCGAATACACGCATGACGTGTGATAGCACTTCCCGTTTGGTGAGCTTATTTGGCAACGTGCTTACTTCTTTTAAGCCTGTATTAAAACCGATCGTATCAGCGATAGGTTGCCAAATTAGCCCAAGCGTACGTACGGGCGTAGAGAGGTGGCCTAGATCGACGTCTACATCTTTGGTAGCTTCAGGAACTTCAAGCAAGCTCTCTTTCGGCAGTAGAGAGAGTGCTGAGAGGTTGTTTGAAGTCCAAGCGCGCATGTCGAAGCCCGCATGTTGATGAATAGTATGAATTTCGGCTGCAAGTTTAGCAGCTTCATCGACGGAATCTAAGCTTACGATACAGTCGTCCATATAATGGTCGACAATTATGGCTCGAGCCGCGTCTGGATAGCGTTCCTGCCATTCTATTGCATTTTTGTTTTTTATATATATGGCAGTGAAAGGACTAGAAGCGGCACCGAAGATCAAAGACGACATGCGGTAGGTCTTTAATGACTCGTTAGGGCTATCGCGCCACAAAAATCTTTGTGCGTCACGATCTTCGGTGCGTATTTTTATTTGGGGAAACATTTCGCGTATGTCTCCTGTCAGAGCGACCTGGCCTTCTCGAAAGCGCAGCAGGATACCTAAAAGAGGCTGAAGTAAATCAGGTCCCGTTAACAAGAGCGAATTTAATGATACACCATTACTTTTAGCGGCAGCGTCATGAACTACTCTTAATTTATTCGGCTTGTTCGGATTGATTACGCCAAAATGCGGTAGATACCAGACAGGTGACTTGGCGCTGTGCGCTTCCGTGCACAATTCAGCGTAACCCTTCCGAATCATGTCGTGTATGTTTTGACGGTACCGCTCCGCATAACTAGGGTCCCTAGACATCTTCTTTTCAAGACTGAGGAACCTTGATAAGGCAAGCTTATAGCTGTCAGGTACAAGCAAATTATCAGGCTTCCAAATCAAACCAACTTCAAACCGATCGCTGGGCAAACGGTGCGTTGTGCGCTCGAGAATTTGGATAGCGCGTTCGTCGTCAGTGCTGCGCGCTTCGCGTTTCGAAATGCCAATACAATCTAAACTGTATTGCTCTCTAACTAATTGCTCTAACATAGCGCGGTCGCTAATGTCAGCAGCTGATGACTCGATGACCGTTGCATGGTTGACGGTGTCGAACGGCACAGTTCTGCTGCAGCCAAAACCAAATAATGCCCAACCTAAGGCAGTACAAATTGCAACCGGTTGATTTTTGGTGCCCTTACGCGTTACTCTAGACATGCTGAGATGCCAATTGTCGATGCCAATAATTATTGTCGGCCTCACTTCGTCGTAACAAAACTCATCTATTATGTCAGAAAGATATGGATTCTTGGAAACGCTCGCCCTGTCGATTGTTTGTCGTGCGGCGCCTAAACCTGTGATTGCCCGGGCTTTACGAATAACATAAGATTCTTTAGCACGACGGCCTTTGATTTGGAAATCAACGTACTGAACCGTCGTATCTTTACTTAAACCGCCTACACAATCTAGACGTATTTGCTTCTCGGGCCCACAGACGCCTACTTTCTTCGCGATTTCCACGTCGATGAACGTGGCTGTGGAGCCGTCGTCCAGCAGGGCATAGGTGTCTACGCTGCCAGCTGGGCCGGACACGGTTACAGCGACGATCTTCAACAACGGACGCGGAAGATATACTTGCCCTGAATTTTCTGGCGTAACGGAAGTCGAGGCATGCGTGAGAATTTCTTTAAGTTGGGCGTCGCAGGGCGCAGAATCTAGTGAGGAAATGGATGAATTAGATACTGGTGCGGCGGCGGACGTGACGGCCCGCGGCACGGCGCTGGACTGAGCCAGCGCGGTCTCGTCGTCATCCACATCCACGTGCGCAGCAGCGGCGCGCTCATATTTTGGGTTGTGCAGTAATGCGTGGTGACGAAACGTACAACCGTCAATGTCACACGATTTTTTTGCTTTACATAAATTCAATCTATGCCAACCTACTTTTAGACATCTATGGCAAACTCGTTTCTTTTTAATCAATTTCCATCGGTCATCAACTGACATTGACACAAATTTGTCACAATTAATTAATTGATGCGATTGTTGACAAACGATGCAAATATTATTTTTACGTGCAGTCGTCGATGAATTTGATGAAAAATGCGGCGCTAAATTTGCAACCGCGTGCTGATTTTCAGCAACAGCATGCACGTGATCTCTGGGCCGTCTACCGTCTGCTGCTTGCGACGTAGCAGCCGACTCAGTTATGATGCCAAAGCGAGCCTGTAGGTCGATTTCGTGCACTAGAAAGTCTGCTAATATTTCTAGCTTTGATTGACCACCAGTTTCATAACGAGCGGCAAAATCTAGCCACTTAGCTCGCAATAGTGGTGAAATTTTCGTAATAACCGCCTGAAAAAGTTCCGGCGACGCGAGATATTCCGTATGATCTAACAAACGAATTACCTCAACACAATTGCGAACGCGACTAGCAAAAATAGCAAGATCTTTACCTTCTCCACTAACACGCGGCAGCGCGCGCACCGCGGCGACCTCGTGTGCTACCACAAGCTCAGGGCGGCCAAAGCGCGTGTCAAGCGCGCGCAGCACGGCGCCGGGTTCGCGCGTTGTAACCAGCAGCGCCGCCACCGCCTCGCGCGCTGTGCCTGTGAGCGCTGCGTTCAGGCGCGCTAAGTTGTTGGCGGCACTATATGAGCCTTGCGTATCTTGGAAGACTTTTTTAAGGCTAAGCCAATCTAAATGAGACTTTCCATCAAACCTAGGTAAAGGAACGGTTTGTATACCGGGGCTATTGCCTTTATTAACATTATTAATAAGTACTTCGAGAGACTTGATGAGCTGCGGAACCTCCGTGCTGTTTTCGCTGCGTGCCGCTACTGGGACGGCGCCGGGGGCCTGCGGCGCTGTTGCTATACGCGCAATGGGCCCAACGTGCGCCTCAGGGTCTGCTTGACTGAAAGCATTGTCAAATTTATGCCTTGTGTTGCAATTTCGGTCCGCTTCAGACTTACTAAGCCATTGGTCTACGCGGTGGCTGCTTCTCGAGCTGCGCTGACTCGCGTCTGCTTCGATGGCGGCGATTTCTGCGCGGAGCTCTAAATCAGCGGCCAACCGCTCGCGCTCCAGGTCGGCGATGCGACGTGCATGCAGCGCCTCCGCAGCTAACCGTTTGGCCAATACCGTAGCTGAGGAGCGTGACGAGGTTGTACTAACAGGGCGAGAAGGCGCCGGGGGAGCGGTCGCCGAACTGGCGTGAGGATCAGCTGGCGCGGGCAGCGGCTCCAGCTCCCTCACCGCAACGGTCTTACCTTCGTTACCCTTTATCATAGCTTTTGCAGTTGACCGAGTCTGCACCATATCACTATTCACGGTAAAAGGACCAATATGTTAATAATTAATTAAAATAAACTGCTGGTTCAAGATATGGTGCGTATAATTTTACGATCACTTTGACAAGAAGGAAATCAAACTTAAAACAAAACATGGAAAAAATATCAAAACTATAAAATAGGTAAAAACATAAAAAAGAGGTGCGTTGCGCACAGTATGATTGTCAGTTTTCGTTTCCGATTATGCAGGTACCCAAAAAAATCCAAATAATGGCTAAAAACCTTGCTATTTCATCATCATCATATAAGATGACCTGTAAGTTCGTAATCGCCAACCCACCTTGAGCAAGCGTGGTGAGTCATAAATTATTATCTAATACTTAGCTGCCTCTATGGTATGATTGTCAGATATCGTTTCCGATTATGCAGGTCCCCAAAAATTTGCCAAATAACGGCTAAAAACCTTGATATTTCATCATCATCATCATATAAGATGACCTGTAAGTTCGTAATCGCCAACCCACCTTGAGCAAGCGTGGTGAGTCATAAATTATTATCTAATACTTAGCTGCCTCTATGGTATGATTGTCAGATATCGTTTCCGATTATGCAGGTCCCTAAAAATTTGGCAAATAACGGCTAAAAACCTTGATATTTCATCATCATCATCATATAAGATGACCTGTAAGTTCGTAATCGCCAACCCACCTTGAGCAAGCGTGGTGAGTAATGCCCACAGAAATAATTCTAACTAGATGACGCGATTGTACGTAAGTACTTAGCGTACTAAAAAACGGAGTAAAGTTACGATCAATGATCGTAATCTGAGCTTTTCATTTAGCATTATCGGCACCGGAAATCCACCGAAATCTAGCAAAATGCCTTTGTGTGCCATATTGAGCTGTAAAGCCTGTATAGAAAAAGTTGGCCGAGGCATTGGAAATGTTCTCTTTCATTGGTAAGTACATTTATTTTAAGTTGTGTGTGAAAAAGTGGCACGCTTGGTTTTCATACAGATGGAGGGACTTGCGTTAACTAGTTAGATTTATGTCTGTGGTAATGCCCGTGTCTTCTCTGTATAAGAAGAAGGCTTTGCCCTGCAGTGGGACGGTTACAGACTGGTATATCTACTTATCTAGGTGTCACATAATAATTATTGCTCATTGCTTTTACCTTATGACATAGATAACTGTTTCCTTGACTAAGTAACTACGTAATACATTCACCTTCATTTCGAAACCATTACTAAAAAAAAAATTACAGGAGAGCTAATTTACGATTTTTGCATTACTATTTACCTCATAATAAAAAAGTAATGAACACATGAGATATTTCTAAAATTATTTTTTAAATTATTGGTTTCTTATATTTTAAGGTAGTCATATAATTTAATATTTTCTTTAATTATTTTTTTATAATAATTTTAATTTTACCGAAACATTTTTTCAGTTTTTACGGGGCATCTCTGAGTGTCGCATTGTATGACTACTTTTGTTACCTTAGGTTCTACCAGTAAAGATAATTGTATGTGTAAATGAATAAGTTAATAAATAAATAAATTTGGCACATTTTTACCAAAATGTTGGGAAACTAAATAGACCTGTCCAATTCATTCTGTAGATTTTGCCGATTTAAGTAAGATGGCGTTATTATCTCAATTTCGTGAAAATTTCGTTTAGTAACGGTCGAAATGAATATGCACCCGACGTCTTGGAAATACTTTCATTGTGACAGCTAAGGAGTGGAATTCCCTGCCGAAGTTTCTAGGTAACAACAACCTGTGGTATTTAAGTCAAGCGTGAATAGGTTACTTCTGAGCATTCTAAGCAAGCGTGCTTGTCGCGGATAAATTTGTAAGAGAGTTACCGCGGTCCTAGCACAAGCAACTGAAGAAACACACACACAGGGTGGGTTTTAGTCAGTAAAAGTCTGACACGCCCTCCCGCTTCACTCAGAGCGGGAGAAGTCATTTGTTGATTTACGACGGAAGAAGAATCAGGTGCTGGCTTGCTTCACCGTCATCCACATCATCGCTTACCATCTGCTGAAATAGTGGTCAAACGCGAGCCTAACGTTGTTTATAATAATAAAAATTAACGTATTTCATCAAAATTATTGATGTCGATTAATACTTTGTCCTTTATATGTAGTACTTACTTGATTATATACTAACTTATACACACGATGAACGTACTTACTTAGGATGAAATGCGGTCGCAGACATCCGACTGAATATATTAAGTAAAAAGTCATTATTCGAGGTTTCACTCTCGCCTATTTCCTCCCCCAATATTGGACCAATTTAAAAGATATTCCTTGAACTGAATAATAAAGATATATACTATGCCCTACGTTTTCCTTTTTGATGATACATTATCTTTAGAAGCACGAGAACCCTCAAAAGATGCTTAAAATGTGCTGTCAACAGAGGCCTGGTGTACAAATTTGACAACTATAAATTAAAAAAGAATAACATAGAAGCACAACTTATATCATTTTTATTCAATTTATGGCATATCTTTGACATTGGTCCAATATTGGAGGAGGAAATAGGCGAGAGCCAAACCTCGAATTAAGACTTTTATTTACGGATATCAGTTGGAGCTGCTCTGCATTTCCTCTTAAGGTTCCTACAAACTGTAGCACAGTTCCTCCCCTTCTAAACACAACTATACCTAGAACAAACGAACGCAGAAAAAAAGCCTATTTTAGCGACATTCCCCTTAATGAAGTGTTCCCGCCCCCGCTTGGCTACATCGCTCCGACCAATCGCAGCGGTTGAAACTGTTGCGAGCGCTCCCATTGGTTGAAACTGTTTCAAAACTGTTGCGAACGCTCTCATTGGTTGAAACTGTTTCAATTCTTTTTCAACCATCAGCGAGTTGTGTTTGAAATAAGAACGAGGTTGTATCCAATGGAGGTTTTTGCCTACTGGGGAGGAAGTTAGACGTAAATATAGTATGCATGCCATCCGTACGTACTAATGTTTTGGAAATACTTTGTGCGTACAGCTAAGGAGTGGAATTCCCTGCTGGAGTCTGTGTTTCCTTATAGCCGTATAAGTCAAGAGTGAATAGGTTACTTCTAGGCAAGCGTGCTTCACCGTCGACCACATCATCGCTTACCATCAGGTGAGTTAGTGGTCAAGCGCGAGCATATCTATAATACCCAATTAAAAAATTGGAAATAATTTCCGCGTACTATCATTGATGATTTGTTAATGTTCAGGAAAGTAAGGCTTCAAGAAATCATAGTTGGTTGGCGCAGTGGTTGAGCGATTGGCTGCTGCACTGCGTGTTGCGGGTTCGATTCCAGCACGAAAAAAAAATTTTTATGGCCTATATTTAGTTGTTCCGGATCTGTATGTTTGTGTAAGAGAGTTTAAATGTTTGTAAACGCACCCACGATACAGGAGGAATACCTTTGTGTGGGGTAACAATTAAAATAAAATAAAGTATAGGTACTCATGCTTTACTTCTTCGTCGGTACACTCTTGGCAGAGCGGTACCTCCAATATTTGTAACACAAAATTCTACTTTGTGGGCGAACATTAAAATTACTACTATAACTTATCCCCAACTTATTGTTAGTGACCTCAATTTGTTATTACATTAAATAGGTGCCTAAGAAGGCACTTGTCTCACCGCTGGCGACGAAACGATTAGCTTCCGAATATTTTCTCGCTGAAGAAACGAACAAAAGATACAAGATCCCGTGCCAATAACAGAGACACATATAATTATAGTTGATCGCTGGCTGTTCACACTGCCGGCGAGTACTCACTTACCACAATTTTGTCGCAGCGACAAGAGCTATCAAAGTTATACTCGTTCAGCGATGCTCGCTTGCTCGCTTGGTGGTAAGAACTCACGCCGAGAGACCAACCAACGGTCATTTCCACCTAAAGTGCGGCTGCCCCAAGCGAGGGGTGCGAGTGTTCGTCCGACGCACAATAACACTCACTAATAGCCGAGCGACAAAACTATCGGAACTACACACTCGCTACTCGCCAACTCATTTTTAGTCATAACTCAGTTTTTAGACCAGTGTGTGTTGCCAGTGATCACCTATGGGACCGAGACGTGGTCGCTCACAATGGGCCTTATCAGAAAGCTCAAAGTCACCCAAAGGGCAATGGAGAGGGCTATGCTCGGAATTTCCTTGCGTGATCACGTCAGGAATGATGATATCCGCAGGAGAACCAAAGTTACCGACATAGCCCGAAGAATTGCCAAACTTAAGTGGCAGTGGGCAGGGCACATTGCTCGCAGAACGGATGGCCGATGGGGCCGAAAGGTTCTGGAATGGCGACCGCGAACCGGAAGACGATACGTTGGAAGGCCTCCCACTAGGTGGACTGATGACCTGGTTAAGGTTGCGGGAAGGCGCTGGATGCGAGACGCACGGGATCGGTCAATGTGGCGACGCCTGGGGGAGGCCTATGTCCAGCAGTGGACGTCTTTCGGCTGAAATGATGAATGATGACTTTGCTCTACAACTTTACGTGGTTCTAAAAATGAAGAAAACAAAACAGAATTTCAAAGTATTTTTAACACTGCGCGAAAAATAGTCGATCAGAAAAGGCTCTCGTAGCGGTTTGCTACGAAGACGTAGCAATGTCTACGAGGTGCTACGACAACTTGTTAGTCTATTTCAGAGTCTAACTCAATCAGCCTGTATTGTCACAGCTAAGGTGGGGTCGGCTTCCAATCTAATCGGATGGATCTGCCTATCTGACCTCTGCAACCCAGTAACTGGGTAACACGGTGCTCCTTGGTGAGATTGGTGTCTGTGTTTGGTTTCTGACTAGGTATCTGTAACAACCATCAAAGATCTACAAATGACAGCTGGGACCAACAGCTTCCGAGGTATGCAGGAGGCCCGGAATGTTATTGATTGTCACCTATAAACGGACCACCTTGGCAAGCGTTGTTTAAGGCGCAGATACCCCTCAGTAGCAGTTTTAAAATGAGAATCACGTCTAAATGGCTAGTCGTAGTTTTGTAAAAATGATAATATATGTTACATAAGACTATCTTAGATATTTTTGGGTTTTATTCGTATAACGTGTAAGTGTAATTAATTTGTAAATTTATGTCTAACTCTGACAAAAACACGGCAATCGCACCAAAACAGTCGGGCGTATTTTAATGAAATTGACACCAACTCAAAGACAATTTAATTGTCTCCATTTTGATCTATGGCTTTTTTTAAGTCATAGAATAATAAGGAAAGTACTTACAAAAAGCTACTGAATTTTGGATCGCGCGGGTGTGACGTGTCATTATTATGCCGAGTTCGTTTATATTTTGCGACGTAAGAAAGTGATTTTGATATTTTTGAAAAAGTTTGTTTATTTGTATAACATTTTATGTTGAAAGTCAAAGCCATTTATTTGCATTAAATTCGGTACAAAAGATTGTATTATTAATACAATCTTTTGTACCGAATTTAATGCAAATAAATGGCTTTGACTTTTGACAATTATTAGCAAAATGACACATTTCGCCATAACTTGGCGTGCAAATATTAAGATATGAGTTAGGTGCTTACAGTAAGTAGATCTATAATATTCTCTATGGTACAATAATAACTCATTATTTTTATTAGGTATTCAACCTGTTAAAAAGGAACATGAAGAGGAACATAAAACTAATTGTAGCTAAGTACAAAGGTAATGTTTATTTCTGAAGAAATCTCTTTCTTCATACCTACGAAACGAGAATTGAAAATATAGAGCAGAGAAATTCTTTGAAGAACAAAAGATTTGAAGATTCTGGGAATAAGCCATGTAGAAGCCGCGTGTACACCCAAGTAGTTTATAACTAACCAAAAATGTTAACAATGTAGAAGACAGTTAACAGCATAGCAAAGTTTCTTCGTGTGGCTTTCATTCTGCATGTGACTAATTTGAGTCTGCATTTACATTCCTAAAATACTGGAGGCTATAAAACTAAATTGCAAAGATCTCTTAGACTGGTTATATCTATTTAAACAATTGATCTGAAAATCTTGGCAATATCTGAAAATGTAGTTATAACTGTAACTTGAAACGTAAATAGACAAAAGATGTGGAATGAATACCACATCCGTCCTGCTGCCTGCCTAGACGTCCTGACCTCATGCAATGGCACGTCGTACGAAGCCACCTCTTATTTCTATTTTTTTTACTAACGTGGCTTACGTTTGGTTTGTTTGAGCTTACGTAACATTACAAACTGTGATTGGATGATGTTCATTATGAACTCATAATCCCAACCCAACTTGCTACCCTGAAAAGGACGATTGATTGATACTAGTCCATTTCATACATCAGAAAAGATGCCCAAAACAGCGAAATTCAAAAATATGAAACCCATTCATTTAATCGGAAGACATTTCCCTGCGATCTGCCGACACAACTGATCCGGCGTTTATAAATCGCACACACACACACACAAGCTGTGGCTCACACACACATGCTCTGATAGTCTGACACACACAAACACGCAGTGGTCAGAGCCACAAATGACGGCGCTGTGTCACCGATGCTGACGCGACGGTTGCAGGGACCGGAGTAAGGAATAGGGAGGATATGTTTAGATTGGAATGCTTCCTGGGTTTTGCAGAAGAAGGAATATTAGAACGACAGTGAAGGCGTAAAGAATCTTGATCTTCATAATTAATGGTGCATTAATTTGTAACATCTAATAAGAACTAACTGTTCATAATTCCTTAACCTTTTATGTCGATACAAATACACTTAAGGTTGCCCTAGTCAGTCATTCTTCCATGCAAACGTTGTATGGCGAATGCTCCACTGTTTGACTGTGTACGCACAAAATAAAAAATTATACACAACGTGTATTTGAAAGTTATGAGCGTCGGAAGTTCCATATTTAAACACTAATTTCAACGCATCTTTGGGTGGTAATAAATTCCATAAAACGAAGGAAAATTGCAAGACAGTCAACATACAGAAATAGATTACTAGTTAAAAAATGCAATTAATTTTGTTTAAAACAAATACATTCAGTAGCTTTCTCATGATACTCATACTCCCACAGGTCTGTTAATAAAATTTCGCGCGCTCCTTTTCTTTCTAAATCATCATCCGTTTATTATTTTTATAGCATGAGTGTGTATTCTTACGCGCACTAGCTTCTTACTTCTCATCACAGACAGCGTCTATCTCTTTCGCACGTGTTGTCGGATGAGAAAGCATGCATTTTAACCCCGGCCACAAAATAGTTCGTGCCGCCGACTGGGGCAACCTTAAGACACAAAATAACACATGTGCAAGATATAAGTAGGTACTAGACGTACACACTTTTGGAAATTAACTGATCTCTTTTGCCTTAATTTCTATTATCTGCCCGTATTGGCCCTATTATAGAAGTCGCAGAGTAAGAGAAAGTAGTCGGTGATAGCGAGGCCATTTCCGTCATCCTAAAGTTCTTCTAAGCTTGTGAGTAATACTATTACTTATTATAATGTCATCAGATTGTAGTTAACCGACTTTTCAAAAAGGAGGAGGTTCTATGTTCGACTTCATGTGTTTATGTGTATGTTCACAGATTTCTTCGCCAATTGACCGATTTTCAAAACTCTTTATTTGTTTGAAAGAGTCTGTTCCCAAATTAGTCCCATTTTAATAAGGTGAAGATCTGATGAAGAACTAATGAGATATACAACAGAACTCTTCGATAAATGACGGCAAATCTCTCGGGATTGCTGCAATCGCATGTCTGTTAATTGTTTATACCATTTCATAACATAACATCACGCCAGTACGCTCAAAAGGATTACGCAGATGTGTACAGTTCTCCTTGGTACACTCTCATTTCACCGGTTATGTTCAGGTTTCATAATATTCGGGTAATCTATAAGGTACCTACAACTAAAAAGTGAAGAATTTAAAGAACTTTTTTACAAAAAAAATGTAGTACCTACCTACCGACTTCCAAATGAAAGCAATTCAAAGTGAAAAAATAACTTTCTTTTTGGAAGTCGGTGTCCATAACGAAAAAAATTGGTACCTTTGAATGACACCGACTTCCAAAAAGAGAGTATTTTTTTACGTAACAGTAAAATCCTGAAAACGACTCAGGATAGGTGCCTTGTAGCAAATACTGACTTTATCGTACACATTAAACGAATGAACAATAATTTTTCAATAAGAATAATTTTTCTCTGTTTGGATTTTTCATACTAATTTGTTTTCAGCTGAACAAAATTTGTATGGGAGATATTTTTTTTTGGAATTGATTTCTTGGAGAAAGTGTTAAGTTTCTATGGGCAGAAGAAGTTTTAAAAAAACCCGACTGCTTAAAAAGCGAACTAAAAAGACGTAAACAAGAAGAAAATCATGCTGCGCAGTCGGAGGATACAAATTCATGAGCAGGCTGACCAAAACCAGCAGTCGGGTTTTTTGATTATTTGAATTAACTTTTTTATATAAAACTTTTTAGTAAAGATTTTTTTTTCGAATTAGATACATTTATATATAATTATAAGTGTTATATATTTTCTAAATCACCTCTTAAAACCCTTAGTTTGATACCCCACACGATGGGTTTGGAAGAGAAAGTAACTGGGACCTCATTTTTCTATTTTCTAATTTTGATGTAGCCAGTGACACTCGCAAGGTTAAGACGAATCGATTGACGTAAGAATCATCAAAATCGGCCAACGCGTTTGGTCTCTGGAAAGCCACATAGGAACAAACATACATAGACTGATAAACACAATTACCATCCTTCGGCAGTCGGGTAAAAAATATGACCACACCATTCCTTTACCCCGGGGTAAAGGAATGGTGTGGTTGTCACCCTGATACCACCGGAACCGTGTTTTTTTACCGACTACAAAAAAGAAGGTTATCAAATCGATACGTATGTAATATTGTTGGAATTGCACAATATCTTAAACATGCCGCAGCAATAGTCTTCTAATAACCTCATCCGCACTATTCCACCCTCTAGCTGACCAACAAAAACGCCGCTCACTCAGCAAGCCCAAACGTACTTTTTCCAGCACACTCGTACGTTCACTATACTCGGCCGTTTTACCAGTCTGTAAGTGAGTTTGATGGAGGGCCTCTACGAGAAACGGTTGTTTTTTCAACCCTTTCCCGCTTGTGTCAAGGAGTTCGTTTTGTGGCGGTGAAGTATGGTCACGTGCCGGACCGAGTTCGAATCTAGTTAGAAGTTGATGCAGTGTGATGCTTTTTTGGAGTTATTTTTGTGAAGGTGGATTTACCTAATGATGTTTTTTTTAGTTTTTTGGCTGTTTCATCGTGTACCTAGTTAACCAGACATACGTCTGGTTACCTCCAGATATTAGGTATGTTAAATGGTGTTTAGGCTACTATGATGGATATTATATTAATGAAGATTGTTACAATAAACAAAAGTCACAATTAAAACACAATACTTAAGCAACATTAAACATGAGGATGAAACATAGATATTTTTTTATTTCGGGAAAAAAAAAAATATCGTCATATATGTTCTTACCCCATAAAAACACGGCGTGCATTTATTATAATGTGTAGGTAAAAGACAAGAAATATACAACATAATAATTTTGTAGGCGCCTTTTTTGTGATGAATTGTAATTTTAAGTAAAGCAGTGACATCTGTTAACGAATAGCAGAACAACTTCGTCATGATGTTAGCTGCTGTAGGTAGTGATAGTGCTATTCGTCAAAAGATGGTTCTACTGTAATTTCATATTATTAAATATAGAGGGCGCTGATTGCCTTACTTAACTTAAATGTCTGATAATCTCAACTATGTTGTCTAGCTAAATTATATCAGAAGCTTAGCCCGTGTGAATGTCGGTAATTATTCCAAGGAAAAGTTTTCCAGAGTAAAAAAAAAAGTATCTTACGAACCTAATTCAATCGTTGAGACATGTGTGATTAACACAACATTAAAAAGTTTGACTGGATATCGGATATTCTGCAAACTTCGAGGCCGGCTGGACGGATAACGAATTGCTCCCAGATACTCGTTTCTTTTCTTATCCAAACATCGAGACTTTCATATTAGTAGGAGGATAATTAGTAAATATTTACTGAAATGACTACTCCTTCTAGTCTTCTGCTGTAGCCCCTACCTATGTATCTTTCTGTTATTACCTAGTGAATAGCCTTCTCTGATCTTGAACTCAGGCACAGATAATATAATACTAGCATACAGATGCTTCATTCATCCCATACAAAGAACCCGTGCCACGTAACTAGCGTTTTCCATCTGATTATACCGATTATTTTTTGTAAATTGATCGCGTTCGGTGCCGTTCCACGCCGATAGATAGTTCACCATCTAATAATCAATCGATATCGATAGATAAATCAAATAATCAGAATAATCAGTACAGTACGTCGGGACAGTTTCTTTGTATGGGTTGAGACCCTACGACCTGAGTCGTAGGGTCTCAGCCCATACAAAGAAACTGTTTCATGTAAGAAGTCAAGGACTTATTCTTAGGATTGAAGTATAATTTTGATATAAGGCTGATTTTCCAGTTTGGGTGACATCACAAAAGGTAGGCCAAGGAAACGCTGACACGACGCCTAAATTAAGTACCTACCTACTTATTAATTGCAATTATACACAAAGAAAACTATAATATTCACAGCGGATTATTGTGTTTCTGAAGTTGGCTCTGCCAACCATTGCGCAAGAAACAGTTTGTCAACGAGTATACTGCATAGAGTAAGCGAGATAGGACGATGCGACAAACGTAAGCGAGTGAAAGAGACAGTTATACAATGCTATCTTCTCTTTCAACATTGACTCAAAAATACTGCGCAGGGTCTCGCAGCCAATCCAGAGACAAAGATCCGTTGCGATTATTGTATGTACTTCAATCTGTTTATCTGTATCTCTTAGGTATAGTTCTCGCCAAACTTCTTGGTCACCCTGAAGTTGGCGCGGTGCTGTTTTTACCCGACTGTCGAAGGAGGATAATGTGTTTATCAGTCTATGTATGTACGTTTGTTCCTATTTGGCGTTCTAGAGACCAAACGCATTGGACGAGTTTAATGATTTTTACGTCAATCGATTCGCCTTAACCTTGCGAGTGTTACTAGCTACATTAAAATTGGAAAATAGAAAGATGGCGGCTTTTGGGTGCCATATTGTGGGGCCCAATTTTTTAGTTTCAAGAGGTGATTTCAAAAATATGTAAATTTACCTAATTGGACAAATAAATGTCAACTAAAAAGTTATAAATAAAAAAGTTTATTAAAAAAACCCGACTGCTTAAGAAGTGAACTAGAAAGACGTAAACAAGAAGAAAATCATGCTGTGCAGTCGGAGGATACATCTAGTTTTGGTCAGCCAGCTCGCGAATATGTATCCTCCGACTGCACAGCATGATTTTCTTCTTGTTTACGTCTTTTTAGTCCGCTTCTTAAGCAGTCGGGTTTTTAGATTTTTTGAAGTACCTTTTTTTTTGTATGAGATTTACTAACTGCGCAGCAATTGTAGCCAACTTCCGGGCGGCCATGAAGTTTGGAGAGAACTATATTGAAAGACATAACAAACATATCCTTCATCCCCATCTTCCTGATCTTATCCCATGTTATTTGGGGTCGGCGGAACACGTTTAACCGACTTCTCAAAAAGGAGGAGGTACTCAATTCGGATGTTTAAATATATATTTTTTTTAATTGTATTTGCGGAGATAACTCCGTGATATATAAACTGATTTGTTTCGAAATGGTCCCATTTAAAGGTAAAGATCTGATGAAGAACTTCGGAGATATACAGCAGAACTCTTCAATAAATTACGCAATCGCATGTCTGTTTATTGTTTACACCATTTCATAACATACCATCACGCCAGTATGCTCTAAACGGGTACGCAGATGTGTACAGTTCACCCTGGTACACTCTCATTCCACCGGTTATGTTTTAGTTACATGTTATTCAGGTAATCTATTCCGGCATCACTGTGGGCATTATAGGTACCTTACTATAGAGCTTGTACTTTATGTACCACTAAAAAGTGAAAAATAAAAAACCTACAAAGAGAAAAATAACTTCAATTTCGGAAGTCGGTGTTCCTGTTTTCGTTTCTTAGTTTTTTGACACAGCCTTCCGAAATTGAAGTTATTTTTCACTCTGTAGTGTATTTTTTTTGGAAGTCTTGTATTTTTTTGAAAAAAGTTTTTATCTTCTTCCATAACGTCCTGTCCCCGTCACTCTATCACTGACTCCCTTTTCTTTCATATCGCTCCTCATACAATCTATCCATCTTTTATTTAGCATTCCCCTCTCTCTCCATATATCCTCATTTATATTTATGACTCTTTTAGAAACATGCCTTTCATTCCTCCTCATCTCATGACCATAACAGGGCAAACGATTCCCTTTCAACTTTTCAGTTACTTTCAAACTTCCTCTAAACAAACAAACGTATCCATCATCTTTTGTAAGTAAGTACAAAACACGTAGAAAGTAAAACTCTAAAAATTAACGGTACCTACCTAAAACGTAACTCCAGTTAACAATCATCAAAGTCACGCGCACAAACCAAAATATTGTTGCTAACAACAAGCGTTTGCATCCGACAAACACCGCGTGGTTTACAAACACTCGCCGCCCACATCCTGCAGTTTTTGGCGGAGGTAACTCTCATTGTGAAGTGCACCATGGAATAGTAACATCAGTGCTGAACCCCTGCCTACTCTCCATAATACTGCGTGATGATTAGCTGTACTTACAGAATCTTAGTTATAAGAATACATTTATAATAAGGTCTAGTTTTAACCGAAGAGCTGTTAACAGTAAGTAAAAAATTATCTTACATAATTACCTACAGTATACACTCATTCATGCCTTTTCCGATCGTCACCTGCGATTCTTACAAATATTCATTTTGCTTCGTTTAAGTTCATACATCAATTCATATTATGTAATTCATTTTTAATTTCTAAAGTCACCTACCGTCCTTTTTATAGCCCGAAAGGCCACTAGGCGAAATAAGTTCAGACACCCCTAGTTTAAGCACTATTGATATTTACTTTTCCCTAACAGGAAAACTGAAGCACTTTATTTAGTTCACAAATATCTAAACACCTTAACTAATTATAACAGTTCTATTGATTCTTACGTAAGAACATACTTACGACAAAGTAACTTGATAAACCGGAGATCGAAATATATCCCACAACCACCTGATTCAATAATAAACCATTGCCTTTTTTTCAGAATCCATATCAAATATGACGCGGTTATTTTTGAAGCTGCTATTCCCAACACTTTACTTCATCCAGTCTCACTCGATGATGATCAGAAACGAAGCACTCATCTCAAAAATGGTGTCAGACTTCCAGAAAGATAACTCGATGGCTTTACAACCACAGCTACAGCAACAAGAGCAATATCCGCCACACCAAGAGCAATATCCGCAACACCAAGAGCAATATCCGCATAACCAAGGGCAATATCCACAACACCAAGAGCAATATCCACAACACCAAGATCGCCAACCTAAGAACGTCCTAGGACTGATGCAAAATGTGCTGTGTAGGAACTTTCCTACAGTACCATGTGCCCTAATCGAGCAAGACGAAACACTCAAGAACCTCATACAACGCTCCATACAACAGCTGAAGTATAAGAAACTATCGATGGAGAAAACAACTCAGACACCCGCCGGGTTCCACCTCACGTTATTCCCAACATTCAACAGCGAAGACATGTCGAATTTTCTACAAGTTAGCGATACAGAATACCAACAAAACAAGCAAGACAGAAAACGAAATACAAAGGGAACAATGACAATCAATGGAGACGTTAGCAGAGAGCTGGAGCCGAAGCAACGGTCCAATGTAAAGAAAGAGAAACGGACGATGTACAGCGGACGGAAGAAAATAAGGAAGTTCTATCCTCACAAAACAAAGTACAAAGACAAGTTTAAGGGTAGGAAAGACTTCGGGGACTTTTCAGAAGAGAAGCTGTCGATGTCAGTGGAAGTTCCAGACATGAATATGGGAGGGACACTGGAGATAAGTAGGAAAGGAGGCAGGATTAACTATAAACAAGGCACAGACGGTGGGGACGATCCTCCCGTGTGGCGGATAGATTACCTGAAGCACGGCGACCCGAGTCTAAACGTCTTCGGGGCTGATCGAGACCGGCTGAACGAGAAGTTGCTGAAGAACAGCCCCAACGTGCTCGTGTCAGAAAATATGCTCGAACCATCCGGGAGAAGGGAAGTCTTACACCCAGATGTGTACATTAAGAAAAAATCCTTCAGGAAAAATGGTATTCTTGAACTGAATTCCGGCGCCCTTGATTAGTGTAGTGATGATTTAAATTAGGTATTTTTCGAATATAGAATATGGTTGTATGAAGTATTTTATTTACAATCCCTTATCTGTATAGGTAGGTACCTACTTATTCTATCTCATACCTGGCGAAATCTGTCTAACAAAACCTGCTAAGAATACTGGAATGACATTATATTGCGTCGTTGTGTACTGCTATTTCCATTGTATAACAATCAATCACAGACCCTAGAAGATATTTTGCCGAAGATTGCTTAGTGACGGAAAAATTTCAATGTACACACATTACTAGACAAACGTATAAATTAAGAAAGGTACAAGATTAAAGTCGTGGATTACGTCTTATTTATGATCATTTGTTTCGTAGACCACACCATACATATAGTTCTCGCCAAACTTCTTGGTCGCCTTAAAGTTGGCTACAATGGTAGTAGTTAAACCTCATACAAAAAAACCCGACTACTTAAAAAGCGAACTAAAAAGGCGTAATCAAGAAGAAAATCATGCTGTGCAGTCGGAGGATACATATTCGCGAGCTGGCTGACCAAAACCAGATGTTGGTTTTTATGATTAACTTTTTTAATTATAACTTTCT
Source organism: Orthosia cruda (assembly GCA_964057195.1). Taxonomy (NCBI): domain Eukaryota; kingdom Metazoa; phylum Arthropoda; class Insecta; order Lepidoptera; family Noctuidae; genus Orthosia; species Orthosia cruda. The sequence goes on along the minus strand of OZ059833.1, from coordinate 17,713,797 downwards.
AGTTATTTTTTTTTAGAATTAGGTACCTACATTGAAACAAATGAGTTATATTTTTTTAAATTACCTCTAAAAACCATTTTTTTTTCCAATTTTAATGTAGCCAATGACACTCGCAGGGTTATGACGAATTGATTGACGTAAGAATCATCAAAATCGGCCAACGCGTTTAGTAACGCCACATAGGAACATACATACATTTACATACATAGACTGATAAACACACTATCCCTCACACATACCCTGCTTCGGCAGTCGGGTAAAAACAGCACCGTCTCGTGCCTTGCGCATCGGAAATCTAACTTCAGGGCAGCCCAGAAGTTTGGCGAGCACTATACATGACCGTGATAGCTATCTATATAAATAAAAGATAGCTAGATACACAATCACTTAGAGACCATCTATAATTATCTTAAACATTAAGCTGGTACAACGTGCTACCGATAATAATACGGAGACGTTATGTGCCCAATAGTTACTTATTATGTGCATCCTATTACTGCACACCACAGTCAGCTGAATACCTACTAATTAATTAACGTATGTATTCAGCATAGGCAGTTAAATTATGTAATTTAGTAAGTAAACCCAGCGGCCAGCACACTGCACAAACTCAGCCCAAGATGTGATAGCGCCTGACAATGTTTTTTTAGCAATTCACTGTTTTGTGTATGTTGCCCCAAATTTAATTTCAGGAATTAACACAACAATTGTTTTCTGTTAGATGTTTACGACAAAGCAAACCGGGTATTCGCGATAATTGACTAGCGTGAGATAATACAAACACAATAATCTGATAAAAATAATCATCAACCGATTCCCTAATATCTTTATAACACACTAGCGACCCACCCCGGCTTCACACGGGTAAGTAGTAGTTAGAACGGACATTTTCAACAATTATCGTCATATTTCAAAACCAATGTATGTACTCAAAATATTCACCTAAACTTTCCTCATGAATCACTCTGTCTATTGGTGAAAACCGCATGAAAATCTGTTCAATACTTTTTGAGTTTATCGCGAACAGATAAACAGACGCGGTGGGGGACTAATGATAAGCAAGTTGTAATTTGAATTTACTAGATAAAATGTAGATATAAATTAACATAGGTAAGTGCAGATAAATGTATTAATTAGCTGTAGAAGATTGAAGTGGTAGATTACGTCTCGTTTTTTGTAAATTGTTTTGTAGACCACACATACTCGTACATGATTGTGATAGCTACATCAAGGGCACATATTAGATAATTTAATTATGTATTATTTAACATAGATAATGTCACTTAGAGACCGTCTATTATCTTGGAGATTATGTTGTTACAATGTGCTGCTGATAATAATGGAGACATTCTGTACTTAATAGTTAGTAGTCACTCATTAAGTGCATTTATTTATTTATTAAAACTTCATGCAACATAAAAGTACATAAGTGGATTTAATGCCTGAGGCATTCTCTACCAGTCAACCAAGGGCGGTGAAGTGTTAGCATGGTAGGTGCATAAAATAACGGTCAAGTGCGAGTCGGACTCGCGCAGAAAGGGTTCCGTACCATTATCGCAAAAAACACGTTTGTTGTATGGGAGCCCCACTTAAATATTTATTATATTCTGTTTTTAGTAGGTATTTGTTGTTATAGCGGCAACAGAAATATATCATCTGTGAAAATTTCAACTGTCTAGCTATCACTGTTCATGAGATACAGCCTGGTGACAGACAGACAGACGGACCGCGGAGTCTTAGTAATAGGGTCTAGTTTTTACCCTTTGGGTACGGAACCCTAAAAAATGAAATCTGTAAACGAATCCTATTATTGCAAACATAACAGTGTCAACTAAATATTAAACAGAGTCGTATAATATTTAGCATAGACCAATAATTTATTATGTACCTAATTATTAAACACACACAGCACACTGCACATATTCTGCACAGAATATGAAAGCGCCTGATAATATTTTTTTGCAATCTTTCGATTCCAGGCCACGTACCCTGTCGTGTTAAAACTATCATAGATCTATACTAATATTATAAAGAGTTAAAGTTTGTGAGTTTGTGACGTTTTAGGGGGTAATCTACTGAACCGATTTTGTTTTGTAGAAAGCTACATTATTCCTGAGTGTTATAGGCTATAATATATTTTCAAAAAAAATAGAAATCCTTATGAAAATTGCAATAATGTAACCCAAAGTAGCAAAATGTTGCCTGTAAAATTCATTCTTTGGCGTGCGCTGAGAAAACTATTGATGATACATAAAAAATATTAGGGAGGTAGTTAAGGTAGGTAGGGTAGGCAAGGCAGGGTAGGCAGAGTAGCCTGTTGACGGGAGCGAAGCCCCGGCGGTCAGCTAGTTGTCTATAAAAAAGGGACAGTTGTACCTATACAAGTCAAATACATCTGTCCCTTACGCACAGTCCAAATAACCTTGCTCTAAGAGCTTATGGTCACCCCCCTGAAATCTTGGACTTTAAATGTTGCCCAGTATTTAAGTCAGGAATCAAAAGATGAAGCAATATTTCTATTCGATGTTTACTAAGAAACGGCGGCATTTCGCGATAATTTACTGCCGTGAGAGGAAATAATAATACAATAATCTGCTAAAAATAATCATCAAGCGATTCCCTACTTACTATCATAATAACACATACACAAGTTGTAATCTAAAACAACGCTTATCGCCAGCGATTAGAGTCCAACTGCCCTGTTATGAATTAATAAGCATTCTTCGAGAGAAAACATCTTTATCGTTTAGTTTGTGAAATAACAGCCGTGCAGAGCAGACGTGAATGATGTCACGACCCGTTTTATCAACTCATGTATTAGATACATCTACCGGAACGCCTGCAGCGGGGGTTTTCGTCGAATTATACAAGAAAAAGGATAATACTTGGACACTATGGCACAGCACTATGACAACCACTGATGGACGGATTCAGTTTCCATTTTCAAATGACTCGATGGCGGAAGGAACTTATAAGTTATTGTTCAAAGTTGGTGATTACTATAAAATGATTGATAAGGAAACTATTTATCCAGTTGTCGAGGTATGTACCTACCTGTTTTTTTTATGCCTGTTAAACGGGGTTACATTGAGATCTGGGGTAACTTTGATGATAACTTTATTTTCTTAGGTTTTTAAAGCTAACTCCGTGAAAAGGAAACGCACCTCAATTTTCTTTTTAAAATTTTCTACTCTGACATGTCAGCCATGTTTTGCATCAACCGTATCGCAAGAATAAGTTTACTTGTAGTAGTTTTTTTTTTTTTTAATTGTACAGTGTGAATTTATTAAAAATACATTGTAAATGGGGTTACTTTATATTGCAATGAAAAACAATGGGGTAGCAAAGTAACCCCATTTTTATTTTAGCGTACATAAGCTCCTATTTTTATTTCCTCCCAAACTGAAAAAAATATATATCTATTAGGGAATATATAATCATTTGTGAAGTCGCCAATACTGCATTTTATTCATATTTTTCAAAATAAAATTGAAATAGTAATGTCAATTTTAATTTCAAAATTAATCAATTTAACCTCGTTTTACGCACTATTTGAGACATTGTTTTTAATTGGTACCGGATTAATAAAGTATCTGAGATTAAAACGGAAAGTAGGTACCTACCTATATACCTACCTGTCTATGTTGGAAGAAGAACACAGTTTTTAAAACAACAGCTTTTTTGTATCAGTAAAAATCTCTGTCTGTAGTTAGGTACGAGTACGTTACAGAAGTGACAATCTAAGAAGTCAGATTTGACCGCTATAAAAATACCTCCTTGATGCTTGCGAATGTTATGGATAACAAGGAATATGAACTTTATTTTTCAATTTCTTATGTAGCTAGATACAAAGAATGCGGCATATAAAATGAGAAACGTCATCGGACTTCTTAGATTGCCAAGTGGTCCTGAATTAGGCTTAAACGCAAAAATAATCTAAATATGTATGTAACTTTACAACGACATACATAAATGCACACGATTACCTACCTACATTGTTTAACAAATTGAATAATAAAATAACACAGAAATGCCACACAAAGCGCTAATTCAACATTTTCATTCAGTAAACCGCAAGACCGCAATACAAAATGATAATTGTGTTACATTGTGGCTTCATCAACCATGTTAACATTATTAATAATTCATGAGAATGATATTTTGATAAGCTTATGAAATTTTACACGAATACATGAATTATTCTACCTAGTTTTATTATGTAAGTAGATACACTACTGTTTCTATGTTCGTTGTCAACCTTCAAATACCTAATATCAACTTAATATTTGCCCTACGCTTTTAGAAACATGATACGGATATCTTATCTACGAATTAAAATGAATTCGCGCTGTCATAAATAAAGTGCCACTGTTTCCCGCTACCGAGGCAGGAGGTCACAGTTCATTGACCTAACCTATATCTGCGATAGCGTTGTTTATATTTTCATGATGAGCCAAATCATGTCGTAATTAAATCATTTCAACAAAATTGAAATAAATGAAGTTTATCCGTATAATTATTACTTACTAGCTACCAATAATAAAACAAAGTAGGTTTCGTTAACTTAGAACAGCTCGTGAGCTCGCATGAGTCGCTAACGCTAGTTCTACTAGTAGATAATAGATGACGTTGGTAGTTCAAAATTCTACTTTAACCTACCTATAATAAGTTTTATCTTATTTCCAGATAACGTTCAACACCAAAGTCGGCCAGCACTACCACATTCCCTTGCTGCTTAGTCCCTTCGGATACTCCACCTACAGAGGAAGTTAATCTTTAGTCAAGCTAGTTTCTATAATAAATCTAAGTTCTCATTTCTCTATTGCCTTTGATTGTTTGACCTATGATAAAAAAAACAAAAAACCCGACTACTAAACAATAATTAACTGAAACTAGAAAAACAAGTAGGTACTCATAACATAGACATTAAATAATTATTATGAGGAGCTGCCAGCGGTGATAACGAAGTTTTGGTAAGTTTTCTCTATTATTTTTGTATGTCCCGCCTGCAGCACCTCTTAATTCCATGTCTATTTTATTACTAGATATGTCTACGTACCTACTTGTTTTTCTCTTTTCAGTCTCAGATCAAATAAAAAGAATTTTTATTTGACACAATTTCCGTTGTGTGATTACGTCAAAAATTTGGTCCTGACCCATTATGTAGCTTTCATTTGATACCCACATTGTTAAAATATCGAAAAAAATGGCATGACCTCCGTTTTGTGGGGGAAGGGGCGCCATATTTGAAAATTATATAGCCTATGTAGAGACGAATCCAACGACACCTCATAATGTCATAACCCTAAACCCAACAAGCCGTTTTGGCTGTAGAGCGTGTTAGAGAAATGGGACATACCTACATAGGTACGCTCGAAAAACATTACCCTCCCGCAGTCGGGTAAAAAAAACTAGTTTTGCCAGAATAACATTACAAAACGCCTGTCTTCCCGTAAGGCCATTTGTATACCAGACAAAAGCCCAGGCTGCTACTGATTCCTGATCGGAAACCCAATAACACTGCTGGGCCGGTGAAACGAACCCAGACCGCCATGGTCCTGGAAACCGAACCCAGACCCCGCATGTTCTGGGAATCTAACTTCGGACCTCATGGTCATCAATAGCGCTTGTGACTAGATCAAGTAAAAACCAACGATACAGCCAGTTTAGCCAGAATATTTTTTTAATCTACACTTCCGTTATCAGCTCCATGAGGTAGGTTAGTTATAGGGCCAAGGTGGACATTTATATGTGTAGTTATGTAGGTAGTAAGTGTGTAAGTAACGGTGAAGGAAAAGGGCCCGCGTGGATTACGGCCCATTCCCTCTCACAAAAAGGAGGCCTGTGTCCCAGCAGTGGGAACATTAAAAAAAGTTAATTCAAAATTTCAAAAAACCGACTGCTCAGACTGCACAGCATGATTTTCTTCTTGTTTACGTCTTTTTAGTTCGCTTTTTAAACAGTCGGGGGTTTTTTGATTTTTTTTATTAACTTTTTTTATTTATAACTTTTTAGATAACATTTTTTTTCGAATTAGGTACATTTAAACATAAGTGTTATCTATTTTTGACATCACCTCTCAAACCCTTTATTTTGATACCCCACACGATAGGTTTGGAAAAAAAAATATAATTGGGACCCCACAATATGGCGCCCAAAATCCGCCATGTTTTTGTTTTCTAATTTTAATGTAGCCAGTGCCAGTAACACACGCAAGGTTAAGACAAATCGATTGATGTAAGAATCATGAAAATCGGCCAATGCGTCTGGTCTCTGGAACGCCACATAGGAACAAACATACATACATAGACTGATAAATACATTACCCTCCTTCGGCAGTCCGGTAAAAAGGCTGATGTTGAAGTGAAGAGTAGTTCGCTATTGCCTCTATTTTTGCTAGTAGGTACTATGCAGGCAGATGACAGAGACATCAAATCAACTGTACCCGCCCACACAATAATAGAATTGGCAAAATTCAAGTCTCATGTAATAATGCAAGTCTGTATTAAGAATGGCCCATAAAACATTCACATAAATAATAAACCCCATTAGGTAATCGAAAAAGCTTCAGCCCATCAAATAACAATGAAAGTAAAGAATTTATGACGTACCATAAATACTGCCATTCTAGTTTAGTACCTCCTTTTAGCTAACTTGCTTCATGACTTCAGGAAGTTAAAATAAAAAGCAACATTTTATTTTTACATTTTATTTTGATGCTCAATAAAAAGTAAAGCAATCTTAAAACTTGCATAATTGTATCTGTTCGTAATGAACTAGTTAACAATTAATTACCTATAACTGCTTAGGTACTTATTCATTATCTACAACATGATTGTGTCACAGACTAACTATAGGTACATGTTACGTTAGGCCAAGTACACATATTATAACTTCATAGCTCACTGGTTTAAAACTTTTTGATACAAGTACATTTAGAAACTAAAACCCGTGGAAAAACCTCGATATTCAGAAGTAATCTAACTTTAAACTCATAATTTTCTCTTGTTTCATTCGATACCTACGGTAGAAGACTTTCTTTTTTAGAAACCTCCAGTTTATGTATGTAAAAGCCGCCAATATTACAAATAGATTGACACCTCATTAATTCTCGGTTGATCGATTCAGGTTCAGGTGCTATGGATAACATTCGTCAATACATACATACTGAACAGACCGCTAAAAACACAACTGTACTATTTGGCTTTGCCGTAGTCGGGTAAATAGGTCAGTATGTAATTTGCGTTAATTATCAGACGAAATAAGTTCCTGGACTCAATTAAAACAGTTTTTCTAATGCATGAGTTAAACCACTGACTAAACACAGAAAATTAGAATACAGTTTCATAAATAATTAGGTAGCTACCAAAAAAAGAAATGTCTAACAAAACTTGTTTTTTTTTTCTTGGTAGGTGTCACATTGGATTTACTTATTCAGTAGGAACGTGGCTTAACGTAACATCACTTTATTGTTCGAAAGCGTCCAATATTTATGGCCTTTTTTATAATTAAAAATATAACCACATGATGAGTTTAAGCACTACGTAAAGCAAATTCTTATTTCAAATTTTCTATGGACAATTTGAATTTAGAATCAGCTATCAGTATTAAAGGTTATTTTTATTTATAAATTGGGCTGTAGCTGTACCTATATGTTTCACTTTATACAATGACTTAATATTGTAAATATATGGAGTTTCTTGAGGGTTTTATACTATTTATTATTACCTAACTATAAACATAATTAATAAGTCTCTATATAATTATAAAACATTTAAGAATATAATATGGAAAATTCCTAAAATTATCCTAAACTCTACAAAAACATGTTAAATTCTCGAGTGGACCAGACATACAGTAAATATGTGATAAAGATAACACTAAAATTATTGCGTTCTTCAAATCGTTGACCTTGAAATGATCTACAGTCGCTCGAAAAATAATAGAAAAATAAACTCTTTACTGACAAAATTGTTCCTAATTACCTAAAACATTTGTAGCTAATTCACTCTATTCAACTAACCACCCTGCCACAATTTATTTGTTAGACTGCCAATTAACTAATCTAAGATTTAACAAAACTAAAAATAAATGCAATGCAGTGTTTCATTGTCTTTGAATATAAATATACTTCGTCAAACTCAACTAGGTGCCTATGTACATTAGGAATAACAACTAAACATTTTGTATAGTATAATCAATTCATTAAAACTATTTTTAAATAAAAATAAAACAAATTTTGGCTTTTACAATCTAGGTTTAAACTACAAGCTAAGTTGCAGTGCAGATCACTACATACAAAAAATTGCTTTCAATTTGTAATCTCACATTTTATGTTCTATTCTATCTTATCTATGAGTATACAGGTTTGTAATAAGTTTGGCAACTCGCAGCGGGATCAGGCATGAAGTCTCTGTAAGGTAAATGATCATATTCATCAGTAAACTGCCATAGGTCGGTTTAGACACCGTTTCTTCAACACAACACTACAGTCACAAGTATCACATTTCAGTCCAATGTTCCAGTTCTTCGTTGCTTCAACTTGACAGCCCTAAACCGCTAACATCTTTTGCTAAATTTTATTATTGAACCTTACCCGTTATTGTTGTAGATATTCAAAGACAAAGGAAATATAGAGTTCAGAATAAATTATCTTTATGGGTTGCAGTCTTTGTTGTAAATCTTTGAATACTACTTCGTTGAAAAGGTCACAGTTCAATACAAATAGTTATTTTATAGCTGATTTTAGATCATCAATTTTCCTGACTTACTTAAAGAGATACTGCTTGAATTTAAATTTTTGCAAAGACACATTGTTCTAAAAGAAAAATCTAAAACATATTGCTGAAGACATCTGGTTTAAAATACACTAAAGACGTTCATCTAAGATTTGATTATCCACCTTGATTTTGAAGCTAGAAATGGCAATTGCTGTAGAACTTCAAATAAGTCAAACCTCTGCAGATTTAGGCTTGAAACATTTTGAATGTTGAGATCCAGGCTCCTTCATCATATTATTATACATTTACCTGTTTAGGGCTGCAAAAAAAACATGATTAGGGTACCGGAGTAGTGTGATTCAGGCAGAATCAATACTTACCATGTAGGACGTCGTGATTTCTGAGTGACGACCCTCAGAAGAAGCATTGAGCGCCGACATCTAGTGTAGTGAAACCAGAATCAAACCATTAGAATCGGAATAGATTTGCATACCAATGTACCACAACCTTGGACCGTATCAACATGAGCATAAAGTCTGTTTTCGCATGAGATCTTGAGGAATTATCTTTATGAAAGTTTGAGTCACTTGGAGCAAGTAAGTCCATTGATAACGCCTACTTCTCGCAAGCACAAAATAGTACTTAATCAGTAAATAATAAGTCTTTTCTTTTCATTATCAGTCTTGTTTCATAATTTTTGTAGAACCTTGATCACCTGATAACTAGATAAAGATAAAAAAAATACATAATGTTTTTGGCAAATTGACTAGAAATGTTCGACTGACCTGTAATCCGAGCCTGCAAACGAAAAAGATTGTTATGCAGAAAGTAATAAAGTTCGAAACCCACCTATTTCCCTTCCTCTTGTCCGACGACCTCTTTATATCTGGCGATCATGAGTTTTTTTACTGTGTCTCTGTATGTTTCCCCGGGGGTGGGAGTGTAGATGCCTCTCTTCTGTCCAAGGCCGGCCAAACTTGGCCGTTGTTCAGCTTCTATGGGCGCAATTCTTCCCTGTTCCTCTTTACCTAGCCCTCTGCCCTCTGACCAGCCCATTTTTTGCAGCATCTTTCCACCAATCGTGTCAACGACTGAGGGGGGAGGGTGCGGCGCCATTGGTGGGGGCATTGAATCTGGGGGATCATATCGCTTTCTGATAATTGGCGGTTCATCTTCACCGAACTTCAACCTTCTCTCTGCGGCTCTGTCTCTGTACCCATTCATCTGTGGGATCAATTCGTTCTTCTTGCGATACTCCACTAGGTTCTGTTTGTGTAAGTCTGACAGTGACTTGTGTTTGTTCAATACATCAGCAGACGGGAAGCGTCTCTTGCAAATAAGACAGGTTAGTTTGGCCCAGTCTATGATGCCTTCATCACTGTCAAAGGCTTGTTCTTGGTCAGCCACCCTTTTCATTAGAAATTCGTCTCCAGTTGGTGGTGGAGATAGTTCCCTGACATGAGTCAAGGAAGGACCAGAACCTAACACTGAAAAGCCAATGTCAGCTGAACCCTTACTAGCCCCCGTATCTAATGGTTGTTCCATCACAATATTGCTTCTAGCATTATCTTTCTTTTGATTTAAAGTCCGTGCCCATCTCTCCATATCTTTGGCTATCTTTTTGGCAACTTTCACTTTGTCCTCTTTGTCTTTCTTTTTCTTTTCTTCTGGCTCTTTAGCTATGGTGTTCTCAGTGGTAGCTGTCGGTGGGGCGGGGAGTTTAGGCTGCTCAGTGTTCTGATGAGCTTGTGTAGCTGCAATGTATGTGTTGTTGGTGGAGTCCCAGTACATGTACTGGTTTGTTTGACTGTTATAAAAATACTGACTGGTACCGTCATAGTACAAACCAGTGACTGGGTCATAGTAGTAACCCGAAGTCTCATCGTACATAAAAGTCCTAACATCAGGTGCGGTGTACACTGTTTTACCATCACCAGTGGGTGCTTTGACAGAAGGAGCAGTCTGCACAGTGGATGTCACAAACACTGGGACACTCACAGGTGTCCAGGCCATGTGACGTGCTTGAGCAGCTGAGATAGCAGATTGAGCAACAGCAGCAGCTGCATTCACACGGTCTGCCTCAGACATAGCCTGAGCAGACGTAGTGTAGTTAGACATTTGAGCATAATAGGAAGAATAGTCCGCACTTTGGGGTTTTGAAATTTTCTTTGGTTCATTATAGAAACTAACTAGAACCTCCCTACCATCTATCTCTAACGGTGGCTGCAAAGATGCCAACTCAGAATGAGCAGCTGTGGAATCAGCAATGGAATTAAAATTAATGTAAGCTAAGCACTTTGACGCACCAGTTAGTGTTTCTCTGCCAATAGTGATGCCCGCAATGGAATCTAAAACAGTCTTTGAGCATCTTGCCTTGATCACCTCTAATATTTTCTCTTCAGTAGTTAAAGCATCTAATCTTCTAAACAACAAACGTTTTGTGATGCCAGCACATTCTGTTAAGAGGTTCCTCTCACTGTCACCGCCATAGACTATGCCATCTGACCTCTTTCCTTGGCAGTTCCGTCTGTAGCACACTTGGCGTCTCTTGAAGTTGTACAGTCCACACTTACAGAACCAATCCCCCGGGGATGCATTGATAGTCATCATGTCATCATGTTTGTCTCTGGTGTCGTATTTGCTCTCGTAGTCTAAGTCCATGCGTTCGCGACTACCCGAGCGACTACTAGACCTAGAAGTGGGCTTGCGGTCCATGTCGCTGATGGTGGGAGGTGAGGGTGGCGCGGGCACGTCACGCTCACGCTCCTCGTAGCGCTTGGGCGAGCGGCGGCGCTCTCGGTCGCGCGGGCGCTCGTAACGCTCGCGGCGGTAGCGATCGCGACGGTCACGGTCGTCGTCCCGGTCCCGGTCCCGCTCGTGGCGGTCGCTGCGCTCGTGGTGGTGGCGCTCGCGTCGCTCGGGGCTGGCGGAGCGGCGCGCCTCCCACGCGGGCGAGCGCGCACGACCCTCGCTCCACCTGTCGTCTTCGCCCCATCTCGAGTTCCTCTCGTCACGGCCTCGCCACGACATCGCACACGCCTGTGAACATCACCCGTACGAATAAAGCGACTGTACTCACAAACCGTTCGACGCCGCAGTCCCGTTGCCTCCATGTTGGTTGGCCTATAATCACCGTTCAATAACCTTTCTCCTCGTCGAACTTTTGTTTACCTGCGTAGCAGTCACTGGGACGATAATAATCCCTAATAACACACAGTCAACACTTTACACAATATATTTTAAGAATTAAGCAATGCAGTAATCGTAATTTTAATTCTAACTCATAATCACAGAATAAATTCTAAAGAAGAAAACGCGTCGAGGACGCCATGTTTTCAGACAATGACATTTTGACGTAATAAATAGTAAATAGAGATTTCAACACGGCTTGTTACTAAAACTTGATATTTTACTAATAGTTAATCAGCTGACAATCGATCGAAAAAAATACTTCTAATTTACTGAAAGTGGCGAAATAAAACATAATATATTGAACAAGTGTTGTAAAATAAATTTTAATTAATGTTACGATACTAAAAATAAACAATGAAAATCGACTATTTTATCGAGTTGACACGTAACGTATTGTGATGAGATACGCGTCATCGTCTAGCTTTGGGCTTCATTATTTGTAATAGCGCCATCTGTGTGGTAACCTTGAGAATTACTATTGCTTGGTTGGGACTGCGCTCGGCCGCGCGCTACTTATCCATTGATTTTGAGGCAATTTAAAATTCCACATGTCATTCAGGAACATTTTTTTAAATCCTAAATTGTCCCTCAGCTGGACAAAGGTCTCCCCCAGCACTTTTGTAGACAGGTCTGTCTAGCGAAGAATGACGGCACAGCTGACACTAAATTTTAATAATGGGATAGTTAGGTACCTACGGACAAATGGCAATACAATGAATAATAATTGCTTCTCCTTGTGTTCCTGAATACATAAGTAATTCAGGAACGCAAGGAGAAGCAATTTTATTTTGTATCTGACTAAGTTCTCATCTCATGATAAGTTCTTATTTGCCGTTTTACCTGATATAATATAGGTACCGTAAGTTGGGGTGATTTTGCACCGAATTTTATTATGTGATTAGTAAATGTCAAGTAGAAAGTGCTGTATGTTCATTTAAACTAAAGGACTTTTAGTGATAGAAAGACTAGGTATTCAAAATTGTTTTTATTGACTTATTAACAATGGCACATAATCAGGTACACAATTTTTTTAAAATTAAATTTGGCGCAAAGTATTCCCTTCGGGGGGGATATTTTGCGCTGTTTTATAAAATCAGTCTTAACTCTTATAAAATAATACTGGCGCAATCATACCCCGCATCGTTTTAGGCGCGAATCTTTACTCAACACCGTCAAGCTCTTTGACGCTGAAAAAACCTCGCCGAGAAATAAGTTTTGGAGGGTCAATGCTCCCAAGGACATCTTCCCACTCATAGAAGTTAATGTCTTTTTTCTGTGGCCATTTCCAGGACTTTAAGGACTTAGCCATTGCATCGACAGTTGCTCCTTTCTCATCGAAGTCGATAATGAGACCGGGGTACAGTTTCTCATCATATTTTACCACCACAAATGACTCTTTCTCACGTCTCACATCTTTGAATCTCGTTTCTGGTCGAGATGGGTGATTACTCTCCTCTGGGCTGTTGGGCTCTAAAAAGCAACCATCAGGATCGTCTGAATCATCATGTAATGAGTAAGCGTCCGAATCGTAACCAGTGCGTGGCCTTGAGCATGAGGCAATGTTGTCCTCTGTGCCGTCAAAAACTTCTTCGTTCTCAGTCTCTTCTTCTAATAACGATACTTCATGAGCAATGCTTTTACCAGCAGCGATTTCAAATTTCTTCTTACGTCTCTTTGGCCCAGACTCTGTGATTGTCTTCCGCTTTGATTCCAGGTGATCTATGAAAGATGCCGATACTATTGTGCTGTCTACATCAATTGCCCCTGGTATTCTCGCAAGCAATTCATTCACGTTACATGGGTAGATACCGCATTTGCGGAAACCGTTTTTCAAGTTGCTTCTCACATTTGGCTCGATGTTTTCTAAGAGTTTCTTTAGCAAACTAGGAAAAGTTTGTTTCGGTATCGTTGGGTTTCTGGTTCCTTCAGAACTTTCCTTCCATTCCGTTATAATTTTCCGCCACTCAGCTTTCAATGGACGAAAGAACGCGACATCGAGCGGCTGAGTTATATGAGTGCTATTTGGCGGCAGGCACACAAAAGCAATGTCGTTATCTCGACAGAGTCTCAATGTCTCAACCGATAAATGGGAAGCCAAGTTATTTCCAATCAACATCTTTGTGCCTTCCATTTTCTTAAGTCTTGGAATCATAAGATTTTTTAGCCAATCTGAAAATAGCTGGTGATCAAACCAACCTGAAGGAGAGTTGCTGTAGTGGCATCCTTTGGGACCATTCTCGGTCCATGTATCCCATAATTTCTGCGATTTGTACACTACGTACGGGGGCATCAGCTCACCTGAAGCGCTACCACAAAACATGATCGAAGTACTCGATTTTGACGCGTTGCAGATTTTTTCAGGATATTTGCATCCCCTTCGAACAATAACTCGTTTTTGGCCGGGATCGTCTGTTAAGTTTGTTTCATCATAGTTAAATATATGTGTAGGAGGGATGTCTCTAATTTGTGGTGCTAAATTTTCAATGTACTCTTGTAAAATTTCTTTTGATAACGCTGCCCTAATCTTCTTGATATTTGTTGCAAAACGCACTGAGAGGGTAGGATGGCGTTTCAAAAATTGTTTAACCCAGTCATTTCCGGGCGTATTATTCTTAAATTTACGAACAATGCGTCCAGATTTTTCGAGATAAATTTTGACAACAATTTTGAGGTCGAGCTCAGTTAATGGAAACCCATAGGTGCCCATTATCTCAAAATGTGATGCTATGGCTTTCTCTTCCTCTTCTGTAAATATTTGAGGCTGACCAGGTCGATTCATATGGGCTTGTTTTATTTTATAAACCAGAGTTCTCCGCGGAATGTTGAAATGTATGCTAGCTTTCCTCTGCGACATTTGACCAGACTTAATAGCCGCCAGGCATAGTTCCAACTGTTCCTTGGAGTAATCAGCATATTTTCGAGCGCCTAGTTTTCTTTTGTAGACCCTAGGCATGTTGCAATATCTATAAAAAGCAAAAGAAGTTGAATATTACTTGAAACGAGTATACTTTGCGCCAGAATGGGTATACTTTGCGCCAGGTGCAAAGTATCCCCATTTTAGTGACGTTTCGACCTTGCGTTAAAAAACATAACCCAAAATTAAATCCATTGAATTATGGAATGAAATACTTTCTTATTAGACAAAAAGAACAAATAACGGATATAATATTATTAGGCTTACCTGCCTATGTACAGTGATTGCACGGGTACACACGGATTTTAGCAAACTTTTTTTTTTGAAAACCTTTCTACTTTCACGTTGTCACTCCTTGCACAGGTAATAGCATTGAGATAGGAAAAATATGGAGGCGCCCTATTATTCTATACATACATTAGCTTATACAAATATGAGTGAAATACGATACAGAATGTGAAACATCATTTTGTCTCATTTCTTCTAATGTAGTAATCGTATTTGACAAAAGAGACAACAATATTTCAGTTGTTGCTCAATAAGGCAACATTTTGTTATGACGTAGTGACAGCTGTCAGTACGTGCCATATTCGCCATATTAATTGCCGAAATTTGTGGTTGTGTTCGTGGTAGTCCTGCTGTCAAATGGTTGTTTACTTTTTGTATTATTAATGTGTGTGTGTTCCGTGATTAACACAACCATAGCATCGGCCGCCATTTTAAGTGCCATTTTAAGGTTTAGGTAGGCACGTTTTTTTTGTAGGTATTTCGAGTCCATACTATTTATTAGGTCTATGGGTAATAGCAACAATGGCGACCTGTCAACTTCCATGACAGAACATTGTCATCTTATGATTGCGTTCAGATTTCAATAAAACCATAAAGTTGTAAACTTTTTTTTATTTTATTTTTTTAAAGTCATACGAATTTGGAGCAAAGTATTACTGGCAGGCGCAAAGTCACCCCAAATTACGGTAGGTACCTACCTACTCTGCCGCAGAGCCACCATTATAGAAACCATTCTCTCATTCAACCACCATTCTCTCTGGGGTGTACGTTACCCCAACAGGAAAGTGACTCCTAGAGTTATACGAATGGAACGTATAATTAGAGCGTAATCTGCTGTGAATGTGCGCCACATAAAAAATAAGGTCATCGTTAGGTATGAATCAGTTGCTTTTTCGTAGTCATTTGAATTTGGTCGGATAACCAGCCATTGTTTACATGTTTAGTTTTTTTGTTTAAATCTACATAATGCGCAACATTCCAAGCTGAATATTTTCACTATAATATTTTTTACTAAACGCACATAAAGTCCATTTCACGAAAGAAGTCCCACAGACACAACGCTGTATTCGCGCGACATAATAAAAAAATAAAAATATTAAATTAAAAAATAAGATATAATTAAATAATAATACTACAATAATATTAGACTAGACTTAGACTATTAAAGATAATATTACAACAATTGATTTTTCAGATAAAAAATTAGTTCCACAATTGTCCGCGGGACTTCTTTCGTGAAATGGACTTTACTTGTGGTTTACCTACCTATCATGGGTTAAGCCGGTTTCTTGTATTTTGCCGTCAAAGTCTGTTGGCGTAACGTACACCTCTCTGGGTAGAACATACTGACTATATTCAATGTCTGGCTACTTTATCTTTTACCTGCCTCGTAGATCCCGTTCCGAATACTAGGATGAAGATTCAAATGAGTGCCTTTTCCTCATTTTAGTTTGCTCACAAATATCTACTCCTTGGCTAGCTGCCTAGCCAAGGAGTAGATATTTGTGAGCAAATTGTGGAAAATTAGTAAATTTCCTTTGATAATTATTTTTGCAAACATTATTTGATCTGAGTACATTTAACCTAATATTTGTGTAGGAACCTAGCCTTTTATATGTGAGGATTGCAGCAATAAAACTAGACAAATTACAATATTTTTACTTTATTTTATTGACCATGTCATAAAATGCTAATAAATTGATAAAATTAATTAATAAGCAGAAATTCTATAGAATACCTAGCTAACTATCTATTGACTACATCGAAATAAGCACAGAATTTGAAACTATGCCTAAATATACTATCATACTGTCTTAGTACATACTTAAGTTACATAGACTAAATACTGGAACAGAACAGACAAGCAATTTTTACCTACGCCTATTTTTTTTTTTTGTAAAACGTCTCATAAATTGCAAATACACTTTTCAATGTTCCAAATTTAAAATGAAAAGACGTTCAGTCATGTTTTTTTTATAATCTAATGGCATTATCAAATAACTCCTGCCCCCGTACCATGACGTGTCAAAACTATCATGGTTCGACTGTGAATAAGGGACAGATGTATACAAGTCTTTACATCTGTCCCTTACGCACACTCAAAATAACCTTGCTCTAAGAGCTTACGGTCACCCCCCTGATCAAAAAGTGATTCAACGTGTAAAATGTAAATGCATTATTTTTACAATTAGGTACTGCTATAAATTAGTGTTAAACATTAAGAAAGCGTAATATGTTTATTTATTGTTTAATAATGGAATGTTGGTATACAATATGAGTTATGAGGTTAAGTGAATGGTAGGTAAGGCGTTCATAAATACTACGCCTCATTACATTTTACACTTATTTCATTTTGAATTGGAAAACCATGAATCTAAGCTATCAGTGCCTTCACGGCTTACTTTTGTAAAACAGTGAAATCTAGGTAATAAACAGACACCGATCTAAAGAATAACACTGCACTGAAAGTGTCTTTTTTCATTTTTCACAATCACTTTAATAGTTACCTGCAAGCCATACAGACCCGAGAAGCTTACTTGTGTTAGTGTCAAGATGAATGTAACACAAGTTAAATTCAGACGCCTTCTAGACTTGCCAGGAATATGACGTTCTTTGACGACGAGAGGAATTGTACTGTTGTGGTAGGTGGTGGGCACCACAAAACAAGCAATCAAAAATTACACAAACGTTTCTTAAAATTACCTTGAGCAACGAGCAGCACTATTTATTGTTACGTAGTTACTTTTCGCCTTACCGAATATGGCGTTTTAGTGAGTTTATCTTGTTTCCGCCGCATCTGTACTATTATGTATTCTGTGGCCGTATCACCATTTATTTTATTTGCTGTTGATTATTAAATGTATTTTTGTCAACTTATCTTCGTGTATTTAACATGCTTTTAGCGACAGGTTTTGATAATTTTATTGAACATAGCACGTGACATTATAACTACACGAAAGCTGGCTTGACATTACGAAGGGTCTCGAACGTCTCGAAGGGTACATAAGCCCCCCAAGGTGGACTAATGACTTGGGTGAAAGTTCATTCTACATTTGACAGGTTCTACATTTGAAAGATTTTTTAAAATGTCAGACAAGTAAAGAGCATTGTGGCATCAAAAATAATACTGATTTAATATAGTAGGTAATCACTATATTTATTGATAAGCATATTTTGTTTTGATACCTACCTAGTATTAAATGTTTGTATTATATATTATGTAATATTTTTCGTTCAAGTTCAAGTTTCGTTAAGCCATTCCGTACAAAATTTATCAGAAAATGAACTGAACTGTTTTTTTTTACCTGAACTGATATATTTTCCACTTTTTCGATGTTTCAATAATTATTCTGCTATTCAGGGCGGAGACAAATCCATCAAATCAAAGTTCATGAAAAGCGAACCAGCCGTTCTTGAGTTATAAATGGTGTTAGTTACACCATTTATAACCAGACTTTGTTTTATATATATATAGCTATTTGTTCTGTGACAGTGCATAAGTATAATTTAAATAAAGTTTTAAGAATTTAGAAGTAGAATCTGTCAAATAATCTATACTAATATTATACAGCTGAAGAGTTTGTTTGTTTAAACGCGCTAATCTCAAGAACTTCTAGTTGGAATTGAAAAATTATTTTTGTGTTGGATAGTCCATTTATCGAGGAAGGTTATAGGCTATTTAACATCACGCTACGACCAATAGGAGCGGCGCACAAATTAAAAATGTTGCAAAAACGGGAAAAATATTCCTTTTTGAGAGCTTCCGTTGCGTGCGCTGCGTAAGCGGTTAAAGTTACGCAACATTCGTGTATGTAAGGTAGGTAGCTAGTTGACGGGAGTGAAGCCGCGTGGGACAGCTAGTCTCTCATATGTAGAATCTATCAAATGTAGACTAAACGTGAAATACCGTTGGATGCGTGAACAGAACCAGTTGTTGTGGGGATGCTTGGGGGTAGCTGTGGACATCCTTCAGCGGAATGAAGCTGATGATATGAATCTGACTTAGTTATTAAACCTCCAATTACTAACGATGATAAAGCCAGCACCATAGAACATCTGGGAAGGCATTAATATTTTCGCAACCCAGCGCTCAGCAGCCTAATAGCGTAAGTAAGTTCGGCAGGGCAAAGGGAACAAACTCAATGAAAGAGTACGACACATTGCGTAAATAATTTAGAAAGGGTACGTGCTCCATCCTATAAGTTGAGTTAACATACCCTTTCCATGACCATTTAGGGGGTATTACGCAATACGAAAGTCGTTATTTTAAAGGTGTCACCTTTACCTAAAGTCTTGCAAGATAACAAACAAATAAGAGTTTTCAACACCTGTCTACCAAAGTCAGTGTCGCTAACACGATCAAAACAAACGTATCGCGGTAAGGGGCGTCCTTGACACTTTCACTTGGCATGAAATTATTTTCAGTAATGAGTTAAAGGCCGGGTTTCTCAACGCTAAATGATCGCAAAATTAATGCGACTAACCTTCAAGCACGCGTTATCTCCTGTGATTGGTTGAATGAATATTCAACAGCAGATAACCGGCGAGTATTCGTCAATTAATCGAGTGTTGAGAAACCGGGGGAAAAATCTCCTAAACGCGTGAACCCATTTAATTTAAAAACAAAATTATCAAACTATTTCCATAAACAAAAAGTCATGCTTTCAAGTTACGTAATTACACTATTTGGTACAAGTCGGATCAATGACCTTTATTTGCATGTTATCTGGCGGAGACTATCCTTGTTCTTTGCCGATTTCGCTTACGCAAGGCTGCAGGTAATTTTTCGAGGTTTTTGAGTAAGAATTTAGTTGTTGTCAGTACTGAGCTGTTCGTCAACGTCACATTCCCGGTAAACGTAGCACTAATCCTTCCTGCCGGTGAGCAGATGTTCCCGCAGCGTGAGGATCTCTCGCGAGATGTTCTCCCGCGCGGCTGTCTCGAAGCATTCGAACTCAGGAGTGTGGAACAGCTTTGGTATTTGGTTGAATTGGTTTAGCACCTGGAAATGGAAAAACAAGGTTTCTATTTGTGATTTTATGTGGTTGTAACAGTGTTGTAGCCCAGAGAGCAATGATAGAGTCATTAATAATAATTTAATATAATAATTTATAATAATAATAATTTATTTCTTTTTCATCACACTTGCACGTAAACAGTATCAAAACATACGGGTTAACTTGGCCGTAATGCCCCATATAAAACCCTCGGGCTTTTTTGTTTGTCATGAAACCCAAGGGCGGTAAGTAATATTTTTTTAATTTACAGCACAGCACACAGGTCATGCAAGTTCAAGCAAGGAGTTTACACGCAATTGAAAAAATTTCTTAAAATGTTATCTAAACAGGAATTTCTTTGCAATCTCGCTACGTGTTACTTAAATACTCAACTAATGTTCTTAATAATCGATTTTAATAGTTATAGTATGAAAACGTCGAAATTATTTAATTCTTTTTACACTCCGTCATGGCTGTATACCTACGTAAGTATTTGCCCTTAAAGTTTCTGAACGAAACACTGTATAATCTGTGGTGTGGGCAAAAATTCGCCAACCGCTTAAAAAAAGGTTCACGTATTTCGTAATAACAGCTGTGCTGACTTGTGTATTAAAGCTAAAATTCATAATGATTACTCGCAAATGTGATGAAATCATTGTATGTATCACGGGCGGTACGGGAATTACGAACCTCGACTCAGAAAGCTACTAGAGCCTCGATCGTAATTCCTTACTTACCGCCCTTAATACACAATGTACTATTATTTTCTCATATTCACAAACACAGTACAAAGTCATTGTAACACTTAATAGAGACTGGTGTCTGCTGTAGGTAAAACCTGTATTACAGATCACCATTGAATAATCTTCAGGGATAGTAAAACGGAAAGAAAAAAATAATTAAAAAAAGTCGGAGGATACATCTGGTTTTGGTCAGCTAGCTCGTAAATATGTATCCTCCGTCTGCACAGCATGATTTTTTTCTTGTTTACGTTTTTTTAAGTTCTCTTTTTAAGCAGTCGGATTTTGGATTTTTTGAATTAACTTTTTGC
The DNA here is from genome assembly GCA_964057195.1 of Orthosia cruda. Classification (NCBI taxonomy): domain Eukaryota; kingdom Metazoa; phylum Arthropoda; class Insecta; order Lepidoptera; family Noctuidae; genus Orthosia; species Orthosia cruda. Next base: position 17,692,635 of record OZ059833.1, on the reverse strand, counting down.
TATTCAACCGACTTTTTTATCTCAATTTTCTAAGGGACAGTGGTAACATTGCATTCAAACGAGTTGAACGATCCGAAAGGTTTTAAAACACTGCAAGCAAAACTTGTAAGTCTCCTTATTGAGTTTTTCCCTATCGTTAGAGCTCACCTTAATCCTCAGCTCCACATAATTATCGTGCGTGAGCTTGGAGTACTCGGCGCGCACGAGCTTGGCGTGCGCGTCGTACTCCTCGCGCGAGGCGGCCAGCACGGCCAGCTCGCAGTCCCCGAACAGCTGCAGGTCGCGCAGCGGCGCCGGGCCCGCGGGGGTGGGCGGGTCCGGGGGCGAGGGGGGCGAGCCTGCCTCTTCCGGGGACATGGCCCCGTTGCCGTTGTCGTTGTCCTCAGTGTCCACTGTTGAGAATAGCAGCATAATGAATAAGTTTTATTCATTCACACATCTCACACCCATCTCTTATTTCTGTATGACTAATAAATAACTTTATAAAGTCCATCCATAAATAAACAATCATGTTTTCAAGTTATGTAAGGCTCAAAGACTTTGTTTTTTTTTTGTTATTTGGCGGAGACTTTAATGTCCCTTTGGTTTAGACAAATTTGTATTCAACATATTATATGTAAAAACAAATGTTTTATAGCAAATTTGCTTAAAACAACGTACTGGGTATATCGATGAAATGTTAAAGTCCTGTAACCAGGACTAGGAGCAAATATTTATGTTTTTATCCTTCAACAAAACGACGTTGGAGAGGTTTTCTCCGGTCAATCCACCGTAAACGCCTTTAAAGGTCTATCCACACATATCAGGGCCGTGCCCGGGACGTGACAGGGCCGGGCCCAGGCATTGAAGCTCTGTCACTGGCTCATGCACGGCCCGTGCACGGACGTGTGTGAGTGAACGAGTTCATATAAAATGTACACACTGATATTTTATGAGTCCCTGACGGGGCACGGTCTGTTCATGTCCCTGAAATGTATGGATAGACCTTTAATCATCACGCAAGCGTTTCCTAAGCCTTCGAGGACAACGGCCTATACTGTCTATAAATATTGATCAAAGTAGAATCAGTGCCAATCTTTAAAAAAAAATAAGCTAACTTGTCATAGTACACTAGAATGTTTTAGCCCGCGGCTTCGACTTGACGCATTTTTACCGGACTGCGGCAGGTATGGGACTATATGTATGTTTGTATGTCCATTTATAGGGCACGCTCTACAACCCAAACGGCTTGGAGGATTATGACATATAAAGTGTCGTTGGATTCGCCTCGATTGTGTGAGTGACATAGGCTATATTATTTTGAAATATTCCCCAAAAAAGGGAGTGACGCAATTGTTTTTTTGTTGTCATAACGATATGGGTATCAAATGAAAGGTACTAAATATACCATTCAAATATATATATATATCGTACCACTTTTATGTTCCTATTTTGGCAAAAATTCAAGATAGGAAAATAAATAATCTTTTACCACATAACTTGTTTGGAGAACTCTTTCATAAATAAAACTAAAAAGTCGAAAATTAAACAAATAAACTATATCTAGTACTTGTTTTTCTCATATTCAATTAATCATTTATTAGCAAACGAATTTTTGTTTTTTTATAATAATTTCGGGCTAAAATAGCATACCATCAGCTTTTAGCGAGTATTCAGTGTTAGTTTGTCGTCACAAAAATTTACACTAATAAAGAATTTTCGTAATAGTATCAATACTTCTTGAGACTACAAATAAACAATTTACCTTCAATAGGATCATCAGCCGTCGTCGAGTCCGGTACATTGGAGTCGCCAGGCGTCGTGGAGTCCGGTACTACCGGAGGTACAGGGATAGCGAAGGGAGGTGGCGCCATGGGCACAGAGACTGCCGCAGCGGCCGCGGCTGCTGATGACGAGGCCGAGTCTGCCGGACCGCCTGCAGCCTCATTGGTATCTACGTCAGTGGCTTCCGCGCCATCAGCATCAGTCTCCACCTGCCCAGTGTATCTATATTTACCAACATCTAAAAAGGATGTTTTCAATTCGACATGTATGTAATATTGTTGGCATTACACAATATTCACATAGTTATGTTACTCAATGTTAGCTTCTAAACACGTGTGCTAAATTTCATAAGTGTATGTTTGTTTGTATTTTTGTCCACGCATATCACCGAAACTAGTAATCGGATCGTAATCATTCTTTTTTGTGTTGGATTTAGGTATCTCTAACCCTCAGTTTCCCACCTTAAAATTATCGCAGAATTAATGTGACAAATTGTCAAGCACGCGTTATCTTCTGTGATTGGCTGTTGAAAATTCATTCAACAAATCACAGCAGCTAACGCGTGCTTGACAATTTGTCACATTAATCCTGCGATAATTTTAAGGTGGGAAACTGAGGGTAAACTTAGGGAACAGCATGTTTCAAGATATGAAACATACAAGCATACAACCGAACTCCTTAACGATAAACAGCACGAATGTGTAAATTGAGTTATCATGTTTATTTTGTCTATCCTTTAGGTAGTTACCTCTATAGAACTTGCTCACTTTTAGTGATGGAGTACCAAAACTAAAAAGAGAAAAATAAAAACATTTTGACAAAAAATTAACCGACTTCCAATATTTTGCCAAAAAGTTTTTTACTTTTGTCATAACTACCTACATGCAAGTAGCAAAATTATAATTTTACTAAATAATTTGCAAAAATGTTTATTAGTTGCCTTATTATTTTTGGTTAAGTTTTAAAATCAGTTCGTAACTGGTAATTAAAAGTATGTTAAGTATAAGCTTTGAAAGGTGAATTTGTGTGCCTAACCTAATAAAGTGTTCTCATTTCCTTTTTAAACCCCGATTGAAAAAGAGGGGTTTTATAAGTTTGACGTGTGTACCTGTGTATTAGTGTGTCTGTATGTAGCATCATAACTGCTAAACGGATGAACCGATTTTGATTTTGTTTTTTTTTTTGTTTGAAAGGTGACTTTATTGAGAGTGTTCTTAGCTATGTTTTGATGAAAATCGGTTCAGCAGTTCTAAAGATATGGGCGTTTTACTGTTCGAATCGGGGTGTTTTCGCAAGATATCGTGTCATAATAAGTTAATTGAAGTGTGATAGATTGTTGATTGAAGCGTATCTACTACTAGATAGATTATGTAGCATGAAATCAAAATGTGTCGGGGATTTCTTAAATTTACTTGTGTGATACATGTGTCCTAAGGTTGTTTTGTTATTAAAATTGTATATAAAATAAAGGTTTGAGGAAATTAAAATGAGTGTGCACCTGGTCAGTAGTGGACGACTGGTCTTCTTCATCAGCTGAGCTGGCTGGAGAGGAGGGCGTGGAGGAGGCCGCAGACTCGGAACTGTTGCAGTTGCCGCAGAACGTGGCCTCGTCGTCTGTGAGCAGAGCTAGGATGTACGACGTCAGGTCTTGCTGTGGAGAGTTACGGCTCTGTCTTACTTGAGGAGATGTTTTGTTACGAGTTATTAGATAACTAGCAGACCTCGCGGTTTCACCCGCGTACTTCCCGTTCCCGTGGGTATACAGCAAAGACATAAATCTAACCAGATAACGCAAGTCCATCCATCTGTATGAAAACCAAGCGTGCCAATTTTTCACACACAATTTAAAAACAAATTTACTTACCAATGAAAGAAAACATTTCCAAAGCCTCGGCCAACTTTTTATATACACAGTCTCTACAGCTCAATGTGGCATAAAAAAGCATTTTTCTAGATTTCGGTGGATTTCCAGTGCCGATAATGCTAAAAGAAAAGTACGATCATTGATCGTAATTTTACTCTGTTTTTTGACACGCGAAGTACATACATACAATAGCGACATCTAGTTAGATTTATATCTGTGGTATACAGAGATAAAAAAGCTCTCGGGGATAGTGTAGCTTCCCAACGGTGAAAGAATTTTTGATAGTTTAAGTTTATTCGTTACATACAAAACCGACTTCCAGAACAAAAAAACTACAAAGCTAAAAATAACTTTCTTTTCCGAAGTCGGTGTCGTTTGTACCCATTTTTTTCAGTTTTTCGTCGTCAGAAGTCGGTTTGATTTTTTGTTAAAAAGTTTTTTATTTTTCTCTTTTTAGTTTTGGTAGGTATCTCCAATTAACATGATAATCATTTATGGCCAAAGTACATCTCATGACGATTCCAATAAGCCCAAGCACGACTAGGATACATTGTTTTATTTCAGAGTTCCAGTGCCTACATTCCGGCTTCATCATCAGAATGGTGCCATTTTCATCAGTACCATTCATTTATAAGTATTTGCGTCATCATAGTCGGTTAACTATTCGAGATATTTTATACCCGTGACATACTTAGCATTTGGGAGTTCAGTTCAGGGACCATCTGTGGTCTTCTTCATCAGTTCCACTTCACCAAATTATACTTTATGAGAGCAAATGCGATTTCTCTAGGATCCCATCATCAGATCCTGACCTGATGACTATGGGACCAACTAGGAAGTATATCCTTCAAAACAAAAGAAGATTTTTTGAAATCGGTCCAGGCTTCTTTGAGTAATAGGGGAACATAAATAAAAATAAAAGATTCCGACGAATTGAGAACCTCCTTTTTTTGAAGTCGGTTAAAAATACAAATCTTTCCTCTTTATAATATTAGTATAAAGGTTAGACCCACTTGAGTGAAAACTTAGCTCAGAATTAGTTGCTAACACGAGGTTAAATTAACAATATTGTATGGCAAATCTAAACTATAATATTATAAAGAGGCAATATATTTTTTTTGGTTGGACCGAATAGGCTCCGAAACTACTGGATCGATTAAAAAAAAATTCACCAATAGAAAGCTACATTATTCCTGAGTGACAATGGCAATTTTTTCCTGGTACACGGGAGCGAAGTCGCGGGGAACAGCTAGTATACTATACACTACTACACCGCTCGCGATGGAAGACTATTGTGGACGCTTCCTGCCCCAGATTGGGGTCATAGGATCTTAAGTCAAGTATAACACCAGAACAAAACCTTCGTGTAGGTCCCCTAAATCTAATACCTTTATACATTATGTATCTATATATATATAATCTGAATCTCGGAAACTTCTCCAACGGCAGGTATGGGCGATAAATCGATCTAACTAGGATTAATTTTTAGAAACCGTCGTTTTCTTTATTTTCACCCGAGCAGAGCTCCGTCGCCCAGGTACTAAAATTAAATTATAATCCGACTGACAAGTGATATTTTTATGCTAATAATATGCCGTCAGCCCAGAGCAGTGGTGGCGCAGTGGTTACGACTTACGAGCTGTAAGGTCGTGGGTTCGAACACGAGCAGGCACTTTAATTTGTGTAATTTACCTATTTCATCACCGCTGCTCTCAAAACTGTTGCTCGGAAAACATCGTGAAGCAACCGGCATGTCCTAGAACCCAAAAATTCAAATACATGTGACATCCACCAACCCATTGCTGGGCCCGCGTGGTGGATTACAGCCCAGCAGTGGGAAAATTAAGAGGCTGATGATGAATTTCCTATAGGTAACTTCTATAAGTTACCTATAGGAAATTCATCATCAGCCTCTTACTCACTACCTATGTAGTACCTTTAAGTATCTAAACCCAAACTATAGAGGTTAGCCCCCTACCACTGACATGCCAATGCTATCATGATTCCGTTGTATGACAGAGACGGAGCTAGGCAGGACGAATAGCACTATTCCTTTATGCTGAATAGGTGATTACTCTGCGTGAACACTTTACACAAAAAAAATCCATCCAAGTTCGAGTCGGACTCGCGCACGACGGGTTCCGTACCATTGCAGTACAGCTCCCAGTATTAACGTATTTTAATAATATAATAATGGCCCAAAAGGCCCTTGAAGGTGTAGTGCGCGAGCTACAAAAAGTAGTGGCTGATCTTGCAACAAAAGTCAGTGCTCTCCAGGAAAAAATTGTTGAGCAAACTGTGATAATAGTTAAGCAAGAGCAATCGTTGAGCTTGCTAACTTTAGCTGTTGAGGGTACACTGAAATCTGTCCCTCCGAAACTAGTGAATGCCGACGGTGGTCAAGAGCAGCTGGTGATTCCAGCGACTACGCAGCGACCCATTCGTCAAGCGCGAGTTAATTCGGCCGCTAAAACCAAAATTGGATACGCAGCTGCGGCAAAAAAGTCAGCCGTTGCAAAAACAAGGATCGATGGGGACATTGGTGAAACAAATAACCTACCCGAAACCGAAAGAGTTAAGACTATTATGAATATGACTGCTACGAGTGCAAATCATATGCTACCCACAAATATAACTTTATCATCTCAGCAGTGTGGGGCCACAAGTTCAGCGAGAATATGCACGGACGACGTGAAGGACAATCGCCAGGAAAACCCTACCTCCGAAAATGACTGGCAACCTGCGCGTAAGACACGTAACTCCAAACGGCGAGTGGTCACTGGCAGCGGACAAGAGGATGATGAACTTAAAAGTGTTGAAAAACTTAAATATGTACAGGCTTGGTCGTTTAAACCTGAGACTACGGAACAAAACGTTATTAACTATTTGAATAAGCTTCAAGATTGTGAACAATATCTGGTGGAGAAACGTGTAATTAAAACAACAAGACACGCTGCCTTCGTAATTGCCTTTCCTGAAAGCTTGAACGAGCAGATAAACACGCCGGCTGCGTGGCCTGCGGGAGTGAAGTTGTCTGACTGGTTTCCGAGGCGTCCCCGCGAGCAGCGGGGGGACACGGGCTCTGAGATTCGCACCGGCGCCAGTGCAAGGTCAAAGGTCAGTCGTCGGCTGCCCCGCTCAGTGAACACGGTACGGTACGACAAAATGTGAATGACTTTCAGTGTCGGTATGCTAATAATAATAATTTAATTACTTCCCACTCGCAAACGTTGGGAAAGGAGTGTCCGAAAGGTGTTCAAGCTAATAAAAGGAAATGTTCATTAGATCTGTTCTATCAAAATGTTAGAGGACTACGCACGAAACTAAAAACATTTTACAGTAATATTATAGGGTCTATGGCTGATTTGGTAGCCATAACCGAGACTGGAATTAATTACTCGATACATGACGGTGAATTGGCTCCAAGTGGGTACACAATACTTAGATGTGACAGCGCGGATGGCCGTAAACACGGGGAGGTCATGCTAGCCGCCACCTCGCGCGGCGCTCTTGACTTACGCAGAGTACCGTTACATGATAACGCTAGCTTGAATTACCACCCGTTCGAGATCGTATGTGCGACGGTATTTAGACATAATGTTTTTCTCTTTTTGTGTTGTGTTGCGTACATTCCGCCAAAAAGTATTTAAAGAGAATATATGTATATGTTCCATTTACTGGAGCAGTTATGTGTTAATTATGATAAGGTAGTTTTAGTAGCTGATTTCAATATGTACTCAACAAACCAAGATGTGCAATGTTATTTTGAATACTTTGTCACCTTCTGTGGGTTCCGCCAATGTAATAACATTCGGAATTGTAATAATCGTACTCTCGATTTGGTCCTTACTACTTTGCCTGAGGACGATATTGTTGTAAGCTAGGAAAGTAGGGAGTGTTTATCGTGTATAGACCCACAGCATCCGCCACTGCGAATAAGTATAAGTCGTGCGCGAGTCAATGTTAGCCCTTGCGGCCTTGGACAGCAGCCTTCTACCGGGAGGTTGATACCGCGATGGAATTATAGCAGGGCGGATTTCCAATCTTTATACTTGGCATTTGCAGGGGTAGACTGGAGCGCCCTGTATTAAACGAGTAGTGCCGACGAAGCTTATACGATTTTTTATGACATATTTTACAGGATTTTAGATGGTAGCACTCCAAGAAAGAGCTCCAAGGGTGATTGCTCTCGTTATCATTATCCAGACTGGTTCACTGCTGACATAATTAGTCATATTAAACAGAAGGCTTTTTGGCATAAATCTTTTAAGAATTCTAGGTTGGACAGCGACTATATAATTTTTTCTTACTTTCGTTCTATTGTCAAAGTTATGATCAGTACCGCATACCGAGATTATCAAAACCGTATTGAGCAACAATTTGTAAAAGAACCTAGGTCTTTTTGGGGTTTTATTGGGAGCAAGCGTTCGAAACGTAGCAAAGTGAAGATAGCTAGGAATGGTGAGCCTATACCAGAGCATGAGTGTGCCCAGGCGTTCGCTGACTACTTCCATTCGGTTTATGGGGCGGTGGCGCCGCGGTTGGATGCAGCAGCCGCTGGGCTGGTGGCGCCCGAGCGCGGCGCTCGCGTTCACGTGGGGCAGCTGTCTCTCGGCGAGGTGGGTGCCGCGCTCACGCGCCTCAAGCCCAAGCGTTCGGTTGGACCAGACGGGGTGCCCCCGTTCATAGTTAGGGATTGTAGGAATGTACTAGCCCGGCCGCTCATGCATCTGTTCAATAGCTTGTTACAAGAATGTTCGTATCCTGATGGCTGGAAGGTGACTAGGGTTACTCCGGTACCGAAAGGTTCCCCAAGCTCAGACGTTAGTGGATATAGACCAATAGCAGTATTGTCACCATTTGCAAAAGTCTTCGAGTCCGCGTTGTGTTCATCTATTCAATCGCAAGTAGCCTCACAGCTCAACGACGCGCAGCATGGTTTCCGCGCGGGCCGTAGCACTAATTCGAATTTAATGTGCTTCTTAAACCAGGCCGCTACAGTACTGGACACTGAGGCAGGTGCCCAACTGGACGTCGCGTATTTTGACTTCAGGAAGGCATTCGACAGTGTGGACAATGATATTCTACTAAGTAAATTTGCGAGGGCTGGTTTTACCCCAGCCCTTCTGAAGTTCTTTTCCAGCTACTTGGGCAACCGCAAGCAAATGGTGGAATACGCAGGCTACACCTCAGACCCGTATTGCACTCTAACCGGGGTAAGCCAGGGAACGAATTTAGGACCCTTGGAATTCATTATCATGGTCAATGATCTTCCGGAGGTCATTGAAGACGCTGGTTGCCTATTATTCGCTGACGATCTGAAGTTGTTCATGCGGATAAGCAACGATTCGCACTGTGAAAATCTTCAGCGTGACATCGATCGGGTGGTAGCGTGGAGTGTAGTAAACAAGTTACACTTCAATGTGACAAAGTGTAATATAATGTCCTTCCGCTTCGGTCGGTGCGAGATCTTGGGGTCACATTTTCTGAGGATCTATCATTTAGAGCTCACGTCGTGCAAGTGTGTAAAAAGGCTTTCAAGAATCTGAGGTTTGTCATGCGAGAAACCCGTGACTTTACTAACATGGCAGCAGTTAAATCACTTTATAATGCGTTGGTGCGAAGCAACTTGGAAACTAGTGCTATCATCTGGAATCCTTATGAAACTAAATATTCTCAGATGGTGGAAAAGATGCAGAACAAGTTTACACGTTACCTATATATGCGACAATTTGGCGTCTACCCGTTTTACCCGCTTATGTACCTAACTCTCTTTGTAATAGGGATGGTTGGGTACTATAAGTTGGAAGTAAGGCGCAATCTTGCTCTGGTGAAATATGTCTTTATGGTTTTTCGTGGGATGCTAAACAACCCAGAAATCTTGGCATCGTTGGGATTGCTCGTTCCAAACAGTAGGCTACGGTTGGGGCCGAGGAAGAGTCTGTTTGAAACTCCAGTAGCCCGTACAAATATATTAAAGTTTGCTCCCGTGTGTCGGGCAATTACGATTATTAATAGCATCTCTCAGCGGTTGGACATTTTTTCCTGCTCTTTGGCGGAATTCCAGAGGGTGACACTTAGTGTATTGTCCTCCATGTAACTTGTGCCGGCACCCGGAGCTGTTACTCCGGGGCTGGTCAATCATGGACGCGAGTAGGTGCGGTCAGATTTCGGGGTGAGTCTCTGGGTGTCGTATTTTTATTTTTATTTTCGCATTGTATGACTACTTTTATTACCTTGGGTTCTACCTGTAAAAATAATTGTATGTGTAAATGAATAAATAAATAAATAAATAAATTATCGCAAAAAAACGGCAAAAAAATCACGTTTGTTGTATGGGAACCTCACTTAAATATTAATTTTATTCTGTTTTTAATTATTGTTGTTATAGCGGCAACATCTGTGAAAATTTCAACTGTCTAGCTATCACGGTTCATGAGATACAGCCTGGTGACAGACGATAAAATAAATGAATTTAAATGATAAATGATTTTATTTCTGTAAGTTGGTTTGTACAAAAACTTTTAAATTCACCAATAGAAAGCTACATTATTCCTGAGTGACAATGGCAATTTTTTCCTGGTACACGGGAGCGAAGTCGCGGGGAACAGCTAGTATACTATACACTACTACACCGCTCGCGATGGAAGACTATTGTGGACGCTTCCTGCCCCAGATTGGGGTCATAGGATCTTAAGTCAAGTATAACACCAGAACAAAACCTTCGTGTAGGTCCCCTAAATCTAATACCTTTATACATTATGTATCTATATATATATAATCTGAATCTCGGAAACTTCTCCAACGGCAGGTATGGGCGATAAATCGATCTAACTAGGATTAATTTTTAGAAACCGTCGTTTTCTTTATTTTCACCCGAGCAGAGCTCCGTCGCCCAGGTACTAAAATTAAATTATAATCCGACTGACAAGTGATATTTTTATGCTAATAATATGCCGTCAGCCCAGAGCAGTGGTGGCGCAGTGGTTACGACTTACGAGCTGTAAGGTCGTGGGTTCGAACACGAGCAGGCACTTTAATTTGTGTAATTTACCTATTTCATCACCGCTGCTCTCAAAACTGTTGCTCGGAAAACATCGTGAAGCAACCGGCATGTCCTAGAACCCAAAAATTCAAATACATGTGACATCCACCAACCCATTGCTGGGCCCGCGTGGTGGATTACAGCCCAGCAGTGGGAAAATTAAGAGGCTGATGATGAATTTCCTATAGGTAACTTCTATAAGTTACCTATAGGAAATTCATCATCAGCCTCTTACTCACTACCTATGTAGTACCTTTAAGTATCTAAACCCAAACTATAGAGGTTAGCCCCCTACCACTGACATGCCAATGCTATCATGATTCCGTTGTATGACAGAGACGGAGCTAGGCAGGACGAATAGCACTATTCCTTTATGCTGAATAGGTGATTACTCTGCGTGAACACTTTACACAAAAAAAAAATCCATCCAAGTTCGAGTCGGACTCGCGCACGACGGGTTCCGTACCATTATCGCAAAAAAACGGCAAAAAAATCACGTTTGTTGTATGGGAACCTCACTTAAATATTTATTTTATTCTGTTTTTAATTATTGTTGTTATAGCGGCAACATCTGTGAAAATTTCAACTGTCTAGCTATCACGGTTCATGAGATACAGCCTGGTGACAGACGATAAAATAAATGAATTTAAATGATAAATGATTTTATTTCTGTAAGTTGGTTTGTACAAACACTTTTACATATCGATCATATTTATATATAAATCGGCCAACGCGTTTGGTCTCTACATAGGAACAAACATACATACATACATTGACTGATAAACACATTAACCTCCTTCGGAAGTCGGGTAACTAGATGAGGTCAGCCTATTTCAGAGACACAAAGATCCATTGTGTATTATAATGTTGAAATACTTATAGGAAGATGCCTAAGGCATTAAGTCCGCCTTTGTACTTATGCATTAAGTTTTCATAAATAAATAAATAGGTAGTATAGCAAGTATGAACCAGTGCAGAGTACATTGGCCCTCGCATCAATTGACTGGGAATTGACGTCATTCAGCCAATTGTTTACTAACGTTGTCTTCAAAGCAGCTATTTATAACGCTCCAGTGCCTTTCACAGATGGGTAGACACAACCTTGTAAATATTATCTTACTAATCACACTATCACACTAATATTGTAAGCGAAATTTTGTGGTGTTTGTGATTTGGTACTTCTTCACGCTCAAACAGCTGAACGGATCTTGATGAAATTTGGCACAGAGATAGATTATTATCTGTAATAGCACAAATGATACTTTTTATCCCGGGAAATATGTTACCTTGGGATAATTATCGACACTCACGCGGGCGAAGGCGCTGACAGACGCTAGTAATATTATAATTATAAATGCGAAAGTTTGCACGCCAGACCGGCTGAACGGATCTGGATGAAATTTGACAAAGAGATATACTATATAGTCTGGAATAGCGCAAAGGCTATTCATCCCGGTATAATGTTCCCTTGGCATAACAAAACAGTTTTCACGCGGGTGAAGCCGCTAGCAGAAGCTAGTGTTACTAAACAGTCTACAAGAATATCTGGTACTAGCTTTTTGCCCGCGGTTTCACTCCTGTGGCTCGTCTCGAAGAACTGGTTATTTTTTCTGGTTAAAATAGTATATTAGAGTCAGTAACTTACGAGCTGTCAGAGAAAAAAATCGATATATTTCTCCAGAGATTACTAATTACAAAAAAAAACTGTTTCCAAAAAATTACTAGTTACCGACCAATAGCTAGTTCCAAATAAAAAAACACCAAAATTTTATTTTAGGAAGTCGGTGTCTTTCTTAGGTACCATTTTTTTGCGTTGTTATCTGTGGTTATGAACACAGACTTCCAAAAAGAAAGTTATTTTTCACTTTGTAGTATTTTTATTTGGAAGCCAGTAGCTTTTTTTTGTAAAAACGCTTATTTTATTTGTCACTTTTTAGGGTTCCGTACCCAAAGGGTAAAAACGGGACCCTATTACTAAGACTCCGCGGTTCGTCCGTCTGTCTGTCTGTCCGTCACCAGGCTGTATCTCATGAACCGTGATAGCTAGACAGTTGAAATTTTCACAGATTATGTATTTCTGTTGCCGCTATAACAACAAATACGAAAAACACAATAAAATAAATATTGAAGTGGGGCTCGCATACAACTAACGTGTTTTTTTTGCGATAATGGTACGGAACCCTACGTGCGCGAGTCCGACTCGCACTTGGCCGGTTTTTAGTTGTAACTACCTAATAGGCAAGTTGTTTAGTACCTATATTGTCAGAATAGATTACCCGAATATCATGAGAATTGAACATAACCGGTGAAATGAGAGTGTATCAAGGTGAACTGTACACATCTTCGTACCTCTTTAGAGCGTACTGGCGTGATGTTATGTTATGAAATGGTATAAACAACAAACATACATGCGATTGCAGCATTCCCGAGAGTTTAACCGTTATTTATTGAAGAGTTCTGTTGTATATCTCCGATGTTCTTCATCAGATTCTCGCCAAAATAAAATGAGACTAATTCCGGAACATACTCTTTCAAACCCGATCCACAATTGGTGAAAACGGAGAAATCGTTGAACACAAACAAAAAAAAAAGCATACTTAGGTAAAGTTGAACATTGAACCTACTCATTTTTGGAAAGTTGGTTAAAAACAAATTTAAATACTAATTCACCTTTTTAGTAAAGATTATGATTATTTAATGAACGAAGACGTAGGACGCCAGCAAAATGTATTAGGCAATCAAAATAACAAGGAGACTGGAAGTAAACAGGACAACTTGACCAGAATTTCATGAGTATCAAGCAGATGAGATTACCATAACATTATGCGGCATACATAGTGGAAATGGAATAACTGTTCTTATTGAAATTGGGGGCGAAACACAGACATAAATTTAACTAGATGACGCGATGGTATGTACTTCGCGTGTCAATTTAGCATTATCGGCACCGAAAATCCACCGAAATCTAGAAAAATGCCTTTTTATGCCATATTGAGCTGTAAATACTGTATATAAAAAGTTGGGAGAGGCACTGGAAATGTTTTCTTTCATTGGTAAGTAAATTTGTTTTTTTACCCGACTGCCGAAGGAGGGTAATGTGTTTATCAGTCCATGTATGTATGTTTGTTCCTATGTGGCGTTCTAGAGACCAAAAGCGTTGGCCGATTTTGATGATTCTTACGTCAATCGATTCGTCTTAACCCTGCGAGTGTCATAGGCTACATAAAAATTGGAAAAGAAAAAAATTGCGGATTTTGGGCGCCATTTTGTAGGGGGGATTTTTTTTTTTAAACCCATCGTGTGGGGTATCAAAATAAAGGGTTATAAGAGGTGATTTCAAAAATATATAACACTTATATTTTTAAATGTACAGAAAATCATGCTGTGCAGGCGGAGGATACATCTGGTTTTGGTCAGCCAACTCGCGAATATGTATCCTCCGACTGCACAGCATGATTTTCTTCTTGTTTACGTCTTTTTAGTTCGCTTTTTAAGCAGTCGGGATTTTTGATTTTTTGAATTAACTTTTTTTTTTAAGTTGTATTTGAAAAAGTGGCACGCTTGGTTTTTATACAGATGGGAAGGACTTGCGTTATCTAGTTAGATTTATGTCTGTGGGGCGATGTGTCTCAGACTGTTGTCAAGAATGTGGAACATTTGAGTCAGTATCGCGAATTGAGACTAGAGTTTAGGAGGGGCCCCGTAAATCACACGTGAACGGTTGAATGACGTAATTACCGGAACGATTAAAAAGCCATTGTGTATCGCGTGGATCCACGTTTCGGGCACTCAATGGTTTAATGCCAATGTAACGAAAAAACACCAGCCAAGTGCGAGTCAGACTCGCGCATGAAGGGTTCCCGTTTATTGTATGGCCCCACTTAAATATTTATTTTATTCTGTTTTTAGTATTTGTTGTTATAGCGGCAACAGAAATAGGTACATCATCTGTGAAAATTTCAACTGTCTAGCTATCACGGTTCATGAGATACAGCCTGGTGACAGACAGACTGACGGACTGGCAGACTACCCTTGAAAATAATTCTCCTACTTAAAAATAATTCTACTGAACCTAAACAATCTAAACTCCATTTGCGATAACATCTGACGTTTAAATTAGCCCATTTTACAGCCCGTTCAACCGATTTTGACTTCTATTGCGTTGGTGATACGACAAATGGTAGCTGTATTAACCAGTTGGTTTTTGGGAACAGGTTTATGCTTTTTATGTCATACTTATGTTTACGGGATAGGACTCAAAATAGGTTGAACGGACTGTAAATAGATTTGGAAACATGTCTAATGTTATTTCAAATGGAGTGTAGTATTATATCCCCGGACTTCTAAATTAAGAATTTTAACATGAGTAGCTATTTATCAAACTCTTTCCTACAAGCCTGAAAATCAGTCAAACAGAAGCATTAAAATAGGGTTTGAAACTTAAATCCAAATTTGATTGAGATCCAGAAACTGGTCCTATGAGCCTAATTTATGCTTAGAACACCACTATTGGAAGAGTACCAAAATTTAATTTAGCTACAACAAGATTAAATTTCCAACATCACACCAAACTTGACCTAAGTTGACCTTTCCAAAGTGCAACAAAAATATATTTATTCAAATGTATTTTTGTTGCACTATAGCAAAAACTTCACTACAAATAGTTTTTTTTTATAGTCAACTAGCTTCTGCCAGCGGCTTCGCTCGTGTGAAAGTCGGAAACTATCCCGAGGGAACGTATTCCCGGGATAAAAAGTATCCTATGTGCTATTCCAGACTATAATCTCAATAATTTCATCCAGACCCGTCCAGCCGTTTGAGCGTGAAGAAGTAACAAACATACAAACACACACATTCACAAACTTTGTATACGTCTATATCTATCTGTGTCTATACTAATATTATAAAGTGGAAAGATTTGTATTTTTGTATATAACGAATAAACTTAAAAACTACTGAACCGATTTCAAAAATTATTTCACCGTTGGGAAGCTACACTATCCCCGGGTGATATAGGCTATACTTTTTATCCCTGTATTCCCACGGGAACGAGAACTACGCGAGTGAAACCGCGAGGCGTCAGCTAGTATATAATATATTTATTCGTTACATACAAAAATACAAATCTTTCCTCTTAATCTATATTTGTATACCATTAAATGAAGACAGACGGAAAGACATCCAACTCTCAAATTGCAGCTCAAATTCAACAAACAAATTGCATGCAGTACACATTTTATATCGACCATCTTATCTTATTATTGAAATAGCTGACCCTCGGGGCTTCGCTCCCGTCAACTGGCTACCTACCTACCTATCCTGCTTACCCTGGCTACCTTGCCCCTACCCTGCCTACCAGGCTACCCTGGCTAACCTGGCTACCCTGGCCACCCTGCCTAAACTGGATTCCCTGCGTACCCAGTCTACCCTGGCTACCATGGCTATCCTGCCTACCCTGGCTATCCTGGATACCCTGCCTACCCTACCAACAAATTTTTATCTATCATCAATAGTTTTCTCAGCGCACGCCAAATAATGTATTTTACAGGCAACATTTTGCTACCTTTGGGTTAAATTATTGCAATTTTCATAAGGATCTCTATAGTTTTTTGAAATTATATTATAGCCTATGGCACTCAGGAATAATGTAGCTTTCTACTGGTGAAAGAATTTTCAAAATCGGTTCAGTAGATCCAGAGATGAGGTAAAGTAGAGGTAAAGTTATTATTGAATAAAGACGTTTTTGTACTCACAGACTGGGGATGTAAGCGCAGCAAATCGGAAAGCAGTTTGACGGTTAGCTCAGACGGCGTGTGCCTCAACACGATCGCTAGCTTGAACGCCGCGGGTTGTATCACGTCCTCCATACCTTTGTTGAGCAAGTTCTGCCAGACTCCCGCCTGTAAACCAGCAATGTACAGCGAAGTTAGAGTTATTCTCGATTGTACGCTCTTGGTAGAAGGATGCCAGTTTAAAGTACGTCCATGTGTGTTATCGTTGGAATGAAGGGATACAGACAAAATCAGACAATGTGAGGAAGTTGAATGCGGTGGAAGTGTGGTAGGATGTTTATAAAACAAAAATGAGTGGCGAATCAAAATAATTGCGGTTACTTTACTAGCTTTTATTTAACTTGCAATGTATGTATGTAAGTGTGTTCGGTTCAAATCTTGCAAACTGAATTTTAAAGCAGTTATCGTCCACCGATTAAGATGATTTTTGCATACACGATTATTTTGGATGACAATGCATGGTTAGCTAAGTGACGTCATTCTACATCCAATATGGCGGACGGCCCAAGATGGCGGACGGCCCAAGATGGCGGACTAGTTATTTTTTGTGCACTGTCATGATATGGGTATCAAATGAAAGGATATGCTGAGAAGAATACAAAAAAGCTTGTTTTAAAAAAGTTTTTTTAATGAATAATTTACAGGTGTTTTGATAATATAATTTTGGTTCTTCGTTGAACGTTTAGCACTGAACGAATAAGTAGTCAGTAGAGAAGTTAGCAGGCCTGTTCAAAGTCTACCGGTCCCGTGAACCAGGCCGGCTGATTCTCGCGACCTTCGCCTAATCATCTGGTACCAACCAATCCTGCCCTTAGAGCATCCACTGGTGGCATGCATGAGCATGTCGTGGTGGCCCAATGGCTGAGACCTCGCCTTTCGTACTTGAGGTCGAGGGGTCAAATCCGGGCAAGTACAGTACGACCGATGAGTCGTGGCCCGTCTGAATATAGTATACAGGCTTTGTAAAATTTCGCGCATGTACACTCGTGAAGAAATCAATCATTTGGTTCGTAAAATATGTTCTGCGCAACCACTTGGCGCTAACTTCAGACGGGCACTCATCGGTTGTACTGTATCATTGTGACTTTTTCAATTCATATGTACTTGCCAAGTTTATCTTGGACATCGCCGACAACGGTGAACTAAACCATCGAGGGAAAATCTGCAGCCTTATTGCGTAAGTGATTTTGGCAAGGCAAAGGGTTTGACCCCATGGTCTTTCAAGACAAATTCTCTTTAAATAATTTGGTATTGCCAAAAATTATTGGAGGCTTTCATTGGTAAAGATATTCTTTTCGTCCAGTAATTTTTCTAGCAGCCTAGTTAATTGCGTAAGTGAGTTCCGCAGGGCAAAGGGTATGACTCCATGAAAGAGTATGAACAATCGACCAACCACATAGACGATAGTCCACAACGCATCTTTCATCTCGCATGTGATTGGTCAATAGTTCATACTCTTTAATGGAGTCACACCCTTTGCCTTACCGAATTCACTTACGCAATTAGGCTGCTAGACTTATAGCTTATATCACAGATAATATAAAACTAGCATACAGATGCCTCATCCCATACAATAAAACCGTGCCGACGTAACTAGTTTTCATCTGATTATACTGATTATATTTTATAAATCGGTCGCGTTCGGTTCCGTTCCACGTCGATAATTAGATCACCATCTATATCCGTGGAACAGAACCGAACGCGATCGATGTACAAAAAATAATCAGTATAAACAGTACAGTATGTCGGCACGGTTTCTTTGTATGGGATGAGACAACACTGCTTACATTTGGTTTGTTCTAAGATTGTGCTACATTGGTGTAATTGCTGCAAAGCGTTCGAATAAATGATAATACCTGATAAGCCACGCAGTTCCGCAGCGTGTGCCACAGTGACTCTGGCGGAGACGCTTCCTCCACCCGCTTCCAGGCGTCATCAGCGTCGGGTGCCACCAGGGTGTTGCAGGCGTTGCGCCACATCCTCATGGCGGAGCAACCCTGCGGCTCGCCAGATGGCAGGGGAGCCGACATTGCTGGAAACACAATAGTTACTCGGTTAAAGTTATTATAATTTATTTATGCCAGAGGCTTCCCCTTCACCGAAGGTAGGCAGGCCTAATAGACGGTGGGCTGATGACATAACTGAGAGAGCAGACAAAGACTGATTGATTCTGGGCCAAGAGTTAGAGTCGTGGAAGAAGATGGAGGAGACCTTCACCCAAGTAGGTGTCCATATCCCAAATCCAAATACTAACAATTAGTAAATAAGCAAATTACTAATAAACAACATTTAAAATGTACAATAATAGGATATGGAAATAATAGGTTTTTCCTTTTTTTTTTTTTGTGGCTTCTCCCGCGTTAAATTCGAAAAGTATTCCAAGGTAAAGTAATTCTAGTAATTCATCAAAGTATTCTTCAAAATCCTATATTCAAATCCTTGCAGCTTAATTGCGTAAGTGGGGTCGGCAGGGCAAAGGGTTTGAACAATTGTATTGACCAATCATACATACATACGAAATGAAAGACGCGATTTTTCATACTCTTTGAGTTTTATTTTTGTATGTTTGTGCTGTGTGCTCTGGCTTGTGTCAAATAAATGTGTTTTCTTTCTTTCTTTCATGGAGTCATAACCTTTGCCCTTTCGAACTTACTTACGCAATTAGGCTGGACATGGTCTACCCGTGTGTCAAGTTTCATTCAAACCCGTATAACCTTTATTATAATATACTAGCAGTTGCCCGCGGCTCCACCCGCGTGGAGTTAGTACATCCCCCAATCTTACTTCTTACTAATCTTATAAATGAGAAAGTTTAGATCTATGTATATTTGTTATTCAAAAACCCTAGAACGGATGAACGGATCTGGATGAAATTTGGCACAGGGATAGATTATAGTCTGGAATAGCATATAGGCTACTTTTTATACTGGTATAATGTTTCCTTCGGATGATAAAACATTTTTCACGCGGGCGAAGCCGCTGGCAGAAACTAGTATCTTTATAAATGACTAGCGGATGCCCCGCGGTTTCACCCGCGTAGTTCCCGTACCCGTGGGAATGCAGGGAGAAAAAGTAGTCTATGTTACCCGGGGATATAGTAGCTTACCAACGGTGAAAGAATTTTTGATATCGGTCCAGTAGTTTTTAATTTTATTCGTTACATAAAAAAATAAAAATCTTTCCTCTTTATAATATTAGTATAGATAGCCTAAGTAGGTATGTGTTATTCTGATGTTTTTATAATATTAAATATTACTGTAAAGTTTCATCAAAATCCGTCCAATAGTTTCTGCGTGAAAGAGTAGCAAACATCCATACACTCAGCAAACATCCTGACTGTCGCGTTTAAAAGTTGTAAAAAGTATGAAAATTAGTAACCACTCGGAATCTGAAAGGCAAAAAGATGCAGCTGTGATTGGCAGGCTGAAATAATAATAGCCAATCAAATCACTTGATATTAGCTTTTGTCGGGATTGGTCTTGCATTCAGTTGAATCCAGTAATTTTTGATGCAAAATTACAACTACAACCGGTCTCATTGATGCACGAGGGTCCTCAAGACAAGTGTGAATACGTTATGGTGGCCATACACCATCCTTCCTATCGTCCAATCGGCATGACGCTACCGATTGGATCAGTTACAACTGACCGTGTGTGGGAGTGGATTGGTATGACAGTTATACTTGACGGCATAATCGAATTTCAATTATTTTGGCTTGATCTTCGCGATTGGGTCCTGCCGATTGGACCGTGCATGGCGGTCGGCGATCGTCAGTTCAAGATTTTTGTCGGTGATAGACGAGATAGCTTTTCACTTAACAGTGTATTGCTTCTCAATTAGAGAAGTAACTAACGTTAGAAGTTTCATGTAAGATTCTGCATTCATTCGTAAATAATTACAATAATCTTTTGGCGTAATCCTCAATTCTTTTAATAAATTTGTATGAATAAACTGTTTTCTTTTCATTAACCACTGTTTGCACCACTCTGCTCGAACTTTTCTTTTTTTTTTTGGGTTCCGTACCCAAAGGGCAAAAACGGGACCCTATTACTGAGACTCCGCGATCCGTCTGACTGTCTGTCTGTCTGTCACCAGGCTGTATCTCATGAACCGTGATAGCTAGACAGTTGAAATTTTCACAGATGATGTATTTCTGTTGCCGCTATAACAACAAATACTAAAAACAGAATAAAATAAATATTTAAGTGGGGCTCCCATACAACAACAAATTTTTGCGATAATAGTGCGGAACCCTTCGTGCGCGAGTACGACTCGCAATTGGCCGGTTTTTTTATTTTTGTTTCATTTTCACGAGTAATATTACCAAAACGGCTAAAACGTTGTCGCCTGTCACGGGTGACGCCATGGCTTCAACTACACACAACAATTTAAACTGATCGTGTGTGGTGTATATAGACGAACTGCAGATTTGATCAAGCCTGCAGCGTCATGCCGAGTGGACGATAGGAAGGATGGTGTATGGCCACCATTACTTGTAGGCAAGCGGGATAAACTTTACTTACTGGACCGCTGAAGTGGATCTAACTGTAGGGTTTGTAAACCACCTAAATAGAAGGCATTGCCCTCGTCCTAGCCTAGTGGGGACCACAGGTTGCTGACCGCAAAAGCCTTTCGCGTGTCCGGCACAAATTCTTCAAATCGATATGCAGACCTAGTTTTATAACTACATATTATTATATAAGCTTACCTGGAAATATCCTGGGCCACTTCTAGTCACTTGTTTTTTAAATAAAAGAATCCCAAACAAAATAAACACAATTTTTTAATGTAAAAAACTGGAAATAGTAATTAGTTGCAAATATAATCGGACCGGTTGTTTTCTCGCGTCGTACAACAGTGATCTAAGTCTTTAATCTGCGAATTTATTTTTGTACTGCACATGTGTGTCAAAGTTGCAGTTATTAATTAAAATAGCGATATACTTGGGTAATGAAAAAGAGGTGATGAAAGAGAGAACGCTTTGTGTACGTGTGCAAAAGCTTTTTGTACAAATACCATAATTATGTACCTACTTCGTCAGTATGTTTCGTCTACAGTCCACTACTAGGATATTGTTGTGTAAGTTGTAACTTGATTTTGATCTCACGGTTTTGTTAACTCAATTTAATTCTACCTTTTATGCTTTAATTTTACGTTTACCGATTTATAAAAAAAAACGAAGCCATAGTAAAAACTTATAATTATTAATTCTTTATTTCAAAATGTCAAAATTAATAATAACTATTTTTTATTATTCATTCTTCTTTCAATTAGGCCATTTGGACGTCAAAAATTAAAATTCGCAAGTAATAATAAATTGAGACAGCAGGTGGCCCAGTGGTATCGGCCGCGACTTACAAGTTGTAGGTCGTGGGTTCGAACCCAGGCAAAGTAAAGCGCCTGCGCTTTACTTTGTACAAATTATTTCATCACCACTGCTATCAAAAACGGTGAAGGAAAACATCGTGAGGAAACCGGCATGTCTTGGAACCAACAATTCGAAGACATGTGACATCCACCAACCCGCACTGGGCCCGCGTGGTGGATTACGGCCCATCCCCTCTCACAGAGAGGAGGCCTGTGTCGTGTGTCCCAGCAGTGGGAACATTAATAGGCTGATGATGAATAATAATTTGATTCTAACGTTGTTCTACCGTCTATCCCACACCGTCGCGTTCACCAAAAAAACATAGTCGATAACACAGACCAACAAAAAAAAGAGTCGATAAAAAAAAAAACAACAAATCTCTTAGTTAGTACCTAATTAATGCATACGATACAGATCAGTATCATTTTAATTTACTATTTTACTGGCACCGAATAGGTAGGTACAACACGTATTAAATTACTAAAAAAAACAACTGTTTCTGACCTCCCATGTCGGGCTCCCTCCACCAGTTGTTTGCCATGTCGGAATCCAGTCCGCTGGCCTTTCACGACAACTGAAAAAAAAACATTTCATAGTTTACTAGTAAAAAAAATCGTTGCTAAATGACGAAATTGACAAAGTAACTAACGTGATATTTTTTTTTGTTTCGTAGCCTAAATATGTAGGCAATATAAATATTACCTAATAGCCTGTATTCGCGAAAGCATCTTATTTCAGTGTTGTTGCTACTTATCTAAGCAAAAAACATCAAGTTATCAAATATTGGTAGGTAGGTATGCAATATGATAGTTATTGCAATAACAAAGAAGCAAAATATCGGTAGCAATCGCCCAGGCTATACAGATACCAACAAGATCTGATTTATATCCGCCGGCAAGAGCAGTCATAACATACATAATCCAGGCAAGAAAATACGAAATTAACACACAATTATAAGCCTTAAAACCTTGACTAAAAATAAGGATCAATATTCAAAAAATATTATAAAAGACCTTGATCGTTTTGTATAGGGCCTGTGGGTAGGAAATCAATTGAACATGACACAAAAAAAAAAACAATATTTTACGAATACCAACAAATGATAAAACAATCAATAGGGATGTAACTACTAAAAAATAAACGAAAAAAATCGACTTACTTGTAATAACAGGAGTATTCTTGGCCGGAATATTGTAATTTTAAAATCGAATATTCTATTTTGGTACGTGGCCTGCGCGTAGGGCGCGCTCGCGGACTGTCATGGCGGCTCGAGGGAGGCGCCGCGCGCGCTCCGCGCTCACATCGACAATCGATGATGTTTGGTCGGCAGCGCGTGTTGATATGCGAGTTGCAAGCGATTGTTTTCACTCAATCACAACGAGCGATACTGTTTACTGTTTCATTCAGTCATCGCATTGTTGCGGTCGATGACCGTTTAATGTAAAATTGATATGCTATTCGTATTAGTCGCTGATGATTAATGTAAATTCGATTTGATTATTTAAGAAATTGTCGGTTCTTCGGCAACCCTTGATAATGTTATATAAAGCTTCGATTTTGATTTCTGAAGCGGATTTTTTTACTTAAAATATTTATTTATTTAGGTAATATATTTATTTAGGTACTTTAATAACTAACTTAACGTTAAGTTGAACATAATAAACATGACGTTGCTTGTTCAGCAGTGTTTGCTGACGTTATTTATACAATTTGTGATTACCTGCCTATTACTTATTAGATACTAAGTTACACGTACGTACTTATGAAGCGCTTGCAAGTAGGGTTACCATTTTGAAAATTTAAAAGTACCTATGACAAAAAGCCGTCATTTTGCATTTTCTGGCTAAATTATAACTGAATCCATTCGGGATGCAGTTAAAGAAAGCCGAAAAAAAAAAATTCGACAAAATTATTCAATTAATTATATGGATCGCAAAGGAGTAGTCGTCAAATACGTAAAGCGTTGTGATGAAATAACTGCACTCAATTCGTTTTTATCGCAACAAAACGATGAGTATTTGACATCTTAGTGAACAATCCGGACAAGACGCCAAACGTCCGGACATGTCCGGACAATTCCGGACGGATGGTAACCCTGCTTACAAGTCAAAGTACATAATAAAATTTAAGGAAAGAGCTGTTTTAAATTCTAGGCATGAATACGTGCCTAATGCATTTAAATCTTTTAGCAGTAAATCTGTTTAAAACCTTGAATAAACTGTTAAACCCCAATTTGATTAATCGTTACATGTTTGTCTACATTTTTATCGTGTTTAGTTATCTACACATATTTATATTATAAGTTCGTTATTATCTAATTAGGTTAGTATGTAGATATTTACTCACGAGTCACGTTTGAAAAAAATCTTTTACCAACCTGAGAATCATTGAGCATTAACGATAGATGTATTGAATGTTTTAACAATTTTTTTATGTACTCCAATGTTGTTTTATTACATAATTATTTCTTATTTAGTTGAATAAAATGATCGATCTTGGTTTATCAAAATCTTTTCTCCTTATCCTCGAAGTTTCTGTCGATAATTCAACATTTCAAAAATCCACAGCACTACTATCCAAGGGTAGGCAATAAGCGGGAACGGTACGCATGCGCGAGGGCACTCGAAGGCCTTATACTCCTAAACCTTCATATAGGAAACCCGCTCTTACCAGCACAGAATAAGGTGTACTTCCGCATGTTTTCCCACCCAGTGCTGTATACTTCGGCAAACAAATATTAGTTTTAATTCGTTGCAATACGGTCTATATTAGTATTGAGAAATTACATGAGTCATTCTAGTGAACTTGAAATATCCCACAAGTGACACAATGCGATGACATTTAGGGCAGGCGTTTCATTCAAGTCGTGGATCAAGAGTAAAGTGATCAGAAGGTGATGAGTTGATGATGTCTGTCAAATATAGCGACTGGATCATAGACCTAATAAATAGTATGGACTCGAAATACCTACAAAAAAGCGTGCCTACCTAAACCTTAAAATGGCACTTAAAATGGCTGCCGATGCTATGGTTGTGTTAATCACGGAACACACACATTAATAATACAAAAAGTAAACAACCACAGCAGGACTACCACGAACACAACCACAAATTTCGGCAATTATTATGGCGAATATGGCACGTACTGACAGCTGTCACTACGTCATAACAAAATGTTGCCATAATGAGCAACAACTGAAATATTGTTGACTCTTTTGTCAAATACGATTACCACATTAGAAGAAATGAGACAAAATGATGTTTCACATTCTGTATCATATTTCACTCATGTTTGTAATTGTATAAGCTAATGTATGTATAGAATAATAGGGCGCCTCCATGTTTTTCCTAGCTCAATGAACTGGATTATGTCAAGGGCATGAATAGAATCTTTCGGCATCTTACATTATTAACTTCTGTGATAATATTTTCACGGATTTGCACAGTAGGGTAACGGTCAGTATCAGTAGAAAGAGCTTATTTATGCATAATATGTAAGTGATCATTGATTTGTATGATTACAATAATTATTTAAGAGACCAAGTGTGACCGTTTGACAATTTCGGAGTGTCCGCATAGATAAATCCTTATACGTTTGTCTCTTTTAAGTGTACAATCTGCATCATAAGAGAGAGGAGCTTAGATGTATCGTAATTTGTCCCTAATTTGTATGGTCCCTCTATGCTTTAGAATAAACAGTCGTTGCTCTGAGATTCACACGCAAGTAACTAAAACTAGCTGTCTCTTTTTTTCTTGTTCGTTTTATCAAGGCATCCCTTTCGACTTATAGTGAAATGTCAGATTAATGAAAAGTGAAGTATAGTGCTGCCGCGGCTGCGCGGAACACTTTTTTCGGTTGTTTTGTGAGCAGTGCTGCCAATTTAGCGCTTTCAGCGCCAGATCTAACGCTTTTTTTGTTCACTAGCGCGGTTTAGCGCCTAGCGCTAAATCTAGCGCTTTTTGAAACTTTGGACTTTCTTTAAAAAAAAGTATTTTCGCAAGGTATCAACATCTAAAGGACGTGTTGAGGCAAATTTCATCCACAGATAAATATAAATTTAAGTCCAAAATTGATCAAGACCAACCCGACCAACCATATAATTCGGTGGCAGAAGCAATTGTAGTAGTATCAGACGATGGTTAATTAACTTTATTTCCTTTATATTATGAAATAATTATATTTACACGTTATTATTTTATTTTATTATCACTAAACAAGTACTTTATTGTATTAACTCTTGTCTAAGACATATTTTGATTCAATAAAAACATACGTTTATACGTCCCTGTCTCAAATTATTGCTTGTATTTGGCGCCGAATAAAGCGTTTTTTTTTTTACAGCGTCCATTTAGCGCTTTCTAGCGCGTTATTAATGAGCTAACAGCGCGTTTTTGCTTATAACGTATCTGTTTACTAGAATACCATTGACTGGTCCTATCTATCCTATCCTAAATTCCGTTATTATTTTTTTTATGTTTCGTGTCCCTACCTTTTTTTAATAATAAAGCAACCTGACGTGACATTGGCTGAATGCACCATAGAGTACAGTAATAGATTGGAAATGCACAAACCAAACCGTGCGAAGCCAATACTGGAAAAATAAAATGCACTCGCAGATCGTCAGTTGCCAGTTAACCCCCTAATAGGCTATCAAGACAATAATGTTGCCAGATTCTATGCTTTAGGTATACTTTACTAACAAATACCAATATAAACGTAGTACCTTTGTGCTCTTCTACCTATATTCTTTTATTTCTCTGTTCAGTGTTTTGTGTGTACATAAATAAATTAATAAAGCAGATTTCATATTTGGTATACATGGCTACGAAACCCTAAATGTGCAAAGACCAACATGCACTTGATCGGTTTTTTGTGTTGTTTACATATTTCTCTAAATCTATTTTCTTATTTGCAATAGAGGCTAGGTCGGTAAAACATAGATAAAAAGATGTTACTATAAAATACAAAGTACAGCACCATTCAAACCACAGAGTTAGATTCATGTCTGTGAATCAAACCAAAGGGTGGCGGTAAGATTAGTACGGTGTTTATGGAAATATTATTACCACATCTTAATACAGTGTAGGGATGTCGAAAGTGAAAAAATATATCGATATATCGATGTATCGATATTTATAAAAATATCAATATCGACCTCGATATATCGAGGAAAAAATATCGATATATCGATATATCGGTCCGATTTTCAGAGTTTTAGGTTCTTTTTTTTTTTTGTTGGTAATAGAAATTTTTGTACAAAATGTACATTATTTTAATGTATGTAAATCTTAACATAAACGAAGATATTTTAATCGTTATTTCTTTTTAATAGGCAATAAATGAAAATAACAAAAACTAAATAGCAATCTTCTAAAGATATTAGAAGATGACACGCACCACACACACACAACGCAAAAGAACTCACATTTGAAAGTGAGTATATAAGTGACCATATCATCTCTTAACATCAGGCGAGATAGTGGTTAAACGCGAGCCTATAATGAATAAAAAAAAAAAAAATGACTAACGAGTGACTGATGATGACTGCCTCCGCGGCCGCCACATACGCACACACGGAACACTAACAAAACATTATAGTCATAGACAATACAGTAATTTTCCGTTCGTTCCTATCTTTTACGGCTTTGAATTCAGCAAAAAAAAATAATTTGAAAAAATATATCGTTTTTGATACGTTTTTCGATATTGAATATTTTGTATCGATATATCGATGTATCGGATGAAAATATATCGGCTAAAAATATCGATATATCGAATCAAAAATATCGATATATCGATGTATCGATATTTTTTCGACAAGCCTAATACAGTGTTGCATTGCTCTTCAAAATGTAGGCGTAGCTGATTACAAGTCTGAAAAGCTCAGCAACAACGGGTAGGTAAGTATTAAATGTTATAATTACAAAATCTCTTATAATTACAAGATATAACAACTGAATCTATAATTTTATTTGACATAATGATCAGTTAATATAATAAACGATTGATATAATTTTAAAATAACTAATTCATAAAAGCATAACCATCCGTTCTGCGAGCAATGTGCCCTGCCCACTGCCACTTAAGTTTGGCAATTCTTTGAATAATCTTCGAATAATAAGAACTTATAAAGAACAATTTTCTTTTAATGATATACAGAGTTACATAATCTAAATAATAATATAATATATGCTTCTGGTGCGTTGGCGACGTTATAGGGTACATATATGTTTTTTTAGTTTATTCTTAATATGTTAATACTATCACACTTCTTTATATCCTACGGTAAATCATTAAACAGTTGTGCTCCCTCTACTAATATCGTTTTTTGCCATAATTAGTCCGTGCACATGCATTTTCTAGCTGGAATTTGTTTTTACTTCTTGTGTTGTATGTTATTGTTCTTATATAGCGATTTTGGTATTTTTATTAATAATGCAATAATTTGCACTCAGAAAGTAACATTTGTTGAAGTGGAACTGATGAAGAATACAATAAAACAATGTATCCTAGTAGTGTTTGGGCTTATTGAAATCGTCATTTATTTATTTATTATTAGGCTTCTCAACACTGAGTACACTGTTACTTTATAAATTTGTACATTTCAAACTTAAGTCTAAGTGCCTCATCACTAATAGAAAAGCACAGCATGCGCTAAATTATGCGGAGATAAATACAGAATATATTCATTAAAAACAATAACAACAACAATTAAAAGCTAAATTGATTGCAGTACATTAAATTAAATAACATAGATTAAATCAAATTAGAACAGATTAAATTAAATTAGAATAAATTAAATTAGAATGGATTAAATAAGTATACATTTTATTATTTATAATTATTTATATATTAGATTAGGTACTAGAGTTACCCACTAAATGGTAAGCGTGACATGAGAAGTACTTTGGCTATAAAAGACTACAAAGTGAAAAATAACTTTATTTTTGCTTTGTAGTGTTTTGTTTTGGAAGACGGTTTGATTTTTTGTTAAAAGTCTTTATTTTCCACTTTTAGTTTTGGTAGGTACGTCCAATTAAAATGAAAATCATTTATAGCCAAAGTACATCTCATTTTTTGTTAAAAAGTTTTTTATTAATTGTGTGTGAAAAATTGGCACGCTTGGTTTTCGTACAGATGGAGGGACTTGCGTTATCTAGTTAGATGTACATCTGTGTATTGCATTTTAATTGGTGAATTTAGGCTACTTGAGACGATTTTTTGGGCGATTTGAGTCTCAACAAGTTTGGCAACACTGATTAAAAAGACAGATATCTGACAGCAGTCAGTCATACTCTTTGAGTAGTTTGAGTCTTTATCAGCATTACTTTACGTGCTGACAGCGTTGCCAGAATATAACTTTTGACCTACTCATGTAACCTCCATGTAACACGACTCAAACTGTAATTTTTAGGACTTTATATATTATCGAAATATTTGCCAGCAAACAAAAATTAATCGTGAAATGGAACGCAAATATGAAATTTTTCGTTCATTGTGTAGTCGCAGCTGATTTTGTGACACACAAATTGACGTATTGCATAATCACTCACTCACTCACGTATATTTAAATTTTTTCATCCCGCTTACTACGGCGAGCGAATGAGCGTATTAGTGTCATTTTCCACATAAAATCGGGTAATGTAACTTTTCTCATAAAAATGTAACTTTATGAGAAGTACATGTATTATTTGACTATCTGCCACTGGCAACACTGCGTGCTGACTAAGAGTTATAAATAACGATTAACGAATCAGATTCTTTTGCAAATGCAAAAAAATATAAATAGAAAACTATGCAGTATGCAACACCAAACCGCGTGTACTCTACGTACATATTACCAAGTTTGCTGATCATCGTCCAAGTACAAGCCTGTACAGGTTCTACAAAAACGCATCTCAAGATTATTACAAACTTAACGTAGTGCGGTAAAGTTCCAACACCAACTTTAGTGCAAAAATTACAAAAATAGA
The DNA here is from genome assembly GCA_964057195.1 of Orthosia cruda. Taxonomy (NCBI): domain Eukaryota; kingdom Metazoa; phylum Arthropoda; class Insecta; order Lepidoptera; family Noctuidae; genus Orthosia; species Orthosia cruda. The sequence continues at coordinate 17,662,829 of OZ059833.1, read as the reverse complement.
GAATGGCCTTTTTAATTGGATCTCCTAATACTCGAAATTCAACCTTCACCGCTGCAACGAAACGTAAGTTCATTGTGTACTTTTGCAAAGCTTATAACTAATTATTTAACACAAATTACTGATAAACTCATCATTATTCCAAAATAATATTAATATTTCTAGTTAGAATTTTTGTTGAATTTATTTAAAGACTCTCATCTCTTTATAATTGTAAAGTTACTTACAGTTGTGTCTTCTATCTATCTGGACAAACCTTTGTCTATTACTAGGCTTATTAAATACTATTCTCTCAAAGAGAAATTTAAGGAGATTAATGTAATGACTGTGCCTTCTCAGTATATATAAGCTGTATGTTTAAAAAATACAGTGATATCCATAACATAAATAGGTACTAGGAACAAACACAAATTTGTAGTACCTACAAGTTACAACAAGGCTCAAGAAAATAGGTGGCTTGTTTAGATGTCAATGTGTACGCTTTTATAATAAGCTTCCAAGCCATTTACAAGATCTTTTTTCATTCATTAAACATAAGTTGTGCCAGAAAGCGTTTTATACCATTAAAGATTATTATATTGAGGACAAAAAGGCTTGGGATTGAGCTGCTTCAATGGGGATGTGAACTGCCATTTTATCACAATAGGTGGCGCATCGTCGCTATGGCTATTGAAAGCTGTCAAATTCATACATTTTGTAACCCATTATTCAGTAAAATTTAATTTTCTCGAAATATGTCTCTGTGTGCTACACCAGGATTTACCAACCCCAGTATTCATTTGTTTCGCAAAGATACAGCGCAAAAAAAACTGGGAAAAGGCTATAAATATTTATAGGTTATGTTATGTACCTGTCAAAGTAACTCTGATTATGTTGCTTGGTAATCTTCGGCAATATAGTGGAGCTATTATCGTATTGTTAAAGTTCTAATGCAGAAATGTCATTTGCTTGGCCTTCAGAAGCTTGAAGGCTTTGATTGCCGAAAATAAAATTAAACTTCTAACCTCAGATCAAATAAAAAGTCAAGATGGAACGTTGCAAACAACAAAGTGAAGCCGGTTCAAACTAAGCCTTGCCGTATAAATACACAATTATACGCTCACACGTATAACGAAACTACCCTTTAGCTTGTCAGTTGAGCTTTATTATTTGATCTGTGTGCTCGAAGGACAAGCTAAGGCCTAATTTCGTTGTACGTGAGTGCGTGTAATTGTGTGTTTGTACGGCAAGGCTTAGTTTGAACCGGCTTCACTTTGTTGTTTGCAACGTTCCATCTTGACTTTTTATTTGATCTGAGCTTCTAACATAAAACGTAAAGAATACCAACACATTAAAGTAATGTTCTCTCATTTTTTGTAAATTTTCCTACCTTGATTCAAGTAAGTAATAACTCGTTACCACTAAAAAAATAGCCAAATCTAGAACATATCACCGATGAAAAATATTTTATTGTATAAAAATCAACTTTTCAATAAGATCTGTTTTCTTGCCAGTTATCCTTATCTTATCTTGTGGAGGGGCCGAGAATTAACTCGGACACTTCGACCCATTGGGATCTATTGTGGTCAATTCTATTGCCAGTTATCCTTGCTCCTTATTTCTTTAGTTCGTCTTACAATTCCTTATGCTTCCAGGGACAATACATATGATCAATAACGATGGTAGACCGATTGAATCACAAAAAATAACATAAGTAAATAAAGCAAAAATGATTTGACAGCAACCATTGCGCCGCCAGCGACATCTGCGCTCAGCTTTGCGTTCACATCCCCATTGATTTAGATTTTTATATTTTGCACCGTGATTTTGTTTTTTTTTTGTTTTCTTGCAATGACAAGAATATTTAATTTTTTTAGGTATTATATTATTTTATTTTAATTATTGTGAATCTGAAGACTATGTGGATCATTCTTTTTATTGGTATTTAATTTAAATTTATCTTAGTTTTTAATCATGGTCTAGCGTCTAGCAGTTTGTGTAGTTTATGCGGCCTACCCGAATGTCCTTATTTTGGTATGGTTCGTCGAATCGTTGAGCTCCTTAAATTTAGAGTTGAGCTACACGGTTATTGACAAATGCGTGCCCTGACTGGACAGCTCCACTCAATCTGGCTGTTTCTTTCCTCAAAAGACCGTTTCAGATATCAGTCTACATGGTCTTCACATGATCTAACCAAGATTTTGTCTGTACTTTAAAAGAGACTGTGACCTCTGATTTTGTTTCGGCCTTTCTTCTCAAAGTAGTCAGATAGGAATCGCCAACCTCATCTAGTTTTAAAAAATATGATCGACATGCGAAAGTGTTTGTACAAACCAACTTACAGAAATAAAATCATTTATCACTAGCTGACCCTCGGGGCTTCGCTCCCGTCAACTGCCTACCTACCCTGGCTACCCTGCCTACCTTGCCTACCTTGCCTATCCTGCCTACCCTGCCTACCCTGCCTGCCCTGCCCCTACCCTGCCTTCCCTGCCTACCCAGGCTACCCTGCCAACCCTGCCTGCCCTGCCTACCCTGCCTAACCTGCCTACCCTGCCTACCCTGCCTACCCTTCCTACTCTTCCTACCCTGTCTATCCTGCCTACCCCTGGCTACCCTGCCTACCCTGTCTACCCAGCCTACCCTGCCTACCCTACCTACCCTGCCCCTACCCTGGCTACCCTGCCTACCCTGACTTTCCTGCCTACCCTGCCTTTCCTGCCTACCCTGCCTACCCTGCCTTTCCTGCCTACCCTGCCTACCCTGCCTATCCTGCCTACCCTGTCTACCCTGCCTACCCTGCCTACTCTGCTTACCATGCCTACCCTGCCTACCCAGCCTACCCTGCCTACCCTACCTATCCTGCCTACCCTGGCTTTCCTGCCTACCCTGCCTATCCTGCCTACCCTACCTACACTGCCTTTCCTGCCTACCCTGCCTACCCTGCCTACTCTGCTTACCCTGCCTACCCAGCCTACCCTGCCTACCCTACCTATTCTGCCTACCCTGCCTTTCCTGCCTACCCTGCCTATCCTGCCTACCCTGCCTACCCAGCCTACCCTGCCTACCCTGCCTTTCCTGCCTTTCCTACCTATCTTGCCTTTCCTGCCTACCCTGCCTACCCTGCCTATCCTGCCTTTCCTGCCTATCCTGCCTTTCCTGCCTACCCTGCCTATCTTGCCTACCCTGCCTACTCTGCTTACCATGCCTACCCTGCCTACTCTGCTTACCATGCCTACCCTGCCTACCCTGCCTACCCTGCCTTTCCTGCCTACCCTGCCTATCCTGCCTACCCTGCCTATCTTGCCTACCCTGTCTACTTTGCCTACTCTGCTTACCCTGCCTACCCAGCCTACCCTGCCTACCCTACCTATCCTGCCTACCCTGCCTATCCTGCCTAACCGGCCTATCCTGCCTACCCTTCCTACCCTGCCTACCCTGCCTACCCTGCCTACCCTGCCTACCCTGCCTATCCTGCCTACCCTGCCTACCCTGCCTATTCTGATTACCATGCCTACCCTGCCTACTCTGCTTACCGTGCCTACTCTGCTTACCCTGCCTACCCTGCCTACTCTGCCTACCCTGCCTACTCTGCCTACCCTGCCTAACCTGCCTATCCTACCTACTCTACCTACCCTACCTACTAATTTGTATCTATCATCAATAGTTTTCTCAGCGCACGCCAAATAATGTATTTTACAGACAACTTTTTGCTACCTTGGGTTACATTATTGCAATTTTCATAAGGATCTCTATTTTTTTTGAAAATCTTTTATAGCCTATGACACTCAGGAATAATGTGGCTTTCTACCGGTGCAAAAATTTTCAAAATCGGTTCAGTAGATCCAGAGATTACCCCTTACAACGTCACAAACTCACAAACTCACAAACTTTACCTCTTTATAATATTAGTATAGAATAGATAGTATAGATAAATCAACATGTCTTGGTAGCTAGACTTATTTCGTCAATATGTTGGCGACTGAGTGGAAATACTTAAACAAATTTCATTTTCCTTTATCTCCTGGATTGTCCATAACCTGATGAAGGTGAACAAGGTGGGCTGGTGCAGACATATATTTATTTAGCAAGTGACTGCGTGGTTTTTTCACAAAATACTTAATATAGTATAGAATACAACTGTTAGCTATGAAGATGTAAACTCAATTAGCCTGAAAGAAGAAACATGATTGACATATCCAATCAAGAAATATTTGAATATGACATTCTATACATGCGCCATTGATTGAAATTAAAAACAAATATTCTGTTCAGCCAAGGACTTAAATGAGTTTGATAAATCAGACCTCATTCCAACATGAATAAATAAATATGCCCTCATCCTACCTTGTTGAATTAGTTTTTATGTCTCGGCTACCTATTTTCCAACCAACCTTCGATGCAGAATGGTTTCAACATTTATTTAGGGTGCTATAATAATGGCTTTTAATTTAATTATTTGTCAATTTATGTTACAGTTAATTTTTCTTCTGGGGTTGGAGCAACAACTGATACAACCTCTGAATTTGATGGTTTTGGAAGTCCAGCCACATCCACAGGTTTTGGTTCATTTGGTGCACCAGCAACCACTACAGGTAATTTATACTTAACAAGCAACCCGCCCCAGCTTCGCACGGGTGCGTGGGTGTGTTCAAATTAAATACAATATTGTACTTGAGGTAATCCCCTTTTCTGCCATTCAATGCTAAATTAGGTAAGCCAGTTATTTTAATTTTGTGTTATCTTCTAAGATATTTATCTGAATTAAATAGTGTTAACGGCAATATTGCCCTAAATTAGACAATCAAGATGACTATCATCTAAAAATTATAAAACGCATAGAGTCCAATCAGGATCCATATAAACTACAAGAAGACTTAAACCGTTTTCCCAATGGTGTTTGGACAATAATATGTTACTTAATGCTGACAAATGCAATCACGTGCATTTTTCTAGGAAAAAAGGACCGCATTTTTGTAATTATAAAATTAATGACAAAATTATTGTCGAGAAAGAAGTAATTCGTGATTTGGGTGTTTATATGGACAATAAGTTTCGGTTTAATATACACGTTGATAAAATTGCTACTAAAGGGTTTAAGATGTTGGGTTTCATTCTGCGTAACTGTAAAGATTTTAAACGTGCCTCAACTAAAATTGCAATCTTTAACTCAATAGTCAGGTCAGGCTTAGAATATTGTAGCATAGTTTGGACTCCATTCTACGAAATACATAAACGTCGTTTAGAATCAGTGCAGAAAAGATTTCTTTGGCACTTGTCATATCACTGCAATATGGTCAGAAATTTAACTAGCTACAGCTCACGCTTGAAACATTTCAAACTTATGAGTTTGGAAAATCGTCGTATGATCCTAGATCATCTGTTCCTATACAAAATAATAAACACTCACATTGATTGTCCGAGTTTGCTGAGTCAGATAAATATAAATGTACCTTGCAAACTTGCTCGTAAATCCAGATATCGGTTACTTTGCGCTAAGGGCTTTAAAACCAATCTGGGTCATTTTTCCACCATTAACAGATTGCAGGTTCAGTTTAGTCGCCTGTCATGCTCACCCAGTGGATATTGATATGTCTTACTCTTTACATAAAGTTAAGTCTGTCTTGCATAGGGCATTATCTCAAGAGTGAAAGGGAGATAAGAATATTATAGTTTATTTTTATATTTTTCTTTTGTCCTTTTCACTAACATAAATATAAAGATTTGGTGTATGTTTGTATTTGGGTTGGTTGGCGCAACGTTGTACAAAATTGTTTGGATTGATCGAGCAAAACCAGCAATATTCATGAGTTTTCATTTGTATGTCGGTTTTACGTTACAATTTACGTAAACTGTATTTATGTAACAATCTATTTGAAAAGTAGTAAACACTGTTCTACATTTCCTATTCCTTTGTTTAATGCATGCCGTGGCAGCCTTTAATTAAGGCTACACTATACAATGTAATAATATGAGTGCTTCAACATGTATTTTTTGGTGTATGCTTTGTTGGTTGTCCTTAATTAAATAAATAAATAAATCATACCCAAGGAGCAAAATAGACATATAGTAATAAACTAAACGTCTAATAGGAATCTAATAGACGCTTTGACTAAGATTACTGATCTCACAACAACATCTAACAAGATGATTTGCGCTACAGGTATAGCCCTAGCCAAACTTATTGGCCCTTGGTTTACCGGATGCGCGAGGCACGAAACGGTGCTGTTTTTGTATGAGATTTCCTACTGCGCAGCCATTGTAGCCAACTTCAGGGCGGCCAACAAGTTTGACGAGAACTATACTTTCGACCCTATTACTTAGTTTTAAATAAAATAAATAAATAAATCTAAAATTAAAAATTAAATAAAAAAGATCTTAATTAATCTTCTGTTAAATCTTTTCATCTTAGAAATTTTGTTTGGGGACAACATGTCTGTCGGTCAATTTAGGCATCAGCCTCATCCCCTTATGTAGAGTTGTATAATGTGATCCCATTTAAGGTCTATCCACACATATCAGGGCCGTGCCCGGGACTTGGACGGACCGTGCCCCGTCAGGGGCTTAAAAAAAAATCGTTGTGTACGTTTTATATGAACCCGTTCACACTCGTCCACACCTTTTCTTTTCTAAGGTATTCTTCCATCGTGTGTCTGATAAGCCAATTAATTGCACTTACATTTGTCGCTCCCTGGTCACATACAGTCGCTATAACTTTTAGCCCAATTGCATGCAATCTTCTTATTACAAGTTATATTTTTGAAGCCAATTCTAAAGCTGGTGTGGTGCTTGCACAAGATGTGTATGAAACTGGTTGTATAATATTCTTTTGCACACCTCTCACCATTAAACACCAGGGCGTGGTCTGCAATTTTTTCTGATGTTTGAGTGCCATTATTAACAAAACCACTCACATAATCGGTTCTTCTATTGTAATAGAAATGTGGGGTAAATGCAACTTCGTCAAAAATTAAATGCATAACTTTTCTGCCACTTTAATTTTTTCACTTTTTTTAAAATTGTTTTAATTAGTGTGTAAATAAGTGTTCGTTGATTCCTGGATGCAATGAAGCCCGTGATATCATCCTGGTGAGTGTTGGTGGGGAAGACAGTACAAAAAAAAATCTTAGCCACCTGTAGGCTCTAGGCCCCTGCTTATACAGGGCCAAGGCCACAATATTTTCATCCTTTGTGAATCTGCAATCTAATTTAGGTTTCCCTGCCTTTTGGAATTGAAGTATTGTGAAAATATTTGCTGATGATGAAAATATGCTGAGTGCTTTCTTAAATGTAGGATTTTCTGATCCTTTTGTCCTTGTAATTTTATTATCTAATTCTTCAGCATAATTGTGTCCGAATCAAAACATCTGAAAATCGTTCTCTTGACAACGTGTTTCCCTGCTAGTACAAATTATGTCTTAATTCTAATGTAGGTAAGTGTTGTGGGATTTGAGGGTTAGGCTTCTTCAATGAACATCGCTGTTTTTATGTCAGCGACTCGTGACAGGCCATCTTTCCCAGGAAAAGTATGAAGTAATCTTCCCAGGCGCCACTTGAGAAGTGGCAGATTATCCTCCTTGATCAGTACAAGAGTATTTGGTACCAATTCTTCCTTACTTGTCTTCCAATTCGTTCTGGTCTGAAGCTCCGCTATGTACTCTTTTAACCATCTCTGCCAGAATTGCTAACGCGTCTGTTCCACGCGATCAAAACAGGACAGGCGGTGTGAAGCTGTAGATGTCATGTCAATCCCCCAAAATGCGGTGTAATTGTGGTATGAAATTAAATTTTATATTATCATTAGCTAAAACCTCTGTAGTATTATCACGATTGTTCTTTAGGAATTGGGTAAGTTCATTCATTGCCCCAACAAAATTCTTACCATTGTCTGAAAATATTTCAGCAGGTTACACTCGGTTTACCCCGTCGAGACATAAACCGTTTTAGCGCTAATATGTAAGCATCAGTTGTTAAATCAGTTATTCTATCAGTATTTCTAGTAATGTAATTATGTCTATCTCCGTTTTTACTTAAAAGATGTAAATTCTTTCTCACGTACCTACATGATGTTTTCATAAATATATTGACAAGGAACCGTCATGACGTTAATGCCCTTAAACAGTTCTAGAGAATCGCGCCGGCGAAGATTGTATATCGCTCTGATGGCTCGTTTTTGCAGAATAAAAATTGACTCAATGATGTCTGCAGCCCTTCCCCATAGTAAAATACCGTAAGACATTATACTATGAAAGTAACTAAAATAGTCCAGCCTCGCTGTATCTACATCACTAAATTGACGAATCTTTCTAACAACATAAGCTGCCGAACTTAGCCGCCCTGCAAATGATATTAATTGAGGACCCCATTGTAACCTTACGTGATTCCCAGGAAAACAGTTTACAGTTTTATCTACAAATTCTAGCTTCTCCTTGTTTAATATAATGTCACAATCAGTACTTTTGACATTCGGCAAGGAAAATTTTACCATTTAAAACTAAATTTTTGGCAGTGAACCAATCCTGAACCTGCCGTAGCGCGTTATTTACGTCGTCATCCTGACGTCGTATCGTACGTCCGTACCGTACGTCTATTTATTTAAAAAAATAAAGATGTGTCATCAAAATCAAAATATTTTTTTTTATTTCACATAGGCCTACATTGGCACTTATAAAACGTCGACAAAAGGTGCACGGTTCGGGTTGGTCGTTTCCTATGGAGAAGAACCGGCAAGAAACTCCATGGTTACTCTTTTAAAAATGGTTTGGTTTTACAATATTTCCATGTTACAGCATTAGTACTTAGATATGGGGGGACAACGTAGGCCCGACTTATGACAATAAGTCATAAGAAACTAAAAAAATAAAATAAAAATAAAAAAACATCAGCAAATAACACCATGTTTAGTTTGTTTTCCAATAAACGAGGTAGATCGTTTATGCTTAGCGACATGTTGAGTAGAAGAAACAAGTATAATAACAAGTATAATAAGAGATGCTCGCCAGCGTTCTGCGGTGGTGGCTGGGATGACCACAGAATACTTAGAGATACTACGTATGTGATGACATATGAACAACTGAGAAAGGAATGTTAGCACGAAGATATATGGCAACACCGCCACCACCGCAGCCCGTGCGATCATTTCTAATTAGTTGGTATCCGGGTAAAGAGTAGGAAGTGGATGAAAGGCATGGCCATGATTCAGAAACAAAGATTGCATGAATGTTCTTACAGTCAACATCAGCCAGCATGTCATGGTAATGAGCCGGAATACTTTGGGCATTAATATGGACTACATTTAGATTCCTTGGAACACCCGAGAACTGAGACTCAAGGGAGACAGCAACAGACGGGATGCTGCTAAAGCTGTCACTGTCACTATACGCTGATAAAAAGCTATCATTATCACTATCCACCATTATTAACAAGTAAATATAAAATAAATATATGTAACAATAACAAATATAAAATATGAAGGTAGGTTCAAATTCGTACACCTGCCAGTTGTGTGTTATAAAAAAAATTAAACAACTATGCAACACAAAAACCGACTTCCAGAACAAAAAACTACAAAGCAAAAAATAACTTTCTTTTCCGAAGTCGGTGTCTTTTGTATCCATTTTTTTCAGTTTTTCGACACCGACTTCGGAAAAGAAAGTTATTTTTTGCTTTGTAGTTTTTTGTTCTGGAAGTCGGTTTGATTTTTTGTTAAAAAGTTTTTTATTTTTTTCTTTTTAGTTTTGGTAGGTGTCTCCAATTAACATGATAATCATTTGTGGTCAAAGTACACCTCATGACGATTCCAATAAGCCCAAGCACGACTAGGATACGTTGTTTTTTTTTCAGAGTCCCGGTGCCTACCTTCCGGCTTCAACATGAGAACAGTTCAATGATACCATTTTCATCAGTCCCATTCATTTATAAGTATTTGCTTCATCGTAGTCGGTTACCTATTCGAGATATTTTATACCCGTGACATACTTAGTATTTAGGAGTTCAAGTGGCCATCTGTGGTCTTCTTCATCAGTTCCACTTCACCAAATTGTACTTTCTGAGTGCAAGTGATTGCATTGTTGATGAAAATACCAAAATCACTATATGTTTGCCTATAATATTGGAGGAGTTCCCTCGATTGCTCTAGGATCCCATCATCAGATCCTGACCTGATGACTATGGGACCAACTAGGTAGTATACCCTTCAAAACAAAAGAAGATTTTTTGAAATCGGTCCAGGCGTCTGAGTAATCGGGGAACATACACAAAAAAAAAAAAACAAAAAGATTCCGACGAATTGAGAACCTCCTCCTTTTTATCGCTTCTTCCTCGTAGTCAAACTTTTTAGTCCAACTGGTTTGACCACGGGGAATTGTATTTCCTCGTGGTCAAACTTCATTGACATTGCACCTTTTCAGCACGCTGTATGCATGCAGTTCTTGTATGTACAGTCATCTATCTATATCTCAAACATATTTTTTTGATATTCTTTCTGAATGTAATTTAATTCAACAAACAATAATTGTTACAACAAATCAAAGGGAAGAATATTGGACTTAGTGTTATCTAATATTGATTTATGTATTAGCGCCTGTGTACACCCTCTTGTTCCTGAGGACGATCATCATAAATCTCTCGACATCGTACTGCATTACCATCTCGAGGTACCGTTGAAACCTTATCCTAGGATGAAATGGTATTATGAGTCTGGGGACTACGATAATATTAATAAATTGTTGAACGAATATGTTTGGGAAGACCACTTGCTTGGCAATTCATTAGACGAAGCGGTTCATTAATTAAAGTTCAGAAATTAATTAATTTTTACATACTCCACAAAATTATTTATCCTTCAAGTTACCCACCATGGTATAACTCAAGTTTAAAAAAAATACTTAAGGAAAAATACAAATATCTACGTAAATACCATATCTATGGCAACACATCCGATTACGACACTTTTGTACTACTTCGCGCTAGAGCCAAAGCTGTTGAGGAAGAATGTTACAAATCTTATATTGCCAAAACTGAAGATTATATTTTAAAAAATCCAAAAATGTTCTGGTCCTTCGTAAAAGCGAACAAAAAGGGCACTAACACTCTCCCCTACACTATGTCAATGGAAGGTCGATGCTACAATACAAGTGAAGAAATTAGTGATGCTTTCGCAGCGTACTTCCAATCAAACTTCCTTTCTACTTCAGATCGAAATTCGAGTACCCCAAGTCCAACAAATGGCCCTCCTACTGACTCTGCACTAAACATAGGTGAGATTGAAATTAATCCAAACCACCTGCTTAGGCTCTTAGAATCATTAGATCTCAATAAAGGTGCGGGTCCTGACAACATTCCGCCATTATTTATAGTCAAGTGTGCCAAAGGACTAGTTAGGCCACTAACGATTATTTTTACTCGTTCTGTTAAGGAGGGAATTGTTCCTAGTATATGGAAATACGCGTACATAACACCGGTACACAAAAGTGGGAATAAGGGTGATATTAATAATTACAGACCCATGTCCAAATTATGCCTGTTTGGTAAAATACTTGAACGTATCATCTACACGCAAGTTTACAGCACTTTTTCTACGGCCTTCATTCCTGAACAGCGGCTTTCTTAAAAACCGGTCGACCACTACTAACCTACTGTCTTTTGTCGACTTCACCACATCCTGTATGGATGATGGCGGTCAGGTAGACTGTATTTTTACAGACTACAGTAAATGTTTCGACCGTATTGACCATAATATACTTTTACAAAAGATTTTGTATGCAGGTGCATGGTAACTTATACCGGTGGATAACATCTTACATAAAGAATCGTTCTCAGGCTGTCGTAATCAACGGTGTTGTGTCGAACCGGCATGTAGTCCCTTCAGGAGTTCCCCAGGGTTCGCTTCTTGGGCCCTTATTATTTAATATTTTCATAAATGACATTCACACATGCTTTCAAAATTCATTATTTTTACTTTACGCAGACGACATGAAAATCTTCAAGCATATAAACAATGTCGAAGATTGCGACGCGTTGCAACAAGATCTCGAAAGACTAGAAAACTATTGTCAGCTGAATAATCTGGAACTCAATGTATCCAAATGTTACACAATTACGTTCACTCGCAAGACCAGCAGCATATCCCGCACATACACTCTAAAGAATGCCCATCTAAAACGAGTAGATTTCATACTAGATTTGGGTGTGAAACACGACTCCAAACTTACCTACGAGAAGCACATAGATCAAATAGTTAATAAAGCTAACAAAGCTATGGGGTTTTTAAAAAGATCTTGCTTCCAGTTCACGGATGTCAAAATAATTAAAATATTGTACTGTTCCTTCGTCCGTAGATCACTTGAATATGTTCACAAGTTTGGAACCCCATGTATGATGTTTATATCTCAAGATTGGAATCTGTCCAGCGAAACTTTACAAGATACCTGCAGTACAAGTGTAACACCCGCGATCATAATTACGAGTCGAGATGCAAAAGGTACCATTTACTTCCACTTAGGGAGAGAAGGAGTATATCAGATATCTCCTTCCTCATTAAGTTAGCGCAATCTTTCATCGACGCCCCGCAACTTCTCTCTAAGGTTAATTTACGCGCCCCTACCAGATCCGCTAGAATACCGTTTCTGTTTCTTGATGTCCCCCGCTGCTGCACAAATTACAGACAGAATTCGTTCTTTATAAGATGCGCTAAGTCCTACAATAAATTGTTTGACTTTTCTGAATTTGACTTATTCACTACTAAGCCGCATGTATTCATTCGAATACTTACTCAATATTGGTTCGAATTGGTTCAATAACTGTTTTTTATTGCACCTCATGACGAGGTAATATTGTGATTTATGTTATTGTTTAAAGTACATACCACCATTGTAATTCAATATTGTTTTTTCTCTAACAGGTATGCTTTTCATAGTAAATTAAATGCGAAAACATGTAATTGGTTAATTTGATGTTATATTTGTTGTTAATACTGTTTGTTTTCCGATTAAAATAAAATAAAATATAAAAAGGAATCCCTATTTCCCTTGGTCACGGCATCAAGTGTGAACGGCGGGACCAATTTCGCTTATTCTTTTTTTGTTGTGTTTGTTATTGTTAGGAGAAGGTTCTTATGAAAAAAAAAATAGGAAAGAAATAAAATTACCTTACCTACATAGGTAGAGTAGGTATGTAGGTAGGGTAGGGTAGCTAGGGTAGGTAGGGTAGGTAGGGTAGGGTAGGTAGGGTAGGGTAGGTAGGGTAGGGTAGGTAGAGTAGGGTAGGTAGGGTAGAATAGGTAGGTAGGGTAGGGTAGGGTAGGTAGGGTAGGGTAGGTAGGGTAGGGTAGGTAGGGTAGGGTAGGGTAGGTAGGGTAGGCTAGGTAGGGTAGGGTAGGGTAGGGTAGGGTAGGGTAGGTAGGGTAGGGTAGGTAGGGTAGGGTAGGTAGGGTAGGGTAGGTAGGGTAGGGTAGGTAGGGTAGGTAGGTTAGGGTAGGTAGGGTAGGGTAGGGTAGGTAGGGTAGGGTAGGTAGGGTAGGGTAGGGTAGGTAGGGTAGGGTAGGTAGGGTTTTTTTTTTTTTTTTTTTTTTTTTTTTTTTTTTTTTTTTTTTTTTTTTAAATCTAATCCCCACCAACGAAATTGGTGCCTATTCTTTGCAAACTTCTTTCATACAATTCCTCTTTCATGCCTCTCGCACTTTTATTCTTCATACTATGGTTCATCGTGCATTCATCTTCTTGTATACTGTGTGGGTTTATTTAAATAACTTCGGGCATTTTTATTTTGTCAGGTTAAATTTCAATAAAATATACATAAGTTCTGTTTATCCCAGAAAATAAAATACAAAAAAATATACTAATTATCACAGTGAAAGTTAAGAAATATACAAGAAGTTCAAAAATACAAAAAGTGCGGTATAACAAAATTGTGCAAATAGTGCTGTTTATCACAGGTAATACAAAAGGCGATCACAGAGAGATACATATTAGGGACAAAACACAAAAGCACAGTAATCAAAAAAATATCACAGTAATCTTACACAGTCTATAAACTTAGGTACTAATATGAAATACTGCCGGCTATACATGTCCTTGCTGCATTCCGTGCTTCCATTTAAATATCATACAGAAATATTAATGAAGCACGGTGCGCCTCAGGTTTTATTTCGATGTATAACCGCAGTGGCTACTCTAATGCAATATTCCAAAAACCGTTCCCTAAATTTCTTGTCCATGAGCCCATGCAGGCTCTCCCTCGTTATTTTCCTGTCCAGCTCACATTCCAGTCGGTAGCGTTCCCTGATAAATAACGGGCACTCTACAAGTATGTGCTGGACAGTCTCTGCCACGCCTGGATCGCAGACGCACGATGGGCTCTCCTTACACTTGAAGCGATTCAAGTATTCAGAGAACCCACCGTGCCCCGTCAAAACTTGCGTGAGGACGCCTTCGGGCCGCACCTGTTGTACAATACGGAAAGCCGCTATAGCATCCGGAAGAAACATTTTCGTCACCGAGGCAGTCTCGCCCGACACATATCTCCGATTCCATTCATCAAGCGATTCCAAACGGATCTGTCGCTTTATAAATGAAATCGGACACTGGTCGTAGTCCGGCTTCCTCCGCAACGACAATGCTGCCTCCTTAGCCAGCTCGTCCGCTCGCTCATTCCCCGGCAGGCCGGCGTGGGCCTTGATCCAGAACAAAGACACAGCTTTGCTCTGGCCCAGGGCATGAACCAGGTTGGCGCGCGCGCGAACTGCCAGGGGATGGAGAGAGCCATGGTTTGCAAGCGTCTGCAATGCTGACATTGAGTCGCTGTACAAACCATAGCTCGCCTCTTGCCGCGCGAGGATCACTTCGGTCGCTTTGCAAATGGCCAGGAGTTCCGCCTGGTAGACTGTGCAGTACGCGGCAAGGCTAAGCTTGAGACTCCGGACTTCACCATCATTATCCCAAATGGATAATGCGGCTCCGACCTTCCCCTCAATCTTGCTGCCGTCGGTGAAGATTCGCACCGCCTGCACATTGTTACTGTCTAGTAACTCTTGATCTGCCAGGCACATGAACTCCAGGGGCAATTGCGTAGCTGGATGAGGGGCTTCTGCAAACCTTACCGCACTTTCAATCTCCCTGTCTCCTGGCACAAACCGGGATGACCCTCTCCTCGCTTCATACAGGGCGGCTGCCTCTTGTATGCGCAGGTCTAGAGGTAGTATCCCAGACAGCGCCAGTGCCGAGTTCAGAGAGACAGTACGGTAAGATTTGCAGAGCTTCTGAGCAAATCCTCGTTGAACAGAGCCTAGCTTCTTCCGTATACCCAACTTTTTTGTAGCGGGTGCCCAGGCTGCGGCTGCATACGTTACTATGGGCTCAATCGTTGCTGTGTAAATTGTGCGTATGACTTCCGTGTTTAATCCCCAGCTCACCTTTGCGGCTCGGGACAGTCGCTTGTATACGTTAGCTGCCCTCTTGCAGACGTTCGCGGCATGCTCATTAAAAGTGAGCTTATCGTCTATGGTTAGACCCAGCAACTTCATTTTCTTGACCATACCGATGTCGACCCCGGCCATGTTCAGTATTGGAGTGTCGTACTTAAGCTTATTGGTTATGGTCATCGCACAGGTTTTGTGCGGTGCAAACCTCAGCTTATTTCGGACGCCCCAACCCTGAACATGGGCGAGGGCTGCATTGGCAGAGCTTGAGACTTCAGTCGCCGTGTCCCCATCCACGACCAAGACGATATCATCCGCGAACGCCTGCACGAAGATTCCACGCTGCTCAAGGTCCTGCAGTAGTGGGTCGAGAACGAGGTTCCACAGAATTGGACCACCGATCGACCCCTGGACACAGCCCTTGCTAGTCTCTCGCGTGCATTCCTCCCCGGCATACCGAACCTTGACCTTCCTACCGTCGAGATAGCTGTCTATTAGCCTCCTGACGTTAACCGGGCACTTTTCCTCAGCCAGTCTGACCCTTATGGCTGGCCACCAGGCGCTATCGAAGGCACCCTCTATATCCAAGGGTAGGGTAGGGTAGGTAGGGTAGGGTAGGGTAGGTAGGGTAGGTAGGGTAGGGTAGGTAGGGTAGGGTAGGTAGGGTAGGGTAGGTAGGAAGGTTGGGATTATATAAAATCTGATAGTCCTAATACCCAAAAAATACAAAAATATTTTAATTATTTCGAGATTACACGGCTAAAGAATGAGTCCAGATGATGATTTTCTTGAGATGATTTCATTACAAAATGTCAAATCGAGTTTATACACAACTAGCTGACCCCCGGGGCTTCGCTCCCGTCAACTGGCTATCTACCTACCTACCCTGCCCCTTCTCCTACCCTGCCTACCCTGCCAACCCTGCCTACCATGCCTACCCTGCCTACCCTGCCAACCCTGCCTATCATGCCTACCCTGCCTACTTTGCCTATCCTGCCTACCCTGCCTTCCCTGCCTATCCTGCCTTCTCTGCCAACCCTGCCTACCCTACTAACCCTGACTGCCATGCCTACCCTGCCTAGCCTGCCTACCCTGCCTTCCCTGCCTATCCTGCCAACCCTGCCTATCCTGCCAACCCTGCCTACCCTGCTAACCCTACCTACCATGCCTACCTTGTCTGCCCTGCCAACCCTGCCCACCCTGCCTGCCCTGTACCCTGCTAACCCTACCTACCATGCCTACCTTGTCTGCCCTGCCAACCCTGCCCACCCTGCCTGCCCTGCCAACCCTGTCTAACCTGCCTACCCTGCCTTCTCTGCCTATCCTGCCTACCCTGCCTACCCTGCCTACCCTGCCTACCCTGTCTACCCTGCCTACTATGCCTACCCTGCCTACCCTGCCTACCCTGTCTACCCTGCCTACTATGCCTACCCTGCCTTCCCTGCCTACTCTGCCTACCCTGCTTGCCGCGCCTACCCTGCCTTCCCTGCCTATCCTGCCTACCCTACTAACCCTGACTGCCATGCCTACCCTGCCTAGCCTGCCAACCATGCCTATTCTGCCTACCCGGCCAACCCCGCCTACCATGCCTACCCTGCCTACCCTGCTTACCCTGCTTACCCTGCCTAGCCAGCCTAGCCTGCCCACCCTACCTACCCTGCCTATCCTGGCTACTTTGCCTAACCTGCCTACCCTACTTACCTACTATTTTTATCTATCATCAATATTTTTCTCAGCGCACGCCAAAGAATGAATTTTATAGGCAACATTTTCCTACCTTGGGTTACATTATTGCAATTTTCTTAAGGATCTCTAATTTTTTTGAAAATTTATTATAGCCTATGACACTCAGGAATAATGTAGCTTTCTACTGGTGAAAGAATTTTCAAAATCGGTTCAGTAGATCCAGAGATTACCCCTTACAACGTCACAAACTCACAAACTCACAAACCCACAAACTTTATCTCTTTATAATATTAGTATAGATGAAATAGATGTTGTTTATTTTTGAAATAAAATGAGATAGGATTCATTTTTATATTATAAATTCGAACCCATTATACCAAAAATATCAGCGTTTTTTTTAAATTGAATTTTGATTGACTGTACACATTTTTATCTTTGAGTTGATACAGGGAGGATCATTTGACTAGTTTGACCACGAGGAAATTTAATTCCTCGTGGTCAAACCAGTTGGACTAAAAAGTTTGACTACGAGGAAGAACCGCTTTTTTTGAAGTCGGTTAAAAAAGAAATTACAAGTTTTAAGTGCATCGCTCGGGTATTTACCTACATCGCAATAACATAAACGAGAAAATAAAATAGTAACTTCTAATTACATCCACGATACGAGGGCGGCACTAAAAATTTCGGGAATCAAGGAAGTGACAACATTACTATTTAAAAATGTATTTATTGCTTTTCGAAGTATTCGCCGCGAAATTTGACACATTTTTTCATACGATGGAACCAATCATTGAAGCAACCATTCCATTCCGAAGTTGGGGTCTCCAAAATGGCCGTTTTGTAGGCGTCCACAGCTTCTTCGGGTGATGAAAATCTCTGACCACGCAATTTATTCTTTATTTTAGGGAAAGTATAGAAATCATTAGGGCTTAGGTCGGGGCTGTACGGCGGATGGTCTAATAATTCTATGTTTTCTTGCTCTAAAAACTCTTTTGTTCTGTGCGCGGTGTGAGAACTCGCATTGTCGTGATGGAGGATGATGCGGCGGTTGCAGTTCTTTTTACGGAGTTCAGAAACGACCTGTGGCAAACAAATGCTAGCATACCATTCTGCATTAACCGTTCTTTGTCACTCAAGAGGAATAGTCGCAACATGGCCGGTTTTGGAGACAAACGTGGCCACCATTTTTTTTGCAAAACTCCGTGAACGAACAATTTTTGTTGGCTTTAACTCATTTTCGAACACCCAAACTCGTGACTGGTTTTTTGTTTCGGGTTCGTACGCGTATATCCAGGATTCGTCACCTGATACGATGTTGTATACAGCATTTGAGGATCCTGCGTGGAATCTTTCTAGAATTCTGACGCACCAAGTAAAGCAAGGCGCTTTTTGCTCTTCACAGAGCGAATGCGGTATCCATCGGGCAAACAACTTTTTTACACCTAATTGTTCATGCTAATTATTTGTATTTGACTCATGCCAATGTCTAAAGTTGCCTGAATTTCGCGGTATTTCACATGTCGATCTTCCTCAATCAGCTTACGCACAGCATCAACGTTTTCTTGGGTGACTGCTGTTTTTCGACGACCTTGACGGGGATCATCACTGAGCTTGACACGTCCACGTTGAAATTCAGCAAACCAGCGATAAATTGTGGTTTTGGATGGGGCTTCATCACCAAATGCAGAAATCATCCGGTCAACACACTGTTTTTGTGTTAAACCACTTCGAAAGTCATAATAAATCATCGTTCTTGAATTTTCTCGAGTCAATTCCATTTTCTCAACGACTAAACAAGTTTGACAAAACCTTGTGACAAGACCGAGAATCTTTTTTTAAATAAATAAATGGTATTCAATTTTTAAAACCAAGTAGTTTTCAATTAAAAATATATTAATATGACAGAAACAGTGGAAATATTCCATTCCCGATACTTTTAGTGCTGCCTATGTACAGGAAGAAATTCCTAGTACGGGGGAACATTAAAAAAATTATAGGGACTATAGACCTCAGTATCTGGAATCAATTTCAACTTGCTAGGTCCATCCGTTCCTGGGAAAATCGGTGGTGACACACGGACCGACGGACAGACGGACAAGAGAGTGATCTTATAAGGGTTCCTTTTTTACCATTTGAGGTACGGAACCCTAAAAAAAACCATAATGTTTTTTATCCGTGGTGAACCAGTTAATGTTATACTAAAAACGTAGACAATTAATGGCATTTCAATTTCATTTGTATATAACTCGCTTTCAGACGCTCAAATTTAAGTAGGCTAAGATTTCGCCATTGTTCCTTGCTTTTATGTTTAACATTTTTGAATTGGTAATTGTTTATGTACATTTTGGTATTTTATTTCCAATTCTAATAACCATTGCCGGCCTAATAAAGAATTTGTACCTCCGTCGATCACAAGTAGTTCTTAGAGTTTATTTTTATCTGTGAACTGACCTTTCGGTCTTATAACGCCTAATGGCCTGATATTGCTACCGTCATAAAATTTTAACACCACGTTAAATGGCGGTCATAGGTTTTTTTTACTGATACATGAAACAGCTGAGCCTGTCCATTTTGATATAGGTGTCATCAACAAGCAATGATAAGCTTATCGGGGTGTATCCGTTCAAACACAGTTGGTATAATTCCTCCCCACCTCGCCTATGTCTCCCTGACCGAGAAGTCTTAGGTGTCTTGTTTGTATTTACTGCATACAAAATTCTTATAGCGGCATTGGTCGCTTTAATGCGCGCGCCAGAAAACTAAAGAAATTGATTTCCAACCAAGTATGTTTTATTCCTTCTTACAAATGGTTCACACCACACGGCTCCGTTCCGTCCGACGGCGTGACGTGGCGTCTCGCAGTTCGGCCAAAGTGACCGTCTTCAGCTTAACCGGGCTACCCTGTGGAGACTAATCTCTTAGCCTACCAGCCAGGCTCAAATTACTAAACCTAAGCGACAACGCTGAGGGCTACCCCATTTGGGGTCGAACCTCGGCTCAGGGCGTCGCTGGGGGGGACAGCTAAGGCTGGGTCTGATAAAGTGATTCTACCATCCGTTCGGAAAAGCCTACGTGGAGAAGAACGGACAAAAAACTCCAATGAATATCTAACTGTCACTTAACTATGGCACAGCATTACGCGGGCTGGCTTACATGATTTGACAGGGATTTCGCGGCGGGTCTCTGCGGCGAGGACGGAACGAGATCGCTCCGTTGTGTGCGGCGTGTTTTATATCCCTTCACTCGATCCGTGGTGGAGGGTAGGATGAACAATGTAACAACATGAAAATAAAAATTAAAACTGACATGTCCACAAAATAACACACTGTGAGTTGGCTTCAGGTTTGGCTGAAGTTGGACCAAAGTTTAAGCCAAAGTCATAGATTTCTAGCAAATGCTGGAGAACTCCAACTCTAACGAATGCGCGACAGTGCGATGGACAAGGTAACAGGCGGGGGCAGGGGTTGCACCATTGTGCAATCGCCAGAAAATATTGCCAAGTTTGAACTGATTTTCTTAGGGTCAGGGCTTTGGACAGATATTGCTCCTAATTTATTGACAATGGAAACTAATTAATTGGTACAATATTCTTAACAAATATTATTAAGAAAGAGAGAGTCTTTTAGGCGTGTTGGTACTCTCTGGAACCACTACACCTATTTGAAAAAATCCTTCACCATTTGATAGGAACATTATCCCAGATGGTTATAGGCTACAAATTATTATGACCCAGGCAAAGCCGAGGCGGGCAACTAGTTAGATTATACAATTACATAAATAAAAGTTCTGCAAAAAAACTTTTAAGATTAATCTGGTATGTAACTGTTTTATTTTATTTTACAGCTGCACCATTTGAAGCACTAGGAGGTACCATTGCTTCTACAGCAACCCTCTTATTTGTTGGCACAGCCTTCTGTGCTAATGCTGCTCAACCTGCAACAGGTACCGTATGCTCAATGTCCACTTGTAAGATTTATTGTGCAAGTCTAATTTAAATATTGACCAATTAATTTTAGCTTCAGGTTTCGGAAATACCTCATTTGTTACTACACCGCAGCCGAGCACTGAACTTTCTGGTTTTGACAATACCCTTGGATCAGCACCACAGTTTGGACAGGTATTCATTTTAATGTTAATATTTAACTATAGACCATTCAATTTTGGCCCAGTGACCCAGTGGTAACGACCGTGACGAACAAGTAGTAGTTTGTGGGTTCGAACCCAGGCAGGAGCTTTAATTTGTGTAAAATATTTCATCACCACTGCTCTCACCTTCGGTCGGGTCTTTATTACTGAGGATCGTGATCACTGGACCCCTTTAAGCGGACAATCTGCCTCCATCGGCTCTAAAGTTGCCTTCACCACTGAAATTTGCTTGAGGACGTAGCTTCTTTCACTTAGTCGGACCATCGTGTTGGCGACCGGCCTCGTGATCTCTTTCCTTAGATATTGACAACAATGATCAGTTTAAACTGTTATCGCCCCTTCGCATTATGTGGCCAAAATAGGGCAGGATACGCTGTAGGCATACTGTAGACAATCGGATCTTGACATCGAGTTGGAAAATGACAGAAACATTGGTGCGTTTGGCTGTCCATGTTATTCGGAGCATCCGTCTCTAGCACTATATTTCAAATGCGTCTATCCTCTGCCTTTCTCTTGCTCGGATTGTCCACGTCTCAACTCCATAGAGGATTCACTTTACATGTAAGGTTAGCAACCGCACATTGTACTTTGGCCTAGTTAGAATACTGCAAATTTTGTTAATTTATAAAATATAGTATCGTCACGTACGTATGCAAGTACGTCAGTCTTCGGCTTTTTTTTAAATTATAATATGCTTGCGCTTGACCACTATCTCACCTGATGGTAAGCGGTGATGTGGTCAACATTGTAGCATGCTTGCCTAGAAGTAACCTATTCACTCTTGACTTAAAGACCCCGAGATTGTAGCTATCGGGAAACTAGACTCCGGCAGGGCATTCCACTTCTTAGCTGTACGCATAATGAAAGTATTTACAAAACGTTTAGTGCGTATGGGTGGGATGTCCACCATGTACCGATGGCGCATCGCCGTACGTCTTGTAGTCCGATGATGAAACGGGCTTGGCGGAATTAGATCATGCAATTCCATCGCACACTCCCCGAAATGCAACCGAAATGTTCATGTAGAGTAGTCGGGTTCGGTTGGAACTGACGCTCCAGGAGTTCGGTAAAGACCTCCACTCGGTCTCCCGCTACGTATTTGAGCGCCCGTCAGTGCTTAGCAGTGGACGTACCAGAGCTGGAGTGTTCTTTAGATGGCGGCACAGCTTGTATATGGAGGTCCAGTCGTCCTCCGCGGCGTCAATGTGTTCCTGCCAGCTCGCGGCTCTAAGAGCACTCAGCTCGGCCTTCACCTTTTCCGCGAGTTTGTTCAGAGCAGTCTTCATCGTTGGTCATCGTGTATGTTGCCACTGCTTGCATAGGCGCCTCTTTTCGGTAATAAGCAGTCGGATGCGCGCTGGCAGGGGCGGCTGAAGCACTCTCTCCTGCTGCTGCGTCGTCGTTGCTGTTTCCAGTGGTTGTTGTACGCAAGCAGTGATCTAGTTGGCTAATAGGCTGAGTTGGCGTGGTAGAATCAACCTTTTCTGTGAAAATGTCCCAGTCGACAGATCGACGTGGCGCTTGAGGCTTCAGTCGGGACTGACATGTCTGACAGGACGACGAGTACTGGGTGATGGTCAGACTGCATCTCGTCCTCCAGTACCTGCTGTGTGACCTGGCAGTGCAGCCCACGGTGTACGACGATGTCTATCACGTCGGGCATGTATCTGATTGTGTCTGGCCAGTGGGTCGGCTTCTCAGGTCCAGACACCGTGTACCCGTGGGCCTCCGTGTCCGCGAAGAGTCGTTTCCCCTCATCGTTGAAGCAGTAGCTGTTCCACGCTGGGTGCTTTGCGTGGAAATCACTGGCGTGGATGGTCGGGTTTTCAGTGTTGGTAAGTAATTTTTTGAACTCCGACATGTCGAGTTTGAATATTGGAGGCTTGTAGAAATCATATATTTCTAGGTCCTCGCCGGCTACATGCAGCTGAACGACTCTTCTCTTTACAAGCACATCCAGGCCACGAAAATTAATTCCATATGCCGACCGCTAGTCCTTCGTATAAACGAGATAACTTGCACCTATCTTCAGATCCCAGGAAAGTCTCGCTTATTAGCGCCAAGTCGATGTCTTGTTCCTGTAGGAGATGACGGAGGAGTGCAACCTTACGTTTAAGGCCGCGAGCATTCCAATGGATCATCCTCAGCGACTTAGCCATGATAAAGCGTCATTAACGCCGTTAAGCCGTCGAGGAAGACCTACACGACGCCCTGGCCCTGCCTAATGGCTTTAATTAGGTCCATTGGTAGTTGTATGGCGCAGACAGTGAAATTCTTGTTTCTGTTTGTGTTGTGTTCAGTCTCCGTTTGAGTCGGCATTTGATTGGCCGTCTTTGTTTGGCTAGCGCGGCCTGATTGGCCGGAGTGGGCGGTGGCACTGGTGTGAACTGTGGCTTAACTTCTGGCACCGGTGGCACTGAGCGGGTCCACGCTTGCCACGCCATGCCTCTTTTCTGATCAAACACGTTCTCTGTCTTGTTTAGCACCGCGTGGAACATGCATCCAGGTCGTTCCTGGCGCGCGTTAATGTGCCTGACGTATTCTGGCTCGTAGCCCAGGCTACGGAGCTCCTCCTCAATCTCCTGTGGCTCTGTATCTGGTAACAGCCGCCTAATGGCCACCTTAAGCTTCTTTTTGGCCTGCAGAGAGTACGCAAACCAGGCCCGGAAATGAGTCGCCAAGTTGGGCAGTTTTTGTACCACAAGTGGCGGGTAGCGCGGGCTCTTCTTTTTTGTAGTTTTTCCCCGTTATTTCCTGTGGTGGCCAGGGTGGGGGCTGCTTCTGGGTTAGGGATGAGTGTAGGTACATCATCATCACTTACCCCAGTTGTATTCTTCCTGTGAGCTGTGGAGGCGGTGGATGCCCCTGGCGACGGGGTGCGTCGCACTGCCTCGGCGAATGTAGGCGAGTTTGCGCTCTGTCTATCGGTTGCCAGCGGGTGTTGCGAGCTGAGACAGTAGCGCTTCGCCTCTTCTGCCAATTCCGGGCTCCTTCGTCTCCTTAGTGCCCTACCCCCCAGCTGCAAAACTATATCCATGTCTATGGGTGGGTTAGGTGATGTCGGTGTGTCGAGATCTTGTTCTGCCCTGCGCCCATATGATGCAAGCGAGGTGCTTGACCCACTTAATGTCGATTGGCCAGATCGTAAAGCGGGGGAGTCGTATGCGGAAGTGCGGGGGGGTGCAGGCGAGCCGGGATTGGCCGCTGTACCCACTAGTGTCACCATCTGATGGCGTAGTTCCCTTCTTATACGTGGGTCGCGGGTAGCAGGACGCACCTCTGTTGTTGCCGAGCCCGACAGCAAGGGTCTGGGCGCAGGTGGTGCGGTGTGTGGTGCCGACATACTAGCCGTGGCTGTAGGTGGGTCACCTATAGGTGCTGGGGCACCTGTAGGTGCAGCACTTTGAGGCGCGCGTAGTTAGTTGTAGGTCGCGGCTCGGCGGTGAGGGTGCGCGAGGCGCGTTTGTGCGCATAGTTATTTGCGCAGAATATGCATGCATAGCGCTTGCATGGGTGCTACGCGGCTGCTGGGTTGTAGGTCGAGGTCGGTGAGCACCTGAGTGGGTTGAACTTTGTTCAATGTGGGTAGTTGGGAGAACCGTGGAAAATTTTGATTCCGGCGTTTTTTACCAAGGGATTGCGGCTTGCGGGTACCGGATTTTTCACTGGCAGGCACTGTACCTACTTGATGGTGACGTGGGTGAGGCTGGAGAGTCGGTGGCAATCTGCCTACCTTGTCGCCTTACCTCGCTGTCGTGCTGGCTGCGACTGATTCCTGCTGCCTGGTCTCCGGTCATCATGATCACCAGATTGGGGAGCGAGGACGTCTGGTCAATCGGTGGGCGATGTCCTTGGTGGCTGGGGACGCCGCGACCCCAAAACCATGAAAAACTATGGGCTAGATTTTCCGCGACCGCAACAACGACTTTGCGTAAGGAAAAGCCGGGCAGCGACGAAGTCCGCCCTAGTTGCCTCGAACAGAGAGAGGGTAGACAATTGGCTATCCGTGCAGGGTTTTTATGCGATGACGATATGTACGTGTGCACAAGACCGGTAACTAGGACACTCCGTGTCTCAGTCTCCAAGAGGTCCGGACTTAATACAAAAACCGCTAAGCGCAAAAAATAGCGCCCCTCTCTACCTAACGGTACTCGGGTAACGGTACCGCAGGAAGGCTGATTTTATCTAACTAATCTTACTTAAATTTACACAAACTATACATTTCCTTAATCTACATACTTAATTCTACCTAGGAAAAATATAAAAGGTGTAAAAAGTCAAAACATACATAATCATATCAAATTTTCTCTAAATCATATGTGTACGCCCACTCTAACATACGTCACGTAAGGCCGCAGTAATGTTAAGGGTGTGACAGTACATGAAAGTATAGATAAGATAAGTTAGTTAGAATATGATAAGTTAACGGACCTACTAAGACCTTACAGCCTAACAGTCCCTACGACCCTAAGACCTATAAGCCCTACAGCCCTAACCTACCATATACAGGGGTTGAAAGCGGTAACGGTATAAGGGTATGGTACCGGTATAGAATTACGATACAGCTTCGATTTAAATGTAGAACCAAAACGGTTGAGAATTACGGTTGTGGTACCGTTAATTAAAGAATTATGCATATATTTTTTACGGTATCGTTAAACCTATATATTACTAATACCCTTACCGAAATAATTTCGGTGCCGAAAAAAATTATGCGACGAAGAGCGAGCGCGATGAACTTAATCTAATCTAATTAGTTTTTGACTTATTTTAGTCAAGTCGAGTTTTGCGGTTTTTCGTCCCGAACTAAATTAAGTTGGTCCATTTAATTACGTTCAGACAGACAGACGCGGTGTGTGACTTTATTTTACAACATTTGTTTTGTCAGAGATACATAAAATTTAACAATCGCGACACCGAGTCCGTAGATAATTATTTGATCTCATCAATCGAAAATGAAGATATACTCATGGATATCGAAGAAGTGAGCGAAGATGCTGTAAAAATTAATGACGATCTTAGTTGACGATGGGGCACGCTTGCCTAGAAGTAACCTATTCGCTCTTGACTTAAAGACTCCCAGGTTGTAGCTATCAGTTTCCTGATACAGACAGAGATATATACAGACAGATACAAACTCCAGCAGGGAATTCTACTCCTTAGCTGTACGCACAATAAAAGTATTCCCAAAACGCTTTGTGCGTACGGGTGGGATGTCCACCATATACCGATAAAGCATCGCCGTTTGTCTTGTAGTCTGCTGATGGAACGGGCTAAGCGGACTATAACTCCCCGAAATATAACCGATAAAAAACCGACAGATTGGCAACTCGGCGACGATGTTCAAGGCTCTGGAGCCTTGACTCGACCAGTTTGTCATTGCCGATGAGCCTCTTGGCCCGTTTTTCTATCGACTCAAGTGCATCAAGCTGGTATTTGGCAGATCCGTCCCAGAGATGAGAGCAGTACTCCAAGCATGATCGAACTTGCGCTTGATACAAGTTAAGCAGCTGTTCTGGCATGTAGTACCGTCTTACCTTCGCAAGAACCCCCAACTTTTTAGCGGCCAGCTGAGCCGTTGCCTCAAAGTATGGACCAAAATTGAGGGTCGATGTCAACGTAATGCCAAGAAGCTCAAGATGGTCCGTTATCGGAACGGTCACACTCCGGAAAGAAGGAGTCGGGTGGAATTGGCTCTTTTTTGCGGAAAAATGATGCCTGGGTCTTAGCAGCATTGAAACTGACCAGATAGGCATCGCCCCATACGGAGACTGCCTTCAAGGATAGGTTCAAGCGCTTAACCATAGCCTACCGGTGAGAGCTGTTTTGAGGCCCAGTAGCCCGTGCGTCAGACACGTACCTCTCAGCAATAGTGCTGTCGTCTGCAATTTTTTGCAGATCGTTTATATGGAGCAAGAACAATGTTGCTGAGAGCACCGACCTCTGAGGAACCCCGGCATCAATATCCAGTTAGCTAGACGAGCAGCCATCTATGACCACTCGGATGGACCGATCCCTCAGGAAGTCCGCAATCCAAAGACACAAACCACTGGGTAGACCGAATGAAGGAAGTTTATCAATGAGGTTTTCGTGCCAGACCATGTCGAGATGTCGAGGGAGATGGCAAGCGCTTCTCCGTGTCTCTCGGTGGCCTCACTCCAGATGTGAATGGCATACGCTAGAAGATCCCCAGTAGACCAATTTCGGCGGTAGCCATATTGGCGGTAACTGAGGATGTCGTTACCTTCTAGGTATACCAGGCACTTACAATTGAGCGCCCGTTCCATACTCTTACAGAGGATGGACGTTACTGAGATGGGTCTGTAGTTGGCCGAGTCAGCCCGACTGCCCTTTTTTGGGCACAGGCTGAACGTTGGCTTGCTTCCAAGCATTCAGTACTTTTCCAACGTCTAACGAAAGGCGACATAGGCGTGTAAAGATCGGAGACAGGTCAGGCGCACAAGTTCTGAGTACAATTGCTGGTATCCCATCAGGGCCACTGGCCTTGTTCACGTCGAGATTACGCAGAATCCTACGATCGTCTTTTTAGTGTATGCGAATTGCCGACATGATCGTCTCACATCCATCAGATTAGCAGGGGGCCGCGTGTCTCACGAATTGAGACATGAAGACTCCGCAAAAAGAGAGGCAAACAAGTTTGCTTTCTCCTCAGCAGAGTGGGCCAGCGACCCGTCGGGTTTCAGCAGTGATGGTAGTGAGGGGCGGCAAAAGTTCGATTCCTCCGATTTAGCAAAACGCTATACTACCTGCCGGGTATGAAGCAAGTTTGTTCCCTATCCGGCTAATGTGAATTCCCGCATTGTCGAGGCGGGGAGGCTCAGTAGCCGTGGCTTGGTCACTTTGTTGGTATTTTAGGAGGTGGACGCTCTTTGCTTTTTAGGCTCTGCACTTTTACCTCTTGTACCATAATCAGTAGTGTATGCTGGGAAACCAAGTCTTCTCCTGGCAATACCTTGCAATTCTTGACGTGATGCATGCTGTTACGTCTGACGAGAAAGTAATCTATTTGGGTTTTGTGGTTACCGCTTTTGTAAGTTATCAGATTTTCGTCTCTTTTATGGAACCAAGTGACTCTCCCTCGTTGTTGGTACTCCCGAAACCCCAACCGCCGTGAACTCTTTCATAAATCCCTTTCATTCTGCCCACATGTCCATTGAAATCCCCTCCAACTATCAATTCCTCATGCACAGGGATGGTCATCAAGGCTGTATCAAAATTCTCTCAAAACTTCTCTTTCACCGTTTCATCACATCCTACCTGCGGCGCATACACACTAACTACATTCAACATCACATTCTCTAACATAACTTTCACAACTATCAATCTATCATTAATCCTTTTTACCTCCATCACGTTTTCTTTCAAATTACTATCTAACACTATTCCAACACCATTTCTTTTTCCGTCACTTCCACAGTAGAAAAACTTGTATCCTTCACCTATTTCCCTCGCTTTGGTTCCCCTACATTTAGTTTCTTGTAAACAGGTTACATTTATTCGTCTTCTTTTTAATACATCCGCTAACTCTCTGGCCCTTCCAGTCATAGTCCCAACATTCCAACTTGCATACCTCAATCTTATTTCCTGAGCTCGCTTCTTACGTTGCCCCCGCCCGGGGTGGTGCAACAACCCTAGTCCATTTCCCACCGGAACCGGGTGCTGCCCCTGCGCGTCGCCTGTGGGGTACGCCCTAATCCTATCGCGCATTCCATTTATGCCAATCATGTTGCAGAGGGTTTGGCAAATATTTTACGGTCGGCCGCCAGCCTGACACCAAATGGGAATGCTGTTGTTGGTGGTTTACCCGCCACGAAGTGGCTGGCAGAACGGTAACTATGTCTCCTACCGTCGCCCTTAAGGCCTTTCACTATCCCTAACTGCCTCGCCACCGAAGGAGGATTGCCATTGCGGCCGAGACAGATCCTGTGCGCAATGCAGGAAGCAACTGTAAGACTTAAGTGCCAAAACACTTAAGCCCCCTCTCTACCAGGTTTAGCCCACGAGTCGACGTGGTTACGACGTGGACGTGTGGCCACTGCGTGCAAAAAGCTACTTGGAGCCACTGGTGAGAGTTTGTAGGCTGTCAACGATTTTAACTAAACCTTCCGCCGCCTTAAAAAGGCCGATTGGCTGAAATTCGACGCTAACATCCTACTACACCCCAATCTTCTCTAAATATATCTATTTATATGCAAAGTGTTAGAATTGTAATGATTACTGGTCTATTTTTTTCTACTTTTTGTTTCCTATTCTTTTGGCTTCCTGTATATCCTTGCGATCTAACTTTACAGTGAAGAGCTCATTTATGCAGCTGACCAGAATACTCTCCAAGTTGGAGTACGTTTCTGTTTTTTCCTACAGTCCAAAAAGTACAATTTTCCTCAGTCTTGCTTGTTTTTCAAGAAAATATAACCTCTTTTCTTGGCTCTCTAGTTTATCCATGAGGATGTCATATTTCTCTTCCCATTTTTTGAACTTCTCGTCCAATATACTGTTGATGTTACGCGTTACTTGCTCTGCCACCTTTTCACCGTTTTCTTGAATCATGGTTTTCTGTGCGTCTAGTTCATTTTGAATTTTTCGGAGTGCACTCAAGACTTCATCCATGTTTATGGCTTGTTGATTTAATTATAGGCAGGGACCGAAAACCCTTATAAATTACGATACCGGTATCGAAGAATTTTGGTAACCTCTACGATTTAGGTAACCGCTATCTGGGTAACCCAAGAAGAAGAAACAGGTTACCTTTATTTAGGTTACCGTTTTAATACCGGTTACCTAAAAAGGACCTTGATTAGAAAGAAACAGAATATCGCAATGCCGACAATTTGTTGGCATTAGAAAATACATTACCAGGGAGATCGTCGTGCGTGCTGTAGTACGTGTGTGTGCGTCTGTACGCAAGTCCTGTTTACGTTAATTTAGTACGCCTTTTTGCGGCGTATTTGAGTTAAAGTAAAAAAGGAAATGGACAAAGGTTAAGATAGTCAGATAATATTACATTGTAAATTGGTAAATGGAGGTTATCTTTTCTCTCATCATAGAAATCAACTCGGTAGTTTGTTTATTTAACTTGCGGAGAAACGTACACGCCCGTTTTTCTAATAGTGGGCAGCACTTCCTCGTAAACAAAGCGCTTATCTTTTTGCTTGAA
This sequence comes from Orthosia cruda, assembly GCA_964057195.1. NCBI lineage: Eukaryota > Metazoa > Arthropoda > Insecta > Lepidoptera > Noctuidae > Orthosia > Orthosia cruda. The sequence goes on along the minus strand of OZ059833.1, from coordinate 17,632,431 downwards.
ATTTGTTTAAGCGCGCTAGCAGAGTACCTACACTTTTGGTATTAAAACATTATCATGAAGTGTTCGAACATTTCATGAAATGATTGTATCATGATGTGGTCAGCATAGGCACCCTAATTGCGTAATACACGATCAATCATAATCTGTTTCATTTCGACAGTTCAAAAACTTTCATTTATCGTAAAATAAAATACATAGTTAGATGTACCTACACTTTTTGTATTAAAACATTATCATGAAGTGTTCGAACATTTCATGAAATGATTGTATCATGATGTGGTCAGCATAGGCACCCTAATTACGTAATACACGATCAATCATAATCTGTTTCATTACGACACTTCAAAAACAATTTATCGTAAAATAAAATACATAGTTAGATTACCCGCCAGTAGAGCAGTTGATGTCGCTTTGTTTTTGTTGTGCATCATGGCGGCGGTATGAACCAAATCAAACAAAGTAGGGAGACCACGCAAAAAAGTCGATAGACTTTTATTGGATTTCCAAATATGATAATTGTTATGGAAAGCGACCAATTTGGAAGTAACACTCGCTCGGCGCACCCGCGGGTGGTTACACTTCTTACCTAACCCATTTGGTCGGGGTGCCACAGGCGACGTGTTTTTATTTTAATCATATTTTATAGTGCTTACACACGTTCGGATTTGGTCCGGCCGGACCACGGATTTGTGGGCGGAGTTAGTCCGGCCGGACCATATCCGAGCGTGTGTAGAGTGGTCCGCCGGACATTATTATTATTAATTGAGTCTGTCTCGGTCCGCTTGTTTTCCCGTCGGATATGGTCTGCTCCGGACCAAATCCGGACGTGTGTAGGGTTGTCGGCTTGTTTGGCCGTACCAACTACGACTAGTCATCAGTGTTGCCGATGTTCGTGGTCTGGATTACCAAAAATCCTGACTGAAAAGATTATATATAGTAAAAAATTTGTATCTCGTTTTACTAGGGTAAATAAAATATAACTTAGATTTAATTACTTTTTATTAGAACTTTAAATATTTATATAGTTATTAAATCGTGAGTTTTCGGAATTCTTGAGGTCATACATGTTTACAATAAACAACTTTCTGAAATGGGGTAAATGTTCAAATGAGCCACTATCTCGTTTTAGAATGAATCGTGTCTTCAAAAACAGCAAAATTTGCAGCATTACAAGGGACAATCGGTTTCGTTAGGAATGCATGAAATATTATTTATGTCCCTAAAAACCCAACATGGAAATTTTTACCCAAGTTTGGACGCAATATCCCTAAGTTGCCAACCCTGTGCCGTCCGGTCGGTCCGCCGAGCCAGGTTCGAGCGTGTGTAAGTGAGGACGGATTTGTGGGCGGAGTCAGTCCGGCCGGACCAAATCCGGACGTGTGTTAGCACTATGAAGTGTTATGTTGCATTTCACGGAGCACATGGCACCCCAACCAAATGGTTTTTTGTGAATACATACAGTGCGTCCATTATCACTTGCCCCGTGAAGCGATTGGTATCACTGTTATTATTAATATAAATAGTTTAAATATTGAAACTAAGGCGTCAAACTGACGAGCAGCACTTTGTGTCGACTAAGCGAACTTCAACTGTCGACAGAGGCAACCGCAGCTGTTGACAGAAGCAACTGCTACTGTCGACAAAAGCACCTGCTATAATCTGTCTAAGCATGGCAAGCCATGGTGCCAACGTGAAGGCAAGGGAAAAGTTAGGTTAGGTTAAGACGGGCTGGTGTCCGCAACTCCACGTCTAAGCGCGTATTTTGCGTATACAGTCTGAACTACGAGGATAGTATTGCCAAAAAACGCCAACAAAAAGAAGTGTGACTCCGGTTATACGAAAACTGATGTTATTTTGTTATCCATTCTGCTGATGAATTGAAGAATATGGAAAATTCAAATAAACCACTGATGCAGATATCTACTACGTTGAATCCAGATGCATCTACTCCAATTAAATTCAAATGCCTCTGCTCCAGATTTTTCTTCTGATCATTCATAAAAACAAATGAAAGATAACGGAAACGTGCCAAACTCAGTACACTTAAATGGTTATCATCATATCTAAGTAATAGACAACAACGCGTTACTATTACTAAAATGGATACAAGTAACAATTTGACATCTCACTATTCTGCTTTCAAATTCAATAAACAAGGCGTCCCACAAGGAAGTGTACTGGGCCCTATTTTATTCCTATTGTATATAAATTCTATCATTACTATAACTAATCATAAATGTATACTATTCGCTGATGACATCTCTATTATTGTGATATCTGATAAAAAAAGTCATATAATTACAGACCACGAGACAGAAATTAATAATGTTATTGAAAGTTTGATAAAATGGCTAAAGGAAAATAACTTATCCATTAATCTAAAAAAGTCCGTTTATATACAATTAAATAAATCAAATAATGCAAAACACAATATTAAAATGAATATACATAGAATTCAAGAAGTAACGCAAACAACATTTTTAGGAGTAACCTTGGATCAAGACATCAACTGGAAAGCACATGTTGATACAGTATCCAAACGAATTAATAAGCTTGTATATGCACTGAAACAGATAAGAAATATAACAAACATTAAAACATCTATAACAACATATCATGCATATGTTGAATCAGTGCTACGCTATGGCTTAATTATGTGGGGAAACAGCATTGATCAAAATAGAACATTTGTCGCACAAAAGAGATGCATAAGAGCATTATGTGGCCTTAAGCCCGACGAATCTTGCAGGCCGATGTTTAAGAAACTTGATTTGTTACCGCTACCGTCCCTTTATATTTTTGAAATTTGTTTGTTTGTGTGGAGGCATAGGGAATTGTTTGCGAAAGCAAGCGATATGAATTCTCGCAGCAGGCGCGACCCCTACAGGTGTTGTGTTGGATGTCCTTCCAAGGCTTGCAAAATATAATAAAAGTTGTATATTTATGTGTGTCCAGGTATACAACAAAATACCAAATGAATTAAAAACATTAAATACAAGAATGTTCAAGCATAAATTATATAAATGGCTCTCTGCTAATAGTTTTTACAGTGTTAAGGAGTTCCTGGAATATAAAATCGCATGAATACTAATTGTTTCGTTATGCATGTACTTTTACAATTTGCACGCTTATATCTATTAAGCAAAACATGTTTGTTCACATTATTTACATTACCATCTTTTATACCATGTTTTTAGCAAATAAATAATTATGATTATGATTATTATGATTAAAGTATGGAAGATGACAAGATGGCGAAACCTTTGTGCAAATTAGTCATAATATGTTTCTTATTACAGGACTTCTGGCCAAATATTCAAACGCCACTTGATCTCGAGATGCCGCTGAAGCCCTATTTATACAAAGTTTATTGCTACAGGCAATAAACTTGCATCTTATAAAAAGGGCTTAAGTCAGTTAGAGACAGCAAGAGACTTAACTTAAAATTGAGTAGCGTTTTAATATTTGGGCATTAGGTGCCAAAGCTTGACAAAACTAAATAAAAAAGTACTATATGATTTCTGATCTTTTTCATCATGTCAACCAGGAAGCAAATGTTCAATAATGTCAGATACAAGATCAATTCGGTGAAAACCGGTCGCGATCACCGCATGGTAAGAGGCACATTAAACATTAATATCAAGCTTGAAAGGTCTCGACTGATGAAGTCTACGCTCCGTCCAGCACAGATCCAGATCCAAAACCCCAACACCTTTCAGCTCGAACACCAGAATCGTTTCAAGTGCCTGAGCTCCGTGGACGAATACAGCGATAGGTTTGTGGCAGCTGTCCATGCGGTCGGGTCTAAGTTTTCTAGGCCCGCCGTACAGATAGGAACAAAATGATCTCTGATACTACTCTTAAGCTCATGAAAGAGAGGCGTGAGATGATCTTGCAGTCTTCAGACTATGCGTTGAAATACCGGCAGCTAAATAGACGGATCTCAAAGTCCTTGAAAAACGACCTCCACCGCTTTCATGCCGAAAGTATTAAAGACACGATTGAGCGGCATAAGGGCTCCAAGGTCTATGCAAGAGATCTGTCTACTGGGCAATTGGGCAGCGCCAGCTTACGAAACTGAAGACCGATGATTGCAGTATCGTAACCGCCAAACCGGAGCTTCTGAAGAAGATCGAGAGATTCTATGGGCAGTTGTACACGTCAACCAGTAAACCCGTCGCGAATCCAGCAAATGACCTTAGAGCTAGATTGACCCGATACTATCCAAAGACCTTACGGACGTCAGCCTATATGAGATAAGGTTGGCTCCTAAACAGCTTAAGAACAACAAGGCACCGGGTGATGACGGAATTACGGCCGAACTCCTGAAGGCGAGTGGAGAACCAGTAGTAGGCCCTTCAGAAACTGTTTAATTCCTTCATACTTGGGGGAAAAACGCTACAGGTATGGTGCTGGGGTGTGATGGTACTCTTCTTCAAGAAGGACGACAATGCCCTACTGAAAAACTATAGGCACATCTCACTTCTTAGTCATGTCTACAAGCTGTTTTCAAGAGCCATCACGAATCGTCTCAAGCGCAAGTTTGACGATTTCCAGCCTCCCGAACCAGCCGGATTCCGTAAAGGCTTCAGCACCGTAGACCACATACATACGCTGCGGCAGGTAATACTTAAGGCCGAAGAGTACAACCTGCCTCTTTGTTTAGCGTTTGTGGACTACGAGAAAGCCTTCGAAACGATCGAGACTTGGACTGTATTTCAGTCTCTCCAACGGTGCCAAATTGACTACCGGTACATCGAAGTGTTTGTATAAAAACGCCACCATGTCAGTTCGACTTCAGGATCAGACCTCGAAACCCGTCCTTCTGCAGCGAGGTGTTAGACAGGGAGATGTCATATCTCCGAAAATATTCACCGCTGCACTGGCGGATGTCCTCAAGGTTCTGGACTTGAGAGGGCTAGGCATCAACGTCAATGGTGAGTACATCACACACCTTCGGTTTGCCGACAATTTAGTGGTTATGGCTGAGACCATGGAGGCCCTCAGTACAATGCTCGATGACCTCAGTAGAGCTTCCAAAATAGTGGGTCTTAGGATGAACATGGACAAAACCAAGGTGATGTTGAATGCCCATAATACACCCACTCCTATCAAGACCGGAAAATTAATTAAGATCACAAATATTTAGCCACATCATGAAGTAGTCGTGCGTCTAACCACATCATGAGCGTTCGATGTTCTATTTCATGAAATGGCCGAACATCTTCATAAAATGATCAATTCTAAGATCTGGCCACGCTCTGTGTTCTGTTTGACTACCTTCATTTGCCCGAAAGCATAAATTAAAACAATTTAATTAAACGTTAGCCACAGCCACAGACAAAATAAAAAAAAACAAGACACAGCGATGCGAACGATATAGTGAAGAATGCCAAATCTACGCGCGCGATTCGTTCTACTAAACTCAGTTTATGCAAATACAGCGTTCAGATTGGTAGTTTCTCAGCGGTACCAACCAATCAGAACGCTAAACGCGAAATTTGTATTTATTTATTTTTGTAGGGAAAACTAACAGTAGTATACTAAAAATATACAAAGTGTCTTAAACATATGAATTAACAAATATACACAAGTAAAACAAACTGATTAGCAAAAGTAATTATAGTCGAAGATATAGATAGAGAAGCTACTGTTCATCCATAAATATTTAGATTATGTTAGTTCTAAAGGTATATTTGCTTACAAATAATATGACAATTGCACAAAATAGCTTATTTTATGTGTCGACTAAACGGTGGGTGACACATTTTTTTTTGCTTTCTGGCCATTTCTAAGTATATTAATAATATGTTTTATCTATAATTTACCAAGCCAACAAAACTATCCAACACAAACCACACTTGCTTCGCTAGCAAACTGAGAGACACGTCGCCGTGCCAGCCAGAGCCGTGATTGGTCGGCGTTCGCCGGCACGCGCGGGTATACTCGACTATTTGACACACACACAGGCGATGCGCGCTCTTTAATATTTTGACTAATGCCGACGGACGGCACGTGTAAGATAGAGGTAATTTTTATTTCGGTAACCGGTATTAATAAAGGTTGTTATTAATATTTAAAAATTAAGGTAACCTTTTAAAATACCTGTAACTAACCGAAACAAACCGGTATTATTCATACCGGTTTCGGTCCCTGATTATAGGTTTATAAATAATAAAATTGTAAAAGGTGCTTGTTTTGGTAATAGTACAGACCTCTAGTGGCGCGCCACCGTAATGATAACATAAATTTTAGATTCGTTCGATCGGTGAGTGACGTTTGGTATGTGTCGACGTAGTCCTCGCAACTTTCAAAAGGTGGCGCTGAGTACATATCCAGGTCAAATTTATACAGCGGATTTAATTATTTATGTATTATTTAATTATGTTATATCGTCCTGTATCAAAACGTGTATGTTTATATGTCCACACTCATCACAGCTTCACAAAACAATTTACTAGTTATTATTTCGGAGTGAGCGCGAGGTATCTCTAAGTGATGCTTTTTTTTTCACTCGTGTTATTTCACTGTTTAGCGTTTTTGCACTTGTTAACTGTTCAGTGTCCACAATGTACTTTGCGTCTTTTAACCACTTTTACTTCTTTTCACTCGGTTTGTGCACTTATTTTATTTAATAACGAAAATAATACGGAGTACGATGTAAACTGTCTGTGTTTTTAACATAATCAATTAAAATGATCAAGTGTTTTTTTGTTGACTGGTGTAATAAAAAGAGAAAAATTAAAACGTAATAATAAAAGTGAAAAACAATATAACTACGCGACTAAGCTTTCTATGCTAACCGTACTTATCAAGTGACAGTTGAGAGTTCGAGGTCATTGACGTCATAAATATATTTGTCTATGATTGACGTGGACTTTCTTATTGGAAACGCATAGTATGATCCACAGAGCAACTTATATATGGTACGATCTCACAAGATTTATTATACACTTAATATTTAGATATTATTTATGGTATAGCATTGTTTAGGTGCTTAATTGGAAGTTTTAATTTATCATTTGAATTTATATGTGTCACAGATCCCTCTCTATTTTTATACCACTTTTCTCTTTCCCTTGTTAGATTCCATTATCCCGGGCAATGAGATAGAAATAAAATTGAATAATATCTGAACATGCTTTAAAAAAATATCACTCGTCGCAACACGACCGGCAGATGTGAAACCATCGACCACATAGCCACTAGACGCCTAATGCTTGATCTAATACATCAAAACAATTCTGTCAACTAGCTAAGGTATGAGGAACGGGACGACTGCGCTCTGATTGGTCCCTTACCAAGGTCATACGCCTCATTAAGGTTGGGACAGGTTTAAATAAAACGATTATAGTTTAGGTATCGATATTTTTAGATAAATAGTATTTGCACTTATTTTTTTAAATTAATATTACCTTTTGTATTATTAATTATACGGCGTTTAACATTTTAGTAATAACATAAAATGTTAAAACTAAAAAAAAAACAAAATTCTAAAGGCTACTTTTTTCGGTTGTTGGTTCTTAAATATAGTAATACTAAATATAAGTAAAAAAACGTAATCAAAAAATCGTTTCACAATTAACAAACTATTCAATTTAATGTGTTTATTTGTAAGGTTTCTAGTTCTATCGATAACAGATTTGGTCAAAGGATTTGATGCATCACTAGTTTTGTTTACGAAATTATAGAGGAGAAGAGATAGCGAAAAAAATACTTTAAAAAGAAAGAGACGCAAACATGCGGTGGGCGTTTTCACCTACAAACTTGACCAGTATAATATGAACTCCGATAAATAATATCAGAAAATAAATCTAATTATGTTTATGTAACTATTAATTTATCAATTAAATATTATGCCAATTTTTCCGGCAACTCGAAGTCTGGCTGTTGTTACCATACTAACGTATTGTACAAGAGGCCATTATAATATTTATTTCATCATTTTTTTATTGATTGACGCGGAAGTGTTTACGGCTCACAGAAGTGGTCGCTACTAATTCGAAATTGTCGTGTGGCGAGCTGTATTACCTGTATATGATCTTTTTAGTCATATGTGTTGACAGACATCGCTCGCCTGTTATTAGGCGTCTAGGGTGTGAAACATTGAAACCTTAGTGCGTAGAGACAGAGCGTCGCCACGCCTACAGCTGGTCAGACCGCCGCCGCATTACATGTTTCACATCAAAAATAATATTATGTTTAATTGAGATTTGCTTATTATTGTATTTGTTGATTTTCCCATCAATTTAAAAACTCTTTCCTGCCAGCGGCTTCGCCCGCACGAAAGTTGAAACTTATCCACCGGGAACATACTCCCGAGATAAAAAGTATTCAATGTGATAACACTTATGATGCATAGGCTAACTATATTACTGTAAAGTTTCATCAAAATCCGTTCAGTACTTTTTCGTGAAAGAGTAACAAACATCCAACCATACTTTTACAGTAGGATAGCAGGCTCTTAAGACTTTGACTTTTTCAGAATTGCCAGACGCAGTGCGACTACAGGTTAGAGTGCGGCCATGTGTGCGGGCGCAATCGTCACCTGACCGATGATCCGAACCATGAGAAAGTGAGTTGTTTGATTATTGTATCCATTGTCTTCATCATTTCAGCCGAAAGACGGTCCACTGCTGAACATAGGCCTCCCCCAAGCGTCGCTCATTGACCGATCCTGTGCGTCTCGCATCCAGCGGATTCCGGCAATCTTAACCAGGTCATCGGTCTACCCAGTGAGAGACCTTCCAACGCAGTGCCTTCCGGTTCGTGGTCGCCACTGCCCACTATTATAGTTATATCTACATAGTTAGAAATACGTCTATAAGTTATATAACATACACTTTAAATACCGTATCCAGAATTAAAAAAAACAGTAAATTTTAGTTATTAAAACTGAAAATTAAAATAGGTGTAAACAAAGTGACTTCGAATGGTGGATTAATAGAGTGACCGCTATTTTAGTATACAGTTTCATCAAAATACTTTCAGTAGTTTTTGCGAGTAAGAGTAATAAACATCCAAACTTTCACAGTAGAATAGCAGGATCTTAAGACTTTGACTTTTTCAGTACATATGCCGCAAGCCTTGCGCACGATCCAAAGCTGGTTGCGTAGCCGACCTGCTAGGAGACCGCGGGGACCATCAATGCAGGAAGCTTTGCTACGAAGAATGCGATGACTGCAACATTCAGGTGCGTGTTTTACTTAATCAAAGGCTATATACTGACGAAGGAAAAAAACAGCCGCACGGGTCGATCTTTAAAGAAAAACAGCCCTTGCCAAAGTCGGTCCATGCATGGGTGACCATCTTCACGTAGCGAGGTTAAGCCGTTGGTTCCGGCTATCATTTAAAGATTTTTGACAGTCGTTACGGATATTCAGAAGCCCGGAAATCTGACTCCAGTCTTACCAAGGAGTATCGTGTTACCCAGTTACTGGGTTGTGGAGGTCAGATAGGCAATCGCTCCATGTAAAACTCTGGTACTCAGCTGCATCTGGTTAGATTGGAAGCTGACCACAAGATAGTTGGGAAAAGGTTGGCAGATTGATTGACTGATTTTGAAAAGTCTTTATTAATACATCAATCCAACAATCTTTATTAATACACTAATCCATCTATCAATCAATCTTTATTATTACATCAATCCATCAATCAATCAATCTTTATTAATCCATCAATCAATCAATCTTTATCAAACCATCAGTCAATCCATCTTTATTAATGCATCAATCCATCAAACAGTCAATCTTTATTAATCCATCAATCAATTAATCTTTATTAATACATCAATCCATCAATCTTTATTAAAACATCATACCCAGAAGAAGCCTGTTTACTCTATCTTTGAAGAGATTCGGGTTGAATGAGTTCGGAAACACAGACGCAGGTAGTGAGTTCCATTCATTCGCTGTGCGCATTATGAAGGATGTTTGGAAGCGCTTGGTGGAATGGCAACAAGGTAAGGATGGTAACTTGCAGTGCGTCTAGATGTCCGATGGTAGAAGGGGGCTGGTGGGATGAGGTCGTGGAGTTCTTGAGCACACTCACCGAAATACAGTCTGTAAAAAAACACGCCTGTGTTTTGGTGGCGTTAAATGAGACCAGATTGTCATCACCCCACTGGGAGACAAGGCTTAAGGTCAAATCTGTCCGATCTACCATAGTCTCTCTCAAGGAACGAACTTCATCAACGCTGGTTCTTGCGCTGGACAGGTATCTCTCTGAAATAGTACTGTCATCTGCGTACCCAACAATACCAAGCTGAAGTAGGTCATTGATGTGCAGCAGGAAAAGAGTTGCAGAGAGTTCAGACCCCTGAGGAACTCCGGAATCAATAGTCATAAGGTCAGAGGAGCAGCCGTCTATGACTACTCGGATCGACCGTTCGCAAAGGATGTCTGATGTCCAGCTATAAAAACCAGCGGGGATGCCATACGCAGGAAGCTTACTGAGTAGACTTGCGTGCCAGACCCTATCAAAGGCCTTCGAGATATCCAGCGATACATCAAGTGCTTCGCCGTGTCTCTCGATGTCTTCGCCCCAGCAGTGCGTGACATACACAAGAAGATCGCCAGTAGACCGTCCCCGGCGAAAGCCATATTGACGGTCACTGAGGAGATTATTGTCTTCAAGGTAGGTCAGCAACTTATTGTTCAGTACCCTTTCCATAACTTTGCACAGAATGGAGGTGTTGGCGATTGGACGGTAATGGACAGGGTCTGCACGGTTGCCTTTTTTGGGCACTGGTTGCACATTTGCAAGCTTCCAGGACTTTGACATCAACATTTTTGTTGATAAATTAAAGTCGACAGGCAATACAGTGTATCCTAGCCTATTAGGGTAAGACGTCAAATAGCGAGGCTATTATCTTTTACTTTAAACTGAGACATAAATAGTATGTCGAAGTCATGTACTGTAGTTGATATTAGTAGTAATACTAATTTTCTCAAAAATGGTATGTAATATTGCCATAACATCTCTAAAAAGTCTCCAGAAAGTGAATTCTACCGGAGACTTATTAACAACTGTCCAGTAAGTAAGTATATAATTTACTTACTGGACAGTAGTAGGGATAGGTCCGATATATCAAAACGTAACTTATATCGGATATGTGTTAGATATCATATCATATCGATATCAATATCAAAATAACCGATATCACAAAAACTATATCTAATACTAGCTGACCCTCGGGGCTTCGCTCCCGTCAACTGCCTACCTACCCTGGCTACCCTGCCTATCCTGCCTACCTTGCCTATCCTGCCTACCATGCCTACCCTGCCTACCCTGCCTATCTTGCCTACCCTGCCTACCCTGCCTTTCCTGCCTACCCTGCCTTTCCTGCATACCCTGCCTTTCCTGCCTACCCTGCCTATCTTGCCTACCCTGCCTACTCTGCTTACCCTGCCTAACCTGCCTTTCCTGCCTACCCTGCCTATCCTGCCTATCCTGCCTACCCTGCCCACCCTGCCTACCCTGCCTACTCTGCTTACCATGCCTACCCTGCCTATCCTGCCTATCCTGCCTACCCTGCCTTTCCTGCCTACCCTGCCTATCCTGCTTATCCTGCCTACCATGCCTACCCTGCCTATCCTGCCTATCCTGCCTACCCTGCCTATCCTGCCTACCCTGCCTATCCTGCCTACCCTGCCTACCCTGCCTTTCCTGCCTACCCTGCCTATCTTGCCTACTCTGCTTACCCTGCCTACCCTGCCTTCCCAGCCTACCCTGCCTACCAAGCCTACCCTGCCTACCCTACCTATCCTGCCTACCCTGCCTTTCCTGCCTACCCTGTCTATCCTGCCTAACCTGCCTACCCTGCCTATCATGCCCACCCTGCCTACCCTGCCTACCCTGCCTACCCTGCCTTTCCTGCCTTTCCTGTCTACCCTGCCTATCTTGCCTACCCTGCCTACTCTGCTTACCCTGCCTACCCTGCCTACCCGGCCTACCCTGCCTACCCTGCCTTTCCTGCCTACCCTGCCTATCCTGCCTTCCCTGCCTTCCCTGCCTACCCTGCCTACCCTGCCTACCCTGCCTTTCCTGCCTAACCTGCCTACTCTGCTTACCATGCCTACCCTGCCTACCCTGCCTACTCTGCTTACCCTGCCTACTCTGCTTACCCAGCCTACCCTGCTTACTCTGCCTACCCTGCCTAACCTGCCTATCCTACCTACCCTACCTACTAATTTGTATCTATCATCAATAGTTTTCTCAGCGCACGCCAAATAATGTATTTTACAGACAACATTTTGCTACCTTGGGTTACATTATTGCAATTTTCATAAGGATCTCTATTTTTTTTTGAAAATATTTTATAGCCTATGACACTCAGGAATAATGTAGCTTTCTACCGGTGCAAGCATTTTCAAAATCGGTTCAGTAGATCCAGAGATTACCCCTTACAACGTCACAAACTCACAAACTTTACCTCTTTATAATATTACTATAGATAACTGTACTACTAATACCGATATCTGAAAACCGAACCAAACCATTTACTTTTCAAAATCAATGACGAACAACGAACAAAAATAATTATGCCCGCGTTAGGCCTTTTTATTCGCGCAATTTTTCGCTCATTCTGCGGCCTATGGAATTGTATGAAACTACATAAATCCGCGCAAATAAAATCGGTGCCTGCTAAGCCTTAAAGTGTTCATTTGTTATTTTTTTTCAATAAACAGCTTCCTATTAGCAAGCCAGTTCTAAATTTAAAAAAAACCTTTGATAAGTTACCTTTTTGGTTGCCATGTTTCGGTGAAAAAGATCGTTCCATTTTTAAATTACACGACATATATGAGTTTACTATGTACTTTATTTGGCCGCTACACACGGCAGATATGGATTTTCATACAACTTTTGCCGGCCGCTGCTCTCATGTATTTGGTCTGTACTGCAATTTCGATTTTTCTCGAAGAAGGTTGTCAAAATAATTCTCAAATTTCCAAGCATGTTTGAGAAAATATAAATAAATGCCCCCGGTAAATCGATCACAATATCTATCAGTAATTGCCCTATTAGGAATGTAACCTAAAATATTAATTAAACGAATTTGTTGTTAAACTTTCATTCATTTTTGAGAAAAGCATTATACAAGCAGTAAGAAAGACATCCTGGCCTCGTATATAACCGGACCTCACCTGCGGTTCGGTCCGGTTAACTCATACTTGGCCAGGAAGTCTTACTTACTGGATTCTGCAGTAATGTACTATTACAGGTATCCAATAACATTAATAACGTTAGCAATCCTGCTATTAATATTTATAGTTTAAACTAGTTTGTAGGACAAGGGAGGGTCACGAGAGGACAAGGGGACCAATAACCAAATAGTTAGGAGTACATCCACCAACAAGAAGGTACCTTCTTGCTCTCACATAGTTAATTTAAAAAAAGGGGCTAAGCAGAATTCTATAAAATTATTCCATCAAAACATTCAAGGTTCTTCTGCAAAGCAATTGGAAATAGAACTGTTTTTAGAAAAGACAATGTTTGAAATTATTTGTTTTACTGAGCATTGGCTGAAAGAACATTCAATGCTTATTAATTATGAAAATTATACTGTGGGCAGCTGTTTTAACAGAAATGTTATGTTACGTGGAGGTTCACTTATTTTAATCAAAAATGGTATTAAATCAAAATCTCGTAAAGATATTGTAGATCTATCAGTTGAACATAGTGTTGAATTGTCCTGTGTTGAGCTGGATAAGCATATTATAGTGTGCGTTTACAGACCCCCCAATTATAAAAACTACTGTATATTTGAGTCAGTGATGGAAGATGTTTTGGCAAAACTTACAACTGGTAATAAACTAGTCATAATCTGTGGTGACTTTAATATAAATATTTTAGAAAATAATTCAGATAGCAGTAGACTATTAAATCTCATCAAATCATTTAATTTGTCGCATGTGTTTGAGGAACCAACCCGAACAACTGTGACTACTGCTATTCATATTCTTTATTGTACACAAAATATACAGTTAAAAATACAAAAGGAAAACTTATGTACACAGGCGAGCTTAACCCATAATTGGGTTCTCTGACAGCAAACCTCAGTGCTAAAGAGTGATTTACAAAATTAGGACAGTTAACAAAAGTGCACAACAAATATTAAAAACATTTGAAATCTTACTAACTAAATACACTACACAAATACGTGTACAGCACATAATGCATAAACATAATACATACATATATCTAAAATACATACATATTTATTGCGTCATGTTGACAGGAAATGTTCCCTAATTCTTCTCCTGAATATCCCTAGTGAAGGGCTATCCCGTATGGAATGAGGAAGATTATTCCAGAGGCGGACAGCACGAACAGTAAATGATCCACCGTAACGACTTGATGAGTGAGGAGGAAAACGAAGGAGAAGAGATGATGAGGAGCGGCAAGGCTTTCCTCTCGGAACAAGATACTCAAAGCGTTCTTTAAGATACGAGGGAGAGGTAGGATTGTGAAGAATAGAAAAGAGTAGAGAAAGAGTGTGGGTATCTCGGCGCTGCCGAATAGGCAGCCACTTCAACCGCTTCCGAAATTCCGACACATGGTCGTACTTTCGGAGGCCAAAAATGAAGCGAATGCACAAATTCTGCAAACGCTCGAGCTTATCAAGAAGTTCCTCAGTCGCATCAAGAAAGCAGACATCAGCATAGTCAAGAAGAGGAAGAAGAAGAGACTGAGTGAGAGTAATTTTAGTTGAGAAAGGCAGGAACTTCTGGAGACGTTTTAGAGACCGAAACGAGTAAAACACCCTCCTGCTTACTTCAGCAATGTGAACATTCCAAGATAGGTTGCAGTCCAAGAAGACACCTAAACTTTTGACTTTTTTGGAGTAGGCTATAGCGACGGCATCATAGTAAATAGTTGGGAGAGACTGGTTGCTCAATAAATTAATGAAATGTCTGCCACCAATAATGAGAGCTTGTGATTTTGTTGGGTTCACTAAAAGTCCAAAACTTTTAGCCCACTGATAGATATTTTCAAGATCATTATTGATGGCATCGATAGAACCAGTGAGCTCCTCAAGTTTGAAGTGGCGGTACAGCTGCAAGTCGTCGGCATAGAGATGATAGTGTGAAGATAAGACCTTAGTGATAGCGTTTATAAAAACGGAGAAAAGAAGAGGAGAAAGGACGCTACCCTGAGGAACACCCGCATCTAAATCGCACCAGTCAGAGAAAGCCTCCTCTGAGCGGACGGATTGCTACATGTATTGATAATGTTTTTTGTTGCTGCGACTACTTAAACAAAGCCATTATGAATTGTCTGCCTTCAGATCATAGTGGGCTACTGGTAACATTTGAGTCCAGCATACCAATACAACAAGTGCAGATTCAATCCAGACCAATAACATCCGGTAAATTAAATAAATTTAACAGCGCTTTAATTGGTAAGTTAAGTTATCAGGACCTCAAAGTGAACGATGGTAATATTTTATACAAAAAAGTTTTCTCAGTTGTTCAAACAGAATTCAATAACACTTTTAAGAAGAAAACTAAAACTATATGCCCTAAGTTTTTGTTCAGTGACTGGGCGACTAAAGGAATCAGGAAAAGTAGGGAAAGACTTTACGAGCTGTATGGCCTTAAGCCTTATATTAACACTGCAACTTTTAATAAGTATGTTGCTACTTACTCAAGAATTTTTTTAAATTCATGTAAACTAGCTAAGGCTTTATACATTAGCAATAAGGTTAAATTCGCAGAAAATAAAATTAGGACGGTTTGGAAAATTTTTAACAATGAAACAAACAGGAACAAAAGAAATAATACTGATTACACGCTTGAGACTACACAAGGACTTATTAGAGATAACAAAGAAGTTGCTCAAGAATTTGTAAATGTATTTACCAGCATCCCAATTAAAACTACTGAAACCTTAAATTCTTCGCCGTCGCTCGCTTATGGTTTATTACACGCTAACGTTTCAGCCTGCCCGACTGAATTTAACTTTTCACATATAAACCCTATAACAGTGATAAAAGCTTTGTATGCTATGTAGCGTAGATGGTATCCGGTTATCTATTAGACAGCCATACCTAAAACAATATAGTTTTCAGAACTAGATTATTCACGTTATTTTATGACGCTGGTCTCTATTGCCAGCGTCCTTAGACGGTCAAGGTAAAAATGTACATAGCATATTGTCATCATCTATAGATAAAAAAGACGCGTGTCTATTCTTATTTTTTTTTTACTTTGATAGGAATGTATGAGTTTTGTTGTAGACATAAGGGTCAATATGCTACGTACATTTTTAGATTGATGCTCCGACTCTTTATCCCTCTTTGTGTGCCTCGACTCTAAGGTATAGTAATCCCCAATCTTTGCCGAGCTACGCCGTAGCAGCTTCTACCATTTGAATGTTTTTTGCACTGAACTGATTATATTTTTGTATTTTTAGGTGGACAAAGTAATACCCGAGTGTCTTCATACAATAAAATCGCAATGTAAGCAAAGTCCGAGACATGAACTTTGCAATGAAAAGTGTGAACGTCTGATGCCATGTGGGCATCCGTGCCTGGGCAGATGCGGAGCGGCGTGTGACCCTACGAACTGCACCGAGCCTTCGCTCGACGAGGTCTGGTCTCCTTGCGGTCACAAAGTCAGGCCCCCATGCAATTCATCATATTTATTCGCTCAAGGTAATTCGTTATTTATAATTATTGTGAGCTTGAATTTGTATACCTACCTAGCAATCCTGAATTTGTGTACTTACAGTTTCAAGCATTCCCGAAATACTAGGTTGATCCAAAAGCAATGAAATCGAGTATTAAAAAACACCAATAAAAAAACGTTTTTTGGGACTGCAGTACAGATATTCTATCTGACGTCCGTTTGATAATGTTAGTAGTTGTGCATGCACGCACATTGTTTTAGTGTGTGTAAGCTTAGGAGCGCTCAGTCGTGCCCGCGAGACGTTCCGTGTCACTAGTGCTTATTGTGTTCACGTCAAAACTTTATACCGAGTACCGTCAGCATGGAAACTAAGCGAAGACGAGTTGTTGATAGCGAGGTAAGATGACATACAACCTCACAAACTCTACCTCAGTATACTCCATATAATATCAGAATAGACTAGCTGTGCCCGCGGCTTCGCTCCCCTCAACTGCCTACTTTACCCTACTTACCTACGTCTTACCTAACCTACCTACCCAAATTACCTACTTGCACAGAATATTATTTACTCTAGGGAGAAGAATATCGACTTCATACAAAAAAAGTAAAGACTGTTTTGTTGCACGCTATCTAGTAACACTCCAGAACACCACACCGAAACGAAAACATAAAAAAAAACAATTTTACGAAAAAATATTACCGACTTGCAAATAAGTCGGTGTCTTTGGTATAATGGGAACGGAACCCTTCGTGCGCGAGTCCGACTCGCATTTGGCCGGTTTTTTCCATGTTCATTTTTAGACCCACTGTTTCGGAAGCTATACAGGTCATCGAGCTTTGTACTGAGGTCCTCCATAGTCTCAGCCATGATCACTACATAGTCGGCAAATAGAAGGTGAGTGAAGTACTCGCCATTGACATTGATGCCTAGCCCTCTCCAGTCAGATCCTTGAAGACATACTCCATTGCAGCGTTGAACAGTTTCGGAGATATGACGTCTACCTGTCTCTCATTGCGTTACAGATGGATAGGTTCTGAGTAGAAACGTGTTTTGCAAAAAGAATAGTCAAGTTCTCAAAATTCACTTATCTTATAAAAAAAAGACGTAATAAAACAAATTTCGATAGTTTCACAGCAGATTAGTCTAGTCAAAAAGTTCAAAAACGTGTTAAATAGAAATAAAGCTCCTAAAAATATGTGCCATAGCTTATTCGATTCGGAATGACGTCTAGAAAAATGTTTTTTAAGGGTTTATTTAAAGGGAAGTCAGGATGTATTCCCTTAGGTTAAGACATCGTGTGTGGGCAGGTCGGTGTGTACAATCGTGCAAATGAAATCACAGAAATTATTCGATGCACTGGGTTTATTTTAAATATTCACAGTTACAATCTTGCTTACTAATATTACGGATCGACACTGATTCTACGACGTCTTAGCTCTAAGGCTGTCAGTACTCAACTGCTCTATTTCCCCACAACGCAAGTGCTTATAAAAGCGTGCCAATGCGTAGTTGCTCTTGATTGCCGCCAGGGGCGTGCTTGTGATTTGTTTTGACGTCCGTACTATTGACCCACAGAACAGAGAAGACAGTAGAAGTCGCTTAGCGCTTCATTAGTATTGGAACCAGCGTACCCAAACTCACACATTTAAAGGTTAATTTTACTTCCTAACACTAAGAAACCTGTGGTGTGATTGATAGTTTAAAAGTAGGAAATATATCAGTCGTCGCTTGTTTGAAAATAATCCACAATGTTATGAACATAGAGTTGTTAATTATCTACTCTTTTTAGGTATTTATTACTTTTTACGTTCAAAGCTGACACGGAATAGTTTAATGAGCAAGTTACGCTACCCGCCGCTAGATGTCACTATAGTAAATGCAGCGACCACGCAGCCCATAGACGCCTCATATCAGGCGAGCGATGTCTGTCAATACATATGACTAAAAAGATCATATACAGGTAATACAGGTCGCCACTCGACAATTTCGAATTAGTACCGACCACTTCTGTGAGCCGTAAACACTTCCGCGTCAGTCAATAAAAAATTGATTAAATTAATATTATAATGGCCTCTTGTACAATACGTTGGTATGGTAACAACAGCCAGACTTCGAGTTTACGGAAAAATGGCATAACATTTCATTAATAAGTTAATAGTTACGTATAAACATAATTAGATTTATTTTCTGATATTATTTATCGGAGTTCATATTATACTGGTCATGTTTGTAGGTGAAAACGCCCACCGCATGTTTGCGTCTCTTTCTTTTTAAAGTATTTTTTTCGCTATCTCTTCTCCTCTATAATTTCGTAAACACAACTAGTGATGCACCATATCCTATGACCAAATCTGTTATCGATAGTACTAGAAACCTTACAAATAAAAACATTAAATTGAATAGTTTGTTAGTTGTGAAACGATTTTGATGACGTTTTTTTACTAAGATTTAATATTACTATATTTAAGAACCAACAACCAAACAAAGTATGTTACCTTTAGAAATTCGATATTTTTTTTAGTTTTAACATTTTATGTTATTACTGAAATGTTAAAACGCCGTATAAATAATAATAAAAAAGGTAATATTAATAAAAAAAAATAAGTACAAATATTATTTATCTAAAAATATCGATACCTGTCTGGTTTTATTTAAACCTGTCCCATCCTTAATGAGACATATGACCTTGGTAAAGGACCAATCAGGGCGCAGTCGTCCCGTTCCTCATACCTCAGCTAGTTGACAGAATTGTTTTGATGTATTAAATCAAGCATTAGGCGTCTAGTGGCTATGTGGTCGATGAGTAAATGCATTCAATTTAAGGCGCAAGTATGCCCCAATGGCCTTGAGCATCCCGGCGAAGCTAAACTCGCACACCGGCACGGCTCACGCATACATAGCGAGCGCGGACTGCGATCAAAGAATATGCGTGGACGCAGAGATGCGACTAACAGGTTGCATTCTTGCCTACGATTCCGTAAATAAATATTAAGTTTTTACTAGACATTATTTTTATATAATATAGATCGGACAATTAAAACAAAATAGGTTACATTAAAACTCTACTTACGAACAGCCCCCGTACCATGACGTGTCAAAACTATCATGGATCTACAGTTTATTTTGAGTGTCCCTCGACCGGCAAGCGACCATTTATGGCGCCCGTGTTATTGTTTTTCTATTGTGTCTGTAATTATGCCGGCTGAGTTAGCATAGTCAAAACAAACTTGCTCTGAACTTACGGTCGGCTCCTGATGTTTTAAGTTATTATATTCGTTTAAAAATACTAAGTTGGTAATTTAAAATAATTACGTTAAAAATAACTCAATCTGGCATGATATATAATTATAAATAATAATACAGCATAAAGTCATAATTATCCAGTTACTTAGGCCGAGTTTCTCACCACTAAATTATCGCAGAATTAATGAGTCAAATTGTCAAGAACGCGTTATCTGCTGTGATTGGCTGTTGAAATTTCATCCAAGCGGTAAGAAACTCGGCCCTAGCATCTTTCAAATTTAACCAAGCCAAGATCGATTCAGCTTTTGAGAGTAACATTCTCACCTAGTGGCGGCTGGTGGACCATAGAAGTAGCAGTGCACTTTGCCAGGTAACCGAGGATTCGGTTTTGGAAACTCATTAATATTACTAAAATTCACAGGAACCTATGTAAATCGGCAAACCATCTCGCTAGCGACTACTAATTCGACGCCAACGCCATCTAGTTAGTCGTTGTACAACTTGACCAAAAAAATAACATTTTGTTGACCTGATGAGTGACTATTGATCATTAACCTGTTGTATTATAAATAACATTTTGCCAATACTAGGTACTTTATATTTAAAAAAAAAAAAACGATACGCCGGCGCCGATATAATTTATAAAATCCCCATCATCCCGCCTTATTTCCCACCCGCGTAATGTTGGTAGTCGACCCCAAAGGTAAATTTCGTTCGTCAAACCTCGCCCGCTCTCGGTAATCTTCGGTTCGCTGGGGCGGCGCACGAGAATGGTCATATTTTGCCATACATTTTCTATTGAACTATCTCTTTCTCACGCGACAGGCGTTTTCTCTCGTATCTCATAGACGTTGTATGAGCACTCGCCGTGCGCTCGCCGCTACCGCACGGGGAATATTGTTTAAAGCAATATACGTCTTATTACTTCAGCAAAGAGCTTAAATTGGTTCGTCATAATTTCGTTAATATTGAATAGATCGTTAATCAGATATTATTATTTATTTTTTCTAAACCTGTTAAAATCTGGCAGTTCAGCGTACGAGTGAACTTTAGTACAGCCGCCGCTGTTCTCACCCCATCCTCAAAACTTTAGAAATGATTTCATTTTAATTATTTGCATAGACTGTAATTACTAACTTACATAAAAACCGGCACAGTGCGAGCCGGACTCACGCACTGTGGGATCTGTATAAACATATTTTAAATAATGGTTCTAATGATAAATACCGCACTTGCTTATGTGCATTTTTCTTGGCTTCATCATGTGATGTTTTTTTGGATACTTTAATTAAAATACTTACCTATAATGTTTCCATATTTCTAAGTGACTATTTTTAGCACACATAAGTTTCATATAAGTTGTGTCGTACTTTACCCAGTTTTAGTAAAGTTAGTGATAACAGTTTATTACTCAATGCTCTCTATATAAGGTTATAAATAAAACACAGTTATTCTAAAAATCAGTAAATTTTAATACTCTTGTACAGTTTTGTTCTGCTAAAACTTGTATTTTTTATCCGTTTTCTGCTTTTTATGTTTTCCTTCATTTGAATCTACTTCCTCTTGTGTTGTGCTTTTTTAGGGTTCCGTACCCAAAGGGTAAAAACGGGACCCTATTACTGAGACTCAGCGGTCCGTCTGTCTGTCTGTCTGTCACCAGGCTGTATCTCATGAACCGTGATAGCTAGACAGTTGAAATTTTCACAGATGATGTATTTCTATTGCCGCTATAACAACAAATACTAAAAACAGAATAAAATAAATATTTAAGTGGGGCGGGCTCCCATACAACAAACATGATTATTAGCCGTTTTTTGCGATAATGGTACGGAACACTACGTGCGCGAGTCCGACTCGCACTTGGCCGGTTTTTTCTTGACTATTTATTGGGTCAATACTTCGCTCTTCATTTTCTTGACCCGATTTTGTTTTTTTCTTTTTCAATAATCGCTTCTTGTATATATATCGGGTCTCTTATTCTCATATTTCTTGGCAACCTGGGATCTACCAACTCAGGCAGCAAAAATTCCATATAAAATAAAACTATTTTTGATTCCATTTCTCGTTTCCAAAAATTGACATCTCTTAACTATCCACTAAATTTTTATGTCTTTTGATTCTCCACACCAAATTGCACATAAAGGCAGCTGTAGTAAAGAGTTAGTTTTGGTAACAGGTTTATGCTTTTTATGCTATCCTTATATTTACGGGGTAGTAGAACTCAAAATCGGTTGAACGGACCCTAAAAGGGTTGTAGAAATTTCTAATGTTATTTCAAATAGAGTTATAAATAAGAAAATAATAGTTTAAACGTTTGAAAAGTGTGCACGTTTTTGTTCAATGAAATAAACAGCTCCGCATTATATATATTTTACTTTAGATTTTAGTGACAGGAAAGGAGACACTGAAAAATCTTTTTTATGGTTTGTTTACTTTTTATTTTTCACCCAGCGAATAGAGTATACATAAGGTATAATAATAAGTAGGTATGTCTTACATAACCAGATGCATTTTCTTAGACTTTAGAATTCTAAGTTTTCTTGTATTAGTTGGTCTTGACATTATGATTTATTTACACAATGCACAATATAAATAAAAAGTATTTACAAATTCCCATAAAAAAAATTGTCCACAAATAAATAAAAATAAAGCGCCCACCCGCACGATTACTTAGGGTCCTCTGCGGCGCGCGAGCCAGTCTGTGAACGCACACTAATACAGAAACTAAGTAAATATTTGCACTAACATGTGCGAATGCGCTTTGTCAGACGATAGCGCGGCGGAGCAGCGAGCGACACACCCTCCCCGTGCCAATGCTAACGCGCGACTGACTTGACTTGAGATTGAGACTTCGACTAGCGGTGGGTAACTCCGCGGGCTTATTACGTAAGGAACAGCAAGTAGCAATAATTGTACAATTATTGCGCGATCAATTTAGTGACCTGTTGTCTACTGGGGCCTTTAAGTAAAGTATTTTTTTTGACAGTCACTTTTAACAGAAGCTATTTTATCTGTCTGATGATTTATAAAATGTATCATTTGATGAATTAACCAGCTTATGAAAGAGCAACACTTCGTGGAGGCTGTTTTTTTACAATAGTCAATTTGATTACTATTTAGCTCCAATATTCCGGTAAATTAATATTCGCAGATGTAAAGTATTTGTGTAAAGTAAATATGGCTGTGAAAATTGGATATTTTCGTTTTATTTACATAATATAATAATTAATTTGAAAAACTGGATGACTAAAATGTCAATGTGTAAAATTGATTAAAATTTCATCGAATTGTCGGTTGTTATAAGAAATCGAATCGATAATGCATTAGGACATCACTTAATAGCCTACATTATCTCGCATTTGAGCTATGAAACGTAAAAATTATTTTTCTAATTTAATTTAGACTTTGGCAAAGTAGTCGACATCGGTGCTTGCCATAAAAAATAGAATATAATAGAAGATACTTAATGCGAAGTTATCACAACCTTATGTGTTTGTAAGTATTTAGTAGGTAAACATATAAGCTTCGCTGAGGTAGCCAACACTACAGTATATAGAAATCCTCCACTTTACCGTGATCACTTCTGTTTCAATGATTCAACTAATAGTCCAGTTGCGTAGACATTAGAGACACAAAACAACACCAATTTGTCATTACAATATTCACTAGGAATTTGTTATTTCGATATTTACTTTTATATTATTATTCTAATTTACGGATAATTAAAGTAGCACACGAAAAAAGCCGCCAAATACTCAAAAACTTCTGTATCTACTCAGCCATCAGCGAGCGATTGGCAATCGTCCAACAACAAGGAAAAAAGTTATCGCAATTTGACAGCCACATTTGCTCGCCGATCGCTGTCGCTCTGCTGTCAAAAACCATACGTAATACGAAATGATCGCGATCACCTTGCGATAAATGCACGTTTCAGTTAGCAGATTTTTATTGTTAGCAGTGCTGTCATAAAATTATTATGATGTGGCTATAGCTCATATATAATGCAGATTCGTGATTGAAGAGCAATTAATTCGCAAAAATAAGGCTTCCAATTTTTTGACGTAAAGCGATAATCGCGCGATGATTGTACAATCTCGGCGCAAATATTGCTAATTGCTGTTTCATACGTAATAAGCCTGCCGGAGTTACTGATTCAAAGGAGCCAGCGACCACACAGCCCCTAGACGCCTCATAACAGGCGAGCGATGTCTGTCAACACATATGACTAAAAAGATCATATACAGGTAATACAGGTCGCCACTCGACAATTTCGAATTAGTAGCGACCACTTCTGTGAGCCGTAAACACTTCCGCGTCAGTCAATAAAAAATTGATGACATAAATATTATAATGGCCTCTTGTACAATCCGTTGGTATGGTAACAATAGCCAGACTTCGAGTTTCCGGAAAAATGGCATAACATTTCATTGATAAGTTAAGTTACATATAAAGATAATTAGATTTATTTTCTGATATTATTTATCTGAGTTTATATTATACTGGTCACGTTTGTAGGTGAAAACGCCCACCGCATGGTTGCGTCTCTTTCTTTTTAAAGTATTTTTTTCGCTATCTCTTCTCCTCTATAATTTCGTAAACACAACTAGTGATGCACCATATCCTATGACCATATCTGTTATCGATAAAACTAGAAACCTTACAAATAAAGATATTAAATTGAATAGTTTGTTAATTGTGAAACGATTTTTTTATTACGTTTTATTACTAAGATTTAATATTACTATATTTAAGAACCAACAACCGAAAAAAGTATGCCTTTAGTATTTTGATATATTTTTTAGTTTTAACATTTTATGTTATTACTAAAATGTTAAAACGCCGTATAATTAATAATAAAAAGGTAATATTAATAAAAAAAAATAAGTACAAATATTATTTATCTAAAAATATCGATACCTGTCTGATTTTATTTAAACCTGTCCCATCCTTAATGAGACATATGACCTTGGTAAAGGACCAATCAGGGCGCAGTCGTCCCGTTCCTCATACCTCAGCTAGTTGACAGAATTGTTTTGATGTATTAGATCAAGCATTAGGCGTCTAGTGGCTCTGTGGTCGATGAAAGGAGCCAACTCCGAACGCGGATCCGTGAACCTTATCTATTCCTCACAATTCTTATCGGCTCCGCGGTAGGTACCAATTGATTCCGGAGCGGAGTAGCGCCGCCGGAGCCGTGGAGCGCGGGTTGGCACTTGTTCACTCGCTCACTCGGTGCGTCGTGTCACTATAGTACCAGTACGGTGCGCTCTAATTTCTATGGGGTTAGAGTTTAATATGGATTGACTGGCACGCAAAGAATGTGATTTTTGTGTCATTGTAGTCGCCCAAAAGGTTCACCACGGTTTTATTATTATCTATTTTATTTTATTTGATATTCTTCTACCAAGTTTTACATTGTTTTAGTCGTATATATTTGTATTCCGAAATTTAAATCATATGATTAAAATGACCTACTGTAAAGTCTGTAAACTGTCCAATTCAAAAGGTGCCAAATGATTCAACGAACTGAATGAATCAAATGTTTTGGGTGAACCGGGGAACCAAAATGACCGAGTGAGTGCCGGAGCCAAACGGTGCCAAAGGAATAACCAAGGTGAACCGATTCCGGAATCGGAGTCGGAATCAGTGAATCAATTCACTTGCCGGAATAAAGATTACCCATGCCTAACTTCGACCCCGTAGAGAGCCAGAATATATACATTGGACCTTACTTTGCAAGACTTTCTTTGCAAAATATTGATTGATTTTAATAAGCAAAGTTACATCGAAAGAACCTCTAAACACCAATCTGTCTATCTATAAATATTTTTTTCATCACACTTGCACGTAAAAAGTATCTAAACATACAGGTTAACTTGGCCGTAATGCCCCATATAAAACCCTCGGGCTTTCTTTTTGTCATGAAACCCTAGGGCGGTAAGTAATATTTTTTTAATTTATGGCACAGCACACAGGTCATGCAAGTTCAAGCAAGGAGTTTACACGCAATTGAAAAATTGTCTTAAAATGTTATCTAAACAGGAATTTCTTTGCAATCTCGCTACATGTTACTTAAATACTCAACTAATGTTCTTAATAATCGATTTTAATAGTTATAGTATGAAAACGTCGAAATTATTTAATTCTTTTTACACTCCGTCATGGCTGTATACCTACGTAAGTATTTGCCCTTAAAGTTTCTGAACGGAGGTGCTATGTTAATCTGTTTTTATTTTTCACTTTGCCGAAACTAAATATTACACTTTGTAGATTTTGAAGGCTGTTATCTTTTTATCACGATACTACATGTGCGTAATCGCGTCTACTCATTCGTATTTTTTTTTGAAACTTCGACTTATAGAGAGATAATAATAGAGGTCCTATTGATAGTAAACAATGGTTTTATTAATTACCTAAGTAAAAACAGCTAAAGACAAAATACACAGATTATTAAGAAGTTCCCTTTTTGTTTGTTAAATATTAATGTAGATGGTGTATCCGCACATTAATTTAGCGTTCTGTAATAGCTTTTATCAATTCAGTTACATGGTTTGATGTGGGAAATTCTCCAATTTGATTATTTTTTTTTTATCTTCGAACAATTTTTGTGCAATAAATTTACTTAATATTTTGGGCATTATTTCTTCTTTTTAGATAGTTTTCCATAGCTCGAATGAAAACTTGAGCCACTTGATTTTTTTATCATGTCGCTTGATAGATATACAAGCAAATATGTTATAAAATATGAAACCGTAAAAATGACCAAATTGCATAAGTGCATTGTCCTTAGGACAATAGAGAAATAATAACATAATTATGTAACTTCTTGAACATTTTAATTTTTTTGTTTTGGCACTTCTGTGTCGGCTAGGTATTTTTAATAAAAAAATCTAGTTCTACGAAGTGATCTGAACAAATTGTAGATATTAGTTTTTTGCAGGCAACTAACATTGCCTTCCAGACGCTTCAATCCATTTTTCTTTTCTGTCTGGATCCTTAACGAATCTATAGTCACAAAATAATACGAAATCCACTTTTTTAAAGGTTGTATAACACTTTTTCGATTAACCTTTTCTTAATAAGAATATTAAGTATGTTTTATTTATTTCAAACTTGGTTAAGGCAGAATTAGAAAAAAAAGGTTTGAATTTGGAAATGTGTTTGATTACTAATACTGAATCACCAAAAAAAAACACAGGTTTAATTTTTGCCGATACAGAAAACATTGTATGTTTAAAATATCGATAACTCATTATCGATAACGGCAATCTCTAATTGAGTAGCTAGTAGTAGAGCACCAAAAAAAAAACACAGGTTTAATTTTTGCCGATATAAAACACAGAACACATTGTAAATTTAAAATATCGATAACTCATTATCGATAACGGCAATCTCTAATTGAGTAGCTGACTATGACATGTGTATAGTTGGAATCTTCGAAAACAAAATGTTTGAGTTTGAAAGAAAGTAGACCTTAAATTTAACTAAATAAAATCAACTTTTACTTGTGTTGTTTAATAAAATATATTTTTGCAAATTTTAATCTAAATAAAATCAATTAAGATTGCCCGATGGCATGTTAAACCTCCTATTGTTAATTTTTTGATTCTGCTATCGTGTTTACATTCTAAAACAGCAGAATAGGGCATTTTTGTATTATTTTTCAATTTCTTTTCACCGTGACGGTTGTAACAAGACTGATGTGCGTAGTGTAGGCGGGGCAGCAAACATATGCTAAACTGAGCATAACTCGAGGTACGCGGGCCCCGCCTACTTGCGATTTCTACTGTAGAATGCGTTTTTTCTGTTCTGTGTATTGACCAAACCCGACAAATATATAAAAAAGATTTATTTAATTATAATAATTTTCACTGTTTGATTTGAACTAAATTACTGAAATTGAGTTTACAATTTATTTTATAAACTTAACTTATTGCTAAATCAAGAACAAATTCAACGAACAAAACAAATAAAGCTAACAGTGGTAATCGTGCAGGTGAGGTGCATTGGGAGCAGCTGCCCCAGTACTGCATCAGGCCGTGCGAAGCCACGCTGGCGTGCAAGCACCTGTGCGCGGGCTCGTGCGGCAGTTGTGCGCAGGGCCGCCTGCACCAGCCCTGCACGCAGCAGTGCAACCAGAACAACATCTGCGGACACCAGTAAGTCTGGCCTGTACGGCGACGTTTCTACGAAAAATGCTCCGTGCAGAGCGGCTCCGGCGACACTGGCATTCGCGGAAAGAGGGTCCTAAGTGCCGTGAACAATATGTGTCGCTTACGTGTTCGAGTCAAATCGGGTGTTGTGTATGTGAGTTTATATGTTTGTAAACGCACCCACGATACAGGAAGAAATGCCTAGTGTCGGGCAAAGTTAAAAAAAAAAAACATTTCGCCACTGAAGTCGTCGCTGTGATGAAAGTGGTTTGACTAGAACGCGTAAGCGCAGCGTGCTACACGGTGGCGCTTTTAAGACCTGTCGTGAATTTCCAGTGTCACCGCATCAGTGTTGCCGGAGCCGCACTGTTCGGAATTGAGTTTAGTTCACAAACTCGTCGTGCTCTATGAGCCTTGCTAGCGATGTTTTTCATTTTTAACTAGCTGCTGCCAGCGGCTTCACCCGCGTGAAAAGTGTTTTCTTATTCCTAGGGAACTTTATACTGGGACAAAACCTTATGTGCTGTTCCCGACTATAAACTATCTCTGTGCTAAATTTCATCCAGATCCGTTCAGCCGTTTTGGCGTGGTTGAGTAATAAACATACCTACTTGGTAAGTATTATATATAAATTAAAACATATTATTTCTTGATAGCAGTATTATATTGAATGACATATATCCAGTCAACAACGGTAACCAAGCACCACGTGTTTAGTCTATGACACGCCTCCGCTGTGATTCCCAGGAATCAGAGGCGCCGGTAGCAGCTGGTCGAGGTGGGCGCATCCATGGGCGTCCGCTGTCGATCTCTATCTCATAGTGGAGGTTTCCCAGTCGGCGGGTCACTGTACCATACTCCCACTTCCTTCCTGATACAGAGTTATTGCGAGCTTGCACTCTGCTTCTGCTTTTTTTGTAACGATCCCGAAAAAATTAATGAACACTTTTTGGATGTTCCTGGTACTGGTAGGGTCTCTGCTGCTGACTTAAAGCACTTTGAGCATCACAGATTCGTCAGTGGACACTTCCAGTTTGAGTCGGTCCAGGAGGACATGGTGCTGAAGCTGTTGCATAGTCTTAAGTCCAATTCTCAGGGTTGTGACTGTATCTCCTTGGAGATGTTGATTATGACTATTCCTAGAACCCATGCAGCTATCACGGCTATCATTAACCGTTCCATCACCACCTCATCTTTCCCGGATCTGTGGAAATTGGCAATAGTTAGACCCATCCCTAAAATATCTAATCCTACCAGTGTGAAGGAACTTCGCCCAATTAGTTTATTGCCATGCTTCTCCAAGATCCTGGAGAAGGTTGTCTCTAACCTGCTTCGGTCATACCTTGAGGAATACAGCATCTTGCCGCTCGGTCAATCAGGTTTCCGCAAAGGACACAGCACGGCCACAGCCCTTCTTGATGTGGTTGGGAATATTCTGGAAGTTAGAAATAAGGGCATGGGTACCCTGCTGGTCTTGCTAGATTTTTCGCGCGCTTTTGACTCTATTAATACCTCGCTCCTCCTATCGAAGTTGTCTTATTATGGATGTCAGCCGGAGACAGTAAAGTAGTTTGAAAGTTACTTGACTCACCGTTCTCAGTTTGTCCAGGTGACGAGCGATAGTGATGGAGCCGTAAAAGCCTCTGGGCCTAAGTGCGTGAATAGGGGTGTACTGCAGGGATCGATCCTGGGCCCGCTACTCTTCATTCTTTACAGTGCTGACATCATTAATTGCCTGCTCAATACCAAGTTCCACTTATATGCTGATGATCTGCAGATGTATGTATCTTTTCATCCCCAGCAGGCTGTTGTCACAGTAAAAAGTTTTAATGATGATCTTGATAGGATCTCGGCATGGTCTATGAGAAACGCCTTAGTTTTGAACCCAGCTAAGTCTAAATTTATTTTATTGGGATCAAGAGATTTTTTGAATAAAATGGGTAATGGGAATTTGGACTTAAAGATTGACGGGTGTTCCATTGAAAGGGTCCGGAAAGCCCGTAATCTTGGGTTACTATTTGACGAGCACCTACACTTTGAGACCCACATCATGGAGGCTGTGCGCAACTGCTTCTACAGGCTTAAGCTTGTGCATCCTATGCGTCCCTACATAAGTGTGGATATGCGCATTCTGCTTTGTGAATAACTAGTTTTATCTAAGTTGAACTACGCTGACACTGTGTATGGGGCGTGCATTCTAGGTAGAAGCGAAGGTTGATTCAGCGAGTACAGAATGCTTGTGCAAGATTTTGTTTCACCATCCCTCCTAGATCACATGTAACTCCATTTTTAAATAAGGGTTATTTGATGAGAATGTCAGATCGTAGAAAGCTGCATCTGGCTACCCTCCTCTTTGGCATAATTCTCACAAAAAAACCAGACTATCTGTTTGGTAAATTGACCTGGTCGCGTGATGTAAATAAAGTTAAAACGAGAGCTTCTGCGTACCTGTTGTTAACGTCACACAAAACTGCTGCATTCCGTGGAAGTTTCAAATTCGCTGCCTCTCATATCTGGAATGATCTTCCTCCACCGTTTCGCGCTATAAAAACGATTGGAACATTTAGTACTAAATTCAAGCAGTACTTATTACTCAAACAAAAGGAATCCGGAAGATAAGCTTACCCGGGGCTTGTACGCAGTTAGTATTACTGACCTTAATCCATTTTCATTATTTTGAACTTTCTTGCGAACACCACACCACACATGATAACATTCACATCACTCTGTGTTATCCAATACTAGCAAAACACTATTGTATGTATTATTTTCGCCTGTTTTATTTACACTATTTCATAACATATTTCGTTTGACAGCCGACCATAGATTTCATTTTTTCCATAGCTTTTTAAGGTCCTTTATGTAAGAAATTTAATACATTTTTAGAAATTACCCTTTGGTCCGCGCGCTCTGTCATTTGTCTATGGTTTTGACAAATGATCATTGAGTATCGCGGACTTTGTACATAGGTCTACCTACATTTAATATGCTTAATTATAGATTGTATTAAGCTTACAAATAATTATAATTATATATATACATAGTTTGACCCACCTTCTGTGTTTATTCCATTTTGTTTGTTATTTATATATTATTTTATTATTTAGGTATTTTCCGTTTCCGAAAGTGTGTCCATGACATCAACAGTGGGTCCTTTTTTTTTTTATAAACTATAGGCTAGCGTTTGACCACCATCTCGCCTGATGTTAAGCGATGATGTGGTCTACGGTGAAGCACGCTTGCCTAGAAGAAACCTATTCACTCTTGACTTAAAGACCCCTAGGTTGTAGCTGTCAGGGAACAAAGACTCCGGAAGGGAATTCCACTCCTTAGCTGTGCGCACAATGAAAGTATTAGCAAAACGCTTTGTGCGTATGGGAGGGATGTCTACCATGTACCGATGGCGCATGGCCGTACGCCTTGTAGTCCGATGATGGAAAGGGCTAGGCGGAATCAAATTGTGCAGTTCCGTCGCACACTCCCCGAAATGTAACCGATAAAAGACAGATATCAGAGATCAGAATATCAGCGCAGCATTATTTTCTTTTTTGGATATCGCTGCACATGCTGAGATAGGAGCCTTTTTGCGCACTTGTTTTTTTTTGTTATTGTTTAATTTGCATATTTCTCGTGTCTCCTGTGCGGGTCACAAATACATATTTTTGCTTTCTTTCTTCCGACTGTAAACTCTCTCACCCATTCTCTGCTGCCCCTATGTAGAGCCTTTGGTGGAGTTCTAATCTTGGCTACCAATCTCGTTCTTACCTCTCTTCCGAAGATGAGCATATAGGGCGAGTTGCCTGAGATGACTGGCGTGGCCCGGAGGAGAGTTCTAACTGTACGAACCTTGTGCAGTATCCCACCACTCTCCCCCTCTAAATTGTGCAGTGATTTCTTAACCGTCTGAACAAATCTTTCAGCTTGTCCATTCGTTGCGGGATGGTAAGGTGCGATCGTTTTGTGAACAATGCCATTGCTAGTCAAAGAACGTCTGGAATTCTTGAGAGACAAATTGACTTCCATTATCACACACCAACATGTGTCCAATCCAAAGGTGTCAAATACATCGTCTAGTTTCTGAATACAGAATGCGCTCGTCGTAGTTTTTGTAGGGATTATTTCTACCCATTTGGAAAATGCATCTACGAGAATTAAAAGTTGATAGCCCGATAGTGGACCTGCAAAATCGATGTATATTCTTGGGCCAGAAGGGTCTTCCCAGTGATGCAGAGGGGCTTTTGGCGGATTATTCTGGTTTTCGATATCTCTATCAATGTTCTTCCAGTATACGAAACTCCGCGCAAGAAGTTTCATTTTCAAGATCCCGACATGTCCCGCGTGAAGTTCATCTAAGATGCGTGGGCGTAGTTTATGCATGTTTTACGCGTGTTTACGCGTGGGCCTTGTCCCAAGTAATTGATACTTCTTTTAAAGAATTGGCACTTTTCTTTATTAACACGAAGGTTGCTGTCTTGAAGTTTAAGCAAAACTTGTTTCAATCTGGATAATAATTGTTTTTCTGTCGATCCTTGAATTATTAAATCATCGAAGAAGCACTTGACATCGTCAAGGCCCAGTAGTAATTGGTCCATGTATTATTGCCAGAGACTTGGGGCTACTTTGACTCCAAACACGAGTCGGTTCACTTTAAAAGTACCTTTGTGTATACGCAGGGCGCTTTCTTCATCCATCACCATGTTCAGGTAGGCTTGCGTGAAGTCTTAAGGTGCAGAAAAATTGACCGCCGTTCATTTCAGCTAGCATAGCTTCAATTACTGGTATTGGATATTGTTCGTCTTCTATCATTTTGTTTAAGGTATTTTTATAGTCGGCGCACAGTCTGATGCTTCCGTTTGGTTTTACTATTGGGACGACGGGAGTGCCCCAATCGGAGTAATCAATGTTTGTAATAATTCTCAGTTTTTCAAGTCTGTCTATTTCTTCATCTACTTTAGATCGTAGGGCATATGGAATTCGCCGAGATTTAATAAAGATTGGTTGCGCATTATCTTTAAGAGTCAGGTGGCCTCGATAGTTTGGAATTTCACCTAGGTTTGTAGTGAAGACGGTGGGTTCGCTCTCTCTTTAAGCAATTGTTCAAGATTTTGTGTCTTCTTGCATGCATCAACTAAATTAATTTCGGCTAGTTTAATGTTAAGCTCTTTCATCCAGCTTCTACCCAAGTTAATCACGTATAGTTTTCCATAGAATAGTTGGTTTTTATATTTGCATCGAACAAACGTGACACCAATGGGCTTAAAAACTTCGCTTGTATAATTTCTTAGTTTGATGCTAAATATTAGAAATGCGAAATAGTATTTTGTGAATGTTAAGATTCATAAAATCCTTTAGTGAGATGGTAGAGAGTTTTGCATTCGTGTTTTTTTTTTCATTATTATCATTCCTTCAATTTCGATAGTTATAATGTATTTGTCTGAGATTTCACTCTTCACGAAGTTGATTTCTGCGATGCTGTAGCTACTGGCGCTGCTTGCAGAGTCGTCATTCAGCAAGTTCGTTTCATTGCGTTTGTGTCCTTGAAGGCAGACTCACGCTTGGTGTCCTTCCTATTGACACTTTCCGCATGTACTTTTAATGGCCCCACATCCATTTGCTTTGTGGTCGTCTTTTCCACAGCGATAGCATTTACCTTAAAGCTCTTATAGAAGTCGGTCTTTTAATTGAACGTGCTATATTCGGTGCATGTTGTAATTCATTATGTACTTTTGAAACTATATTGATCGTGCCCAATGGTGGTCGATGAATGGATGTAGATATGGGCGAATTTTAAATTTTTCCCATTTCCATAGATGTGGCCGTTCAAACTAATTCTGAAAATGGCGCTGTTTATTTTACTTGTAGATTTTTTGTGCGAATTTCTCCATCTTTTAACTCTCGTGTAAATTGTAACGGTAAAAATTAATCGTGATTGGATTTCAGACAATGTGAGCACTTAAAATTACGTTTTGATGACAGTCTTTTTAGTTTTGACGCGTAAAGAGTACTCGATTCAACCGCTTGTTTGTAGCCTTGATATGAAGGTGTGCTGTGAGGGTCATATATGCTAGGTTTTGGATCGATGAAATTGTCCAAGATATCAGTATTTTTTAAATTTAATAATTTGGACAAATTAATGATGAAATTTCTCATTGACCGGAAAAAAAAATAAAGAAACCGTGCGAAATGTGTTTGGTATATACGGCACTTCCATTAAAAGTGTAGTTCGCTTGGACGTATTTGGAACTATATACTTAAAACAAAAATTTGGTGTTCTAGCGTGTACTTTAAATAATCTGGAGTAAAGTAGATAGAAAAAAGAATCTGACCTACCGTCAGTCGCAATCGAACGGTACTCTGCGGTAAAACGCGTAAGCGCCCCATATCACTCACTGTGGACGTCGACAACAACTACCGCGGGCCGTTTTTAGTGTGCGCTTTTGCTTCAAAACTCGGACCATAACTGGGAGAGCCTTTATTGGTGTGCTGAAGTGCAACTGGTGTGCGAGAGCCGGCGCGGCGCGACGGCGGGTAATCGGGTTTGGACGTTCTTAATCTTAAATACTTAAATCTGAAACCGGCCCATAGTCGCCTTCCATCCAAGTCATACTGTAATTGTATTTTAACTCAAATATACTTAAGGTTACACTAGTCGAAAATTCTTCCATACAAACGTAGTCTAGCGATTACTCCACTGTTTGACGATGTACGTTCAAAATATTTTTTTTTATCAATTTGTCACATCATTATCTAGCCCTGTATGGAAAAAAAAAGTAAAAAAATATATATTTGAAAGTTATGACCGTCGAAAGTTCCATATTTCAGCACTAATTTTAACGCATCTTTGGGCGGAAATAAATAGCATAAGAAGAAGGAAAATTGTAAAACGGCCTCCATACAGGGATAGATTAGTAATTCAACAATGCAAATCATTTAATTTTGTAAATGTACAATTATTTGTCGTTTTGCATGATATCTAGACTCCCAAAGGTCTGTTTATAAAATTTCGCGCGCTCGTTCTCGTCCTAAATCATCATCCATTTCGATACAAATTTGTTAAACTGCTAATTCGTACGAGAACTAGCTTCTTACTGCTCATCACAGCATCAATCTCTTTCGCACGTGTTGTCGGATGAGACAGCATGGATTTTAACCCCACACACAAAATAGTTCGTGCCGTTGACTAGGGGAACCTTAACTAGTGGATTTAACTGTGACGTTTTTCTCTCCAACCAACTAACGGCGAATCCGTGTACGGAGTTACGACCCGTACAGTTAGATATATTATACTTTATATCTCTGCTTAGTTACCCCTTCAGGGAATGTAGGCATGATGTTATCTTTTATTTGAAATGCTGGTGAGTTACACTATTATTCAATAATTTGATACGTTTGTATAGGTGCCAGGAGCCATGTAATCAAATCTGCCCACCTTGCAAGATGCCCTGCGAAGTAAAATGCGTACACTCGCACTGCAAGAAGTTGTGCTGCGAACCATGCACGCCCTGCCAGGTGAATAACATTGTATTTTCTTAATAAACTCTGAATCTAGTCCCATTCATGGAGAGTTGATGGTAGATAGTCCGACCCCGAGTAATAGGAACTGGCAAGATGGAAGAAGAAGACTAAACCAAGGAATTCTTGATCGTGACTTATAAGTAGGTGTAGTCAGGACAGGCGAGCGCATTCTAATGACGCCACTAATGTGCTCCTAATAATGGCCTTCTCTAGACTATGACTAAACTAAGTCACGCGGTCGGCGTCGCCGGGAATTACGATAAAATCATGAATAAAACAAATATGTTAAGCATTTCACATCACCAGAAGACCGTACCTTCACTATTTCGATCTTCTTCTTCTTTACTAGTCGAGTCTTCCTTCTTTAAATATTTTAAGCCCCGTAGGTGGCCACGCCATAATTAATTAGGTCCTCAGGCAATGCAGGTGTGTTTACTGCAGGGGCACCGCAGTCACACTGGGTATCAGACGATATCACTACACGGACAGGTCACAGTGCCAAGTGCACAGTTAAATTGTACTGTGTACCTGTTGCTCTGAGGTCACGCTGACGTTCGAATCTCGCTATCGGTGCAGGTTAGGCGGGAGTGGCATTCTATCGAGGTGCACAGTTACTTTGACCGTGAATTATACTTTGGTCTATGGTCATGACACTCATGGCACAAACTTTACAGGAACCGTGCAGCCGTAAGTGCGTGCACGGCGCGTGCTCACGTCGCTGCGGCGAGCCGTGCTCGCGGGCGCCGTGCTCGGAGCAGTGCGCGCGCCTCCGGCCGTGCGGCCACAGGTGTCGCGGCCTGTGCGGCGAGCCCTGCCCCGACATCTGCCAGCTGTGCCGCCCAGACGAGTTCCCCAGGGACATTCTCGGTGACCAGTATGAAAAAACCGCTAAGTGAGACACCTTCGTTTGCTACGAGACCCCTCGACTGCAATACATTTGTATTGTATTGCAATTGTGGGGTTCTTTTTAAACATTGGGTTAGGTCGTCACGTAAAAGCTTAGAAAAAAAACCATGAGATGTGATATCCATAATGTCTGTGGAGTTTCGCTGGTCAATTTTATTTGACCGTATATTGTAAGTTCAAGGGCAGTCAGTCACGAGTCACGGTTGAGATAAAACAGAAATATCTTAATAGGTAGGTACTGTTCTCTGACTCTAAGTCTGATCCTCAATACCCTTAGAAAGGGATTTCTTTTTCAATTTTGTTTTTAACCAATCATGCTCAATAACTACCTATCAATATATAACAGTACCTGCACATCACCATAAGACACGGCACTAGGTTGTTTTGCTTCTGCCTAGAAAATAATGACTAAAGGACGTACGTAATATAAGTATTACAAAATTTACATTAAACTTACCTTGTAATTTCAGGTTTATTGTACTTCAAGATTGTGGTCACATTTTGGAAGTCGATAACATGGATGGCCTCATGAAGGGCAACCAAGAAAATATTCAAATACGCAAATGTCCTTTCTGTCGCACATTGATCATTAATACCAACAGATACAAAGATGCTGTGAATAAAATGTTCAAGGATGATATAATTCCAATAAAACTCAAAATATATGGAACTCAGAAGGATATACAAATTAAGCTTACAGAACTACAGCGCAATTTGGATAGATTTACCGAAGAATATGGAATGTTAGAAGGTTTGTAGTTTTTTTATTAATTAAGTTTTTTAATATCATACAAATGACAAAAAGATACAATATTTTTTGTTTGGGGAATACGGGAACACACAAATGTTGGTGTATAGGCCGATTTTGATGACTCTGATGTCAATTGATTAGTCTTAATCTTAGCATAATTTGGAATACATTTTAAAAGTACGAGATCAATCCGATAACGGATACGGAATACTTGTTTTGCGATTTTGGCGGTCTCTCCAGTTCCGTGCCCATAACTCTCGCTGGAGCGCCCATACCAATCTGCTCCGACTGCCGGTACCTAGGGTCGCTTGTCCAAGGTGATGGCGAAATAGACCGAGACGTAACGCACCGGATCAACTCAGGATGGATGAAATGGCGACAGGTCACTGGAACAACTTGCGAACCACGGATGCCCCTCAAGTTAAAGGGTAAAATATACAAGTCCGTGATTAGACCTGTCATACTGTATGGATCAGAATGTTGGGCTGTGAAAAAGATGGATGGAGATTGCATGTAGCAGAGATGAGAATGTTGAGATGGATGTGCGGCGTGACGAGATTGGATAAAGTGAGAAATGAGTATATTAGAGGCAGTTTGAAAGTGGCGCCAGTGACAGAAAAGTTGAAGGGAAACCGTTTGTCCTTGTTGACGATGCTACGTCGACTGTTCAATTAAAGGAGCGAATAAATAAAATGCGTGGACTATAACAATCTGGTGTAATTACATGAATGCAATATTTAAATAAAATGTAGTGTCTCCGTCGTGGTAAGATTTTGAGTGACGCGGAGTTTGGAGCGGGAGACGTGCTAGCGCCGCCCGCGCGCCCTCTCATACTCCGCGCGCCTCCAACGCGACGAGGTATGGTCATGTGATGAGGAGGGATGAAACGCATGTTACTAAAAGAGTTATGAATATAAATGTGGATGGATGGAGAGGAAGAGGAAGGCCAAAGAAAAGATGGATGGACTGTGTGAGGAGTGATATGAAGGAAAAGGGAGTCAGTAATAGCGTGTCAGGGGACAGAACGGTATGGAAGAAGAAAGCGTGTTGCGCCGACCCCAAGTAACATGGGATAAGGGCAGGAAGATAATGATGAGGTCAATCCGATGAAACTTTGAACTTCTTTAAGATTTTTAGGCACTCTGAATTTATGCACGGCTTTGGTTTTCTCCTTTGATGGCTGCAAGGTTCCATTGCAGACCACATGACCTAGGTCTTCTTCCAATTTATCTCGAGATCATACTCTGCGGCTACCTTCAGTATCCCTTGAAGTCTTTCAACTGCCTGGTGTTCGTCCTCAGCCAGGATAATCAGGTCATCGATGACAATGAGTAGGACTCCTCTTACTCTCACAAAATCGGTGTAAATAATATTGATGTATCTGGTGAAGAATTTGGGCCAAATCGATAAACCAAAAGGTGCTCGTAGGAATTCAAACTGATCTTCTGGGGTGCTGGTCTCAAACGCCGTGTTCTTTATAGAGTCCTCGTCTACCGGTAGATGGAAAAATCCATCCTTTATATCTAAAGTGCTAAACACTATAGCTGTAAACAATTTATGTATGTGTTCATTGATTACCGGCAAGAGATATTAATTATTCTATTGTCTCATTGCTAGCCATAAGATATATAAGAAAGAAACATAAGATCATCCGCCAACGAGACTAAGTTGGCCAATACGGAACGCGAATTAGATAAAATGAAACATAATATCGGTGTCGATATTGCCAAGTCTGATGTCAATAATATTTCACATACTGATAAATAAAAATTTCGTTTACCTAAAGTTGCTCCAGTGGTGGCTTCTCTGCCAAACTTCCGTGCCTTGTGGCCTACCCCACTGATGAGCGATTAACTGATTACGCTACTTAATCCGCGACTAAACAAGCGAACATCGACATCTGTTATCGGCGGCTCAGAAACCTTGAAGAATCTTGGTTTTCCGTGATCTGGGCACTGGTGGACACAAGCCTGAATAAAATTATGTACGCCTGTGTCTACCGATCGCACAGTGGAGATCAGGAGACAACCAGGTTCGCGGAACATCTGTGTGAGGTGGCTGACACAGCACAGCAGCGGTACCCATCTGCCCAATTAGTAATACTGGGGGATTTCAATACCCACCACCAGGAGTGGCTCTTCCCATAGTGCACTGGGCACTGATCATGCTGGGCGAGAGACGCGAAAGCTTGCGCTTGCGTTAAATTTTGCCTAGCTTGTCCAGGGAGCAACGAGGGTGCCGGATGTTGATTCGCACACTGCCAATTGCTTGGACCTTCTGCTGACAACAGATCCAGACCGCTACTCTGTGTCTGTATCTTCACCTTTGGGTAGCTCCGACCATTGACCATAGACCACCGACTACTCCCCGCCCGATCCCAGCCCAAGAGGCACTCGGCGGGTTTGGCGGTACAGATCAGCAGATTGGGATGGGATGCGTTCTTTCTTCGCATCTTATCATTGGCAGCCCACTTGCTTTTCTTCGGCTGATCCTTCATCATGCGCGGACAATTTGACGGATGTGTTGCGTCAGGGAATGTAGTACTACATTCCGTTCTCTGACGTAGCAATGTCTAGCGTTGATCGGCCATGGTTTGGCGCCGAGTGCAATCGCACCAACACGCTTAAACATGAGGCGTACCGGGGCTAGCATGGGCTTACCCAAGATATTTGTGACAAGACATGATAAATTATGTCATGTCTCACAATTTATCTTAAATGCTAGCACGGGTCAAACATTTGACATATTTTAAAGGCGCGACATGCCTTTCTTGTTGCTGCCCGG
This sequence comes from Orthosia cruda, assembly GCA_964057195.1. Lineage (NCBI taxonomy): Eukaryota > Metazoa > Arthropoda > Insecta > Lepidoptera > Noctuidae > Orthosia > Orthosia cruda. The sequence goes on along the minus strand of OZ059833.1, from coordinate 17,592,447 downwards.
CGACCACGGCCTACTGTGACATGGCTTGAGTCACACATTTCATCGCAGTTTGCGCGATAAAGCCAATTTTGTCTTAAATGCTAGTACCGTCGGCGTGAGAAAATTGCCTGACGTTTATTTGGGACTTATCGGGTCTGAATTGCTAACGCAGGTCCATTTTGTCACAAATGTCACATTTTGACAGATTATTAAGAAAATATAGTATCACTTTCGTTCGGAGGTAGTGATAAAATTATATAGTTTGAAAAAAAAATCCTTCTAATTACTGCACCAAATGACAATAAATTTATTTTGTGTGTGTGGTGATCAATGCTTATGCATGATCGCATGATCACCACACAAAATGCAATGTTTCAGGATTATTAATTAATTTTATATTATAATTTTTTTATAATCTTTTTTTTAAATTATTTAGTACCTATTAAAACTTTTTATTTTATTTTGGCTAAAACCGTCGCTTTGAGTATGCAGACGACAGCACAGTTGCTTAGAGGTACTTGTCCAACGTAAGGGCTACTAGGGCGAGATTCGCGGTCTCTTCGTGAGACTATGGTGAAGCGCTTGAACCAGTCCTTGACAACGGGGAGGTCAACACGCAGGGCCACATCGTATGCGACATCCCACAAGAGATTTTGTAAAACCGACCCCTGCAGAACCCCACAGCCAGAACCCACACTTGGCCAGAGACTTCATCAGTGTCTGGTGCGTGTCATCCCTACGTGAATTTTGGTTTGTAGTGATTGGTGTATCAAGCAAGATGGCTGGTTTGTATTTTACCTAAAAAGGTTGTTTTTCCGTTGGTTTCTGTTTGTTTTTATGAATATTACTTTATTAGTCATATTCATATTTCGTAAAATAAAAAAAGCAATAATGTAAAGTAATTTACTTCGTCAAAATCGAGTGAAATCGCGTATTTTTTTAAATTAAAATAGTTGTGTTTTGTAGGTAGGTACTTACAAAATGGTTATGCTATTTGTCGGTAACTCGGTGTAGACTGATATAAATAATAATTCTAATTAGTCCGTCAGTTAGATTATCGAAAAATATTGGACTCGTAGCTATTTTTTTATTTATAAAATCATTAAAAATTGATTAAGATAAAGCTCGTCAAAGTTCAGAGGGGTTGGGATCGTGATGTCACTTTACGTGACGTCACGCGGAACTTCAACGCACGGAGTAAGAAACTAGCGAATGCAATGCTTGCTTTTGATCAAATCAAATATACGCCGCACGCTGCACTGTTGCCGTTCCGTCACGCGTCAAGTTCGCGCGCCGTTCGCCCGCGCCGGTGATGTGCAATCTCGCAACGTTGCGTTGCAGCCTGATATCAGTACTGAGTAGCGATAAAAATATCTATAATTTTATACCGATACTCAAGGACGTATTGCGAGCATCTGGCGGGTGTTTCGAGGGTCCCTACCTACTAGCGTTGCCAGACGTCCCGATTTTTATGTGTCGGGCGGGATGTCCCGCGCGGGACAGACTCAGTGCCGCGTTTCGGGGATAACTCGGGATTACTCGTTTTCTCCCAGATGAATGGTGGGTTGCGAGAAATAAATGCTCAGAATTACTCATCCAGATTAATCTAGAGCTATCCTGTGCAGAGTTCTTCACGTTTATTAAAGAGAAAAAGGAAACTTTAAAAGAAGTTAAATCTTCACAGAAATCTCATGAATAAGTAATTCTTATAAATTATTATTCTATTATTGTAACAGTCACTTCCCAGACTGTTGTTTGAAACACCACATAATAAAACTTCTTTGACTTATTTTTTTTTTTATATGCATAAGACGAAGCAGACCTACCTAACGATAGCGCAAATCTGATTTAGAATATCATAGTTTTTATTAAAATAAATTTTCAATGGCTATTTTTGCAATATATTGTCATGTAAACGTAATCTAAAACTTAAATAATTGCAAAGATAAATATTTGAAAACTTCTGATTACTCGTATATACGCGTTTTTACTACCTATGTCCCGCTTTCGACGAAAGAATCCCGCTATTTTTCACTCAAAAGTTTCAAATTCCCGACTTGGCAAAAAAATAATCTGGCAACGCTGCTACCTACCCTACCTAGGTACCTACCTACCTACTCTACTTACCCACATATGACATACCCTACCTACCTATACCCTATCTACCGAGTAGGTAAGTAGGGCCTGCCCACTCTAACTACCTTACTACTTACCTAGCTTATAACTACCCAACCTAGGTACCTAACTTACCTACCTACCTAACCCTACCTACTTACCTACCTTACCTTCAAAACCTACCATCAAAACAAATTCGGTGTCCGTATTCACTAATGCCAGGTTCGTTTCTTATAAAAGTACTAAATCTTTTTGAAAGCAAAATAAGTGTCCGTGCAGTGGGGTCTCTCTCCGCAGTTTAGGCACATGAGTAGATAAACGGAACAGAGACAAAGCTTCCTAAGAACGTGCAAAATTGTTACATATTTTGGTAGGGTTGTCACAATATAATAAATCTTTTATATAAAATAATAAAATAAGCCTTTATTGCTGTTAGAATTTAACTTAACTTAAAAACATTACTTAAAAAATATAACAGTAGAGGTAGGAAACTATTAATTAACATAAACTAAAACATATTCTGTTAAGAGTTAAGAGGGGAGATAAGCCGAATATCCGGCCGGCTTATCTCCCCTCTTAACAGCTTGACTTTCGACAAAGGCCTCCTTTAAGGATTTCCACTTGTTTCTGTCCTTTGCTGTACGTAACCATTCTTGCCCAGCTACTTGCTTTAAATCGTCTTCCCATCGCTTTGGCTGTCTTCCTCTACTTCTTTTGCTTTCTCTAGGGTACCATTCCGTAATTATTCTGGTCCATTTCTCTTTCTTTTCTCTCAACACATGTCCTGTCCAACGCCATTTCAATTTTCTGCATACTGATTGAACTTTTCCAAACTTTGTTTTTCCTTTGATCTTTTTTAATTTAATTTTATCCCTTCTTCTTACTCCCAATACGCTTCTCTCAATCCCATTCTGACATATATTTAATTTATTTTGTTGTTGTTCAGTTAAGGCCCAAGTTTGGCATTCGTATGTAAGACATGGCAGTAGCAAGCATTTTAGACTTTTCGTTTCTCCGCCATAGGCATTTCTTTATTTTTCATTACTTCGCTCAACGACCAGAATCTCTTCCAAGTGTTTGCTATTCTTCTTTCAATTTCTTTCTGCATGCTGTCTGTAGGTGATACTAATTGTCCTAAATAAATGTATTCGCTTACATATTCTAACTGCTGATTATTAATTGTAATAGCATTATTTTGTGAGGAATTGCTCATAACTTTTGTCTTTGCTATATTCATTGTGAGCCCTGCATTTGCACTTTCATCTGATAATTGCTGTAGCATTTTTTTCCAAGATCATCGGGCATTCGGAGAAAAGTATTAAATCATCAGCGAATCTCAAATGGCTCAATTTGTCTCCTTTCACGTTAAATCTTTTATATAACTAAATATAATAAATCTTTTAATAAAAAATCTTTTTGCAAAAAAATACTACCGACTTCCAAATACTAAACTACAAAGTGAAAAATAACTGAATTTTGTGAAGTCGGTGTCTTTCGTAAGTACCATTTTTTTGCGTGATGGACACCGACTTCAAAAAATTAAGTTATTTTTCACTTTGTAGTTTAGTATTTGGAAGTCGGTAGTATTTTTTTGCAAAAAGATTTTTTATTAAAAGATTTATTATATTTAGTTATATAAAAGATTTAACGTGAAAGGAGACAAATTGAGCCATTTGAGATTCGCTGATGATTTAATACTTTTCTCCGAATGCCCGATGATCTTGGAAAAAAATGCTACAGCAATTATCAGATGAAAGTGCAAATGCAGGGCTCACAATGAATATAGCAAAGACAAAAGTTATGAGCAATTCCTCACAAAATAATGCTATTACAATTAATAATCAGCAGTTAGAATATGTAAGCGAATACATTTATTTAGGACAATTAGTATCACCTACAGACAGCATGCAGAAAGAAATTGAAAGAAGAATAGCAAACACTTGGAAGAGATTCTGGTCGTTGAGCGAAGTAATGAAAAATAAAGAAATGCCTATGGCGGAGAAACGAAAAGTCTAAAATGCTTGCTACTGCCATGTCTTACATACGAATGCCAAACTTGGGCCTTAACTGAACAACAACAAAATAAATTAAATATATGTCAGAATGGGATTGAGAGAAGCGTATTGGGAGTAAGAAGAAGGGATAAAATTAAATTAAAAAAGATCAAAGGAAAAACAAAGTTTGGAAAAGTTCAATCAGTATGCAGAAAATTGAAATGGCGTTGGACAGGACATGTGTTGAGAGAAAAGAAAGAGAAATGGACCAGAATAATTACGGAATGGTACCCTAGAGAAAGCAAAAGAAGTAGAGGAAGACAGCCAAAGCGATGGGAAGACGACTTAAAGCAAGTAGCTGGGCAAGAATGGTTACGTACAGCAAAGGACAGAAACAAGTGGAAATCCTTAAAGGAGGCCTTTGTCGAAAGTCAAGCTGTTAAGAGGGGAGATAAGCCGGCCGGATATTCGGCTTATCTCCCCTCTTAACTCTTAACAGAATATGTTTTAGTTTATGTTAATTAATAGTTTCCTACCTCTACTGTTATATTTTTTAAGTAATGTTTTTAAGTTAAGTTAAATTCTAACAGCAATAAAGGCTTATTTTATTATTTTATATAAAAGATTTATTATATTGTGACAACCCTACCAAAATATGTAACAATTTTGCACGTTCTTAGGAAGCTTTGTCTCTGTTCCGTTTATCTACTCATGTGCCTAAACTGCGGAGAGAGACCCCACTGCACGGACACTTATTTTGCTTTCAAAAAGATTTAGTACTTTTATAAGAAACGAACCTGGCATTAGTGAATACGGACACCGAATTTGTTTTGATGGTAGGTTTTGAAGGTAAGGTAGGTAAGTAGGTAGGGTTAGGTAGGTAGGTAAGTTAGGTACCTAGGTTGGGTAGTTATAAGCTAGGTAAGTAGTAAGGTAGTTAGAGTGGGCAGGCCCTACTTACCTACTCGGTAGATAGGGTATAGGTAGGTAGGGTATGTCATATGTGTTTTCACTTTTTAGTTGTACGTACCTAATAGGCAAGTTAGTAAGGTAACTTTAACGCCAAAATAGATTTCATGAAACTTGAACATATCCGATGAAATGAGAGATCTACGTACCCCTTAAGAGCGTACTGGCGTGATGTTATGTTATGAAATGGTATAAAGAATAAACGGAAATGCGATTGCAGCAATCCCGAGAGATTTGCCGTTATTTATTGAAGAGTTCTGTTGTATATCTCCGAAGTTCTTCATCAGATCTTCACTAAATTAAAATGGGACCAATTTCGGAACATACTTTTTCAAACAAAAAAAGAATTTTCTAAATCGGTCCACAATTGACAGAGTAATCGGTGAACATACACAAAAAAAAAAAAAAAAAAAAAAAACAAACTTGAAGTCGAACATAGAACCTCCTCCTTTTTGGGAAGTCGGTTAAAAAGGGGTATTTGATACGGTAGTGTAATCTTTAAAGGTTCGTGCGAAAAGGTGTGTTATATGATAGTTTCAAAGCTTTGTTTTGGATAGTTTGGAGTTTATTATATTTAGTTGCAGTTAGACTAGACCAGACAGGTGCTGCATAAGTTAGGCAATGTCTAACTAAAGTGGAGTAAATTAGTAGTTTGGTTGAAGGACTGAAAACAGATTGCGTTTTAAAATAGGTTTTAAAGATTTAAGGGCTTTTACATTTTTGTCTATAATGTATTCAGTGTTTTTGTTCCAGTTAAGTGTTTCTAAAATTATGCCTAAATACTTAACCGACACCTGCCACGTAATCTGGAAATCATAAATTTTTACAAGCCTAGTAGGTAGTGTACGTTTTCTGGTAAACAGAATGCCTTCGGTTTTTGTTGAATTTAGCTTTAGTTTCCAGGTATTAAAATATTGGCTGTGTAGATCCAATGAGTATTGTAGCCGACCAGTTACTACTTCGACGTCTTTATATGTCGTGAATGTTATCGTGTCATCAGCGTAGATGGCAAGTTGTGTATGAGCCTGTTTAGGTATATCATTCAGGTAAAGTATGAAGCCGTATGGACCCACGAGCGAGCCTTGAGGCACACCAGCTGAGATAGTTTCAGCAGCAGAGTGGTCTTTACCTATGTAAACAAAACGATCGATCTCGTAGATAATTTTTATGAGTTTTACTAGACAGAGAGGGACTTCATATTGAATTAATTTATGTAACAGTCCATTGTGCCAGACAGAATCAAAAGCTTTTTCAATATCTAGTAAAACCATACCCGTGGAAAGGCCATTAAGCCATGGGTTATGCGTTCAGCCACTCTGGCTAGCTGTTGCGTGGTCGAGTGTGAACTTCGGAATCCAAACTGTTCAGGGATCAAAATATGCGCAGTTATTTTAGTTAGGATAATAGCTTCTAAGAGTTTCCCTATGCTTGGTAATAAGCTAATTGGCCGATAGCTAGATGGGATGGGCTGATCTTTTCCAGGTTTCTTGATAGCTATGATTTTAGCATGTTTTAATGCATTCGGGAAGTATGCAATTCGTAAACAACCATTAAACACTTTCGTTATATACACAATAGCTTTCTGAGGGAGCTTTTTCAGTAAGCCATTTCCCAAGCCGTCAAAACCAGGCGCTTTATTTGATTTTAGTTTTCCCAACAACTTTCGGATTTCCTTTGGCCTAGCAAGTGATGGTAGTCACACATCTGGTAACTGTCCAGCAAGCCAATAGAAACTTTGACTGCTTCTTCTGTACCTGTATCATTATCATTATCATTATCATTGGTTAGGTTCATGTTTTCGAGAAAGGTATTATTAGCTAGTGTCTCACATTGCTCAAGTGTTGTGGATGTGGTGGTATTATTTGACATTTTTAGAGGGGGTATTCAGATAGGCTGATGGTTTAATGACTTGACCACTCTCCACAAGTCTGAAGTAGGGTTGGTTATTTTAGCTATTTTGCTGTTCCAGGCATTGTCTTTAATGGTTTGGATCTTAGACTTGATAATTTTCTGCAGGTTATTGACTTGAGAGAATAGTTCACGTCGTTTATGTGGAATTAATTCATTTAAAGCTAATTTTCGAAGACGATTTTTAGTTTCGATATGTAACCTTATCCGACGTGGGAGCTTATGACCACCATCACTGGACAATTTAGGAATGGCTTTGTTTCTTGTATTCATAATTGACTGCGTTAAGTGTTCAATGGCAAGGTCAATTTCTGAAGGTGTGTTGAAAATGCCTTGGCTTAAAGTTATGGACTGATTCAGGTGAGATCTATAGCTTTTCCAGTCCGCTTTGGTGTAGTTATATATGATGCGTGTTTGTCTATTGACTTTACCACTCGCGGTGAAGTAGACAGGCAGATGGTTAGAAGAAAGCCCGGTGATCACCTGAGGCTCTGAGAGATGGTGGACAGAGTTAGCTAGGATAATATCGGGCGTAGACGGCATGTGCGTACTATGATAGTGGACTAGAGTGGGACAAGAAGGTGCAAGAATTTCATATTCATGTGGTTAAAAAGTACCTCGCCATGGTTGTTGGAGCGAGAGCAGTGCTAGAAGGGTTGTTTGGTGTTAAGGTCACCCATTATTAGTGTTTTTGATTGAACATTGATAACTGTGTCTAAGTCTTTAGGCAATAAGACTAGGTTGGGTGATTCATAAGCTGAGATAAAGGCAATTTTCTGGTTTGATAGGGCAATTTGTATTCCAACACATTCTAGGTTTTGAGTTATAGGTATATTTAGAGGGGTATGATCTATGTCCGACTTGACTAAAATGGCAACTCCCTGACCGACTCCGTCGCACCGATAACAGGAGAAGGGGTGTGTAATTTGATGTGGGGGGATATTCTAGCCTCTGATAAAGCTACGATATCAGTAGAGAGCTCGCTTACCAGGTCCAACAGTTCCGATATTTATGAGCAAATGCCGTCGGCATTCCAGTAGAGAATACGTACATTTTGTGTTCTAAGCATATTAACCAAGATGTGTTAGAATAAGAATAACTTTATCCATCATACTAGTACATCCTAGAAGCTTTTGATCGTTTTTATCGTCATTAATATGGCTAGCATGTCAGCTGTCGCCGGGTCTTGAGCCTTTACTAGAACGGTGACTTTTTGTGTGTTGGCAGCTGCAACGAGGTTCCAGGGTCGCTCATCAACTACGTTGGTTTTCAGGGGCAGCTTTACAGTCCTGGCTTTCAGTTGTTCTTGACGTTCTCGCAGAATCTTCAAATAATTTTCGCGCTCTTTGCATTGACGATAGTTTGCAGGGTGATTCCCACCACAATTACAGCATTGGGCTGGCTGGTCCCGGGTTTTTTTGGGGCATTCTTCAGTCTGGTGGGCATCAGTACATTTTACACAGCGGGGTGCTAAGTTGCAGTTGGTAGATGAGTGCCCGAAACCCTGGCATCTGTAACACTGCGTTCCATATCGATTGTTACTTCTGTATTTGCGTATTTGTACTGCTGTGTTACAAAGGAGCCTGATCTGTCGGAATTTAACAAAATCAGCACCAGCTGGCAATTGTACCAGAAAGGGGGAGCAGTAAAAAGATTTTTCAGCAGGTACTTTCATTTTACGAACAATCACATTTTCGAATCCAAGCGAGGCAATTTCTGCTGGAAGTACATCCTCGACGTAGTCAGGAAGACCGAAGATGACTACTTTGTACATCTTCTCGTCTTTTCGCGAGTAGGTGTGAAAGGCGATGCCTTTGGTACGTAGACCGTTTTTGATGACTTAATGGCTTTCAGAAGTGTGGCAGATGACAGCTACCCGATTGTTACGTCTGTACTGCAGATGGAAGGTTTTCGAGTACGACATCACAGTCGTTCTAATGAACTCATGCGTCCAGCTGGGTTCTATCTCCAACACGATGGGAGGTATACCGGTGGCCTTTTTAGTGACAGCATCACGAAGTCTGGTTCTGATGTCAGCAGCGGATGTTTGGTTGCCAGGCAGACTGCTAAAACTGTTCGTGGTCGGGATTGGTTCCGATAGGGTTTGTTCGGCTTGGCTCGCAGTTCTTTTTGGTATCTTCCATTCACAGGTCTTAATGAGGCCTTCGAGAGGGCGTTTGCCAACAGAATTGGACCGTGTCAAAAACCGATCCATATCGATCACTTTTTGTTGGGTGTATTCCCATCACTAGTACCTGATGCGAATAATTAGGTGGGGGCTATAGGTAAGACGTGCGACTGACACGAGTGCGCGTGCGTGTGTTGTGATTGGTGGATGCAAAATCGTGAACTTGCGGTACGCAGATGGCACCACCTTATTTGCGAGTAACGCTGACCTTATGGAGGAATTACTTCTCAGGATGGAGCGCATAAGCCTCACGTTTGGTTTGAGAATAAACCGATCTAAGACCAAAATTGTGATCGTGGACCGCGTCAACGACAACTCGCCCGAAGTGACACATCGCGAACTGCGACGTGGTTCAGACTTATGTCTACCTTGGGGCTTTGATCTCAAACAACCATGGCTGCGTAGATGAAGTGAAACGACATATGGCCATGACCAGAACTGCGATGGAGAAGCTAGGAAAAGTGTGGAGGTATCGCAACATTACCAAAGCCACCAAAATCAGGCTCACACGAACAATGTTCCTGATTTTTCTTTACGCGGCCGAGACTTGGACAGTGCGTGAGTTGGAAAGGGGGAAGATAAATGCTCTGGAGATGTGGTGCTGGAGAAAGATGCTCGGAATATCGTGGACGGATTTCCGAACTAACGTGTCCATACTCCAGGAACTCGGAATCAAACAGCGTTTGTCAAACGTAGTACAGTTGCGCATGCTGCAATACTTTGGACACGTCTCTAGGCGGGATGGTGACTCCATAGACTGACTGGCCGTACAAGGAAAAGTGGAGGGAACCAGATCGCGCGGCAGGTCACCTATGCGCTGGACTGACCAAGTGAAATCCGCAGTGGGATATCAAGCTAATATTTATAAGGCCGCATATTATCTGACTGCGCCAAACAGTCCGCCAACAGGGAGAGATGGCCGGTGATCGTGCGGAGAGCTGTGCCTGCATCTACCACCGACGTGGACTCCTCAATGTGACCACGACCGCTCTGCCAAGAGCGAAACGACAGAGAAGAAGATCAGAAAGGATCAAAGATGTTAAATCTCGGCGGGCAACAATCTACATTTTTTTTTGCGAGAGTAATGCTCATGCATACTGCACTACCATGTGGAAATAGTGCAGTTGTGTGGGACTCTAACCCATGCTCTGTTGCACAGCCTTCTCAGCTTGTGTCGGTGTCTTTCCAGTTCAGGACTCCACCAGGACTGTCTGACTCCCTGCCTAGGTATGGTGAGGGGACACGACTGTTCATAGCTAGATAAGAGGATGGATGTGATGTTGTTTACGTGTTCGTCTAAATTGGTTACTGGTATTTCGGCCGGAAGAGAAGGTAACCTACCCAGTTCAGTTCCAATAATTCTAACAAACTTGAATTGCTCTGTATTGCGATGAACTCTTCTTGGCTGTGGTTTAGTTAAGTTGAAGTTAGTGGTATAACGGATGCATCTATGGTCTGAGCATTATATCTCATTAGACACATGCCAGTCCTGGATGGAGTTGGATATAGCTAAAGTTGCTAAAGTTAGGTCTATTATTGTTTGCGATCTTGCATTTATGAAGGTGGGTTCAGAACCCTTGTTGAGTAGTACAAGGTTGTTGCTAAGAATGAAATCAAGCATTTCCTCACCTTGGTTGTTGGTTTTGACATTACCCCAGAGCGTGTGATGCGCGTCGGAGTCTGTGCCGATGATTATTTCGAGCTGCTCCCTTTCACAGTACTCCACCAGCAAGGCGAGCTCTGGTAGAGGCACGTGCGCGTCGCCTGGCAGGTATGCCAAGGCTAGTACAATGTCCGGGAGTTCCTGTTGAGTTCTGAAAAGCCTGGTTGCCGTCAGGCCCCTTGAACAGAATTCGTTAATTAAAAGGTTAGGTACATGTTTCGGGACCAATATGCAGGTATGTGGATTACTTACGGAGGTGTCTAGCAGCAACTTACTTCCGATGTTAGCAAGCCCGCATATTTTGCCACTCCTAACCCACGGCTCTTGGATGAGGGCAATGGTATTTTCTTGTTGGTTCTCCAGCACTCTGCGTAAAGTGGCCGATGCAGTTTGACTGTGCTGGAGGTTGGTCTCCAGGATCCTAGTCGTCCCGCAAGGGAGAGGACCAGGGGTTGCTGTCCTCGTCCCTCCCTCTCTGGCGGCAAGCATTCCTCGTCCGAAGTTAGTCCGGGCGAGGGTGGATCCTGTGTCGATCCGTCTGTTGACTCAACCTCTAGCGCTGCCATGACAGCTCGTTGTTCCTGAACCACGCGGCCGCTTCGGCGTAGCTCACCAGGGTTCCATCAACCATATTGGAGCGAGTAGGCTTGCTCTTCTTGCTAACCCCAGTTGGTGTGATGGAATCCTCGGGATGAGAATGCTTCTGCGCCCTAGCCGGTAGTTCCATGGTGTTTTTTTGTTAATTCCTACGTCCTCTAGGACTCGTGCTGCGTTTGCGCTTAGCGCCGGTGTCAGCCTCGCCTTTTGGTGTGTCAGCCGTAGCCGACTTCACTTTGGGGAACGTATTTCTGATGGAAACTGTTTGCCAATTATTGGCGTTAGATGTTCCTGCCAGTGGGGCTTCGGCTAGATTCGTCAGGTCCCTCTCGGACAGCCGTTGACGCAACCCGTGTTTTGGGCGCATCTACATTTGCAGTACTCGTCGAGTCGCCGTGAGCGAGAGCGAGCATCCGTGGACGCAGATGAAGTTGGGGTTGCTTGGGACGCAGCGTGTTGTGGTGCATCCCTTGCGGCTGCTTTCCTCATCGCATCCTTGGACGCAGCCGAGCGCTTGTGTTTGTTGGGTGCATCTGAGGACGCAGCCTTAGGCGGTTGTCGCTTAGGCGCATCTCGAGACGCAAGCCTTGGTTTAGTTGTGAAAGGCGCATCTGAAGACGCGGCCGTTGGTGTGTTTTGTGACAGCGCATCCGACGACCGGAACGCGGCTTTTGACTTTTTTTATTTTTTATTTAGTATCTTTATCCATGAGTTTGAATTTAATACTTCACCGTTGGAGCCCTCAGTCGGGGACGTCGGTCGTTCAACGTGCGAACACCATAGCTACTCCTACATTCCGCTTATGGAATGCCCCAGCCGATTGATCGTGGGTAGCTACCCCACGACTACCCGTGTAAGAGGAAATCCGGGCCAAAGTGGTGTGTTGTGTGCAACCTGCTCCACTCAACCACCAGGATCCCTTCATCCCTCCGTACGGGTCCCTGCGCACGGCAAAAATCATTGCATCATGGCATTGCTATCCATCATCTGTTCTTGTTCGACACCCAGGGCATGACCTCGCCACCCCTGTGTTTAATAGCCTGGAGATTTTTGTAACGTCTATTTCATATGGAATTAGACCAATAACGGGGCGGCAACCTCGAGAAGGACATCAACACACTTGCCTTGAGGATCTACATGACCGTAGCGCTCTCCCTTATGACCACACCACCTTGCCGTCTCTGAAGGAGGAAGGCAAGGTAGGCCTGCGTCTGCAAAACCAAGCCAAGCAAGCAAGCGATTAAGCGAGCGAAGCGTGTTGCTGCAAACAAAACACAAATTTGCAAACGCATGGCCCTTCCCAAAAGAATATGGAACAATATTATTTATTTTAAAGTTTTGTTATTTATTTACCCGCTAATATTAACGGCCCACTTGGAATACAAAATATTGGCAGGAATTGGTTGGTATTGCCAGTTAACATCAAAATAAGTTTCTTTGAATTACAGATATGTGCATGGGGCGTAGGAAAATCGATTAATTTATATGTGTATTTATATAGGTTTATACAGGTTCGGTATCAGTAATAAAACACATTTCAATTAACTGATCAATAAATAACTTTATAACCGATTTGAAAACAGCAGGACACAATCTATTCGTATATACAATGACCCAGTGGCACATTTTATTATATATATAAATACAAAGGCAAGTCCTGACTGACTGACTCATCAACGCCCAGCCCAAATCATTGGACCTAGAAAGCTGAAATTTTGCGCAGAGGTTTCCTTTATAATGTATAATGTTCCTTATTCCTTATAAGGAAGGATTTTTAGAATTTCATCCCTTAAAGGGGTAAAAAGGGGGTTTTAAAGTTTGTATGAAAAATAAATTGTTTGTCATCAAAATTACTTCAAACTTAATATATCTGCTCAACAATATAATTAAAGAAACACATGTTTAAGGTTTTTAGAATTTCATCCCATAAAGTTCCGTATGGTCTCGGACGTTAAGAATCTCACCATCCCATATCTGCCCGTGGGTGTCGTAAGAAGCGACTAAGGGACACACCAGAGAATGGGCAGCAGCGTCCTCTGTGCACTTCATAACAAACTGCGATCGCCAACTCCCCTGCCAAGCGTGGCGATTATGGCAAACCCCCCCAAACCGATGAATAGGGAGTGATCACCGCATGGTAATAGACACATTGAACTTAAATATTAAGCTGGAAAGATCTCGACTGATGCAGTCTACGCTCCGTCCAGCACAGATTCAGTTTCAAAACCTCGAAAGCTTTCAGCTCGAACTCCAGAATCGTTTTGAGTGTGCGTGTTTTGTAATCATCCACGGACCTACCTAGGCATAGGTAGCTCCGTGGATGATTACAACGATGGGTTCGTGGAAACTGTCCATACGGTCGGGTCTAAGTTTTTCCAGACCCGTCGTACAAATAAGAACAAGAAGCTATCCGATCCAACTCTCAAGCTCTTGAAGGAGAGGCGTGAAATGATCCTGCAGTCTTCAGACGATGCATGGAACTATCGGCGGCTCAATAGACAGATCTCGAAGTCCTTGAAAAGCGATATCCGCCGCTTTAATACTGAGCGTATTAAAGACGCGACTAGCGCAACAAGGGCTCCAAGGTGTTTGCAAGAGATCTGGCTATTTTGTAGAGCCAGCTTACGAAACTGAAGACCGACGATGGCAGGATAGTATCCGCCAAACCGGCGCTTCTGAGAGATATCGAGGGGTTCTATGGACAGTGGTACACGTCAATCAGCAAACCCAAACAAAAGGGCACATTGGTCGCAGAACGGATGGCCGTTGGGGCTGAAAAAATTTAGAGTGGCGACCGCGTACCGGAAGACGCAGCGTTGGAAAGCCTCCTTCTAGGTGGAGCAACGACCTGGTCAAGGCTGCGGGCGTCCGGTGGATGCGAAACGCACAGGACCGATCAGTGTGGCGACGCTTGGGGGAACCCTATGTCCAGCAGTGGACGTCTTTCGGCTGAAATGATGATGATGAAGTGTTTGAAAGGGGTATTAAAGTTTGTAAGAAAAATAAATTGTTTATCACAAAATTACTTGAAACTTAGTATATCTGCTCTTCAATACAATTAAAAGAAACACGTGTTTAAGGTTTTTTAGAATTTCATCACTTAAAGGGATAAAAAGGGGTTTGTAAGAAAAATAAATTGTTTACTATCAAAATTCTTGAAAATTAGTATTTTTGCTCTTCAATACAATCAAAGAAAAACATACTTAATCATTTTTTGAATTTCATCCCTTATACGAGGAAAAAGGGGTGTTAAAGTTTGTATGAATGATTACCTACTGGATGTGCTCGGGGGAATCTGTTTTAACATGATAGAGCAACGGCGTTTACTGCACGAGGCACAACCGAAATTCTTAGGGCTGCATTATCTGACTTGCTCTGGCCGGTAAGATCACCTGATTTAACTGTTCCAGGCTTCTTTCAGTGGGGTTTTTAAGTCACGAGTCTATATCAACAAGTCTCAGACTCTTGAATCCCTCAAAGATAATATCCACCGGAAGTTCTGGCAAGAGTGATGAAAAATGCCATAAATCGGGCCCGAATGTTTATCAATTCTGGCAGCGGCGCGGTCGTATCATTTTCTTCACGGGAAAATAAATTAAGACACTGAATAAACATTATCCAAAAGCAGAACCAAAGAATATCATTCATAAAAAAAATACTGCCAAAGAACATCGGGTGATAACATTTGCGCCATCCTATATTAATTTTCTAACGTGTCGGTAGTACAATTCAGAAAATGAAGCAAAGTGGTATTTTACTATTTGTACCTCCCCGTGGAAATCGATCCCACGAGACCTCCGCCTCGCTCCTAGCCAGAGCACGACGGCAGATCAGATTATGCTCATTTTATTTCAATTGATATGTAATTTTTATAAGTCGATAAAATAATAAAGTTGAGCAAGTCTACGCGAACAAAGACGTGTTTGGGTAGCTATGTTTGGATAATAATTTGCAATATCCCGCCAGAAATGCAAAAACGAAACAGGAAAAATCATGTGGTCCACGCAGGCGAAGCTGCGGGTGGAAAGCTAGTATAGGTATATTTAGGTAAATATTCTTATAGAGAAATTGCCAAATAGGTTTTTCTTGGGTTGGATATAAATTAATCATCATCATCATCAGCCTATTAATGTTCCCACTGCTGGGACACAGGCCTCCTCTCTGTGAGAGGAGATGGGGCATAATCCACCACACGGGCCCAGTGCGGGTTGGTGGATGTCACATGACTTAGAATTTTTTGTTATAGGACATGCCGGTTTCCTCACGATGTTTTCCTTCACCGTTTTGAGAGCAGTGGTGATGAAATAATTTACACAAAGTAAAGCGCCTGCCTGGGTTCGAACCCACGACCTACAACTTGTAAGTCGCGGCCGATACCACTGGGCCACCACTGCTCTTAAATAAATTAATAATAAGCTTTAAGGACGCTATTACATTTTTCTACAAATAACAGTGCTTTTCAGGTACAATTATAATGTATATGCAATCACGGATGTGAAGATATCATGGTCTTAATTTAAAGATTCAGCTCCAGATTGGCATCAGAAAAATTGCATGACATCATACAAAATTTTCTCACAAATACGTTTTGCCCATCACGATAATCGCAAAAATATTAAAAAAGTAGGGTCCGAATAGGTCCCAGTTTACTTAATTTTACAGCATTTTTTATCTTCAAAATTATAAAAAAATTGCGGTATATATAGTCCTTTAAAGGTTCAGATAATTATTTTTTACCCAAATCAATATATATTTTAATTATTAGCTAAAATAAAAACACTTGCCGACTTCTTCATACATTTTGCACTCGAAGCTTATCATTCCGCGCTCAGAAGCGCTCGTGAAAGGACGAGCGTATCGCTTTTTTGCAAAAAATAAATACGATAAAAGTAATAGAAAAGATTGTAGTGTGCATGCGTGAGTCGTATGTCGTGATCGAAAGGAGTTGATATTTTACCGGACCGAAATAAAAGTATGTTTGAGTTTCCTTTTATTATTAGAATGTGATTTAGAATTTGGATAGGTATTGTTAAGCAGTTGTTGACAAGGTTGTGAAATGGATGGGTGGGTTTAAGCAGCTCTTAGTAAGGTTAGGATTTGGATGGGTAAGGTTAAGCTGGCGGCGGTGAAGGTTAGGTTAGGTGAGGAGATTTATGATTTGAACCGGTTTGTATGTATGTATGTATGACGAATACGGGGTCAAACCAAAATACAAGATGGCGGCGACGAAAATTTGGCATCTTTTCGTCATGGGTGACATTTTCATGGTTTTTGGGTAGTTTGTCATTAGCTGATGCTCATTATGTAATACTCCAAAAATTTTTGATGTTAATATTTTATATAAAATGTATATAATATGTAATGCAAAACGTTCAAGTAATTTTTAGGGTTTCCCCTATTACTAAGACTCCGCGGTCCGTCTGTCTGTCTGTCACCAGGCTGTATCTCATGAACCGTGATAGCTAGGCAGTTGAAATTTTCACAGATGATGTATTTCTGTTGCCACTATAACAACAAATATTAAAACAGAATAAAATAAATATTGGGGCTCCCATACAAAAAACTCGTTTTTTTTTGCCGTTTTTTGCAATAATGGTACGGAACCCGTTGTGTGCGAGTCCGACTCGCACTTGGCCGGTTTTTTAATCCTTGTGACCGGAAATTATTTCGGTTTAGGTATCTACTTATTTTACGTTGCGTTTTTTTAAAAATACCTACTTACTACAACGAAGTGAAAGCTAATTCTCTTTTCGAAAGTCTGTGTCGTTGTCTATTATTTTTCGTTTTTCGACACGGAAAAGTTTTATTTTTCTCTTTTTAGTTTTTGTTGGTACCCTATATTGGGTAGGTATACTAAATAAATCTGTTAACCCCCTAAAAACGTACAAGCGTGATTTTATATTATGGTATGGTGAAAACAAAACATAACTATACGATCACACTAATCGCAGGTCATTTGCTATTTGTTATTGAAGAGTTCCATTGTCTATCTCCGAAGATCTTTATCATATCCTAATATATTATACAATAAAACCTTCCCTGAAAACACATACATTAATCGACGTAAACCCGATAGTATCGGATAAGTAGTTTTAAAGAAAATCGCGGATACATACGGGTCGAATAGATAGAGCACCTCCTTTTTTTGATGTCGGTTGAAAATAATAACCTACTTTTTACGACGACGGTTTGTAACAGTTACCAAATGCATTTTCAAAGTGCCAACTAACCTTCCTGAATCAACTTCAATAAAATTAAAAAATAATAACAAAGACGAATATTATTTCAGTGATGTATAAAATCGAGCGCTCAGTAGTTTCAATGAGTGCGTGCGCGTAATGTTGTTGTGTGCTACTAGATACCTAAATTTGAGTTCGTCGAAAATGTAACAGCGTCCTTAAATGTCTTCTATTTAACTTTTATTCTATTATAATTTATTTGATAATCATTATTCCGTCCAAATATTACTTAAGTACCTATACTTATTGCGAAAGAACATTGCCAATTTGTAACATTACTCTTGACACCAATCTAAATAATTGTGGGACTCTTTTCCCAACATCCTAGCATCCTTACACGCATACAGATCTACGTCCACTCCTCGCTGTCACGCACACATAAATAAAAAGCGCCCTCAATCTCTTGTTCCGCGTGCTCTGTCTGTAGCTGTTCTCTAATCTGAGACTTTTATGTTTACAAGATATTCTAAATACTAATAATTATACGTAGCTAAAAAGTACTATATTAAAAAAAAAATGTGTCCGACCGAAAGTGGTTTTTACGACCGAAACCGAAAGCGAATTTCGGCAACCGTCTCAGTTTCGGCCGAAACCGAAACCGAAACTTTCTTACAAGGATCATGTTTTGAGGGGAAAATAAAGAAAACGTTATTATAATCTTTATTTTTTATCTTTAAAAATCAAATAATAGCTATTTAATAATAGCAGTCTTCGATATTTTTGTGATGTTTACTACCTACTCTTATGCTAAATCCCTAGCTAGAGTTAGCGCAGTCAAAGACTTGGGAGTAGTATTTGATTCAAAATTATTATTTGATCAACACTTAGATCAAATCATTAATAAATCATCAAAATCACGAGGGTTCATTTTGAGAGTCTCGTCGATGCGAGTTCAGGAGCATCAAAACCATTAAAATTCTCTGCTGTACTTTTGTTTGCAGCCATCTCGAGTATGCCTCTCAATTCTAGAATCCCAATTACAAATATACATCAATCGATTGGAAGGCATACAGAGATTTTTTTTGAGTATATTCAATTCCGGTCTAAAACTTATTCTCCCACTTATCTCCTTTGCTGTAAAAGGTTCCATTACTTCCTCTTTCTGAACGTAGAACAATTGCAGACTCGGCGTTTTGATTTAGAATCGCTAATGGTTTAACCGAGCTGCCCGAATTGCTGAACAAAATAGGACTGCGGATTCCTTCTACTTTTCGGCGCAATCCCTGTCTATTGCATACTCCTGTGGTCGGAACGACATACATATTTAAAATGAGCGATGCATAGATATAATGCTATCTCGGACGTCGATATCGGAGTTTTCAATACTAGCATATCAAAATTAAAAAGTGCTCTTTGTAATCTCTTCTTTGATAACGTAAACTAATTAACTAATTCACGCTGTTTGAGTCACAATTTAAACCGACTTCAAAAAGGAGAAGGTTCTCAATTCGGGTGTATATTCGTTTTCTTTTGAATTATGTTACTGTTTTTACTTAAAAATCCTTCTCATTTTTTTTGTTTATAAGCTCTCTTCTATCTGTGAAAACTTTTAATTTACTGCTTTTAAATAGTTTTGCTGTAATTTTTCCTAAAACTGAAAAATAAATATCACGTAATAGAACTTACCGAATTCAAAATAAATCACACGAAAACTCACAACAAACAAAACAATCTGCAAACACAAGCCAGTCATGACATGATTAGGCACGTGGACGCGGCAAAATGTTTTCGTCGCTTACTCGCTTACGGAATTTAAAGCGCCAAACATGACCGATCACAGCGCGGGAACGCCCGAATGCAGATTCGGTTTCGGTCGTAGCAGATTTGCCGCCGAAACCGAAACTCGTTTTATTGCCGAAACTCGACCGAAACCGAACCTTCGGTCGGACTCTAAATTTAAACAATAAAAAACCCGACTGCTTAAGAGGTAATGCGGTCGCAGACATCCGACTGAATTTCCTAAGTAAAAAGTCATAATTCGATATTTGGCTCTCGCCTATTTCGTCTTTCTGTCTGTCTTTCTGGCTGTATCTCATGAACCGTGATAGCTAGACATTTGAAGTTTTCACAGATGATGTATTTCTGTTACCGCTATAACAAAACAGAATAAAATAAGTATTTAAGTTGGGCTCCCATACAAAAAACGTGATCTTTTTGATGTTTTTACGATAATGGTACGGAAATCTTCGTGCACGAGTCCGACTCGCACTTGGCCAGTTTTTTATGTTTAATATACATTATTATTTACTAGTGGCCCAACAAAACGTCAAACGTCTTGTGAAGCCTTGTTCGCGCTCTAGCTCTTTGGAGCTACCATAACCGAGTCAGGCAGTCGGTCTGTCTGGGTGCGCCAGCTCCCCAGTTGGTGGCATGGATTTTGTAGCACAAACGCGTCAAAATAATTTTTCTTTTTTTTTTCAGGTTACCTGAGAGATATGTTTTTAAATTTTACATCACTTTTAAAAACCCAAAAAAATGCGTCGCTCTTGGAAGTAGAAATGGAATGCGTGTACTTGAATATATTTGAAATGATCGTAGAATGTTGGCAAAAGTACCTAATACAGAATGATGCGAAATTATTATATGATGAACTGAATAACCATACTTATTACATAACGAGCGTGCTTAAAATTAACCCCCAGTCCAGGATCCCAATCAAAATAAGCGAACAACAACAAAATCATGTCAGCAACGAGATTAAACGCTTAAACTTTATAGTGCAACTTTCTAATCTGCTTCATCTCGCGATAAGTATAACAGATGAAAAATTAACACAACAAGTCGAAACCACAAAAGCGCTTGTGTTCTCGCTGTCCGTATTTAATGAAGACGTTGCTTTGGAGTCTCTTGAGGTGTTGCAGAAAATGATTAAAATGAGCGCTCCCGTCACTAAGTACGAGCGCGAATTGATCGTCAAAGCTATTGGTTTAAAAGCCGGCCACTGGTTTAAATGTCCGAATGGGCATTTCTATTGCATCGGTGAGTGCGGCGGCGCGGTCGCCGTGAGCCGCTGTCCGGAGGCGGGCTGCGGGGCGGCTATAGGCGGAGCGCAGTACAGGCTCACCGCTGGGAACAGCCACGCTCCAGAAATGGACGGGTCTACGGCTCCAGCGTGGTCGTAGCTGTCCAAAAACCAAACCAAAAAAATAAATAAAACAAATCAGGTACTCATTAGTTTACAGGACTTGTAAGTTAATCTTACTTATCACTTTGTTAATAAATCCAGCGCACATCGACCTGAGTAATGTCTCTCTTTCTCTTGTCCTAGCAATAGATTTTAGAATAATCAAAAATAAAATGTCATCAGTCTTGTCGCACTTTGTCAACCTGTGTTTATCGAAAGGGGAATACCCAAGCTTACTTGAAAAAGTCTAGAACTTACTTATGATATCAATTTCGATTGGTTAACAGATCGGTGTAGTTACCTATATTGACTTACCTGTTCACATCTGCTTGGCAGGTAACCATTAACAGAAATAAGTAGGCAAGCCTACCTAAGCATATTCTGTGTGTTAAAATCTATCAGTTGAGATGAAATTCATTCGGTTATCAAAAGAGTGAAGGTGATGAAAGAAAATGGATTAAAATTAATTCAATTAAAAATAGCTATGAAAACTTTTCGATAGGCAAGTTGTCATAAGCATGTTTGTTAATAAATTACATTTGATAAAAAATATAACTCATTCAGTTATCTGATGGGTGAAGATCGATCTTCCACGTCTCTTAGGCTATGATGAAAGATGACAAATAACACTTAAAATTTGAAATCATATCTAATTATTTTAGTTTTTGAAATGTATAACAAAACATCAAAGACCTTATACATTTTTCTTACTACTAGACTGTGTACCAAAATTTTTTGTTTAGCTAAAATTTAATCTATCATCATACACCTAGGTTAGCTATTTCCTTATAAGCGGTAGCTAACCAAAAGCGGTCCTGGCGAGAGGGTTTCCGCTGGTAGTGTGTCCTTGTCTGACCTCTTGCTAGATCAAATAATCATTGGGTTTGGTAGAAATGGTAGAAAATTTTATATTTTGCTTTTTATTTTATACCAAAACGAACAATTCATAGACTTTGACACGTATTTAAATATTTCTAGAAACGTATTTAAATATTTCTGCAGTTCCTATATTTAATCAATTCGTTGTATTTAAAAAAATATTCATTAATACTGAGTAAGAATAGTACTTTTCAATGTTTGAGCCTGGTAATATTAAATGTAAGGTGACGGTTTGCGGAATTTTCGGCGGACTTTTTTCACAGAACAATAACTTTGTTCGAGTGAAATGCAGCGGCTGTTAAAATTATTTGCAAATTGAGTCATAGTGGAATACAATTGTTGTAGTTTTATTTCTCAACTGTCTACGCAACTGGACAATATGAGAAATCATAGAGATCCTTTGCCGGTATTTCAAAGCACCGTCTGATGACTGCAGGGTCATCTAACGCCTCTCCTTCATAAGTTTGAGAGTAGGATCAGAGAGCTTTTTTTTCCTATCTATACGATTGTTCTTGAAGAATGAGACTTGAGGAGACTTGGGATTTGAGGATTATCGAGTCCTCCCCTTCTCTTCGAACTTCAGATAGCCCTTTAATACTCCATCGTAAACTGCTCAATTCCTCTTCGAGTTCGGTGATTTTTTCGCCGATCCAGAGTGTGCGCGTGTTGTACGTTGCCAGGTCCAATCGTCGGTATTTGTTGGGGTAGCCGGATCTCATCCGGGATTCTTAGCACCCCTTGCCATACCGTAACCTCGACCGCTACCGTAGTGGAGGGTACAGGTTACCGGGCAATAGGGGCAATCTTTTCATGGGGTGTGCTTTGCAGGCTGGTTGGCGATCGCAGTATGGTTGTTACAAATGCACAGAGAAAGCTGCTGCCCTTTCTCTTGTTTTTTCCTTAGTCGCCTCTTACGACACCCACGGGCAAACATGGGATGGTGAATTTCTTTACGCCCGACACCATACGGTTAGTGATGTAGATACCAAAAATATAAACACTTTTTTTTATTAACTATAAATTAGGTGGGTTTAGGTAGCGCAGTTAGATAGCTTAAATATATCGGGATGCTTAAACTATCGTTTTTACAATCAATTTATCCCGTGTTCTGTTTTGTCATGGTCACCTCATTAGAAAGAGACACACTACCAACGGGAGCCTTCTCACGTGGACCGGTATTTGCGCCATAGTGCAGTCTAGTAGTAAGAAATATAAGGTCTTTGCAAAACATAGATGATAGGAACTTGATTGGTTCTGTTTGTTTTTATTTTATCTGATTTTGGTGATTTTATTTGATATTATTGATTTTATCTTATTTGATTTTAATGATAAATTTTAACTGATTATTTATTTTATTGTATTGACATTGTATTTGAATGATCTAATTTAATTTTAATGTTCATTTTTTTTTGTATTTGATTTATATATTGCATTTGTGTAATTTTCAATGCAATGGGTGAAATTATCAGAAAATTTATGAATTATTCTTAATATTAGTATCTAACCTTTAGTTCAACATTTTATATAACTATGATTTAATACGAGCGCTTATCTCGCAGACAAATTGTTAACGCAGTTTGGTGGGTATAATTGAATGTGTAAAACTGTTTTATCCAAAATAAACTTCTTTTTTTACCTTTCCGTGTTTTCATTGTTTTTACTGCCTAACATCCAACACCAGGCTACACCAATAGGTACCTAGAGGTATTATAGTAAAATAGATCGATAGTAATATGTAATTATGAATAGCTATTAGTACCAGTATTGTGTTATTACCGGTTCTGCCTCAAGATATTTTTCTATAATATATTGAGTGAAACTCAATTAAGTCCGGACCTCTCAAGGTAAAAATAAATGTTTTTCCTGAGCTCTGATCAGGTTTCTGTGGAGCATTTTTGCGTAGGATTCACGGTTCCGGAGATAATTATAGGAATACTGTAATGTATGGTAACCTACTTATTGTTTATGATCGTTCTTGTCGATGGCCTGTCACGGGAATGGGGTGTCATCGCCGTCCCGTATAAACCAAATTACTAGCTACACGTTGTTTTACTCATATATTTCAGTGGCGACGAGGATAAAAATTAGAAGCGTGCTAAATAAAAATTTAATCCAAAATGTCAATCGGAAAACTAACCGAGTTTAATGTAAGATCGGGCAATTGGACAATGTATGTGGAACGCATGGAAATGTTCTTTAAGGTCAACAATGTTAAGGAGGAATTTTGGTTACCCACATTGATTGCGGCGATGGGTGACGAAGCTTATGAACTTTTAAGCAACTTAACAAGTCCGGGCAAACCGAGTGCAAAAACCTATGTGGAGGTGGTGAAGGTTATGACGGATCACTTGCAACCAAAGCCGTCATTTATGGCAGAGAGGTACCGTTTCCGACAACGAAGACAATATGCGGGTGAATCCAATAAATCAAATCGCACACCTAGATCTAAACAGCGATTAACTCAAAAAAACACTTTTTTCAGAAAAGATGAAAAACTGATTACGGTCTCCCTGTGCACTGCAGGAGTTTGCTGTTTTCAGCAATACTTTTAAATGCAGATAGAACAATGATATTATAAGAGTCTTGAGGTTTAATCGCATATAAGGGCTGAAAATTGAAATTTTGTAGTTATTGCCGTATTGCATAACAATGTTTGTATATATTTTTTGATATTTTGAGTTGAACCTGTGTTGCTGAATTTAGTTTTTAGTTGGCTCTCTTTTGAAGATTCGATATTAATTTAAATTTAACATCATTTTGAATTATTTTATAACAATTCAACTCATAGACGGGTTTGTGACCAACAGTAGGAGTATATTGGTTGATAAACTGTCAAGAAAACACAGAATTAAGTACTCAAATGAAACATTTTTATTTATTCATCATTACTAAGATAATTTTAACGAATAACAGTCTCGTAATTATGTAAATAGTTCGAATAAAATTATCTTATAAAACAGTAACACGACATAAACAAAATACTTATTGAAACCTTTCATGGAAAACATTTCAAAATGCACATCTAAAATCACATTTGGCTTATATTTAAGTACGACACTTCTCTATCCTTGTGTACTATGAGTAATTGAGCATGATAATTAGGTATACATAAAAATATTCTTAATTTCTTACTTTTAATTTTTTTATTGCAATGTATAAACAAAAAAAACTTACATGAGTATGCTGAACATAACAAAGTGTCGGTAAGTGCATACTGACTTAACTACAAAATATAAACAACTTTATATTTAGCATAATCTTAAAAACTAATAATGGCAATTTGAGATCACATTGAAAATCACAATCACTTAATCGTAAAACTATGTATTAGATAATAACTAAACAATTTTGGTTTTTTTATAATCTTGAAACTCAAATGTCAATTGTCATTATCGCCCAAAACATCTTTATAATAAACATCATAATAGGATTTTGGAATGACGTTCTTATCAATCAATTCTTGTATGTCTCTTTTTTTTGAACCAGACAATGCAATCTTTTCAGTGTATGCACGTGTTAAACCGACTGAAAATAAAGATTGATCTATGGCAGTTCCGGATCCTCTTAGGCGGAGATTTCTCTTTCGCACACAAACTTTTCTATACATTTCCTCGGTAAATGATGTTTTGTAGAAAAAAGTTTCAGGGTGTTCTTTTTCAACCCTGAGAACCTTAATCTCATGCCACTTGACTTGGTTTCTCTCCTCGTCTATATTGAAATTTGTGCCCCACGATTCTTGTAAAGCCTTGACGTCGTAAAACTTGTCATGCGTCATTTCCACGACTGTGTAAGGTTTGCCCGTCTTTTTTGCTGTACCAATCAAAGTTTTATATTGCTCTGGTATATAGATGGGGCCCGACTGCAAGTATCTTTTAATTTGCTTTTCTATGACACTATGAACATTGTCACCTTCATTTTGAGAGTGTCCACGTATTAAAAACTTGTGAGTAATTGTCTTGACTCTTAACTTGTTTACAGCGTAGGCGTAGACAGACAGCAAAAACTTATTTTTTTGTTGACCGCCACAATTGTCCGAGTAGAAAATTATGTCAATTTCTTTATTAGGATATTGGTCAACCTGAGCTTTAACGTAGTCGAGTATACAGCTGCCAATTTCTACAGGTCCTCTCTTTCCTTGGGTTTCATCCCAAAAGAAGCACACCACTTCTTTTACCTTTAAATCGCTGATGGTAAAATTGAGGCAGTTGATTCTGGATTTATAAAAAAATAGGGATATTTGTCCCTTTGGAATCTGCAATACTGCCTGCAAGTCGTAAACTGCTACGATAGTACCATCGGTCTTATTTTTGTCATTTTCTTTTTCAGATCTTGCCAAAGATTTTTCTTTCTGATGCTGTTCATATTCTTGGCTTAACTTGCGTTTTTCTTCTACGTCTGAGTTCTTGTACCTTTCGCACAGATCACACTGATCTTTTTTCGGTACGAAAAAAGAAATGTTGAATTCGGTGTTGAATATTCTGTTGAATGTGGAAGACGTAGCAAAAGTTAAACCATCTTTTTCACGCAGTTGTTTATAATCTCTGTATATATCGGCCAATGATTTGTCACTTGGAATAAACTCCCTAGTCGTTTGAGCTCTCAAATAGTGAGATTCAATCCTTGGAATAGAATTTATAAAATCTATAACGCTCTGTTTAATTTGTGGATCAATAGTTGGTTGATTGCCGTGTTTTCCTCTCAAATCAGCTTGTATGACTCCTGATTCCGACTTCTTCGAAAGTGCTGTTTGTATCGCTTTATTACTCAAGTCAAGAGTGGATTTGAAAAACGGTTTGCATACCCTAATTTTGGATCCATTAACCTCAAAATAAAAGGCGGTATTAAGAGCTCTAAAATCTTGTGTGCTTGAGTATCGATATTTGGGCTTTATTTTTTGGGAGTGTCGCACTACAAATTCTCTCTGCCTTTCAAGATTGCCAAGTCCCCAAAATGCATCAAAAATCTGCAGCCTTGTTATTGCATCGATCTTGTCTTTACATTTCAGTCGACATTTTTCTCCACAGGGGGGTCCAACTTTTCTCTCTGGCATTTGCATCTTCGATTTGGACAAAGACTGGTACGCTTTACCAGAATTTCTCAGCACTTTTGCAACTTTCGATTTCCACATCGTTGGTTTACGTACTCTCTTTTTACCCTTTTTTTCTTCTATCTCGCGCTCTTGCGCATTAATTTCAGCAACCACAGCATCTTGAGGTTGATGTTGAACATTTGCACTATTATCTTCGGAGTCCGACGAGCTACTAGAAGTTGATGAACTCTCAGTGCTGCTACTGCTGGTGCTCGACGAAGACGATGAACTAGAAGGCACAACCTTAGCTGGAGTCTTACTTTTATGAGTTAATCGGAAATTGGGATCCTCATCTGAGTTGTCAAAGTCACTTTCGTCACTTCGGATTGGTGAAATGTAATAATTTGATGTACCAGGCTGTTGTTGTTTAGACGTGCTCGGAATAGATTTATCAACCACGGATATGGGGGCATGAGGTTCTGTAGATGAGTCTTCATCGCTTAATGACATTTTGTGGTTATTTCCTATTTGTGGTCTGTTTATAAGTACCATCTCCTTCTGTGGTATTTGTTCAAACTCCTGTTCTATTGGAGTAGTATCTGGTTGCGTATTTTCATATTGAGTCAGTATGCTAGGGCTGATGTTTTCTTTGTCCCTTTCTTCAACCATATTTACTAAAAATCGTCCACGATTCATTCTTTTTCTGAAATACAAAATGTAAATATCACTAACTGAAAGATAATAAGCCATCGGTGAAACGTGTTCGATTTCATGAGCTTCAATGTAATGAAACTTGATGTGGCGTACCGGAGTCCATCTAAACAGCTCTAACTTAAAAACTGTTCTGTAAAAACACAATAAGCTGTGTAGTTCTAGGACGAAAATAAACTAGAATTAAGATGGAAAAACTGCAATCGCCACTAGCAAAAAAGTTCAATTTCATTTGTTTTTTAAAGAATTATAAGAGTTTAAACAATGAGTCAACAAAACAGACTCAACTAAAAATTCAAAATTTTTTCTTCAACACGGTAACAAGTCTAAATAAAAACAGAAACTTTACTCACCTCACCATCAACACTGGTTCAACTCAAAATGTTACTTTAATTTACTCAGCACTAACTACACAAAACGGCGACAACTCGAAATAAAGTTATTACAATGTCGTGGTTAACTCAACAACACGGAATCAACTCAAAATGACTCTAATTTGTTTACGACAGATACGTGCATTCTGCATGACATTCTGGCTGCAACTAGCGATGTCCCTGTTTTGGTGGGGGAGGAGCGCGGCTCGCTCGTTCAACAAAAAGGGCTTTCGGCGCTATCTAGCGTTGAGTACTGGAACTATTTTTGAATCTGTTTTGTTGGCCGCTAGGTAGTGAGTTAAGGAATTCGATGGTATGCATACCTCAAAAATTGAGATTTTTGAGTTAGCTCTCTTTAGATCTAGGTGTGCGAAATGTAAAGGTAGTACTTCAACATAGATATTTTAAAACGTAACAGATGCACCTTAGACTTTGAATCTCTGCTTCTAAATTACAACCTTATCTTAAAAATAAACCAACCTACGCGGCCAAGGAGCCTTACCTGCTTAGATAATTTTGCTCTGAGCCCAAATTTAAAATGTATTGCTGAAGTAATGGATTTTGCAATATCTGATCACTCAGCTCAAATACTCAAAATTCAAGTCAGTAGAACTTGTAAATTAAAGTATTGGCGCACTCAGATAAGAGACTACTCAAAGGAAAATTTGATTAAGTTTAAAAATCATTTAAAGTGTTTGTCCTTTTCAGACGTTTACAGCGAGGGTAACCCTAGTGAGTCTTATTATATTTTTAATGAAATTTTTATGCTTCTTTACAATCAGTGTTTTCCAATGAAATGGATTACATCTTTACATTCGATCGGAAACAAAAATTAAATGGATTTCGAAAGGCATTAAACTCTGTAGTAGGAAAAAAAGAAACCTGCTATGGAAATATAGATTGAATCCGTCAAGCAAAAATCAAAAAACGTTTAAGACATACTCGCAAAGATTAAAAAGGATCATTAAACTTACTCAAAGGGCACAGAATAATGACATTATTAATAAGGCCCACAATAAATCCAAGGCAGCCTGGCAAATTATCAACAATAATAAGTATATTAGAGAACCTATTTTAAAAATTGACAATCATAATGTGACAATAAAGGATCCGAGGAAAATAGCAACATCGTTTAAGGACTTCTTTATTGACCAAGTACAAAGTGTATCTTATGACACATCTGACGGAATTAATGACCTAGTAAATGGCTCGAATTCAATGTTTATGTCACCGACGATCCCATATGACATAATAAGAGCAATTAAATCGCTTAAAAATACAAAAAGTTATGGGTACGATGGTATTACTACCAGTGTTGTTAAATTTGTTAGTGATGTTGTTGCTGGGCCTCTAAGTCATATTCTGAACAGTAGTATTGAATCTGGTGTATTCCCTAATAGCCTAAAAACCGTAGTAATAAAACCTCTACATAAAAAAATTATAGAGAAGATATGTCCAGTTACAGACCAGTAGCATTGATCCCAATATTCTCTAAGGTATTTGAAAAGATTATTTATCAAGCAATGGATAGATTTTTGAGTAAATATAATATATTAAGCGAGGAACAAATGGGGTTTAGGAAAAATAAAAATATTAATATGGCAATATATAATCTCTTAACTAATATTATGACAAATGTTGACAATAAAAATCCTGTATGTGCAATTTTGACGGATATGACTAAGGCATTCGACTATGTAAACCATGATGTCCTTTTAAAAAAACTTTACGCCTATGGTATAAGAGGCAATATCCTAGATCTAATAAAATCATATCTTCGTGGCCGATTGCAATACACAGAAATCACGCGAGTATGCCTAAAAACTAAACGTGAACTTAAATATACTTCGGATTGTAGAGAGGTCAAACATGGCGTACCGCAAGGTAGCGTTCTGGGACCACGGTTTTTCTCTTATACATTAATGATTTACCCCGTCAAACACATCACCCTATGGTGTTGTTTGCGGACGATAGTACTGTGATAGTAAAATGTTCGGACTTAAAAAAATATGAAAGTGAGATTAATAACACATTAGAGAGTATTATTCATTGGCTTAACATGAATAACTTGATAATAAATTTACAAAAAACGAAGGTAATGCATTTTTACCAACGGATTAGTCCCGCTAATTTAACTGTCGGCTATAATGGGCAAACAGTTGATTCAACAAATATAGCAAGATTCCTGGGAATCTTAATTGACAGCAATCTGACTTGGAAACCTCATTCTGAGGACGTGTGTAAAAAATTGAGTAAATTAGCTTACGTTCTGTACAACTTATCGCATAAAGTAAGCCATACTACACTACTAACAGCGTACCATGGTTTGGTTGCATCGATATTGAGGTTCGGAGTAATTTTCTGGGGCAACTGTAGCGAGGGAGCAGATTTTCAAGGCTCAAAAGCGCTGCATAAGATCAATGTCAAGTTTAAAAACTACTGAAAGCTGTGAGCCTGTGTTTAGGTCGATGAAAATACTAACCTTCCCGTCTCTATACATATTGGAAGTGTCCATTTTTGTTAGATCAAATTTAAATTTATTTCCGACACTAGCCAGCATTAGATTACGCTCAGGTCCTTTAAGACAACAATATAATAAGTTATTACATACAGGTAAATATAAAACAACACTATTAAGAAAGAATATTATGTCAATGGGGCCTATCATATATAATAAAGTTCCGCATAATTTAAAAGAACACCCTATTCGTATATTTAAAACTAAATTGACTACATTACTATTAGCAAAATGTTATTATTCTATTAATGACTTCCTGAATGATAAAGATTTATAACTGTATTTTAAATTTTCATGTAATTGACATTTTTAAATTATATATTTTTTATTATAATTCCTAGATAAGCTTATTGATTTGTAATCGACTATGTGTGTGATATTTTAAATGATAACAATATATATATATACTTTTTTTAATTCCTGGATGAGCTTATTGATTTGTAATCGACTATGTATGTGACATTTTAAATGATAACATTTTTTTTTTTAAATTCCTGTATGAGCCAAAGACCTTATACTTCTTACTACTAGACTGTGCACTATGGTGCAAAAACCGGTCCGAGCGAGAGGGCTCCCTTTGGTAGTGTGTCTCTTTCTAATGAGGTGACCATGACCAAACAGAACACGGGACAAATTGATTGTAAAAACGATTGTTTAAGTATTCCGATATGTTGATGCTACCTAACTGCGCTACCTAAACCTACATAATTTATAGATAATAAAACAGTGTTTATATTTTTAGGTATCTACATCACTAACCGTATGGTGTCAGGCGTAAAGAATTTCACCATCCCATGTTTGCCCGTGGGTGTCGTAAGAGGCGACTAAGGGAAAAACCAGAGAATGGGCAGCAGCGTTCTCTGTGCATTTGTAACAACCATACTGCGATCGCCAATCCGCCAGCAAAGCACTCCCCGTGAATAGCACAAATAAAACATAGCCCCTATTGCCCGGCAGCCTGTACCCTCGACTACGGTAGCGGTCGAGGTTACGGTATGGCAAGGGCTGCTAAGAATCCCGGACGAGATCCGGCTACCCCAACAAATACCGACGACTGGACCTGGCAACGTACAACACGCGCACACTCTGGACCGACGAAAATATCACCGAACTCAAAGAGGAATTGAGCAGTTTACGATGGAGTACTATAGGCTTATCTGAAGTCCGAAGAGAGTCCTCCCCGACTCAATAATCCTCAAATCCCAAGTCTGTTCAAATTTCATTCTTCAAGACTATCATATAGATTGGAACAAAAAGCTCTCTGAGAGGCGTTAGATGACCCTGCTGTCTTCTGACGGTGCTTTGACCTCAAAGGATCTCTATGATTTCACATATGTATATTCCAGTTGCGTAGACAGTTGAGAAATATAACTACACCAATTGTATTCCACTAGGAATTAATTTGCAAATAATATTTACAGCCGCTGAATTTCACTCGAATAAAGTCCGCCAAAAAATCCGCAAACCACCACCCTACGTTTAATATTACCAGGCCCAAACATTTAAAAGTACTACTCTTACTCAGTATTAATGATAATTTTTAAAAATACAACGAATTGATTAAATATAGGAACTGTAGAAATATTTATATACTTTTCTAGACATATTTAAATAAGTGTAAAGTCTATGAATTGTTCGTTTTGGTATAACATAAAAAGAAACATATAAAATTTTCTACCATTTCTACCAAACCCAATGATTAGTAGTGCTAGCAATAGGTCAGACAAGGACACACTACCAGCGGAAACCCTCTCGCCAGGACCGCTTTTGGTTAGCTACCGCTTATAAGGAAATAGCTAACCTAGGTGTAAGATGATAGATTTCATTTTAGCTAAACAAAAAATTTTGGTACACAGTCTAGTAGTAAGAAATACGTATAAGGTCTTTGGTATGAGCTTATTGATTTGTAATCGACTATGTATGTGACATTTTAAATGATAACAATTTTTTTCTTTTTAATTCCTGGATGAGTTTATTGATTCGTAATCGACTGTGTATGTGAAAATTAGTTATTTGTGATTTTTATTTTATTTTCTGATGCCTTTTTAGATAACTACTCAATGACATTTTTTGTATTGTAACTTCAAAGAATAATGTTTTTGCATGCCGTAAGGCAGAATGTAGCGGAAACACCCAATTCTGTACCATCTCAAACTTGTACCTACATTGCTGGCAAATAAATAATTCTGATTCTGATTCTGATTCCATTTTACAATATATTTCAGAACTGAAGAAAATGTCCAAATTTTGCGAATTTACGTCCGTATTGGAAGAGAATTTACGTGATCAGTTAGTATGCGGGTTGCGAAGCGAGTCGATTAGGCAACGATTGTTTACGGAAGAAAATCTGCAATATGCAAATGCCGTTAAGATTTCATGCGCTATGGAATCGGCGGAGAGGGATGCAGCGGCAGTGGAACAAACAGTCGGGAAAAATTGCGAATCGGGCGGTAGCGGTGATAACGCGGCTGGAGCGGTGCATACGGTGGTGGCGTCGGGCAGCGGGGGCCGCCGAGGGCGTGATGGATCACGCGGGCTGCCGGCGGCACGGAAGGTCACCGCCGATGATTCGAAAAACAATTGTTCTGCTTGCGGAGCTTCGGATCACCAGAGGGAGCGATGTAGATACAGTCGGTTTATCTGCGGTATGTGTAGACAGAAAGGACATCTACGTCGGGTTTGTCCGGTGCGTTCTGGTGGAAGACAGCCGAAGGACCGATGTGACACCAATAACATGGTGGCGCATGTTCAAGCAGCAGGCGGGGTAGCCAATCAGTCAAACCTCAGGAGCCAGGCAGGGGAGGATGAGCCTCCTTTGACAGACGAGGAGGATTGGGTAGTAGAAGATTTGCATCAACTTAGTTTGAATAGCTACAAACCGGTGAGCTTAACTATTTATGTAGATCAAACCCAATTGTCTATGGAGATTGATACAGGGTCTTTAGTATCATGTATTAGTAGGGAAAAGTATGATCAACTGTTTAGCCATAGACCTTTAGATAATTCTAATTTAGTTTTTAGATTCTATGATGGTACTATTACAAAACCTATAGGGGTGATTAGGCCAATGGTTAAGTATGGAAATAAGTCCAAGCAAATGGAATTGTTTGTAATAGAGGGTGGCACCACCGCGCTATTAGGTCGACAATGGCTTACTGAACTAGGCATTAAAATACCTTTGTACCAAAATATGATCACACTGAGCACAGACAAAAGAAATAGCAACGTTTCATGTAATGATCAATTAACACAGATTTAAGGATTTGTTTTCGGAGGGACTGGGCCGGTTCACGGGAGGCAAGGCTCGGTTACGACTACGCGAGGGAGCAACGCCGGTTTTCTGTCGCGCACGTCCTGTGCCGTACGCGCTCCGCGAGCGCGTCGAGGCTGAGCTGGAAGGCATGCTGCGCGCCGGGGTCATCGAGCCTGTGGAGTGCGCTGATTGGGCTACTCCACTTGTACCGGTTCGTAAGGCTGATGGTGGACTCCGTATCTGTGCTGATTACAAAATAACATTAAATCCAGTACTATTGGTGGACAAATATCCCTTACCACTTATAAACGACTTGCTGGTTAAATTAAAGGGTTCTAAGATATTTACAAAAATTGATTTAACGCAAGCATATAATCAGATAGAATTGGATGACCCTGATAATTGTACGGTTATTAATACTCACAAGGGCCTTTTTAAGTATAAAAGATTGGTCTTCGGTTTATCGTCAAGCCCTGGTATATTCCAACGAATTATGGCGAATCTTCTGAACGATTTTCCAAACGTAGAAGTATTTCTCGATGATATTATTATTGGATCACCCAATATTAGGGAGCATTTAGTTATTTTAGAGAGAGTTTTAGAGCGGTTACATCATAATGGAATGGAATGAAACTGAATCAAAAAAAGTGCATGTTCTTGACTAATGAGGTTAAATATTTAGGTTTTATTATCTCTGCCGAGGGAATTAAGGTGGACCCTGAAAAGGTGGAAGGTATATTAAACATACCCCGCCCAGAAAATATTACCGATTTGAGAGCCTTTTTAGGAACAATCATGTATTATGCGAAATTTGTTAAAAACTTGAGCAATATTTTGGCACCTTTGTACAGGTTACTAAAGAAGGGAGTTACTTGGACATGGAATGATGAGTGTGAGTCAGCTTTTAAGAGAATTAAAAATATTTTGATTAGTGCCGACGTCCTTGCTCATTACGAACCAAACAAACCCTTGTTTTTAACTTGTGACGCGAGCGCGAGAGGAATAGGAGGCGTATTACGTCAGATGGGTGAACTCAATGATAGTAGCACAGACGGACAGCATGAGCGTCCTGTTGTGTATGTGTCGCGCGCGCTTAACGCAGCTGAAAAGCATTATTCACAAATCGAGCGGGAGGCTTTGGCTATTGTGTTTTGCTTAGAAAAATTGCACCAGTATTTATATGGGCGACGTTTTACACTACGTACGGACCACAAGCCACTGGTCACTATTTTTGGGCCTAAACAGGGTATACCATCAATGGCTGCGAGCCGATTACAAAGGTGGGCTATTAAGTTGTCAGCCTATACGTACGACATTGAGTATGTTACTTCAAAGCAGAATGGGGCAGATGGTTTATCGCGGTTGCCAGCTCTTTCTGATGTTAAACAACCTATTAAAGTTCCGGAACAATCATATTTACATTTCGCCCAAAATGCCATGTTATTGGATTATAATGAGATTAAAAGACAGACGAGCCGAGACCAGTTGCTAGGCCGAGTTCTAACATATCTTCGCGACGAATGGCCGTCTGATAACGAAATTAAATCGCTCCAACCTTATTTTAATCGTAAAAAAGAACTATACGAGGAGTTAGGTTGTGTGATGTGGGGCCATAGGGTGGTCGTACCGGGTGAGTGTAGGAATAAGGTTTTAATGGATTTACATGAGGCACATATGGGCATAGTAAAAACTAAAGCTTTCGCTAGGAGCTATGTCTGGTGGCCGGGTATGGACGAAGAGATTGAAAAAACGTGCCGTGGTTGCAGTGTCTGTGCTGCAGAGAGCGAGGCACCGCCTCGACATATGCTCTGCCCATGGGTTTGGCCAGATAGACCATGGGCCCGTGTACATGTTGATTTCTTAGGCCCTATCACGGGGCGGATATTTTTAGTAATGGTTGA
Source organism: Orthosia cruda (assembly GCA_964057195.1). Taxonomy (NCBI): domain Eukaryota; kingdom Metazoa; phylum Arthropoda; class Insecta; order Lepidoptera; family Noctuidae; genus Orthosia; species Orthosia cruda. The sequence goes on along the minus strand of OZ059833.1, from coordinate 17,557,006 downwards.
TGCCAGGACCAAATGGTTAGAAGTTAGTCAAGTACCTAGTACAGCGGCTAGTCACACGATCAGCGTTTTAAGTGACATGTTTGCACGTTTTGGATTACCCAGACAAATAGTATCTGATAACGGGCCGCCCTTTACAAGCCATGAGTTTTCTCAATTTCTCGGTACAAACGGGATCGAACATATATTTTCAGCGCCATATCACCCCGCCTCAAACGGGGCAGCAGAGAACGCAGTTCATATAGTTAAAAGAGCTATTAAAAAGGCAATTAGAGAGAACTTAAACATAAATTTATTTTTAAATAATTTCCTTCTATATTATAGGAATACAGAACACTGTACTACAGGCGAAACACCGGCGCCGCTCATGTTTGGCCGTAGGTTACGTACAAAATTCGACGCCCTAAGACCAAGTAGGGACAGTAGAGTTAGAGATGCTCAGGAGCGTCAACAAAAATACGGCGCAAATGGGTTGCGTCAACTACGCCCGGGGGATGAGGTCTGGCTGCGTCAATATCGTGGACAGGATAAATGGGTAACTGGAAAGGTTGCAGAAAAGATGGGGACCACTGATTATAAGGTAGTAGATGCTTTAGGTAGAGAATCCCACAAACATGTAGATCAGCTGAAGCCACGGATACGGAGTTCACTAATCTGTCCTTCTCCCTCTAGCCCGATCAGTGAGAATTCCAAGACGGTTGTGGTAACGCAAGAACAGGGAGCGCCCAGTCCGGGCGGTCCACGGAGCCTCGACCGCGGCGACCACACATCAGGATGACGGGGATGGAGAATCTTTTGAAGACTGCGTAGAACAGCCGGTTCAGAGCACAACACAGCCTTCCTTGCCTTCTCCTAAGCCGCCCCAGTCTCGTCCCATTCGTCAATGTCGAATTGATAAGCCAGCTAGGTATAATTTATGGTGAAGGCGTAGAAGTCATATTAAGTTTCTTTTGTTTTTATGAGTTAAGTTTTAAAGCTCTGAAAGCCTTTTATTGATTGTTAAAATGTAAAGGGTTCTAGATTAAGGGTGAAGGTGTAATGTATGGTAACCTACTTATTGTTTATGATCGTTCTTGTCGATGGCCTGTCACGGGAATGGGGTGTCATCGCCGTCCCGTATAAACCGAATTACTAGCTACACGTTGTTTTACTCATATATTTCATCCATTAACGTAATCACCGTCGATCCGACGATCCGACCTTTGTTATTTTATAAAAGCTGGAACTTTGTCTGGCGTATGCATCCAATACTTTAACACAACACTTACAGCTTCATGATGCACTGTTTCGCCCTGGTTTGTTAACAGAAATGGCTATACTGAATCTCAAATTTACCATCCGATACTACACTGACAGGAGCACACCTGTATGTCTGCTTCTTAGATTTATCTAAGTCATTTAATCGTGTTGCATACGAAAGGTTGTGCCAAAAGTTGTCGGATGATACAGATCTAACTACCTCAGTACATACATATATATACATAGGTCTCTAAGTATTGGTATGGCAACCAGAGCAATTTTGTGCGGTGTGCGTAATGCATGGCGGGCAAACCTCCGTGAACTCAGTAGCGCCGGTGTGGACTGCTCGATTGATGGTGTTCTTGTCAACAACATCGGACGATATGGTGCTTTTGAGTCCATCGGTCAGTGCCCTTCGAAAACTAATTTCTATCTGCGAGCGGTATGCGGGGGCCCACGGGCTCAGATATAACGCCACTAAAAGCGAGTTCATGGTGTTTAAGGCAGGATCTAAAATTTATGACACCGTCCCACAGGTCATGCTGAATGGCAGTATCCTTAAAAGAGTCTCGCAGTTCAAGTATCTGGGCCACTGGGTCACCGAGACGCTTGTTGATGATATTGACATAGATGTAGGGAGCGTTAGAGCTTTGTTAGAGCTAATGTGCTAGCTCGTAGGTCCGCGCGCTGTACTACGGAAGTAAAACCTACGTTGTTTAGGGCATTTTGTCAATAATTTTACACGTGCAGCCAATGGGTCGTACCTACTCACGAATAAATCGTAGGAAATTGCGCGTTCTCTACAATAATGCCTTCAGGGCGCTGATGAAGCTGCCTCGCTACTGTAGCGCGTCGGGTATGTTTGCAGACGCAAATATAGATGGTTTTGCGGCGATTATTCGCAAGAGAGTCATGTCCCTGATGCGCCACATGCGAGGCAGTTCCAACAGCTACCTATAGCTGTTCGCATAGAGGATGGATCTGGATCTGGATCTGGATTGCCCAATAATGCGGTACTGGACCAGGCTGCTTATTGAGCACTCCGGATACAAACTTAATTTAGACTAAGATAAAACATTTATAGTGTATTTGATCTTTTTGTTATTGTAAAATTGTAATTTGTAATGTTTTTATTGATGAATTTTGTAATGTTTGTAATGTTAAATCTAATTGTAACGTTTTAATAAATTTTTAATGTACCTATCTAATAATTTTAATTCCACATGTATGCATATGGACTGGTTCCGAAATAAATTAATTTTAATTCAATTTAATACAGGTAAGAAAGATCCCCAAAAATGAAGTTTGAATCAACGTGGCTTTGGGCGATGTACCCGATGTACATAAGTAAATAGGCCAGATTTTAAATATTAGGTACTTACCTATGTAATTGGCGTTTTGTCGTACTGGCCACTTTGAGCTCAAATATCTTCTCTTTGGTTTGGAATTCCTATTTTAAATTTATACAGCTATTTACTCATGCTTTTGTGTTTGGAAAACCGTAATTCATTTGTTTTTTCCTCTTTTGGTTTTTCTTTGCGCCAGTCAGTTTACAAAATGGAAATCTCGAAATATCGCGTTATTTACTAGTAGATACGAGTTCCATCGTGGCACCAACGTGCTGCAGAAACGGCTCGAAGGATGAATGATGTGTATGGCGATGGTGTCGCAAAAGAAAACACAGTGCGTTTTGGTTCCAACGTTTTCGTTCTGGAAATTTCGACCTACAGAACAAGTCCCGTGGCGGCCGGAGACCAAAGTTGATAATGAAGAATTGAAGGCTATTTTGGAAGCGGATCCATCGCAAACCACGTCCGAGTTAGCTGCAGGCTGCGGTGTTAGTGATCAAACTGTTTTTATCCACTTGAAGCAAATTGGGAAGGGTGATAAAGCTTGAGAGGTGGGTACCTCATGAATTGAGTGCAGCAAACCGACAAACGTCCACTGCTGCGTTATATTACCCAACCGGCACAATAATGAAGGGATTTTAAATCGAATCATTACCTGTGATGAAAAGTGGATCCTGTACAATAATCGGAAACGCTCTTCGCTATGGCTGAACCCTGGCGAACCAGCCAAATCCTGCCCCAAGTGAAAATTAACTCAAAAAAAATTACTTGTGAGCGTTTGGTGGACTAGTGCCGGTGGGTGGGATACTCAACTTCAAAAACCAAAACATCAACAATCAAAATATCAACACCATATAGTCAACAGTTTATGTTTTCAATGAATCAGAATAACATTAGGTTTAAACATAAACGGTTCAAAATGTCAACACTTTAGATGAGCAACGAATGTGAATAACATTGATTTATAACTTAGATAGTTTAAAATATCAACACTTTATATGATCCACAAATCTAAGTATCACTGATTTATAAAGTAAATTGTTCACTAGATCAACATTTAAGAAATTCTATGTTTAACAAATTATCGTGAAATATTCATCATAACAAAATATACCTTGCAGACATTGTTAAATTCTGCAACAATAGGCAATTAAAAAAAAATGCTTATTCTTCTACTTCTTCTCTTTGATCTATAATTTGATGCAATTTATTTCAAACTGCATTTTTTTCTTCTTCTTTGTTCTGTCATTAATTCGCTAAGCATTATATTTAAATTCCATTTTTTACCATTCAATGGTGAGCTCCACCTTCTGTGCCAGGATTCTACATCATTTTGTGTGCGAGGCAAGTTGTTATGGGAATTATCAAAAATTTACCATTAAAAACACGATTACAAGCATTTATAACTGCCATCTCGAAGCTCAGACCAACAAAAAAAGATAGACGTAGCGTCGCGAACATCAAAAGTGAAGCCACATTTTTATCTATGTGTGTTTGGAAGGGTTGCCTTTTGTTAATTTTTTTCCCTATAAAATGGGTAATAATATTATTGTGTGGGTAGGATAATATTGTTCGAGTAAGAAATTGTTGAGTATGGTATTGAACCACAAAAGTAAACGATTAAGGTACATTATTAATTATAACTCACGAAAATATTTTTTTTTTTTTGTTACATTGCAAAATCTATTTAAAAATAAACAATTAGAAAGTGGCTTTACATGCTTATGATTTGGAGATCACCTTTTATGCAATCCTTGCTTGTGTTAGAAGACTTTACTCTTCCGCTTAGCAATATCCATTAATTTGCAATTTAATGCAAAAAAAAAAAAAAAAAATAGGCAAGTTTTAAATAATAGAAAAAGCAAACTTTTATGTGAACGAGCGTTATACAGAGAAAAAAAATGCGCGTATTTGTGTGATGTGTGGGAGTATAGGGGAGAGTGCGCTAATATGTGAGGGTATATAGTTTGTATGAGTTTAAATTAGTATATTTAGTTCTACTCTGGGGTATATGTTTAGGTGTAAGTTAGCTTAGCCTGTGACAGTGTCTTGGGATCGGAAGAAGTAAAATACCCATGCTCATAGAAATTCTATTAAAGGTTATAAGTTGCTGAAGCGTAAATCATAACATCGTCAAATGTATGAGTCATTATGTAAATTGTTATGAAATAATATAGATAATTATAAATTTCAATCAACTTTATTAAATTCAAAAATACAACCATAACAAAATCACTGACTCCAAAAAGTAATACAAAGATAAATGGTACTATTAGATAAAGATAAATGTACTATTTCTTATAGCTACTACTATCCATTTTCTTTTTGTTTCATTATTATTTGGAAATCTAAAATATTAAGTTAACATAAAAAAAAAAAACAGGAATATAACTCGAAGTAAGATATCATATTAAATTTGTTTAATCGAATGGGGTAATTTGAAATCATATTATGGCAACCCACGCACTTTATGTCACTGATTTCGTTCGTTGAGGTTTTTTGTTCCAAGGAACCTAAAGTTCATAGTATAGGTATTTAATAAATAAACGATGTTATTTCAAGTACTTACATGTGAAATGTGATTTCGTGAGACTTTTTATGTGCTTTGCTATTGTTTTTACAAGTTTTCACTACACAGGAAGGCATAATTCTATTTTTTTAATATATGTTAACTAGACGACGACTCGTAACGTACTAAGAGCGATGAGCACAGTTTTAGTGCAGGTGTGTGCGTGAGAGTGTATATTTACTTGGAGGAGCATAGTTTTGTGGCTTCACTTATGATGTTCGCGACGTTACGTCTATCTTTTTTTGTTGGTCTGAGTCTCGAAGTCACTTATTATAAATGCCGGACTCAGTTCCAAATTGTATGTTTTACCACATTTTTTGTGTTAATCGATAAAAAAATAAAATATTCTTCAGTCTTACTTAGAAGTAAGCCGTATACAAGAGGAACTGATCGCTCTGAATCGCCTGTACCCACTAGTGTATGTACAGAAAACATCTGAAGAAAAGGATTAGAAGTAGGTACACCTGAAGGTTCCATCCATTATCCCGTATCTAGCTGTATCAACATTTTGTAGATTTCTTTCTGTGGTGAATATTACAATTTCTCCAATATATACCATCTACCACCTCGTTGAAATGCATACATTTTTGACCATCAATTGAAGTACAACAAAAACGGTAAATTCAACTGAACAATTTACGTTATAAATCAATGATAATTCGATTTGTGGATCATATAAAGTGTTGATATTTTGAACTATCTAAGTTATAAATCAATGTTACTCACATTCGTTGCTCATCTGAAGTGTTGACATTTTGAACCGTTTATGTTTAAAGCTAATGTTATTCTGATTAATTGAAAAAATTAAATTGTTGACTATATGGTGTTGATATTTTGGTTGTTGATGTTTTGGTTTTTGAAGTTGAGTATCCCACCCAGTGCCGGTGTCGTTCAGTACAGCTTTCTTAAATCTGGTCAGACGATTACGGTGGATGTCTATTGCCAGCAACTGCAAACCGTGATGGAAAAGCTAGCTGTAAACAGCCGAGGCTGGTCAATCGCTCTAGGCCACTGCTGCTTCAGGACAACGCTAGACCACACACTGCACAACAGACGGCTACTGTACGAGCACGCTCGACAATTTTATGCTGACGCCCGCGATCACGTCTAGGTACTGTGAGGACTTTGCTTAACTAGAAGGCAACCTACTTGCCTATAAAAAACACTGGCTATTGGTATTACTTGAAAGGTAAATGAATTTCGAACAGAAAATAAGTGAAGATGTTTTTGCAAAGCTTTTGATTGTCAATTCCAGTGTAGCCGCTCAGAACGCAGGCATATTGTGGAATTCGTACTAAATATATAAAATATAAATTAATTTATTAGCCTCTGGCAATTGTCTCCACAGTACTTACTTTTATTCATTATTACATGCGCATTACCGCAATTACTTAAGTTCAATAAAGCTGCTTGGTGAATATACATGTCGGTGTTTTCTTCCACATTATACATTAGAATTCCCGGTACATATCGCACCTCAGCGGCTGGACTCCACATCTTTTTTGGTTCTTCGAGACTTTAAGTGAAGTGTGAGAGAAAGTGTCTTCATCAATGGCGAATCGGCTCGGCTGGCCTCCCACAAGCGGGTCTCACCAGTCAAGTTGAGAAATCGCACATATTGGTGACAGGCATCTGCTCACGCGGAACTAACAACCAGCGGACATACAAAAGTCTACTACATACATATTCTTTTACCAGTGACTGATTGACTGATTACAACAGACAACTAGTTTCTTCTACACATCTACTACAATGAAAGGGCTACTACAACGTCAACAAACCATTGCTGAAGCTGTACAGAAGATTTTTACAAACGTCAAGAAAGATTCTCCAATTCGGTAAACTGCCGAGTACACAAGAAAACGGTTAGTAACTCTAGAAGAATTGTGGGATGAGTTCGACAACAATCACAAAAAACTATCAGTGCTTTTTGATAACAAACACGAGTACTTTCAGTCTGGTGCTTACCTCTCCGTGAAAGAGCTTTGCACAGCTATATGTGCTCTGCTGATGGACATAACATAGACTTAAGCCTTGGCTAAACAAGATACAAGTAGTCAAGGTCAAGGTGACGAACAACACAATGTCAGCACGGAAGAGAAAGGTATGTTGTCCAAAACTGATGAGCTGATTTATCAGCAACGAACTAAGTTTCGAGCCTTTTCAAGAGTCGTACGAGGTATCGACGTTAACACTATCTTTGAAAAATGGGAACTACAAGACAAACTGCAGATAATACAGGCGCGCTGGAAAACTATTGACGATCTACATTGGCAAATAGATAATCTACTGATTGGCACGGAGGTGGATTATGAACAGGAGTACGCAGAGCATTAAAACAATTACGAAGGTATCAAGAGACAACTCAACCAAAAACTCGGCCATTCATCTCACCAACGTGTTCGTTACCCCAATAGGAAAGTGACTCCTAGTGTGATATGAGTGGAACGTATAATTCGTGCGTAATCTGCTGTGAATGTGCACCACTTAAAAAATAAGTGCGAGTCCTCGTTTTTGAAAAAAACGGAAAAAACGATTCCTACTGGGGTAACGTTGTTCCAGCAGGACTATACATAGCATTTCCTGCTGGGGTAACGTTTTGCAGAATCGTGTATCTCTAAAACCATTGTACGTGCGCCTGTAGAATAAACATACACGAGTAGCTCTAGAAATGTGCGTATTTGAGCCGGAATTGTATTTTTTAATTAGCCTCCAAAATAAGGTCATACCAACAAACGTTTGAACGCGACTGTACGGACAATAGCTTAGGTTTAATACGTCCAATTAAGAAGGTCATCGTTATGTAAGAATCCGTCACTTTTTTGTAGCCATTCGAATTTGGTCGGATAACCAGCCTTTGTTTAGTTTTTTGTTTAAATCTACTTAATGCGAAACGTTCCAAGCTGAATATTTTCATTCGTTTAGAATTTTCCTGCTGGAACAACGTTACCCCAGCAGGAATCGTTTTTTTACGTTTTTTTCAAGAACAACGACACGCACTTATTTTTTATGTGGCGCACATTCACTGCAGATTACGCACGAATTATATGTTCCACTATATCACTCTAGGAGTCACTTTCCTGTTGGGGTAAATAAATAAATTGGAGATTCCGGCATATAATAGCAACTATGCTCAATGGCCACCTTTCATGGACCTCTACTCTGAAGCCATTCACAACAATCCCATGCTAAGCAAGACTCAAAAAATGCAGCATCTCAAGGGCAAACTGAAAGGTGAGGCAGTGCGTCGTGTTCAGCATCTTAACGTCTCAGCTGAAAACTACGACGCGTGCTGGGGCATACTCACCCGAAGGTACAACAACATACAGCTGCTGTTTACAAAGCAAATTTAAATATTCTTAAGCCAGCCGACTGTGCACCAACATTCTGCTCAAGAACTCAAAAATCTGCACGACACGACCTTGGAAACAATTCACGCCATACACAATCTCGGAGTCGATACCACTACGTGGGATCCGTTTTTGGTACACATACTTACAGAAAAAATGGATGCAGAAACCTACAGTTCATGTGTGTACATGGAGTGGCGAAAAGCACCACGAAATCTGCCTTCATTCGACGAGCTTATGGCATTTTTGGAGAACAAATTTACAGCTCTCGAGCCAGTCAACAGGAAAAACAATAACACTGGTTCCACGAAGCAAGAGGCCAAGAACATGGACAACAGTAAAGCCAAGGCATTTTCTTCCAAACACCCACCTAAGAAGTTTCACAAGTGGGAAAAGAATTATCACGCTCGATCTGAAAGAAAATGTCCGTTATGCAAGTCGGACCGCATATTGGTATCATGTAAAACTTTCCAAAGTATGGCCCCAGAAGCGAAAATAAATACAATTGCACAACTTAAAATCTGTGAGAATTGTATGTACTGCCATAACGACAAACAATGCAATTCCGTGAAAACATGTAAGGTCTGCAATAAAATCATCATACGACGTTACATGATGCTATACAACAAAGGGTTCAACATACAATTCCTACTAATAACATGACAACTAAAAGCGTTCCGACAGTAACGCAACATAAAACAACTCACGTGGCTGGGAATGTGAACGAAATTCTACTTGCCACAGTTGAACTGAATGTTATGGCTGTAGATGGAATTCCTACAAAACTTAGGGCACTACTTGACCAAGGTTCTCAAATCAACTTGATAACGGAATCAGCTGCTCAGCGATTGGGACTTCACAGTCGTAAACAAGGTGCAGTCATCCCAGGAGTTGGTATCTCGAACATCAAGAGCCATGGAACCGTACTACTTACTTGCGAGTCCATATACCAAAATTACAACTTCACTATTGAGGCGCAAGCGCCTCAAAAATTACTCAGCATTCTTGCCATGACAAGTCATGACAAGAATGCTGAGGAATTTGCCCAATTATACGTTTGAGCGCCAACAGTGGCCATATTTAGAAAACATTAGCCTCGCAGATCCTAACTACAACATATCCAGGCCAGTTGATATTTTACTGGACGCTGGAGTTTACGCACAAATAATCATGAATGGGATTCAGCAAGGACCTATACAGGCGCCAATAGCTCAACATACTAAGATAGGATGGGTTCTATTAGGCAACACCACAACATTTCAATGCCATGCAGTGCTTAACAACCTAGAAGACATTTCGCGTTTCTGGGAAATAGAAGAAATAACTGAACAGTCTCCAACGCTGACGCCAGGCGAACAATATTGCGAAACGTTATACGCAACTATAACCAAAAGGAAGTCTGACGGCAGATATGAAATCAGAATACCCATGAAACAGGGAGTCGAGAATCAGTTAGGTTCTTCAAAGTCGCAGGCATTTGCACAATTCCGACAACTGGAGAAACGACTAGTCAGAGATCAGTCTCTTGCTGAAAGTTACAAGGCTGGCTGACTACATACGTCTTAATCATATGAAACAAAGTTTAATCCCACAAGAACAGAGTTGCTATCTACCAGACCACGGTGTCATGAAATTGGACTCCACTACAATAAAACTCCGAGTTGTGTTTAATGCCTCAAACAAAACAACTTCGGGTCACAGTCTTAACGAGCTAATGGAGTATGGACCAAAGTTTCAACAGGACTTACAGACGTTAATCCTACGGTGGAGGGGGTTCTAATTTGTTTATTCCTCTGACATTGAAAAGTTTTATAGACAAGTCGCCATAAAAGAACAAGATCAGCATCTACAGAAGATTCTGTGGAGATATTGCAAGGAAGACAAGATCCAAGAGTACCAGCTGAGCACCGTAACATACGGCACTAAAGCTGCACCCTTTTTAGGGTTCCGTACCCAAAGGGTAAAAACGGGATCCTATTACTAAGACTCCGCGGTCCATCTGTCTGTCTGTCTGTCACCAGGCTGTATCTCAAGAACCGTGATAGCTAGCGAGTTGAATTTTTCACAGATGATGTATTTCTGTTGCCGCTATAACAACAAATACTAAAAACAGAATAAAATAAATATTTAAGGGGGGCTCCCATACAAAAAACATGATTTTTATGCCGTTTTTTGCTATAATGGTACGGAACCCTTCATGCGCGCGTCCGACTCGCACTTGGCCGGTTTTTAGCGATGCGCACAATAAAACAACTAATTTACGACGAAGGTGCTCAATACCCGCTTGCTGCTGAAATATTGGACAGTCAGTTGTACGTTGACGATCTCCTCGGCGGAAGTAATGATATCCAACAAGCCAAAACTACTCAACAGCAATTAATCGACCTACTTAAACAAGGTGGCTTCAACCTGCGCAAGTGGGCGAGCAACGACGGACGCTTATTAGAAGATCTTACACCAGATCAAATTAGTCAAAACATGATTGATTTCAAGCACGCTGAAACAAGACATTGGCAGTTATGTGGGACCCCTCTACGGATCAATTTACATTTCATCATCCAGTGGAAACAACAATCACCTGCGCTATCATTACAAAAAGATCGCTGCTATCTCAAGTTTCGAAGCTATATGACCCAATTGGTTGGCTACCATCAGCTACAATAAAGGCAAAACTTATTTTTCAACAACTGTGGACCTCATCTGGGACGATCCCGTACCGCAACATGTACAAAAACAATGGGAAAAGAGTTCAGGAACGACCTCAAATACGTAGGTCAAATCGCTATACCTCGATGTATGGGACCTAAAACACCCCAGTTGATTTACATGGGTTCTGCGATGCCTCGGAGAAGACATACTCATGTGTGATCTAATGCCGAAGCATCAAAGACGATGGCCAATACATGACTCGAGTAGTTGCAGCGAAAACGAAGCTCGCGCCGATTAAAAAATTGATTACACTGCCCAGACTCGGAACTGTGCGGCGCAAACTTTTTTTTTTATGTCCAATAGGCTCGCGCTTAACCACTATCTCACCTGATGATAAGCGATGATGTGGTCGGGGGTGAAACACGCTTGCTTAGAAATAAACTATTCACTATTGACTTAAAGTTTACACATTTACACATGTTTAAACAAATAAATTTAGTTTTATCTTTATCTTTACTTTTTCGGAACTATCCCCAAAACACTATTTAGGGGGTGATCAAGACTTTTGAAGTATTTTACTGCACATAGCTTCATTTTATGATGTAGGGGAACACAAAGGAGGGATTTTTGGAAATTCAACCTTTAAAGGGGTTAAAAGGAAGGCATTTAATACTATGCCTTTGGCAAATAATAAATTGCCATCATTAGTTTTTCAGAATTAGCGCCAGAAGATGATTTAGGGGTGTCAACGGTTTTTTGAAGAATCTTACGGCACTAAGACGACCTCTACCTCGATTTGGAACTACTGAACGGGACCGTTCGTCTTAGGCCAAACAAACATAAACAAAAAGTGTAAAGCAAGACAAACGTAGGAAATTTTATGGATTGGGAGTGACGTTTTAGTGTCGCGTAATTTACGCAATTTTCAGTAAGTGTATCTTAATTACCTAGTGATAGTGCTAGATATAACCACTACCTATTCAGTGATCAAACATAAAGACCATTATAACTCGAAATAGCATCTCTTCACTAGGAAACATGCGACCTCACTATCGAAATAAAATGGAAACGACTCACCGAGTATTCCCTTCCAAACTTGCGCGCGCTCGTAACTTTCGGCTACGACCTGCGAACTGCTAGCCTGCAGTCCCTCTTAACCTCTTAGATGGTGACACGACAGCCTTTTTTTTTTTTTTTTTTTTGGTTGGGAAATCATCTAATGACTTCTCCCGCTCAACTGACTAAAACCCACCCGTGTTCCTTCAGTTGCTTGTGCCAGGGCCGCGGTAAACATCTCTTTGAGGCGCGCGTGGAACACTACGCGCCGTCGACTCGGGCCTGGTCCTTATCAGACGGCGAGCTACCCATAACTCACCGTCCGCAAGCCCGCGCCTACGGTGGCCGGGAATCGGCTTGCGACTCCCGACGCCCAGGGCGTCTTCTGCGGTGGCTAGGGGCGTGAGGGCGTCTCCGTTGCGTCTCCCTCACGCGTTCCGCCTCCTCCTTTGCGAGCATTACTGCTTCGCAGAAGGAGGTGACAGCTTCCCATGCCCTCTCGCTCCGTACCATGGCCTGAAGCAGGGCCGGACGCGAGAGGTCGCTACCGCTGATCGCGTCCACGAGGACACGGCGGTGCTCCGCCCAAGCGGGGCAGACCTCCACCGTATGCTCCACCGTGTCCTCCGGGCGATCCATACAATGGTGACACCCGGGCGTTTCCTCCCGCCTTATCCTGAACAGGAACCTCCCGAAACAGCCATGTCCGGTAAGGACCTGCGTCAGGTGGAAGGTGAGGACGCCGTGGCGCCTCTCAAGCCACTCCTCAAAGAGGGGCCTTATCGCCGCAATTGTGGCGTGCCCAGTGACACGTCAGCCTGCGCATACAGCATCTAAACTGCTAGCCACTAGTCTGCAGCATAGACTCCACTGTGACACAATATGGTATCTGAAACATATTGAAAAAAAAACACTACGAGAGTACTTTCTGTAGCTTTGATGGAATTTAACCGGTGCACCGGTATAGTAACCTAAAGCAATCAATCTGCCCAGTCTTTCCCCAACTACATTGGGGTCGGCCTCCAGCCCCACCGGACTCAGCCGAGCACCAGTGTTCCACACGGAGGGACTGCCCATCCGAACTCCACAACCAAGCAACTGGGCAATACGGCACCCCTTGGCAAGACTGGTGTCAGATCTCAGGCCTCTGACTACCCGTAACGACTGTCAAAGATCTTCAAATGACTGCCGGGACCAACGGCCCAACATGCCATCCGAGGCACGGAGGACACCTGTTGAAACATGTTGAAACGGTCACCCATCCACGGACCGAACTCATCAAGCGTTGCCCAACCTTGATGATCGACCAGTGCGGCTGTTATTATTTAGCCACGACCTTCTAGTAGTATTAGTAACCTAAACCTGCAAAATGTGTGATTATGGACACCGAACGTAAGTGCAGAGTCCCTGTCCAAAAGATGAAACTTCCGGTCCTTGGGACACTGTAATGGTGTGCCTAGGTAGGTATATGACCTTTAGGTAATCAAATGAATGCCATAGAATTTTAAGTCGCAATTAACGAGGCCTGGTAGGGTTTACCACCTTTTAGATAGTTTGGCCCTCTGACCACAAAAAAGAATAATATGCTTCTTCTCAAATTTAGTTAACTCTCACTACATAAAACTAATCAAAATAATTAATTTGGAATTATCATCATTTCCAGACTGAAGAGTAAGGAAGGTACGTCTATGTCACCATGTACGGAACCGCACATTATTTTTCATACTCACGCGCCGTGCATTCTGTGCACTCAGCATTTCGTACCTATCACTAAGCTAATTTGTGTAAGTACATTAAATCAATAAATCAGTGTTCAACGGACATTCGCGGTGGTCGGTTTTATTTCATCATCATCCCCATAGAATCGCCCCGGTATCATCACTAAGTGCAGGGATCCCCTACATTTATTTTGGTCCTTCGAGATTAGCATCAGGACCTCGTCGCGGTACTTTGAGCTAGCGCGCGCACAGCTCAGTGGCAATCTCTCGCGAACGTGGTTCTGTGATCAAACCAGTGAGAAACTCTTTTTTTCACTCTCTCATCCTATACTTGAGTTACACTTGACTTGAGCTTAGGTCAACAGCACGGTCGTGGTAAGGAAATCACGGCGTGATATCACCATCATCATCATCAGGCTCCCTGGAGCACATCATCGGGTGGCGCAAGGGTTCAGCGTCCGCAGTCAGCATCGTCATCACGTGGATCATCATATTTCCAAGTAAGACTGTTCCTTTTACCTACCTACATCATGGAAGATCTTATTGCCCGTCAATCGGAAATCATCGCCAATTTTACTACCATCAAGGTCAACTTTAGCAAGGACTCGGATTCTCGCAAAACTACGGAATACCTCAGGAAACGTTTAGACGCGATAGACGACCTCTGGGGAGAGTTCGAACAAAATCATAAGCAAATATCGGAGCATAAAGATGCGGCGGTCGACTATTTCCTCGACAACACGTATCAAAAGGGCAAAGATCATTATCAATTTGTACGGAATCTCATTTCGTCTTACGGCAAATCAAACAAATCAACTCAACCTGATGGCAAGTTAGACGAACTAATATCGCTGCAACGCACGAACTTTAGGGCATTTACTCGGCTGGTCAAAGGTATCAAGATTGATCAGATATCGGACAAATGGGAACTTGAGGATGAGCTCAAAAACATCCAAGTAAAGTGGACAATGATAGATACGCAACATTTGCAAATCGATCATATCCTAGCTGGAGGTGACTTATCATACGACGAGGAGTTTAACAATCATGAATTGGTCTACAAAAACATCAAAAGAGAGCTGAATAAGAAGATCTCCTCAACATCTCATTTAGAGAGATCAACCCCGCACATTGATATACCGTCATTTAGCGGGAACTACACACAATGGCCAACATTTTATGACTTGTTCACCGAGACAATTCATAACAACAATTCGATCACGAAAGCTCAGAAGATGCAGCATCTTAAGGGAAAACTTAAGGGGGAGGCAGAGCGTAATATTCATCATCTCCATATATCATCAGATAACTACGATGCAGCGTGGGATATCTTACTACATCGGTACAATAATACTCAACCTCTTTTTACCAATCACATCGAAATCTTCCTTAATCAACCCAACATCCAAAGGCAAACATCATTAGACATCAAAGGTTTATACGATACCTCAACCGAATGTATTCACGCGATACACAATCTCGGTGCTGATACGAATACATGGGATCCGTTGTTGGTTCACTTGCTCTGCAAAAAACTGGACCCAGAAACATATGCTGGGTACAAAGAAGCACGCAGGAATCCTCGTGACCTACCAAAGCTGGAGGAATTAATGTCTTATCTCGAGAGTAAATTTACTGCTCTTGAACCCATTAAAACTACTAAGGAACCCTCATCATCAAGCAAAAGGAACCCAAATCAATCGCATAATAAGCAAAACTATAATAAAGGTTTCGCTAACAAAAATTATCAGGCCATCATTACGCAAACATCGAAATGCACTGTATGCAATTCAAATCATGCTCGCAATTTGCTATCATGCCAAAAATTTATGAAAATGACATCAGATGTACAATTGAAATTGGTGACGAAATCAAATATATGTCGAAATTGTTTATTCAGTCACGACGGAAATCAATGCACTTCAACGAAACGTTGCAAAACCTGTCAAGGAGATCATCACACAATACTCCATGAAGCGTGTTGTGTCTCATCATCAAAATCGCCAAATAACCACCCTAACGTTAATCATGTCGCAGGGGAGGACGAAGAGTTATTGTTGACCACGCTGTCAATCAAAGTCAAGTGTTCCGACGGCAGCTACGTGTTCCTTAGGGCACTTCTAGACCAGGGATCACAAATATCATTAATATCGGAAAACGCTGTTCAGCGATTAGGGTTGCAGCGTCAACGATACAACGCATCAGTATCAGGGATAGGTGCTGGTACTAGACAAAGCAAAGGACGGGTATCAATCGACTGTCAATCTATCTACGGCGACTATCATTTTACTACAGAAGCACTGGTTCTGCCTAAAGTCGCTAACTGCTTGCCTGGTGCACCATTCAAAAAACAATCATGGCCTCACATTCAGCATCTTCAATTAGCAGATCCAGAATACAACGTGTCTAAGCCAATAGATATTCTCTTGGATGTGAGTATCTATTCTCAAATCATCATGGACGGTCTCATCAAAGGACCAGCGCAGGCTCCGATTGCGCAACAGACCGCACTCGGTTGGATCCTGTCTGGCAATGTTCGCACATTTAACTGTCATATCGCGACGAATGACTTATCAGAACTATCAAAATATTGGGAGATAGAGGACGTAGAAACATCATCATCACCCCTTACCCGTGAGGAGCAGTACTGTGAAGAGTTTTATCAGCAAGCTACTCGTCGTTTGGATACTGGTAGATACGAGGTTGGCATACCCATGAAACCCGAATATGAAAATCAGCTTGGATCATCAAAATCTAAGGCTATCGCACAATTCAAACAGTTGGAAAGAAAAATGTGCAATAATGAATCATTTGCAGAAAATTATAAAACGTTTATGTCGGAATATCAACAACTGGGTCACATGTGTACGGCTAATAATGTCGATGAATCAAAACGTGCCTACTTCTTACCACATCATGGCGTAATGAAATTAGACTCAACAACAACAAAACTTAGAGTCGTTTTCAATGCGTCAGCGAAATCAACATCAGGAAAAAGCCTAAATGACCTCATGTGCTGCGGACCAAATCTACAAAAAGACCTCATGACACTCATCTAAACCTGGAGAACGTACAGTTACGTTATCACGGCAGACATAGAGAAAATGTTTCGCCAAATCATTATCAGGCAATCCGATCGTCATCTTCAATCAATCATTTGGCGGCAATCATCTCAAGAAATACTTAACGAATATCATCTTACTACCGTAACATACGGTACTAAGGCCGCTCCATACTTAGCGATGCGAACGTTAAAACAGCTGGCAATAGACGATGCCGACAAGTATCCTCTAGCTTCGTCAGCCCTGAGTCAATCATTTTATATGGACGATCTATTTAGTGGAGCAAATACCATTCAACAAGCGAAGGAGCTTCAGCATCAACTCATTGAGACGCTGAAGGGAGCTGGTATGAACCTCCGGAAATGGTCCAGTAACGTACCGGACCTCCTGGTAGATCTATCACCAGATCAACTCAACAACCCATTAGACTTCAAGTGCTCGGAAACAAGAAAAACACTTGGATTAAGATGGAACTCATCAACGGATAGCTTCACCTTTCAAAATCAATTGGATTATCACGATAAACGCGTCACAAAGAGACAGCTACTTTCGGAAATTTCAAAGATATTTGACCCCTTAGGCTGGCTGTCACCATTATCAATCAGAGCAAAACTGCTTTTTCAAAACGCATGGTCATCACATTTATCATGGGACGAAGAAGTTCCGCAACCGATTCAAGATGACTGGATTCAGATCAAGAATGATTTCAACACCATAGATCAATTTATCATTCCACGTTATCTCGGCAACACAAACCAATCATATCAAATCCATGGATTTTGTGACGCATCCGACAAAGCATACGCATGTGTTGTGTATGTAGTAGCTAAGGACAATAAGGGTGATCGCACATCAACGCTCGCTGTAGCAAAAACAAAGTTAGCACCACTGGCAAAAAAGGTATCATTACCACGACTAGAGTTATGTGGTGCGCTACTACTATCTCAACTTATCAAGAAAGTCATGGAACCATTATCAAATCAAGATGTGGAGATTTACGCCTGGACAGACTCGATGATAGTTTTAGGGTGGATCCAAGGCGACGTGAAGAAATGGAAACAATTCGTAGCTAACAGAATCAACAAAATCACTATTATCATTCCACCCTCAAGTTGGCATCATGTGAGGTCCGAAGAGAATGCAGCAGATTGCGCTACCCCCGAGTAGCGCAATCTGCCGTCACGGAAGCTTTCAAGCCATCCGCTGTGGTGGCAGGGTCCGAAATGGATAACCAATTTCGAACAAAGCACCCTCCCTACCACCTCATATCAATCACCAGATTTGGAAACCAAGAAGCCTAGTGTAAACACGGCTTTATATCAAAATCATATTTCATTGATACACGAGTTACTACAGAACTACAGTTCCTTAACTCGCATTCTGAGAATCGTCGCTTGGGTCTCGCGTTTCATAACGCAATCACGAGGTAAACGCACATCAAAATCAGATGTTTTAACGTCATCAGAATTGAACAATGCATTGAATATCATTATCAAAGATGACCAACTAAAACAATTTCATGAAGATATATTGTTTATCAATCAAAAGGGGCATGTGCATCCAAGAAGCAAAATATCATGTCTTAATCCATTCATAGATGAACACGGTCTCCTTAGAGTAGGTGGACGACTGAAAAACGCACGCATCAACGAGTCATCAAAGCACCCTATCATATTATCGAGCCACAGTCGTCTCACAGATTTAATCATTGATCAGGCTCATATTACCACATTGCACGGAGGCCCGCGACTGACACTTTCATACATCAGAGACAGGTATTGGATCATCAGTGGAATCCGTACCGTCAAAAGGAAGTTGAGATCATGCGTTAAGTGACAGCGCTTTACTCAAACGCAATATCATCAAATCATGGCCGATCTTCCACAACCACGAGTCACCCCGTCACGACCTTTCTCTCACACCGGTGTCGATTTTACCGGACACGTCGAGCTGAAGGCTAATAAGGGACGTGGAATCAAAACCGTTAAGGGCTATATTGCTGTGTTTGTTTGTTTGTCTACCAAGGCTGTTCATCTGGAGCTAGTTTCTGATC
The DNA here is from genome assembly GCA_964057195.1 of Orthosia cruda. NCBI lineage: Eukaryota > Metazoa > Arthropoda > Insecta > Lepidoptera > Noctuidae > Orthosia > Orthosia cruda. The sequence goes on along the minus strand of OZ059833.1, from coordinate 17,537,964 downwards.
TCAGTACTCCATCATTTCTAGCAGCCTTTCGTAGGTTTTCGGCCCGTCGTGGAACACCAAGTCACGTTTACAGTGATAATGGCACAAATTTCGTAGGTGCCAACCGTATCATAAAGAAGGAATATCAAGACATCATAGCCACAATCAACACCGATTTCTTCAATAACATCAATGACATGAACATAAAGTGGCACTTCAACGCTCCTGCATGGCCAAGTGCAGGCGGTCTTTGGGAGGCTGCGGTGAAAAGCCTCAAATATCATCTGAAACGCATCATCGGAGATCAGAAACTCACTTACGAGGAATTTACTACACTTCTATTTCAAATCGAGGCATGTCTGAACTCAAGGCCCCTCTGTCAGTTGACAGAGAGCCCTGAAGACGACGTTCTTACGCCAGGTCATTTCTTGATCGGGCCCGGGCCCGCTTCTATCTAGACCACAGACTGATCCAGATCACATAAACCAGTCAACTAGGTGGCAACTCATTCAATCAATGAACAAACACCTTTGGAAAAGGTGGTCAAGCGAATATTTACAGCAACTGCAGGCTAGATCAAAATGGCGTAAGCCAAGTAGGAACTTCGAAGTGGACGATGTCGTTCTTATCAAGGACGAAAACTTGCCACCCGGCAAGTGGGCGCTAGGACGTATTCAAGCAGTTCATCCTGGGAGAGATGGCTATGTAAGGGTAGTCAGCTTAAAAACCAAAAATAATATCATTCAACGTCCAGTCACCAGACTTGTGTTGTTACCAGTAAACGAGGATACAAGTCAGGATGAAAAAGTCAACCATCAAAACAAATCAGATGAGCGAAGCAAGAGAAAGCGACTTCCTCGCAACAACGTTTCATTGAAGAATCTATTCACTAGCTTCATATTACTATTTTTCATGTTTTTATCATCGACTTCAGCGGAAAATATACCCAATCAAGAATCGTATAATCTGACGTCATTAGATCAGAATCAAGCTATTTACTTCGATAGAATATCCAATCTTCAGTACATCCAGGACGAATGGCGTCTAGTTGTCTACTATAATATGACGACATACTGGAAAGGGTTAGCCGAGATCAAGAGTTACGTCAATCATATCAAGTCATTATGCATAACTCAGGCAAATAAACAATATCAGAGTATCATTCATCAATTAGAGCACGAAATAAGTGACATTGAACATTATGATATGTTACTTAAATATCAAAGTCCAAAGAGGCTAAAGAGAGGCCTAGTGGACGGCGTGGGTTATATTGCCAACTCGTTATTCGGTGTACTAGACGAAAGGTTTGCTGAAAAATATAAGGGTGACATCGAACAGATCAGTCATAATGAAGCACATCTACAGAAACTTATAAAAAATCAAACAAGCATCTTAGAATCTGAGTTCAACATCGTACGCCGTAACGAGGATATCATGAATAAACAATTTTCATTTATCAAGCAACATCTACAACATATATCATCTGAGGTGAATAAGGTACGTCTCGCAAACGAAGATAGTCTTTACATTACCTCATCGGCACTAGCAGCATCAATAATTCTCACAAATATTCGTTGGATTCAGCAAACGCTAATCGGAACCGTAACAGATATTTCACACAGGCGCATTGACAGCCATTTGCTGTCACCGGAGCAGTTATCGTATCAGCTGAGCACTATCTCCAGTCGACTGAATGGTAAACTTACGATACCTGTGGACTTAAGGAATGTCAAGGATTTGTACCGGTTACTAAAGGTTTCGGCTAGAGTCTTCTCTAACTACTTAATCATTGAGATCAAGGTTCCACTCATAAGTAACGAACTGTTTGAGTTGAACAAAATCATATCAATTTCGCAAAAGAGAGGACAACAATATTATCATCTCATTCCATCAGTACCGCTCATAGCCTACAATTTGCGCAAGGATACAGCATTTCTCCTATCAGAAGCAGACCTTCAATCATGTACTCATGTTCCTAACGATATCTTGTTATGTTCATTAAACATGCCCATCTACAATCTAAACATGAAACAATCAATTTGCGAAATCAAATTATTCAATAAAAAGCAACTATGCCACTCCGTAAAATCATCATGTGACGAGCAATGGATCAAATTACACAGGCCGAACAGCTGGTTGTACACATGTTGCTCGGAATGCCAAACTCGCATTATTTGCGCCAACGGAATCACAATGGTGAACCTTGTCGGCAACGGGATTATTACCCTAGGTCAAGGTTGCACATTGAAAGGAGAGACCTTCAGTATCTATGCCCATAACAATTTCATCAATCACGTGAATATTCATCATCACATCGAAGTCCCAGAGGTGTCCGTACTAAACAAAATCATGAAAACGTCTGCGCCAGAGAACTTCAGTGAAGCTGAAGATCATCATCTCATTTGGAATAAATTAAGGGCTCAGATTGACGAGGTTAAGGAACAGTCATCTACAGATCTGAGCATTCACGACATTCATCACTACACTGTGTTGTACATCAGTGTACCTTCGGTAATCATCTTGGGTGGCGTCGTCGTGTACCTCATCAAAAGCCAACGAAGTACGGGCAGGGCATCAGCGTCGCCGGCCCCCCAGGGCCAAGAGGCTCTCGGGGTGGGGCCTGTGGCGGTCGCACCGGCATCGCGTGGATCATCAGTGCAAAAGTGTAGTGAAGTGTTCACAATCAGTGGTGTAGACAGGGCTACCTCGCCCATGTGTACCGTAGAATAGTCGTTTAGTTAGTATTTTCACATTTGTATCATTAGCAATCTATATCATTTTATTTTACTATTTTACTTGTCTCTTAATTTAATTTTCTGTTAATCAATCATATCAGTTGTCTGATTGCGGGCAGGATGTACGGAACCGCACATTATTTTTCATACTCACGCGCCGTGCATTCTGTGCACTCAGCATTTCGTACCTATCACTAAGCTAATTTGTGTAAGTACATTAAATCAATAAATCAGTGTTCAACGGACATTCGCGGTGGTCGGTTTTATTTCATCATCATCCCCATAGAATCGCCCCGGTATCATCACTAAGTGCAGGGATCCCCTACACACCATATCGTTCTAACTTCCAAACTATGATAGTCAGCCAAGGCCAGTCAAGGGTTATTGCCAGTGACAGTAGAATAATAACCCTTCAACAGCACCAAAACTTGACTAGCAATAACTAACATGATTATGGACGTGGCATGGGCCATACCGTAAACAAAACCAGAATTTTGAATAATTAACTCACTTTGCCATAGTCATAACAAATTCGAAACGACTCACCAGTTTGAAATAAAGATCCGTGAGTATGGACATTTCCACACGACCACACGCTCCATCTTGACCTGTCCAGCTCCTTGGTTGTTGCTAGCTTCCTTGCAGCTCCGCTTTGGACAGTTGCTGAAACGAAAGACAACAGTTTCCATCCCAACTGACAGCGCAATACTTTTTTGCAAGAATGTAACTGCCATTTTCACTAGCATTGTTTTTACGTGTGATCTCATTAGCACGACCGAATCCCAATTCTGATCTCGCATCAAGGCTGGCCGATAGATGCAAACCATCGGGAAGTCAGGATGTATTCCCTTAGGTTAAGACATCGTGTGTGGGCAGGTCGGTGGGAACAATCGCGCAAATGAAACCACATAAATTATTCGATACACGGGGTTTGTTTTAAATTAGTCGCAGTTACAATCTTGCTTACTAATATTACGGATCGACACTGATTCTACGATGTGTTAGCTCTAAGGCTGTCAGTACTCCACCGCCCTATTCCCCACCACGCAAGCGCTTATAAAAAGCGTGCCAATGCGTAGGTGCTCTTGATTGCCGCCAGGGGCGTGCTAGTGATTTGTTTTGACGTCCGTACTATTGACTAAACCCGACATATATATGCGTTCCTCTCCCTATACAACGCACAGCACGGGATTGAACGAGGAACAGAAGATCACCGCAGGAATTTCAAGTAAGTGACTAAGTGTATCGCCCAACCCTTGTGGTCGGCTTGGTTCTGACTGGAACCAGGAGTGCCAGAGCTGCTAATGGGCCCCAGCGTGAGCTCCTGGCTTGGGATCCGCAAACCTGTATATAACAGGCGTCGTGAACTTTAATTGATATTTTATGCTCTAGCTACCCTATAAGGCATGTAACTAATATCTGATTTATGTTTAGACGAATCGTTGTATTTATGTTTGTATACTACCAACACCTTTTTTAAAATTTTGAATCAATATAATAGCAACCCTGGTGACTCCGGCAAGTTTAGGTATCAATTGTCGAGGAAGGCAGGAGTGGTCTGTATACTTTCTTTTTTGAGCAATTGTCGACAATACAACCAATAAGCTAAATTGGTAAAAATAATAACCAGCCCAGTACGAGTCGGACCCGAGAGCTGAGTAATCTGTAGGAATTAGGATTTTCGTTTAGGTTTCCCCGTAAATTATGAGCGAGGCCCTGTATACCTCAAAATATAAATTAATTAAAATAGTCGTAGTAAATAGAAATAGTTGTAGGTACTATTTTTAAAACAAGAAAGTTAAAGAGAAATGATGGTGATCGTTGGATGACCAGACATCCCTAGCCGACAGGCTGAGTACTCAAGGTACGAAGTGGGGTCGGGTGGGGTTACTACACTACAATGAAGCTCATTTTTATAGTAAATGAGAGTGCCGCCTCCGTGGGAGCGGGTCCTATCATTGCGAACTATACGATAGTTGGCAATTTTGGGATCGCGGTGGTGGGGCTTCAGGAAGTCTCCTGGATGAGGAAGATGTCCAGCTGATGATCGCGAAGAAACGTGGCAATATCATCACGCTGGGTAGTAATGCCATTGGCATTGAAAAAACCTAACCTAAGGGATCTGGGCTTAAGGCAATTATTTCTTAATTGCGAATCCATTGTCCATTGACAAAAACAAGGCTATCGAGTTCCTTGGTAATAGATGGATACCTCGAGAAGATCTCGAGGCATGAAATGGGGTTTACTGATTTATGGGGATTGACTGAACTTGTTAGTTCAGCGTGAAGGGAAGGCCTCTGGAGTCATCCAGATCGCGTAGGCACTGAATATGGTTTCAGCGACACACCGATAGGAGCTCTGGCCGGGTTGGACTACAGGGGGGGGTGGGCGCGCGCCAACGACGGTGGTGGGAGTCACCTTGTTAGTTGCGCTGGGGCCACTGTGGCTGGGGTTGAGTTAGGCACTGGGATCCTCACCCGATGCCCACATCGTCGTCGGGGGGGCTCGAATCGCTGTCGAGTCAACCATGAAGTACCTGGGATTGGTACTCGACAGCCGGTGGGATTTCGGACCCCACTTCCGGCGGCTGGCGCCCAAGTTGTTGAGCGCGGCTGGGGCGCTGTCAACGCTGCTTCCCAATCTGGGGGGCCCGAGCGCTGTCTGTAGGCGGCTCTACGTGGGGATCGTGCGATCGATGGGCCTGTATGGGGCCCTGATCTGGGCGGCCGAACTGACGGCCGGCAGCATCGCTGTTCTGCGAAAGCCGCAGAGAGCGATGGCCGTCAGAGTCATCAGGGGGTATCGCACGATCTCCTACGAGGCGGCTTGTGCACTGGCCGGATCCCCGCTCTGGGACCTGGAGGCGAAGGTACTCGCGTCACTGTATCGGTGCCGCGAGGAAGCGCGGGCGCGGGGCGAAGGGCCGATGCAGCGACATATGGAGTTGCGTCGGTCTCAGCTCCACGAGGTCCTGGTGGCGGAATGGCGGGACAGGCTTCCACGCCCTACCGCCGGCCTCGTCACCGTCGAGGCGGTCCGGCCAGTGCTCGAGCACTGGCTCGCTCCGTCGCGTCGTAGCCGTGCCTCCGGCTCCCTGTCGTTTCGGGTGAGGCAGGTGCTCTCGGGGCATGGTTGCTTCGGGAAGTACCTGTGTCGCATAAAAAGGGAGCCGGACGCTTAGTGTCACCACTGCGTCGACTGCCGGGAGGACACGGCACGGCATAAGCTGGCAGAATGTGCCGCTTGGGAGGAGCCGCGCCGTGCCCTCATCTCAGAAGTAGGCTGTCGCCGCCGGCCATAGTCGAGTCTATGGTCGGCAGTGAAGAGTCCTGGGACGCGGTGGTATGCTTCTGCGAAACAGTGGTCTCGCTGAAGGAAGCTGCGGAGAGGGAAAGGGAGATTTCATCCGCTAACCCGATCCGCAGCAGACGCGCCGGGCGTCGGCTGAGGGCGGATAACGCCCTCTTCCGGCCCCCGTAAATGGGTCCAGGGGCGACGGACTCGTCGCCTCCCAAACATCTGGACCCGAGGTGGCGGCTTGGGCTGGAGGAGCAATGCGTGCTTGGCGCGCGTCATTGCGTTTGGCCACTGTGGGCGCGAGTTTTGGGGCTTTGGGGCAGCCACGGTAACTGGCGGGGTGCCCTACCTGGCCACAGAGCACACAGCTGGGAGGCTCCGTGCACTCTGAGCGGTCTTTGGGACGGGGACAGTCTTTTGTGCCATGGTCCCCCAAGCATTTAACACTCCTGGGGGTGGCAAAACAGTTGGCCTGGGAGTGACCATATAGTTGGCAGTTGTGGCACTGACCAACTATAGTGGGGCGATACGGTCTCTCGGTTGAGATACCGGTGAGAGAGCATATGGATTTTATCCCGAAGATGGGATTGTGAGATTCGGTAGGGCTACACTCCACCACTACCATGTCATATTGCTGACCACCTCTCGCTTTGTGCAAGCGTTGCACAGCACAGACGGGAACGTTTTGGGCCAGGAGGTCCAAGCGGACGTCCCCCGTCGAGATCTCTTTCGGGATCCTTCGGATGACAACCCGGGTGGACTTCTCCTCGGGGAGGGAGTACGTGTGGAAGGAATACTTCCGTACTTTGAGTAGACAGGTTAAATCCCGGAAATCTTTACATGAGGGGACTAAGATTTTAATGCCCTGCTGGCAGGCACGGGCACTATTAAAATGGATTTTGTTGTCGGTACAAAGATTGGACACATCGGTCCACTTCGCCTTATCCTGAAGGAATATCGGCGGCGGGGGCTTGGTCTTATTGACCGTAGTGACAGTGACAGTGGGGCTAGAGTGGCGACTAGTCCACTGGGAAGCGGTAGTGGGGGCGGGCTGGGTGGCTGTCGGCTCGGGGGAGTGACAAGGGGAGGCGACGGGTGAAGCAAATGGAGTTGCTACAAATGTCTTTTTGGCCTTGGAGGCCTGGGCTGAGGCTTTATTCTTTTTCCTCTTACCTTCTACGACTTGGAATTCGTCGTCCTCCGTGGAGGTGGAGGGAGGAGTGGAGTCCCGTGAATCATCATCATGATGACCCTCGAGGAACAGGGTTTGCTCCATAGGGGAGTCTGGGCGAGAATTAGGCTCAGTAGCCTGAGAGGGGGTGGGTGCTCTAGGCGCATGGCTAGGCTGGGGGATTGGTGATGGAGACCTAGGCAAGTCCATGTCAGGGAACGGCTTGTGAGCCATGGGGCCAGGGCACTGAATTGGGCCCGAATTGGATTTGGGGGCGGTGGCAGCTTTGAAAGCTGCACCATACTTTTTCTTTAATTTGGGGTCGGTGAGGAGGATCTCCTGGAGGAGGTCGACTAGTGCCGCGAACGACATGTCGGAGAAAATATTTCCTAATAATCCGGTGAGGCCGGTAAGGGGTATCTTCCCCGGTTGGATGGGCCTGTGGATGTGTGCAATCCTACCCTTCCAGCCGGGTTAGACTGGGAGGTGTGTTCCTGGTGAGCCCTAAGCTTGTACTCCTGTCACCAATCTTATTGGGTGACAGGGGCCCTAAAGTACCGGTAAACCCACCGAAGGTGGGCCACCCACCTCTTGTGTACCAGAAGACTGGCACGTCGGGGTGGAAACACCTGACCGTGCCAGGTGAATGCTGTGGGGCTGAGACAGGGGTTGACTAGGCTATCTACCAAGGCCAACTATCCTGCTCCCGACTCCTTCTAACTGCCGTGTCCTGAAGAGACTTGGCGAGTGGGCGGGTCACCACTCCACTTGGCTTCGTTAACACCGTTAGGTATCCACCAAGGACCACTAAGTCGTGTATTTAACCCGGAAGGGGCCAAAAATAGATGTCCCTACTAGCAACCGAAGTTACTAGTAGCGACACCTGTGGGCGGCATGCGGAGACGCGGCGACCGCAGTGACGTCACGCAGAGCGCGACGAGGCAGGAGAGTGGGGCGCGGCGGGGCGCGCGGTGGGGGCAGCGAGAGCGGCGAGCGGCAGCGTGACGACCGCTCGGCGGCGATGGCAGGCGAAGAGTGTGCCAAAGCAGCCAGGTGGCGTCGCCTGTTTATATAGTTTTGCGCGTAAGCAACCAAAATTTGGTAATTTAAAATAGTGTTTTAAGGGCTTTTTAATAACTTATAGTATGCATAATGCGATTATCTATTAGTATTATAATCGAAATACTTTAGATATAATGTGTGTTTCCTTAAATCACTACTTAAGTGATTTAAGGAAATAAAAATGTTTTGTTTACTTATTTTGGACCCCCCTAAAATGGCTGGGTCGCAGGTATCCATATGTGCGTTCTGCTCACATACCAATTGTATTATTTTCCTTACACATTTGTTTTGTTTGGAAACACCATCTAGGTGTTCTAGATAATATACCTTGGTGCTATGACTGAAAAACTGTACATAACAACAGTGCATAGCCAGGTTTAATACAGTTTCACTCTGAGATGGTACATGCATTTTTCCTCAAGTAAGTATATAGAAAATTCGTTATAAGCGATCTAGCGCTTCTAGGTAACCTGGAATTATGTCCGGGCCCTATAAATAGATAGCATCTATGTAATTCTAGTACATAGACATTACTTGCTTGAGATAATGTGTCTGTGTGTGCCAGCATGGACGTTTCTATGCGTCTGTCAGAGGGCCCACTACCTTCAGACACACTTGGTGCCTGAAGGACTATCGATATGCTTTCTGAAGCATTACCTTCGGGGACCCTCAGGCAGGCGCCTGGACTCACAAAGCTAATATATAGCTACACATACACACACAGAGGCGTTAAAGCCGTGGAACAGCGCAACATTTTCCTATTTCGGCCGCTTTCCGGCACCTTAAGTACCAGAAGGGCTGGTGGTACACCCATCAGGGTACCACCATTCGATAGCCCAATTCTCTAGCTTCCCAACCACATTTCTGGAAGGAGCCTAGCTCTGGTGGTTGGGGAGCTAACCGACTTGACAAGGCGCGAGGTTCCATGGTTTTCTCGCATCGTCGACCACATCAGAGTGAATACTACTTCGAGGGTTGGAGCTGTATCCACCAGACTTCCACCAAGGGATAGCCCATCGCGAGGGCTATCCGATGATGGTTGGTGGGTGTAGATCCACCCACCAGTTTGAGTACAAACCCGCTTTATGTGCTAAAATTAGGCACATAAGCTATACTTTCACACTTTCACGCGGCTGTGCGCCTGAAAGTTATAAATGAAGCTACGAAATGAGTAGGGCTTCAAGTCCCTCACTGGTACCCTAGCACTAAGATGCATAAATGTAGTAGAAAGTAGCGTGTAAAGCCATAAATTGGCAGAATTTTCCTTTCTTCAGCGTTCTTCACGCAAGAACTCCCTACAGGTAGCACCTGGGGACCTGGAGGTCCGAAGGAAAGGTCATCTCAAGACCTGTCCAGAGACACAAGTTTCATCGAGATCGGTTCAGGGGAAGGGGAGTTTCTGTCGGTTTCAAGCTAAAAGTTGTGATCATTTTTATAATTAAATTACATGGCGACCATCACATAACACAGCTCTTTATAGACTGGACACCCCGCAGCCTACTGCACAGCGGGACTGAACTCACCATAAATGAGGTGCGACAGCACTATTGGGTCGTAAGGATGCGTCCCACCACAAAGAAAGTACTGTCACAATGTCTTCAGTGTCGTATACGTAAGGCACAAGCTCAGTGCCAGCGACCGGTGACCACCCGCGAACGCGCCTCGCTCATCATCAGAGGCCGTTCACATACACCGGGCTAGATTATTTCGGCCCGCTATCAGTCACCGTCGGTCGCCAGCATCACAAGAGATAAGTAGCCTTGTTCACATGTCTGACCAGAAGAGCTGCCCACCTCGAGATCGCGGCCAGCCTCAGCGCAGATAGCGCTATACTAGCGCTGCGCCGATTCGCCGCCCGCAGAGGATGTCCAACCGAGTTACACTCGGACAACGGCACCAACATGCATGGTGCCGATCAAGAGCTACGAGAGGCCTTCCGTGAGGAGGCCAGTCGCCGAGGCATCACTTGGCGCTTCATCACCCCATCAGCGCCCTTCATGGAAGGCGCATGGGAGAGCCTAGTTCGCTGCGTGAAAACCGGCCGCGAGGCCGCATCGAGGCCATATACCCTGGCCCTGATGGAGAAGTCCGGACCGCTGAGGTGCGCACCACTGGCGACACTTTAAAGCGTCCGATGAAGAAGCTCATTCCCCTACCGAAATGAGCGTAGCAGAGTTCCCGCTGCGAGAGCTGAGCGACGTGTCGCTGAGCGTCGTGGCACGCGCGCTGCCGACGTGCGTCGCTCACTATGCTGATGCAGCGCCGCGCCAACACACATCGGGTCGACACGACACTGCACGGCGGGCGAGATGTTCGCGACGAGGCGTCACAAACAATATTTGTATAGTTTGTAAATAGAAAACTATATCAACAGACATAAGTCTGCTTACCCCAGCGCGCTATCTCGTACTAAATAATTTAATTGCTTTTATAGTTTTTTCGCACATAGAATTTCGTTCGCATTTTAAGGCACTAAGAATTATGTTTTAGTGTATATTAGTATGTAATAGGATAATATGGGGTTTAACAAGTAAATTAGAATCATTACATACATACTGATTGCGGTAGTTACGGAAAGAAAAATAAATTCAAATTCCGTAAAAACGATCGGTCGCCATGACGGTTTAGTACGCAATGAGCAGCCAGGATTTTTTTTTCTACGTGGCGTCTCACAGTTCGGTCAAAGTGACCGTGCACTGCTTAACCGGGCTAGCCTGTGGAGACTAAGCTATATAGCCTCCAGCCAGGCACAAATTTCTAAACCTAAGCGACTACGCTAAGAGCTACCCCAGGTGGGGACGAACCTCGGCTCAGGGCGTCGCTGGGGGGACAACACTAGGGCTGGATCTTATTAAAGTGATTCTACCATTCGTTCGGAAAAGCCTACGTGGAGAAGAACAAATAAGAAACTCCAATTAACTAACTAGAATTTAACTAAGGCACAGCATTTCGCGGGCTGGCTTGCGTATCCTGACGGGGACGTCGCGGCGGGCCTCGGCGGCGAGGACGGAACGAAGGCGGTCTTTGTCAGCGAATTGTGCTTGTCTCTTTTTTGCTCTCTTGGAGCAGGGTAGTGGCGTCATCGGGGATAGAGAGGGTGAGCATTGGTCGGCGAATTCTAGAGATTTGGGAGGGTTCATAGCGGGAGACCGCTTGAATTAGAGGATTGCTGTGATTGACAGCAGAGTCGAAGAAACGCTTGGTAATGCGTTTCATGAATTGTGGGATTGTGGGGATTCTCAGATCGACGTGGAGTTCCTGATTACGAGCGTACCAGGGGGCTCCCGTGATGTGACGGAGGAATCGGTTTTGTATAACCTGAAGCTTATGAATGTGGTGGGGCTTTGCGTGTGCGAAGACAACGCAAGCATAGGTCATGATGGGACGGATGACCGCAGTGAAAATGCGCATCTTGCACCTAAGTGACAAGCTGCTGCTTGCGTTCACCATCCCATGAAGTCTGCCCATAGCGAAGGCGGCTCGCGAGCGCGCTGCCTTAATGTGCTTGGCGAAAGTGAGGTGGTTATCAAGGGTAACACCTAGGTACTAGGCTTGCTTCTCCCAAGGGATCGGCTTGCCGTACATTGTGATGGGTTTGGGGGGGCGGGGGTCTTTAAATCCATAATTGTACTTTCGGTCAGGCCTCGAGAAGAGGACAGCCTGGCTCTTATCGGGATTGACTTCTATTCTCCAGAGGCGGAACCATTTAGCCAAAGCGTTGGCGGCTCTCTGGAGTTTTAGGGCTATGGCATTGGGTAATGTGCCTCTGCAATAGAGGACCGTGTCGTCAGCGAATAATGCCAACTGGCCCTCTTTAGTTTTTGGGATATCGCTGGTGTACAGCGTGAAAGATAAAGGGGATAGTACGCAGCCTTGAGGGACTCAGGCTCGTATGGGGTGAGGGTAGGAGAGTTCTCCCTCGACACGATAGCGGAAAGTTCTGTCCGACAACCAGTCTCGTAAGATGAGCACGAGACGATCTGGCACGCCAAGTTTGTATAGCTTTTAAATTAAGCCATTGTGCCAGACTTTGTCGAACGCTTTCGCTATGTCGAAGAACAAGGCACCCGTTAGCACACCATGCTGGAACCCAGCACTGGTGTGTTCAACGATACGGTGAACTTGTTGGACACAAGAGTGTTCAGCACGAAAGCCGAATTGCTCATGGGGGATAAGGCTCTTTCGCTCGGAAAAGTCTTTGAGCCGCTTATAAATAAGCCGCTCATAGACTTTTCCGAGAGAATTTACCAGACTAATGGGACGATAACTGGTAGGCTCCGATTTCGGTTTACCCGGTTTAGGGATGCCTATCACAGTGGCTTGTTTCCAAGCTTGTGGGAAGATATTTTTGCTTAATGCAGCGTTGAAAATGGCCGTCATTAGCAATATTATTTGGGCAGGGAGAAGTTTCAACACCTTATTGGTGATGCCATCTAGGCCTGGGGCTTTGTTGGGGTGAAGCCTTTTGATAACCTCCACTACTTCGTCTGGGGTGACGGGAGGTAGTGGGTCATCGGGGTATTCAACGGGAGGAAGGGAGGTCCTACGTTCGACTTTAGCGTCCACCACGTCAAGGTGAGCTTGGTCTACTGGTTGGGAGCTGGGTGTGAATTGAAGTTCGAGGCTGTCAGCCAGACATTCAGCTTTTTCAGTGTTTTCAAATGCAACACTCTTATCAGGGCGAATAAGCGGGGGTATGGCAGAGTCTTCAGTGGAGCGTAACTTCCTCTGAAGGTGCCAGAAGGCGTGGTGGGTGGGCTCTAGCTCGCTCAGCATCTTATTCCATGTCGCAGAACGAAGTTCAGCAATACGTTCCTTTACAGCACGCTGCAAGTTACGCATGTGAACTCTGTTTGCGACACAGCGAAAGTTACTGTAGTCACGGATAGCTGCGTTCTTCTCGGTTATCAGCTTCCGTACTGATGTATGATTCCGGGAGATTCCCATGCTGGATGTCCAGCATTGGAACCTCCCTTGAACATTCGTTCAGGATGGATTGTACGTGAGTTGTAATTGTAAGATTGGGGATTGCGTCTGACTTGGTGAATTTCAGTTTTTCACTTACTTTCCTCCAGTCGGTGACTATTTTAGTGGGGGGCGGCTGTCCTAGATCTGGGAGACCTGACCGACTACCTAGGTGCAAGTTCACAGGGCGGTGATCGGAAGTTAATTCGTTTAGCGTTTCCATAGAGCAAAACTGAAGGTTAACGTTCTTAAGGAGCGCTACGTCAAGGACATCCGGTTTGTACGTAACAGTATCCGGGTAGTGAGTGAAGCTCATGGGGCCGATTACATCATAGTGGAGGGTTGAGCTTAGGTCCAGTAACAGCTTTCCTCTAGGGTTAGCTTTTTTGAGACCATTAGGGTTATCTACCGATGACGCCGAGTGGAGAGGACAATAGGCGGAAATGATGATGATCGTTGGATGACGAGACATCCCTAGCCGACAGGCTGAGTACTCAAGGTACGAAGTGGGGTCGGGTGGGGTTACTACACTACAATGAAGCTCATTTTTATAGTAAATGAGAGTGCCGCCTCCGTGGGAGCGGGTCCTATCATTGCGAACTATACGATAGTTGGCAATTTTGGGATCGCGGTGGTGGGGCTTCAGGAATGTCTCCTGGATGAGGAAGATGTCCAGCTGATGATCGCGAAGAAACGTGGCAATATCATCACGCTGGGTAGTAATGCCATTGGCATTGAAAAAACCTAACCTAAGGGATCTGGGCTTAAGGCAATTATTTCTTAATTGCGAATCCATTGTCCATTGACAAAAACAAGGCTATCGAGTTCCTTGGTAATAGATGGATACCTCGAGAAGATCTCGAGGCATGAAATGGGGTTTATGGGATTGACTGAACTTGTTAGTTCAGCGTGAAGGGAACGGGCCTCTGGAGTCATCCAGATCGCGTATGCACTGAATATGGTTTCAGCGACACACCGATAGGAGCTCTGGCCGTGTTGGACTACAGGGGGGGTGGGCGCGCGCCAACGACGGTGGTGGGAGTCACCTTGTTAGTTTGCGCTGGGGCCACTGTGGCTGGGGTCGAGTTAGGCACTGGGATCCTAAGATCCATCAGCGCTGGAATGGGCTGAGGATTAGACTGGGGCGCCATACTTTGGTGTTTCACCTTACCCCATGGAGAATCCCTCTGAGGGGCTAGACGAGGGGGGCCTTGGGTTGGGGGAGCAATGCGTGCTTGGCGCGCATCATTGCGTTTGGCCACTGTGGGCGCGAGTTTTGGGGCTTTGGGGCAGCCACGGTAACTGGCGGGGTGCCCAACCTGGCCACAGAGCACACAGCTGGGAGGCTCCGTGCACTCCGAGCGGTCTTTGAGACGGGGACAGTCTTTTGTGCCATGGTCCCCCAAGCATTTAACACACCTGGGGGTGGCAAAACAGTTGGCCTGGGAGTGACCATATAGTTGGCAGTTGTGGCACTGACCAACTATAGTGGGGCGATACGGTCTCTCGATTGAGATACCGGTGAGAGAGCATATGGATTTTATCCCGAAGATGGGATTGTGAGATTCGGTAGGGCTACACTCCACCACTACCATGTCATATTGATGTCCACCTCTCGCTTTGTGCAAGCGTTGCACAGCACAGACGGGAACTTTTTGGGCCAGGAGGTTCAAGCGGACGTCCTCCGTCGAGATCTCTTTCGGGATCCTTCGGATGACTACCCGGGTGGACTTCTCCTCGGGGAGGAAGTACGTGTGGAAGGAATACTTCCGCACTTTGAGTAGACGGGTTAAATCCTGGAAATCTTTACATGTGGGGACTAATATTTTAATGCCCTGCTGGCAGGCACGGGCACTATTAAAATGGATTTTGTTGTCGGTACAAAGATTGGACTCATCGTTCCACTTCGCCTTATCCTGACGGAATATCGGCGGCGGGGGCTTGGTCTTATTGACCGTAGTGACAGTGACAGTGGGGCTAGAGGGGCGACTAGTCCGCTGGGAAGCGGTAGTGGGGGCGGGCTGGGTGGCTGTCGGCTCGGGGGAGGGACAAGGGGAGGCGACGGGTGAAGCAAATGTAGTTGCCACAAATGTCTTTTTGGCCTTGGAGGCCTGGGCTGAGGCTTTATTCTTTTTCCTCTTACCTCCTACGACTTGGAATTCGTCGTCCTCCGAGGAGGTGGAGGGAGGAGAGGAGTCCCGTGAATCATCATCATGATGACCCTCGGGGAACGGGGTTTGCTCCATAGGGGAGTCTGGGCGAGAATTGGGCTCAGTAGCCTGAGAGGGGGTGGGTGCTCTAGGCGCATGGCTAGGCTGGGGGATTGGTGATGGAGACGGCGAGTCCATATCAGGGAACGGTTTGTGAGCCATGGGGCCAGGGCACTGAATTGGGCCCGAATTGGATTTGGGGGCGGTGGCAGCTTTGAAAGCTGCACCATACTTTTTCTTTAATTTGGGGTCGGTGAGGAGGATCTCCTGGAGGAGGTCGACTAGTGCCGCGAACGACATGTCGGAGAAAATATTTCCTAATAATCCGGTGAGGCCGGTTGGATGGGCCCGGGGATGTGTGCAATCCTACCCTCCCAGCCGGGTTAGACTGGGAGGTGTGTTTCTGGTGAGCCCTAAGCTTGTACTCCTGTCACCAATCTTATTGGGTAACAGGGGCCCTAAAGTACCGGTAAACCCACCGAAGGTGGGCCACCCACCTCTTGTGTACCAGAAGACTGGCACGTCGGGGTGGAAACACCTGACCGTGCCAGGTGAATGCTGTGGGGCTGAGACAGGGGTTGACTAGGCTGGGGTGCGGTTCAGGTAACCTCCACGTTGGCCTAGTTGGTTGCTGGTCTCTTTCGGATACGGCCGGGGGGAAGAGCAACCCGCTGGGCTGGTGCACCCCGGGCACCGTCAATAACTTCCCATTCGTGGGTTCTTGTTGGCGGTGGCGAATACCTGACAGGGGGGGCTATCGCTCTGGGTGTTCCCCTGATTAGCAGGGGACACTCCAGACGCGACATAGGGGTTGGGCTGGGGTGGGATAAGTTAGGTTGGGTAGGCTTTTTGGGTAGGTAGATTTAGCTAGGTTGGGTAGGTAGGAGGTGATGGCTTGTCGTTGCCGGCCATCCTTTGGCGTGGGACGGTTGGCAGGGACAAGTCGATGGAAGGAGGGGGCGGCGGAGCGTCGGTCTCGACGCGCCGCCGCACACGCGGAGGGCGGCATCTGTCCTTCGCGGGCCAGATGCCGCACCGGAGGGGACCGTAAGGTCCAGCGCGGTGGAGGGTACGGCGCAGCACACCGTCTAGGTGTGCCCAGCGGGGGCGTAGCTGCGCCGTGCCCTGAGGAGATGTCGGGCGGGACCTCTCGCTTCCCGGTGTGGTGAATTCCATGCTGGGGGTTGGGGGGTCCTGGGCGGCGGTTGTCCCCCTTTTGCGAGGACGCCATGTCGCAAAAGGGGATGGCGGAGAGGGGGTGGAAGGGGGCATCGTTCGATCGTTTCCTCCCAACTCCTGGTGGTGACTAGCAGGCGACGGGCGTGGGGGCCGCCTTAGCCTGCATTGCACTAGTCACCACCCTTGCGGGCGGGAATGGCCGAGCACTCGCGGTCGTTCCCGGGCCCCTCCACTGGAGGGGCGTGAAGGGCCTGCCCTAAAAGGCGGGCGGTCGTCGGCGGAGGACTGGACGTAAAGGCTGTGCCGGTTTCCCAGTCCTCCTCCATTCAGACGATGCGGGAGTGCCGCTGGGTTATTTTAGTGGGTATACCGGGCTGGAGGGCCCGGGGAGTCCCACATAGCCCTCCATTCCCCCAATGGGTGGGTATGCGTAATGCATTTTTTCCCAGCGTGATCAAAAAAAAAAAAAAAAGGGGTTGACTAGGCTATCTACCAAGGCCAACTATCCTGCTCCCGACTCCTTCTAACTGCCGTGTCCTGAAGAGACTTGGCGAGTGGGCGGGTCACCAATCCACTTGGCTTCGTTAATACCGTTAGGTATCCACCAAGGACCACTAAGTCGTGGATTTAACCGGAAGGGGCCAAAAATAGATGTCCCTACTAGCAACCGAAGTCACTAGTAACGACACTTGTGGGCGACGCGCGGAGACTCGGCGACCGCAGTGACGTCACGCAGAGCGCGACGAGGCAGGAGTGTGGGGCGCGGCGGGGCGCGCGGTGGGGGCAGCAAGAGCGGTGAGCGGCAGCGTGACGACCGCTCGGCGGCGTTGGCAGGCGAAGAGTGAGCCAAAGCAGCCAGGTGGCGTCGCCTGTTTATATAGTTTTGCACGTAAGCAACCAATATTTGGTAATTTAAAATAGTGTTTTAAGGGCTTTTGAATAACTTATAGTATGCATAATGCGATTATCTATTAGTATTATAATCGAAATACTTTAGATATAATGTGTAAGTAGTGATTTAAGGAAATAAAAATGTTTTGTTTACTTATTTTGAACCCCCCTAAAATGGCTGGGTCGCAGGTATCGATATGTGCGTTCTGCTCACATACCAATTGTATTATTTTCCTTACACATTTGTTTTGTTAGGAAACACCATCTAGGTGTTCTAGATAGTATACCTTGGTGCTATGACTGAAAAACTGTACATACCAAGAGTGCATAGCCAGGTTTAATACAGTTTCACTCTGAGATGGTAAATACATGCATTTTTCCTCAAGTAAATATATAGAAAATTCGTTATAAGCGATCTAGCGCTTCTAGGTAACCTGGAATTATGTCCGGGCCCTATAAATCGATAGCATCTATGTAATTCTAGTACATAGACATTACTTGCTTGAGATAATGTGTGTGTGTGCCAGCATGGACGTTTCTATGCGTTTGTCAGAAGGCCCCACTACCTTCAGACACACTTGGTGCCTGAAGGACTATCGATATGCTTTCTGAAGCATAACCTTCGGGGACCCTCAGGCAGGCGCCTGGACCCACAAAGCTAATATATAGCTACACATACACACACAGAGGCGTTAAAGCCGTGGAACAGCGCAACATTTTCCTATTTCGGCCGCTTCCCAGCACCTTATGCTGTTTGACATTTTTTTATTGATATTATTATTTTAATTTCATTGGTGATAATTATGGAATTCATTTATATTTAAATCTATTCATTGTTTTCGGTTATAATTTAACTTGCATAATATTTGCACGCCATAGCATGTGGCAAACATGTAGGAATCTTTTATTATTTTTTGCTATCTTGCATGCATATTGTATGTGTACCCATGTTTAAGCAAATAAATATATCTTATCTTAAGTACCAGAAGGGCTGGTAGTACACCCATCAGGGTACCACCATTCGATAGCCCAATTCTCCAGCTTCCCAACCACATTTCTGGAAGGAGCCTAGCTCCGGTGGTTGGGGAGCTAACCGACTTGACAAGGCGCGAGGTTCCATGGTTTTCTCGCATCGTCGAACACATCAGAGTGAATACTACTTCGAGGGTTGGAGCTGTATCAACCAGACTTCCACCATGGGATAGCCCATCGCGAGGGCTATCCGATGATTGTTGGTGGGTGTGGATCCACCCACCAGTTTGAGTACAAACCCGCTTTATGTGCTAAAACTAGGCACATAAGCTATACTTTCACACTTTCACGCGGCTGTGCGCCTGAAAGTTATAAATGAAGCTACGAAATGAGTAGGGCTTCAAGTCCCTCACTGGTACCCTAGCACCAAGATGCATAAATGTAGTAGTAGCTATTAGTTGTAGTGATTATTTTTATAATTAAAGTTTATGCGCGCACGCTAATTTGAGGTCCTCGTTACGGTCGAGTTCGGTGGAAGGATAGTGCGCAGAGGCACCGTCCAATTCGTAGCCATTATTTCTAATTAGTCAAATCCACGTCACTTTGCGTAACGAAGACCATGAAGAAATGTCGCTTCTGGTCATGAGAATTGAAGTCTTTCATTAACCTGGACATCACGCCTTCCCCTCAACACACTTGGCAGCCTTCTAACCACTGCAGGGTCTGATATTGCCCGAAGACAACTGAATCGTAGGTGCAGGGACGTCAACGCGCTCGAGCTGGAGCCTTACAACCTCCAGAGTGCCTATCTGCCTCGAGCGATCACGTCCGTCCCGTACAAATACAATAATCGACGATCCCCAAATGCCACAACTTAATCATAACGGCACAGTTAATACAATAATCGATCGACCAAACACTTCCACCACCGAAACCTTCATCTGGTTTCCTTATAGTAATAGGAGTTAATAGCCTAACTCAACAACCTGTCTTAAGTACCATGGAACTGCAGTAGGTACACAACACCACAACAGAAGTCTTTGGAAAATGTTATGGGAGTGATTGTTCCATCTCCTTTTAAGAGGAGTTTATTTTGGCCGAAAAATTTGGATACTAATAAAAAGAGAATGAAACGAAAATAAAATCCACCAACAGTAACAAGTTAAGCTTGGAGAGAATATCACGAGAAACAGAAACTGAGAAAAATAAAAAACAGCAAGAAAAAGAAGAAAGAGCAAGACAGAGAAGAAGAAAAATACATTAAAAGAACAAAATGTAAAGAAAAATAAAAGTAAGATTAAGAAAACAAATAATACAGTTCAAGAAGGTTTGACTTCAGAAGTGTCGGATGTGGAGATTTTATACGCTGAAAGTGATATTATAATTTAGAAGATGACGAAGAGATAGAACCAGAAAGAAAATAACAAATACATTCAATCAAGTAGACCTTGATTCTATAGACTCGGACTTAGAGAATTTGCTTTTGAGCAAACTTGAATCTTCTTGAATAGTTAATTTTAGTTAATTACCGACTAAGGTATCATGGTGGTGAGCTGGCACATTACGGATTAGGTAGTCGATAACTGGGTGTCGGTAACTGGTAACTGTCGATAACTGGGTGTTGATTATTGGAGATTCAGAGTCGATGACTGGAGATTTATACACTTTTTTCTTTTAATGGATTTATTTCTAGTCTGTGTATAGTTAATAAAAATAATACACCCTATTCTTATCTCAAGAATATGCCTTACAATACTCAATCGTTACTTTTGGTTTAAATATGACTAAATGACTTTTAATTTTATAAAGAAGCCCACTATGTACTAAAAGTGTCGATCATTGGTGCCACTACCTTTTGGTAAGTACCTCATATTACCATAAAAATCATTTATATCCAAAGTACAGCTCATGAAGATTCCAAGTAAGCCCAAACACGACAAGGATACATTCGTTTATTTCAGAGTTCCTGTACCTACCTACCTACCTTCCGGTTTCAATATCAGATCAGTTTGATCGTACCATTTTCATCAGTACCATTTATTTATAAGTACCTTTTTGCTTCATCATAGTCGGTTATCTATTCGATATATATCTTATACCCGTGGCATTCGATGAAGAATAAACTAGATTCCCGGTCAGCGCTTCAAAAACGTGCCGAAAAATATGGCCACAAATACGGCTCTATTTCAAAATAGTATAGTCCAATCATAGCCAACATTAATACGTTAAAAATGCCGCAATGTGCAAAAACTGTACAAATAACCCACCGTAACATCTTGATTTTGGAAGGAATATCTTTTTTTCGGTAAGTTTATATCATTAAGTGAAAACCGAATTAAATAGTAAATATGAATCAATTACCAAATATTATGATTGTTTGACCAACGTTTGCGTCGAAAAATAGAAGGCGCCAACTATTGTAACAAATATCTACCGTTCTGGAACAGAGATTGCATGCAGTAGTTTATTTAGTTTTTTTTTTAGCTACCTTAATGATCCATTTCAAAATCAAAATCAATTTTTTTATTTCACATAGGCCTACATGGCCACTTATAAAACGTCGACAAAAGGTGCACGGTTCGGGTTGGTCGTTTCCTATGGAGAAGAACCGGCAAGAAACTCCATAGTTACTCTTTTAAAAATGGTTTGAAACTTCTTATAAGCGGAGTTGCTGCTTCAATACCCGCCAGCAAGTTGAGGGCGGAGTATTGCGTAGTTTTGTGCTTGGTGATATTCAGTACTAACTGAATTTTCCAAATAACAGTCGGCCATGCGTTTTGTCGGTAGTTAGTTTCTACACGAATCATATTTAAAACCGTTCGACAATAACGCTCGACTTGCCCATTAGATTGGTGCATCTCAGGCGTTATAAAGTGTGTATCGCAACCCATATTCTTAACCCAGTCGAGAAATTCAGCGCTTTGGAACATGCGGCCTCTGTCGGCTACTATTAATTTAGGAGTTCCAAAAAGGGATATCACATTGTTAAAATGTTGTTTTAACTCATTTGCATCCTGCCGATACATAGGGTAAAGTAGGCAAAACTTGGAGAACGCGTCAATAACTATTAAGACATGACGGTACCCATCGGCTTCAGGAAGGGGACCCAGGGCATCCATGTGAATGGTCTCAAAAGGTAAGTCTGGCTTTTCCCAGGAACTAATAGGTTGGAATGGGGCTCGCGCGACTTTCTTATGCGCAATGCATACTAGGCAATGTGAAATATATTTTGAAACAAAATTCCTTAGCCCAGGGAACCAGAAGTGTTTTGTGATTAAATCGAATGTTTTATCAAGCCCAAAATGATTATGTTCATCGTGGAACACACGAAGGAGACTGAGTCGATGTCCTTTAGGGATGTAACAAAGGAAACGGGAAGATTCGCCAGTAGGAGAATACTTTACATAAAGAATATCATTCTTGACAATATATCGCGTGGCATCAAGTTGCCCGTCATTGAGTCTTTGAATAAGGACTTGAGTTTCTTCGTCGGCAGCCTGTGCAATGCGTGCCCAATTCTGAGGTTTCTGAACTGTACACACATTGACAGGGTTACGACTTAGATAATCAGCGTGAGACATAAGTGTGCCTTTACGATAATCTAGGCCAAAATCAAAATCTTGAAGGTAAACCCACCATCGGGCTACCCTAGGTAATAAATCTCTCTTGCGTTGTGTGAGCCTCAACGCATTACAGTCTGTAACAACGGTGAAACGCACACCCACAAGATAAGGTCTGAAATGTTGCAAGGATTTAACCACAGCGAGGGTTTCCAACTCGTATGAGTGATACTTATTTTCCGCGCCTTGTGTAAGCCTGCTGAAGTAGGCAACCACTCGCTTGTGGCGGCCGTCATGCACTTGAAACAAGACAGCTCCGTAACCAATGGAACTAGCGTCCGTGTGGACTTCTATTGGTAAGGAAGGGTCATATATTGCTAGAACAGGTTCATTAGTGAGACACTCAATTATTTCTTTACGAGCAGCCTGATGTTCCTTTCCCCAGTTAAATTCTACCCCTTTCTTAGTAAGGCCAGCGATACAAGCAGCCTTCTGAGCGAAACCCGGTATATATCTACGAAAGTAGCTGGCTAAGCCCAGAAACTGACGGACTTGTCTCAAGTTTTTTGGTTCGGGGGAATCAATCAGAGCCTTTATCTTGCTGGGGCTCGGTCGTACCTGACCTTGGCTGATTTTGCGTCCTAAATACTCAATTTCAGTCGTTAAAAAGATTTTTTTTTTCAAATTAACAGAAAAACTAGATTCTGTTAAAGCTCTAAGTACCTGGTGCAAAAGATCAAAACCCTGGTCCATTGTGTGGCTCAGAACCAAGACGTCATCAACGTAAACGAGTACATCGCCAGAATCGATGAACTTGCGCAGTGTTTTTGATATAATGCGTTGATACACTACCGGAGCATTTGCCAAACCATAGGGCATCTTGAGATATTCAAAATGCCCCTCAGGCGTAACAAATCCGGTAAGTGGAACAGACTCCTCATGGAGAAGAATCTGGTGAAAACCAGTTACCATATCGAGGCTGGTGAAGTACTTATTACGTCCCAATCGATCAATGTAATCGTCAATTCGCGGGAGTGGAAAACGATCCTTAACTGTGACTTCATTCAATTTACGGAAATCTACACACATCCTATCCGATCCATCTTTCTTTTTAACCAAAAGAATTGGGCTTGCGTAGTCAGATTCCGATTCGCGAATAATACCCTTGGCAATCAAATCTTTAATGATTTCACGAACACGAAGTGTTTCCGCGTAAGACATTCGATAAGGTCGATAGTTAACGGGAGTATTGTTGCTTAGCCTAATCGTCATACACCCTGAATTGACAGTCGATGTCGCGGTACCAGATATAAAATATGCAGAAAACTCACTTATCATATTGCGCAATCGTTGTAATTGATCACCTACTAGAGGTGTGTTAATTGGTATTGGCTGATCGTACTGAACGGTCATCACAATGTCTTCCGCACTGTCTACTTTTCTAGTAAGTGATTGAAAATTACGAGTGCGAATGTACCGAACACCCTCCCGATTGAGCACGTCGGTTCCCACGATAATTGGCGTATTCATAAACGCGGGTGCCACGACAAATAAATCTACTTCAAGTGTTAAACCGTCGAACTCAATAGGTAAAGTGACAAATGAAGTGCTTTCGATTTCTTGACTTCCCAATCCTCGTAATACGCGAAATGCTGGCTTGTGCGAGCAATTGAAATGTTTTAGCAGTGAGGATGATATAAGCGATATGGTTGACCCGCTATCGATTAATACATCCACCGGTATACCCTGAATAACAGCTACTACAACATTGTTATTGGGGGTATTCTTATTTTCTAGACAAAAATTAACGTTGTTTTTGTTGCGTGACTCAGATTTTTGTTTTGCGAAACAGTTATCTACTTTGTGTCCAAGTTTCTTGCAAAAAGAACAAGGTTCAGATTTTAACGGTATTACCACTGTTTTGGAGACAGAATTATTTGAACTACTGGGGTTCAAACTCTCATTTGAATCGACCTTAGGTTTCTTATTGCAAGCTGCCTGTTTATGTCCGGCGACTCCACACGAAAAACACTTGCCCTCCTCAAGCCTACGCTTTCTGATTATGTTACCCGCATGACCACTTTTAACGGAATTATTTTGTGAAGTATTACGTGAACTTTGTGTCTGAGAAGTAGACGGTTTTACATAAATTGACAAAAATTCAACTATGTCGTTAGGTGACAACTTAGCATTAGTGGCTGATGCCCTAATTTGTGGGTCCACTATACCACGAATAACAATCGCAGAAATAAGCTCTTCACTGAGTCCGCGCACTATGCGTAATCGAAGCAACGAGCGTCGGGCGTAATCCGCGTACGTAGAGTAATTATCCGAATTTGTGTTCATTACGTCGTATAAAATATTTGCAATGTCTGGCGTTTTCGGACACAAAGGCGCAAATTCCTTTTTGAAATTACTCCACGTACGATCGCTCGTAAACCACTCGCGTAACCACGTACGAGCATCACCTTTTAAACAGTTACCTATTCGCGAAAGACATTCATGATCACTCCAATTGTTTAAAAGTTTCGCCCTATCAACTTCGTCACACCAATCACTAATATTATTCAAACTAGGATCAAAGCTAGAAATAAATAAATGTTGGTCAGATCTCACCCGATTGATGGAACGAATGGCGTCCACTATGCGGTCTGCTGCAGTGATGTCGTTATCTGCACTGGTGTGTTCTAACAACGATCCTGCTGCAGGACCGGCACGGAGCACGCTCGGTGGTGCAGACGGCAGGGGTGGCGTGCATGACCTCGCCGCCCGCGCAGATCACCCTAACAACGGCGATACCACGCGCTCAGAGTGGCGCCGTGATGTCGGGGTTGTCTGGCGCCAGGCAGGCGGCGGCGGCGACGCGCCACGTTCGAACGACTCGGACCGCGGCGTCTTATGTGAAGATACCCTCTGTTTGCGCGAGCGTTTCGGCTGTGCAAACGATGCTTGATCTTCTAACGTCTTCAGGCGCGCTCGCATAACCTGGAGTTCTCGCTGTAGATCACTCTCCGGGGTCTGCGTGCGATCCCTATGTCTGCCATGTTGCCGACCTGGCTCGCGGCTATGGTGACGACTTCGAGAGCGATCCGACATTATATTTTTCTCAAAATGTTTTTATTAACACGAACAGAGCTAATTAACAAAAACAGAAATCGGATCGAATCCCACTTCTGATCTTGCAAACTAGATAGCAAGTTATTTTTTTTAAAAGTAAAAATCTTACAGCTACAAAATCAATTTAATTAATAAGGAAATCAAGCAATTAACAAAAATAAAGAACACACGAAATTTAGGCAAAAATAAATGTCGGTCGCTACAACGACGTGTTGACGGTCCGGTGGTCTCGAGCGGAAAGGGACGCGCTGTGGAACAGCGCTCCCTTATATACGGATTGGCTTCTTTAGTTCTTCTGATTCCTAACAATATATTATATAAAAAGTTAACAAATGTTAACTAGCATCTAGAAGGCCTAAAATGTTCACACATTCACAAAACAATCGCTAAAATAATCATATTAAAATAAAATAATCGTATAACAAGTCTAAATTTAACATGTGGCACAAATTTTGTTGTCAGTGCTGTAACTATTCTTAGCAAAGGGATGATTGAAAACCATTGTAAAAAGTCTAATTAAAAGAACGAAAGAAAAATGAGATTGAGAATAGTTAGAGACATCCACATATTTGTGCCGTTTACAAGTTACCAGGGAAGCTGCATGCGCATAAGGAGCTAAGGCCAAATGTTTTTATCTTCAACGTAGTCCTTGATTTTATAATATGCTTTTTTAATAAGAATACGTTTGATGTAGTTTTTGAACTTTCCATCTGTCAGTTCTATAACTGACTTTGGCAACTTGTTATAAAAGCGTATACTGTTTATAAGAAAAGACTTGCTAGTTTTCGTTAATCTGAATTTGGGTATTACAATTTCGTGCTTACTGCGTGTATTTAAATTATGGAAGTCGCTTCTAGTTTTGAAAAGCCCTCGATTTTTACGGACATACATTTCGCTGTGCATGTGCGACATAAATAGACGCGTTTTTGCATCGGGTTTTTTGATAATGAGCCAACACGCATTTAATTATTAGCTTTGTCTTAATAAAATTACTATTGTATTATTTTAGTCAGACTACTTTTTTAAATTAGTCAAAAATATTTGACACCATAGAAAACGAAATAAAGTAACCCCGAAATTTCCTACATAGTGTTTTTTAACCTTATAGCTGAAATTGTAAGTTTCATTTTATAATAAATATTTTTGTACCTACATATAACTGACTTTTAATTTTCAAGTTTTTAAGCAAACCCTAACCTACCAACCGTCCTACACTACCTAACTTCATTACTTACCAACCCTAACTACCCGCCCGCGTATATATATATATATTATTAAATGTCTCAATCTTGGACCCAAAAAAAAAATCATATCGATCCAGCCGTTTTTGAGTTTTAGCGAGACCAACAAACAGCAATTGATTTTTATAATATAGAAATATAGGTAGATAAGTGTGTGTGGCCATTTGAGCGATTTACTGCCGGTTTCCCAGGTCTCAATTATCTGGCTGTTAACGTAATCGACGATTAATCGTCTGTTAATTCTACTTTCACTTTCTCAACACCCAAATGTGACAAACGGTTGACAATTTGTCACATTTGAGAAGAATCTTGAATTAACCACATGTTACAGCAGTTTTGGGTTTCTGAGAACCTTTTTCAATGTTAATTGTCAACGAGCCTAATTTATAATTATTGGAAATAGGTCGATTATTTGCAGATTAAAATTAATATTCTGATTTTAAAGGCTTATATTACGATAAATAGATAACAGGGGTCGACGAAAACTACAATATGGGTTGAGTTATAAAAAATATGTGTATACCAAGGTCAGTGTTTGGATGGGTGACCACTTTTTTTGGATCGCTTGTTTATGGATAGGTGACCCCGCCAGGGTAAGCAACACTAACCAAGGTCAGTCTTTGGATGGGTGACCATCACCACAAAAATTTTGGTCACCCTCCCTAAAGTCACCCCACTAGGTTAAACAACATCTACCAAGGTCACCCATCCGAAAACAAGCGATCCAAAAAAAAGTGGACACCCATCCCAAGACTGACCTTGGTTAGTGTTGCTTACCCTGGCGGGGTCACCTATCCATAAACAAGCGATCCAAAAAAAGTGGTCACCCATCCAAACACTGACCTTGGTAAGTGTTGCTTACCCTGTCAGCGTCACCCATCCAAAAACAAGCGAACCAAAAAAAAGTGGTCACCCATCCCAAAACTGATCTTTGAAAGTGTTGCTTACCCCAGGGTAAGCAACACTTTCATAGGTCAGCCATACAAAAGAAAAGAACCAAAAAAGCGGCACCCATCCAAAGACTAACCTTGGTAAATGTTGCTTAATTTGTGTGGGGTCATCAATCCAAAAACAAGCAAATAAAAAAAACGTGGTTACCCATCCAAAAATCGTCCTTGGTAAGGTTTGCTTAACTTGGTGGCTACACCAACCCAGCCGCTCAAGATAAAATACTATTTAGAGTTATACTTTGTACCTCGTCCTCGAAATTAGTACCTGTAATTAATATTTTTTATTTACATGTAGTACCGGGCTACGGGAGGCCACTCAATTCACTATGTTTTAGAGACAATATTTTTTATTTTATATTTTTCTTTTCCTGGCAGCTCTGTGTCGGCTGTCAACTTGTCATTCGCGGTTTTAGTGCGTTGCTACTCAACTCATCTAAACTTTTAAACAAAAAGAACAGTTTTTTAATAAAAGTTGGCAAAGGACATATCATTGTCAACCAAGGAATACGAGAGAATCAGGTGAAACATGAAAAAATCTGGAAACAATTTAAAACATGCTCGACTTAAACGAAGTAAAACAAAATCGTCTCAAGAGTCGACGCCATATTTAGACCCACAAGATACCTAACTCTGTCAAAATATATTTTGATTTAATTGTACATAATATCTACAACTATTTTACCAATCCTACGGCTTAAACTTGCATCTCTAACAAATAATGCACTTCGGGCAAGCCATCGGGCACTGCATATTCACGAGATTATCAATCAAAAGAAATGTATTTCTTTTTTCTAACGACTGTATTCGAGCTGAAAATCGGACTGTCTCACAACATTAAATAATTCTTAAACAAATAATGCATTTCGGGCAAGCCATCGGGCTGTCTCACCGCATACTTACGAGATCATCATAATTTAATTATTTTACCTAACGAATGTATCCGAGCAGATTATCCGACTGTCTCACAACATTCAATAATTCTCAAACGAATAATGCATTTCGGGCTAGCCATCGGGCTGTCTCACCGCATACTTACGAGATCATCAAATATAATTTAATTATTTTACCTAACGAATGCACTCGAGCAGATCATTGGACTGTCTCAAAACATTCATAATTCACTGGTTTCGTTCAATTCTTTGGAATTGCTACACCCACCATATTGCATAACTCGGTTATCAACCGGCAGTAAAACAATGGTTTGTAATCATTCCAGGCAAAGTCCTAGACGACGATGCCACAAATTAAATGGAAACAATTAAAGTCGAATATGACCACAAGAGAATACCAAAATAACCACGAATACTAGTGATCTCCCTCACAATTCCAGCCCGGAAACACACAGACGCTCTCAAAATTCATGGGGTTGACCCAACATTGAACACAGAGTATGGTGATGGGGCCGAACTCCACAAGGAAGTGGTCAGCTGTCTTGCAACATGAGGCCTGTTTCCATAGAGACCACAGGCGGGTATTTCCCCTACAGCTCCTTGCGCAGGGAAAATAACCGCTAACATTGAACGTGACAAAACTTGGGGCTCTTGTGCTATACAGCAAAATGCCCAAATTATTGATAAACAAGGCCATAGAAGCAAAACAAAGACAAAAGCAACATTATCCAAAGTACTGGATACAAAAGAAAATGATACAGTTCTAGTTGAATAATGGATACCACTCGCACCTTATGTGAAGTTCAACATTGAAAGTTGTGACTCAATTACTAGATGCAAATTTAGCTGCGTCTTAATAAAAAAGGACCTTAAGGACAAGTACAAAACACAAAGATAGAAAAATATCTGTTCAGGTAAAAGCTGGTAAAGCGGCTTCTAAATCAGGTGCTGCAACAGCACCCAAAGCCAATAAAGAACCCAACACATTCCAAGCAAAATGCTCGAAAGCTCCACCAGCGCCACAAGGGCGACACGAGAACAGGGAGCCTGTCTATAGCCTGAGTCAGCCGTACAATACCCTTTAAGCGGTCATTACATCTCAATCTCGACGCCGCTAAACTCAGTAAGGTAGCCCCCGTCGCTTATAATTTTTTATAAATAGTGGTAATTTATCACTGACGATAAGACCATGTTATCATGGATTGAGGGTTTCATGGGTATCCACAACACTTCAAGATAGCACAGCTGCAAAAATACTATAAGATGCAATATCTAAATGCCAGCCTTGAAAAGGAAAATTTGTCTCAAGTTTTTCTTAAGACAAAAACCCAATGGCAATATGGCCTTAATAAGTAAGTGCATTGATGTAATTCGTTTCAAACTTGAAGACTTGTGCACAGAATTAAAAATGATATCAAATGATAGTTCCATGTCCATACATAAAATACATTAAAGATGCAGTTTCTTATAAAATATCACAAAAATTCTAGCAAATATCTAGAATACCCTCTTGGAAAATTGTATACGTTCGGTCTACTGCCATTTGGGTAAAACACTGCAGCTTACATTTTCACATAAGTCATGAAATCTGCCAACAAATTACCCAAGATCCTGTGGCCATTAATTGTTGACTGAAAACATTGAAAACACTAAGAAGTTAATCACAAGTTAGTAAATAACAAACTTACACCCACTAATACTGGTATATTTTTGGGTATATATTATTGATAAAAGACTTATAACTGTCATGTAACATTACCTACAGATAAGAAAAACTTATCTATTATGAAATCTGACAATTTATATATTTTGTAGGACTAGGTACTGCTCTCAGCGTGCCCTACTATTGAATATGGATGGCTTTATATATACCAAAAAAAAAAACTAGAATGTGTAAAATCCTAAACCTCCAAGGTGAAATAAATTATGAAAAATACATAGATATCCCTACAATAATTTCCTGAATGGGACCATATGCCATTCATTCGGGGGGGGACTGCCTGTGGGGATAAGATTGCTAGGGGCCAGTGGTCAGACAAGGAATGTGAATATCAAATGAATTTTAATTGGATTTATTTGCATTATTCTTTGTCTTTTTAAATATTTGGTAGACTTTTCAATAATTGTGAAATACTGTTATGTATAGACAATCCAACAGCAATATAGGCCGCATTAATCGAATGGGTGGAATTCATTACCCTCATCTCTTCAACTTAGCCAGCGGCATTGGTGTGAAAACCATTATATTTCATTTTCGCTCTTTACATTAGGTTGACTGAAAATCAAGTAGTTGATACTGTATTGCAGAAGTCACATCCCGATGTAGAATGGGAACTAAAAGAAAATGCATATAATTAATTATTGAAAGATAAATTTGGAATTCTGAAATTTACCTATTTGCAAGTTACATTAACAAAAAATATGACAAATACATAACAACCCAAATGCCTTTACAATTGACTCATTTACAGTATACTACTCCAATTTTCTTTTATGCGTTTCCACCATTCTCAATCATATTAAAATATCTACGATAAATCATAATGGATAAGGCTAAGGGCATCATAGTGGTCACCATGGCCAACTCTGTTAGGAATAAATTACCCAGTACCTACTCAAAGCTTATTATTATAAGTTTGTCATTCGTGATCTATGGTCCTTCTCTCTTCTCTCTGCTACACCTTGTACTGTTCACTATGTCGTGTCTTTAATATTAATAAATATTAATTACTACCAAAGTCTTCTTTACTGCTTTGCTGCCCTCGGGTGACTTGTAATTAGAGCACAACCTTGTAAGGGGATATAGTACAGGTCATTTGCAACAACTTTTGTAGGAACACTCATATGCAAAAGTGCACCAACATTGAGTTATAATTTTTTTCGTGTTATTTTGAAAAACTCTTATGGGGTAACCTTAAAAATTTAATAAATAAAAAACTTGACATAATTTTGTTAATTTTCTTTTTATTATTTAGTCTATAACGTTCCAGTTACATGTCAGCATCATCAAATGTACATTATTGACATTATTTTAGACACAGTGCTCCAAAATCCAAAAAACTTAAACAAATTTTACTGGCATTATTACACAAAACAGCCTGTTTAAAAAAAAAATCACTATGACACTTACTCTGCGTATTATTAAAAAAACATCTACATTTCATAAGCTTTCAAATGAGATATAAAACCCTAACATAGCTAGTCCAATAGGGAAGATATTCGCATAACAAAGGCGCACGGCCAAAAAAAGGTCTGTTTCTACTAAGCAGGTAAAAACAGCCGGTCATTGTTTAATCTCTTTTGTGTTGTTTAGGTTAGTCCGTCCTTGTGATTCGTTGCGATCGGATGCTTTTGTGTGTGCTCTGCAGTTTTGTTTTATCTCTGACGACCCGGCTTGTGACTGTTTTTGTGATTGATTGCTCTCCTGATGACTTGGCTTTTCAACTGGTTTCCGTGTGTTATGCTCATCTGTGGTTTTGGCGCGTATCAATACATCAATACATACCTTGACGTCTTTGAAAGCGTCCAGTCTCCCGGGCTCGTCGATAAACTCGGGAAAACACGCCTACATCAGGTAAACGGCGATTGGGGTATCTCTGTTGATATTCGCGCTGGGCAGCTAAAGCATTGCCTCTAGCTACGCCGTAAGTGTACAGAATATCGGCATATTCTTCATTCGTAAAATTTGCCCGTTGTCTTTGAGCCATAGTCCTTGATACGCGCCAAAACCACAGATGAGCATAACACACGGAAACCAGTTGAAAAGCCAAGTCATCAGGAGAGCAATCAATCACAAAAACAGTCACAAGCCGGGTCGTCAGAGATAAAACAAAACTGCAGAGCACACACAAAAGCATCCGATCGCAACGAATCACAAGGACGGACTAACCTAAACAACACAAAAGAGATTAAACAATGACCGGCTGTTTTTACCTGCTTAGTAGAAACAGACCTTTTTTTGGCCGTGCGCCTTTGTTATGCGAATATCTTCCCTATTGGACTAGCTATGTTAGGGTTTTATATCTCATTTGAAAGCTTATGAAATGTAGATGTTTTTTTAATAATACGCAGAGTAAGTGTCATAGTGATTTTTTTTTTAAACAGGCTGTTTTGTGTAATAATGCCAGTAAAATTTGTTTAAGTTTTTTGGATTTTGGAGCACTGTGTCTAAAATAATGTCAATAATGTACATTTGATGATGCTGACATGTAACTGGAACGTTATAGACTAAATAATAAAAAGAAAATTAACAAAATTATGTCAAGTTTTTTATTTATTAAATTTTTAAGGTTACCCCATAAGAGTTTTTCAAAATAACACGAAAAAAATTATAACTCAATGTTGGTGCACTTTTGCATATGAGTGTTCCTACAAAAGTTGTTGCAAATGACCTGTACTATATCCCCTTACAAGGTTGTGCTCTAATTACAAGTCACCCTGTATAAACCTGTCAGGTTATGGGCTACTCAAAACAAGTGAGGGCAAAGTTTGAAGCACGACAATCTAACAATAATTAGAAGAACTGTGCACGGCGAAACGTGGTCGATATAAAAAATGGCTACCGCTCAAGATAAAATTCCCCAACTAAAGCCAGATAATTTCAACAACTGGATATTCAGAGTTCAATGCAAACTGGACGAAAAAAAATTATTGCATACCATAAACATGGGTGAAATAAAACATGAAGATGAAAATTTCATGAAAGTAAAAGCATCATAGTTCAATGTGTTCCAGATAAGTACTTGAATATTATAAAGTCATGCGAAACTGCAAAAGACATGATCGACATCCTTAAAAATATGTTTGAAAGAAAAAGTATAAATTCAATAATTCACCTAAGAAGAAAATTATTAAACTTGAAACAATCATCCAATGAAAAATTAGAAGACTACTTTGAAAAGTTTGAAAATATAGTAAGGGAACTAGAAAGTAACCAAGAAAACTAAGCGACAGAGATAAAATTGCTTGCATGTTGACTGGTCTAGACACCAAATATGATACAGTAATAACTGCCATCGAGTGCAACAGTGATATGTCAGGCATCACTCCAGACCTAAAATTAGATTTTGTGAAACAGCGTCTCTTGGATGAAAAATTAAAAATCTTTGAGAAAAACAGTTTTACAGCAAATGATGAAACGGCTTTCTACACTTGTAACATATGTAACAAAAAAGGGCATACAGCAAAATACTGCCGATCAAATCGTGGTCATCATAGAGGAAGAGCACGAGGCAGAGGATATCGAGGTCACCGTGGGTCACAACCTCAAAAGCAACCCAGTCAGGATAACTCAACAGAAACTAACGTAGCTGTAAGTCAAAGTGCATTTACATTTATTTCTACAATTAACTATAATAATAATGTTAGTGACAATAATAATTGTCATTATGTGAAAACAAATGCTAACCAAATTGAGATTGATTGGATTATAGACTCAGGTTGTACAGAGCATTTAATTAATGAAAAATATGAGCAATACATGTATAATATTCAGAAACTTCAAACTCCATTGAAAATTTATGTTGCTAATGGTGATTATATTTTAAGTGAAAAAAAAAGGTTCTATGAAAATGTCATATAGAAATTCAGAAATTAATTTAGAAGTATTAATTGTACAAAAATTAACTTTTAATCTACTTTCAATAAAACAGTTGGTCAACAAAAATTATAATGTGAATTTTAATAAAAATAATGTAATTATTCAGAAGCAAAATGCTAAAAACTATGTAAAAGGATTGCTTGAAGGTAAATTGTTCAAATTGAAATTGGAGGTATGTTTCAGTGTTTCATGTAATAGTGCTTTATCTTCAAAATATTTGTGGCATAAAAGGCTTGGTCATTTAAATAGAAGAAGTTTACACAGTATGGGATTACCAGTCAGCGACACAACTTGTACACCCTGCATGCTAGGTAAATCTACAAAGTTACCCTTTGTTCCTGTCAAGAGGCCGAGATCAACATGTATAGGTGAGTTAATGCATACAGATATAGCTGGACCGTGTCGAATACCTGGAATTAATGGTGAGTTATATTATCAAGTTATTATTGATGATTATTCACACTTTTGTGTAACATTTTTGCTGAAAAATAAAAGTGATGCTACTCAAAATGTCATAAATTATATAAAACAATTTAAAACTCAAACAAATACTAAAATTAAAAATATTAGGTGTTATAATGGACGTGAATTTAAAAATCATACATTAGAGAATTTTTGTAAACAAAAAGGTATAATAATTCAATATACTCAACCTCATTCGCCTCAACAAAACGGTATATCGGATAGGGATAAATTACCCAGTACTCAAAGCTTATTATTATAAGTTTGTCATTCGTGATTTATGGTCCTTCTCTCTGCTACACCTTGTACTGTTCACTATATCGTGTCTTTAATATTAATAAATATTAATTACTACCAAAGTCTTCTTTACTGCTTTGCTGCCCTCATATATAAACCTATCAAACTCTGCCCGATTGGGAACTTCTCATAATTTAGAGATAATCATACTTAAACCTAATGAAAATAATAAAGTATCTCACAGCAAGGGAAAAATCCATACCAACCTTTCTGCCGGTTTCCCAGGTGTCAATTATCGGGTTGTTAACGTAATCAACGATTAATCGCCTTTTATTTCTACTTTCAGTTTCTCAACACCCAAATGTGACAAGCGTTTAACAATTTGTCACACTTGACAAAAATCACGAATTAATCACATGTTAAAGCATTTTTGGGTTTCTGAGAACCTTTTTCAATGTTAATCTCTTGTCAACGAGCCTAATTTATAATTGTTTGAAATTGGTCGATTATTCACAGATTAAAATTAATATTATGATTTAAAGATAATAGGGGTCGGCGAAAACTTTGTTATGGGTTGAGTTATATAAAATACTAGAGGACGCCTCGCGGTTTCACCCGCGTAGTTCCCGTTCCCGTGGGAATACAGGGATAAAAAATAGCCTATGTCACCCGGGGATAGAGTATCTTCCCAACTGTGAAAGAATTTTTGAAATCGGTCCAGTAGTTTTGGAACCTATTCGGTACAAACAAACAAACAAACAAACAAAAAAATCTTTCCTTTTTATAATATTGGTATAGATGTTAATTTAGAGTAATTATTTAATTACAAAGATTAAAAAAAAATAGGTTTTTAAAAACTTTTTAAATTAATTACAGTATAAAAACTTGACACAATTATCAAAAATAGTTATTTTGTATTTAAGTAAATAAAAAAACTGTTACTGACCTGGGTATCGAACCTACCTCACACCAATGCGCGTGAGGAAGGTTCGATGGTCAGTGTTGACTGTATCCTGTACTTAGTACTTACAAGTTCAGTTTCTGGATAGGTTTGTGTTTAACTTGAAGCGGCTGGGGTGGTGACCGCGTCAGGGTAAGCAACACTTACCAAGGTCAGTCTTGGGATGGCTGACCACTTTTTTTTTTGGATCGCTTTTTTATGGATAGGTGACCCCGCCAGGTTAAGCAACACTAACCAAGGTCAGTCTTTGGATGGGTGCCAGCGGAGAACTGGCCCTAAGTGGGCAACAAATATTCTTTTAAAAAGATAATTAAGAATATATATAAACATGTTGGTTAAGAACCTATGTTACTTAAAAGCAACTTTGGTTGTTATAAAACATTAATACTTAATGACAATAAATAATAGGCAAAAAATATTTTGTTAATAAAGATAATTAAGATAAGAATAATAATTAAGAAAATTACTGAATATGAACCTTTGATACCTGATGACAACTTATTAGGGCCGGTTTCTGAAGTAAACGTCACATCTCAAATTAGGTGACAATTTGTCACAAATTAACCAGCCGTCAGTTGTCAGTAAGTTTCTCAACACTTCATCATCGAGAACTTACGAAATCGCTAGTTACAATAAATAATCGGCATTAATTTATTTCGGTTGGCCACCCTAGCTGGTATTCATTCGATTCATTCGCTACTATAACGTAATCAGTAACTTTAAATAGTATTTTATTGAGCGGCAGGGTTGGTTTAGCCGCCAAGTTAAGCAAACGTGACCAAGGACGATTTTTGGATGGGTAACCATAACATAATGCCTTATCCTTTAAAATCATAATATTAATTTTAATCTGTGAATAATCGACCAATTTCCAACAATTATAAATTAGGCTCGTTGACAAGAGATTAACATTGAAAAAGGTTCTCAGAAACCCAAAAATGCTATAACATTTGGTTAATTCGTGATTTTTGTCAAGTGTGACAAATTGTTAAACGCTTGTCACATTTGGGTGTTGAGAAACTGAAAGTAGAACAGGCGATTAATCGTCGATTACGTTAACAACCCGATAATTGACACCTGGGAAACCGGCAGTTAGATTGTTAATCTATAAACATTATAACAATGAGAATAAGAAAGTAAATAATAAATTTGCCAAAACAGATAATTAAGAACATATCTGAATGAACTGATTGAGAACCTATGTGTGAAACCTATGGACAACCATGATGGTTAGTCTATAAACATATTATTAAGAATTTTAAAGAAAGAAAGCTTTTACTTCACAAATTCATCATAGTGTATGTGATAATTCCAGAACTTAACTCTCAAAGTCTACATGTAAATAATAATCATTAATTACAGGTACTAATCTCGAGGACGACGCACGAAGTATAATTTATGATTAAACGAACTTACCCTAAGTGAAGTTCCATCATAATTATACGAAGTGTCTCGTCCGAAGAGATTAGTAACACCCTCCCAACCCTAAGGTATAACCCAGAAGCGTTCTGGAAATATCTTTATAACATCATAACTCTAAACTAAATGACAAGTTGACAGAGCTGCCAGGGAAAGAAAAATAAATAAATATTGTCTCTAAAACATAGTGAATTGAGTGGCCTCCCATAGCCCGGTACTACATGTAAATAATAATCATTAATTACAGGTACTAATCTCTTCGGACGAGGCACTTCGTATAATTATGATAGAACTTCACGTAGGGTAAGTTTGTTTAATCATAAATTACTGATTACGTTATAGTATCGAATGAATTGAATTAATACCAGCTAGGGTAGCCAACCGAAATAAATTATTAAATGTAACAAGCGATTACGTAATTTCTCGATGATGTGTTGAGAAACTCACTGTCAACTGACGGCTGGTTAATTTGTGACAAATTGTTAGCGGATTTGAGATTTGACGTCTACTTCAGAAACCGGCCCTAAACTTTGCTTTTGAATTTGCATTAATGTGTATTTATTTCAAGTAGAATTTTTAGAATTACCTAAACACAATTGGCGTCAGTTTTAACGATAAGTTTTGTATGGGATCCTATAAGTTTTGTATGGGATTTTGAAAATTCTGTTTGAACTTGAAAGGCTATACTCCCGAGGTGTCTATCTCCCATTATCTTAAAGTCAGAATCTGACAAATAGACGACGTGATTTCTAATGTTATTCTATAAAAAAATACATAAAATGTGACCTTTACACTTTAATGACAGTGAGATGCAATTTTATGCACCGTTGGTACCTGATATCTCCCAAAGCCACGCTGATCCAAATTTCATATTTGGGGATCTTTATTACCTGTATTAAATGGTATTAGAATTCATTTATTTTGGAACCAGCGCATAGGCATACATGCGAAATTAAAAACATTAGATACATTAAACATTTATTAAAATATTAAAATTAGATTTGACATTACAAACATTATAAAATTCATCAATAAAACATTATATACTACAATTTTACAATAACAAAAATATTGAAGACACTATAAATGTTTTATCTTAAGTCTAAATTAAGGTTTGCAGCCTGGTCCAGTACCGCATTATTGGGCAATCCGGATCCAGATCCATCGTCCATGCGAACAGCTGTAGGTAGCTGTTGCAACTGCCTCGTATGCGGCACATCAGGGACATGTATCTCTTGCGAATAATCGCCGCAAAACCATCTATACTTGCGTCTGCAAACATACCCGACTTTTACAGTAGCGAGGCAGCATCGACAACGCCCTGAAGGCATTATTGTAGAGAACGGGCAGGGTGTCGTACGATTGTTTCTTATGTTCGACCCATAAGCTGCACGTGTAAAATGATTGCCAAAATGCCCTAAACAACGTAGCTTTTACTGTAGTACAGCGCGCGAACCCACGAGCTAGTATATTAGCTCTAACAGACAAAGCGTTAACGTTCCCAATCTATATCAATATCATCTACAAGCGGCTCGGTGACCCAGTGGCCCAGATACTTGGACTGCGAGACTCTTTTAAGGACACTGCCATTCAGCATGAACTGTGGGACAGTGTCATAAGTATTATATCCCGCCTTAAACATCATGAGCTCGCTTTTAGTGGCGTTATATCTGAGGCCGTAGGGCCCCGCATGCCACTCGCAGATAGAAATCAGCTTTCGAAGGGCACTTTATCAATGGACTCAACAGCACCATATCTTCCGCGTAACTGATGTTGTTGACAAGAACATCATCAATCGAGCAGCCCACACCGGCGCTACTGAGTTCACGGATCAGAAGGTCAACATACAAGTTGAAGAAAGTCGGCGAGGTTAGCCCACCGTGCTTACACCACATTTCAAATTGTACTCAACCGATAGTGACCCTGACCACCTGAGCACAAAATTGGAAAAACTTTAGGAGACATATGTACTAAGTAGGCAGATCCGTATCATCCGACAAATTTTGGCACAACCTTTCGTATGCAACAAGATTAAATTCCTTAGATAAATCTAAGAAGCAGGCATCATGAATCTGTAGGTGCTGTCTTAACGTATTGGGTACATACACATAGAAACTTCCAGCTTTTATAAAATAATGAAGGTCGGCTCGTCGCAGGCTCTTGGGAATAAGAATTGGCGAACAATGATACGCTATCGACGGTGATTACGTTAAGGGCCTACATACGCTTTAGTGCCGTAAAACGGTAAATTTCTAAAGCATACTCCTCAGTAACAGCTAGGTTAAAAGGTTTGAAAAAAATATATATTTATTATTGATTCATGTACATAATTTGGAACACAAGGTTTTTTCGTGTAACTAATAGTTTTGCTTTAAAAAAAATATTAACAACACGATATTTTTTCGCAACTTTTGGAAACTCCTCCAAAACGACTTGGATGTTTAAAAATATTTTTATACAGAAAAAATTATGGCTGGAATTACTTAATACCTAACATAGCATATGTAAATCAAATAATATTTTGCAAACATAACTGTTCAAAAGGAGGTTCAATTTTGATATTTTGGCACCGAGCGGGCGCACGGCCAGTACTACGTTACATTGGGGCGTATATATCACCTTAATGGATCATCATCATCACACCACTCCACACTCGCCACACTGATCGGTCCTGTGCGTTTTGCATCCACCGGACGCCCGCAGCCTTGACTAGGTCGTCGCTCCACCTAGACGGAGGCCTTCCAACGCTGCGTCTTCCGGTACGCGGTCGCCATTCCAGAACTTTTCGGCCCCAACAGCCATCTGTTCTGCGAGCATTGTGCCCTGCCCACTGCCACTTAAGTGGGCAGGGCACAGGCTTCGGGCTATATCGGTAACCTTGGTTCTCTTGCGGATGTTTTCATTTTTGATTCGATCACGCAAGGAAACTCCGAGCATAGCCCTCTCCATTGCCCTTTGGGTGATTTTAAGCATACTGATGAGGCCCATTGTGAGCGACCACGTCTCTGTCACGTAAGTAATCACTGGCAACACACACTAGTCATAGACTTTCGTCTTCAGACACTGTGGTAAGTTCGACGAGAAGATACCGCGCAACTTCCCGAACGCTGCCTAGCCGAGTCGGATTCGACGGTTGACCTCTTTCTCGAAGTTTGACCTACCTAACTGGACCGTTTGTCCCAGGTAGACATACTCGTCCACAATTTCGAGTGTAGAGTCTCCGACTTTGATAGGAGTGGGTGCAACATGGGCATTCAACATCACCTTGGTTTTGTCCATGTTCATTTTTAGACCCACTCTTTCGGCAGCTCTACTGAGGTCATCGAGCATTGTACTGAGGTCCTCCATAGTCTCAGCCAAGACCACTATATCGCCGGAAAACCGAAGGTGAGTGATGTACTCGCCATTGACGTTGATGCCTAGTTCTCTCCAGTCCAGAACCTTGAAGACATCCTCCAGTGCAGCAGAGAACAGTTTCGGAAATATGACGTCTCCCTGTCTCACCTCGCTGCAGAAGGATAGGTTCCGACGTCTGGTCCTGAAGTCGGACTGACATGGTGGCGTTTTTGTACAAACACTTCAGCACCTCGATGTACCGGCAGTCGATTTGGCACCGTTGGAGAGACTGCAGTACAGCCGAAGTCTTGATCGAATCGAAGGCTTTCTCGTAGTCCACAAACGCTAAACAAGTTAATGGATAGTATTCCTATAATTATCTCCTGAACCGTGCATCCTACGCAAAAATGCTCCACAGAAACCTGATCATCATGGCAAAACCATATTGTTTTAGCTTGAGAGTTGCGGACTTTTTGAGTTTTACTCAATATATCATATATAGAAAAAGTCTTGAGGCAGAACCGGTAATAACACACTATTGGTACGAATAGCTAGCAATTTTTATTTTTTTGTAGTTTCTCCCACACCAG
This sequence comes from Orthosia cruda, assembly GCA_964057195.1. Lineage (NCBI taxonomy): Eukaryota > Metazoa > Arthropoda > Insecta > Lepidoptera > Noctuidae > Orthosia > Orthosia cruda. Next base: position 17,497,141 of record OZ059833.1, on the reverse strand, counting down.
GAATTTCTCCTGTATCGTGGGTGCGTTAACAAAAAAATAAACTCACATACCATTCACAACACCCAGAGCCGGAACAATTATATATCTATAGGTCGTACAAATATTTTTTCCGTGCGGGAATCAAACCTGCAACACGCAGCGCAACAGTCAATCGCTCAACCACTGCGCCAACCGTGCGCCCCCAATTACATAAGTATAACTGATTATTTCACTTTAATACTTCTAGGTACCTATTGGTGTAGCCTAGTGTTGGGTGTCAGCCTGTAAAAACAATGAAAACAGGGAGAGGTAAAAGAGTAAGAGCGACACCTATGTGGATGTGCGCTGGATTTATTAACAATGAGATAACATTAACTTAAAATTCCTATAAACTAATTACTTCCTAATTTGGTTTGGTTTTTCTTTTTTCTCTTGGTGAGGTTTTGGTTTTTATATCAAAATTATATATTGTTATGATCAAAATTGGCCATGTTGTTGGCCTGCTCCGACCACGCGGCAAACCTAGATCCGTCCATTTCTGGAGCGTGGCTGTTCCCAGCGGTGAGCGTGTGCTGCTCTCCGCCTATAGCCGCCCCGCAGCCCGCCTCCGGACAGCGGCCCAGAGCCATCGCGCCGCCGCACTCACCGATGCAATAAAAATGCCCATTCGGACATTTATACCAGTGGCCGGCTTTTAAACCAATGGCTTTGACGATCAATTCGCGCTCGTACTTAGTGACGGGAGCGTTTATTTTTATCACTTTTTGCAACTCCTTAAGAGACTCCAAAGCCAAGTCTTCATTAAATACGGACAGCGAGAACACAACCGCTTTTGTAGTTTCGACTTGTTGTGTTACTTGTGCACCTTTTGTACTTTTCGCGAGATGAAGCAGCTTAGAAAGTTGCACTATAACGTTTAAGCGTTTAATCTCATTGCCGACATCTTTTTGTTGTTGTTCGCTTATTTTGATAGGGATCCTGGACTGGGGGTTAATCTTGAGCACCCCGAGTAGAATTTTGATATGCTCCATCAGTTCATCTTTCAATAATGTCACTTTTGGTGTCTGTGATTCGTACGTTTTCCAACGTTCTACGATCCTTTCAAATATATTCATATATATGCATTCCATTTCTACTTCCAAGAGCGACACATTTTTTTGGACTTCTAAAAGTGATATAAAAATTAAAAACGTATATTCCAGGTAATCTGAAAAGAAAAAAATAACAATTAATTTTACGCCTTTCTGGTACAAAAACCTTATAGCATGCCTCCAACTGGGGAGCTGGCGCAGCCAGACAGACCGACTGCCTGACTCGGTTATGGTAGTTCCAAAGAGCTAGTGCGCGAATAAGGCTTCAGAAGACGGTAAAAGCTAGCAAAGATGACAATTTTTGTTGGGCCACTAGGAAATAATAATGTATATTAATCATTATAATCATATTAAACGTAAAAAACCGGCCAAGTGCGAGTCAGACTCGCGCACAAAGGGTTCCGTACCATTATCGCAAAAAGCTGCAAAAAAATCCGCTTTTTGTATGGGAGCCTCACTTCAATATTTATTTTATTCTGTTTTTAGTATTTGTTATTGTAGCGGCAACAGAAATACATCATCTGTGAAAATATCAAATGTCTAACTATCACGGTTCATGAGATACAGCCCGGTGACAGACAAACGGACCGCGGAGTCTTAGTAATAGGGTCCCGTTTTTACCCTTTGGAGACGGAACCCTAGAAACAAATTAATAATAGCGTTTTCAACATTAAAATCAGCATTGAAATGTAAATTTAAATCAAATCATTCAGCCAAGAGTCATAAAAGTGAGTCTTCCACTCACTCTTGTGAGCAGAGACTTTAGATTATAGTGTATGTGTGAATGTGGGACAGGGATGGATTCCGTCTGGGTGAGAGTTTGTGTTCAGATGCTGGTCATCCCGATGGGCATAAGAATCGTTCAGTTTCGTCAAACGTTAGCTCTTGCAACCATATCTTTAATAAAGTCTTGGCTTCAAAGGTATTTCCAGGGAGCCGTAGTGTGGAATCGTTAACTAGATAGAAAACTCGTATGGGGCGAAACAGGCAAAACCGGGTGGCATAAGTTGTTTTACTGTTGGGATTGATAGTCTGTCCGCTCCAATCCTTTCTCTTTGGTTGTATGTAAATTTTCGACTTAACACGGTGACTAGACTTAGAAGGGACCTCAAGATATATAACTGTCGGACGCCCAGGACATCCGCCTCCCTGTAGTGTGTCAGTTGGATAGCGCCGCGGTTTGCCAAGGAAATCTTTTGGAACAGCGCGTTGAGCACGTTCAAGTTCAAGCATATAGGTCTTAGCAGCGCTACCCCATACGCCTACAGAGTACTGTAACAGCGATTGACACAGCACCAGATAGACTTTTTTGCATAAGTTTATACACTATATTTTTTTTTAATTAGAGGTGCTTAAGAAAATTGCAATAATGTAATCCAAAGTAACAATTTTCTCCCTATAAAAATCATTATTTATATATACATAAAAACGAATACTACATGATTAAAGTACTCATTATTAACTACAAAAGTGCGCAAGAGTATATATGTAACTGTTACAGTTAAGTCACAATAGCAGCATTTGTGTACTAAAATTTAATTAGATCGCCGCCGGTAGAAACAAAAGTTGGTAACATTGGTGGCCCAGTGGTTACGGCCGCGATTTATAATCTGTAGGTTGTGGGTTCGAACCCAGGCAGGCGCTTTAGTTTGCGTAAATTATTTCATCACCACTGTTCTCGAACCGGTGAAGGTAAACATCGGGAGGTAACCGGCATGTCTTAGAACCAAAAATTCGAAGACATGTGTCATCACCCGTACTGGGCCCGCGTGGTGGACTATGGTCCATTCCCTCTCGCAGAGAGGAGGCCTGCACACACAACGGACTGGAATTGGGGGAAAAGGGGGTCCATCTATCCTATCCATCCTAGTTTTCTCAGCACACGCCAAATAATAGATTTTATGGGCAATAATTTGCTACTTTGAGTAACATTATTGCAATTTTCTTAAGGATCTGTATTTTAACACTCTTTTACTAGCTTGGTATGTACGTATCTATGAATCTATGTAACGAAATCATTGAACGTAATTTTCACGCCCTTCAAAATCGGATTACTTTGAAACTTTGCACATTTATCAAGGAAAGTTGACACTGCAATTATTTAAATAGGTTGTCCCATTATCCATACCAGGATCTTTAGGATTAACGATTGAACTAAAAAGTGAAAAAACACGCTTTATTTGAAAACCAAACTATAAAATAGAAAATAATTTTCAATAAATTTAAGTTAATAATAGTGTGATTAACAAAAAAAACATTTTTTACTTAAAAAAAACCGGCCAATTGCGTGTCGGGACACACGCAGTAATAGGGTTCCAAGTTGCATAATCGTAATGCGGACTAAGAAGAGGGTTTTGTTGTTGTTACATGAACATGAAAACGGTTTCAGCGGCACACGACTTCTAAAAACGGGCCCACATAGGATGATATTTTTTTTAATCTATATGCTCGCGTTTGACCACTATCTCGCCTGATGGTAAGCGATGATGTGGTCTATGGTGAAGCACGCTTGCCTAACCTAACCTATAACCTACCTGCCAACCCACCCCACCTGCCTACCTACCTGTAACCTATTCACTCTTGACTTAAACTAAAGAAGGACTAACTGTAACTGAAGAAGAAGTTATAAAATCCAACTTTGCATCTGAAGTTAGAAAAATATTATCTATTTGAGTACCACCGCGGGTGCGAATTGCGAAAGGAGCCGATACGAGCGCGCGTTAGAGCCACGGGGCATACTATGGTTCGTTCCTACATCCTCACGCGCACGCTGCTTGTTTATTTCTCTTTCGGGATTTGAAAAATTTCGTATGTATACGCGCGCGCGCTGCGGTATTCACCATTTCGTTCTGGAAAGTTTTACGCTACTCAATTAGTAGTGTCGTCGGGTCGAATATTGACTTTATAGATGGATATCGAGAAAAGAAAATAAGTAATTTGCTTGGCAATCGAATCTAATTTGACTTTAGATTACAAAACGTCGAAAATACTTCTGCACTAACACAAAATAGACTCCCCCGCGCGCATGCGCCGTATGGACTTCGGACAAGTACTGCCAACGACTCGGCCCACTTCAATGCGTTATTCGAGCTTAAATATTAATTTAAATCATTATAAGGATGTTATGATTTTATTTTTGTATATTTTTACATGGCTCATAAGCATATATTAACTATCTGTTTTAAACAGCTAACAACGTTATTTAAGTAATTTTCAATTCAAGTCATTTGTACAAAAATTTTACTGTTCCAAGTACATTTTATAAGTTGGTTGGTTGGTTGGTTGGTTTGGTTGGTTGGTTTATAAGTTGTGTGGTGTGTAGTAGTGAGTAATCACGATGCGACTCACATTTTCTCTTGAGTACCAGGTGCGAGTACTCTCGGAGGCGTGACCTACCGAAGATGGTCCCAGACACCTCGTAAAGGGTTGCCTGGTATAATGTGCCGCCTTATATAACGTAATGTTGGTGAAGGTGGCCACTATAGGAAATCTCAGTAGTCAAAAGGGGCATGTTCCAAGTACATTTTATAAGTTGGTCGACTATTACTCATAAACTTGTAAAGCCTTTTATGATTTTATTTTTGTATATTTTTTAAATGGTTCATAAGCATATATTTACTCTGTTTTACACAGCTAACAACGTTATTTAAGTAATTTTCAATGGCATTTGTACAAAATTTTTACTGTTCCAAGTACATTTTATAAGTTGGTCGACTATTACTCATAAACTTGTAAAGCCTTTTATGATTTTATTTTTGTATATTTTTTAAATGGTTCATAAGCATATATTTACTCTGTTTTACACAGCTAACAACGTTATTTAAGTAATCTTCAATGGCATTTGTACAAAATTTTTACTGTTCCAAGTACATTTTATAAGTTGGTCGACTATTACTCATAAACTTGTAAAGCCTTTTATGATTTTATTTTTGTATATTTTTTAAATGGTTCTTAAGCATATATTTACTCTGTTTTACACAGCTAACAACGTTATTTAAGTAATTTTCAATGGCATTTGTACAATATTTTTACTGTTCCAAGTACATTTTATAAGTTGGTCGACTATTACTTATAAACTTGTAAAGCCTTTTATGATTTTATTTTTGTATATTTTTTTAATGGTTCTTAAGCATATATTTACTCTGTTTTACACAGCTAACAACGTTATTTAAGTAATTTTCAATGGCATTTGTACAAAATTTTTACTGTTCCAAGTACATTTTATAAGTTGGTCGACTATTACTCTTAAACTTGTAAAGCCTTTTATGATTTTATTTTTGTATATTTTTTAAATGGTTCTTAAGCATATATTTACTCTGTTTTACACAGCTAACAACGTTATTTAAGTAATTTTCAATGGCATTTGTACAAAATTTTTACTGTTCCAAATACATTTTATAAGTTGGTCGACTATTACTCATAAACTTGTAAAGCCTTTTATGATTTTATTTTTGTATATTTTTTAAATGGTTCTTAAGCATATATTTACTCTGTTTTACACAGCTAACAACGTTATTTAAGTAATTTTCAATGGCATTTGTACAACATTTTTACTGTTCCAAGTACATTTTATAAGTTGGTCGACTATTACTCTTAAACTTGTAAAGCCTACTAAACTATATGTGATAGTTTTCCTTTTAATTTCGATATATTTACTACTGCCAGACAGGCAGGAGGGGGGACATTTGACTCTAACAAAAAATTGCAATTTATAGCTTAATTTTACGCAAACGGATCTCTGAATTGAAAAATGGTTTAAACAAACCCACAATATTTTTGATTGGCCTATTCAATGATACCCCACACCATGGGATAGAAAGAAAATAAAACATCCCTACTTTACGTCTATAGGAGGATACCAAAGATATTTTAATGGTTTTACATTACCACTTTGTCGGGATTACATGCCAAGTTATAGCTATCTAGTGCTTAGATTCTCTGAGCAAAGCTGCGGACGGACAGACGGACAGAGCTAAACTATAAGGGTTCCTTGTTGACTTCGGAACCATAACAAGCGTGGGTTGCTTGATGTTAATTGTTATTATATAATATTTTATTTACAGATATTGGTAAAAGTAGAGTGATTTTGTGAATATCTTAAAAATCACTTCACGCTTTTTATAATAAAAAATGTTATTTTATTTTCTACTTTTTAGTTTGGTTTTATATTAAAGCGTGTTTTTTTAATGTTACTTCATGATAATTTAGCTTTTTATTGGTGAAAAATGGTTAATGCCGTGCGCAAACATTACCTTCATTTAAAAAGAATGGTGAAGGAGCATTTCCTTTCTCTGTAACTACTCTTCTCCTTTCTCTGTTCTATATTTGATGTTTATAAGTATATTTTTTTTGTATGTATGTATTTTATGTTATATCTAAGTAATATTATTTAGTATAGTTTTTGTTTGGTTCCGTATGGTGTCGGACGTAAAGAATCTCACCATCCCATATCTTCCCGTGGGTGTCGTAAAAGGCGACTAAGGGACACACCAGAGAATGGGCAGCAGCGTTCTCTGAGCACTTTAACAACAAACTGCGATCGCCAACCCACCTGCCAAGCGTGGCGATTAAGGCAAACCCCCCAAACCAAAATGAAAAGCACAAGAAAAAAACGTCCCCGAGTGCCCGGCAGCCCGTCTACCCTCGACTACGGTAGCGGTCGAGGCGATGGCATGGCAAGGGGTGCGAAGAATCCCCGGAGTGGACCCGGCTACCCTAATAAACACCGACGACTGGACCTGGCAACGTATAACACGCGAACACTCCGGACCGACGAGAAGATAGCCGAACTCGAGGAAGAATTGAGCAGGTTGCGGTGGAGTATTATAGGGTTATCTGAAGTCCGACGAGAGGGGGAGGACTCGATAATCCTCAAATCCGGTAACCTGCTCTATTTCCGAGAGGGTGACCGGCAGTCCCAGGGTGGTGTCGGGTTTATCGTCCACAAGTCCCTTGTGAACAACGTGGTGAAGATCGAGAGTGTGTCGACCAGGGTGGCGTACCTTATACTCAGAATATCCTCGAGATATTCGCTGAAGGTTATACAGGTCTACGCCCCGACCTCAGCACACCGCGACGACGAGGTAGAGACCATGTATGAGGATATTTCTAGAGCCATGCATGGTTTCAAAACTCACTTCGCCGTTGTCATGGGGGACTTCAACGCGAAACTGGGCAAACGAGACGAGGATGAGCTGCAAGTGGGCCAATTTGAAGTTGGACATCGGAACCACCGGGGTCACCTACTGGCCAGTTTTATGGAGAAGGAGGGCCTCTATATGATGAAATCCTTCTTCAGAAAGCGTGAGCACAGGAAGTGGACCTGGCAAAGCCCCTATGGTGCAACTAAAAACGAGATCGACTTCATCATGTCAACCAAGAAGCAAATGTTCAATGATGTCTCAATTCGGTAAAAACTGGGAGCGATCACCGCATGGTAAGAGGCACATTGAACATTAATATTAAGCTTGAAAGGTCTCGACTGATGAAGTCCACGCTCCGTTCAACACAGATCCAGATCCAAAACCCCGAGAGCTTTCAGCTCGAACTCCAGAATTGTTTCGAGTGCCTAGGGAGCTCCGTGGACGAATACAGCGATGGGTTCGTTGAAGCTGTGTGGTTGGGTCTAAGTATTTCAAGACCCGCCGTACAGATATAAACAAAAAGCTCTCTGATCCTACTCTCAAGCTCATGAAGGAGAGGCGTGAGATGATCCTGCAGTCTTCAGACGATGCGTTGAAATACCGGCAGCTCAATGGACGGATCTAAAAGTCCTTGAAAAGCGATCTCCGCCGCTTTAATACCGAGCGTATTAATACGCTCGGTATTACGCGATTGAGCGGAATAAGGGTTCCAAGGTTTTTGCAAGAGATCCGACTATTGGGCAGAGCCAGCTCACGAAACTGAAGACCGACGATGGTAGGACCGTATCCGCCAAACCGGAGCTACTGAGAGAGATTGAGAGATTCTATGGGCAGTTGTACACGTCAACCAGTAAACCCGTCGCGAATCTAGCAAAAGACCCTAGAGCTAGATTGACCCGGCGCTATACCGAAGACATTCCGGACGTCAGCCTGTATGAGATTAGGATGGCTCTTAAACAGCTTAAAACAACAAGGCGCCGGGTGAAGACGGAATTACAGCCGAACTCCTGAAGGCGGGTGGAAAACCGGTCCTTAAGGCCCTTAAGAAGCTGTTTGATTCCGTCATACTCGAGGGCAAAACGCCACAGGCATGTTGCAGGGATGTGGTGGTACACTTCTTCAAGAAGTGCGACAATGCCCCACTAAAGAACTATAGGCCCATCTCACTTCTTAGCCATGTCTACAAGCTGTTTTCAAGAGTCATCACGAATCGTCTCGCGCGCAGTTTTGACGATTGCCAGCCTCCTGAACGCGCCGGTTTCCGTAAAGGCTTTAACACCGTAGACCATATACATACGCTGCGGCAGGTTATACAGAAGACCGAAGAGTAAAACCTGCCTCTCTGCTTAGCGTTTGTGGACTACGAGAAAGCCTTTGATTCGATCGAGACTTGGGCTGTGCTGCAGTCTCTCCAACGGTGCCAAATTGACTACCGGTACATCGAGTTGTTGAAGTGTTTGTACAAAAACGCCACCATGTCAGTTCGACTTCAGGATCAGACCTCGGAATCTGTCTTTCTGCAGCGAGGTGTGAGGCAGGGAGATGTCATATCTCCAAAACTGTTCACCGCTGCACTGGAGGATGTCTTCAAGGTTCTGGACTGGAGAGGGCTAGGCATCATCGTCAATGGCGAGTACATCACTCACCTTCGGTTTGCCGACGATATAGTGGTCATGGCTGAGACTATGGAGGACCTCAATACAATGCTTGATGACCTCAGTAGAGCTTCCGAAAGAGTGGGTCTTAGGATGAACATGGATAAAACCAAGGTGATGTTGAATGCCCATGTTACACCCACTCCTATCAGGGTCGGAGACTCTACACTCGAAGTTGTGGATGACTATGTCTACCTGGGACAAACGATCCAGTTGGGTAGGGCCAACTTCGAGAAAGAGGTCAACCGTCGAATCCGACTCGGCTGGGCAGCGTTAGGGAAGTTGCGCGGTATCTTCACGTCCAACTTACCACAGTGTCTCAAGACGAAAGTCTATGACCAGTGTGTGTTGTCAGTTATGACCTATGGCTCCGAGACGTGGTCGCTCACAATGGGCCTCAACAGAAAGCTTACAGTCACCCAAAGGGCAATGGAGAGGGCTATGCTCGGAGTTTCTTTGCGTGATCGAATCAGAAATGTAGAGATCCGCAAAAGAACCAGGGTTACGGACATAGCCCGAAGAATTGCCAAACTTAAGTGGCAGTGGGCAGGGCACATTGCTTGCAGAACGGATGGCCGATGGGGCAGAAAGGTTCTGGAGTGGCGACCGCGAACCGGAACCGTTGGAAGGCCTCCCACCAGGTGGACCGATGACCTGGTGAAGATTGCGGGGATCCGCTGGATGCGGGACGCACGGGACCGGTCAATGTGGCGACGCTTGGGGTAGGCCTATGTCCAGCAGTGGACATCTTTCGGCTGATATGATGATGATGATAGTTTTTGTACACTGACAGCCCTATGTCTATCTTCCCTCGTTCAGTCCATACAAAGGTTGTCTGTAAGAGATTGCCCTGTGCGATAAGACCGCGCATTGTACACTTATCTTTATAAATGTTTTGTCCTGTAATTATTTAAGTGGTGTACAATAAAGTATATAATAAATAAATAAAATCGGTCCAGTAGTGTCGGAGCCTATTCAGTACAAATAAACAAACGAACAAAAATCCTTCCTCTATATAATATTATATTAGTATGGATTATGATGAGTCATGTTTTGATTGTTGTTTTTTCAGTATTCCGGTTACATAAAGTTTTGCTAATTACCTATCACTGTAATCTAGAGATTATAAGAAATAAACCAACATGCATTTCATTACTATAAGTCCGGGGAGTGGACATCCGGACAATTACCAATGTGTCTTTTTCAAATTCATATGTACTTTCTAAGTTTATCTTGGACATCACAGGCAGTGCTCAAGGAAAACATCGTGCGGCAACCTGGACTTATATAGCTAATGTATATCTGAAATAGCAAAATCAGAGGCCTGTGGGGTTCCCAAAGGCGCCTTAATTAACTCTGACACCAGAGGTGGCCACATCATCACACGAAAAAGAAAAAGACTATACGCCACAATTTCTGTAGTGGGCCCAGCGACGAGACAGCCCCTAGACGCCTAATAATAGGCGAGCGATGTCTGTCAACACATATGACTAAAAGATCATATACAGGTAAAACAGGTCGCCACTCGAAAATTTCGAATTATTAGCGACCACTTCTGTGAGCCGTAAACACTTCCGCGTCATTCAATAAAAAAATTACGAAATAAATATTATAATGGCCTCTTGTACAATACGTTGGTATGGTAACAACAGCCAAACTTCGAGTTTCCGGCAAAATGGCATAACATTTCATTGATAAGTTAATAGTTACATAAACATAATTAGATTTATTTTCTGATATTATGTATTGGAGTTCATATTATACTGGTCAAGTTTGCGTCTCTTAATTTTTAAAGTAATTATTTCGCTATCTCTTCTCTTCTATAATTTCGTTAACAATACTCAATACATTTATTACTTCCACATGTGAACTTAGATGGTAGGTTACAAATTTAGACCATTGTGGACCCTGTCGGGCACTGCAAAAGTAGGAGAGAGGAAGAGGGCTTCTATTTGACTAAGTATTTATTTATTTATTAGATTCTAATTTGTTAAATAAAAAAAAATCATTTGAATATTCATTTACATTATAATAGCATTTAGTTAACAGAATTTGTTTTAATTTATTAATGAATGAATTAAACTTTTGTTTTTCTTTAATTATTTCTGGTAATTTATTATATATTTTCATTGACATTACTAATGTACTTGTTGAGTGCATTTTTAGCTTAGGGGTTGGTAGGTTTATCCTTTCTTTATGGCGCAATGTATATCTTGACTGTATATTTTCTCTTGACGTGTAAAAGTTTTGGTTAATTCAAAACACAACAAAAACAGTGATGCACCATATCCTATGACCAAATCTGTTATCGATAGAACTAGAAATCTTACAAATAAAGACATTAAATTGAAAAGTTTATTAATTGTGAAACGATTTTTTGATTACGCTTTTTACTAATATTTAATATTACTATATTTTAGAACCAAAAAATCAAAATCAATATTTTTATTTCACATAGGCCTACATGGGCACTTATAAAACGTCGACAAAAGGTGCACGGTTCGGGTTGGTCGTTTCCTATGGAGAAGAACCGGCAAGAAACTCCATGGTTACTCTTTTAAAAATGGTTTGGTTTTACAATATTTCCATGTTACAGCATTAGTACTTAGACATGTGGGGACAACGTAGGCCCGACTTATGACAATAAGTCGTAAGAAACTAAAAAAAAAATAAAAGGATTATATATTTTATAAAAAAGTTAACAAATGTTAACTAGCAACTAGAAGGCCTACAATGTTCACACATTCACAAAACAATCGGTAAAAGAATCTATACATTGTAAATAAAAATAAGTATAACAAGACTAAATTTAACATGTGGCACAAATTTTGTTATCAGTGCTGTAACTATTCTTAGCAAAGGGCTATAAAGATGTTTGAAAACCATTGTAAAAAGTCTAATTAAAAGAAGGAAAGAAAAATGAGATTGAGAATAGTTAGAGACATCCACATATTTGTGCCGTTTACAAGTTACCAGGGAAGCTGCATGCGCAGAAGGAGCTAAGGCCAAATGTTTTTATCTTCAACGTAGTCCTTGATTTTATAATATGCTTTTTTAATAAGGATACGTTTGATGTAGTTTTTGAACCTTCCATCGGTCAGTTCTATAACTGACTTTGGCAACTTGTTATAAAAGCGTATACTGTTTATAAGAAAAGACTTGCTAGTTTTCGTTAATCTGAATTTGGGTATTACAATTTCGTGCTTACTGCGTGTATTTAAATTATGGAAGTCGCTTCTAGTTTTGAACAGCCCCCGATTTTTACGGACATACAAAATACATTCCAAAATATAAAGTGAAGGTAGAGTCAGTATATCGATCTCTTTAAATTTTTCTCTGAGGGACTCGCGAGGACCCATTTTATAGATTGCGCGGATTGCCCTCTTTTGTAGGATGAAAATTGAGTCAACGTCTGCTGCTGATCCCCACAGCAGAATGCCATAAGACATAATACTGTGGAAATAAGCATAGTATACTAACCTAGCTGTAGCTACATCGGTTAGCTGCCTTATTTTCCTTACTGCATATGCAGCCGAACTTAACCTACCCGAAAGAGTTCTAATGTGCGCGCCCCACTGCAATTTGGAATCGATAGTAATCCCTAAGAATACAGTTTCCGTTATAACTTCAAGATTTTTGCCGTCAAGATTTAAGTTTAGGTCATGTTGTGGTACATTTGGTAAAGAGAACTTTAGACATTTTGTTTTTTTCGCATTCAGTAAAAGATTGTTAGCTGCGAACCATTTTGAGCCACCAACCAAGAACCGAAAAGAGAATTTTGATATTTATATTTTAGTTTTAACATTTTCTGTTGTTACTAAAAAGTTAAAACGCCTTAAAATTAATATTAAAAAAGAGAATATGAATTAAAAAAATAAGTACAAATACTATTTATAAAAATATCGATACCTTCCTGGTTTTATTTAAAGCTGTCCCACCCTTAAAGAGGCGTATGACCTTGGTAAGGGACCAATCAGAGCGCAGTCGTCCCGTTCCTCATACCTCAGCTAGCTGACAGAATTGTTTTGATGAATTAGATCAAGCATTAGGCGTATAGAGGCTATGTGATCCATGGGTGGGCCTATTCCCCAAACCAAAAATATATTAAAAACATAATTAATAAAAAAAAAATACAAACCATATAAGTACATTCCATATTCTCCTTTGAATCTATCCATTTTGCGCTGTAGTTCTGTCAATTTAATTTGTATTTCGTTCTGAGTTCCGTATACTCTGAGTTTTATTGGGTTGATATCATCCTTGAACATTTTATTCACAGTATCTTTGTATCTGTTGGTATTAATTATCACTTTGCGACAGAAAGGACATTTGCGTATTTGAATGTTTTCTTGATCTCGCATCATGAGGCAGTCCATGCTATCGACCTCCAGAACGTGATCACAATCTTGAAGTACAATAAACCTGAAATTACAAGGTTAGTTGAAGGAAAAAAAAATACTTATATTACGTACCTACGTCATTATTTTCTAGGCAGAAACAAAACAACCTAGTACCGTGTTCTCTGGTGCTGTGCAGGTACTGTTAGGTATATTTTGAGTGATTGGTTTAATACAAAATTGAACCAGGGTACTGAGGGTCAGACTTAGAGTCAGCGAAGAGTTCCTACATATTAAGATAATTTTATTTATCGCAACCGTGACTGGTGACTAACTGCCCTTAAACTTGAAATATACTCTCAAATAAAATTGACTTGTAAAACTCCACAGACATGATTGATTTCGATATCTTACGTTTCTTTTTACTAAACTTTTACTTGACGACCTAACCTAATGTATAAACAAGAACACCTCAATTGCAATACAATAAAAATGTATTGGAGTCTCAGAGGGTCTCGGGGCAAACGAAGGTGTCTCACTTAGCGGTTTCTTCGTACTGGTCACCGAGGAAGTCAGTGGGGAACTCGTCGGGGCGGCACAGCTGGCAGATGTCGGGGCAGGGCTCGCCGCACAGGCCGCGGCACCTGTGGCCGCACGGCCGGAGGCGCGCGCACTGTTCCGAACACGGCGCCCGCGAGCACGGCTCGCCGCAGCGATGTGAGCACTTGCCGTGCATGCAGCACCGGCGGCATGGTTCCTGTAATGTTTGTGTCATGGGTGTCATAGACCGAAATATACTTCACGGTCAACGTAACTGCGCACCTCGCTGGAATGCGACCACTCCTGCCTAACCTGCGCCGATAGCGAGAGTCGAACGTCAGGGTGATGTCACAGCGCCAGGTGCACAGTACAATTTAACTGTGCACTTGGCACTGTGACTTGACCGTGTAGTAACCCAGTCCGTCTTTTGATACCCAGTGTGACTGCGATGCCCCTGTGCAGTATGAGTGCCTCAAGTGCCCATACACCTGCATTTTGATGAAGTAAAGAACCCCACCGACGCGCAGTTGGCGTGGCAACCTACTGGACTTAAAATATTTAAAGAGGAAAAACCTTTGACTCACAAAGAAGAAAAAGATCGAAATAGTGAAGTTACGGTCTTCCGGTGATGTAAAAGGTTTACCATATGTGTCGTTGTGCCAAATTAGTCGTTATTGTCACTAAGCTACAGTGCAATTTTAACCTTTTGAGCGCCAAGCGGTACCGAATGCGATGTGTCCCCCAGCGCCAAACTATAAATGTATAACGAATATATAGTCAAAAGTAGTGATGTGGGTAATTATAGTATAGATAAATGTTACTCACATGTTTTTTTTTATAAATGTTCCAGAAAAATAGAAATAATGACGTATTTCGATATAACAATAAATAAAATAATGAAAAATTTCGATACCTTGTTTTATTAACAATAGTTGTGATAAGAAAAAGCAGAATACACTATATAGATAATGACCAAACAGATACATAACTCAATTTAGCCATAAGAAGTTGGCTACATCCCTATTGTCTTTTGGCGTCATCCAGTAGTCTTCTTATCAAGACCGTGGCGCCCGGAGCACGTAAAATTTCAATTGTTATAGGGATGTGTATGTTCAATTTTCTTTTTTTTTCGTGTATCGATGTTTGTGTTTATGCTAAACACACATTAATATTATTATTATCGATTTTACTTGGCCACGTTACGCGCTTCGTTTCTGGATTCGGCGTATCGCATTCAAAGTAAGAACGCAATTTTTGGTATGTTCTTTATTCTGAGATATCATACTAATTTCGAATGTACCTACTTACGCCAATCTAATGAGGTTATTAAACGAAAATATTTTATTTAATTTTTCTTACCGTTAAGTAATTTACACTACACTCAAAATCGGGGTCGTACTACCTACCATCCTCTCAATGAATGGGACAAGAATCAGAGTTTACTTAGAAAATACAATGTTATTCACCTGGCAGGGCGTGCATGGTTCGCAGCACAACTTCTTGCAGTGCGAATGTACGCATTTTACTTCGCAGGGCATCTTGCACGGTGGGCAGATTTGATTGCATGGCTCCTGGCACCTATATAAACATATCAAGTTATTGAATAATAGTGTAACTCATTCACGCCTGCATTCCCTGAAGGGGTACCTAGGCAGAGATGTAGTATATCTAACAGTTAGCGACAACAGTCACCTCGGTGATAATTTCAGAACGACCATGAAACGTAGACGCGACTCCGAGAAGAAAAAGTAGTAAGTACTCATGACCGTGCTCGAAAATTTCATTAGGGTTATACTCTGAAAACCAGAGATAATAAATAATAGATTAAATAAACTAAAAAAACTTTTTGGCAAAAAAATACTACCGACTTTGTAATAAAAAAACGTAAAAGTGTAAAATAACTTTCTTTGGTAGATAGTAATTTTTTGCGTTATGGACACCGAATTTTAGAAGTTACAAGGAAACAGATGAACATTCATACATACATCATCATTCATCATAATTTCAACCGCAATACGTCTACTGCTGGACATCGGCTTTTCCCATGCGTAGCCACATTGACCGATCCCGTGCGTCTCGCGTTCAGCGTATTTCCGCCACCCTCACCAGGTCATCTGCCCACCTAGTGGGAGGCCTGCCAACCAGTGCCAATACAGCGCTTTCCGGTTTGCGGTCGCCATTCTAGAACTTTTCGGCCTCATCGACCATCCGTTCTATGAGCAATTTGCCCTGCCGACTGGTACTTAAGTTTCTCAATTATTAATTGCTTTGTCGGTAACTTTGGTCCTCCTGCGGACATCCTCATTTCTGATAAGATGACGCAAGCAAACTCCGAGCATAGCCCTCTTCATTGCGCTTTGGGTGAATTTAAACTGTAGGTGACGATGCCCATTGTGAGCGACTACGTCTCACTGCCATAGGTCATCATGAAGTCGACCTCATTTTTAATTGCACCAAGGCATTGCCAGGTCAACTTCCTGTGCTCACGCTTTCTGAAGAAGGAGAATCTTCTCCTTAAAACTGAACAGTAGATGACCCCGATGGTTCCGACACCTAACTTCAAATTTCTCCAGTTGCAGCTTTATCGTCTCATTTCCTCAGTTTCGCGTTGTAGTACTCCATGAAAACGGTGAAGTAAGTTTTGAAACCATGCATGGTTCATCGTGACATCGTTATCTCGTCGTCGGCGTGTGCGGTGTTCGGGGCAAATACCTGTTCGACCTTGAGCTTGACGGTTATAGAGTTAGTTATCGAATTTGAGGATTATCGAGTCCTCTCCCACTTTTCGGACTTCATATAACACGGACCCGCCTACCCTCTACCGTGCGAGGGTGTTGTTAGCGACTTTCTGGTAACCCTGACCAGAGACAAGCCAATTACATTGTCGAGTTTGTCAGAAAACATGGCATAGGGTCCGTGCACGAAATATAGAGGCAGTACTACTGCCGAAGTTTATTTATTTATTTAAACTTCATGTAAGGACAACGTTGTGAGCGGGTACAAAATAATATTAAAAAAGACAACTTGTATACGAAAAAGTATATACTTACATATATATATATATTAATATAATACACATATACAAATAAAATAGACTAATAAATAACAATAATAAAAAAAAACGAGAAACCTGTTAATAATTATTATGTCTCTAGATGAGAGCTATTTAGTTTGATTCAAATAGTAATCACGAACCTTTCTTTTAAAAGTGAATTTGCTTTCAGCCTTTTTAATGCCAAAGGGTAGCGCGTAGGGTAGTGAAGTTCACGCGCTCTCTGTAGTAACGTTTTTAAAGTAATTTGGAAAACATCCGTAATGAACATAGGCATGCCTATATAGGGGGGAGAATAGTCTGGTGCCCACCCCAAGATCGTTGGGTTACCGATTCGAAATTTACGGCAGGACACTTTGAAAATTGATTTTGAGTGGTTATTTACCACTCAAAATCAATTTTCAATACATAATCTAAAACCGGGAACTCTACATATTTATTATCACCATAATACATTACATTGAGTTAACTTTTGAAACCACAAAAATAATTAAATCTGCAAAGTACTAAGCTCGAGTATATTTGCATTTCGCAAAGTAACAAGCGGGCGCTGTGAACAGTCGACACACAGTTGAAGTCTGTTAGTATTGTCATTTCCTTTAAAGGATCATCTATTAGCAGGGCCTGATTTACAACCAGGTTTGATCCTGGGGCGCTAGGATCGAGGGGGCGCCAAGCTTGCTTTTGCAAATATAAAATGTTGAAATAAATAAATATATTTCCGCGCAAAATACTAAAGCACGTATTACATGTGTAAGATTTACCGGACACAGTGCTAGTGACAAGCTTATTGCAGTTCAAACAATTTACAGTGTCCTACCTCAGTCATTCTTAGCCGGAGTCACGCAGTAGCCCTTAGGCAAAGAGTAAAATGTGTGGAGACATCGAAAGGCGGCGCAAGCCAGTCATACCCAGCCTAGCATATTTTTTTAAAAAGCGCTACTATAGGCTCTTCTCATGTCTGCCAAACGTCAACCTTACTTAACCGAGGCAGGCTGCTAAAAGTTTTCGACTACCTCTTTGGTCAAGATTACTTTCATGAATCGACACTGTAATTCCTATGAATACAAATATAGAAGTAGCCACAGGATACATTTATTTAGTAAGATAAACGTAATTTTTTTTTTTTCTCAAACATGCTTGGCAATTTGAGCATTATTTTGACAACCTTCTTCGAGATAAATCGAAATTGTTATACTGGCCAAAAACATGCAAGCAGCGGCCGGCAAAAGTTGTATGAAAATCCATATCTGTCGTGCTCGTGGTTTAGCGGCCAAATAAATTACATAGTAAACTCATATCTGTCGTGTAATTTAAAAATGGAACGATCTTTTACTCCGAAACATGGCAACCAAGGACGTACCTTATCCAAGGTTTTTTTTTAATTTCGAACTGACTTGCGAATAGAAAGCTACTCGTATGTATTGAAAAAAATATAGTACATTACTGCAGAGGCCAGCAAAAGAGGCATTGTTGGACGAACGTGTAACGTAAGTCCATCAATGCCTAGTTGTGGCCAAGGCTTGTATAGTACTTTTCTCAAATAATGCGCGGAAATTGAAACTAAGTAGTACCTAGAACTCATTTTGTCAAATACAATTACTTTTCAAAATCAATGACGAACAATGAACAACAATAATTATTCCCGCGTTAGGCTTAGCACGCACTGCGATTTTTAGTGTTAATTTTTTTTTTTTACTACTATTTACTACTACTACTATTATACTAGTATTTCTGCCAATCATTAATTGAAAACAATTCCTTTATTTATTTAGACTTCATGCACAAAGGTACAAAGGCGGACTTAATGCCTTAGGCATTCTCTACCAGTCAACCAAGGGTGGTGAAGAGACAACATGGCGGTGCATAGTTTATTAATAAAAAACTAGTAGTTATTATGCTAAAATAGGTGAAATACACGTGCATATATATTAAATATAATATATACCTATATAGATATACATATTATATATATTTATGGAGTAACAGAAAAAAAGAAAGTGAGATGACTCTGCTTATTTGTGTTGAAAATAAATCCGCAATTTTCGCTTAAGGACGCTGTTACATTTTCGACGAACTCAAATTTAGGTATCTAGTCGCACACAGCAACATTACGCGCACGCACACATTGAAACTACTGAGCGCTCGATTTTATACATCACTGAAATAATAATAGTCCTTGTTCACGCACCTATGTACGTGACGCACAACAGCTGATGGGCGAGCGAGGGGAAGGCAAGCAGAGGAGCGCGGGACGGGGCGCGCGCGACCGCCCACCATCAAGATTATAAAATCCATTGACCCGCGGACCAAGAGTTTACTGAGGCCTTAGTGCGAGTTTTTACTCACGCTCACTTGGGATACGTAAACGATCCCTTATGTCAAAATGTATACAAAAAAAGTCGTTTCTCCTTACCGTCACCAGACGGCGCTTATCCAGTTTCAATACAAAATGATGTTTACGTATCACGAGTGAGCGTGAGTAAAAACTCGCACTAAGGCCTCTGATCGACAGCGCTTCGAGCAAAACCACCTAGTCGCATTGTACCTGAATTTCACTGTAATCCTTGATCAAATAAATCTTTATCGTTATATTAAATAATAATCAAATTCATTGAAGAAGTCCCTGCTGCAGTTCCTGACCCAGTACATCCGAACACACAATCACAAACATAATGGTCCTATCGAGCCGGTTGTCTGGAGAATGAAGAATCGGCGCAACTCAACGAGTCAGAGGACGTCTTCGTGAAGAAGAAAATCACCTGCGCATACCTACCGTCACTCAGTGGAAAATAACTGACGGTTAGATTTCAAACTGTGAGTACTTTCCTTTGTCTTTCATAGCCACCGAAATGACGAAAAAACGGCAATCTCTTACAATTGAGTCTGAAGAGGTGATAGTTAACGTAGTTAAGGATTTAGTTAAAAAGCGAGGTATAGTTAAAAGTAAATTCTCTTTATTTGTTAAATATGTTACTTCGTTAGGCAATAATGATATAAATAGTGCGCAGAGAACGGAATTACAATTTCGGTTGCAAAAAGCAGAAACCTTATTAGCAAGTTTTTCGGAAATTCAAGATGAGATAGATCTTAACGTGTTAGATAGTCAATTGGAAATAGAATTAGAAGAAAGAGAATCTTTTGAGAATCGGTACTATTCTACAATGGCTAGTTCCAAATGTTTGCTAAATCAAGACGATTCTAGTATAAACGAATCAACTTCTAAAAATATCAATTCCATTAAACTACCCACAATTAAGCTACCCTCCTTTGATGGCTCGTACGATCAGTGGTTGGAGTTTAAAGACACATATTTATCGCTTATTCACAATTCGAAAGACATAGATGAAATACAGAAGTTTCACTATCTACGTTCTGCTCTCACTGGTAACGCCTTGCAAGTAATTAAATCATTAGAGTTTACCGCTGGTAATTATCGAATCGCCTGGGATTTGCTTGAAAATCGCTTTAATAATAACCGCCTGTTAATTTATAACCATTTAAAAGCGTTATTTGCTATGCAGCCAATGAGCAAAGAGTCGTCCGCTCAAATTAGGAAATTAACCGACAACATTTTAAGGAATCTCCGAGCTTTAAAAATAATAGGCGAACCTACGGATTCATGGGATTCCATTGTTATTTTCTTTGCGGCGTCAAAGCTAGATGCTGCCACTGAAAGGGAATGGGAAAACTTTCAAAGCAACTCAATAAATAACGAATTGAAAATTAAATTAGAAGATTTTCTGAAATTCCTCAAAAATCGGGCGGACATGCTGGAAATGGTTAAGTTATCTAGCAACAAAGCAGTCGCAGACAACACAAAAAAGGCGCTGTCTAATCAGGTCAACAATAGCACTCATAGTTACACTGCTACGCAAACAAACATTAATAAGGGTCTTAATAATAAGGCATCAAAATCCTCAAAGCGTCAGCGCATCTGTATCATGTGTGACTCCAATCATTCACTTTATTCATGTAACAAATTCTTACAGTTGTCGGTAGGTGCAAAATCAAAATTTATCGATGAAAAGAAACTTTGTCGCAATTGTCTGCGGGTAGGTCATACAGAAAAAAACTGTTGGTTTGGACCCTGCAAACAATGCAACTTAAAACATAATTCATTACTTCATTGTGACGGTAACGCGTCCAATGAATCATTACAAGCAACGCCGCGGTATGAACCTGTCGCAGACAATTCGCAGACCGCGCTGTTGCATTCAGTAGCTCACGCGATTAACAAACAAGAAAATACTAGCTGTCTCTCTTTAACAGTGCAGCCTGTCTTGTTATCCACAGCATTAGTGGAGATCGCCGACAGCAATAATAAATATCACACTATTCGCGCATTACTCGATAGTGGCAGTCAGCAGTGCTTCATAGCTGAGTCGTTATGTAAAAGGCTACATACTAAAATGCTACAATCTACTGTTCAAGTCACAGGTGTAGGACATTGCATTACACAGTCCACGCAATCCTGTGAAGTTCAATTGAGGTCCAAAACTTGTGATTATAATAAAAACATAAAATGTCTGGTTTTGCCTCACATTACTGCACAACTACCCTCACTTAACTTAAATATTAATTTTAACATTCCGGACAATGTAACGTTAGCGGATCCAAACTTTTATTCGCCTAATGAAATTCAACTTCTCATCGGTGCAGATTTATTCTGGGAATTGTTAAATGAAGGGCTCATTAGGTTACCTACAGGACCTTGTCTTCAGAACACTAAGCTAGGGTGGATTATATCCGGTCCAATTCAAACAAAGAATTTGCGCATTAATCAGATTCATTGTAACTTTACACAAACGCTTGATGTACAACTTAAAAGGTTCTGGGAAATAGAAGAAATTACAACTACCGTCAATAATAATTATTCTAAAGACGAACGTGCATGCGAAACTTTATTCTCTAGTACTACGTTACGCGATGATAAGGGTCGGTTTTCTGTGCGCATTCCGTTAAACGAGTCAGCTGACTCATTAGGAGATACGTTTACGTTAGCTGAGAACCGGTTTCGATCGCTCGAACGTAAGCTGGCACGCGCTCCTGAGTATAAAAAAATGTATGCCGCGTTTTTACAAGAATATATAGATCTGGGACATATGAGTCGCATTCGTTCATACTCTTCGCCCACTTATTTTTTACCGCATCACGGTGTCTTTAGGGAAAACAGTAGTACCACTAAATTGAGAGTCGTTTTTGACGCAAGTGCGAAATCGACCAGTGGTAAATCTTTAAATGATATTCAATTAACTGGCCCTATATTGCAAAATGACATCTTTTCGATTTTATTACGATTCCGGCGACACAAATACATCGCTTGCGCCGACGTCGAAAAAATGTTTAGGCAGGTACTTATTCAACCTGACCAACGTAACTTGCAATGTATTTTGTGGAGAGAAAACCCTTCAGATCCACTAGGTATTTACCAGCTTAACACGGTGACATACGGCACTGCGTCCGCGCCGTATCTCAGCATGCGATGCATTAGACAGCTTGCTGAAGAATGCAAAGATGACGTCATCTCGCGAGTAATTAAGGAAGATATTTACGTAGACGACCTTATCACGAGTCACGATGATAAAAATACATTAAAAAACATATGTGATGGTGTTTTCAAAACCTTAAGCTCAGGATGTTTTATATTGCGTAAATGGATATTTAACTATGACGCCTCAAACACAAATACGGCAAATGGTTCGTCGAAAGAACTGTCCTTAGGAGAAAACTGTCAAAACAAAACGTTAGGATTAGGTTGGTTCAACGCGAGCGATGACCTACATTTTATAACAAAACTTGAAAATGAGGGTACATGTACAATCATAACCAAAAGAAATATTTTGTCGGTAGTCTCACAAATTTACGACCCATTAGGGTTACTGGCACCGACAATTATTATTGCAAAAGTTATGTTACAAAAATTATGGTTATGCAAAATTGGTTGGGACGATCCTATTCCACGGGACATTGAAACAAACTGGAAACAATTCACTGCAAACTTAAATAGTTTACATACTATACGAGTCCCTCGTTATGTTTTAAGTGACAAAGGCGACGGTAACATACAAATCGAGCTTCATATTTTTTGCGACGCCTCGCAGAGCGCGTACGGTGCTTGCGCATATATACGGGCATACATAGCTTGTACTGATGATGACTCACTCGATGCGTTATCTGTTCGTCTTTTGTGTGCGAAAGGCAAAGTAGCTCCGATAAAACCGATTAGTATTCCGCGCCTCGAGTTATGCGGAGCGTTGTTGGGTGCAAGATTATATAATAAAATAATTAAAGCACTTCAAACTAACTTTAGAAAAGTTTATTTATGGTCGGACTCAACAACAGTATTGGGATGGTTGAACATAACACCGAGTTCTTTAAAACCGTTTGTTCAGAATAGGGTAGTAGAAATTAATGAGCTTACTGAAGGTTGTTCATGGTTACATATAAATGGTAAACAAAATCCAGCAGACATACTTTCGCGCGGTGCTACGGTTGATGCGCTTCAAGCAACTGATCTGTGGTGGCACGGCCCTAGTTGTTTACGTGAACCTAACTCTAAATGGGAAAAGGGTTTCACGTCTGTCTGTCGCAATATTAAGTTCAATGAATTGCCAGAGCTTAAAACAACCACTGTTGCAATGGAATGCCAAGTTAACACAAACCTAAAACTATTTGACAAATTTTCCACTTTAAATCGTTTAAAACGTACTATGGCGTATGTTTTGCGTTTCATAACAAATACGCGAATTAAGCAAAAAGCGAATCGGGCTCTCGGTGCGTTATCAGTTAATGAACTAAATAATTCAATGTTTATTTTATCTCAATTATCACAAAAAGATTCTTTTCCTGAAGAATATGAACGTCTAAAAAATAATTTACCAATAAAGGCTAATCGTTATTTAAATGGTCTGAACTTATTCTTAGATAAACACGGCCTTATGAGGGTAGGCGGTAGAATTAAAAACTCGCTTGATTTTTCTTTCGATAAGAAACACCCTGTAGTGTTATCTAGTAAACATAACTTTACGTCACTATTATTCAGACACGAGCACAACCGTTTATTACACGCCGGGCCACAGTTACTGCTATCTACTTTACGAGAAAACTGGTGGCCAGTAGGTGGTAGGAACTTAGCTAGAAAGATAACCCGTAAATGTGTTATTTGTACTCGCATAAAAGGCAAAACAATAAATGCTCAGATGGGTGATTTACCAGCGGAGAGATTAGAATCACAATTTCCATTCTATCGTTGTGGCGTGGACTACGCCGGACCACTATCCATACTTAGCCGTAGAGGAAGAGGAGCTAAATTAGAAAAATGTTACATTTGTTTGTTTATATGTTTCTCAACCAAAGCCATTCATCTGGAACTAGTCACTAGTCTTACTACCGAAGCTTATATACTCGCTTTAAAAAGATTCATATCTAGACGTGGTAAACCTGCGGAGATATTCTCAGACAATGGGAAGAACTTCGTAGGCGCTGCAAGAGAATTTAGCTCATTTATAAATAATAACTTTAATTCGATCATAGATTATACAGCTAATGAAAATATTAAATTCTCATTTATTCCGCCGTACACACCTCATTTCGGTGGCTTATGGGAGGCAGGGGTTAAGTCTTGCAAACACCATCTCCGTCGAGTTATGGGCAATGCACATTTAACCTATGAAGAGTTTTACACAGTATTGGCATTAATCGAGTCCATCCTGAACTCACGCCCCATATCACCACTGTCGTCCGACCCCACAGACGAACTGCCACTGACGCCGGCGCACTTCCTCATCGGTCGACCACTCACTGCAGCAGCCTCTGAAGACATCACCGCTACACCAACATTCAGACTGTCACGTTACGCAAGAGTGGAACAGCTGAGACAACAATTCTGGCAGAGATGGACTAAGGAATACATAACTGAACTTCAGATAAGAACTAAATGGAAAAATAAAAATCAAGAAATAAAACCAAATACCCTCGTTCTTATAAAAGAGGACAACTTGCCACCTCTCAGATGGCGCCTAGGCAGAGTCACTCGCACCTTCACCGGCAACGACGGCATCTCCAGAGTCGCAGACGTCAAAACAGCGACAGGACAGATTCGACGAGCTTACACAAAGCTCTGTCCGTTACTACCAGACGGCGATGACAGCGGTACCTGTGGAATTTCGTAAAATTTAATTGGAAGCGGGTGCTTCCAAGGCGGCGGCTATGTTCACGCACCTATGTACGTGACGCACAACAGCTGATGGGCGAGCGAGGGGAAGGCAAGCAGAGGAGCGCGGGACGGGGCGCGCGCGACCGCCCACCATCAAGATTATAAAATCCATGGACCCGCGGACCAAGAGTTTACTGATCGACAGCGCTTCGAGCAAAACCACCTAGTCGCATTGTACCTGAATTTCACTGTAATCCTTGATCAAATAAATCTTTATCGTTATATTAAATAATAATCAAATTCATTGAAGAAGTCCCTGCTGCAGTTCCTGACCCAGTACATCCGAACACACAATCACAAACAGTCCTTGATATTATTTTTTAATTTTATTGAAGTTGATTCAGGAAGGTTAGTAGGCACTTTGAAAATGCATTTGGTAACTTTTACAAACCGTCGTCGTAAAAAGTAGGTTATTAATTTCAACCGACTAAAAAAAAAGGAGGTGCTCTATCTATTCGACCCGTATGTATCTGCGATTTTCTTGAAAACTACTTATCCGATACTGATCGGATTTTCGTCGATAAATGTATGTCTTTTCAGGGAAGGTTTTATTGTATAATATATTAGAATCTGATAAAGATCTTTGGAGATACGACCATGGAACTCTTCAATAACAAATAGCAAATGACCTGCGATTAGTGTGATCAAAATCAAAATCATTTTTTTTATTTCACATAGGCCTACATGGGCACTTATAAAACGTCGACAAAATGTGCACGGTTCGGGTTGGTCATTTCCTATGGAGAAGAACCGCCAAGAAACTCCATGGTTACTCTTTTAAAAATGGTTTGGTTTTACAATATTTCCATGTTACAGCATTAGTACTTAGATATTAGGGGACAACGTAGGCCCGAATTATGACAATAAGTCGTAAGAAACTAAAAAAAAAAGAAAAAGATTATATAAAAAAGTTAACAAATGTTAACTAGCATCTAGAAGGCCTACAATGTTCACACATTCACAAAACAATCGGTAAAAGAATCTATACAAAGGTAAAAATAATAAAAATAAGCATAACAAGACTAAATTTAACATGTTGCACAAATTTTGTTATCAGTGCTGTAACTATTCTTAGCAAAGGGCTTTAAAGATGATTGAAAACCATTATAAAAAGTCTAATTAAAAGAAGGAAATAAAAAATGAGATTAAGAATAGTTAGAGACATCCACATATTTCGATCGTATGTTTATGTTTTGTTTTACCATGCCATAATATAAAATCACGCTTATATGGTTTTAGGGGGTAAACATATGTATTTAGTATACCCACTATGAGGTACCAACAAAAACTAAAAAGAGAAAAATTATAACTTTCCTGTGTCCAAAACCCAAAAAACAATAGGTACCGACACCGACTTCCGAAAATAAAATTAGTTTTGACTTTGTTGTAAAAATGTTAGGTACGTGAAATAAGTAGATAGAACCTAAAACGAAATAATTTTTGGTCATAAGGATTAAAAATGACTTGAATTTTTAATTTGCATTACATGGAACATATAAAATATTATTATCTAAAATTTTTACATAACGAACAGCAGCTAATGACATACTACCCAAAATCCATGAAAATGACACCCATGACGAAAAGATGTCAAATTTTCGTCGGCGCCATCTTGTATTTTGGTTTTGACCCCATATTAGTTATAAGCGAACCCAAAAACCATGAAAATGACACCCATGTCGAAAAGCGGCCAAATTTTCGTCGACGCCATCTTGTATTTTAGTTTTGACTCCATATTAGATATAAGCGACCCCAAAAATCATGAAATTGACACCCATGTCGAAAAGCGGCCAAATTTTTGTCGACGCCATCTTGTATTTTGGTTTTGACCCCATATTAGATAAAAGCGAACCCAAAAACCATGAAAACGACACCCATGTCGAAAAGCGGCCAAATTTTTGTCGGCGCCATCTTGGGTTTTGGTTTTGGCCCCGTATTCGTCATACATACAAACCGGTTAAAATCATAAATCTTCTTCCACCCATCCACTTCTAACCTTCACCGCCGATAGGTTAACCTTACCCATCCGAATCCTAACCTTACTAAGAGCTGCCCCACCCATCCATTTCTCAACCTTGTCAACAACTGCTTAACACCACCTATCCGAATCCCGATCTTACCCAACATAACTTCTAAATCACATTCTGATAATAATAGGAAACTCAAACATACTTTTATTTCGGCCCGATAAAATATCAACTCCTTTCAATCAAGACTTACAAACGACGACGACGGTACTCACACGCATGCACACTACAATGTTTTCTATTACTATTATCGTATTTATTTTCTGCGAGAAAGCGATACGCCCGTCCTTCCACGAGCGCTTCTGAGCGCGGAATGATGAGCCTCGAATGCTAAATGTATGAAGAAGTCGGCAAGTGTTTTTATTTTAGCTAATAATAAAAAAATATAATGATTTAGGTAAAAAATAATTAGCTGAACCTGTAAAGGACTATATATACAGCAATTTCTTATAATTTTGAAGATTAAAAAATGCTGTAAATTTACCTAAACTGGGACCTATTCGGACCCAACTTCTTTAATATTTTTGCGATTATTGTGATGGGCAAAACGTATTTGTGCAATTTTTCTGATGCCATTCTGGAGCTGAATATATTATCTTTAAATTAAGACCATAATATCTTCACATTTGTGATTGCATATACATTAAAATTGTACCTGAAAAGCAATGTTATTTGTAGAAAAATGTAATAGCGTCCTTAAATGCGTACCGACTGGTGGCCATCCTGATCTCGGAAGGAAGCGCATTCCAAAAAAGAATGGACTGGATATGAAAGGAAGAGTGAACGAAATCAGTAGTATGAGAAGGACAGAGTAAGAGTTTCTACTGCACTACAATATTCTTACCTACCTGCATGGAACATCTACACTTAGACATAAACCATAAACTTATTAATAAAAAAGGTGTGTAACCAGCTTACTCCGAAGTTACTCTCGGGCTAGCTAATCCCGGAGTAACTAACGAATAACTTAGGTTTATTAATGTTATTAATAAACACGAAATAACCTCGGACTACCTATTCATTTGTTATTCTTGGATTTAGGCGTAAGCTATGACAACCCAGTTGCATTTAAAAGTAAAAAGAATGAACCAGTGAATGAAACCAAGTAAGTTGATGACATAAAGTAGAAAAAAAATATATATATAGCAGGCAATGTGACTTCTGTCATACAGTTATGAAAGTGAATGAGGCAATTTTAATTTTTTCTCAAACATGCTTGGAAATTTGAGCATTATTTTGACAACCTTCTTCGAAATAAATCGAAATTGCAGTACAGGCCAAATACATGCAAGCAGCGGCCGGCAAAAGTTGTATGAAATTTCATATCTGTCGTTTGTAGCGGCCAAATAAATTACATAGTAAACTCATAATTATCTATCGTGTAATTTAAAAATGGAACGCTCTTTTACTCCGAAACATGGCAACCAAGGAGGTAACTTACCATAGGTTTTATTTAAATTTCGAACTGGCTTGCAAATAGAAAGCTGTTTATTGAAAAAAAAAACAAATGAACACTTTAAGGCTTAGCACGCACTGCGATTTTTATTTGCGCGGATTTTTGTAGTATTGTTCCCGGGTGTTTTTTTACCGCAACGCGTGCGGCTTCATACAATTCCATAGGCCGCAGAATGGGCGGAAAAATATCGTACGAATAAAATAGCAGTGCGTGCTAAGCCTAACGCGAGCATAATTATTGTTGTTCGTCATTGATTTTGAAAAGTAATTGTATTTGACAAAATGAGTTCTAGGTGCTACTTAGTTTTAATTTCCGCGCATTATTTGAGAAAAGTACTATACAAGCCTTGGCCACAACTAGGCATTGATGGACTTACGTATGTGTGCCTCGGCTTCGCCTCGGCCCACATTTACACGTCCGTCCATCAATGCCTCTTTTGCTGGCCGCTGCAGTAATGTACTATATCTCAACAATTTCAACTTAAATCGCAGCTCTGTCTGTCTGTTAACTTTTCACGCTTAAACCGCTGTACCGATTTTGGATAGAGTTAGTCATTGAGATAATATGAACTACATAATTACCTCAATGGAATTAGTTTGAGACCCTGGCAAGGACATAGGATCGTTTTTATCCCGGAAACCATCCGTATGGGGGTGGCAACGTCACAAAAGTAATAATTTCTCAAGTAAGGCGACCTACACACCTACAACATTAACATTAAAAATAGGAGTACTAATGTTAAGCAGACGAAGTTGCGGGCAACAGCTAATATTTAATATTCGTAGTGCTTTGATAGATCTGATGACAGTGTACCCCTCATACTAATGTTAATAAAATACCTAAGTATTAACCACGTCTTCTTCATGCCAATTCCTGAAAGAGTGTTTCCTCTCCAGTCTTACGCTGTATTATTTTGATATATTACTAGAATAAGAAGGAATAAACAATAAAATATGGAATGATTGTGAATATAAATACAATATATTTATTTTAAACTAAAAAAATTCCTAATTTAATCAGATTTTTCAGTCTGTTGTCTTTCAATTTGAAGGCACGCGAGCACATTCGCAGGAAGTTTGCAGAATCAACACATAGTTAATTTGTTGGATTCGGTTTCTCAATAACATTATTTTATATGTATGTATGTAAGTATGTATTTATATATATATTAAATTGTTTTATTTATATTTCGTTTCTCTATTTGTTTTTTCACTAAGTTGCACCTGCCATATTTTATCTCTGTACCACCCTAAGGTCGACTGGTAGAAAATGCCTAAGGCATTAAGTCCGCCTTGGTACTTGTGCATAAAGTTTTATAAATAAATGAATCACAACGAACAAAATGTCAATCAAACATAATAATTGTAGTCGCCATGGATACACTCTTAGTCCAACCTTAATCCGACCTTAAACTAGCTAGCACCAACTTTTAGTCCGAGACTAGAGTCAGATTAGTATAATCCCTCCTTATTCCTTGTTTATTAATACGAAAATTTGTTAGTACCAACCTAATGTGCTTTGAATAAAGTTAATCTCACCTTAGTCCACGTTTATTAATAAGACGGAAACTGTATTGTTAATTCATTTACTGCAATAATACGAAAATTATATTATTACTTATTATAGTTACTACTTGCCACTTAGCAGATAAAATATATAATGGCAACAATAAGCTAAAGAAGTTAACTAAAAAATCAAATAACTTTTTATTTATTATGATATTTTGTATCCGTTTTGAACCACCCCAATTATAATTTAAAGAACGTAGACAATTAATAGAATGTCTTTCGTATGTAACTGACTTTAGTTTTTTGTGTTAGTTTTAGTATTTTGTAAAGATTATTGACTTTCGTGTATAGTATGTGTGGGCCCATAAAACCGTAAGACCTTCTGCCAATATTTTTGGGGCATTGAATTTTATTCCAATCTACCCTTCGGCTTGAAATGACACAAGTGCTCAAGGCAGTTTTATGAAATCTGAGGATGACAGAAAATATGTAAAGCTGTCCAACCCTAAGAAAGGCCACCTCAGTATAAAGTTTATTCGTGGGATACCGGTACGGTCGTCTATAGGCGACTTTTAGTAGAGCACGTTGAACTCGTTCTACTTTAATTAGTGAGGTCTTACCCGCACCGCCCCACGCTACTTTGCAGTAATTAAGAACGGATTGACACAGTGAAAAATAAATCATCTTCAGGACTGCATCATCCACAACCCTGCCCAGTTGCTTAAATACACGCAGCATTGTTCTGATCCTACCCTTTAGAGCGCTAAGGTGTGCAGACCATGTCAATCTCTTATCCAGTAGTTAAGTATGTAGGAGTGATAACTCCTAGATACTTAATAGAGTCTGTTTGTTTGATATAAGGGCAAGAATATTAGTCTGTGCTAATACACGAATGCAGCCGTAAACAAGATACTGTGTTAGGTTAGGTTAGCCAGTTTGCGACAGCCTATACCCCGCTCTTAACCGCACATTGCACTTCATCCCATGTTTTCCCATGAAAAACTATCGCGGTGTCAGCGGCATAAGTGAAAATTTTAGCATGTGGGATATTCAAGCTGCAAGATCCATATAAATAAATTATAAATAGAGTGGGACCCAGCAGGCTACCCTGGGGAACACCGAAATGTACGGTAGTTGGGTTACACTACAATATTCTCCCAACACAACTCAACTAACACAACACAACTAATGGATGCATAAAAAGTGAATTGGGGTTACTTGTCAAGTTCGTAGTGTCCGGTGGTTCCGTCACGTTATCTTGTGACTGGACAATAAAATATGTTGTTGTTAAAGGCGTTTGCAATGTCTGTCGGATTAGTAATGGTAGTATTTTGAACTTTTATCAGGGAAATAGGCTCAGTGATTCGGGTTTTGTTACATATATCCTGCCATGACGCTTTCGATTTATTGCTAGAGGTGTTAATGAAATCATTATTTTGTGGTCTTTGCGTTAATTTAATATCCTTCCGAAATCTGCGCGAGTAACGTAGTAGCGAGTTTTATTACAATTTGATGGTTCGCGTCTGTATTTCCACAGTAATTGTCTTCTTTTCCTACTACACACTCGGATACCATTTGAAACCCATTTATTATACTTAAATGCTATTAATTTGTAGGAAAAGCAAAGATCGTACATGCGAAAATGCTCTAGAAAATAATCGTACGCTTCTTTAGCATTTTCGGTTTGGTAGATTTCAGAGAAAGGCTTTTAGATAATTTTTGATTCTAGTCTTGTTTTCACCAGATAGATCGCGTTTTTTAATTAAATTGATTGTATTGAATTTATTCTATATGATTTAATAACCTTTACATCTAATAGCTGAGCAGTGTGATCAGACAATGCACAGTCCAATACTTCGTAGGTATGTTTGTTACTCAACCACGCCAAAACGGCTGAACAGATCTGGATGAAAATTGGCACAGAGATAGATTATAGTCTGGAACAGCACATAAGCTTTTGTCCTAGTATAAAGTTCCATTGGGATAATAAAACACTTTTCACGCGGTGAAGACGCTGGCAGAAGCTAGTTAAAAAAGAAAAACATCGCTCATAGAGCACAACGATTTTGTGAACTAAACTCACTTCCGAGCAGAGCGGCTCCGGCAACACTGACGCGGTGACACTGGAAATTCGCAGAAGGTCTTAAAAGCGACGCCGTGTTAAGTACGCTGCGCTTACGCGATCTAGTCAAACCACTTTCATCGCAGTGGCGGCTGCAGTGGCGGAATGATTTGACTCGAACACGTAAGCGACGCATATTGTTCACAGGGTTTAGGACCCTCTTTCCGCGAATTTCAGTGTCGCCGGAGCCGCTCTGCACGGAGTATTTCTCGTTGCGTTCCCCTGCGCGCAGCCAGCGCACGAGCCCGCGCACGGGTGCTTGCATGTCGCTGTACAGGCCAGACTTACTGGTGTCCGCAGATGTTGTCCTGGTTGCACGTCTGCGTGCAGGGCTGGTGCAGGCGGCCCTGCGCGCAGCCGGCGCACGAGCCTGAGCACAGGTGCTTGCACGCCAGCGTGGCGCCGCACGGCGTGCTGCAGTACTGCGGCAGTTTCTCCCACTGCACCTCACCTGCACGATTACCACTGTTAGCTGCAATTTTTTGTTTGTTGAATTCGTTCTTGATTCAGCAATTAATTTAGTTTAAATATGTTAAGGGATGAGTTCGCTCGCTTTGCTCGCTCACTTCAGCTCCCATCATCTCCTTCGAACCTACCCGTGTCGGGGTGCCCTAAGCTCCCGAGCTCGCTTCGCTCGCTCTTGGGCTAATACACATTTTTTTCTCACTAATTATGTAGGTTATAAGTTTTATCAGTCTTTCAAACATAATGTTTCATAACACTTTTAAGAAGAAAACTAAAACTATATGCCCTAACTTTTTATTAAGTGACTGGGTGACTACAGGACTTAGAAAAAGTAGGGTAAAAATAGGGGTAGTAGCTGTGTGACCTTAAGCCTTATATTATTCTGAAACTATTCAAGATTTTTTTTTAATTAAAAAACTCATTAGCAAAAAGGTTAAATTAAAACATTAGCAAAAAGGTTAAATTAGTAGAAAATAAAATCAAGACG
Organism: Orthosia cruda; assembly: GCA_964057195.1. NCBI lineage: Eukaryota > Metazoa > Arthropoda > Insecta > Lepidoptera > Noctuidae > Orthosia > Orthosia cruda. Next base: position 17,464,061 of record OZ059833.1, on the reverse strand, counting down.
GTTTGGAAAATCATAAACAATGAAACGAACAGAAAAAAAGAAATAATGCTGATCACACGCTTGCGATGCGACTTATTAGAGATAACAAAAAAGTTGCTCAAGAATTTGTAAATTTATTTACTAGCATCCCAATTATAACTATAGAAACCATAAATTCTTCATTCTCTCTGTATTTTGGTTTATTAAACGCGAACGTTTCAGCATGCCCGACTCTATTTAACTTTTCACATATAAACTCCATAATAGTAATAAAAGCTTTTCAGCAAATCAAGATTAAACCAACCGAAGATCTATGGGGAATATCCATCAAAGCTTGTACCTCCATTACTTATACTATAGCGCCGTACTTAGCTTTAATTTTTAATTTGAACGCAGATTAAGGAGTCTTCCCGGATCTAATGAAATATAGTAAGGATAAACCACTTTTTAAATCCGGGGACAGTCAAGACACAAATAATTATATACCAGTATCCGTGTTGCCGGTTTTAGCAAGATATTTGAAAACATATTGCTAAGGTAATGTATTGATAGAACCCTGAGTTGGCATACTCAAGTTGCTAGTGTCAGTCAGAAGGTTACTGGAACGCTCCGGGCTCTGTATCGTCTGATAACTTTTTACCATCGAACACAAAGACGATGCTTCTGCAAACCCTAATATTTCCTATCATCGATTATGGTGACGTGTGCTACTATGACCTGAATGCAGATCTCCTCAACAAACTTGATCGTCTTCTAAATTACTGCATTGGCTTTGTTTTCAATTTACGTAAATATGATCATGTCTCTGCGCATCGGTCACTTCTAAAGTGGTTTCCCATACGCCAGCGCAGAGAGCAAAGGGCACTAACTACATTGTACTCATTTCTTGACTCTCCGAATTCTCCTAGATATCTAGCCCCTTACTTTCAAGACATCTGCGACAGCCACAATAAAAATCTACGATCATCAAATAACCGCATTCTTCAATGTCCTACTCACCGCACTGACTTCATTCACTGTTCTTCCTTCATTCAGTCTATTTCTCTGTGGAATACTCTCCCCCAGGAAATCAGGATGGATTGGTTGCCACCAACAGAACCTTCAAAGTCAAAGTTCGTGAACATATTCGTAAGAAGTTGGCAGTAGTATCGTCACAGCGCTATTTTTTTTCGCCATTGTCTATTTCAACTAATTGTTAAGTAGTACCTGTATTTAGTTTATTTGTTTTAGTATTTATAGATTATATTTAGGCCTTGTATTCAAATCTATTTTACTCATCGTAATTGCACCTACTCCTATTTGTATCTCCGTCACCCAAAGGTTGACTGGTAGAAAATGCCTAAGGCATTGAGTCCGCCTCTGTACGTATATGTGCTTAAAGTATTACATAAATAAATAAATAAGGCCGAGTTTCTCACTTCTAAATTATCGCAGAATTAATGTGGCAAATTGTCAAGCACGCACCTCTGTATCTGGTATAAAATTCAACCTGTTAGGTCCACCCGTTCCTGAGAAAATCGGTATTAACACACGGATAAACAGACGGATAACAGAGTGATCTTATAAGGGTTCCATTTTTACCCTTTCACTATGAACAATTTGTCTTGTCGCTTAGTTTCCATGCTAACGGTATAGTTCTCGCCAAACTTTTTATCCGCCCTAAAGTTGGCTACAATGGCTGCGCAGTAGTAAATCTCATACAAAAACAGCACCGATTCGTGCCTCGCGCAACGAAAAGCCAACTTCAGGGCGGCCCAGAAGTTTGGCGAGAACCATACAAACTTAGTTAAACGGACTTGAAATAGAATATACAGATATTCTATTTCACGAAGTCCGTTTAACTATTACCTACTGCACTCCAAAAATACCCGATATCATTGCTTTTGGATCCACCTAGTATTTCGAAAGTGCTTGAAACTGTAAGTAAACAAATTGGTCGCCAGGATAGCTGTGTAGGTATACAAAATCAAGTTCACAATAATTTAATGAATTACCTTTAGCGAATAAACGTGATACATTGCATGGGAGCCTGACTCTGTGACCGCAAGGAGACCGGATCGAGGTGAACGAAGGCATGGTGCACTTCGTAGAGTCACACGCCGCTCCGCATCTGTCCATGCACGGATGTCCACATGACAGCAGACGTTTACACTTTTCATAGCAAAGTTCTTGACTCGGACTTTGCTTACATTGCAATTTTATTGTATGGAGACACTCGGGTATTACTTTCTCCACCTAAAAATACAAAAAAATAATCAGCTCAGTGCAAAAAGCATTCAAGTTGTAGAAGCTGCTACGGCGTAGCTCGGCAACCACAAGACTATCCGTAGTAGCGTTACGAGGTTCTTTACTCGTTTGGTACGTTAAAGTAATCCCCAATCTTTTTTGCAGGTCTAAAGTTGACTACAACGACTGCGCAGTAGTAAATATCATAGGAACTAAAATAGCAGCACGCCATGCCATGATCATTGGAAAGACAAAAAGATTGGGGATTACTATACCTTAGAGTTAAGGCACACTGCTTTGATTATATACTTGTCTAGATGCCTACCTGAACGGCCCAAATAAAGTCTACTAAAATTGGTAGACTCGCTTCTTATTTATGTCAGTGTCATTTGAAACACCTAAGGTGTTCACGAAAAATAATTAATTATGACGGTTTGTGCCGTCAGACTGTATAGCAATTATGTGGGAAAACCTTATAATAATACCAAGAGCACTTTTCACCGGTGCGTTTTGTTATTTAACCACTATTATTATAAGAACACACGATTTTTAATTCGTTACTTTGTAGGTTAGTCTGATTTAGCCAGTGTTGTCAGTTTATTACTAGGGAGATTTAACGAAACTATGGGAGACAAAATACAAATAGCATTACATAATCTTTCGATCATAAGAACATTATTATTTTAAAAATTACATTATATATGTGATCAGTAAATGACAACTTACCTTAAAATAGCCCAGGCAATAAAATAAAAGAGAAAAATATTCCGAAAACAAACACAAAGAGATGGGTTTTAATCTATAAATTACTGTATATTTTTTCATTGTATTTTTTGTTTAAATTTTTGATTTACATTACATTTAGAGGGTAAATGTAATGTAAATCAAAAATTTCAAGCGTCCAATTTACAAACTAAAAATTTCATACAAACTTTCTACCCCCCTTTTTACCTCTTTAGGCATGGCATTTCCAAAAACCAATGAATACACGAATTATTTTTTATCAACAAGAGTATAAATCTAAAAGTTCAGTATATACAAAACTGGAGAAATTTCATACAAACTTTCAACCCCCTTTTTACCCCATTATGGGTGGAATTTCCAAAAATCCTTTATTAGTGCTCACTAATCTAAGTCACTAAAACTACATCAATTGAGGAACCTTTCTGCCAAATTTCATCTTTATACGTCAAGCGGTTTTCGTTATTTTGTGATGAGCGAGTGAGTGACCTCTCGCTTTTATATAAATACTAGAGGACGCCTCGCGGTTTCACCCGCGTAGTTTCCGTTCCCGTGGGAATTCAGGGATAAAAAGTAGCCTATGTCACCCGGGGATAGAGTAGCTTCCCAACGGTGAAAGAATTTTTGAAATCGGTCCAGTAGTTTTGGAGCCTATTCGGTACAAACAAAAAAATCTTTCCTCTTTATAATATTATTATAGATAAAATCTTTTGCGAAAAAACGGGCACTTAAGATTTTTTTGTCTACTTCAGAAGAACAAAAAAGAGCTTTTATTAATTTGACAATTGTCAAGTTATTTGTACCATCCTGGCATGATTCTTTACGTTCCAAATTTAAATTTTGAAATTTATTACTAATGGCGCGAATTGCTGAAACGATTTTTTTACTGATTACTAAAATTTTAAAACTTTATTTGGATATTTTCTGTAAATTAAAAGATTACATTGTTTTAATTTAATCTTTCTTTTTACATTAAATACCACTTTTTGATATGAGTTATAAAGCGATAAGGGCCGGTAAAATTATAAGAAGAAGAAGGTTGTTCGCAAACTTACGAGTCTCATCTGCTAAATGTGAGTCGTTTAACTGTCCAGAAGACTTGGCAACGGTATCTAGAGACCGGTCCAAAGAAGACCCGGTTCGGGAAGAAAACGTTGCACAGAACCAAGAGATGACCGCTTTTGGTGAGTAAAGCGTTGCGGGATCGAAAGACGTCAAAAGTGGACCTGCAGAAGAGCCTTGAAGAAGTAAGAGGAGTAGAAGTTAGCTTGCGGAAAGGAGGAGGCTTTTGACTGCCAATATATGGAGTTACCCCCGACACGGGGCCCTAAATTACTCTGTGAGCACCGTGTTGCTCGACTTCAGTTTGCTCGAAACTGTGCTTCATGGACTTTGAAAGACTGGAATAAAGTATTATTTTCTGCTATGCTCACGCGCAACGTTCTGGCGACGTGGAAGCGTTCATGCAAGAAGTTGGGATCCGTCGTTTAGATTGGCCAGCTCGAAGTCCTGACCTCAATCCAATTGAGCATGTCTGGGATGTTCTAAAGAGACGGGTAAGATCAGTGCAACCTGCTCTACAAAACATCAGGGAGCTAAAAAGAGTCACTACGGAAGAGTGGGAACGTATTTCTCAAATCGTTATTAAAAACATCATGGAAAGCATGCCCAGAAGGATTCAAGCTGTGATTTTGGCAAGAGGAGGTCACACTCGTTATTTTATATTTGTAAGTTTATTTAATTTAAAAAAGTAGAAAAATCTTTTTGTCTTTATTGCCGACCACTTTACACCTATCTACACGTTTTTTTTTGCAAAAGAGTGTAGATAGGTAATACATATATATATTAACTATTTACCCTCTTTTGCAGAATAATATATATATATATATCAGACATAATACAAAAAAAAACAGAAAAATGTTTACGAATAAAGATTGATTGATTGACGGATTGATGTATTAATACAGATTGATGGATTGTTGCATTAATAATGATTGTTTGATTTATGGATTGATGCATTAATAATGATTGTTTGATTAATGGATTGATGCATTAATAAAGATTGATTGATTAATGCATTAAAAAAGTTTGATTGATTGATGGATTTATGCATTAATAAAGATAGATAGATAAATGCATTAATAAAGATTGATTGATTGATTTATTAGTATAGATTGATTGATTGATGGTTGATGTATTAATAAAGACATTTAAAAATCAGTCAATCAATCTGCCTAGTCTTTTCCTAACTATGTTGTGGTCGGCTTCCAGTCTAACTAAATGCAGCTGACTGTCAGTAGGTATTTTACATGGAGCGACTGCCTTTCTGACCTACACAACCCAGTAACTGGGTAACACGATACTCCTTGGTAAGACTAGAGTTAGATTGCCCAGCTTCTGACTATTCGTAACGACTGCCAAAAATCTTTAAATGACAGCTGGAACCAACGGCTTAACCTCACATCGTTGATGATCTCAAGTTTCATTTCGTTTTCATAGTTTGGTCAACTAATTTAATTTACAACATGGCATACAGTCAGTCTTTATAGTTTCTTGATGTTGATTAAGTACACAAAACTTGCAGATAGGATATAATTTTAATACCAGAGGTATGATACCTCAATCAGCATCGTCCAAAGAGCTTGCCTGAAAAGTTCTATCGAACGCTCTATGGGATAAAGCACAAAATTTCTACAGCTTCAGCACGGGATCCTGGATTTGATGCCCAGGTCAGGAAAAGTTTTATAATTAGCTTTTTTCTTCTGGAATATATCAGTAGCAAACTGGAGTCCAGAATGGTGCCCTGTTGATTTCAATAAGTAAACCCCTATTACATGATTTTTAAACACGATTGACAAAATATATTTGTGCGGTGGGTGGGAAAAGAGCCGTGGCGCTAAAAATACAATGCAGCTAGCCCTGTCTATAATCTTCCTAACCATTCGCGATATTGGCGCAGTATCGCATTCGGCATTAGCATCCGAAGTAACGTCTAACGGTTACACATCCACGGACCGACCTCGGAAAGGGCTGCTTATCTTAAAGATCAACCCGTGCGGCTGTTTTTATCCACCGTCAGAATATAGCCTATGATTAGTACAACACGCACCTGAACGTTGCAGTCATCGCATTTCCGGTAGCAAAGCTTCCTGCATTGATGGTCCCCCCGGTCTCCTAGCAGATCGGCTACGCAACCAGCTTTGGCTCGTGCGCAAGGCTTGCGGCATACGTTCTGAAAAAGTCTAAATCTTAAGTTCCTTCTATTCTGCTGTGAATGTTTGGATGGATGTTTGTTACTCTTTCACGCAAAAACTACTGAACGGATTTCTATGAAACTGTATAACGAAATAGCTGTCAAACTGTAATATTTGATCCAGCGCTCGAAGTCACGTTTTTACACCTATTTTAACTTTTAATTTTAATAAGTAAAACATACTGCTAAATAAAGTGTATGCTGAATATCTTATAGACGTATTTATAACTATATAGATATAACAATAATAGTGGGCAGTGGCGACCGCAAACCGGAAGGCACTGCGTTGGAAGGTCTTCCACTAGGTAGACCGATGACCTGGTTAAGATTGCCGGCATCCGCTGGATGCGAGACGCACAGGATCGGTCAATGAGCGACGCTTGGGCGAGGCCTATATTCAGCAGTGGACGTCTTTCGGTTGAAATGATGATGATAATGGATACAAAAGTCAAACAACTCACCGTCTCATGGTTCGGATCATGGGTCACGTGACAGTCGAACTCGCACACATGGCCGCACTCTAACCGATACTCGCAAGGTTTCACGCATTTGTGCTGAAAAAGTCAAAGTCTTAAGATCCAGCTATCCTACTGCGAATTTTTGGATGGATGGATGTTGTTACTCTTTTCTTGAAAAAGTACAGAACGGATTTTGATGAAACTTTACAATAATATAGTTTACCAATGCATCAGAAATGTTAACACATAGGATTCTTTTTATCGCGGGAGTATGTTCCCGTAGGATAATTTTCAACTTTTGTGTAGGCGAAGCCGCTGGCAGAAACTAATACATAAATTGATACGATAGTCAACAAATACAATAATAAGGGGCTATAAGCAAATCTCATTTTTGAAGCATTTTAAAATATTATGGCTTTGCGAGTTTATTTCTGTATCTTGTATAATATCCCGCGATACTGGTATCTAACAAGGGCAAGAGAAAATTGGAAAACAAATGGAGGGGACCTGTGGCACATAGAAATTCAAATGATAATAAAAAATGTCAAATAACCACCTAAACAATGCTATACCATAAATAATATCTAATTATGAGATCGTACTATGCGTTTCAAATAAGAATGTCCGCGTCAATGACCTCGAACTGTCACTTGATAAGCAATGTTAGCATAGAAAGCTTATTCGCGTATTTTTTTTTTCTTTGTTTATAACGTTTTAATTTTTCACTTTGTAGAGGAATTGCGCAGGTTACGATGGAGTATTGTAGGGTTATCTGATGTCCGGAGGGAGGGGGAGGACTCGATAATCCTCAAATCCGGTAACTTGCTCTATTTCCGAGAGGGCGACCGGCAGTCCCAGGGTGGTATCGGGTTTATCGTCCACAAGTCCCTTGTGAATAATATGGTGAAGATCGAGGGTGTGTCGACCAGGGTGGCGTACCTTATACTCAGAATATCCTCGAGATATTTGCTGAAGGTCGTACAGGTCTACGCCCCGACCTCGGCACACCCCGACGACGTGGTGGAGACCATGTATGAGGATATTTATAGAGCCATGAATGGGTTTAAAACTCACTTCACTGTTGTTATGGGACTTCAACGCGAGACTAGGCAAACGAGACGATGATGAGTTGCAAGTGGAGCTATTTGGAGTTGGACGAAGCAACCACTGGAGTCACCTACTGGCCAGTTTTATGGAGAAGGAGGGCCTCTTTATGACGAACTACTACTTCAAAAAGCGGCTACACAGGAAGTGGACCTGGCAGAGCCCCGATAGTGCAACAAAAATGAGATCGACTTCATCATGTCAATCAAGAAGCAAATGTTCAATGATGTCTCTGTGATCAATTTAGTGAAAACCGGCAGCAATCTCCACATGGTAAAAGACACATTGAACATTCATATTATGCTTGAAAGTTCTCGACTGATGAAGTCCACGCTCGTTCCAGCACAGACCCAGGTCCAAAACTCCGAGAGCTTTCAGCTCGAACTCCAGAATCGCTTAGAGTACCTACGGAGTTCCGTGGACGAATACAGCGATGGGTTCGTGAAAGCTGTCCATACGGTCGGATCTAAGTTTTTCTAGACCCGTCGTACAGATAGAAACAAAAAGCTCTCTAATCCTACTCTCAAGCTTATGAAGGAGAGGCGTGAGATGATCCTGCAGTCTTTAGTTGAGGCGTGTAAATACCAGCAGCCTAATAAAGACAGATCTCTAAATTCTTGAAAAGATACCTCCGCCGCTTTAATACCGAGCGTATTAAAGACGCGAATGAGCGAAATAAAGGCTCCAAGGTGTTTTTAAGGGATCTGGCTATTGGGCAGAGCCAGCTCACGAAACTGAAGACCGACAATGGCAGGATCGTATCCGCCAAACTGGAGTTTCTGAGGGAGATCGAGACATTCTATGGGCAGTTGTACACATAACTCAGCAAGCCCGTTGCGAGTCTAGCAAACGACCAAAGAGCAAGTTTGACCCGACACTATACCGAAGCCATCCCGGACGTCAGCCTGTACGAGATAAGGATGGCTGTGAAACAGCTTAAAAACAACAAGGCGCCGGGTGTTGACGGAATCACAGCCGAACTCGTGAAGGCGGTTGGGAAACCGGTACTTAAGGCCCTTCAGAAGCTGTTTGATTCCGTTATACTCGACGGCAAAACGCCACCGGTATGGTGCAAGGGTGTGGTGGTACTCTTCTTCAAGAAGGGCAACAATGCCCTACTGAAGAACTATAGGCCCATCTCACTTCTTAGCCATGTCTACAAGTTATTTTCAAGAGTCATCACGAATTGTCTCACGCGCAGGTTTGACGATTTCCAGCCTCCCGAACAAGCGGGATTCCGTAAAGGATTCAGCACTGTAGACCACATACATACGCTGCGGCACGTTATACAAAACACCGAAGTGTATGTATAACCTGCCTCTCTGTTTAGCGTTTGTAGACTTTGAGAAAGCCTTCGATTCGATCGAGACTTGTCTTCAAGGTTCTGGACTGGAGGGGGCTCGGCATCAACCCTAATGGCGAATACATCACTCACCTTCGGTTTGCCGACGACATAGTGGCCATAGCTGAGACCATTGAGAGGCTCAGTACAATGCTCGATGACCTCAGTGGAGCTTCCGAAAGAATGGATCTTAAAATGAACATGGACAAAACCAAGGTCATGGTGAATGCCCATGTAATACCCACTCCTAACAAGATCGTAGACTCTAAACTCGAAGTTGTAGACGATTATTTATTGTCTACCTGGGACAAATGGTCCAGTTGGGTAAGTTTAACTTCGAGAAATAGATGAACCGTCGAATCCGACTCGGCTGAGCTTCGTTCGGGAAGTTGCGTGGTATCTTCTCGTCCAACCTACCGCAATGTCACAAGACAAAAATCTATGAGAAGTGTGTGTTGCCAGTGATCACCTATGGGACTGAGACGTGGTCGCTCACAATGGGCCTTCAGAAAGCTTTAAGTCACCCAAAGGGCAATGGAGAGGGCTATGCTCGGCGTTTTCTTGAGTGATCACGTCAGAAATGAGGATATCCGCAGGAGAACCAAAGTTACCGACATAGGCCGAACAATTGCAAAACTTGTGGCAGTGGGCAGGGCATATTCTTCGCAGAACGGATGGCCGATGGGGCCGAAAAGTTCTGGAATGGCGACCGCGAACCGGAAGACGATACGTTGGAAGGCCTCCCATTAGGTAGACCGTGACCTGGTTAAGGTTGTGGGAGGCGCTGGATGCGAGACGCACGGGATCGGTCAATGTGGCGACGCCTGGAGGAGGTCAATGTCCAGCATGGACGTCTTTCGGCTGAAATGATGATGACGATGAAGACTCAGGCGCGAATCCAGATTCAGGTGACACGCGGCCACCTCCTTCTCCTGATGGATGCGAGAAGAGTGTATCGGACATTCGCATCCATCAAAAGGACGTTCGTAGGGTGCGGTGCAAGCTTGACGTGAACAAAGCTAGTGGCCCTGACGGGATTCCGGCAATAGTTCTCAGAACCACCTCGGATCCGGTATCTCCGGTAGGCCATAGTTGGGCGCTTGAATCTGTCCTTGAAGGCAGTCTCTGAATGGGGCAATGCCAATCTGGTCAGGTTCAATGCTGCTAAGACCCAGGCGTGTCTTTTTTTCTGCTAAAGGAAGCCAATTTCCAAACCCGGCTCCTTCTTACCGAGGTGTGACCGTGCCGATAACTGAACATCTTGAGGTTCTTGGCATTACGTTGACATCGACGCTTAATTTTGGTCCATTCATTGAGGCAAAAGCTCAGCTGACTGCCAAAAATTGGGGATACTCGCGAAGGTGAGACGGTAGTTTACATCAGAACAGTTGCTCAACTTGTGTCAAGCGCAAGTTCGATCATGCATGGAGTACTGCTCTCATCTCTGGGACGGATCTGACAAATACCAGCTGGACGATTGAAAGACGGGCTTATCATCGGCAATGAAGTACTGGTCGAACCTTGAACATCGGTGCCAAGTTGCCAGCCTGTCGATTTTTTATCGGTTACATTTCGGGGAGTGTGCGTTGGAAATACATGAACTAATTCCTCCCAGCCCGTTCCATCATCGGACTACAAGACGTACGGCGATGCGTCATCCGTACATAGTGGACCCATACGCACCAAATGTTTTGGGAATTCTTTTATTATGCGTACAGCAAAGGATTGGAATTCCCTGCGGGAGTCTGTATTGCCTGATAGCTACAACCAGGGAATCATTAGGTCAAGAGTGAATAGGTTTCTTCAAGGCAGCGTGCTTCATCGTCGACCACATCATCGCTTACCATCAGGTGTGATAGTGGTCAAGCGCAAGCCTAACAAAAAAAAAAAATGTTTGATGATTTATATTCTATTTTTACTGCAGGACACAGTCTGCCATACCACATTAAGGGCCTACATACGCTTTAGTGCCGTAAAACGGTAACTTTCTAAAGCATACTCCTCAGTAACGGCTAGGTTAAAAGGTATGCAAAAAATATATATTTATTATTGATCCATGTACATAATTTTGAACACAAGGTTTTTTCGTGTAACTAATAGTTTTGCTTTAAAAAAATAATTAACAACACGATATTTTTTCGCAACTTTTGGAAACTCCTCCAAAACGACTTGGATGTTTAAAAATAATTTTATACAGAAAAATTGATGCCTGGAATTTCTTTTTACCTAACATAGCATATGTAAATCAAATAATATTTTGCAAACAAAACTGTTCAAAAGGAGATTCAATTTTGATATTTTGGCATCGAGCGGGCGCACGGCCAGTACTGCGTTACATTGGGGCGTATATATCACCTTAACAAACAAATGAAAATCATAGTATTACAATAAATTGTATAACGATCATACGTATTCTTTATTACTAAGTTTTTTTTTTGCGATCGATAAAATAAAGTCTGACATAAATGAGTAGAAACTAAATAAGGGCCGCTAGTTTCTTAACAAATGTATATTTTTTGGTGTGAAATATTGCATTTTCGATCTACTTCGATTTTCGATAAACTTTCGATCACTCAGGATAGACATGGTACGACACTATTTTTTTGTAACGATAAAGTGAAAACCACCCAAATGTCAGTTTAGTCCATGAGATTAAAAATCACATTATAGTAAACTTTTTTTTCTTATTAAGACGCGGTTATATCTTAAAATGTCTAATTTCGATGAGATTTATTGTATTTGAAATGATCACGATATATCGAAAATTTATAATCTCGAAAGATTAATTACAAAGTTACTGCAATAATCCAGTGACACTTAGATTATACAAAAATAGCTGTCACTCTGTGAATTTTGATCCAGCGCTCGATGTCACGTTGTTTATACCTATCTTAATTTTCAGTTATAATAACTTAAACTTACTGATAAATAAAGTGTATGTTGAATAACTTATAGGCGTATTTCTAACTATGTAGATATAACAATAATAGTGGGCAGTGGCGACCGCGAACCAGAAGTAGGTCTCCCACTAGGTAGACCGATGACATGGTTATGATTTCCGGAAGCCGCTGGATGAGACGCACCGGATAGGCCTAAGTTCGGCAGTGGACTTCTTTCGGCTGAAATGATGGTGATAATGGATACAAAAGTCAAACAACTCACTTTCTCATGGTTCGGATCATCGGTCACGTGACATTTGAAGTCACACACATGGCCGCACTCGAACCGGTACTCGCAAGGTTTCACGCATTTGTGCTGAAAAATTCAAAGTCTTAAGATCCTGCTATTCTACTGTGAATGTTTAGAAGGATGGATGGAAGTTTGTTACTCTTTCACGAAAAAGTACTGAACGGATTTTGATGAAACTTTACAGTGATATAATTTACCGATGCATCAGAAGTGTTAACACATAGGATACTTTTTACCTCGGTAGTACGTTCCCGTGGGATAATTTTCAACTTTCGTGCGGGCGAAGTCACTGGCAGAAACTGGTACATAAATTGATGCGATAGTCAACAAATACAATAATAAGGTGCTATAAGCAAATCTCAATTGAACATAATATTATTTATGACGCGAAACATGTAATGCGGCGGGGGTCAGCCCGGCTGTAGGCGTGGCGACGCTCTCTCTCTCAACACGCTGAGGTTTCAATGTTTCACATCTGCCGGTCGTGTTTCGACGAGTGATTTTTTTTAAAGCATGATCAGATATTATGATATTGCGATTTTATTTCTGTCTCTTGTCATAGCCCGGATACTGGCATCTAACAAGAGCAATAGAAAATTGAAAGAAAAATGTAGGGGACCTGTCGCACAGTAATTCAAATATTTCCTTAAAACTGTCAAATAACCACCAAAACAATGCTATACCATAAATAATATGTAACTATGGATGTCACCGGATTATTGCAAACACCATTAGTTTATGATAAATAGTCAACAAAAAAACTTTGTGTGTCACTTGATAAGTTTAATAGATTATGTTAAAAACAAGGTTATAGTATCATAGACATGAAATCAGAGTTATAGACACATACAGATTTAAAAAAATATTAATTTGGAGAGCAGGTTTTGAGGTACAAACAAGAGCTTTCACTGGGTCATATTATTTTCCTTCATCGGTATTTTTTGTAAACATCAGTTCCTTTAAAATTTAAAGTATTATTTATTAATTAGTTTGATGACTTATATTCTTTTTTTAGTGCAGCACAAATTCTGCCATACCACATTAGCAATGAAATGTTTAAAACATAGTATTATAATAAAATTGAATAACGTTCATACGTATTTTTCATTATTACGATACATTTTTTTTGCTCCTCCTACCGACCTACATCACTAGGTTTGACAGCTATAGCGTCACAATATGGCGCGGTATCGACGACTTACTTATTAGAAACGTGTAAACTTAACGTAAACTTTTTTTTCTTATTAGGACGCGGTTATACCTTAAACTGTCAAATTTATATGGGATTTATTGTATTTGAAATGATCACGATATATCAAGAATTTATAATCTCGAAAGATTAATTACAAACTTACGATGTCTGCAATAATTCGGTGACACTTAGATTACACGAAAATAGCTGTCACTATGTGAATTTTGATCCAACGCTCTAAGTCATGTTGTTTATACCTATTTTAATTTTCAGTTTTATTAACTAAAACTTACTGATAAATAAAGTATATGTTGAATAACTTATAGGCGTATTTTTAACTATGTAGATATAACAATAATAGTGGGCAGTGACGACCGCGAACCAGAAAGTACTGCGTTGGGAGGTCTCCCACTAGTTAGACCGATGACCTGGTTAAGATTTCCAGAATCAACTGGATGCGAGACGCACAGGGTCGGGCAATGAGCGAGGGGAGGCCTATGTTCTGCAGTGGACGTCTTTCGGATGAAATGAATATGATAATGGATATAAAAGTCAAACAACTCACCTTCTCATGGTTTGGATCATCGGTCACGTGACAGTCGAACTCACACACATGGCCGCACTCAAAGCGATACTCGCAAGGTTTCACGCATTTGTGCTGAAAAAGTCAAAGTCTTAAGATCCTGCTATCCTACTGCGAATGTTTAGAGGAATGAATGGATGTTTGTTACTCTTTTACATAAAAGTACTGAACGGATTTTGATGAAACTTTACAGTGATATAGTTTACCAATGCATTAAAAGTGTTAACACATAGGATACTTTTTACCTCGGGAGTATGTTCCCTTGGGATAATTTTTAACTTTCGTGCATTCGAAGCCGCTGGCAAAAACTAGTATATAAATTGATGCGATAGTCAACAAATACAATAATAAGGTGTTATAAGCAAATCTCAATTGAACATAATATTATTTATGATGCGAAAAATGTAATGCGGCGGTGGTCAGACCGGCTGTAGGCATGGCGACGCTCTCTCTCTCAACGCGCTGAGGCATATTATATGTTTAAGTATGATAGACATGAAATCAGAGTTATAGACACTTACAGATTTTTTTTTAAATGAATTTGAAGAGAAGGTTTGAGGTACAAACAAGAGCTTTATTAACTGGGTTTTATTCTTTCAGTCATCGTTATTTTTGTAAAGATCAGTTCTTTTGAAATCTTAAGTTTCATTTATTAATTAGTTTGATGATTTACATTATATTTTTTTTTAGTGCAGGACACATTCTGCCATACCACATTAGCATACAAGTGTTTAAAACATTGTATTATAATACAATTGGATAACGTTCATAAGTATTCTTTATTAAAACGAAAAAAAAAGGTTGTGCTCCCCCTACCTAAATCACTATATTTGACAGCTATGGCGTAACATTCTGGCACGGCATCGGGAACATACTTAATAAAAACGTGTAGTAAACTTTTTTTTTTTAATACTCGGTTATACCTTAAACTGTCTAATTTTGATAGGATTTATTGTGTTTGAAATGATCGCGATATATCGAGAATTTATAATCTCGAAAAATTATTTGATGTTTGCAATAATTCGGATTATACAAAAATAGCCGTCTCTCTGTGGATTTTGATCCAGCGCTCGAAGTCACGTTGTTTACACCTATTTTATTTAATTTTCAGTTTAAATAACTTAAACTTACTGATAAATAAAGTGAATGTTAAATAACTTATAGGCGTATTTCTAACTTTTTAGATATAACAATAAAAGTGGGCAGTGGCGACCGCGAACCAGAAGGTGCTGCGTTGGGAGGTCTCCCACTAGGTAGGTAGACCGATGACCTGGTTAAGGTTGCCGGAATCCGCTGGATGCGAGACGCACAGGGTCGGGCAATGAGCGAGGGGAGGCCTATGTTCTGCAGTGGACGTCTTTCGGATGAAATGAATATGATAATGGATATAAAAGTCAAACAACTCACCTTCTCATGGTTTGGATCATCGGTCACGTGACAGTCGAACTCACACACATGGCCGCACTCAAAGCGATACTCGCAAGGTTTCACGCATTTGTGCTGAAAAAGTCAAAGTCTTAAGATCCTGCTATCCTACTGCGAATGTTTAGGTGGATGGATGAATGTTTGTTACTCTTTCACGAAAAAGTACTGAACGGATTTTGATGTAACTTTACAGTGACATAGTTTACCACTGCATCAGAAGTGTTAACACGTAGGATACTTTTTATCTCGGGAGTATATTCCCTTGGGATGGTTTTCAACTTTCGTGCGGTCGAAGCCGCTGGCAGAAATTAGTACACACAGCAAATCAGATAGGTTTGCAGGGCATACCAACATAGATGTTAGTGTGCGTAAAATAAACGGGTGAATTACTGCTATTAATATTATTGTTTGCTTTACAATAATCCGTTGCCCACACGCACACTTGCAATTTCTTGTCTCTTTAATGTTGCGGGGAATATGAAGCATAAATTTCGCCTCCGTGGCGCATAAGTCGAGCGTGCGGTATATAAAATCTTACGTCCTAGCGCCCGCCGTAAGATCGAATCCGACTGCCGAAGGCTAATGTTCTTATATATTTTACATTTATTTATTCAATTCATTGCTAAACTATTAGCAAGTCTTCTTTTAAATTTGAGTTGGAATATATTAATTGTCTACCCTCTAAAAATGAAAAATCATGTATAAGTTAGTAGTTGTTCATCGTCACACATTTACTTCGTGCATGATAACTGCGCTGTGCATCGCGCGCAACTTGTGCAAAGTTGGTTACACGTCCAAGAAAATTTTACTGTGATTGACTGGCTATCAAAAAGTCGTGCACCAATCGGCTATTTGTAAAAATATCAGGGGTTGATTAAATTTGTTTTATGTGAGTGATGTTATTGTTAGAGATATTATAATAATTAAGGATACCTGTATCTTAAAATCTTATTTACTAAAATGTTTATTCATATCACTAATAAATAAATAATTATCCACTTGAGTATAAAAATTACCTTAATTCTTGTCGGATTTAGAATATCTTTTCATGTACAAAACTTTATAATTTGTAATTATAATTTAAAAAAAACCTAGTCAGTAAATATTGTTGGTATTATAATAAAAAATATTAAATTTTTACTTAAATATATTTTTTATCTTCTTCTTATTATCAGGGAAATTGCAAATTAAATGACGAAAGTAAAAAAAAAATGTTTTTAATAATGCAAAAAGTTATCGCGTTGGTGAGATTAAATTCTAAGACCTTTGATTTACCAAATGATTGCATCAAGAATCATGGGACCAGTTAGTTACATAGTTAAATTTATGCTTCATATTCTTTTCTTCATATATATTGTAAAGCAAACATTAATAAATAGACGAAGTAATACACCCGTTGATTTTAATAGAATAGAATATTTATTTGCTAGAAACATGGTGTTTACAGAGGTGTTCATTTCATAAAATTGCATAGTGCTACATGTCTCACCGTTTTAACGGCACGCAAAATCAATTCCAATTTAATGAAATTCTTACATAAATTTTCAATTACATTACATCATTAATATTACAATTTAAATATAATTTCAATCGTTATATATATATATATTACACACTTTAATTTTTACCATATCATTAAATAAAACATTACATTCAACATATTATCATTTAACTTAAACAATCACTTAAGCCTGTATTTTGATTCCAGATCAAGGAAAAAAAAAAATACAGGGACATTTTACAAAAAAATCGTTAATTGAATAAAAACATTCCTGCAACAACCATTGCCGCAGTGCCGAACAAAAATTTTTGAAGGGTAATTGGGTAATTAACTTTGGCAAAGCATTATAAATTAGGGGAGCCATGTAGATACAACTCTTCCGGAAGAGTTGCAACTTAGGAACAGGTATCTCAAAATCCAAATGTACAGCTTTCCTCTTATTTGTATTATCCCTTCGTTCAAATAATGCAAGATTGGATCTCAGAAACTTGGCAATTTCAAAGATATATATGCAGGGTACAGTCAAAAGGTTATGTCGCTTAAATATAGGCCTACACGAATCAGACCATTCCATGTTAAAAATTGCGCGAATACATTTTTTTTGAGCAATGAAAATTCGATCTATTTCTGAGGAGTTTCCCCATACAACTATGCCGTAGCGAATAACTGAACAGACATAGGCATGATACACCATTATGGATGTTTCTCTCGACGTTACATTTTTGACCTTTCTTAGCGCAAAAACAAATTGGTTGATTTTCTTGCAGAGTATCTTGATATGATTCTTCCATGTTAAGTGCTCATCAAGTGTTACGCCTAGAAACTTTGTGTTATGTACCTGCTTTACGCTTATATTATTATACGCAACATGAAGATGGATAGGTTTACTTTTCCATGTTTTAAAATGGAGTACGTTCGTTTTAGCAATATTCAACTTTAGTTTGTTAATATCTAACCATTTTATAATATCATTCAATGTTTGATTAATTTCATCGTCATAGTTTTGTTGATCTTTACATTTAATAATAATTGTGGTGTCACCAGCAAACAGAACACATTGGTGTTCTATTGATTTAGGTAAGTCGTTTATATAGAGAAGGAACAACAACGGCCCCAGAATGCTTCCCTGAGGGACACCGCAATGATTAATTCTTGGTTTGGATTCGAAATTATCCATATTATTTGTCACATGGTTCAACTTTGCTATTCTTGTTATTTGCTTCCTGTCACGTAAATACGATTGAAACCATTTCAAAGCCGGACCCCTTATTCCATATCTTTCCATTTTATCCAATAGCCTAACATGATCAACGAGGTCAAAGGCCTTGCTTAAATCTAAAAATAAAGCACAGGAAGGGATTTTTTTATTGATATTATTCATAATTTGTTTAATTAAAGTATAAATTGCTAAGGTAGTGGATTTATTTTGTCTAAATCCATATTGTTGACTAATTAGAATATTATATTTATCTAGGAACCCTAACAACCGCCTGTACATTACTCTTTCAAAAACTTTAGAAAGTATGGGAGTTAGTGCTATAGGTCTATAGTTGTCAACGTTAGATTTAGAGCCCTTTTTATTTAATGGCTTAATTAAGGAAAGTTTCAACTGTCAGGAAAACAGTCCTGTTCCAAGGATAGATTAATAGTATATGCCAAGGGCGATGATATATATTTTGATATATTTTTAAGAAGTTTGGTTGTGATATTATCGTAGCCTGCCGATTTAGTATTTCTTAATGACTTTATGATAGTTTCAATTTCAGAAGCATTTGTAGATTCTAAAAATATACTATTATCATGAATTTCTATATTTTGCTTGTCATTATTATCATTATTAATGTACGAGCAAACCCGTACATTTTGTATTGTTAAGTAATAATGCTGACGCTTGCACTCACGATGCGGTGCATCGCGTTCATTTATAAACTAATTACTTCAGTGCCAATAAATCCGTGTAATAGTAAACATCGTTTTACTTAATCAATTCCCTAACCTGGGTCGCGGCGCGGTACTCATAACATTAACTAACTAAGGTGTAAGGTGAACATTGTACATCTTTATGGTCCTTCGAGCCAACGAGCGGGATCATTAACGCGAATAATCAGTGGACATTGAGTCAATTCGTGTGAGTGGTTCCATATCAGCAGCAGCTGTGGAGTTGCAGTTCAGGGAGTAAACAGCAGCCTTGAGCGCAATCAACATACCCACCATACAGCAGAATCAAAGTAAGATCTTTCCTTTTTATTGCTTGACCTAACAATATGAGCCAAACAATGGAGGATCTTCTGGCCAACCAGAAACGAATCATGGTGGCCATGAACCAACTTTTATCAAACTTTAAGAAAGATGGTCAGGAACGCAAAACTCCTGACTACATCAAACGTAAATTGGAAACTTTAGACTCCTACTGGCAGGAGTTTCAATCTAATCACGATCAGTTAAACCCATTTGGCAACAAATCAATTGAGTATTTTGCATTGAATCACTATCAACAAACTCAGGGTATCTATCTTTCAACGCGTGAATTTATCAAAAGTGTAGGAACTCCGTCTATTTTAAAACCCGCAACATCATTAGCCGGCACGATCAGGGCCGGCGTGGACGAGACCCTTAAGAACAGGAATCCCGATGACAGCGAGGCTACGACCTTTCTTGAAACGCCCAAATTCAAGTCTCAGGGCACCAACAGCAAGTTGGACGAATTACTGAAGAAGCAGACCATCAATTTTAAGGCTTTCTATCGAACTGTGGCGAACATCAACATCGATGCCATAACTGAGAAATGGGAGTTTCAAGATACGTTGAAAACATTGGAAGCGAGGTGGTCGGCCATTGACACGCTTCACTGGGAGTTGGAAGGTGAACTCGACGGGCAAAATGATTCGTATGAGGACAAGTTTACCTCGTATGAAATGACGTACAACAACATGAAGAAGTCTCTGAACAGTAAATTGTGGTCTGTATCACACCGAGAACATTCTACACCAAAGATGGAAGTGCCTACGTTTAATGGCCATTATCAACACTGGGTATCCTTTAAAGACTTATTCACGGAGGCTATCCACAACAATCCGTCGCTCTCTCAAGCTCAAAAGATGCAGTACCTTAAAGCTAAACTGAAAGGGGAAGCCGAAGGTTTAATACACCATCTTCAGATCAGCTCTGAAAACTATTCAACGTGTTGGGAAATCCTTAATCATAGGTATAACAACAAACTGCTTATATTCACCTCACATATGAATACTCTAACCAACCTTCCGGTCATGCAACAACCTTCAGTCTTTCATGTGAAACGCATCCACGATATAACTATCGAATGTGTCAACGCTATAAAGAACATGGGAGCAGACGTAAGCACATGGGACCCCATAATTTGCTATTTGATGTCGAATAAATTAGATGCTAACACGCATTCCGAATACATCGCATCTCTTAAGCAACCTCGTGAACTGCCCATTTTATCAGACTTTTTGGACTTCCTGGAAGCCAAGTTCACGAGTATGGAGTCATCGCGGCGTAAACAAGATCAGAAATCTCCAAATTCCAACGCAAAATTAGCTAAAGATAACAATTTTAACAACAAAAATATCAATCGTTATTCGAAACAATCCTATTCGAGCAACAAAAACGTGTCGAAATCGAACGGAAAATTTCACAAAACACGAACTTGCCCATTATGCGGAAAAGGTCATGGATTATTCCATTGTGAACAATATATTGGATTGTCCCCAATCGACAAAAAACAATTTGTCGTTGACAACAAGCTATGCGAAAATTGTCTTTTTAGTCATAATGGCAAGGCATGCATTTCAACAAAACGGTGCCATGAGTGCGACGGAAGTCATAACACGATACTTCACGATGCGTTTGCGCAATCCGCAAACGCATTGCCTAACCAAGCAATACCTAAAGCTGGAAATGCACGTACTTTGCCTGAGCAAACTCAGCAACTTAGCACTCACATGGCTCAACAACGTGATTTACCGGAAACATTATTGTCCACAGCCATGATTAAGGTCCAAAAACGTGATGGATCTTATCTTAACATGCGAGCTCTGATTGATCAGGGTTCCCAAACTTCACTCATTACCGAAAATGCCGCACAACAATTGGGACTGTCCCGTCAAAGATGCAAGGGCGTAATAACCGGTATAGGAGTCAGGGATAATGCCTGTAAGGGAGTTATAAACATTAACTGCTCATCAAGAAGAGAATCTTACTCTTTTAACACAGATGTTTTTATCATGAAAACTTTAACAAAAAATCTGCCAACTTATACCTTTGCTAAGCCCACGTGGTCTTATTTAGAAAACATAGAACTTGCAGATCCTGACTTTTACGTCAGTCGTCCGATAGATATTTTATTTGGCGCTGACATATATTCAAACATCATTATGGAGGGTATCTGCAGAGTTGAACAAACAACACCCATTGCTCAACAGACTCGGCTTGGGTGGATTCTGTGCGGTAACGTAAACATACTGCAATGCAATGTCGTACAGTTTGATATTGACCAGTTGCAAAAATTTTGGGAAACGGAGGAAATTGCAGAGTCTACTTCGCTTTCATCAGATGATCAAGAGTGTATGCAATTTTACAGCTCAACAACAAACCGATTGCTAGATGGAAGATATGTAGTGAGGCTCCCGCTGAAAACAAATTTAGAAGAACAATTGGGTAACTCAAAATCAAAGGCCATAGCACAATTTAGTCAGTTGGAACGTAAATTAATTAAAAAAGAAAACATCGCAAAAGAGTATAAAACATTCATACACGAGTACCTAGCGTTAGGACATATGAAACCAGCTATTTGTAACTCGAAACTCGAATGTTTCCTGCCGCATCATTGTGTGCTACGTGATGACTCTACAACTACGTCACTTCGAGTCGTTTTTAACGCCTCATCAAAAACATCAAGTGGCCAAAGTTTAAATGATTTGATGCAAAGGGGCCCAAATCTGCAACGGGACCTTCAGTCATTAATACTTAAATGGAGGCAGTATCAATTTGCCTTCACCGCGGACATCGAAAAGATGTTCCGCCAAATTTTGGTCCATAAGAAAGATCAGAGCCTGCAAAAAATAGTTTGGAGAGATAGTCCCCGAGATAAACTACAAGAATATCAGCTGACCACGGTCACGTATGGGACTAAAGCGGCTCCTTTCCTCGCAATGATGACGTTAAAACAGATGGCGAACGATGAACGCTCCGAATATCAAGAAGCATCTAAAGTCCTCGAAGAGTCGTTCTACATGGATGACCTTCTCCATGGTACTCACAGCGTATCAGCAGCACGCCAACTTCAACAAGATTTAATTGAACTGCTGAAACGCGGGGGATTCAATTTAAGAAAATGGGCTTCTAATGATCCGCATTTACTGCACGATGAAGTCCCATGCCAACAACAAAGCAAAAGCTTTCGACAGCCGGAGTCTACTAAAACATTAGGACTACGCTGGAATCCTATCAAGGATAACTTTACATTTGAGCCAAAAATTGATTCAACAATCAACAAGGTTACAAAAAGATCTGTGCTATCCGATATCTCCAAGTTCTTTGACCCTTTGGGGTGGCTCACACCTACAACAACAAAACTCAAAATTTTATTTCAACGAATTTGGACTTCACAAATTCAGTGGGATGAGCAGATACCTGAGGAAATTTTTGAAGAATGGAATAAACTTAAGGCGGATATCGATCAAATAAGTCAAGCTCAAATACCAAGATGGTTGGGCACAAAACCCGAGCGAAGAGTCGAGTTACATGGTTTCTGTGACTCGTCAACAAAAGCATACGCATGCGTTATTTACTGTAAAGTTTATAACGAACAAACAAGCATCATCTTGGTGGCCGGAAAATCAAAAATAATCCCGGCTAACAAAAACATATCGTTGCCACGATTGGAGCTTTGCGGCGCTCATTTATTAGCAAAACTCATGGCTAAGGTCAAGGCTTCTTTAACTGACTACAACATTGTTATTTATGGCTGGATTGACTCCACAGCAGTACTGGGGTGGCTGCAAGGAGATCCAGGTCGTTGGCAAACCTTTGTTGCCAACAGAACACGATTTATAACTGAAATCATGCCTTCTACCTGCTGGCGGTATGTCAAATCTGCCGAAAATCCTGCAGACTGCGCAAGTAGAGGCTTATCGATGTCGCAATTGATTCAACATCCTTTATGGTGGCAGGGACCATCTTGGCTACAAACATTTAAAGCTGATGAAAGAATTGAAGAAATAATCTATACAACAACATTGGAAACAAAATTACAGAAGCAAGCAAACACTGTCACGAAACAAACAGATGACGAAAGTATAATCATGAGCTTATTAAAAAGTCACAGTTCTTTTACCAAAGTTGTACACATTTTAGCTTGGGTGTATAGATTTTTAACAAACAAGCAAAGCAATAAGGAAACTTCCTATCTTACGTTAGAAGAGATAAGAGAAGCAAAAATGAAGATCATAAAGCAAGTACAGCAGCAGGAATTTGTAGAAGAAATCAAAAGCTTAAAAGAGAAAGGAAAGCTTAGCAACAAAAGCAGAATACTAAATCTAAATCCATTTCTGGATAACATTGGGCTTCTCCGTGTCGGGGGAAGGCTAAGACATGCTCATATTCATGCAGACATGCAACATCCTTTAATTATTCCACAGCGAGGACGTTTAACAGAGCTTCTAATAGAACATGCACACAAGCTAACTTTCCATGGCGGAGCCCGCTTGACATCGGGATTTATCCGACAAAAGTATTGGATTATAGGCGGAAATGAAGCAACGAAAAGGCAAATACGCTTATGCGTTAAATGTAAAAAGCTAAGTCCTAACAAACATAACCAAATTATGGGTGACTTACCTGCAGCGAGAAGCAATCCATCTCGTCCGTTTGACCACACTGGAATAGATTTTACCGGGCACCTACTCCTTAAAGCCAACAAAGGCCGTGGCATAAAAACCACTAAAGGATATGTGTCTGTTTTCGTCTGCATGTCTACAAAAGCAGTACATCTAGAGCTAGTCTCCGATCTTAGCACCTCATCGTTCATCGCAGCTTTACGAAGAATGGCAGCACGTAGAGGTACGCCGAGTCACATTTATAGTGACAATGGACGAAACTTTGTCGGAGCTAACAAGCAAATTCAACAAGAATACCAAGAAATGCAACACATATTTAACAACGAATTTTTGGCTGAAGTAACAGACATGGAAATCAACTGGCATTTTAATGCACCAATCTGGCCTTCCGCAGGCGGTCTTTGGGAGTCCGCAGTCAAAAGTTTCAAACATCACTTTAGAAGAGTTGTCGGAGAGCAAAAGTTAACTTACGAAGAGTTGTCAACAGTCCTCACGCAAATCGAAGCATGCCTCAATTCTAGGCCTCTATGTCCCCTCACTGAAGATCCGGAGGACTTAGACTACTTAACTCCATCTCACTTTTTGACTGGCGGTTCAGCACTTACCCTAGTTGAAACAGAAAGGGACTTGAGGACTAGGTGGCAGTTAACTCAGAAAATTTTCGCTGACATCTGGAAAAGATGGCGATCTGAGTATCTAACACAACTAACAACAAGAAGCAAGTGGCGACAGTCTCGTGAAAACATAAACCTAAACGACGTAGTCCTCTTGCACGATGACAACTTACCACCAGGAAAATGGTCTATGGGTAGGATCGTCGATCTACATCCCGGAGCAGATGGATTCGTTCGCGTTGTCAGCTTAAAAACGAAGAACGGAACTCTTAAAAGACCAATTACCAAAATATCAAAGTTACCTGTAAAACAAAATCAATCAGACTCGTCTGAAAACGTCCAGGAAGAGCTGAAGCCAAACAGCGAAAAAACACAACCTCAAAGGAAATCGAAGAGAGTTAGCGTAACAACATTATTTATATCTTTATTATATTTTATGACAATCGTAACAGGAGGACACTGCGATTTCCAAACAACAAAATTTAGACCTAACCAAGGCCTTTATTTCGATAAATTAACTAACATGCAGATTATACGGGACGAGTGGAAGCTCATTATCTACTACGATATGCAACCTTATTGGGAGGGCATAACAGCTCTCAACAAATACACGAAGTCCCTAGAACAATCATGCAAAACAATACGTAACATTATGAACTGTGATATCATATTATTACAGTTAATTCAAGGCTTCGGTGAACTTGAGTACTACAACCAGATGTTGCTCGGTCAGCACTCAAACGTGCAGCGCGCTAGACAGCGGCGCGGTCTTATCGACGGTGTCGGATATCTCGCGAATAGCCTCTTCGGGGTATTAGATACGAGATTCGCCGATCAGTATCGCAAGGACATAACGTTATTACGCGACAACCAACGTCATATTGCCTCCTACTGGAAAAACCAAACATCGATTATAGAAGTTGAATATAACCTCCTCAAACGAACAGAGCAAACCATGAACAAACAACATAAAATGGTTTCCCAACATATATTTTCCATTGAAAAAGCGCTAAACCAACTTCAATCCGAAACACGAAACATGTCTATCGTAAATGAGCTGACTGTCGGAGCTATTATCGGGAGCAACATGCTACATAACTTGAAGTCATTACAAAGCACCTTACTGGACACTATCACTGACATCTATCACGGTCAGTTTAATCCACATCTTTTAACTCCCGTTCAATTGCAAGATCAGCTGAGTACCATCGCTAGTCAGCTCCCTAAGGACGTGACATTGCCTGTAGACAATGTGCAGATGGATTTAAGGAAAATATATAAGCTTCTTAAAGTAAAGGCCAGAATGCTGGCAGAATACCTTATCTTTGAAATTAGGCTTCCTCTTATCAGTAGAGACTCCTTTGAGATATTCAAAATATTTTCCATTCCTCAAGTCAAGGGAACAGACATGGTTAACATCCAACCAATATCAGATTATGTGGCTATAAACTTAAAGAAGGATACCTACTTAACTATGACAGAGAAAACATTAACATCATGTCTCATATCAGAGGCATATCTGTGTCATATTCAGAGACCTATTTATCATCTAAATGGAGATAAAGATTTCTGTCAGACCGAAGAGCTTGAGTGCGAGACAAAGATCTCTCCTTGCAAAAACAGCTGGTTTGAAAGTAACACAATTAACAACTACATCTATTTTTGTTGCGATCAATGCTCTTTACGTATAATGTGCGAGGATCAAGTTGCCAGTCATCAGCTGACCGGTGCGGGTCTTGTCGCTATAGACAATGGGTGTATTATTAAAACGCAAGCATTTACTTTAATTGCACACAGACAACAGTCTAGCGAACTGAACATTAAACCTGATGTTTATACGCCACTGATACCGCCGATAAATCACATTATCAACATTACGATCCCGCATATGATAACTTTGAATGATTCTGAAACTGACCAGAATCAAATAGATTTAACAGAGCTTGGCCAGAAAATTAAGATCATGAAAGAAAATGCTGCTATAGCTGAAAGCATGTCTGTCCATGATATACACCACTACACGCTGATATACACCATCGTCGGCATCACGGGAGTAGCGGGACTGGTGTACGCGTGGCGTCGCGTGCGCGCCTGGAGAGTGCCGTCCACGCCGGCGCCGACACCAGCGCAGGCCCAGGGTGCGCCTGCGCCTCCTCCTCGCAACAACGACAATCCGTGCGTGATTATAGGTGACCGAGTGTCTTACCACAGTGTTAGTGAGTTAAATGACAACAATCAGAGCAGTGTTTCTAATCTCAATAGTGCGCGAGTGAATAAAGCTACGTCACCTATTTGCGTTCGTTGAGTTAAATGATGCGGCTAGTGACAATAATTAACTTTACCACTTAATCGTTAATTATTTTTGCTTTATATTGTCTCGACATTAAATTTTCTAGAAACATTGTTTTCAAATATGTTGATCTTTGATCTGTTAACATTAATTTTGTAACTTGTTAATTTCTCCTGTAGGGAGTATGTACGAGCAAACCCGTACATTTTGTATTGTTAAGTAATAATGCTGACGCTTGCACTCACGATGCGGTGCATCGCGTTCATTTATAAACTAATTACTTCAGTGCCAATAAATCCGTGTAATAGTAAACATCGTTTTACTTAATCAATTCCCTAACCTGGGTCGCGGCGCGGTACTCATAACATTAACTAACTAAGGTGTAAGGTGAACATTGTACAATTAAAATTAGAGGAATTATTGATGGCAATGTCAATGAAGTGATAATTGAATTTATTAGCGATATCAGATCCGGAGGTAAATGTTATACAATTGTCTTCGATTTTATTGATGCAATCCCTTGACGGTTCGGTGCCCGCATTGCACTTTACAACATTTCATGTAGCTTTGCTTTTGTTTCGCGAATGAGTAATTTACTTATGGTTACATAAAGATTGCAATTTATTCATACAACTTCTTAACAATTTAGAATATGTCTTAAATTGATTTTTATTTTCATTATTTCTATTCAAATAATATTTTTGTCTTAATGATCTCTTAGTATTACAGCTTTTTTTAATTCCTTTTGTTATCCATTTTTGTTTATTCATGTTGTATTTTCTTTTAATTTTTATACATGGAAAACAAAGATTATAGATCAATGTTAAAATATCATGAAATTCATAAAAGGCTGCATTAGCATCTGAAATATCATAAATTTCACTAAAACTTAAGCAACTTATGCATTCAATGAACCTAGCAACATTACTTTTATTTAAATCATTAACAGCCACAAAAAAGAAATCAGTTTTATTGTTAATGTGTTCGTCAATTGTAACGATCTGAGCTGTATTATGATCAGACAGGAAACAATTGTATGTTTCACCTATTGCTTTTGTTACATTACCAATTATATTGTCTATACAGTTCTTAAGCCTAGTCGGCTTATGTATATAGTAATGCATTCCATAATTAAGTAATAATTCTTTAAATTTAGTACTGTTTTTATCACTTATTAATAAATCTATATTAAAATCACCACATATTAGAATTTTGTATTTTTTATATTGTAGTTTATGTAATGTTTTATTGAAATTCTGAAAAAATATATTTACATCAGAATTTGGTGTTCTATATATACAAACGACAATTAATTTGATTTGTTCAATTTCTACACGCATATTTCAAAATGTTTCTCCATTGCAAGATCCTTTAGAAAACTCAGTTCAGTACTAACATAACCCTTTTGACACAATATACATGTGCCTCTGCGCTTTTGTTCTTGGCGTGAGTAAATGGCCCCAAAATTGAAATTATTTATATTTAAGTATTTTTCATCACCCTTTTTAATAAAATGTTCGCTGAGACATACTACTGCAACATTTTTCTTTAATTCTTGTAACTCATCTAAAACTATCTCAATTTCCTGAATTTTATTTAGGGCACCGTCAATGTTTTGGTGAACTATTTCAAAAGAATGTTTAGAAACGAAAAAAAAACTTCTTATTTAATGCCATGATTTTTGGATCCATTTGTGAAGTTTTTTGGAGAATTGGAAAATAAAAGGGGATTGTACCCTCAATGATTCGAGGTTATTATTTCGACAAGTTGAGTTGTGAACCTTTTTAGAATTTATTAGTTGATTCTTAAAATAGTATGGTATTGTGCCCCTTTTTAGTTCTTCCTTTTTATTTGAATTATAAACTTTTTGTCTATCATGTGTACCCTTCTCAACGGCCGTACCCTTATTTTTATGGTTGTTAAAGGAAAGGAATTTACTGTTATAATGTTTAACATTGATTTGATATATTATTTGTTGCAAAACATCCTCTGTTCCTGCTTCTATAAATGTACAATTTTTGTAATTTTGGGTAAGTAGCTTTAACTGGTCATTCAATTTTCGTTCGTTAAGAATCCGATTATAAAGTACATTGTCTATAAATACATTGCAATTTTTTAGGAAATTTAATGCTATTGACATTTCAGACATAAATTCCGTCGGATTATAGTCATTACTACCTGTCATTATAATAACACTATCGGTTTTAGACAAGGATTTTGCCATGTTGCAACAATCAGATAACACATACTTAGTTGTTGCATTTGGTTTTGTGACCGATTGTATATTAAATTCCTTACATATTAGTTTATTATTACTTTTGATTAACATCTGAACTATACCTTTGCCTTGATTGTCTGACAATATTAATATTTTGCCAGCTTTACAATATGTTTCTTTCGTTTTTCCTGGGTAGACACTGTTAGAGATTTTTTTAATATTGCTGCATTGTTGATCAAAATTGCAGCTATCTGCGGTATTTGAATGTTCCACCATATTTTGTGAACCCATTTTATAGCTGCTAATATTGTGCACCAAATTAAAGCTGTCCACGTTTTCACCTTTATTTTTTGAATGGTCAAAATCGGGTTTTAAATTCATATCATATTTTCGGGATTCAATAGATAAATTTACATGAGTAGAAGATTTAGTGAGAGTGTGAAATTCCAAGTTTAGATTTAGTTTTCTTGTCGAATAATTATTTCTTTTTGCGTTGCTATATGATTTATCAATTTTTCTCACGCTTTGGCTAATCTCCATAAGTCGCTCATTTTCCTGTCTTTCTTTCTGTAATTGTTCTTTCAGTGAGATGTTCTCTAAATTTAAACTTTCAATCTCCGCATGTGCACTTAATAATTGCTTCCTTAGGGTTTTAATAAAATTTTGCAAATCCAGCACTTCGTCACTCTTAACATGAGTAGATAAGTCCATCATGCTCTTAATACTTAAATTCGAAGATGAGGAGGTATCCAATAACTCAATAGATGCGTCAGAGTTCTCACTCTCATTAGACGGTTTCTACGGGGGTTTCTGATAGTGATGTTGTTATCTTTAAGTTCCATTATATGTTAGTTTACACAATTATCCGATAACTTAAAATCTGGTTAAATTGTTGCACTTTGGTATGTTATGCAAAAGATTTAAATTGTGTTATACTGGAACGCACCCGTTAAGAAATGACGGAGTTCTCGTTTATAGATGGCGCTATAATACGTCAGGCTAAAAGCTAAAGAATTTCAACACGGAACAAGCACACAAACATCTATGTTGGTGTGCCCTGCAAACCTATCTGATTTGCTTTGTGTATATAAATTGATGCGATAGTCAACAAATACAATAATAAGTTGCTATAAGCAAATCTCAATTGAACATAATATTATTTATGATGCGAAACATGTAATGCGGCGGGGTTCAGACCGGCTGTAGTCGTGGCGACACTCTCTCTATCAACGCGCTGAGGTTTCAATGTTTCACATCTGCCGGTCGTGTTGCAAGGAATGATAATTTTTTCAAGCATGTTTAGATATCTATCTTGAACCAGTTGATAATTTTGAGGTTTATAAAATAACAATGGAGTTATGAAATACGAATTCAGCAGGGTGTGATGGTATTGAAACTCGAATATTAAAAGATAATATAGTTGCTATACAAAAGCGGAACCTTTCCTGATGCTCTAAATTCTCTGTCGTAAAACCACTACATAAAAAGAGTTCGAAAACAGTGGCGGAGAATAAGAGACCGATTACTTTGGTACCGCTTCTCTCCAAGATATTTGAGAAAGTAATGTGTGTGCAGCTAGGCTTATTTTTTTTTTTAAATAAAAATGAAGTAATAATTAAACAGCAAAACAGTTTTATTAGAAGTAAATCCGCTGTATTGGCATGTTTTAAATTAATAACTGAAATTCTCAGTTCAATAGACAAAACAGAAATTCCTATAGTTGTAGTTCTATATATGACCAAAGCATTCGATATGGTATGCCATGTATATTAAATAAATTAGAACAGTACGGTATAAGAGGCCCTGCCTACAATTGGATTCAAAGTTTTCTAATGGGTCGAAAACAGTGCACAGAGATTGTAAAAATGCAGCTAGAGACTAACACTCAGGTTACCTATAGGTCCCCATACTTAATTAATCACTATGACGTACCACAAGGGACTGTGCTAGCCCCGATATTGTTTTTAGCATATGTAAACGAATTGCCAGTATCGATTTCACCGGATTATTGTGAACACCGTAAGTTTATAATAAATCGTGTGAGATCGTACTATGCGTTTCAAATAAGAACCACGTCCACGTCAATGACCTCAAACTGTCAAATGTCATTTGATAAGTACGATATGCATAGAAAGCTTATGCGCGTAGTAATAATGTTTTTAATTTTATTATTACGTTTTTAATTTTTTCACTTTGTATTACAATAGTCAACCAAAATAAAACTTTGTGTGTCACTTGATAAGTTTAATTTATTATGTTAAAAACAAGGTTAAGTATCATAGACATGATATCAGAGTTATAGACACATACAGATTTTCTTAAATATGTATTTGAAGAGGAGGTTTGAGGTACAAACAAGAGCTTTCAGTGGGTTATATTTTTTCTTTCATCGTTATTTTTGTAAACATCAGTTCTTTTAAAATTTAAAGTATTATTTATTAATTAGTTTGATGATTTATATTCTATTTTTAGTGCAGGACACATTCTGCCATACCACATTAGCATACAAATGTTTAAAACATAAGATTACAATAATATAATCTCGAAAGATTAATTATAAACTTACGATGTCTGAAATAATTCGGTGACACTTCGATTATACAAATATAGCTGTCACTCTGTGAATTTTGATCCAGAGCTCGAAGTCACGTTGTTTACACCTATTTTAACTACTTAGGTATATTTATTTTATTAAATGTTTATATTTTAACTAGGTTTGTCAGCTATGGCGTAACATTATGGCGCGACATCGGGGACTTAATTATCAGAAACCTCTAGTAATTTTTTTTTTCTTATTAAGAAACGGTTATGCATTAAATTGTCTAATTTCTATGGGATTTCTTGCATTTGAAATAATCACGATACATCGAGGATTTATAATCTCGAAAGATTAATTACAAACTTACGATGTCTGATGTTATTGTTTTGGTTTTGATTGATTTCTCCAATGCCTTTTATGCCGTCTGTCATGATATTCTCCTTTATATCCTTTGTCATCTTATGGTTTCTTCCGAAGCCCTGTAATGGTTCTCTTCCTATCTTCGGGGACGTCAGCAGTCGGTTCGCGTTGACGAGAGTACATCGAGTTGGTGTGACCTAGCTGCTGGTGTCCCGCAAGGCGGTATTCTTTCTCTATTGTTATTCTCAATCTTCATAAATTTTATAACTCACTGTCTTCGGTGTTCGTATCATCTTTATGCCGATGACCTTCAACTGTATGCATCTGCGCGGGTGGAGGGTTTGTCGGACGCTATAGGCGATGTGAACCGGGACTTAGTCGCTGTCAAGAACTGGTCTGATAAATTTGGGGTGTCTGTAAACGCCTCAAAATGTCAGGCCATTGTGACCGGGAGCTCTCGCATGATGGGTCGGGTGGGGATTAGCTCTCTTATTCCTATTATTTTTAATGGTACCGTTATCCCCATCAGCCCAAAGATCAGCAAAGATCTCGGTCTACATCTTGACTCGACGCTGGGCTGGCAAAGTCAGGTTTCAAGTATCAGTCAAAGATTCAACGGGACCTTGCGTTGCCTGTATCGTCTGAGAAACTTTCTGCCTGCAAAAACGAAGGCTATGCTTGTGTAGACTTTAATCTTCCCTATAATTGACTATGGTGACGTGTGCTACTTTGACCTGAACGCGGAATTCCAGGATAAGCTTGATAGGCTCCTAAACAACTGCATCAGGTTCATATTCAACCTGAGGAAATATGACCATGTGTCGAGCTGTAGATCTCAGCTCAAATGGATGCCCATTCGGCAGAGGCGAAATTTACGCGCTTTGACCACGCTCTTCTCTCTACTCAATTCTCCTACCCCTCCTTCTTCTCTCATCTCGAATCTGCGTTCGTCTAACAATCTTCTCTTGCTTTGTCCTTCTCATACTTCTGAGTTTATTCATTCTTCCTTTCATATTCAGTCCATTCTTCTTTGGAATGCGATTCCTCTCGATATCAGGACGGCCACCAGTCAATATGCATTTAAGCGGAAGCTCCGACATTATTTTCTACACCATTAGCAGAGTTGTCTCAATCACCTTTCTATTAATATATTTAAAGGTATTTATTATAGTAAATATATATGTATGTTTATTTTAACTACAATATATATATTGTTATTCAATTTAACTTCTAAATTTTTATGCACCTGCCATGTTATCTCTCCACCACCCTTGGTTGACTGGTAGAGAATGCCTCAGGCATTAAGTCCGCCTATGTATTTGTATGTTGCATGAAGTTTTAAATAAATAAATAAATAGTCCGGTGACACTTAGATTATACAAAAATAGCTGACACTCTGTGAATTTTGATCCTGTCACGTTGTTTACACCTATTTTAATTTTCAGTTTTAATAAATAATACTTACTGATAATTAAAGTGTATGTTGAATAACTTATAGACTTATTTCTAACTATGTAGATATAACAATAATAGTGGGTAGTGGCGACCGCGAACCAGAAGGTGCTGCGTTGGGATGTCTCCCACTAGGTAGACCGATGACCCGGTTAAGATTTCCGGAATCCGCTGGATGCGAGACGCACAGGATCGGTCAATGAGCGACGCTTGGGGTAGGCCTATGTTCGGCAGTGGACATCTTTCGACTGAAATGATGATGATAATGGATATAAAATTTAAACAACTCACTTTCTCATGGTTCGGATCATCGGTCACGTGACAGTCGAACTCACACACATGGCCGCACTCTAAGCTATACTCGCAAGGTTTCACGCATTTGTGCTGAAAAAATCAAAGTTTTAAGATCTGAAACTTTACAGTGATATATTTTACCAATGCACCAGAAGTGTTAACACATAGGATACTTATTATCTCTGGAGTATGTTCCCTTTGGATAATTTTCAACTTTCGTGCGGTCGAAGCCGCTGGCAGAAACTAGTACATAAATTAATGCGATACTCAAAAAATACAATAATAAGGTGCTATAAGAAATCTCAATTGAACATAATGTAATGCGGCGGGGGTCAGACTGGCTGTAGGCGTGGCGACGCTCTCTCTCTTAACGCGCTGAGGTTTAAATTTTTCACATCTGCCGGTCGTGTTGCGACGAGTGATATTTTTTTAAAGGATGTTCAGATATTATGGTATTGCGATTTTATTTCTGTCTCATGTAAGCCCGAGATACTAGAATCTAACAAGAGGAAAGAAAATTGAGGGGACCTGTGGCATATAGAAATTCAAATGATTACTTAAAACTGTCAAATAACCACCAAAACAATGCTATACCAATAATATCTAACTACGGATGTCACCTGATTATTGCAAACACCGTAAGTTTATAATAAATCGTGTGAGATCGTACTATGCGTTTCAAATAAGAAAGTCCACATCAATGACCTAGAACTGTCTACTGTCATTTGATAAGTACGGTAATCATAGAAAGCTTATTCGCATAGTAATAATATTTTTTCACTTGTATTATTACGTTTTAATTGTTTCACTTTGTATTACAATAGTCGACAAAAATAAACTTTGTGTGTCACTTGATAAGTTTAATTTATAATGTTAAAAACAAGGTTAAGTATCATAGACATGAAATCAGAGTTATAGACACATACAGATTTTGTATAATATGAATTTGAAGAGAAGGTTTGAGGTACAAACAAGAGCTTACAGTGGGTTATATTATTTATTAATTATTCTGATGATTTATATTCTATCTTTAGTGCAGAACACATTCTGCCATACCACATTAGCATACAAATGTTTAAAATATAGTATTACAATAAAATTGGATAATGTTTATACATATTCTTTATTATTACGAAAAAAAATGCCCTACCTAAACCACTAGGTTTGAAAGCTATGAAGTAACAATATGGCGCGTCATCGGGGACTTACTTATTAAAAACGTGTAGTTAACTTTATTTTTCTTATTAAGACGCGGTTATACCTTAAACTGTCAAATTTCTATGGGATTTATTGTATTTGAAATGATCACGATATATCGAGAATTTATAATCTCGAAAGATTAATTACAAACTTACGATGTCTGCAATAATTCGGTGACACTTAGATTATACCAAAATAGCTGTCACTCTGTGAATTTTGATCCAGCGCTCGAAGTCACGTTGTTTATACCTATTTTAATTTTCAGTTTTTTTAATAAAAACTTACTGATAAATAAAGTGTATGTTGAATAACTTATACCTAGGCGTATTTTTAACTATGTAGAAAAGAATAAAAGTGGGCAATGGCGACCGCGAACCAGAAGGTGCTGCATTGAGAGGTCTCCCACTAGGTAGACCGATGACCTGGTTAAGATTGCCGGAATCCGCTGGATGCGAGACGCACAGGATCGGTCAATGAGCGACGCTTGGGGGAGGCCTATGTTCAGCAGTGGACGTCTTTCGGCTGAAATAAATATGATAATGGATATAAAAGTCAAACAACTCACCTTCTCATGGTTCGGATCATCGGTCACGTGACAGTCGAACTCGCACACATGGCCGCACTCAAAGCGATACTCGCAAGGTTTCACGCATTTGTGCTGAAAAAGTCAAAGTCTTAAGATCCTGCTATCCTTGCGAATGGATGCCATCAGTGGGTCCCGGTGAATTAGTGCAGTAGGGGTCGCAATACCAGTCAAGTTTACTTGGACGTTTTACAAATCATACTGCTACCAACTGTGCGCATCGCATACCCGCAAAAACACATTTACTTTGTGCATGATAACTGTGCTGTGCATCGCGCGCGACTATTGCAAAGTTGGTTACACGACCAAGAAAATTTTACTGTGATTGAATGGCTATCAAAAAGTCGTGCACCAATCGGCTATTTATAAAAATATCAGAGGTGATTAAATTTGTTTTATGTGAGTGATGTTATTGTTAGTGAGATTACAATAATTAAGGATACCTGTACCTTAAAATCTAACTTACTAACATGTTTATTCATATCACTAATAAATAAATAATTACCCGCTTGAGTATAAAAAATAACGTTAATTCTTGTCCGACTTAGGTTTAATTTTTACTTCAACATATTTTTCTCCAATAATGTTCTTATTAACAGGTAAATTACAATATTATTTTTATGGGAAAATAAAAAAACTGGATTTTATGAATGCAATAAGTTAACGCGTTGGTTAGATTCGATTCGACCTTTGATTTACCAGACGATTGCTTATACCACTCATGCCAAGGGAGCAGTTAGTTACATAGTTAAATTTATGCTTCATATTCTTTCCTTCATATATATTGTGAAGCAAACACTAATAAATAGGCGAAGTAATACACCCGTTGATTTTACGCACACAAACATCTATGTTGGTGTGCTCTGCGAACCTATCTGATTTGCTTTGTGTATATAAATTGATGCGATAGTCAACAAATACAATAATAAGGTGTTATAAGTAAAGCTCAATTAAACATAATATTATTTATGATGCGAAACGTGTAATGCGAGGGGGGGGGGTCAGACCGGCTGTAGGCGTGGCGACACTCTCTCTCTCTACGCCCTAAGGTTTCAATGTTTCACATCTGCCGGTCGTGTTGCGACGAATGATATTTGTTTCAATCATGTTCAGACATCTATCTTGAACCAGTTGATAATTTTGAGGTTTATAAAATAACAATGGAGTTACGAAACACGAATTCAGCAGGATATGATGGTATTACAACTCGAATATTCAAAGATAATATAGCTGCTATACTAAAGCGGAACCTTTCGTGATTCTCTGAATTCTCTGTCGTAAAACCACTACATAAAAAGAGTTCGAAAGCAGTGGCGGGGCATTACAGACCGATTACTTTGGTACCGATTCACTCCAATATATTTGAGATTGTAATGTGTGCTGCTAGGCTTATTATTATTTTTTGATAAAAACGAATTAATAATTAAATAGCAAAACGGTTTTATGAATAGTAAATCCGCTACTTTGGCATGTTTTAAATTAATAACTGAAATTCTCAGTTCAGTAGACAAAAATAAATTCCTATAGCTGTTTTTCTAGATATGACCAAAGCATTCGATATGGTATGCCATGATACATTATTAAATAAATTAGAAAAGTACGGTATAAGAGGCGCTGTCTACAATTGTTTTGAAAGTTATTTAAGGGGTCGAAAACAGTGCAAAGAGACTGTAAAACATGCATCTAGAGACTAACACTCAGGTAACCTATAGGTCTCCATACTTAACGAATTACAATGCGTACCACAAAGGACTGTGCTAGCCCCGATATTGTTTTTAGCATACGTAAACGAATCTCCAGAATCGATGTCACCGGATTATTGTCGAACACCGTAAGTTTATAATAAATCGTGTGAGATCGTACTATGCGTTTCAAATAAGAAATTCCACTTCAATGACCTCGAATTGTCAACTGTCATTTGATAATACGGTAAGCATAGAAAGCATATTTAGGTAGTAATAATGTTTTTTTACTTTCATTGTTACGTATTTTTATTTTTTATTAAAATAGTCAACAAAAAAAACTGCCTGTCACTTGATAAGTTTAATTTATTATGTTAAAAACAAGGTTAAAATCATAGACATTCAATCAGAGTTATAGACACATACAGATTTTGTATAATATGAATTTGAAGAGGAGGTTTGAGGTACAAACAAAGTTTTCAGTGCGTTATATTTTTTTCTTCCATCGCTATTTTTGTAAACATCAGTTCTTTTAAAATTTAAGGTATTATTTATTAAATCGTTTGATGATTTATATTCTATTTTTAGTGCAGGACATATTCTGCCATATCAGATTAGCATAGAAAAGTTTAAAACATAATAAATATTACAATAAATTTGGACAACGTTCATGCGTATTCTTGACAATTTTTTTTGCTCCCCCTACCTAAACCACTAGGTTTGACAGCTATGACGTAACAATATGGCGCGGCATCGGGGACTTACTTAACAGAAACGTGTAGTTAACTTTTTTTCTTATTAAGACACGGTTATACCTTAAACTGTCTAATTTCTATGGGATTTATTTTATTTGAAATAATCACGATACATCGAGATATTATAATCTCGAACGATTAATTACAAACTTACGATGTCTGTAATAATCCGGTGACACTTAGATTATACAAAAATAGCTGTCACTCTGTCAATTTTGATCCAGCGCTCGAAGTCACGTTGTTTACACCTATTTTAATTTTCAGTTTTACTAACTAAAACTTACTGATAAATAAAGTGTTGGAACTATTTAGTTTGATAATCAACCTCCTACAAAAAAAGCTAAGAAAAGCTTTTTTGATAGGCCACTTTAGTCTTTATTTGAAAATAATTTTTTTTTGTAACTGTCTTTCCCTTGTTAATATTCATAGTAGTTTATTTAATTATTTAATACAACACTTTATTTTATTTGCAGTACAGAAAATTCAACTATAAACGTATCTACAACCTTCAGGTTATGGGCCCAGAGCTCTAAAAGTCTAATCCTCAGTTTCCCACCTTAAAATTATCGGAGAATTAATGTGACAAATTGTCAACACGCGTTATCTTCTGTGATTGGCTGTTGAAAATTCATTCAACCAATCACAGCAGATAACGCGTGCTTAACAATTTGTCACATTAATTCTCCGATAATTTAAAGGTGGGAAACTGAGGGTAAACTCCTTATAATAGTGTGTTACAGAGATTCGAAAATTAAAATGGAGAGAGATTCTTGTGCAAAACATATTCATCATACGAATGCAAGTAATACTAGTGTAGTACCCTATGTTTCAACAACACATACAGTAAGTACTCCATCTTTTAACAAATTAGAAAGACGTTCCAACTATACGACACGGGCATTTTCAATGGAAATGATGCTGATTGATTGTGGACTACGGGATTGCGTGAAGCACTCACCTTTGGAGAATAGCTCACAAGAAATATTACGCTGCGATTACAGAGCCCGCTCTAAAATTAGCTTGTGCTGCCACGAAAGAGTCTCCTCTAAAATTTTGGGAGCAAAATCCGCACTTGAACCGTGGAATAACTTGAAAAGCACATACGCAGACAGCGGACTTATTAGAAAGCGTTGATGAAAAGATTAATGAATTGTCGTTGTATTGATAACATTGAAACTTATGTAAATGAGATTATGTCGACACATCAACAATTACAGCAAATAAATCAAAAAGTTGGTGATTTGTTTCTCGCAATTAAACTGCTCTGTGGTCTACCAGAGCGATTTATGATACTTGTCATGACGTTGGAACATTCCGGCTCTGAACTGACTTCAGATAATGTCATTGTTGCACTTCTGAAAGAAGACAGCCGTTATCTACCCACCTGCAGTGATACACGTGAAGATAGTGC
The DNA here is from genome assembly GCA_964057195.1 of Orthosia cruda. Taxonomy (NCBI): domain Eukaryota; kingdom Metazoa; phylum Arthropoda; class Insecta; order Lepidoptera; family Noctuidae; genus Orthosia; species Orthosia cruda. The sequence goes on along the minus strand of OZ059833.1, from coordinate 17,424,810 downwards.
TTTATTTATATCATATAATAAGTTTAATAGAGACACTAAGAATATATTTTGCAATTACTGCCGTAAACCAGGGCATATATAAGCATATTGCAGAGTTCTCAAAGCTAAATCACAAGGGGAAATGCAGATATTTGCGAGGTAACACTTATGGTTGATGATCAGTCAATAAGTAATTCTAATTTTGATAATTCTGAAGCTTGTGAATCTTTTGTATTTTTTTTAGTTTGTTAACCAATTTTTAATAAGTCACCTTTTGTATAGACTGATGACCGGTTTACAGATTCCGGGGCTACAAGTCATATGACCAATAGATGTCATTGGCTACATGATACTGAACCTGCCAAGAAAAGTATTACAATAGCTAATGATAAATAATTATTTCAGATGCCATTGGTACTGTAGAACTAAACACTTCCAACACTTCCAAAAAGTTTTATAAACAGCCTTAAACGTCAATGGTATGTACAAATGCAAGCGACGCTTGGGGAGGCCTATATTCGGCAGTGGACGTCTTTCGGCTGGAATGATGATGATAATGGATACAAAAGTCAAACAACTCACCTTCTCATGGTTCGGATCATCGGTCACGTGACAGTCCAATTCACACACATGGCCGCACTCAAAGCGATACCCGCAAGGTTTCACGCATTTGTGCTGAAAAAGTCAAAGTCTTAAGATCATGCTATCCTACTGCGAATGTTTAGATCGATGGATGTTAGTTACTCTTTCACGAAAATGGACTGAACGGTTTTTGATGAAACTTTACAGTGATATAGTTTACCAATACATCAGAAGTGTTAAGGTGAACATAGGATACTTTTTTATCTCGGGAGTATGTTCGCGTGGGATAATTTTCAACTTAAGGGCGCGGCGAACAAAGCTCGCAAATGCAATTCGAGGCGAGCGAAAAATTCGTTTGGAGTATTGCTATCTCTGTTTGCACGCACACGCGGCGCGCCGCGCGTAGCCGTGTGTGTGTGTGAGCAGATAGATATCGCTACCTAATCATCCTTTCGACTCGAAAGCCGGCCGACGCGAATGGCGCCCGCGTTCTTTTGTCTTTTTACCCGGCTGCAAGGAAAGGGTTATGTTTTTCGCGCGTATCTTGTATGTATGTTTGTATGTATGTAATATTCTTTATTACCTCATATCTTCCAAACCGCTAGATGGATTTTTATAATTAATGCATCGTTAGATAGGGCTTGGCCGCCCAAGTGTTCTTAGATAAGTGACGTTAAAAATAAACAAAAATGGCGGCTTTTGTGCGCCATATTGGGATGGGAGCGACTCAATATTTCTTTTCTTCGAAACCCATCGAGCGGGGTATCAAAATGAAGGATTTTTAAAGGTGATTACAAAATTATATACCACTTATATGTTTAATGCGATTCGAAAAATAAATAGGTAACTAAAAAGTTTTAATAAAAAAAGTTAATTTAAAAATCAAAAACCCGACTGCGAACTAAAAAGACGTAAACAAGTAGAAAATCATGCTCTGCAGTCGGAGGATACATATTCGCGAGCTGGCTGACCACCTGATCCTCTGCACAGCATGATTTTCTACTTGTTTACATCTTTTTAGTTCGCAGTCGGGTTTTTGATTTTTAAATTAACTTTTTTTTATTTATGTAGGTATTCCTTCTACTTATCAAATATGTTTTGTTATAATAAATAATGAATGCAAGTAATATATTACAAGTAAAAGACAAATATTCCAATAATATGTGCCTATTTACGCATATAAGTAGGTACAGATAAATAACAGCGCTCTGAGCTAAGAATATTAAAAATAAAAACAAGGAATTTGAATAAAAAATATTATTTTGTTATGTTCTTACTTTATAGATCATCATTCATCTGTTTAAAAAATATAAATCGAAACTTGATAAAGTCGTGTAGGGTGACCATAATTATATTATATTATCGACTGAACGAAAAACAAAATACAATAATGGTAATCAGAAAACATAGTGTCAAAGATCCACACTAAACACGCCTATTTTCTTTCTTTCTAAAGTTTCTTTCTGAAAACTGATGGCCAAAGGCGTTTTTTCCTTGATCGTCGTGGCTCTGAAAATATTTTTGCAGTTTATTATGAAGTCGATTAGGGTCGGTAAGGGTCACCGAAGTCCAGAATAATTAAATAAAGTAGAACGAATTTGGATTTTTAGTTTTTTGTAATAGGAATTTTACAAAAAAGTCCAGCAAAAACTGTAAGGAGGGCATAAAACCGCACTTGTGCATGCAAGTCCAATCGCATGGTCACCCTACCCTGGGTGAGCCGTAACGTCACAGTAAGTATAGAGGAGCAATGTAGGTAAGTCTTAGCGGTGTCCTTGAGATAATTACCTACGCCCGCTTTGTCTCATGACATGAATAAACAAACAAAAAAAAATAAAGCTTCGTAAGTTGATGGATAGGTAGGTAGGTAAATACTAATTTATACAAAACTAGCTGTCCCCCGCGGCTTCGCTCCCGTCAACTGGCTACCTAACCTAATCCACATATGTACCTACCTACCCTACCCTACCCTATCTACATACCTAATCTATACTACATACATGATCGTACGCAACGCACGCAACAAAAGCTCTCAAAAAGGAATATTTTGCCCGTTTTTGCAACATTTTTCATTTATGCTCCGCTCCTACTGGTTGTAACGTGAAGTTATAATCTATATCCTTCCTCAATAAATGCACTATCGCACGCAAAAATATGTTTTCAATTCCAACCAGTAGTTCCTGAGATTAGTGCGTTCAAACAAACAAACAAACTCTTCAGCTTGATAATATTAGTATAGATATACTAAGGTACATAATAATTTAACTTATTGTATTATGTCATTGGGAAATAGGTACTTCCTGTGAGAAACTTCCCAACGTTCGGAGACCATGTCGGCAACCGAACCATATAGTAAATAATAACAAAGTCCGTAAACAACGCAAAGTTCGTAAAAAAGTACCAAAGTTCAAGGCAAATCTAAATCCAAGTTCAAAGCATTATTCAATATTGTCAGAAATATTAAAATAAGTACAATTTATAAAATAAATAAACGCGCACATAAAGCATAGTAAAGTAATCATCTAATAATGACAACAAACAATCCACAGAACAGTAGAACAAAAAACAGTGAAACACACCCGAAGCACACCCGAAGTGCCCCGAACAAACCCCACGCCGTACGAACTATACACAACCGTGAGCAGTGCGGCCACGCACACATTGACATTTGCTTGACGCGACAGCAATACTATCTATTGGAAATGTGTGATTAATTTGATGTGTTCCGTAATACCAAAAATTATGAATGAAAACTGAATGTTTTTAAAATTTTTTGTTCGATGATTTGTAATTTGATAATATGAGCTATGTTCCTGCTACGAGATTAATAAAGATATTGTTTTTTATAATACAGAAATATCAAAAAGAAAACATGTCATTTACGCTGTAAAAATATACAAAATGGAATTCGCTAAAACTTCATTTTAGGTAAGTATTTAGAAAAAAAGAAGACGTAGGGACCTAGATAAATACTGTCTTAATCCGAATATCATCATAATATGGTGGAAATATGCTAAAATCACAAATGTTTTTGGTATTATGTTTGTATGGACAATTGATGCTTCGCCGCGCTCTTAAGTGCGGGCGAAGCCGCTGGCAGAAACTAGTACATACATTGATGCGATAGTCAACAAATACAAGAATAAGGTGCTATAAGCAAATCTCAATTGAACATAATATTATTTATGATGCGAAAAATGTAATGCGGCGGGGGTCAGACCGGCTGTAGGCGTGGCGACGCTCTCTCTCTTAACGCGCTGAAGTTTCAATGTTTCACATCTGCCGGTCGTGTTTCGACGAGTGATATTTTTTAAAGCATGTTCAGCTATTATGGTATTGCGATTTTATTTCTGACTCTTGTAATATCCCGGGATACTGGAATCTAACAAGAGCAATAGAAAATTGGAAGAAAGTGAAGGGAACCTGTGGCACATAGAAAAACAAATGATTACTTAAAAACTGTCGAAAACCAACAAAACAATGCTATACCATAAATAATATCTAACTATGAATGTCACCGGATTATTGCGAACACCGTATTTATTTATTTCTTATTATATACTTTATTGTACACCAAGATAAATACAATAATACATACGGAAACCTTAAAATAATACAAAAATACAACAGGCGGCCTTATCGCGTTCAGCGATCTCTTCCAGGCAACCCAGAATGGAGAGAGATAGCCTGGACACGACATGGGGTTGCACTTGGTGCAAGTTTAATTAAATAATAAGTTACAAACATAGTAAGCACTAAATATAAAATACTAAAATAGATAAATGAATACATACATACATATAAATATACAGGCAAAAACACAATACAACTCCAACAAGAATAAGATCACAGTGACAGGTAGTGTTCCTTTACCAGTCTTTTAAAGATCGGTAATGATTGCGCACGTTTTATTGCTACAAGCAATGCATTCCATAGACGAGCGGCCTGGACAGTAAAATATTTGTCTAGAAAGATAGTAGAATGCATTGACATTTTAAGTTTCATGTTATCCGATGACCTAAGAACTTTTGTGTGCAGTCACATAAAAACTGACATCGATATTTGGGGTAAAGAAAAATAGTAAAATAGTATATTATACAGGAGGGAAAGAATATGAGCATTCCGGCGAAGGCAAATTGTCAACCACTTGAGTTATTCGCGGAATTCTGAAACATGAAACATAATTGCGCAAACCAAGTATGAAACTTATACAAAAATTTTGAAGACGCTCAAGTTTATCAAGTTGTACTTCAGTGAGGTCAAGATAGCTGGCATCAGCATAATCAAGGATGGGTAGAAGAAGAGATTGCGCAAGCGCAATCTTGGTTGCAGTCGGCAGAAAATTACACAGTCTCCTCAGAGATCCAGCAGATGCGAATAGCTTGCGGCTAACTTCCTGTAGCTGGGTAGTCCAAGAGAAGTTCTTGTCAATGAATATCCCCAAGTTCTTAACTTTCTTGCTAAAGGGACACACAAAGGAAAAGACGGAACAGAGTTGTCAAAAGAAACTTGGGGAAGTGTCGTCCAGTCGACCTTGAGACCAATCTTGAACTGCCCACTACTAAAACTTGCGTTTTTATAGGGTTCACCATACCACACTTAGGGTGCCTCTTGCTCCAGTCACATATACGGGCCAGATCACTGTTTATGGCCAAGATAGCCTCAGATAATAATTATACTAAATTTATACCAAGAGGAAATCCTGTGTAAATTTGAAGATCATCTACATAAAGGTGGTAGGAAGAAATTAATTCATTGGACAAAAACTGCAAAAAGTTAGGGAGATAGAACGCCGCCCTGAGGTACCCAGGCAGAAGTAGCACACCAGGAAGACAAGGTCTCCCCGATTCAAATACGTTGTCGGTGACCAAACAGGTAACTACGAAACCATTCAACAACCGATGGAGATATGTTAAGAGAGCAAAGGACGCCAAGTAAAACGTCAAAATCCACGGTATTAAAGGCATTACTGAAATCCAGTTGAGCCAAAATCGTTAGATTATCCATCTCCATGGCAGACCTTATATCGTACGTAATATTCAGAAGCGATGTAGTTGCGCTATGACCAAGACGGCAGCCGGACTGGAAGGGGTTAAGGAGATAGTTTTGGAGAGAAAGGCGCTTATTTGGTTGTGGATTAACCGTTCAAGGACTTTGGATAGGAATGGCAAGACGGATATTGGATGATACTCAGAGAAGTCTGTGGATTGAACTTTTTACGTAAAGTAATTACTTGAGCATCTTAACATGAACTTGAAAAGACACTGCTAGACGCAGAAAAACTGAGGATGTGGCAAATAACGGGCAGGATAATGTCCAGCTCCGCAAGTAGCATTTTACGGCTGATACAGTCGCTTCCTACTAAGTTTGACGAAATCGATAGTATACTCTTCTCAACATCACATGCAGAAAATTGACCAAAAACAAATGGAGAATAACTGGGAGTCGTGAGAGATGAAAGATAATTCAGTTTATTTAATTTAGTTGTTCTATCATCATTCATTGCGTCAATATTTACATCTGAGATAGTTTCTTGTCGTGATTTACCGACACCCAATGACCTAAGAAATTCCCAAACTTTGGAAGCCTCCCCATTTTGGACAGAATCATGTATATGTTGGCGATCATTCCTACACACCTTATTGCAGTGTTTACGGATTGAGACATATCTTGACTTATTAGCGTCAGTAGGCCGACGCTGTAATTTGGCTTTGCCGTTGCTTTTTTGTTCATGTTACTTTTAATTTCCCCTGTCAGCCACGGCGCTGGCAAATGCCTTACTTTAACTGCCCGAACAGTTGCGTGATGGTCGTAAAGTTCAACAAGATTGGTCGTGAACGTGCTCATCGACTGAAGTTGAAAAAAGTAGTAGTAGGCAAATAGAGAAGATCAATCTATGTTGCTGGCATCCTCACAAAGACTGTCAACGTCAGAGTTATGGCTTAAGCCTCATGTGGACGAATTTTATATGAAAGAAAAATCAGATTATGATAAGAAAAGGCATTGGCCATGCTTAGCGACGCGGTCAGGAGGGGAGACAAAATCAAATCAAGAAGTGAAGGAGTAGAGTTAGGAAAATGGTGAGTAGCACTAAGTGGAGGAATAGAAAGATTACTAGAAGACGAAACATTACTCAGGCAAGAAGAAGAACGATGGTCTTTCTTCAGGAGACAAGTATTAAAGTCAGCCATGATTATGCTATGACTGTAAAGATGACTGTAAAGATGTTCAAAAGATGAGAAGAAATTGATATATAAAGAGGGGAAATAATAGACGCCAACAAGTAATTCGGAATGATTTAGGTCAACCTCAAGAAATAGATGCTCATTTGATGCCAGTGGTTGCGCAGACACATTGAGAACAGAAAAATGAATATATGCGCGAAGGTTTATGGCAAGACCACCACCACCCCCAAAAGCCCGGTCGTTTCTAATGAACGAAGCCAGGAAGAGGGTAACTAGTAGAAGGTAGACAGAGTTTAAGCCATGATTCGGAAATAAGAAAGGCATGTATGTTTTTAAAGTCAAAACTTGCCAGCATATAGTGTAAATGAGCCGGAATACTCTAGGCCTTGATATGTATAACGTTAAAATTCTTAGGAACATCGACAATCTGCGCTGTAAGACTGTCTGCAAGAGAAGGTACACTCAAAACAAAACAAAACACAAAAACAAAACAATCATCAAAACAAAACAAATGACAAAACTGTCATCTGTCAAAAAAAAAACTGTTGCTATGGCTGCTTTCATTTATAGACATGAAAATATAACTAATCTATATCTATACTTATATACTAATATTATGTAGAGGAAAGATTTGTATTTTTGTATGTAACGAATATACTTAAGAACTACTGGACCGATTTCAAAAACTCTTTCACCGTTGGGAAGCTACACTATATCCAGGTGACATAAGTTACTTTTTATTCCTATATTGCCACGGGAACGGGCATTCCGCGGGTGAAACCACGAGGCAACCGCTAGTATAATAATATAAATACATAAAATCCTATCTCGAAAATATACACTACTAATAAATTCCCCTGCCAGTTGCTTTCAATAACATTAGACAAGACAAAAAAATAATAATTGGTGAAACCGTAAGTTTATAATAAATCGTGTGAGATCGTACGATGCGTTTCAAATAAGAAAGGCCACGTCAATGACCCCGAACTGACAACTGTTATTTGATAAGTACGGTAAGCATAGAAAGCTTATTCGCGTAGTAATAATGATTTTTCACTTTTATTATCACGTTTTAATTGTTTGACTTTGTATTATACTAGTCAACAAAAAGAACTTTGTGTGTTACTTGACAAGATTAACTTATTTTGTTAAAAACAAGGTTAAGTATCATAGACATAAAATTTGATTTATGAATTAGAAGAAGAGGTTTGAGGTACAAACAAGAGCTTTCAGTGGGTTATATTTTTCCATTCATCGTTATTTTTCTAAACATCAGTTATTTTAAAATTTTAAGTATGATTTATTAATTAGTTTGATGATTTATATTCTATTTTTACAGTGCAGGACATATTCTGCCATACCATATTAGCATACAAATGTTTAAAACATAATATTACAATAAAATTGGGTAACGTTCATATGAGTTCTTTAATATTACAAAAAAAATTTTTGCTCCTCCTATATAAATCACTAGGTTTGACAGCTATGGCGTAACATTATGGCGCGGCATCGGGGACTTACTAATTAGAAACATGTATTAAGGTTTTTTTTTTCCTATTAAGACGCGGTTATACCTTGAACTGTCTAATGTCGATATGATTTGTTGTATTTGAAATGATCACAATATATCGAGAATTTATAATCTCGAAATATTAATAAAAAACTTACGATGTCTGCAATAATCCGGTGACACTTAGATTATACGAAAATAGCTGTCACTCTGTGAATTTTGATCCAGCGCTCGAAGTCACGTTGTTTACACCTATTTTATTTTATTTTCAGTTTAAATAACTTAAACTTACTGATAAATAAAGTGTATGTTGAATAACTTATAGGCATATTTCTAACTGTGTAGATATAACAATAATAGTGGGCAGTGGCGACCGCGAACCAGAAGGTGTTGCGTTAGAAGGTCTTCCAGGTAGATCGAAGACATGGTTAAGATTGCCGGGATCTGCTGGAGACGCACAGGATAAGTATATGAGCGACGCTTAGGGGAGGCCTATGTTCGGCAGTGGACGTCTTTCGGCTGAAGTGATGATGATAATGGATACAAAAGTCAAACAACTCACCTTCTCATGGTTTGGATCATCGGTCACGTGACAGTCCAACTCACACACATGGCCGCACTCAAAGCGATACTTGCAAGGTTGCACGCATTTGTTCTGAAAATTCAAAGTCAGTTTAAGTTCATGCTATCCTACTGCGAATGTTTAGATAGATGGATGTATGTTTGTTATTCTTTCACGAATAAGTACTGAACGGATTTTGATGAAACTTTACAGTGATATAGTTTACCAATGCATCAGAAGTGTTAACACATAGGATACAATTCAAATTTATTCCTTGTTGATGTTTTTCTTGTAGAGCTGGAGACCGACTATGTATCAGCCCCCAAGAGGTCCTGATACATAGTCGGTCGTATCGTATCTGTATCCGTATCCGTTTAGCCGTATCTTTATACAAAAGCCGCTAAGCGCAAACAATACCGCCCCTCTCTACCTAACGGTACTCGGGTAACGGAACCGCAGGAAGGCTGATTTTATCTAACTAATCTTACTTAAATTTACACAAATTGTACATTTCCTTAATCTACATACTTAATTATACCTAAGAAAAATATAAAAGGTCTAGAAAGTTTTAACTAGATTCCTCCTTACTTCTTATGAAACTATGAAAACATACTTAATCTTATCTAATTTTCCCTAAATGTTACGTATATTTGCAAGATTTATTAAATTCCAACTCCAAAACTCGCGTGGAACCTACTTCTAACCTATTTAAACTACCACGTGGTAGTAGTCGTACGAAAAGACCCCGAGACAATACTTGTAGCCTTATTTATATAACCGCTACACTAATTGTCATGTTTATTCCAAGTTCTTATCTCTATCATACTTTAGGACAAGTTGGACATACTCCTGGCCTACTTAAAACATGATTTACTAAACGGTATAACTATAATTATTATTATTTGCTCCAGGTAAAACACGTGCTACTTATACATTAATAGGGTACGGTTTACAATGCTCGGTATATAACGGTTGATTTTACCGTTCCGAAAACATTAACTTTAACATATTTTTACAATCCTGTAGAATGTAGACTACAGATCCATATTACGGTCGCTCTTAATATAAAAAAAACCCAACCCTTAAAAGTCCCAAACACGTGTGTACCTTATAAAACCGTTAATAAACTTATCGTGAGAAATATTCCTATATCAGAAAATACCACGCAATGTACACAGCACGATCGGCGTCCATTACACTTATTAAGACGCGGTTATACCTTTAACTGTCTTATTTCGTTAAAATTTATTGTATTTGAAATGATCACGATATATCGAGAATGTATAATCTCGAAAGATTAATTACAAACTTACGGTGTCTGCAATAATCCGGTGACACTTAGATTACACTAAAATAGCTGTCACTCTGTCAATTTTGATCCAGCGCTCGAAGTCACATTGATTACACCTGTTTTAATTTTCAGTTTTAATAAATAAAACTTACTGATAAATAAAGTGTATGTTGAATAACTTATAGGCGTATTTCTTACTATGTAGATATAACAACAATTGTGGGCAGAGGCGACCGCGAACCAGAATGTGCTGCATTGGAAGGTCTCCTACTAGGTAGACCGAAGACCTGGTTAAGATTGGCGGAATCCGCTGGATGCGAGACGCACAGGATCGGCCAATGAGCGACGCTTGGGGGAGGCCTATGTTCGGCAGTGGACGTCTTTCGGCTGAAATGATGATGATAATGGATACAAAAGTCAAACAACTCACTTTCTCATGGTTCGGATCATCGGTCACGTGACAGTCGAACTCGCACACATGGCCGCACTCAAAGCGATACTCGCAAGGTTTCACGCATTTGTGCTGAAAAAGTCAAAGTCTTAAGATCGTGCTATCCTACTGCGAATGTTTAGATGCATGGATAAATGTTTATTACTCTTTCACGAAAAAGTACTGAATGAATTTTGATGTAACTTTACAGTGATATATTCTACCACTGCATCAGAAGTGTTAACACGTAGGATACTTTTTATCTCGGGAGTATATTCCTTTGGTTTAATTTTTAACTTTCGTGCAGTCGAAGCCGCTGGCAGAAACTAGTACATAAATTGATGCGATAGTCAACAAATACAATAATAAGGTGCTATAAGCAAATCTCAATTGAACATAATATTATTTTTGATGTGGAACATATAATGCGGCGAGGGTCAGACCGGATTAGTTTGATGATTTATATTTTATTTTTAGTGCAGGACACATTCTGTCATACCATTTTAGCATACAAATGTTTAAAACATAGTATAACGTTCATACGTTATCTTTATTGTTACGAAAACATATTTTTTTCCACCTACATAAATCACAACGTTTGGCAGCTATGACGTAACAATATGGCGCAGTATCAGAGACTTACTTATTAGAAACGTGTATATTTGAAATGATCACGATAAACGACGAATTACGAGAATTAATAATCTCGAATTACTAATTACAAACAAACGATGTCTGCAATAATCCGGTGACACTTAGATTACACTAAAATAGCTGTCACTCTATGAATTTTGATCCAGCGCTCGAAGTCACGTTGTTTACATATATTTTAATTTTCAGTTTTAATAACAAAAACTTACTGATAAATAAAGTGTATGTTGAATAACTTATAGACGTATTTCTAACTATGCAAATATATAACAATAATAGTGGGCAGTCGCGAACGCGGACCCACTAGGTAGACCGATAACCTGGTTAAGATTACCGGAATCCGCTGGATGCGAAACGCAGAGGATCTCTCAATGAGCGACGCTTGGGAGAGGCCTATGTTCAGCAGTGGACGTGTTTCGGCTGATATGATAATGATAATGGATACACAAGTCAAACAACTCACTTTCTCATGGTTCGGATCATCATCATCATCGTTCACGTGATAGTAGCGCCCGCACACATGGCCGCACTCTAACCGGTACTCGCAACGTTTCACGCATATGTGCTGAAAAAGTCATAGTCTTAAGATCCTGCTATCCTACTGTGAATGTTTAGATGAATGGATGGATGTTTGTTACTCTTAACTCTAAATAAATAAAATGAAGAAGTTTTAACACATAGGGTACTTTTTATCTCGGGAGTATGTTCCCGTGGGATAATCTTCAACTTTCTTGCGGGCGAAGCCGCTGTCAGAAACTAGTACATAAACTGATGCGATAGTCAACAAATACAATAATAAGGTGCTATAAGCAAATCTCAATTGAACATAATATTATTTATGATGTGGAACGTGTAATGCGGGGGGTGAGCGGCTGGAGGCGTGGCGACGCTCTCTCTCTCAACGCGCTGAGGTTTCGATGTTTTACATCTGCCAGTAATCCCGCAACGAGTGATATTTTTTAAAGGATATACACTACTTAATTTATGTTCAAAACTTTCAATTCGTCAATGATATTGTTTTTTAAGGTTCCGTACCTCATAAGGTAAAAAAGGAACCCTTATAAGATCACTTATAAGGTTACTCTTCTCCGTCTGTCTGTCCGTGTGTCACCACTAATTTTCTCAGGAACGGATGGACCTAGCAAGTTGAAAGTTATACCAGATACTGAGGTCTATTAGCTGTATAAAAATAACTGTTAATCAATGTCAAAAACATTCTGTAAGACCTTGCTTTTAACCAAAATTTTCATTTCTAGGACAAAAGAAGTATAATGTACTTCTTTTGAAATGTTAGTATGTTTTCCTAGAAATGTTATTTTTTTTTGTTGTTTCTGGTTCTACTGTAGCATATGATTCTTTTGAAAATTTCATTAACATCATGACGGTTCCTTGTCAATATATTTATGAAAACATCATGTACGTGAGAAAGAATTTACATCTGTTTAGTAAAAACGGAGACAGACATAATTACATTACTAGAAATAGGGACCAATTAGTTCAAGCAGGTTTCAGACTGGCTAAAATAGCTTCATCTTTCATGGGGTACTGTACAAAATGTTACAATAAAATTCCTCCCCACATTCAAGAACTGAATGAGACTAAATTTAAAACTTGTATAAAACGCGCACTATGCAGGCAGGCATATTATAAGTTGGGGGATTAAATCAATGATAAAACTTGCTTGGCTCAATGCTGGTCCTGCTCCACAAAAACTAGTGATATGCAGAACATTGACATTTTTGTTTATGACTACATGTATGAATGTGAGTGAAGCAGAAGAAGTATGTAAGGATCGTAGCAGGTGGCGTTCTGTAGTTTCTGCCTACCTCCATGGGAACAAGACGAGATGTTATGTATGTATGTATGTCTATGTATGCAGAACATTATTGTTTTGAAGTATTGTTGGACCTGCAGAAGACTATGAACATATTTGTATTGTATAAACTCAATTTCTTTAAGTATTATATAAAAGCACAGCACGTGTGTGAATACTATGTACCCAACAGTAAATCTACCATTTACACAACACAAAAATAAAAAATAAAAATAAGAACGTAAATAGAAAGATTATACCATTATTTTGCCCTTTTACAAGCAAGCGAAAAGGTTGTTTATGACTTTATGCACATTATTTGAGCGAATCTAGGTTGACTACCATTTGGAAAGGTGTAGTAATTCGTATTTTGTACACATTTTGCAGTAGACTTACGCGGATTAACCGACCTCAACATGTAAAATAATATATTTTATACAAATTTTCTGTGTATAATATCTGCGTAAACTTATTTTTCTGAATAAATTCGAATGTTGAACGTTCATGTAAATTCCTGAATTTTTATGACCTTATTTGCAACACCCCGTTGACTCTGCTGTATTGTCATATGTCAAAATCATGTCGAGCAGAGTGGTTGGTGTATGTTGAATAACTTATAGACGTATTTCTAACTATGTAGATATAACAATAATAGTGGGCAGTGGCGACCGCGAACCTGAAGGCGCTGCGTTGGGAGGTCTCCCACTAGGTAGACCGGATGACCTGGTTAAGATTGCCGGCATCCGTTGGATGCGAGACGCACAGGATCGGTCAATGAGTGACACTTGGGGGAGGCCTATGTTCAGCAGTGGACATCTTTCGACTGTAATGATGATGATAATGGATACAAAAGTCAAACAACTCACTTTCTCATGGTTCGGATCATCGGTCACGTGACAGTAGCGCTGGCACACATGGTCGCACTCGAACCGGTACTCGCAAGGTTGCCTGCATTTTTTCTGAAAAAGTCAAAGTCTTAAAATCCTGCTAACCCTACTGTGAAAATTTGGATGGATGGTTAGATGTTTGTTGACTGAACGGATTCTGATGAAACTTTACAGTGATATAGTTTACCAACGCATCAGAAGTGTTAACACATAGGATACTTTTAATCTCGGGCGTATGTTCCCTTGGGATAATTTTCAACTTTCGTGCGGGCGAAGCCACTGGCAGATACTAGAACATAAATTGATGCAATAGTCAACAAATACAATAATAAGGTGCTATAAGCAAATCTCAATTGAACATAATATTATTTATGATGAGTCAAAGTCAATTTCATTTTTGTATGACCCATCGAGGATAATCAAAGTCCATCTGTTTTTGTTATTTTTCTTGAAAATTAAATTTTATTATAATGACAACTCTTCATAGAACGACTCTAAGGCCTCATTTACGGAGACGCGTGGCGTCGCGCGTCGCGTGTGGCGTGGCGTCTCGCGGCGCGTCACTTCTACGTAAACGCCATCGCTTCTCCGTAAACACTCTCATACGACGCCATTATGTTTGAATTTAGTGCGGTCCGCACCGCCCAACGCGACGCGCGACGCCCCGCGTCTCTGTAAATGAGGCCCAGACAGTTTAGCTTGCTCAGTTAGGGCATATACTTGTATAATTGACCTAAGTTTTTGATAGCAATAGTTTAATGTTAAGTACTGCTAACCTGTCAGATCTTATTTTATTTTTCATTTATGATGTGTTTGCTCTTAACTCTAGTCTATAATCAGAGGTGACAGAGACAAAGTCGTCGATGAGTGAGCTTACCCAGAAGAAGCCTGTTTACTCTAACTTTGAAGAGATTCGGGTTGTATGCGTTCGGAAACACAGACGCAGGCAGTGAGTTCCAATAAATATACGAGGGCAGTTTGATAAGTCCGTGACATTTTGAAAAAAAAAATAGTTTTCGCAAAAAAACCATTTTATTTTCCAACACAGTCTTCTTTTAGCTCAATACATTTAATCCACTATTTAAAAAATATATATTCCTTTTAAAATAATAAGTTTTATAAAGGCTCTCAAAATAGGCGTTTGTTTCAGTGATAAGGTTCATTAGTAGTCTAGTCAACAATTGTTTTTTTAGGTCAACATTTTTTCGCCTTCCCCGAAAATTATGGTTGATGTGTTATTCGATTCGGAATGGCATGTAGATAGTTTTTGAGAAAATCCTAAGAAAATTGCAATAGTTATAAATAATTAAGTGAAAAAAGGGGGTTTGATTTTTCGTCAATATCTCAAAAACTATTCAAGATAATTCAAATTTGAAAAATATCCAGAAAGAAAAGAAAAAAAGTCTTTTTAACTCCCGGAACTGTAAGACCAATATTTATAATTTTCCCAGAGGGTTGAAAATACGCCTTAAAGTACCCGTTACTTTAATGAATAAATATTATTTAACCTTATTAAATATGAAAATTAAAAATTGAAAAACATCAGGCGCCAGAATAGATCAATGAACAATAATCCGTGGTCAAAAATGTTTTATCGCGATTTTCAATAAGTTATCCATTAATTAATAAATATTTTTTTGTAGCACGAACATTAACATTACAAGTTTGATAATTGTTAAACTATTAATCTGAGATTTTATCTTACTTTGAGCTATTTTTCAAAGGTAAATATAATAGATTCCAGTTGGAAAAAAAAATCGTTTTGTTATTAACAATTTACTGAAGTGAAAAATTATAAAGCTTTATTAAACATTGAAAAAAAAAATCTTTTAATATTATTATTGATCCGTTTTTTTTATGATCAGAAGCTAATTAAAAATGATTATGAATAATTTTTATCTCCTATTGTTTAAAAAATTGTGATAAACAAATGCGTTGTTTATGAGATATATTTTTTTTTTTGATGATAATTATGTTTTTTTTTTTTAATCGTGTTTAAAAAAAAAACATTGCTTAAATACGCATTTGTTAAATAACAATTTTTTATACCACTTATTGTGAAAATTAAGGAAACATTTTTTTTAAATAAAAACATTATTTATCTTGGTATATGATATTAAAAAAAAAGATTATTATTTAATTTTCTTTGTTTATTAAACAAACAGTTTTTTATAAAGACAAAGACAAAGATATTATATTTCAACCCTAGTTGAAATAAAATATCTTTGTCTTTGTCTCTCCACCAAGCGGCACTTTTGAACCATAATACATTAAAATTTAAAAGGAATAAAAATTGATTCTACCGTACATTCGGAAAGTAGCTTGTTAAGGAGAAGAACGAACAAGAAACTCCATAATTACTCTTTTAAAAAGAAAAGTTTTTTTACAATATTTAGGTACATAAGTACATACACTAATAAATTCATATGTGTGAGGACAATGCACCCAGAATCACTACGTACAGGTACAAAGTATTAGAAGTACTCACACATGTACCGTGCAGTTACATAATAGGTACTAGAAAAACCATTAGCATCCGAAGCAGTTAAGTTAAGACCAATCCCAACTGACGGCGCCCGTTCACGAACATGACGCATGAATCGGCACCACCCAGCTCAACAATCATGAAGGGAACCGAATAATCCAACACACGCGCCACCATCAAAGAGACATTTGAGAAAGCATGGCACACATAGGTCAACGAACGACACAAAGGTACAGCAAATGGTAGATTTACAGTTGGTAAATAGTACTCACACACGTGCTGCGCAGTTATACAATACTAAAATAAATTGAGTCTATATAATACAAATATATTCATACAGTCTTCAGCAGGTCCAACAATACTTCAAAACAATAATGTTCTGCATATCACTTGTTTCTGCACGCTAGTGTTTGTGGAGCAGGAATAGCATTGAGCCAAGCATTTTTATCAGTGATGTAATCCCCCAACTTATAATATGCCTGCATAGTGTGCGTTTTATACAAGTTTTAGATTTCGTCTCATTCAGTTCTAGAATGTGGGGAGGAATTTTATTGTAACATTTTGTACAGTACCCCATGAAAGATGAGGCTACTTTAGCCAGTCTGAAACCTGGTTGAACTAATTGTTCCCTATTTCTAGTAATGTAATTATGTCTATCTCCGTTTTTACTAAAAAGATGTAAATTCTTTCTCACGTACATTATGTTTTCATAAATATATTGACAAGGAACCGTCATGATGTTAATGCACTTACAGTTCTCTTAGAGAATCGCGCCGGCGAAGATTGTATATCGCTCTGATGGCTCGTTTTTGCAGAATAAAAATTGACTCAATGTCTGCAGACCTTCCCCATAATAAAATACCGTAAGACATTATACTATGAAAGTAACTAAAATAGACCAGCCTAGCGGTATCTACATCACTAAATTGACGAATCTTTCTAACAGCATAACCTGCCAAACTTAGTCGCCCTGCAAGTGAAATTAAATGAGGACCCCATTGTAACCTTGAGTCTAGCGTGATCCCCAGGAAAACCGTTTTATCGACGAATTCTAGCTTCTTCTTGTTTAATATAATGTCAAAATCAGTACTTTTGACATTCGGCTTTATGAACTTATTATTATGAATTTCGTACGGTAGAATCAATTTTTATTCCTTTTAAATTTTAATGTATTAAGGTTCAAAAGTGCCCGAACACTTCTATCTGATATTTCACTACAAGTCGAAAGGGATGGCTTGATAAAACCAACAAGAAAAAAAGAGACAGCTAGTGTTTGTCACTTGCGTGTGAATGTAAACAAACATTATTCTGACCACCAATGTTGTTATCTATTTCTAACCTCCAAATATCAGAATATTAGAAAAAAATGAAATAAATTAGTAAATTGAGGCGTATTGCGTACTTACATATGGTATGAGATCCCTTCTGTTGTATGTACTTTGGTATCATAATTGGTACAATTTCTAAATACACACGATGGTATTTTTTTATTTTGTTTTTGTTCCAACAAAGCCTATCGCTCTTCGCCATGCGTGACATAAACTTAAGACCAAAGGTCACAATTGTGACCTATTCGAGTCTTCACAATGCGCGCGCGCGTGTATTCGAATATCATTGTCAACGAAAGAAAAAATCTCATATTAATAGTTTAACAATTATCAAACTTGTAATGTTAATGTTCGTACTACAAAAAAATGTTTATTAATTAATGGATAACTTATTGAAAAATCGCGATAAAACATTTTTGACCACGGATTATTGTTCATTGATCTATTCTGCAGGCGCCTGATATTTTTAAATGTTTAATTTTCATATTTAATAAGGTTAAATAATATTTATTCATTAAAGTAACGGGTACTTTAAGGCGTATTTTCAACCCTCTGGGAAAATTATAAATATTGGTCTTACAGTTCCGGGAGTTAAAAAGACTTTTTTTTAGGAAATTTTCTTTTCTTTCTGGATCTTTTTTCAAATTTGAATTATCTTGAATAGTTTTTGAGATATTGACGAAAAATCAAACCCCCTTTTTTTCACTTAATTATTTATAACTATTGCAATGTTTGCGAGCGGTCTTAGGATTTTCTCAAAAACTATCTACATGCCTTTCCGAAACGAATGACACGTCAACCATAATTTTCGGGGAAGGCGAAAAAATTTTGACCTAAAAAAACAATTGTTGACTAGACTACTAATGAACCTTATCACTGAAACAAACGCCTATTTTGAGAGCCTTTATAAAACTTATACAAGTATATGCCCTAACTTAGCAAGCTGAACTGTCTATCTTAGAGTCGTTCTATGAAGAGTTGTCATTATAATAAAATTTAATTTTCAAGAAAAATAGTATATATAATACAAAAACGAAATTTACTCTAGGGTTACCCTTGTTACATCGAAAAGAAATTGAAAAATTATAGCATCCCATACAATTTTCCGCATAATTTCAGTTGCCAATTTATTACTTTAGCAAACTTAACTTCTTTACCAACTAGTACTTTTAAATATGCAAATTAAATTACAGTGTGTAAGTACGATTACTATTTAAGCAACAAAGTCGACGGAGCCGGAGCGGTGCTCCTATTTCTGTCTGCAGGTTCGAAAGTAACCTAACATGAAGCAGATGATGGAACTGAGTTCGCTCTTTTTGCTTGCTCACTTCAGCTCCCGTCATCGCCTTTCCAACCTAACCTATCCGTGTCCCCCGACACGGATAGGTTAGGTTGGAAAGGCGCCCTAAGCTCCCGAGCTCGCTTCGCTCGCTCTTGGACTAATTCATTGAACATAATTATCAAACTGCCATTAATATACCACGCATGCTTGCTTTGCAAAAGCGGAAATCTGGTGTCCGGCGAAAATAAAACTGCTAATGTCCATTGCAACAAATTTTAACTTACAAACATTTTGTATTAAATAAATAATTATATTCAAATAAATTGCATTTTTAATTACATAATTTCCAAAAATCCTTTTTTCTGCCTTGATATTTTTTGTCATAACAAATCATTTTGTAACAATTATTTATATTGTTATTCTATAATAACGACATCTACTGTCAAAGGCGTGAATCTCTTACTAGCTTTCTTTCTTAATTGTAATTGCCTCTAGTGCAATTCTGTCAGATGGCGCTACTGTCGGTTAAAATAAACTAAATTGTTTATAAATAAGTAAATATGAATTGTGTGTAATAAATATATATTATAATAAAACACACAATTCAATTTATAAATAAAACAACAAGTCTAGTAACTGTGATCATGGCTGTGGGTCGATGAACGCTCAATGTCTATGGCTGACAAGAGTGACATTTCCTTTCCATTGCTAATTCTTATGGAGGAGGTCACGAAAGATTCAGATAAGAAAAGGTTGATCTAAGTCAATTAAAATGACTCGGAGGCGGCAAGGAAACAGCCCTAAATATAAAAATATAATGTGCCAGCAAGCGCTGTGAGTATTAGTTAAATTAAATTATATTTTCATGCTTGTGAGACATGTGCTTGTATGACGCTCATCCTGCATTTTTTCCATTGACAGGGCTCATTAGGATTATTTTAATATAAATAAATATATACTAAATATAGTCAACTACCAATAAAAGCGACAGCTACAGTGTTCAACAACAGGCTCCGAATACCCATGATATTTTGACCGGTGAGAAACTGGATGCCAACTGCACAGAAGAACGGTGCTGATTGAGATATCATACATCTGGTACTATGTTTTAAGGGTATATTATACAAGTAAGTGTCATATGTATACATTATGAAGCTGTAGTGCTGCTGATATGAATATTAAACTAGTTGACCAAATAGAAAGACTTTTACTTCTGTCGATCCTCATGCGAAATCATCTCTGCAATTGTCTCATCCTGATCATCTACCCCTGAGCTGGCTGGTGAGTAGGGAAAATATTACCTTACAATTTGACCAAACTTTTATTGTCTAAAGATTGTTTGCTGTAATAAATCATTTGATTAAAGACCAAATGCCTTAATGACACTATCCTTGGTAATATTCAGCCAAGTAAAAATTTTACTAAATGAAAATGTGAGTACTAAAATCATTCCAAATAATGCATTGGTATCAAAAAGGTTGCTAAAATTTGTTTGGGTAGTGAAATTTTGTAAATTTTTTTGCAGAATCCCAGAAATATGACATACTAGAGAAAAATACAAAACCATCTGATCTCAAACAGGAAAGAAAAAGTTAAAAATAAGAACTTAGCGACCAAACATTTCAAATGATAAGCGAAAGGAAAGAACTGATTTTAATCACTAGGTTTGACAGCTATGACGTAACAATATGGCGCGGCATCGGGGGCTTACTTATTTGAAACGTGTAGTTAACTTTTTTCTTAAGACACCTTACCACCCCGTTATACCTTCAATAATCGAATTTCGATGTCTGCAATAATCCGGTGACACATAGATTATACTAAAATAGCTGTCACTCTGTGAATTTTGATCCAGCGCTCGAAGTGATGTTGTTTACAACTATTTTAATTTTCAATTTTACTAACTTACACAACACGCCCAACACGCCAAAATTCTTCCTTCATGAAGGTCTCCAGATGATGATTCGAAACCCGCACCACAAAAGATTTGAAATTAATCTGGTGACGTGACTCCAAAAACTTACTGATATTTTTTATAATTCTGGATTTGGTATTTGAAGTGTATATTGATAAATATACACTTTAAATTCCTTACCCAAAATTATAAAAAATATACGTTAATAGTACGTTTCTAAATATGCAAATATAACAATAATACTGGGCAGTGGCGACCGCGAACCAGAAGGTGCTGCGTTGGAAGGTCTCCCACTAGGTAGACCGATGATCTGGTTTAGATTGCCGGAATCCGCTGGATGCGAGACGCACAGGATCGGTCAATGAGCGACGCTTGGGGGAAGCCTATGTTCAGCAGTGGACGTCTTTCGGCTGAAATGATAATGATAATGGATACAAAAGTCAAACAACTCACTTTCTCATGGTTCGGATCATCGGTCACGTGACACAAGCGCTGGCACACATGGCCGCACTCGAACCGGTACTCGCACGGCGTCAAACATTTGACTTCATTTATATCCTGGTAACAATATTTCTGCGCCTGTAATTTTATAAATTTTATTTATATAAAATGGCACGATCGAACACAAATACTAGTCAGGCACCTCGCGCACTAGACGGCCACGACCACGACCAGTCGTGGTCATGGTCGCAACCTTGGTCGCAGAAGCTACGGTTGGGCTGCTGGTGGTTTTACTGACGTCTGCGACTGGTCGTAAAGCGGACATTTGTCGAGCTACTGCAGTTGTTGTTCTGAGCTCGAACATTATGGACATAGAAATTGTGTGCCTATACTTGATGTGGAAAAGACGTAACAGGATTAAAAAAGTTAATTAAAAATATCAAAAAACCCGACTGCTTGAAAAGCAAAATAAAACAAGGAGAAAAGCATGTTGTGCAGTCAGGATACGTCTGGTTTTGGTCAGCCAGCTCGCGAATACGTATCATCCTAACAGTCGGGTTTTTTGATTTTTTTAATTAACTTTTTTGATTTATAACTTTTCAGTTATTTTTTTTTAATTATGTACGTCTAAAGTCTAAATGACTTATTTAGTGTTATATATTTTCGAAATCACCTCTTAAAACCCTTGATTTTGATACCCCACACGATGGGTTTGGAAGAAAAAAATATTGGGTCTCCACATTGTGGCGCCCAAAAGCCGCCATTTTCCTATTTTCTAATTTTAATGTAGTCAGTGACACTCGCAGGGTAAAGACGAATTGATTGACGTAAGAATCATCAAAATCGGCCAATGCGTTTAGTCTCTAGTACGTCACATAGGAACAAACATACATACACTGATAAACACATTACCCTCCTTCGGGAGTCGTGTAAAAAGACGTTATTGGATACATCTTACGCCACGTAGGACGCCACGTAGGACGCCACGTGAATGGCTGGTCGCGGCCGGGCCGCATTCGCGTTCACAGATCTAGTGTGCCAGCGCAGCGCTTATAGCAAACCATACGTAAGTTGGTCGCAACGACCAGTCGTGCCGGCCCGATGTGCGGCCAGTTGGCCGTTGCGGCCTAGTGCGCGACATTCATATGGTTTCTTTAGTTAATCTAGTCGTTGCGGCCACTGGTCGTGGTCGTGGCCGTCTAGTGCGCGAGTTGCCAAAGTGTGGTTTATTCATAAAATGCGTGTTATATAATGACAATAGTACATTTCGTGTGGAGCATAAAAAGTCTAGTGTAAGCACGAGCGATGTAGCCAATTTCGAAAGCTACATGCGAGTGTTAAAATAAAGCCTTTTTATGCGAGACACGAACGATTCTTTTTCTACTACCTGATGAAATTACTTAATTAAATGCAAATAAGTTCCAACAACAATTTATTAGAAACGTTCAGGCTAAAAACCACATACTACATACCAGGGACTGAATTACCCAAAAATTAAGGTACCTTAAAATTTCGGTATGACGTCATACCGTTAAATAAGGGTTACCGAAATATTTTGATATTGTTATTTTTTTCAGTAGCGGAATTTTGAGGTTTGAAATGCATACCGGTATATTTCGGTAGAAGTACTATAACCTTTTATAAATATTTTGGTAGCGGTACCTTACCTTAATAAATAGGGGTTTTCTTTGACGCACCGCCTCGCCACTCTGTCTGTCGACTTGTCGTGTTATTATAACTCAGTCGGTATTGGTTTTTATTTCCGATCGGAAGGACACGACTGTGGCCGGACTAAGCCGAGTGCCTACCTAAGGTTTTCTTACGTTTCTCTGCTTTCTTTTGATTTGTTTCTATGCTATTTTCTAAAATGCATATTAGTTAGGTACCTACACTACCTACGTCCCTCTAATAGGTTAATTTAGCAACATTACAATATTGGAATACATGACAGTTACATGCCTGTAACTTGTATAAAAGTGTGCTAGTAGCTTGCATGCCAATGTGCCATAATAACTTCTGTTTGGTTAATGTCATATTGGCATATATGCAAGCTACTTGCACATATTTATGCCAGATACAGGCATGTGTATTTTTATCCATACTCTATTAACCACGTCGGTAGGTAGTTGATTTCGACTAGGTACCTAACTAAGAGGACCCATAAGCAAGCTTACCTACTGGCAATTTGCGAACGTTGGCGTGGCATGTGGTTTAGTAGGTAGGTATATAATGTAGGTAGGTGCATTTATCTTACAAAGGTCACAACATGCATGACAGGCCCGCGGAGCGCCCCGGAGCCGGACTCCAGCTTCATTTCCCTTAATTTTTACATCTTTAAATATTTTGGGCCCAGTAGGTGGACACGCCAAGCTAGGCCTAGCTAGGTGCGAAACCGGTTGAGTGCTGCTCTATGGGTGCGAAACGTGGAAGGTCACAAAGGATACAAAACAAAACATCTAACGCCAATTCAAAGTTTTCGTTTTTCAACCACTGTCTTCGTCGCATGGTCGCATTCTCGGTATTTACTGGCCCGCGACTATCTCCAACGTAGAGATTTTGGAGAAATGCCACGAGAGCCCGATCGACCACTAGATCAAGCGTCGCAAGTGGAGATAGATTGGCCACAAGCTCCAAAGGGGTCTCGATCACAGACCCAAACAAACTTTGGACTGGAATCCCCAAGGGAAAAGAAAGCTTGGCCGTCCCCATCAAACCTGGCGTCGCACCATGTTGGCAGAAGCGACGAGCGGAATGACGTGGAGCGAGGTGAAGCGCGGGGAGGAGTAGCCTTTGTACATGTACTTTATTATCACATGTATGTAATGTTGTTTTTAGTATACAATAAATAATAAAGAATCGTGAAGCTCAAGACCAATCGCGATGGTGGATATTTGTAGACGCCCTCTGCCCTTTTTTTGTTAACCTTCAAAAAGCGCCAGGACTGCGCAGCACGTGATCACTGTGCCACCGTCTTTCCTGGATTCACTTGGTGGGTGGACAGTCTCCAGTCTGAGCGCCCATGACCCCGGAATCCCGCGTGCTTATAATGCAGGGAGGGTTTCGACGTTTTAGGCATCGGGGCGATTGGCTTTCCGGTTCCTTCTTTTCCGAGTGGGATCGGCCCTATCACGACCCCGCTCGGCGGTTTTCTTCTGGACCATCACGGTCTCATCGAAGGAGGCCATTTTCCTTAAGTTTTCTATCTCTGCCAGCATGACCCACACCACTGCTAGAAAAGACAGGTCTCGCCCGATCCTGGCGACTAAGAACTGCCGCTCAGAGGCCCACTGGGCACTCCTCGAGCATGTGCTGTGCAGAGTCAAGGTCGCCTCCACAGTGGTGGCAATTTGCCGTGGTGTCTCGCCCAGTCCTATTCAGATATTCACCGAAGCAACCGTGCCCGGGCAGTACCTGGCTGAGCCTGTAGGAGATGCGTCCCTCTCTTTTCAGCAATGCTTCAAAGTGCGGCAGGACGGCTTCGACAACGTGCTTGTGTAAAAATTGCAGCTGCTGTAGCCGCTCGCACCACCGCTCGAGTAGCGCGTGTCACCGTTCCTGCCGTCTCTGCCTAAATACAGCGATTTCTGGCTAGCGCGCCAGAAATCGCTGTATTTAGCAGAGTCACAATTCTGGCGGATGCCGCAAATTCGGTTGTAAACCCTCGCTTCCATATCCGCCAGAATATCTAGCAGAGGAAAGCGTGCCAGGAGTGTTGCCGCCTCAAAGGATATCTTTCTTTTCTTTTTCTCATTCTTCTTTCTACCGGTACATGGTGGGATGTCCACCATGTACCGGTGGCGCATTGCCGTACGTCTTGTTGTCCGATGATGTAAAGGGCCAGGCGGAATCAAATTGTACAGTTCCATCGCACACTCTCCGAAATGTAACCGCTATAAAACCGACAGACTGGCCACTCGGCGTCGATGTTCAATCCTCTGGAGCTTTGAGGCGACCAGTGCATCGTTGCCGATAAGCCTCTTGGCCCGTTTGTCAATCGACTCATGTGCATCAAGTTGATATTTGGCAGATCCGTCCCAGAGGTGAGAGCAGTACTCCCTGCATGACCGAACTTGCGCTTTATAAAAGTTGAGCAGCTGTTCAGGCGTGAAGTACCGTCTCACCTATACAAGGATCCCCAACTTTTTAGGAGCCAACTGAGCCTTTGCCTCAATGAATGGACCAAAATTGAGGGTTGATGTTAACGTAACACCAAGAAAGTCGAGATGGTCCGTTATCGGCATGGTTACACCACGGAAAGATGGATTCGAGTGGAATAGGCTCTTTTTTGCGGCAAAAAGACACGCCTGAGTCCAATCAGCATTGAAACTGTCTGGTTTGGCATCGCCCCATTCGGAGACTGCCTCCAAAGACAGGTTCAAGCGCTCAACCAAGGCCTCCCCAGTAGCCCGTGCGCCGGACACGTATCTCTCAGCAACTCCTGAGTGACTCCTGCGTTAATACCTAACTGACCGGACGAGTAGCCATCGATAACCACTCGGATGGACCGATTCCTCAGGAAGTCAGCAATCCAGTCACACAGACCACTAGGCAGACCGAAGGAAGGAAGTTTACCAATAAGGCTCTCATATCA
The DNA here is from genome assembly GCA_964057195.1 of Orthosia cruda. NCBI lineage: Eukaryota > Metazoa > Arthropoda > Insecta > Lepidoptera > Noctuidae > Orthosia > Orthosia cruda. The sequence goes on along the minus strand of OZ059833.1, from coordinate 17,398,878 downwards.
GACCCTATCGAAAGCCTTCGAGATGTCAAGGAAGACAGCAAGCACATCCCCGTGCCTCTCGTTGACCTCACTCCAGCCCAGTTGACCGATTTCGGCGGAAGCCGTATTGGTTGTCACTGAGGATGTCGTTGTCTTCTAGGTATGGAAGGAGCTTATTGTTCAGCACATGTTTCATACTCTAGGCTAGACAGATTGATTGATTTCATGTCAGTAAACATAATTAAATAATAATTTAATTTAACTCAAACATAGCCTCCGATAACTATTAATCCTATTTTCTGCCTTTGCCTAGTGTGGCGGACCACACTCGCAGACAGCGCAGTTTAAAAAAAGTCCCAGTAGTTTTTTGGGTCCCAGTCCAACGCTGATTTAAGTTGATGAACAATCAGAGTATCAGCGATCTGTTACACGGCCGACCCCATAGAACTTTAAAAAAAAAACTATTTTCTACCAAACCACTTATTTATTCACAAAAACCCACAATTACACTTTTGATTAAAGTTCTATTTAATAGTACACGAAAATACACCAACCGAAATAACGACTTTCTATATTCTCTTGTATCTCTCGAGATAAGTCTAACGAATTTGGGTTTACGCGACGGCTTCCAGAATCTAACTAACTAAATTAATATTAAAATTCCGCTAATGTGCGATAACTGCAATTCAGCATTGGCTTTGCAATAAAAACTGAGACTTTAACTAGAGAATGCAAAAGTCGGCTTTATTGCCTCGTAATAAGGGTTGTAACAGATCGACAAAATAAAAACGTATTGCGCGGCACACAGTCGGCAACGAACATAGAGTTGAGTAAAAGAGTAGATTCAGCAAACAAATTGTACACTGTTCTAACGTGTTCGACATCCCCGCGCACCCGCGCCGCGCCCCTCGCATATTTTTCGGTACCGAAATTATTTTAAGGTTAAACCGTTATTTAGCTCTACCTTTATTTATAAAGGTATCGGTATAGCTCTACCTTTATTTTAAAGCGGTACCGATATTTTTTGAGGTATCTTAACCTATAACCGTAACCGCTTTCAGTCCCTGCTACATACACACCATCAACGCGCGCTTTTTCGAGAGGTAACAGGTTCGGTATCATTCTGCCAGTTACATAATGATCCATACAAAAGTCATTTCGTAAATGTTATAATGTAATTTTGATTTTTTAAATTTATAGTCTTGCGTCTTAATGTTCATATTTCGAAAAGAATTTCCTAGGCAATGTGTTACATAATAGACAAGGTCAAAACATAATAGAAAAGGGTAATTTTTAAACTTTTGGCTCATCTTACAAATAAGGTTGTAGTTTTAATGCATAGCGGATTTCATGGAGAAATCCAGACTAAATATTTGTGACGAAATTCCCTCTTTTCGAACTTGAAAAGGCTTTGGATCTTCCTACCTTATGTTCACAATCTGGTAATGTAACATCAACTTTGGCAAGACAGTAGTTCCGCGGGTCCTCGAGGTCAAGATGACAATATGTGTCCATTTCATGTCCGCACGGTAGAGTCTTCATTACGATTACCTCGCACGGCTTGCAATCTACGCCGCACTCTAGTGGGCATACATGCCCGAGCTCGCATAGAACTCTGCAACAAGTAATAGTGATATAGTTAGTATAACATAAGGTGTTCAAAACTTATCTCTAAGTAATTTAAGGAGTTGTGTCATATGATATTAAAAAATAAACACGAAAACAAATAAAAAAATAAAATATGTGCAATTATTTTCATTACGCGTAAATTATTGAATGTGCAAACCATACCGACCGCCTGCGTTCGGTACGGAGGCGGTCAACGACCTGCTTGCCGCGCAGAGAGCGTGGACGTAGTGCACGTAGGTATTTATCGATACGTAGGTACAGGTATAGGCGCAGTTTAAGAGCGCTGACCTTGAATGCGCAGAAGTCAATTTTTGGGTCTGTTAGGCGGGGGGAGTGAGGCGCAACGGTGATTTATTGGTCAACCAGTATCGCCTTCCCCCGTCTCGCCGCGCTCATACGTCTCGTGTCCTCTTGGTACAGTCGCGCATTATTGTTTTAAATAAGTAGTTCCGTCGAATATTTTCGAAGTGTTTAATAATTTCGTTCGTTTCGTTGCCGATGAAAGATGTCGAAGAAAAAAGTGTTAACGAGGCACGAAAAACTTACAATAAAACTGTGTTTTTCTTTCTTTCTATATTTCATATTTATATCCGTTATTAAAGATTAAGCATTTATTAATATGATGATACGCTAATATACCTAAACCACACTGGGTAAAAATCAGCTATTTATATATCCATTCTTCATAAAATTCATACTATCTACATACAAATCATTAGTTCAAACAACACTTTGTAATATGCGCAAATCACCCCAACACTTTCGCCGAGCGCTCTAAAATCGTGCCGGTACCTGTAACATATATATGTTTCGATCCTATTTACAATGATTAATATCACAAGTATTTACAAAATATACTGGATATTGTTCAATGCACAAGTTTGCACGACATATCACGTTGTTTTCCACTCTTATGAATGTGTCCCTGTCCCTTTGAATCATGTTGAATGCTCTCGTGTAACACATCCCCCAGTGTAACATACTGTCATGTCTTACTACTTGCAATAAGTGTAGGGAAACGGAGTTATTCATAATGCGTATGCGCGAAAGTTACGAAATGAAACAGACCAACGAAACCTTCTCGCGAGACGCTTTTGGTCGACTAACGATTGTGGCTTGTGGGGTGTCGTTGAGAGGTCCCGCGCCGGTACGCGTGCACCGAGCCAGTGCCAGCGTATGGTTAGCGTAAAACAACTTTTACCAAATATTTATTTTTACTTATTTTGTGAAGTATTTAAACCGTGTTTTTTTGTTTGTTATCGTTTTTTTTTATCGATACCGAGCATTCTCACAAATTTTTTAAAGTAAATTTTTAACACCTTATATAGACAAGATAGAAAGGCCTAGAGTATTTCAAGACAACAGAAGTATCACAACGCTTAAAGGAAAAAAACTGATTAGCACGTTGCCTGACCTGGGAATAGAACCCAGCAGCCCACGCTCCACAGTAGCGCTTGCGAGAGCCACGGAGCAGTTAGAAATAGGTTTTACCTTTCGCATTTCATGTAACACTTGGTGTTGATATGCTCTCGGTCATATCCGTGGCAGAGCCGGTGACACTTGTGGCCGCAGTCATACTTGTAGTTACACTTCTGAAAGAATCCGCCATCTGGTTTTATCCTGAGGGAATCCTCTGCAGTCGAAATCTGTAATCCAATAACGACTTTATTAATGCTAAAATTGAATGGAAAATGAAATAAATTAATGGAAAATATTAATTAATCCATACTAAAATGCGGTTATACCTTAACCTGTCTAATTTCGATGAGATTTATTGTATTTGAAATGATCACGATAAACGACGAATTACGAGAATTTATAATCTCGAAAGATTAATTACAAACTTACGGTGTCTGCAATAATCCGGTGACACTTAGATTACACTAAAATAGCTGTCACTCTGTGAATTTTTATCCAACGCTCGAAGTCATGTTGTTTATACCTATTTTAATATTCAGTTTAATTAACTAAAACTTACTGATAAATAAATGTACTCGTATGTTGAATAACTTATAGGCGTATTTCTAACTATGTAGATATAATAATAATAATGGGCAGTGGCGACCGCGAACCAGAAGGTGCTGCATTGAAAGGTTTCCCACTAGGTAGACCTATGACCTGGTTAAGATTGCCGGAATCCGCTGGATGCGAGACGCACAGGATCGGTCAATGAGCGACGCTTGGGGGAGGCCTATGTTCAGCAGTGGACGTGTTTCGGCTGAAATGATGATGATAATGGATACAAAAGTCAAACAACTCACTTTCTCATGGTTCGTATCATTGGTCACGTGACAGTCCAATTCACACACATGGGCGCACTCTAAGCGAAACTCGGAAGGTTTCACGCATTTGTGCTGAAAAAGTCAAAGTCTTAAGATCCTGCTATCCTACTGCGAATGTTTAAATGGATGGATGGATGTTTGTTACTCTTTCACGAAAAAGTACTGAACGGATTTTGATGGAACTTTACATTGATGTTAAACTATATCACTGTAAAGTTTCATCTAAATCCGTTGTTCTCTTCAATAGGTATACTATTACAGTTTACATATGCATCAGCAGTATTAACACATAGGATACTTTTTATCTCGGGATTATGTTCCCGTGGGATAATTATCAACTTTCGTGGGGCCGAAGCCGCTGGCAGAAACTAGTACATACATTGATGCGATAGTCAACAAATACAAGAATAAGGTGCTATAAGCAAATCTCAATTGAACATAATATTATTTATGATGCGAAACATGTAATGCGGTGGGGGTCAGACCGGCTGTAGGCGTGGCACGCTCTCTCTCTCAACGCGCTGAGGTTTCAATGTTTTACATCTGCCGGTCGTGTTGCGACGAGTGATATTTTTTTAAAGCATGTTCATGTGTTATGGTATTGCGATTTTATTTCTGTCTCTTGTAATATCCCGGCGACAACTGGCACCTCCTCGTGTCTACTAAGGTAAGGCACGGCCGTCGCGATCAGCCGGTCGCGTCATTAACGGCATTAGGTTGGGTACTACATGGAACACACAGTCGGTCGCTGCCGCGTCCGGGTCGTGTCAACTATGTCAACATACACGAGGAGTCCGAACAACAGAGCATGGACCAGCAGCTACGCGATCACTTCATGTTCGAGTCCCTCATGATCACGCCTAAACTGCCTACCAACAATCCCGATCAGCGAGCGATCACGCTTTTAGACGAACGTACGACGGTCCGAGATAAGGTATATAAAGTGCCGCTACTATGGAAAATAATATGATGCCGAATAAGTACGAAAATACATTTAGTCGACTACTCAGTGTCGAACGCAAACTAGACAAGGACCATTCCCTGAAAGATAAATTTGGTAAACAAATGCAAGCACTCATCGATAATGGCTACGCCGAGCCGGCTCCGCCTACCTGGGCGCACGTGGTACCTACCACACTTCGCCGTATTTAACCCACTAAAACCGGACAAGCTGCGAATTGTCCACGACGCTGCCGCGACTACTAAAGGTAAGTCACCGAATGACTAACTACTCATAGGTCCCGACATGTTACAGTCACTACCCGCGGTACTAATGCGCTTCCGTCAACGTCGCGTCGCCGTGTCAGCAGACATCAAAAAGATGTTTATGAGAGTGAAGATACGTCTTGAAGATCGCGACGCGCTTCGCTACCTATGGCGTGGATACAGGCGTGATAACAGGCCACCTGATAAATGGAGAATGACGTCACTGATATTCGGCGCTACGTGTTTGCCATCAACCGCAATCTATGTGAAAGATGTCAACGCTCGCAGGTACGAACACTCTCATACCTGCCTGTCAATCTATTATTAAAATCACTATGTCGATAACCTGTTAGACAGTTTCGACACCCCAGAGGAAGCAGTGCGTGTGTCTAAGGACATAAATCTCATACACAGGGAAGCTAATTACGAACTGCGACAGTGGGCGTCAAGCAGCAAGGAGGTTCTGAACACGTTAGCTCCAGGTGCAGCGAACTACAAACTCGGCCTCAACATGGACACGGCCACCGAGCGCTTCCTAGTACTGGAGTGGAGACCAACTCAGCATGATATAGGTTTCAATCTAGATCTATCCAGGCTCCCACCCACACTTATAGGGAAACCCAAGCCAACAAACATGAGGTTCTACACATAATGATGTCGCTGTTTGATCCTCTAGGCTTCGTCTCTCCCGTTACTAACAGGGCGAAGGTACTATTACAAGAAGTTTCGCGCCGCGGTACCGGCTGGGACGCCGTCATAGACGCAAACCATGATGGAAAAGCTAGCTACTAAACAGCCGAGGCTGGTCAATCGCTAGGCCAGTGCTGCTTCAGGACAACGCTAGACCACACACTGCACAACAGACGGCTACCAAATTAGAGGAGCTGGATAACTTTTTACAAGGGAAAAAAATCAACTCCGATGGGGCAGTCCAAAGCGCCTTCAAAGATTTTATTGATTCCCGTCCGAATGTTTTTTTTAGTAAAGAGATCAATGAACTACCTATGAGATGGCAAAAGTGCAATAAATATATTATATTAAAAAACGACTTGATGTTCCTCCCTTACAAAACGCCAATTTCATATGTAATGACCTAATACCTTAAACTATCTCATTTCGATGGGATTTATTGTATTTGAAATGTTCACGATAAAGGACGAATTACGAGAATTTATAAACTCGAAAGATTAATTACAAACTTACGGTATCTGCAATTATCCGGTGACACATAGATTATATAAATAGCTGCCACTCTGTGAATTTTGATCCAGCGCTCGAAGTCGCGTAGTTTACACCTATTTTAATTTTCAGTTTTAATAACTAAAACTTAGATTAGATTAAGACGGGCTGGTGTCCGCAACTCCACGTCTAAGCGCGTATTTTGCGTACGGTATTTTATTATATTTTATTTTATTTTACGTAACTAAAACTTACTGATAAATAAAGTGTATGTTGAATAACTTATAGGCGTATTTCTAACTATGTATATATACAACAATAATAGTGGGCAGTGGCGACCGCCAACCTGAAGGTGCTGCGTTGGAAGGTCTCCCACTAGGTAGACCGATGAACTGGTTAAGATTGCCGGAATCCGCTGGATGCGAGACGCACAGGATCAGAAAATGAGCGACGCTTGGGGGAGGCCTATGTTCGGCAGTGGACGTCTTTCGGCTGAAATGATGATGATAATGGATGCAAAAGTCAAAAAACTCACTTTCTCATGGTTCGGATCATCATCAACATCGGTCACGTGATAGTAGCGCCCGCACACATGGCCGCACTCTAACCAGTACTCGCAACGTTTCACGCATATGTGCTGAAAAAGTCAAAGTCTTAAGATCCTGCTATCAATGCTACCGACTTCCAAATAAAAAACTACAAAGTGAAAAATAACTTTATTTTTGGAAGTCCGCGCAGTGGCGACCGCGAACCAGAAGGCGCTGCGTTGGAAGGTCTCCCACTAGGTAGACCGATGACCTGGTTAAGATTGCCGGCATCCGCTGGATGCGAGACGCAGAGGATCGGTCAATGAGCGACGCTTGGGGGAGGCCTATGTTCGACAGTGGACGTCTTTCGGCTTGAAATGATGATGATAATGGATACAAAAATCAAACAACTCACTTTCTCATGGTTCGGATCATCGGTCACGTGACAGTAGCGCTGGCACACATGGTCGCACTCGAACCGGTACTCGCAAGGTTGCCTGCATTTTTTCTGAAAAAGTCAAAGTCTTAAAATCCTGCTATCCTACTGTGAAAGTTTGGATGGATGGATGGATGTTTGTTGAATGAACGGATTTTGATGAAACTTTACAGTGATATAGTTTACCAATGCATCAGAAGTGTTTTTTTTTATTTTTTCGTTCAATATTCTACCGCGGACATGTGGCAATCCGCGGTCTTTCTTATTGTATTTATATATATATTTTTTTTTATTAATAATTACAATTGTTTGACTACTACGTCGGGCATTATTTTAGGCTTACTTAACTAACTTAAGTCTACGTGAGTTCATCCCTCACCAAATACTATATATACATATACTACACACTGACATTACAATTTTATGTTTCTATTTACTACTTATCTTTATGTTATTAACTATTTTGTTTACTTATTTCTATTGTTACACTGCTTGTGTTATACCTATGTTATGTTATTACTATATCTATTGGTACACTTTCTGGGAAGATGCATGGCAGTGTGCAGACCAGCCCCGGCCGACGGTTCCGGTTATAGAACCCCGTCTTTAGGACGTTAAGATGAGTATGACTGACTCGCTCCACCATGCAGCTTCACATTTTTTTTTTTTTTGCTGTATTCAGGGTGATGGTTTGGGTATGTGTTTGGGTTGGAGTTTTTGGATGGGACTTGTTATGTGGTATTTTGGTGATGTCTGCTGACTAGGGACTACGCTAGCGTGAGCAAGGCCTCTATGACGACTACGTCTCGATGCTGCATGGCCGTCTTAAGATTGTAGTTGAACGTTTTAGTCGGCGCAATATGTTTGACCGCAAGTCGTAATAATTGGTTTTATTATAAAACAAAATAAAAACTACCATTAAAAAAAAATGTTTTTCGATCATTTTTATTTGTTCCGCGATTTTTGCCAGTGTGTTTAGTAGCATGCCAGACTTCTCAGAAGATGAAGATCAATATCTAGTAAAAGCATTAATAGGAGAATTTAAAAAATGCCATACCAATTATTTATTTATTTAGACTTCATGCACAAAGGTACAAAGGCGGACTTAAAGCCTTAGGCATTCTCTACCAGTCAACCAAGGGTGGTAAAGAGACAACATGGCGGTGCATAGTTTAATAATAAAAAACTAGTAGTTATTATGCTAAAATAGGTGAAATACACGTACATATACAGGGTCTTTGGAAGGGAGCTGTACATACGCCTAGGGTAGAAACTAGGGATAGTCTGCTACCTACCCCCGCCCATTATATTGACCTTGGCCTCAAGGTTTTTTTTTAATTTATTATTATTTTTTATTTGACTTTTTTATGATTTTTTGACTAAAACTACCTGTAGCTCAAAATCTATCCATGGGACCGGTCGGCTAATGGTCTTGTTTTAATCGTTAGAGTCTTAGGGTCCTGCAAAAAATTATTTTACACCAGAAAATTGTGGAGAAGAAAAGTTATGGGGCCTGAAGTACCGTAGTAAGGTAAAGAAATAATTTTAAGGGCAACTTTCTATGGGGTTTAAAAAAAAACTAACAGGGTTGGAGTTCTTCTGATTTTTTGAAAACATCCTCAGTCCATGCCCTTTCTAACGATATGCTAAAAGTGTAATTATCACTTTTAGTTTTAAAGTTATTAATTAATTTCCGCAACTAGGGCACTTCAAGCAAAAATTTCAACTAATGAAAATTAAATGTGTTCGATCGTAAAAGGATGGCAAATGAAACAAAAAATTTGGTAATGACTAATGTCATTAAATTACAAATTTTAATTAATTACTAATTTTAATTAATTACAAATTTCATTGGAGCCTAGCAGTGAGGGAGCTTCTGGACAACTGCTTTCCTAATTCTTGGATTGGTCGGGGTGGGCCAATTCCCTGGCCCCCAAGGTCGCCTGACCTTACCCCACTCGACTTCTACGTCTGGGGAAGGGCGAAAGAGTTGGTGTACGCAGAAGAAGTACCAACAAGGGAGGTTCTAATTAACAGGATCCACGCCGCATTCGATACAATGCGCGAGGAACTGCTGCTTAGAACGGTGACCGTGGAGATGAGGAAGAGGTGCCGAGCATGTTTACAGGTCAATGGTCATCAATTTGAACAAAATTTGTAATTAATTAAAATTAGTAATTAATTAAAATTTGTAATTTAATGACATTAGTCATTACCAAATTTTTTGTTTCATTTGCCATCCTTTTACGATCGAACACATTTAATTTTCATTAGTAAAAATTTTTGCTTGAAGTGCCCTAGTTGCGGAAATTAATTAATAACTTTAAAACTAAAAGTGATAATTACACTTTTAGCATATCGTTAGAAAGGGCATGGACTGAGGATGTTTTAAAAAAATCAGAAGAACTCCAACCCTGTTAGTTTTTTTTTAAACCCCATAGAAAGTTGCCCTTAAAATTATTTCTTTACCTTACTACGGTACTTCAGGCCCCATAACTTTTCTTCTCCACAATTTTCTGGTGTAAAATAATTTTTTGCAGGACCCTAAGACTCTAACGATTAAAACAAGACCATTAGCCGACCGGTCCCATGGATAGATTTTGAGCTACAGGTAGTTTTAGTCAAAAAATCATAAAAAAGTCAAATAAAAAATAATAATAAATTAAAAAAAAACCTTGAGGCCAAGGTCAATATAATGGGCGGGGGTAGGTAGCAGACTATCCCTAGTTTCTACCCTAGGCGTATGTACAGCTCCCCTCCAAACACCCTGTATATTGAATATAATATAAACCTATATCAATATACATATTATATATATTTATGGAGTAACAGAAAAAAAGAAAGTGCTTATTTGTGTTGAAAATAAATCCGCAATTTTCGCTTAAATGCGTACCGACTGGTAGCCGTCCTGATCTCGGAAGGAAGCATGGTGCTTACAAAGAGATATAATAAACGAAGATTTGATAAGGAATATACAATCCAAAAAATTCCAACGCCACCTTATCTAATCACTACAGACCAATCTCCATTCTCCCTTTCCTACCTAAGATCCTAGAAGCAGTTGCTCTGAACCAAATATCCTCCTTCGTGTCCCGGAATAACCTATTGTCCCCTTTCCAATCTGGTTTTCGGCCCGGCCATAGTACAGCCACAGCCTTGCTTAAAGTTACTGAAGATGTCAGGAACGGCTTGGAGAGTTCGAGGTTGACGGTGTTGGTTTTAATAGATTTCTCCAATGCATTTAATACCGTTGTTCACGACATTCTCCTGGCCATTCTATCTTAAATTGGGGTTTCTTCGTTAGCACGGCATTGGTTTTCATCATATCTTCGTGGTCGCCAGCAAGCGGTACGTGCTGATCACAAATTCTCCGATTGGTGCGCTCTGGAAACAGGCGTTCGACAAGGCAACTCTCTTACTCTCTCCACTCCTATTTATTTATTAACTCTATTACTACTATCCTCAAATGCTCCTTCCATCTGTATGCTGATGACCTGCAGCTCTACGCGCAATCTGACATTCTCAATCTGGTTATCTGCATCTCACTGTTGAATGCTAACCTTCAAGTAATCGCTGACTGGTCTAGCAGATTTGGGGTTACTGTAAATGGCAGTAAATGTCAGGCTATCCAAAGTCAAATTTATTTATTTAAACTAGGCCAATAAGCGGCACTTTTGAAAATCAAACAATTGAAAATTAAAATTTACAAGTAAGAAAAATAAAAATAGATGAAGAAAAAAGGAAAAGTAGCTTGTTATGGAGAAGAACGCACAAGAAACTCCATAAATCCTTATTGGTAGTTCGTATTTTCTACGAACCTTGGACACTAGCCTTCTATTGCCGCTTATTTTCGGCAATACCGTTATCCCTCTTTCGCCTCACGTTAAAGACTTAGGCCTATAAATTGATGACAAGTTAAGCTGGAATAAGCAGGTCGCCCAGATTAGCAAGAGAGTCACATTCTCACTACGGTCTCTCTATAGATTCAAACATTTTCTTCGGTCTAGCACTAAAACCACCTTGGTTCAAGCTCTTTTATCTATATATATAAGAAGAAACTGACTGACTGACTGATCGATCAACGCACAGCCAAAACCGCTAGGCCTAGAAGCATGAAATTTGGCAGAAAGGTTCCTCAAGTGACGTAAGTGAGCAGTAAGAAAGGATTTTTGGAAATTCCACCCCAAAAGGGGTAAAAAGGGGTTGAAAGTTTGTATGTAATTTCTACAGTTTGTAAGTTGGACACGTGAAACTATAGATTTACGCTCTTGGTTGATAAAAAGAATTCATATATTCATTGGTTTTTGGAAATTCGACCCCTAAGGGGGTAAAAAGGGGGTTGAAGGTTTGTATGAAATTTCTACAGTTTGTAAATTGGACACATGGAATTTAACATTTAGGTTCTTGGTTGATGAAAAAAAAATGCATTTATTTGTTATTTGAAATTCCACCCCGACGAGGTAAAAAAGGGGTTGAAAGTTTGCATGTAATTTCTACAGTGTGTAAGTTGGAAACGTGAAATTTTAGATGTAAGCCCTTGGTTGAAAAAAGAATTCTTGTTTTTATTATATTTTGGAAATTCTACCCCTAAAGGGAAAAAATAGGGTTGAAACTTAATATGAAATTTCTTCGGTTTGAAGGTAAAACATCTGAAATTGTAGGTTTATGCTCTTGATTAATAAAAAACAATGAGTTTAATTATTTCCGGAAATGCCACCCCCTAAGGGGATTGAAAGTTTGTATGAATAGAAAAAGGTCCGAGGTCCTGTTGTGTGGGAAACTCAAGTATGAAAATTAAATAGGCCCTGTATAAAGTCCGCGATAGGTGATTATGACAGGACGGTGATCGTTATACACAGAAAGGTTTAAATAGCTACGCTTAGAAACTACAAGTATGCAAGCGGTAGGTTAAGGAAGATACCAGCGGGTCATGTACCAGTCGATGTTGATGTCAAAAGGATTTTAAAGATTATGAGCAAGCATAAGTTGTCAAGTAATTGAGTCTATCGGCCGTATTATGTTTGACCGTACCAATGGATTCTGGCGGAGTTCGGGGTCTAGAGAGAACGTTGTGTCAGAGCAATATAATTGCTGGTTGGCTATAGAGCCTTGGCGTTAGAGGTTTTACTCGAGGGTTTCTATAAGCTTGGCACTTTTTGCTGCAGCAGAAGTTTTAAAGTTTGTTTGGAATGACTGTGGTACATGACCCTTTTTTTTTTTTTTGGGTGGAATATCATGAAATGACTTCTCGCCTCGTGCGTTGTGTGCCAACTGTGTGGCAACTGTTGGCCTTTATGGCAGCTGTCGGCCTGTGTGGCAACGGGAGGCCTTTATAGCAACTGTAGGCCAGTGTGGCAACTGGAGGTTTTTGTAGGAACTGTGGGCCTGCAGGGCACCTGTAATTTGGTGTAAAAAACATGTTTGTGGAAGGAAACTTACAGAAGATTCCTATTGAATCAAGAGTCAAAAGAAAGTAAACTTGCACAGTCACGCGTGTGGTGAGATCACCATGTTAATTAATGTTGATGACGTTCGAATCGTCAAGCCCGCATTACGAAAATTGAAATAATTTTGGCTTTTCTAATTTGATTACTATTCGTAGATCATGTTAGTAAGACACACGGAGCTCAAGTACCAATTGAGATTCTAGATCGAGTTGATCATGAATTGACGTAACATAGAACAAACTAAATGTCTGTGTGAACGGGTTCTGAGTTCAGAGAGTTGAGTTGACTCGACATCGTGAGGATGAGCGAGTAGAGCAATTGTGATTGCAAAGAGAGCTATGAGATAGCTAAGAGAGCGAGAGTGAATAAGACACCTGGTGTCTTGTTTCTTTTGTTTCATTTAAGGTGACATTAATGACTATCAGTGGTACTTGGACTTTGTAATCACGAAGATTGGGTACTTTTAGGTACAAAATCGATGATTAAGCTGCTATTTTCTTTAAATTGGAAATAGAATTACACGTTCCTTGCCATAGTGAACAGAGATATAAAATGATCATGTTGATTGTTTCAAAATGTTTCCTCACTCACCTAGAGTATGAGTCAGGATTGGACGAGCGAATATTGTTTGGAAATTTGCCAGATTTGAAGATTGCCAGGATGGAGTGGACTAAGACGACGTGTGGTGCAACACGAGGTGACCATGAGATGGCATGGAGCAAGGACAAGAAGATGGTGCCTGCGTGTGATAGATTTGGGGATCTATCACTTGAGAGAGGCACGAGATGGCGACGTGATGTGTTCCACGCTCGCCTCTCAAAAGAAATTAAGGCCTAGAGAACACCATGTGGTTTTAGTCAGTAGGAGTCTGACAGACCTCTCAGCTTTCCCCAAGGGCTGAGGATATCCATGAGGATTTCCACATGATTCGATACACTGTTAAAACCTGACAACGAGGAACAGGCGAGGACGCCTGTCTTGCAGGATGGCCGTGTCGGGTTTAGTCAATAGTACGGACGTCAAAACAAATCTCAAGCACGCCATCTGGCGGCAAAGCAAGAACAACTACGCATTGGCGCGCTTTCTCTAACCACTTGTGTGGAAGGGACAACAGAATAGAGCAGTTGAATACTGACAGCCTTAGAGCTAAGACGTCTACGACGTCTTAGCATCATCAGTGTCGATCCGTAATATTAGTAAGCAGGATTGTAACTCTGAATATTTGAATAAACCCAGTGTATTGAATAATTTATGTGATTTCGTTTGCACGATTGTACCTCACCGACCTGCCCACACACGATGTCTTAACCTAAGAGAGAATACATCCTGACTTCCCGATGGTTTGCATCTATCGGCCAGCCTTGATGCGACATATAGTTAAAAAAAATACGTTAATAATACGTTTCTAACAATGTAGATATAACAATAATAGTGGGCAGTGGCGACCGCGAACCTAAAGGTGCTGCGTTGGAAGTTCTCCCACTAGGTAGACCGATGACCTGGTTAAGATTGCCGGAATCCGCTGGATGCGAGACACAGAGGATCGGTCAATGAGCGACGCTTGGGGGAGGCATATGTTCGACAGTGGACGTCTTTCGGCTTGAAATGATGATGATAATGGATACAAAAATCAAACAACTCACTTTCTCATGGTTCGGATCATCGGTCACGTGACACAAGCGCTGGCACGCATGGCCGCACTCGAACCGGTACTCGCATGGCGTCAAACATTTCACTTCATTTATATCCTGGTAACAATATTTCTGCGCCTGTAATTTTTAATTTTATTTATATAAAATGGCGTGATCGAACACCGATACTAGTTAGGCACCTCTCGCACTAGACGGCCACGACCATGACCAGTCGTGGTCGTGGTCGCAATGTTGGTCGCAGAAGCTACGGTTGGCTGCGGGTGGTCTAACTGACGTCTGCGACTGTTCGTAAAGCGGGCATTTGTCGAGCTGCTGCAGTTGTTGTTCTGACCTCGAACAGTATGGACATAGAAATTGTGTGCCTATACTTGATGTGAAATAGACGTAATAGGAAAAGACGTTATTGGATACATCTTACACCACGTAGGACGCCACGAATGTATGGCGGTCGCGGTCGCAGATTTGGTGTGCGAGCGCTCATAGCAAACTATAATCGTAAGTTGGTCGCAACGACCAGTCGCACACCGGGACGGTACCGTCCCGGTGTGCGGCCAAGTGAGCGACATTCATTGGTCGGTGCGGCCACTGGTCGTGGTCGTGGCCGTCTAGTGCGCGAGGTGCCTAAGTGTGTTTTATATTATGCGTGCATATTATGCGTCCATAAAAAACGTGTTATATTATGACAAAATTAGTTTTTAAACTTATGGCTCATCTTACAAATAAGGTTGTAGTTTTAATGCATAGCGGATTTCATGGAGAAATCTAGACTAAATATTTGTGACGGAATTTCCTCTTTTCGAACTTGAAAAGGCTATGGATATTCCTACCTGATGTTCACAATCTGGTAATGTAACATCAACTTTGGCAAGACAGTAGTTCCGCGGGTCCTCGAGGTCAAGA
The DNA here is from genome assembly GCA_964057195.1 of Orthosia cruda. Classification (NCBI taxonomy): domain Eukaryota; kingdom Metazoa; phylum Arthropoda; class Insecta; order Lepidoptera; family Noctuidae; genus Orthosia; species Orthosia cruda. The sequence goes on along the minus strand of OZ059833.1, from coordinate 17,383,641 downwards.
TGACAATATGTGTCCATTTCATGTCCGCACGGTAGAGTCTTCCCTACGACTACCTCGCACGGCTTGCAATCTACGCCGCACTCTAGTGGGCATACATGCCCGAACTCGCATAGAACTCTGCAACAAATAATAACGTTATAGTTAGTTTTACATAAGGTGTTAAATTTTTTACTCTAAGTAATTTAAGGAGTTGTATCATATGATATTTAAAAATAATCACGAAAGCAAATTTTAAAAAAAGTTGTGCAAAATATGTATGTGTGTGTGCGTGTGTGTGAAGATGTGTGATGTGCGAGTATCAGCCGAAGGTCACCGGAACATAACGTTCGCTTAAAAAATCTTCTTCCAGCTCACATAAAGGCCATGCTTTTACAGTCCCTAATCTTTCCCTTATTCGAATACTAGCTTCTGCCAGCGGCTTCGCCCGCGTGAATGTTAAATCCAGATGGTTAAATACCTCCATCTCTAATATCATCAAAATTGGCCCAGCGGTTTGAGCGTAAAGAAGTAACAAACATATAAACACACTCACAGACTTTCGCTTTTATAATACCTATTAGTGTGATGTAGATGTGTGCTACTATGACCTGAATGCAGATCTACTCAATAAACTTGACCGCCTACTAAATAACTGCATTTGATTAGTCTTCAACCTCCGGAATATCGATATACTCGTACATGATCGTATCATGTATCCCCACATCGATCCCTTTTCAAATGGTTACCGATTCGTCAGCGTAGAGCGCTAAGGGCCTTGACTTGCCTGTTTTCTTTTATTGATAAACCCACTTCTCTTTCTTCTCACGTTCAATTCCTTTGCTCTGCCCACAGTAAGAATCTTCGCTCCACCAATAATCGTCTTCTACAATGTCCCTCTCACCGTTCTGGGTTTATCCACTCGTCCTTCTTTGTCCAAGCAATCTCCCTTTGGAATGCGCTCTCTCAGAACATCAGGATGGCAACCAGTAGGCTTTTTTTTCAAATTGAGAGCACGTGAGCATATTCGCAAGAAATTTGCAGAATCATCACAAAATTAATTTGTTCGTTTCGGATTATCTATAACATTGTTTATATGTATGTATGTATCTAAGTATATATTTATTATTCCTTTTTTTTTCGTTTATAAATATATACTCTGTTCTCTATTCATCCTATCATTTAGTTGCACCTGCCTTGTTTTATCTCTGCACCACCCTAAGGTCGACTGGTAGAAAATGCCTAAGGCATTAAGCCCGTTTTTGTACTTATGCATAAAGTTTTAATAAATAAATGTGCAAATATTTGCATTACGCGTAAATGATTGAATGTGCAAACCATACCGACCGCCTCACGGTGGCCAATTTCAAGTAAATAGAGGTAGGTACGAAAATCATAATTCTCAAGTTGAGGGTAGATTAAAATAATTACTTTCATATGTTTAGTACTATCTACTACACAATACATATCGACAAAAAGTCATTACACCAATACTTTGTGTGTTATGGTACGTCCAAGTTATCAGTTGAGCGAATAAGTTAAGTATCTTTATTTTTATTGTGATGTCTGCGTTAGTTACATTGTGCTAAATACTTATCGATATGTAGGATTTGAAAAAGTGATGCATATTAATGAAGGTATTTTATTTATAATCATATCGTGTAATTTTTATGATAATTTTTTCAAAATTGGTTTGGTATAATTATTTTGGGGGAGGGAAGTTGCTCGCGTCCGTAGGACTTACCATCTTTTCCTAGATCCACCCTACACGTCTCCCCCGGGTGGTGCTAAACGAGCAACAACGCCGAGTCTCGGGCGGCGGATACTAACCCGCCTCAGCATGCCTAACGAGCAAGTCTTCACAACCCGCAACTCCATGGTAAAATTTTGGAATCGGGGTCACTGGCTTCACCGCCCGTGTCATGAGGTAGAAAGCCTTTCTAAAAAAAAAACCCTAATCCTAAGGTGTAAAACGCGCCAGAGGATGTATGGCTTGCAGGTAGCAAGTTACAAGCGCCGACCTCAACGGACCCGGCTAACGATGTTGTATTGAGCCTTCTTGAGGGAATAGGCGTCACCCCTCAAGGGACAATTGATATCGTCCTTACTCGTGGGAACAGAATAAATGAAATCAATAAAACTACAAATAATCCAAAAATCATGATCCAACAGCAATTGAACAAAACTATGTTCATCAGACACCGTAGTAACAGTTTACCATCAGTCGCAGCAAGTAAAGCAAGCGACAAACAAACTGAAAGCAAGGAAATAGACCCTGAAAACGATGCGGAGAACTATTTAACTCCGTTGCAAAATGACAAAGTACCTCCTAAACGTCAGAAGAGAAAGGAAACAAGTCCGATCCAAAGTGACAATAAAAAGAAATCAAAGAACGCACCAAACTACACTGTACTTACACAAAACAAATATGATATCCTAAACAGCGAAGAAACAGAAGAACCTGTTAAAATTAATGAGTACATACCAAAGCATGAACCAATTTTTGTGACAGGAGTCATGGATGTTATAGCATTAAAAGCTACACTAAATAAAATTGTTGACAACAAATCATATAAAATGACAACTTTAAGATCTGGCCATATCATCAAACTAATGCCAAATGATATCCAAACCTAAAAAACTATCAGAGAGCAGTTTATGGCAAACAATATATATCACATTATACCTATAAATTAAAATGTGATAGAGCATACAGAGTTGCATTACGGGGGCTACACTCTACCGAAGATACTACTCTAATAAAGTAAGAACTAAAAGAACAAGGACATGAAGTTAGGCAAATAGTAAACGTTTTACACAAGTCGACCAAAAAACCATTACCAGTCTTCTTTGTGGACTTAGAACCAAACAAGAACAATAAAGAAATATTCAATATAAGATATTTAAGTCAAATGAGAGTGACATTTGAAGCTCCTTATAAAAAAAAAAATGCAATGCAAAAGATGTAAGAGGTTTGAACATACCAAAAATCAGTGTTTTAGGCCATTTAGGTGTGTAAAATGTGGCAACGATCATCCTACCTCTTCGTGCACCAAAACACCAGAAACAGATGCGACAGGTGCAAACTGTCAAGAAAGACATCCCGCAAGCTATAAGGGTTGTACAAAATACAAGGAAAGAATATTAAAAACCAAATCGAATGTTACACGAAAACAAACTGAGCATGTAAAAGACATCCAAACAGCGAAAGAAACAATTAAATCAAGTCCAAGGCAAAATAACATCAGAGAAAAAAGAAGCTATGCAGATGTAACAAAAGATAGACCACCAATTCAAAAGTTACAAGATCCGGAAAACCTTCCAGACAGACTTGAACAAATATTCGCCAAATTTCAAGAAATCATGATGAGCATGATGGACAAAATGATGGACCGTATGATCCAGCTTGTCACAAGCCTAGTAACCAAATGATTAATACCCTCCGAATTATCACTTGGAATGCCAACAGCTTGACGGAACGTCGTCAAGAGTTTCAAACATTTCTCCAAATAGAAAAAAATTACATAGCAGTTATTTCTGAAACAAGATTCACTGAAAGATCTCACTTTAATTCACAAAATTACGCAGAATACACAACAAACCACCCATCGGGCAATAGTCATGGTGGAACTGCAGTAATTATAAAAAATAACATCAAACATTACGAAATCGAAAAATATCAATCAAATAAAATACAAGCTACGTCAATAAAAGTAGTCGTCATCGAGAAAGTCGAGACAACCTTTTCTGCTGTGTACTGTCCGTCCAGACACAGGTTGAATGGAGATGACTACAATAATTACTTCTCTTCCCTTGGGTCCACATTTATTTGCGGTGGGGATTGGAACGCAAAACACACTTTTTGGGGCTCTCGTCTAATCACATACCGTGGAAGGCAACTACATGGCACAATACAAAATAAAAGACTCGAGTGCATGACCTCACGTGAACCAACTTACTGGCCAACTGATCGAAATAAAATTCCTGATTTGCTCGACTTCTATATTACTAAAAATATAAGTCGAAACTACATGACAATTGAAACCTGCACGGATATTTCATCTGACCACATTCCAGTTATATTGAACGTAAGCACAACAGTGGTCTTAGTGCAACCGGTAGAAAGACTATACAATAAAAACACTAATTGGAAGATGTATAAGGACGAAATCACAACGAGGATCAAACTCCTAAGCACATTAAAAACAGTTGAAGACATAGAAGATGAGAGACTTTATTTAGGTTTACAATAGTCATTGAAAAACTAAATAAAGTAATTCATGAAGCAGCTACAATCTCCACAAAAGTGCGAAAAAACATGCCTCAAACACTTAATGAATAACCAAAAACCATCAGAGATAAAATACTGGAACGTCGTAATTTAAGAAAAATATGGCACAGAACTAGATATTCGGTAGACAAAACAGCGTTCAACAAATCTTCTAATGAACTAAAAGACCTTATCAAAAGTTTTACCAATAATAACCTCCAAGCTTTCCTGTCTAACTTAACCTCAAGTTCAGACACTAACTATTCGCTGTGGAAGGCAACTCAAAAATTAAAACGTCCCAGTAGTCAAATACCCCCCATCAAAAAAACAAATGGGAACTGGGCAAGATCAAACATGGAGAAGGCTACTATATTTGCTAAACACCTAACTCGCGTATTTCAACCATTTCCTGAATTAAGGCCTGAGCACAACGCTGAAATAAAAAGCTATCTAGAAAGTGCAGAGCTAATGTGTCTCCCATTGAAACACACGAGTCCTACTGAAGTAGCACGTGAAATAAAACACCTCAAGGATGGAAAATCGCCAGGATACGACAGTATAGACAGCGTTCTGTTGAAACATCCTAAAAAGGGTATAGTAGCAATAGTTAACATTTTCAATGCCTGCCTAACTGCCAGCTTCCCAGCAAAAAAATATCGGGCTATTAACGTAATCGAGGATTAATCGCCTGTTAATTCTACTTTCAGTTTCTCAAGTCCCAAATGTGACAAGCGTTTAACAATATGTCACAATTGACAAAAATCTCGAATTAACCACATGTTATACCAGTTTTGGGTTTCTGAGAACCATTTTCAATGTTAATCTCTTGTCAACGAGCCTAATTTATAATTGTTGGAAATTGGTAGATTATTCGCAGATTAAAATGAATATTATGATTTTAAAGTCTTATATTACGCTAAAAAGATAATAAGGGTCGGCGAAAACTATGGTATGTGTTGAGTTATAAAACATATTATTATGTTAATTTAGATCAATTATTTAATTACCAAGATTAAAAAAGAATTAGGATATTACAAACTTTTTAAATTAATTACATAATAAAACTTGGCACAGTTATCAAAAATATTTATTTTGTATTTATGTAATTAAAAAAATCTAATAAAACTGTTACTGACTTGGGAATCGAACCTTCCTCACGCTAATGCGTGTGAGGAAGGTTCGATCCCCAGGTCAGTGTTGACTATACCCTGCACTTAGTTCTTACTCGTATAAGGTCAGTTTATGGATAGATTTGTCTTTAACTTGAAGAGGCTGGGGTGGTGACCGCGCCAGGTTAAGCAACACTTACCAAGGTCAGTCTTGGGATGGGTGACCACTTTTTTTTTGGATCGCTTGTTTATGGATAGGTGACTCCACCAGGGTAAGCAACACTTACCAAGGTTATTCTTTGGATGGGTGACCGCTTTTTTTTGGTTCGTTTGTTTTAACCTATCCAAAAAAAAAGAAAACCAGAAAAAAACGTGGTGCTTAACTTGGCGGCTACAACAACCCAGCCGCTCAAGATAAAATACTATTCATAGTTACTGATTACGTTATAGTAGTGAATGAAGTGAATGAATACCAGCTAGGGTAGCCAACCGAAATAAATTAATGCCAATTATTTATTGTAACAAGCGATTACGTAATTTCTCGATGATGCAGAGTTGAGAAACTCACTGACAACTGACGGCTGGTTAATTTGTGACAAATTGTCAGCTGATTTGAGATGTGACGTCGACTTCAGAAACTGGCCCTAAGACTTAACCACTTTCCAGGACAATGGAAGATAGCGCAGGTCAGAATGATACCTTAACCGAATAAACCATCTAATGAAGTAGCTTCATATCGACCTATAAGTCTCCTACCTCTACTAGGCAAACTTCTCGAGAAGATCATAATAAATAGGATAAAGGTACACCTGAATGATATTATTCCAAATCACCAATTTAGGTTCCAGGAGAATCATGGAACAATTGAGCAAGTACACCGAATCGTCGACGTTATAAGTAGAGCACTGGAGGAAAAGAAATACTGTTCAGCAGTATTTTTAGATATAAGTCAGGCCTTTGACAAAGTATGGCATGAGGGCCTGTTATACAAAGTTAAAAAAATGCTCAATCACTCATTTTTTCGCATAATAAAGTGTGTTCGTTTCGATGGCGCGGCCACGGCGTTTTTTTTTAAAAAAAACTATGCCAAGATTATGTAAAAATTTGTAAAACTTGATTCCCAAAACCATAAATTTGTCAAAGTTATGGTTAAAAAGTTTTAAGGGTTTGAACGTGGCCGCGCCATTGAAACGCGGCGAACCGCGCGGCCACGGAGATCTTTAAAACTAAGCGTTGCAGAGACCTGAAATTTTGGCAGATAACAGATAGAATTTGTAAAAAATTTGTAAAAATATAGAAAAAATGCCTAGCTTTATTTTTTAGGAGATGTAAGACTAAAACCCCATGGCCGCGCCATTGAAACGGTGAAAAACACGTTATCGCCGATATCTCACTAAAAAAGCATCGCAGAGGTCTGAAGTTTTTTGTAAAACCTAGATTTGAATTTGTCAAAACATGTAAAAATACACAAAAAATACCTAGGTTCATATTTCAGGAGCTGTAAGACCAAAATCCTATGGCCGCGCCATTGAAACGGTGAAAAACACGTAATCGCCGATATCTCACTGAAAAATCATCGCAGAGGACTGAAGTTTTTTGTAAAACCTAGATTTGAATTTGTCAAAATATATAAAAATACAAAGAAAAATCCTAGGTTTGTATTTCAGGAGCTGTAAGACCAAAACCCTATGGCCGCGCCATTGAAACGGTGAAAAACACGTTATCGCCGATATCTCGTTGAAAAAGCAACGTAGAGGACTGAAGTTTTTTGTAAAACCTAGATTTGAATTTGTCAAAACATGTAAAAATACAAAGAAAAATCCTAGGTTTGTATTTCAGGAGCTATAAGACCAAAACCCTATGGCCGCGCCATTGAAACGGTAAAAAACACGTTATCATCGATATCTCGCTGAAAAAGAATCGCAGCGGTCTGAAGTTTTTTGTAAAACCTAGATTCGAATTTGTCAACATAATTAAAAATACACCAAAAAATCCTAGGTTTATATTTCAGGAGCTGTAGTACTTTATCGCGTAGAAATAAGTTGTGGTTATCTATCGAAGAAAGAAAGTATTAGCGGTGTATTTTTTTGTAAACAACACCTATTAATATGTAGAATTACCGATAATAGGCAAAAAAGTATTTTTTTCATAGTAAAAAACTTTCAATACGTTTTGAATTTTCCGATAGGATGACCATGACTTATTGTTTACAGAAAACTTTCCTCCTGCAAGTATTAGAAACTATATCTCAAGGATTCTAAATTAAATTAAAATGATACGATAACTAAAATACAAAACATATGTTTATTTCTTTAAAAATCACATGAATCACAGATTATTCAGTTACCCCTCCGTACCGTTTATGCCGAACCTAACCCGAAATCCTAACCCAGTCGCGCGGGTTAGGTTATAGGTATTTTTTTTATTTAACTACGATTACTATAACAAAGTCTACGGAGCCCCGTGCATTATCGTATCACCGGAAAAACAAATACCTACTCGGAAGTTCAAAGTACTTTTTATTTGAAAATATAGAATCATGTTAAATGAACTAGTCAAAAGAAATCTTACAAGTTACCTACGCCGATTTCAGTTGATGCACTCGTACAACTTCGTAATATTTCGAGCACGGCCACCGAGCCCGAACTTGCTTCGCTTTCGGCACCCCGAGTGACAAATACTTGCACAGGAAGTCGGTCCATGACAATATATAAATAAGAAGCAGAATCGTATTTTCAAATAAAAAGTACTTAGAACTTCCGAGTAGGTATTTGTTTTTCCGGTGATACGATAATGCACGGGGCTCCGTAGATTTTGTTATAGTAATCGTAGTTAAATAAAAAAATACCTATAACCTAACCCGCGCGACCGGGTTAGGATTTCGGGCTAGGTTCGGAATAAACGGTACGGAGGGGTAACTGAATAATCTGTGATTCATGTGATTTTTAAAGAAATAAACATATGTTTTGTATTTTAGTTATCGTTTCATTTTAATTTAATTTAGAATCCTTGAGATATAGTTTCTAATACTTGCAGGTGGGAAGTTTTCTGTAAACAATAAGTCATGGTCACCCTATCGGAACATTCAAAACGTATTGAAAGTTTTTAACTATGAAAAAAAATACTTTTTTGCCTATTATCGGTAATTCTATATATTAATAGGTGTTGTTTACAAAAAAATACACCGCTAATACTTTCTTTCTTCGATAGATAACCACAACTTATTTCTACGCGATAAAGTACTCAGCTCCTGAAATATAAACCTAGGATTTTTTGGTGTATTTTTAATTATGTTGACAAATTCGAAACTAGGTTTTACAAAAAACTTCAGACCTCTGCGATGCTTTTTCAGTGAGATATCGGCGATAACGTGTTTTTCACCGTTTCAATGGCGCGGCCATGGGGTTTTAGTCTCACAGCTCCTAAAATATAAACCTAGGATTTTTTTGTGTATTTTTACATATTTTGACAAATTCGAATCTAGGTTTTACAAAAAACTTCAGACCCCTGCGATGCTTTTTCAGCGAGATATCGGTGGTAACGTGTTTTTTACCGTTTCAATGGCGCGGCCATAGGGTTTTGGTCTTACAGCTCCTGAAATACAAACCTAGGATTTTTCTTTGTATTTTTACATGTTTTGACAAATTCAAATCTAGGTTTTACAAAAAAATTCAGTCCTCTACGTTGCTTTTTCAGCGAGATATCGGCGATAACGTGTTTTTCACCGTTTCAATGGCGCGGCCATAGGGTTTTGGTCTTATAGCTCCTGAAATATAAACCTAGGTATTTTTTGTGTATTTTTACATATTTTGACAAATTCAAATCTAGGTTTTACAAAAAACTTCAGACCTCTGCGATGCTTTTTCAGTGAGATATCGGCGATAACGTGTTTTTCACCGTTTCAATGGCGCGGCCATGGGGTTTTAGTCTTACAGCTCCTAAAATATAAACCTAGGATTTTTTTGTGTATTTTTACATATTTTGACAAATTCAAATCTAAGATTTACAAAAAACTTCAGACCGCTGCGATGCTTTTTCAGCGAGATATCGTCGATAACGTGTTTTTCACCGTTTCAATGGCGCGGCCATGGGGTTTTAGTCTTACAGCTCCTAAAATATAAACCTAGGAATTTTTTCTATATTTTTACAAATTTTTTACAAATTCAATCTGTTATCTGCCAAAATTTCAGGTCTCTGCAACGCTTAGTTTTAAAGATCTCCGTGGCCGCGCGGTTCGCCGCGTTTCAATGGCGCGGCCACGTTCAAACCCTTAAAACTTTTTAACCATAACTTTGACAAATTTATGGTTTTGGGAATCAAGTTTTACAAATTTTTACATAATCTTGGCATAGTTTTTTTTTAAAAAAAACGCCGTGGCCGCGCCATCGAAACGGACACAATAAAGTCCTATCTCAGCAAACGATGATGCGTACAGCTAAGGAGTGGAATTCCCTGCCGGAGTCTGTGTTTCCCGACAGCTACAATCTGGGGGTCTTTAAGTCTAGAGTGAATAGGTTATTTCTAGGCAAGCGTGTTTCACCGTCGACCACATCATCGCTTACCATCAGGTGAGATAGTGGTCTAGCGCGAGCCTAAAATATAAAATATAAAAAAAAAAAACAAAAAAAAACGATGTTTTGAAGTAAAGCAGCACGATGAAATTTCAGACTTTTATGAGATTAAATCAGGAGTACCACAAGGAAGTTTACTGGGCCCAATTCTCTACATAATATGTACTACTGACCTACCAACAACAGACAGGACAACGATCGCAACATATGCAGACGACACAGCTTTGCTATCAACACATACAAATTCAATAATTGCATCAGAACACTTACAACATCACATTGACAAAATAGAGGATAGGCTTAAAATTTGAAGAATTCACGCAAATCAAAGTAAGTCAACACACGTAACTTTCACTCTCAGGAGAGACACATGTCCACCAGTTACACTTAATAATGAGTAAATCCCTTTAGACGATAATGCAAAATACTTGGGCATGCACTTGGACAGAAGGCTGACATGGCAAAAACATATTTGGACAAAGAGGAAGCAACTAGATACAAAACTGCGTAATATGTACTGGCTAATCGGACGCCACATAGCAAGTTGTTAGTACACAAAGCCATCTTGAAACCAATATGGAATTATGGCATACAACTCTGGGGTACAGGCAGCAACAGTAACATAGAGATATTGGAATGATTTCAAACAAAAACACTGTGGGCTATCATTAACATCCCGCAATACAACAGTAACAAGATCATTTACCTTGATATAAAACTACCAACTGTCAAACAGGATATAGCAAAATATAACGACGCCTACCAGAAAAGACTATCAAAACACAAAAATGAGCTTGCTGTCAGACTGAGTGGATACCAAGGTCTCCAATATCGAAGACTAAAGAGACATAGTGTACCAACTCTTCAGGATAGATTCGTCAGGATGGAATGAGACACTCATCTGAGAAGTGTCTGTCCAAGCTAAAAGCCTTAACCAGATAAAAATATCAGCCAAAACAGTGACCTATTGTTGTATGCAACAGATTGCCATGGAGCAGAGATAGACAAAAAAAAAATGTGTTTATGACATTGAATTTACAACTACTTGCCTTTCGAAGCGTAGACATTTCAAGAAACATATTAGAACATAATTTTTTTTGTGATAACAGCTGGAGCCAACATTTTTCTATTAGATTTGATTTTACTACCGCTCCTGGAACATTTAATTTTTATTTTATGGGAACGGCACTAAATTAACAAAACATGATCTATTCAATCATCCTATATGTTGCCTATGTCCATGTCCTATATATTGCGCGAAAGTTACGAAATGAAACAGACCAACATAACCTTCTCACGCGACGCTATTGGTCGACTAACGATTGTGGCTTGTGGGGTGTCGTTGAGAGGTGAGCGCCGGTACACGTGCACCGAGCCAGTGCCAGCGTATGGTTAGCGTAAAAATACTTTTACCAAATATTTAATTAAACTTATTTTGTGAAATATTTAAATCGTTTTGTTTTTTGTTTGATATCGTTTTGTTAATCGATACCGAGCATTTTCACGAAATTTTTAGAGTTAATTTTTAACTACATATAGATAAGATAATAATAATAATAATATTTATTAGCAGAAAGTACAAGTTTGACACATATTAAAGTACACATAATTGTTAACTAAAGTACAGAGAAATTAACAACAAAAATGGTGTGCGAAAGTTAGAAAAGTACAGTCAATACAAAAATTTGAGCCCTGACTCCTAAACTAGGAAGATCCTGTATCTTAGGAGGCAGTGTCTTCGCATAAATAGTGGCCAAGCAAATTATGAGCGTACTAGCAGACTCGGTTAGTCAAAGACAAGATATAGACTAAATGGTAAATATATATTAAACACAATCTAAAATTATTTTTAATTAAATACTAATGTTTGTATTAAGTGTATGTGTGTAAAGTATTTGTGTGGGGTGTCTCTCATAAGAAAGTGTTGTGTGTGTGTGTAAGTAATGGAGAGGGGTGTGTGCTGTAGTGTGGTGTGGTGTGTATTGACGTGCGGTGGTGTGATGGGGTATGGTGTGTTGTGGTCTGTGTAGAGTGAGTGTGCGTCTATGATAGTGGATGAAATTTAGAGAGGGCTGCTGACGTCGTTGTATTGTGATTTATATAAATGGTTCAGCAGATCCAGGCAAGTAGACTTTCGGTTGCCTCGTAATCTTGGTTTTTTATCCACTCCTCTATTTTAACTTTAATCCTATGGGTATCTAATTCAATAATGTTTATTTTCTATTTATTATTGTGTATAGGTGTGAGCTTAAAACATAATGCTGGCGTCTAGCGAAGGCGGTCTTATGCGTTACTGTGAGTATAAGAGGTTTTGTCTTAGGCATAGCACGCACAGCGATTTTGATTCGCGCGAATTATTTTCCGCGCGAATTTTTTAGTACTATTTGAGCGCGATTTTTTTTCCGCAGTGCGTGCAGCTTCATACAACTCCATAGGCCACAGAACGCGCGGAAAAAAAATCGCGCGAATAAAAATCGCAGTGCGTGCTAAGCCTTACGGCGTGTTGGATCTGGCGGGGGAACCTTTCTGTGTTTCCTTAGTACGGATCGTAGCACAAACAGTTGCCTGACGGTAAGTACATTTGCATCTTTGTATAATTGTATGGTTGGATACATAAAGTGCTTCTTTGACATGACCTTCAGAACAGCTCTTTGTGCTCGTTCCAACTTAAGAAACTTTGTCTGAGCAGCGCCTCCCCATACTGTGATGCAATAGGTGATAACGGACTGACAGATAGCAATATTCACCATTCTAATCGTGTTGAAATCAGCTGAAGATCTTAGCAGCTTGAATACATAAATCATTCTTCTAACCCTTGTGCTAATAGTATCCAAGTGCGAGTACCAGTTGAGTCCGCTATCAATAACTACACCCAAATACTTAAGATGGTTTACCTCACGAAGAGAAAAGCATGTGCAGGGTATGTGGCCATTACATGTGTGGGCGTTAATGACAAAGTCTGTAGGAGGTTTAGTACAGGGTTGTGGGCCGAACGGGATGAAGTAGAGAAGAGAGATTTAACTGATAACAGATTTAAGTGACGTTTCGGCAGTAGTTCTCAGATGTTCCCAATCAGTTCCATGAACAATGATTGCAGTGTCATCAGCATAGGTGAAAATTTTGGCATTTGTGAGAGGTATGCAGCAAAGCCCATTGATGTAAACCTGGAAAAGGGTCGGGCTAATCACACTTACCTGCGGTACTCCGAAGGTGGTGGTTTCCTCTTTACTAACATGGTCACCGACTCTAACACACAATCTACGGTTAGTCAGATAGCTTGCAAAAAAATCATGAGCTAAGCCACGTATGCCGATGTCCTCCAACTTCGATAGGAGGGTGGGAACAGAAACTGTGTCAAATGCCTTTTTTAAGTCTAGGAATAAACCTAGGCAATTCTGTTTTTCATCTAGCTTTCTTGCTACAAATTCAGTTAAGTCGAGAACTGCATCTACTGCCGATACTCCTTTTTTAAAACCATACTGATTTTGTGCAATTAAGCCATTTTTATCGAGGAACTGAGTAAGCCTTTGATTTACTAATTTTTAAAAAAATTTTGGAGATGGATGAAATCAAAATCAATTTATTTTTATTTTACATAGGCCTACTTGGGCACTTATTAAACGTCGACAAAAGGTGCACGGTTCGGGTTGGTCGTTTCCTATGGAGAAGAAACGGCAAGAAACTCCATGGTTACTCTTTTAAAAATGGTTTGGTTTTACAATATTTCCATGTTACAGCATTAGTACTATGTAACGTAGGCCCGACAATAAGTCGTAAGGAACTAAACAAAAAAAAAAGTTTATATAATATATAACAAAGTTAACAAATGTTAACTAACATCTAGAAGGCCTACAATGTTCACACATTCACAAAATAATCGGTAAAAGAATCTATACAAAGTTAAGAAAAAAAAAAAAAGATATGAGAGGACTGAAATAGGCCTATAATTATGAATACAGTCGCTGTTCCCACCCTTATAGATTGGATGCACAACAGCCTTTTTAAACGCCTCTGGAAAAATTCCAGTGGCAATTGAACAATTGAAGATATGCGTAATTGGAGATACGAGGATATGACGACATTGTTTTAGCAGTTTTGATGAGATGCCATCATAACCGGTAGCAGAATCTTGACGGAGCTGAATAATGGCGTTATTTATATCCTATTCATCAAATTCAAAGAGAACCAGTGAGTTAAGGGGAGCATTTTTACGAGGCTGTGTGCACGGGTTGGGGGCCATCGGAAGACGCGAAGTGATATTAGACGCGAGATCTTTGCCAACATCCGCGAAGTACCTACACACACGATCAACAGCTGCTTGAGGAGTAGGTTCAAGTTTTAATAGATTTATAGAGGATGTGGGTGTTTTTTTATAGTTCGTTATATCCCAAATTTAATTCGAAAGTGTCTTAATATTTGCTTTTGCTGTCTCTAACTCTTGCCTTTCAAACTGAGCTTTTAGGTTACGTAACATAATGTTACAGTGGTTTCGGTAGCGATTGTAGGTGATTCTCAGGATGTCATTATCAGGTGACTTTTTAGTGTGCATGTGAAGTAAATCACGATTACGAATGCATCGAATGACCAGCCAGGTGTTATCCATGGCTTAATATTTCTATCTTTTTTGGGAATTTTAACCTCATATGTATGTTTTTTTACTAAGCCCTGGACAACACCGATCAACTCGTATGCGGCTACATTCGCATCGCCAATACTCATGATATGTGAGAGGTCCGTGCCTTCAATTTCCTGAACTAGCTTAGCATAGTCCACTCGGGAAAAAGTTTTTTGAGGTTTTTTGGGCGATTTTGTATCTTCAATATGCAACAAGATAGGCATGTGATCCTTAATAAATGACTCCAAAATAAGCGTTGTTGCCGGTGTTTTACATCTGAGAATAATATGATCGAGACAATTTGTTCCTCTCGTGGGTATTTGATGAGCCGGTAAAAGGACATGCGACGCGCTTAATGTTAAGTAGTCATTCGTACGGTCATCATTATTGGAGGGTTTAATCTCCACGTTAACATCACCCACGATAGCAACAGTTTCAAATATTTTAAGTTGATTTAGGACAGTATCCAAACTATTTAAAAAACACTGAAATTGCTCTTTTTTGTTAAATGATGGGGAGCGGTATATCGCGACTATTGCTATTTTATTATTTATTTTGCATAAGAGACAGTTCGCATTTGTGACATCTGGTTCCTGAACAGAAACGGCCAGGTTTTGTTTTGTAAAAATAAGAATCCCGTCATTTTGATATTGTGTATTCGATGTATAGTGTGAATTATATCCGTCCAATAATGGAACATTCCTCATTTACTCAACCATCATTCTGTCAGGACTATGATGTCACAGTTAAATTTAATAATAGATAACAACACTAAAAGTTCACTAAAATTCTTATTAATGCTGCGAATATTTAAATGAAGAATTTTTAAGCCAGAAACGGTTAAGTTAATGAAGTCTGTACACTTATCCGGTGGACAGTTATATATCTTTGCAATTTCAAGGTTATCCAAGTCACCGATAACATTCCTAACAATATTAGACATTGATTACAAGTATAAAGGCGAAACAATAGGCAAAATAGCCGAGTTCAAGAAAATATTCACAATTAACAAGCGCTGTAGGTAAGTACACTCGCAACCGAAAACAAATAGATAACCCGGTAAGATCAGCAAAACAAACATAGTACAACGCATTGAAACTAAACAAAATATTGAAACACAACTAACTATGTGGGCAGAGTTATTTAACGAGCAGCTGTTGAGATAACGTGTAAGTATGTATGTAAATGTAAATTGTGATGTGTTATATGTATAGTTTTGTGTGTAGTGTATTGTTGAACTTTAGGTGAAAGGACACAACAAAGTCAGTCTGTAATGGGTGGAGTGTATAATGTATGATTTAAGATATAGAATTAACTTACGAAGGGGTTAATTAATGGGTACAATTAGCATAACTACGTATATATAGCGCAATGGTTTAGATATAAGTACAGAAAAAATAACAAATACCGTATAACTGACACAATCACTATAAGTCACTGAGTTGACTGGTTCATCAGCAAGTTTGTCAGACAACGCTCCGACCTACCCTCAGTTTCCCACCTTAAAATTATCGGAGAATTAATGTGACAAATTGTCAAACACGCGTTATCTTCTGTGATTGGCTGTTGAAAATTCATTCAACCAATCACAGCAGATAACGCGTGCTTGACAATTTGTCACATTAATTCTCCGATAGTTTTAAGGTGGGAAACTGAGGGCTAATGATGATATGTTGGGCTCCTGTTTCTTTACGAATAAAAATGTTGCCATCTTTTGTCCAGCAAAACATATACTTTTGATTCTTTGCAAATTCTCTGAAAAACAGTTTTCTCGCGCTTGAAGGTAGATGTTCCGCAACATAGACGGGCTGCCGGTCTCCAGTAGAACCGATGCTGTGTGTATTCAGTATTTCACCCCTAGGCTGTTTTTTGTTGTAGTTGCGGCAATTGGTAATCAGCTGGTTTTTTGTATGCACAGTCATGAATTCGGTAACTATAGGTCTGATTGTACCCTTTTTGCCGGGTAGGCGATAAACATCCCGAATCTCTAGTTTAGAAAGGGGCATATTTATAGCAGTACCTATTTTTTCAATGGGGAGTAAGGGTAGAACGGAACCAACATCACATCCGACCCAAATGTCAACCTCACCTGCACGCGTCGGTAGTTCGTATGAATAGCCGACGGCGGCGGCTCTCACGCCGTCGTGGTGCTTCCTGCTGGACAACTGACGAGGCTCTGGCGACCGAGCCATGGCGGGATAACCACACACCAGTTCAACAACAGGCTGGAAGAGGCTACAGCGGCCTGGCTTCTAAATAACGCCTTAAAAGTCTGGTGCAAAAGGCAACGGGATACCATTGCACTATACATCCCACGAGAGTTATGAGAAGGTCCAATAAGAATTATAGTTTGCGTGGTGACCCGTGTAGCGACCGGCGCCCTCGGTTGTCCGGGAATCAGGGTGTGAAATGTGCTACCGGCCATGGGACAGTAGTCGACCAGGCATCCCATGGAAACTATGCTCCTGGAAGAACGAAGATCCAACTACGACGTAACATAAGACTAGGAACGTGGAATGTGAGAGGACTCCGAGACGCGGGGAAACTCCACATCTTGGACCACGAGCTCGAGCGATGCAACACCGACATCACGGGTCTGAGTGAGACGCATTGGAAGGAAAGTGGACACCGTAACACAGAGAAACATACAATCTATTTCTCAGGAAATGAAAATTCCAGCTTCGCAGGTGTTGCCATTGCTATACCAAAGCGATGGAACGAGTCAGTCTTAGGCTACAATCCTATAAGCGATAGACTGATATCAATTAAGCTCTGCGCGACACCGACCCCACTGAATATCATCCAAGTGTACGCCCCTACAAGCGCTGCGTCAGATGAATTAATTGAAGACTTTTACAGCCAACTCGAAGCCAGCTTAGCTGCCATCCCAACAAGAGAGCTATTAATCGTCTTGGGCGATTTTAACGCAAAATTGGGATCGACGATAATGGATTCAGGCCTGCGAAATATTGTGGGGTTTATGGTCTTGGTACTAGAAACGACAGAGGCGAACGCCTTATGCAATTCGCAGCCGACAATAACCTGACTATAATGAACACAGTCTTTAAACAACACCCGAGAAGACTCTACACTTGGACGTCGCCCAGTGGATAACATCGATACCAAATAGATTTCATAATGATTAGGGCCAGGTGGAGAAGCTCGATTACCAATGCACACACGCTGCCGGGAGCTGATTGCCACTCTGATCATCAACTACTGGTTTGTAATCTGAGAATCAAGCTTCGCAACTCCATTAGCAAGAAGACAGGCAGCCGTATGGCAATAACGGACAGGGAAGGTTTCACCAAAACACTACGGGAGACCCTACATATTTGGAGAGGTGATCAAGACGATGATCATCCAAACACACTCTGGCAAAATGCCAAAAACTACATTAAAGAGTTGGTACAAAAATCACAGCCCAAACCTCTCCCAATAAAGCGTCAACACTGGATGTCCACGAACACGTGGCATATGGTTGAACACCGCAGAAAGCTAAAAGCCCGTGGTGAAAGTGTACAAGAACTGAACGCTCTTAATGCCGAAATACAGGCCGCTTGTCGAAGAGACCGGAACGCGGCCCTCAATGACATCTGCGCTGAACTAGAGCGACACTCGCAAAAGTTTGAAAACAAAGATCTTCACATGAAGATACGATCCATCACTCGCCAATTCAAACCAAAAACCTGGGCTATTGAGAATACTGAAGGAGTAACAGTTACGGAGATCAAGGAAATTGTTAACACGTGCAAAGATTACTGTGGATCAATTTTTGTTGACGCTCATTCATCACAGGCCACCATACCGTGTTCTCGGCCCTCGGAGATGGAACCAGTTTTATTGAAGGACGAGATAAGAGCAGCAGTAAATCACTTAAAGCCTAATAAAGCTGTAGGTGTGGATGAGGTACCGATTGAGATCATAAAGGAGATGGGAGACGCAGGAGTAGATATAATACACACCATCTGTTGTAGAATATGGAAGACCGGCGAGTGGCCAAAAGACTGGTCTAGCTCCCTTTTCATCCCCCTTCACAAGAAGGGCTCCACGAAAAAGTGCAACAACTACAGGTTGATCTCCCTCATCTCCCATGCAAGCAAAGTGCTTCTTCATGTGATAAATAAGCGGCTTCAGTCGTTTTTGTCTCCCGAAATTGCACCCGAACAAGCCGGTTTTGTCAAAGGAAGAGGAACAAGAGAACATTCTCATATTACGTCAAATTATAGAGAAGTCTCGTGAATTTAACAATCCCCTCTTTATATGCTTCGTGGATTTCCGAAAAGCATTTGACACTGTGCAATGGCGGAAACTGTGGGAAATTCTTTGAGTTATGGGTGTACCAGATCATCTTACGTACCTCATTAGAAGACTGTACGAGGACGGCACAGCAGCGGTTCGCGTGGACGGAATTGACTCAAGCTCTTTCAAAACAGAGGCTGGTGTTAGACAGGGATGCATTCTATCTCCCTTGCTTTTTAACATTTACACGGAGTACATCATGCGAATCGTCCTAGAGGGCTGGGACAAGGGTGTTTCTGTCGGGGGGCGCAAAATCTCCAATCTTAGGTATGCCGATGACACCACTCTTCTAACAACATCTAAAGAAGATATGGAACATCTTTTAAACTGCCTGGAAACAAACAGCATTGGATTTGGACTCGCTATCAATCGTGATAAAACAAAAATGATGATAGTGGACAGAGCTACAAACAACCAACCTAGTGTCAAAAGTATAGCCAACTGTGATATTGTCCAGAGCTATATCTACTTGGGCTCCAACATATCTAACACCGGAAGCTGCGAAGACGAGATACGAAGGCGTTGTGCTGTGACGCGATCTGCCATTGAAAAGCTCACAAAAATCTGGAAGGATCGCAGAATTACCAAGGCCACTAAGGTACGACTGATGCGAAGTCTCGTCTTTCCAATTTTTCTCTACGGAGCTGAGACATGGACATTGAGGCTGAAGGAAAGGAGGAAAATCGATGCACTGGAAATGTGGTACTGGAGACGTCTGCTGCGGATTCCGTGTAATGCTTACCGCACCAATGTATCGATCCTAAAAGAACTTCACATCAAAGAGAGATTATCGTCGACTGTTCAAATACGAATACTAAAGTTCTTTGGGCATATAACTCGGAATGAAGACTCAATGGAGCGTCTTGTAATCCAAGGCAAAATGGAGGGCAAAAGATCCCGAGGTCGCTCTCCAACCAGATGGGCAGATCTTATTAAAAGCATCACCAAAGCTACGATGACCGACTGTTCCCACATTGCGTCCAATAGAACCGAATGGCGACGCATGGCAAGAGCCATGCGGCATCAGGACCCACTCATGACCACGACCACTCTGCCAAGAGTGCCCGACTAAGAAGAAGATTTTTTTCAATAATGGTGGTCAGATCAGAAATAGTTTCATTCTCTTTGGAAGGTATATTCCTGAATACTACACATGAAGATCGTGTGGACTGTCGGATCCTGGATTTTGTCTTCAAGTACGTTTATACAGTTTTTATAGCCATAGTTTTCCTTTTTTAAGGTGTCAATCTGTTGGCGCATCTCTTCAAAATTGGTATTTATTAGTTCCATTGATTCCTTAATCTCCAAATTGATTGTCTGTATCGAGGAGTTTTGTAGTTTAAGGTCGGCAATCTCCGCAACAAGTTTAATTAACATCGACGATTGTTGTTCGAATAATTTATTAACGTTTTCATCCTGTTCCTTTTTCCAAGATTTGAGTAGGGTTTTCAAATCAGCATTATAATCATCAAGCTGGCTGTTCGGCGAGGACTCCAATCGAAGACGTTTGTGACGCGTTATGGTGTTTACATTGATATTAACACCCTCACTGCAGAACGCTTGTGGAATATGCATATCTGATAACGATTTCGGCACCGTATTGTTTTTGTTTGGAGCTTCTGCGGGTGGAGGTGTACGCTATGGGCGAGACATTACGGTAACGTATCGACGATGTAAGGTGAAACGGACCTTATTACTTGCTGGTTGGAATGAAGTTGGCTCTAGCAGATCCACAAGACCCGCACACATGCGCGCACGCAACAGTATCGGCGATTAGGTGAATCCGGTGCCGGGCGGTGAGGAAAAGGTTGGAGCGGGACAGCAATTATGGCGAGCGTGCTGCTCACGCGGAGGTGAAGGAGGGCGCGCGGCGCTCGCTCGCTGCTGGTCGGCAACTCGGCACACGGGGATTAGGCCAAAAGCGCAACGCGAATTTACGTGAACACTATGAACTTTGACTTGCCGTAGGGCTTAAAGTTGTATGAGTAGTAATTAATTTTAATCAAAAATAGTTAAGAAATTTTAGCACACGTCCGCTCTCGAACAAGGCGCGTAGCGAAGTCTAAGATAGAAAGGCCTAGAGTATCTAAGCATGGCTTGGCAATAGCTTAACGTGCTTTTCGAGACACGGGAGTATCACAACGGTTACTTCCAAAGGCCGGGTTCACTTAGATATTCTTAAAGGAAAAAATCTGATTAGCACGTTGCGTGACCTGGGAATAGAACCCAGCAGACCACGCTCCACAGTAGCGCTTGCGAGAGCGACGGAGCAGTTAGAAATAGGTTTTACCTTTCGCATTTCATGTAACACTTGGTGTTGATATGCTCTCGGTCATATCCGTGGCAGAGCCGGTGACACTTGTGGCCGCAGTCATACTGGTAGTTACACTTCTGAAAGCAACCGCCATCTGGTTTTATCCTGAAGAAATCCTCTACAGTCGAAATCTGTAACCCAATAACGTGTAATAATTTATTAATGCTAAAATTTAATGGAAAATGAAATGAAATTAATGGAAACAATTTTTTAATCCATACTAATATTATAAATGCCAAAGTAACTCAGTCTGTCTTATACCTTTTCACAAATTATTGGCAGATTTTATGGTAAACCCATAATTTCTCAATTCCTATTCGAAGTACTAATGCTACGTAGACAAAGTCGCGGGCAAAAGCAAGTTTTATTATAAGTTCAGCTTTAAATTAGTTATCATGTTTGTTACTCAATCACACTTAAAGGGCTGAACTTGGATGAAAATGTCTATGAGGACGGTTAATACATATTTAGGACTTACTATCTAGCCGGGTATATAATACACTGCATCTAGCGTCTAGTGTCCGACGTCCGTAGGATAAGTATCAGACAGTAAGCAACAATTAATGTTACCTACAGGCCTATAGTATTTAGGTGCTTACTACTATGCTAGTATTATATTATCTGCTCTACTACCTACCGTGGTTATCTGTTCCGGATGATTTTGACATTTCAGGATCAAAGTTGTTCCCAAGCAGCCATTATTTTCTAATGTCGTTGCTATTTTGGTCCATAATCCCGATTTTGCTATTTTCATTATATTGATATTGCCGAAAATATACAATCCTGAAAGTGGTTAAACTGATAAACTTTGCACTCTTCTGTAATACTTAGAAAGAAGTCTTTCCGTTTCTGATATCAGGCGTAAAGAGGTTCTAGATATGCATAGAGGATACAATGATGCGTAATTGGTTCAAAATCAAAACGTTAATTGCGATTGCAGATTAGGTGTAGGTATAGGTTAGGTACCTACTTAATAATCGGTATAAATAGAAATCATACATTTTGAGTGAACTATAGACAGATCTTTATGCGTTAATTGCTATAACAAACCTTCTTTTGCTCGCGACAGAGCAACGCACACCCTGTTGTCTGTGCCAAGAAATCCAATTATATTTTCTCCGTTATTCGTCACAAGCGACAAAATGATGATTTTAGATTCCTCTCCTTGA
The DNA here is from genome assembly GCA_964057195.1 of Orthosia cruda. Classification (NCBI taxonomy): domain Eukaryota; kingdom Metazoa; phylum Arthropoda; class Insecta; order Lepidoptera; family Noctuidae; genus Orthosia; species Orthosia cruda. The sequence continues at coordinate 17,361,315 of OZ059833.1, read as the reverse complement.
TAATTGTCGACTACTGTGATTTTAACATGTGACAAGCTAGAATACTCCCGGCGTTCCTGTCAAACGAAAAAGAGGTTTAGAAGACAATATAGATACGTAATCTAATCTATAATATATAAAAATGCATGCTGTTCGTTAGTGTCGCTAAATCCACACGATAAATATGGACGAACAGTATGGAAACTACCTACAAACGCTGCGCGGTTGTCGCAATGCTGTCAGTAGTGCGTGCCGCTTAGAGGTCTCGTCGATGCGCATGTTGTTAGTTTCCGTTCTGTTTGTTCATATTTACACTGTGCTAAAACTAAAAAAGACCTGCCAAATGCAAGCCTGACTCGCACACAGATGGTTCCGTATAAACAGCTACATTCACCAAAATAAATACGTAACATTACTAACGTTTATAAACAATGAAAGCACCGAACATTGCTCTAACGAATGGACACAATTAACTTTGCCGTTCGAGAACTGTTGTCCCCATTCAATTTTTTTTTCTACTTTTGAAATTACATTTTATAAGTTGGTCAACTATTACTCGTAAACATGTACAGCCTACTTAGCTGTGATAGTTTTCCTTTTAATTTCGTTATATATACTACTGTCTTGATTTTTTTCACATATTCAAAATCAACCATTTATCTGGCAGGGGGAGGGGGCACACTTTGGAGAGGCCAAGTTGTTGTCTTGTATTTCGACTTTCAAAAGGCGTGTGATAGGGTCAATAATTATATTCTGCTTGCGAAGCTATGTGCTATCGGTTTTCCGCCTGGTCTCCTGCGGCTCCTCGCTGACTACCTCCGTGATCGTCAGCAGTTTATCAGACTGGGCCATTACGAATCCCAGCCCTACCATCGCGCGTTCCGGAGTGGGACAGGGATCAATATTGGGACCACTCTTGTTCCAAATAATGGTTAACGACCTTCCATCAGTTATCCATCAGGCTAAAAGTCCATTGTATACGTATGATTTGGAGCTTTTTCTGAATTCAAGTCTGAACCTGATTATCTTGCGCTGCAGTGTGACTTAAACGCGATATTAGAATGGAGTGTTAGGAACAAAATGGAATTTAACTGTTCCAAATGTTTCATCATGAGTTTTACTCACCTATCAATTTTACGTACAAAATTTATCACAGCCCCATTACAAGGACAAGTGGAATTAAGGATCTGGGTGTCACTTTTAACATGAGATTAACGTTTCACGATCACATGGTATTGGTCGCACAAGATTCATTTAGGCGATTAGGTTTTATTCTACGAAATGCAAAGGATTTCAAGAACATCAGTGCAATCAAATCAATTTTTAATGTACTAGTACGCAGTAAGTTGGAGTCTAGTGCATGTGTCTGGAACCCTCATGAAAATAAATATACACTAAATTTGGAAAAGGTTCAGCAAGCTTTTCTGAGGTATCTGTACAAGCGTCTATATGAATATTATCCATTCTTATACCCTTCTAACTTCCTCTTAGGCAGTTTAGGCTACAATTCTCTCGAGGTTAGAAGGAAAAATGATCAAATCATAAATATGTGTAAAATCTTTCACGGGAAAACTGATGCTCTTGAACTACACGACGAACTAACCCATGTTTTTGCCTTGGTCAATTTATAGACGTAGTAGGAGGCACAGATTATTCGCCGTACTGGGGCGTCGCACCGTGGTCGCTCGAGCCCAGTCTCCCATTCCTCGTACGCTCTCCGCGCTCAACGCTCTCTTAGATGCTAAACCCGATTGTGATGTGTTCGCCGACGAATGTAAGAAGATTTTGCCTGTATGTCTGGAGTATTGTGAGATGACCGTATGACTGCCGTGTAATTTCAGATATTATCACTGTTTTTTGTTTTAATTATTTTTATTTTAATGCTTTTTTATAAACATGTCTTTAACTAATGTAATTGGCCTGTGGCCGTGTTATGTTAAAGTAAAGCCATTTAAAGCTTAATTTTACGCAAACGGATCCCTGAATGATAATCCAAAAAATATGTGTTAGGGCTATATGCGGTATTCAAAGCACGGAAAGCTGTAAACCGTTCTTTGCGTATTTTCGCATTTTAACAGTACCATGTCTGTACATATAAGAAGTGGCTGTCTTTGTAAAAACAAACGTTCACTTGTTTGAGAAACTTCATAGGGCAAGACACAAGAAATAAAATAAGTGGTAGACAGCTTAAAAAAGCATGTATCATAAAAACTTCACAGGAATGACTCCACAAATTTATAATAAACTACCTAACAAATTCTTTGTTAAATATAAATGAAATCAATATATTTAAAAAACAATTGAATAATTTACTGTTATCCAAGACATACTACACAATACATGAGTACCTATCAGACAGAAACTTATCTGTATAAGTGGTGTGATTGGGGTGGTACTTGAGTCCGATTTCATTACTTATTATTTTGTTAATTATTAAGACATTGTACAATCTGACATTACTTATCAATTATAATTTAAGATATCGTTTACGTTTTAAAGTATTAATTTTAATTTATGACATTGTATACGTTTAAATTTTATCTATGACATAGCATACATTTCATTTCTTTAATTTATGACATCGTATTTTAATATATTATATATATATTATTTTAATTTTTTAATTTTTGACACTGTAAGAGTTTTAAGTTGTGACATTGGATGCGTTTTCATTTTAAATTTATGACATTTTATGCCATTTTTTTTAATTTATGATGAATCCGCCTCTGGGAACACCACAGGCCTTTGACTTGGCTACTTCAGACTTACATTAGCAATATAAGTCCAGGTTTTCTCACGATGTTTTCCTTCACCGCTGCCTGAGAAGTCCAAGATAAACGTGAAAGTCCATATGAATTTGAAAAAGTCACATTGTTACTCGGCCGGATTTGAACCCACGACCTCAAGTACGAGAGGCGAGGTCTTAGCCACTGGGCCACCACGAGGACAAAAAAAATATAAAAAAAATATTAAAAACATCAAAAATCCCGATTGCTTAAAAAGACGAACTAAAAAGACGTCGGTTTGTATTTTGGTAGCCGGTTCCCGTCCGGGAATCTTCGCATCCCTTGCCACGACGTAACCTCGACCGCTACCGTAGTCGAGGGTAGGCAGGCTACCACGGCGATCACTAGGGGCCATTTCTTTATTGCGCTATTCATCGGTTTGAGGAGGGGGTTTGCCGTAATCGCCACACTTGGTATTGCACAGAGAACGCTGCTGCCCATTCTCTGCTATGTCCCTTAGTCGAGTCTTACGACACCCACAGGAAGATATGGGATGGTGAAATACTGTACGTCCGACAACATACGGAACAACCGGAATAAGGAGAGGTTTTTAAATGGATCTGATCTAAGAAGTGAAGAAATAGAAAAATCCATTGCTATTACTAGATTCTATAAATTCACACTTGGTAATACATACTTCTCTCATGTAAAACATTTGTCCTGAATATGCGACGAGAATGGTGATGTCGTCAGCGGTGTACCCTTGCTGCATCAGATAATTTGCCAAAGCGAGTGTCATATGCGCTTCTTTGTGATGCGCTCTGCTGTTATTATCATGTTGTGTCTGAAAAAAGTGAGGTTTTGTTAGGATTTCAGAAAATAATTTAAATGAATTAGTTAACCCCCTATTTCTAAATTCATTATTTGAGTGTACCCAGTAGTTGTAAAACTCTACTTTAATATGTGAAGTTATGCTAGCAGTGTTCGACACATTTATAAATCCAAATAAGTACTCAATCTAAATAGTCCCGCTGGAAAATAATTTAGAAAATTTTGGTATCTATCAATTAACGTATACTGTACAACGTAGATATGTGCAGTCAATAGAACACCTACTGCATAAATGAGATGACTGAATTAAAAACAATAGGCATTCTAATCCGAAAATGGTTTTGTGGGCTTACGTACTAAGTACATCTACTTAAACATCTGCCCTTTCGTGGTAGACATTACGACGTATTCGACATTGGGCACCCGTTTAACATACCACCTGAGGTGGTAACTAAAAACCGGCCAAGTGCGAGTCAGACTCGCGCACCAAGGGTTCCGTACCATTATCAGAAAAAAACCGTTTAATCACGTTTTTTGTATGGGATTATATATTTATTATATTCTGTTTTTAGTATTTGTTGTTATAGCGGCAACAGAAATATATCATCTGTAAAAAATTCAACTGTCTAGCGCTCACGGCTCATGAGATACAGCCTGGTGACAGACAGACAGACGGACCGCGGAGTCTTAGTAATAGGGTCTCGTTTTTACCCTTTGGGTACGGAACCCTAAAAACAAAGAGGAAGTTATATTTTTATCATCTTATTAAACTCTCTACTCAAATTTTTGATGTTGACATCCAAAAAGAAAAACGTCCTAACAAACCAAATGCCAAATCAATGCCATAATCGTGACATCACTAATCGCACCGGCTATAAACAACGATAGGAGCCGTATGTAGAAGGTATGGTACCTCAGGTGCCATTCACTCAGATTCCATTAAAACGGCTGCCCAATGTGGAATACAGCGACGTTACGATAATAAGTTCAAACATACCTACCTGCTCTCTGTAGTCATGAGTAAAGAAGTATATATTTTTTTCAACCCCAGGAACATTTCTGAAGACTTCGACAGACGGATGGTTCTCCGGGTCGGGGTCCTGGAGAGGACAAATTGAACATAAATAAAACTTCGTATAAGTCATGATATACCCAAACTGCACAAAAAAAAAAAAACAATCGAATATATCCCGAAGTTTTTCATTTAAAGCATTTTCTAGAATATGGACCTATTGTTACTAGGAGAGCACGCGATAGGTTAACGACCCCCGCATCGGTATTATACCACACGTTGCCAGCTAGCTAGTCAAAAAAAATAAGAACTACGCATTTTCTAATTTATTTTCTGATACCAATCAATGTTCCGTATGGTGCCGGACGTAAAGAATTTCACCATCCCATGTCTTCCCGTGGGTGTCGTAAGAGGCGACTAAGGGACAAACCAGAGAATGGGCAGCAGCGTTCTCTGTGCTTCTATAACAACCATACTGCGATCGCCAACCCGCCTGCCAAGCGTGGCGATTACGGCAAAACCCCCCCAATGAATAGCACAAATAAAAAATGGCCCCTGGTACCCGGCAGCTTGCCTACCCTCGACTACGGTAGCGGTCGAGGCTACGGCATGGCAAGGGGAGCTAAGAATCTCCGGACGAGATCCGGCTACCCAAACAATCACCGACGACTGGACCTGGCAACGTACAACACGCGCACACTTCGGACCGACGAGAAGGTCACCGAACTCGAGGAGGAACTGAGCAGGTTGCGATGGAGTATTATAGGGTTATCTGAAGTCCGAAGAGAGGGGGAGGACTCGATAATCCTCAAATCCGGTAACCTGCTCTATTTCCGAGAAGGTGACCGGCAGTCCCAGGGTGGTGTCGGGTTTATCGTCCACAAGTCCCTTGTGAACAACGTGGTGAAGATCGAGAGTGTGTCGACCAGGGTGGCGTACCTTATACTCAGAATATCCTCAAGATATTCGCTGAAGGTCATACAGGTCTACGCCCCAACCTCGGCACACCCCGACGATGAGGTAGAGACCATGTATGAGGATATCTCCAGAGCCATGCATGGTTTCAAAACTCACTTCACCGTTGTCATGGGGGACTTCAACGCGAAACTGGGCAAACGAGACGAGGATGAGCTGCAAGTGGGGCAATTTGGAGTTGGACAACGGAACCACCGGGTCAATGATGTCTCTGTGATCAATTCGGTAAAAACCGGGAGCGATCACCGCATGGTAAGAGGCACATTGAACATTAATATTAAGCTTGAAAGGTCTCGACTGATGAAGTCCACGCTCCGGCCAGCACAGATCCAAGTCCAAAACCCCGAGAGCTTTCAGCTCGAACTCCAGAATCGCTTCGAGTGCCTAGGGAGCTCCGTGGATGAATATAGCAACGGGTTCGTGGAAGCTGTCCATACGGTCGGATCTAAGTTTTTCAAGACCCGTCGTACAGATAGAAACAAAAAGCTCTCTGATCACACCCTCAAGCTTATGAAGGAGAGGCGTGAGATGATCCTGCAATCTTCAGATGAGGCGTGCAAATACCGGCAGCTCAATAGACAGATCTCTAAATCCTTGAAAAGAGACCTCCGCCGCTTCAATACCGAGCGTATTAAAGACGCTATCGAGCGAAATAAAGGCTCCAAGGTGTTCTCAAGGGATCTGGCTATTGGGCAGAGCCAACTCACGAAACTGAAGACCGACGATGGCAGGATCGTATCCGCCAAACCGGAGCTTCTCAGGGAGATCGAGACATTCTATGGGCAGTTGTACACTTCGATCAGCAAGCCCGTTGCGAGTCTAGCAAACGACCCAAGAGCTAGATTGACCCGACACTATACCGAAGATATCCCGGACGTCAGCCTGTACGAGATTAGGATGGCTCTGAAACAGCTCAAAAACAACAAGGCGCCGGGTGATGACGGAATTACGGCCGAACTCCTGAAGGCGGGTGGAAAACCGGTCCTTAGGGCCCTTCAGAAGCTGTTTGATTCCGTCATACTCGAGGGCAAAACGCCACAGGCATGGTGCAGGGGTGTGGTGGTACTCTTCTTCAAGAAGGGCGACAATGCCCGGTTGAAGAACTATAGGCCCATCTCACTTCTTAGCCATGTCTACAAGTTGTTTTCAAGAGTCATCACGAATCGTCTCGCGCGCAGGTTTGTCGATTTCCAGCCCCCCGAACAAGCCGGATTCCGAAAAGGCTTTAGCACCGTAGACCACATACATACGCTCGTAAACTTGTAAAGCTTACTTAGCTGTGATAGTTTTCCTTTTAATTTCTTTATATTTTCTACTTCCGTGAATTTTTTCACATAGCCAAGAGCAACCAGTTCGCTTGGGGGGGACACTTGACTCTAACTAAAATTTGCAATGTAAAGCTTAATTTTACGCAAACGGATCTCTGAATCGAAAAATGGTTTTAACAAACCCATCATATTTTTGAATGGTTTATCCAACGATACCCCACACCATGGGATAGACGAGAAAAAAAAACATCCTCACTTTACGTCTATAATGAGGAAACACAAAAATCTAAATTTTCTTAGTTTTATTTTTCCACTTTGTCGGAATTATTAATATGTATGTCGGAGGAAGGTATACGATTAATAATTAGGAACAAAGAAATATTGCTTGTAAACTTATTAATTCAGTTTTGTTTAATTGGCAACATTTAGCTTCTGGTTCAAAGCTCAGTTCGATTTTATTCGATTGACAACACTTTATTCTTCTTATGTCAAAATACTCGATTCTGATTAGATGTTTTAAAAGCGGTAACTTGCCAGATTAGTTCTTTGGCCAATGAAAAAGCGAGGAGAGTCTATGCTATGCTGGCTCTCTCGAGTGGAGTCTCTGGCCATGTGTTTTCGTAGAGTTAGAAAAAGAAGCGCGCGGCGCGCGCTTCGGAGTTAAAAAAAAGAGTTGAGAAGTGAAGTAGCCGGAAAACTGGCGTGTATCAACTTGAAAAAGTGTGTTTTTGTTGAGAGAAAGCGAAATGCTTGGTGACCGAATCCGCTGCTTTGTTAAAATTGGACCAAGGACTATGTCAATGGCATTAGTTACCTGCTACTTGCTTTGTGCCAGCATTAAACCCAACATGACGCCCACGAGACCCAAGACAGACATAGAGCATGAACTCGAATTTAATGAGAAGAGTCCTCCCTTCCGACATGTATATCCATGCCAAATTATAACTTTCTAGTACTTAGATTCTCTGAGCTAAGCTGCGGACGGACAGACGGACAGAGCGAAACTATAAGGGTTCCTTGTTGACTTCGGAACCCAAAAAACTTTATACAAAATTTTAACATAGTTTTGTCAGTGAGCATGAATATGTCGACACCAGGTTCCTAAGCAATTAGTACGTTCAGCAAATTGAGCGCCTAGGGTGTAGGTGCATGACGAACAGTCAGGGTACGCGAGGGCGGAGCCGCGAACAGGCACCGTGGGTCACAGGCACGTGTTAGTATTGGAAGTACGTGTGACGTCATATAATCATGAATTTTCACTTTTTAAGCACAATGGTTTGCTATAAAATTCAAACTGTCATATTTACTAAGCATCTACAGACAAATGTTGAAGTACCTCCCTAAATTATTATTATGTTGTCAAATACCTACAATTGTTAGAGTACCCACCTAAGTAAATATTGTTGAGTGTACAGGAAGTATTATAAATTTACATTTAAGCTACAGTGATGATACTCCTATAAAATATTACGTTCGCTCGCCCATGGTGGGTCGGGTGGGGACTAGCTCTCTTCCTCCTATAATTTTTAATGGTTTTTAAATCCTCATCAGCCCTGATGTAAATGATCTCGGTCCCCATCTTGACTCGATGCTTAGCTGTCAAAGTCAGGGTTATAGTGACAGACGAGTAGTCAACGGGACCTTGCGTTGCCTGTATCGTCTGAGAAACTTTCTGTTTGCAAAAACGAAGACTATGCTTGTGCAGACTTTAACATTTAATCGACTATGGTGACGTCTGCTTATTTGACCTGAACGCGGTATTCCTGGATAGGATCCTAAACAACATATCTGCATACGGTTCATATCAACCTCCGGAAATATGACCATGTGTCCATATGCGCTGCATATGCTGAGATAGGAGCCTTTTTGGTCTCGTTTGGTATTTCAATAGAAATTTCTTCCAGCAGACCGAGTTACTTTAATTGTATTTGGGGTTCAAATTTTCTATTTTAGCATTAATTATTCTTTTGAAAATAGCTGAACAACCATCGAGGCGACATCGCTGTGCAACGCGGGAGTTCGGGTATATTCGTGTTTACAACGAATTAGTCCAAGAGCGAGCGAAGCGAGTTTGGGAGCTTAGAAAACCCCGACACGGATAGGTTAGGTTCAAAGGGGATGACGGGAGCTGCTGTTAGCGCCCGTCATCTCCTTCATGTTAGGTTACTTTAGACCCTGCAGACAAAAAAATAACTTCTATTTCCAAGTTGCTGTTTTAAACATTTGTATTCGCCCAATGTTTGTCGCTCACTTAGTATTTCAGTAAGCCTTATTCAGTATTTTAACACCTTTAATTTGAATTTATTTTCACTCGTTTAAATACTATCTCTATATATCTTTTTTTTTGGGACAATTCCACCGCACTATTCCCAAACCACTGCAACTCCTGAAAGCCAGAATCAACAGTGGCGACCACCAGAATAGCGCCGAGGCAATGAACCTCGACGAAGTCCTGGAGAATGAATTTAACTGTCTTGGATCCCGCAACGAAATTAATCAGAAAAAAAAATGGAGGTGTAAGAAAAATACAAATTTCCACTTCCCTCCATATCAAGCAGGAGACAGAATAAACAAGACCAATAGGCACAAAGGGTCGTTTACAACTGGGATAAGCCCAGTTGCCTAGCACCACGGATAAAAATTAGCATTAATAGTGAGCTGTTACATTTGATTCCAATAATAGGTATGGCAAAAGCGCTTGAACACACGGAAATTTGTTCTACTTTCCACAAGGTCCGTATAGTAAACAGATACTGATAAAGCCTGTACATTATTCAACATATTATTGCGTTCATTCTGCCAAAGAATACACTCCCATAAGATATGATGTGCAGATTGTACATATTCACAGTCAGATGTAGAACTCCACTACCGACCACCTACATTCTTTGAACCAGATGATAGAAAAGCACGAAGAATTTAACTTGCCGTTGTACCTTGCGTTCGTGGATTATTCCAAAGCATTTGATAGTCTATCACATAAAGCCATTTTTACGACACTCTATAAACAGGAAATAGAACCCACTTATGTTAAATTACTAGAACAAATTTATTTTAATAGTACAGCTGCCATACGCTTAGATACCACTGGCCCATCCTTTCCTATCCGAAAAGGTGTCAAACAAGGGGATCCGCTGTCACCAAAACTCTTCACAGCAACGCTTGAAGAAGTCTTCCAAAGTTTAGATGTACACTGACGGGACAAGGGCATTGTCGTTGGAGACAGAAGATTAACAAATCTACGCTTCGCTGACGACATTGTCCTTTTCTCGTCTTCGGCGGCCTTATGCTGAAACAACTGAGCCACGCCAGACTCGAGATCGGACTCGAAATGAATACGATGAAAACGAAGTTAATGACGAACAGCACGAAACGCAAAGTAGATATTGGGGATGTGGAGGTTGAATATGTCCATAAGTACATATACCTCGGCCAAATAGTCTCTTTCCAGGCGAGGCAAGATAAAGAAGTTGCTCGACGCACCGAAAACGCATGGAAGAGCTATTGGTCGATGAAACACCTTATGAAAGGATCACTTCCACTTTCCCTAAAAAGGAAACTCATGGATATGTGCATCCTTCCCACCCTCACCTACGGAGCGCAAACGTGGTCGTTAACGAAACGTCAAAAGTCCGCACTCGGGGTCTGCGAGCTATGGAACGAAGTATTCTCGGAGTCAAAATCATAGATCGCATTCGGAACAGTATACTTCGTTCCAAAACACAAATCGCAGACGTTGGCAAAACAGCCGCCAAACTAAAGTGGAATTGGGCAGGCCATATCTGCCGCATGTCGCAATAGAATTGGGCAAAAGTAACCACTGACTGGATGCCGAATAACAGGAACCGGCGACGCGGTAGGCCCAGAAAGAGATGGCGTGACGAATTAGACATCTACCTGAAGGATTGGTCAGACGTAGCAAGAGACAGAAAAAAATGGGAAAGACGGAAGGGAGGCCTTTGCCCTGCAGTGGGACATAACAGGCTCATAATAATAATAAATAAGATGTAGAACACTGACATAATGGCGAGGCAACAAGCTTGAAGGAAAATAATTTACTTTTAAAGTTACCATGCCCTGTGAGAAATTGGGCAACACAGTGATCCACCTCCAGCCACGTCCTGACCAGCCGCACGCGAACGGATGGAAAGAATTGGTGGAGGTGTCGGCCCTTGATGGAATTATCCCACCTACATTGCCATTCGGATAAAAGTTCCTCCCAGACGTCAATATGTGGTTTAAATAATCTAGAGATTTTGGCACGGTCACTCCGCGTTAAAAAGTCCGCGTCCATGGTATCTTTTGCGGAATAGTACATTGCAGCACGTCGCTGCACTTCAAGGTCGACCGGAATTACGCCAGCAAGTACCGGTAAGGCCTCAGTACTAACCGTTCTGTATGCTTTGCATAAGAATATCAAAGCCAAACGCTGACTCTGAAGTAATTTACGTCTTACCGCCCCTATTGTGGCCCTATCAGCCCAAACAGGCGCCCCATAGCAGATACAACCCAAGTAAGTAGCCCCATAAATAGTCTTTAAAGTCAAAAAAGACAGACCCTACGTAGATTTAGATATTCTCGTTAAGGCTAATATTAATCGTAGGCAAGTGTCAGCCAAGTTCTCGAGTCCAGCTCGAGTACTTGATTGAATGAGCAGAAGACCGTCGTCCGCGTAACCGGTTAATGAACAGCCGCTTGGAAGCGGAATCGCGAGGAAATCATCAAAGCCTAAATTCCATAAAGGTGGACCAATAACCGAACCCTGAGGACATCCCATGGTGAGAGACTTCGACATGGAATGATGGCCGAGTTTGAGTTTCGCGGAACCATTTAAAAAGTAAGAGTTAACTAAATTGTATATATTTCTATAGCTGCCTCGAGTTTTCATTTTAAGTAATAGCATTGGCCATCATGCGTTATCAAAATCCCCAGAAATATCTAGAAAAATCCCAATTACATACTTATGTTCAGATGTATTAACTATTTTCCTAACAGTAAGGGCCGCGTCTACTGTAGATTTTCCAATAGTGAAACCGAATTGATTATTATGAAATTTTGTTCCGTCCGGTAGCAACCGTGGAACGATAAGGCGCTCCAGGAGTTTCCCCAAAGATGGAAGTAATGTTATGGGCCGGTACGACTTCGGGTCGTCCGGGGGTTTGTCGCCACTTTTCGGGATTATTCGTATAAATCCGCGTCGCCAAATACGAGGAAATACGCCCTCCGCAATACAACGGTTGTAAACGGTTAAAATCGCATCACCGGCTGTTTTACACGCTTCTATAATCATCCGATTAGATATTTTATCTTCTATTATATATGTATATATATATATTTATGGGTATTTATTATAGTAGTAGTAAATATCTATATGTATGTTTATTTTAGCTATATATATATCTACTTTTGTACCCATTTTACTGTAATATATTTTTATGCACCTGCCATGTTATCCCTAAACCAATCTTGGTTAACTTGAAGATAATACCTCAGGCATTAAGTCCGCCTATGTACATTTTTGTTGCATGAAGCTTTAATAAATAAATAAATAAAAACCTTGACCAAAAGCATCTTTTCATAAAACATATATTACATATGAGGAAATTGGTCACGTAAAAGATATTGTATCAATGTATACACCTATGCTAAAGTACAATAAGGCAAAATTCACATTGTACTTACATTGTTAAGCTGCGCGGGCGGACCAGCGCGCTGTGACGTCAGTTCGTTAACGCGCGCCCAAGCCGCTTCCTCTACGGGACTTAGCGCGGCTTCCACCACTTCCCGTTGGGCTACCACCTGCGATGCAAATTTTGCATTAAAAGGAATGCTGTTATTATTTTTTTAAAGTTTATAGGAAGGGGCCTATTCTCAGAGCAATGACTAAAGCATAGAGGGAGCGTGAAATTTCAGTCTAGTCATACTCTTTTTACTCATGACACATTCAGTGTGAATAACAAGGACGGGTATATAGTTATAAGGGTTGCTTATGGCAATGCTGTCCACATTTTTTGTCTCGGTAGTGATGTGCGGTATTATGCAGAGGTATCGATATAAATTTATTTTTGACATTTAATTTACTTATTGGAATGAATGTATTGTCATGTCATAAATTCCATGGATTATAAAAACAAAGGACACATTGTTTGTTTAAAAAATCTCGCTCTGGTTCCAACAGGTTTTTACATGATAATCCTATTCTTCTTCTTGTCGTGTGAGCTGCAAAGTCATATCAACCAAACACTGATGTCAGATTTTTTTAACCGCTTTCCAATCTTCAACGTAAGTAACGAGCATTAGTTCGCAGCTTATCATTCCTTCCGAAGCATGAAATCATCTTACTTTTCTTTTTATCGACTAATAAAAAAAAGGTTAACAATTCGATGCGTATGTATGTAATATTGTTGGATTTGCACAATATTCATAGAATTTACGTTATGTGGGCTTCTGAATACGTGTGCCAAATTTCATTCCTGTTTGTATGTCTGTATGTTTGTTCACGCATTTCTCCGAACCTCGTAATCGGATTATGATCATTATTTTTTATTGGATTAAGTATTTCTCAACTTAGGAAACAGTATAAGTTTCATCAAAATCGGTTAAGCACTTTTCAAGATATGAAACATACAATCGAACTCCTTAACGACAAATAGCACAAATCTGTAAATTTGTTATTTTGTCCAGCCTTTACGTACCTTACTATAGACCTTGCTGATGATGGTGTACCAAATGTGATGGTGGTTAAAAAGAAGAATAAAAGCTTTTTCACAAAAAATAAACCGTTTTCAAAAGCATAACACTAAAAAGAAAATAACTTTCACTTCGGAAGTCGGTGTCGCAAAACGACAAAAATAAAGGAGGTAAAGACACCGATTGCCGAAACCAAATTTATTTTAGCTTTTTAGTGTTTTGCTTTGGAAGTCGGATTATTCTTTGTGATGGTGTTTTTATCTAAAATTTATGAAATGAAATAAATACAATCGGATCAAAACGAATATTTATTTAATATGTGGGTATAAAATAAAATAAATTGAAAATCGAATAATTTAAACTGCTTTCTTCTAGTCTACTGTCCTTTAAATATTACAGTTTTAGTCAAATATGACCTAATTTTTTCTTGATTATCCACAGTTTTCTTTGTTATGAAGTGAATTCTAATATTTAAATCGTTCTGCGTAATCGTTTTAATCAACAGTGATTTGTGATCTTCTGTGAAGACATTCTCCAAACCGTGCTCAATTATATCTGCAAAAAAGTTCGTAGGTAATAGAAGATTGCTTACTATTATAATCATATTAGTCATGTGTTTCGGCAATCCTAACATTCTTGTTCCATTTTTTAATTCATACTCGTGGAGTATCTTTTCACTCACTCTACAAAATTTGGCAGTACTGGAAGATGGTTTTATTAACCCACCTCGATCCTTAACAACAATTAAAAAATAATTACTTTCTCTGATTTCGAGGCTTTGTAAACATACTTTACAAATCAATATTTTTGTCGGTGTGAGCGCACGTTAAGATGGCTTTACTTACCAATAATAGAGATGGTATACTTAATGGTACCAGGTTAAAGCCTTCTCCATTTATCGCTACTTATAAAGCAGTCGTCCGTAAAATGTTTAGAACATATTCAGCTTTGCTTAGTCCAATAATTTCTGGCTCTTGGAATCGCTTTAAACCTCATACCTCTCTCACCTCATCTTTCTCATTTGGATGCATACTAAAAAAATACGATACCTCCTCCAATTTATGGGCATAAAATTATCGTATCGATAAAAAGTATCACATCACTAGCTTTATAAATAAACAAATATTATTTTTGAAAATTAATTCGTTATTACTACATAATTTTTAATAAAGATAGTTTGAAGGGATTATTATAAATCTAATATGTATGTTTTAAGTGATCACATCCAAATATTTCGTGTGATTTTATATGAAAACTGAATAAAAAACTCTTACCGATGAAAGCTTACAAAGTCATTGTTTTCTTTCCGTGACGAATACGATTTACACGATAACACAAAACAAGCCATGTTAACAGCTTATTGATCTGTTCTTCGCACCGTTTTTTTTACAAAATTTTGCTAAAAATCTATTAGTTTTTAATAAAACAATGACCCAGCACACGTACTTACTTTTACGACGTAATTAATATACGACTAAACAAATAGTTTGTACGGTTAACCTTGTACTAAGTAACCATTGTGCTCTTTTTAATTGATCGTATAATAAGAGACCAAGTATGACCGTTTGACAATTTCGGAATGTCCATTTAGCTATAAGCATAGATAAATCTTTATACGTTTGTCTCTTTTAAGTGTACAATCTGCGTCATAAGAGAGAAGAGCTTAGATATATCGTAATTTGTCTCTAATTTGTATGCTCCCTCTATGCTTTAGAATAAATAGTCATTGCTCTGAGGGCCTATTTAATAAACGTGGCAATGACAGGTGACAGGCGACAGGTGACAATCCAACAATTTGACATTTTTCAATTATATTCAAATAAAGCATTTCTTATTTATTTGAATATCATTGCATTTTTTCGTATAGTAAAGATTATCATTGACACGGTGGAAAATCAACAAATATGTCGACTTGTCATGACAATCTATACCAATATAATAAAGAGGAAATATTTTTTGTTTGTTTGTTTGTACCGAATAGGCTCCGAAACTACTGGACCGATTTAAAAATTCTTTCACCTATGAAAAGCTACATTTTTCCCTAGTAACATATGCTATAACTTATTTTCGTTAAAATTGGGGATCCTAAAGAAAATTGCAATAATGTAACCCATAGTATCAATATTTTGCCTATAAAATTCATTATTTGGCGTGCGCTGAGAAAACTATGGATGATACTTAAAAATTATGTACTACATGATTAAAGTACTCATTATTAACTATAAAAAAGTCTGCGAGAGAATATATCTAACATAGTTAAGTCACAATAGCAACTTTTGTGTTCTAAAATTTAATTACATCGCCGGTAGAAACAAAAGTTGGTTACATGTTTATTGTAATATATTAATTCTTATTCGAATAAATAGTTTAGCAAATTGGTAGGTAGGGTCGATAGGGTAGGTGGGTATGTAGGTAGGGTAGGGTAAACAGGGTAGCTAGGTGCAGGTGAGTAGGTAGATAGGTAGGTAAGGTTAGGTGGCTAGAAGCATGAAATTTGGCAAAAAGGTTCCTCAAGTGACGTAAGTGAGCACTAAGAAAGTATTTTTGGAAATTCTACCCCTTAGGGGGTAAAAGGGGGTAGAAAGTTTGTATGAAAAATCAAATTCCGTCGGCCAAAATTCTTGAAGCTTGGCACAAATAGTAATCTAAGTAAATGATATAGGTTGCCACTATTCGTTTTTCGAAACTAACCCCAAATGATTAGGGGTGTTGAAGTTTGTATGAAAAAATCTGATTTCTTGGGTCAATAAACTTGAAACTTGACACATATATTAACCTAAATGAATATTGAAGGTTGTTATTATTATTTTTTGAAACTACCCCCAAAATATGATTTAGGCGATGTTAAAGTGTTTTTGAAAAATCTTATTTCTTGGGTTAATAAACTTGAAACTTGACCTATTTATGTAGGTGTACAAAACACTTAAAAGATAAATTAGATACATAGAAAGATAGAATAGCACAAAAGTGCTGCTTATTTCTAGAGAAATTTCCTCCAGCAGACCTACGACAGGAGAATTAGTTAAGAAACAGACACAGTGTGTATAAGTACAAGGAAAGGTAATACAACTAAACTTAAACACACATAATATATAAAATTACAATTAGTACCTAAAGATTTTTATATATATAAAAAATACATAACTACTCTAATATAAATAAATATCTATAATATATAAGATCACGGGATAGCAGAAAGAAAGTGTGTTTTGCCTTGCTTTTAAAAAATAGAGATACGTTTAGCGTCACGGATCTTAGGTGGAAGTGAGTTCCACAGTCGTACTGCATGAACAGAAAAGGAGTGGCAATAGAAACGAGTTTTATGGGATGGGAAATTGAGATGGAGTTTAAGGAGGGATCTACACAGGACGTCAGCAGGGCGAGTAAACGAAAAACGGTCGCGCAGGTAGCCAGGGTATGCAGGCTTAAAAAGGATGTTGAACAGGGGACATAATATGCGAGTGCTCCCGCGAAGACGGATAGGGAGCCACTTGAGATCCTTGCAGAACTGAGTAACATGATCGTATTTCCTAAGACCAAAAACAAAACGAATACACAGGTTTTGCAAGCGCTCAAGCTTATTTAAGAGCTCCTCATTACTGAGTAGCTCTTAAATAAGCTTGAGCACTACCATGTGGATGCTACCATCCATATAGCAGTCATCGGCGTAGTCTTTGATCGGTTGAATTAAGGTTTGGGCTAAATAAATTTTAGTATTAAATGACAGGAGACTTTGAAGATTTTTTAAAGAGTGAAAGGAGCAATGCACCTTACGACTAACTTCATTTACTTGCGCTCGCCAAGTAAGATTGCTGTCAATTAAGACTAAAGACCGAATTTCTTTGCCGTATCAGTGTAAGGAATGGTCGAGCCGTTAAGGGTTAGTGGCGTCAAGGTAGAAGTCTCAAGCGCAGTGCGATAACACTAACTGCCTATGATCATGGCCTGGGACTTGGGACGGTTAATCTGTAAGCCATAAGATTTAATCCATTCACTGATTCTCTCCAGGTCACGATTCATGTCATTAATCGCTGAGTCCGCGTCTGCAAGCAGGAAGTGTCCATAAAGCTTCAAATCGTCCGCGTAAAGATGGAAATTGGAGGTGATAACCTTGGTAACAGTGTTTATGAAGAAAGAGAGAAGAAGAGGAGAGAGAACGCCACCCCGAGGAACACCAGCAGTGAGATGACACTAATCAGAGAAGATCTCTTCAAGGCGGACACACTAAGAGCGATCCCGAAGATATGAGTCAAACCAGGCGAATGCAGAAGAAGAGAAGTTAATAGATTGCAAGATCCCAAGCAGAATGTCGAAATCCACAGGGTTGAACGCACAACTCAAGTCAAGTAGGACTAACACGATTAGAGACTTATTGTCCATAGCTCTGTGGATGTCATCAGTGACCTTCAGAAGTGCAGTTACAGTACTAGTAGTAGTTCAGATAAGTGCTTTAGACGAAAGAAATCTGAAAATTTGACCATGAATGCTCGAGAACTTTAGATAGGAAAGGTAGTATGGAGATGGGTCGGAAGTGAGATAAAGAAGAAGAATTGTTTATTTTGGGAAGTGGAATTATGTGTGCCTGTTTCTGTTACTTAAATACCAACCTAAACAAACAATAAAGGTTGACATTATTAGTTTATCGAATCTTCCCCCCAAAAGAAGATTTAGGAGGAGATACATTTTTTTTTGAATAATCCTATTTCTTGGGTTAATAAACTTGAAACTTGGCACAAATACCAACCTGAGTAAACAATAAGACAACCTTTATTGTTTACTCAGGTTGGTATTTCAGCCAACTTTCAAATTATTTAGATTTTGACTCCTAACTCTTCCAACCAAAAATTATTCTTAACTTTAGTATCTCTAATAATATCCCCGCAGCCAATGATAAACTCAACAGAATTCTAGCTGAGGACTGGCACGATTGGCTCACGGTATTTACAGACGCTTCTAAGTTGTCAGATAAAAGCGGTTTCCTACATTGAATCGCAAGGACTCAACAAATCCCTAATTCTCTCGGATTCTCTTAGCTGCCTTCAGGATTTATTAAAATCGCCTTTCCGCTCTCGTCACAATTTTTCTCTTGTTTTACAGATAAAACAACTTCTTTATTGATGCCACTGTTTAGGTATAGAGATTGCACTGGCTTGGATCTCTAGCCATTCTGGAATCGTTGGTAACGAGAATGCGGACTCGACTGCTAAGTCGGCTACTCGGAATGGGATCGAATCACGTCCATCTTGTTATCCCCATGATTTGCGCTGTCTTGCTAAACCAGAGATGATGAAGAGCTAGCATACCCATTGGAAAAAGTCACGTTTATTGAAGGGAAAATTTTATGGCTCTATTCAAACTTTAATTTTCAAATAAATCAGCTACCTCAGTTATAATTCGACTCCGACTTGGGTTTGTTTGCACTCCTGTCTTTTTGGCTAAAATACAAGTGAGCGACAATTCTTTGTGTGAATGCGGTCTAGTGAAAGGTACTCTGGAGCACTTATTTTTTTCCTGTCCTCGTTTAACTATTCTCCTTTACGACTTACTCCCTGATAACATTCCCCAACCAATTAACATTCCGTTCCTATTAACTTTAGTCCATACCCCCGCAGTAAAAATTCTTTATAGATTTATTAATATTAACAAAATCCAACTGTAGCTAGTATTTCTATTTATGACTTGAAGTTTTAACGTTTATTTTGTGCCGTTCTATTTGTTTTAACCAAAATTGTTTTGTCCCTTTTTTAGCATGGTGAACAATGGAGGTCATCGCTACAAACACTGATCAATAGTCATATGACAGATTCATAATTTTAAATCTACCTTGACATACCATCTCCCCTTGACATTGGCAAAATCATCGAATGTTCATCGATGGAGCTATAAAAAAAAAAAAGAATTGAAGTAGTGGTAATGGTAATGAATTTTACGTGTTATTGGACCAGTGTTTGTTAATTACGTTAAGATCTGGGCTTGTTCTTGTTCTTTATTATATTTAGATACATAATTGACATATTTGTAATCGTTTTTACATGTGGGTGGGTGATATTTGTGTAAAATTAAAATGATTGACAAACACGATTGGCGCGAAACTTCGACTTTAGATAAGAAATAACTTCATTACCACTAAATATTTAGTTTGAAATGTGGATGAATTCGTCAAGTAATTAAATGATGAGCAAACCCAAACTCTCCGACTGGGGTCGTGGAGTTTGTGTGTCCAAAATCTGCATTTATATGTTTTTTGGCTTCGACCACCACTGTCATCAAAGTGGCTATTAACGTATTGAATAAAGGTTAATTAATAAACTTGCACACATAATCTAAAAAAATATTAACGCTAACATGTTAGCTTTTATCCAACTATTTTAATTAACGAAGAAGCGAAGAAGATTCGTTAGGAATCTTAATTAATAATTACGTTATTAATTAGGATGTCGTATGACGTCAATCTGGGGTCCAAAATGAACCGTGGCTGAGCCAGCATAGGTATGCTTTTCACGCCCCAAAATGAACCCGCTCCGAAACTATACGGTAAAATTCCTACTGCTCGGACACAGGCCTCCTCTCTGTGAGTAGGAATGGGTCGTATTCCACCACGCTGGCCCAGTGCGGGTTGGATCGATCAATGAAAACGTTATGCGCGACGCAATCGATCAATGCAAACGTTATGCGCGCATACTTTGGGGCTACAGGGGGGGAAGTAACCTGACTGCGTACCGTGGTCGGATGCTCTCTCTGTTTCAGGTGCTTGAGCCAGCTGTCAACGTGTCGGCCCAGCGTCTATCGGATCAGGTGCGGGTCATCTAACGTAAACGTATGCTGGATGACGCCGTACTTGATAGACTGCGTGAGGAATCACGGACTAGCCGTGTCTCGCCTGCCTTGCCACCGGCCGCGATGCAACTGCAACCCAGTGTTTCACCGCGACCCGATCATAATGGTGAGGATGCCGACGACGGGGCTATATCTGTGAGTACCCAATACAATGCACGTTTGAGGAGCGCTTTGGAATGTGCATTCAGCGAGTATCGCTCCACACTGCCTGAGCTTAGACAAGCGTGCGATCCGATACCACAAATGGGGGCAATTACCGTCAGCCCCCAAGATGTGGCTCGTGCAGTCCGTCCGTTGCCAAACTGGAAATCACCAATCACAACTTTTGGATTAAATGGTTCAAAGGGTCGCACGCTCGTTTGGCAACTCAGTTCCAGTCTGCCTTAGAGTCAGGATCGCTGCCCCAGTTCCTAACGACAGGAATAACCCACCTGCTCCACAAATCAGGTAGTACTGCGGATCCTAAAAATTATAGACCGATAACGTGTTTACCGACGGTCTATAAAGTTCTGACATCCATTCTGAGGGCGAAAAATAATCTACATATTGACAATAACGCCATCATGTCTGTTCTCAGAATGGATGTAGGATGTAGGAACGGGTCCCGCGGTACTAAGGAGCTGCTCCTCATAGACATTGCCATTGGCCAACAGGTTCACTGTTCCCGCAAGGATCTGGCAATATGTTGGATAGATTACAAGAAGGCCTATGACTCGGTGCCACATACATGGCTCTTGAGGATGCTGGAGTTATATAAAATTAATGCAACTCTGCGCGCCTTCCTGACGTCATGTATGGGGCAGTGGAGTACGGTCCTTCACTATCCAGGATGTCGACAGATTCAGGAAAACAGCGAACCTATAAGAATCGAGCGCGGAATATTTCAGGGTGACAGTCTGAGTCATCTGTGGTTTTGTTTAGCCCTGAACCCTCTCAGTACACTGCTGTAGGTTTCAGGCCTGGGCTATCGGTTGAGGAGAGGTGGTCAGGTCATATCACACCTCCTTTACATGGATGATCTAAAGCTCTTTGCCCCCAACAACTTGCAACTGATGAAGCTACTGAAGGTAACAGAAACCTGCAGTGACGCCATCAGGATGGAATTTGGTATGGACAAAAGTGCATGCATGTAAAGCGAGGGGAGATTATGGAGTCCGTGGGAATACAACTCTCGGATTCCATACACCTTCGATCCCTTTCCTCTACCGAAAATTACAAGTATTTTTTTTCACTAGGCATCAATGCTACTGACGTGAAACAGTCGTTGAGGGAGCGCTTCTTTGGACGCCTGAAAAAAGTACTAAATAGTCTTTTATCAGGCGGTAACAACGGCCTTCAACGGCTGGGTCATGCCGGCCTTGATGTATTCTTTCCGCATACTCAAATGGACTCAGACAGAACTTGACGCCCTGGATAGGAGAGTCCGCACATTGCTTACCGCAAATCGTATGCATCACCCACGGTCATCGGTAATGAGACTGTATATCCCGCGGAAGTGCGGAGATCGTGGCTTTTTAAATGCTAAGACCCTGCACTATCGCGAGGTATGCAGTCTTAGGGAATACTTCCAGGCCGCTGACGTGGGTATGCATCGAGATGTGGTAGCGGTGGATAAGGGCCCCCGCTCTCCTTGGCTACCGAGAACTGGCGCAAACCTATAGTATTAGATACTAATGAGCGCAGGGAGATATGGCAGAGCAAGGAGCTTCACGGACGCTTCTACCGGGTCCTACATGGGCCTCTGAGATCTTTTAGCGTCCGTGGCCTGGCTGCGATTTGGTGACCTTTTCGGGGAATCCGAAGGTTTTGTCTTTGCGATAATAGACGAAGTTATGATGACAAACAACTACCGGAAATACATTGTGAAAGACGGTATGGTTGACATCTGTCGGGCATGTCACCAACCGGGGGAATCCATCCGTCACTTATCTCCGGTTGTTCTAGTCTAGCTTACGGGGACTATTTGCATAGACACAACTTGTAGCCAGGAATATCCATCAGCAACTTGCTCTTAAATTCAATCTTGTGGAATCGGAAGTGCCTTACTATAAGTATGTGCCCGATCCAGTTCTCAAAAATGGCAATGTCACGTTGTATTGGGATCGGTCTATCATCACTGACAGGACTATTGTTGCCAATATGCTTGACGTAGTGGTGATAGACCGACTAGAGCGTCGCGCAATGATTGTTGATATAGCGGTCCCCCATGACGAGAACCTCGTGGATGCGAAGAGAAGGTGAGAGAGATAAGAAAAGCAAGTATCTTGATCTGGCTCGCGAGGTTGTCGACATGTGGAACGCGATCATTGTGTCGATAGTCGTTACGGCCAATGGCATAATAGCCATGAGTCTCGACGAACATCTGAGGAGGCTCACGTTGGGCAGCTGGATCAAGGGCTTGATCCAGAAAGCGGTACTCCTGGACACGGCGCGTATCGTTAGGAGGTTCCTCTTTCAAGAGCCCTGACCACCGGTAGCTTGGACCCTGTTCCCGATACCGGTGGGCTACTATTTTTGTATTTTTAAATGTTTTTTTTTAATTTAATATTTTATAGAATAATATTTAAAAATGTAAAAATATGTAAACAAAATGAATAAATGGAATAATAATAAATTTATTTCAGTAACTTTACATTTTCTACAAAACATCTTACGTAGGGGTCTTCTTTTAAGTACGAGAAATACCACAAACACATGTCTTCGATTTTTTGGTTCTAGGACTTGGCGGTTTCCTCTCGATGTTTTCTTTCACTGTTTCGAGAGCAGTGGTGATAAACTATTTTACACAAATTTACACAAATGAAAGCGCCTGCCTGGGTTCGAACTCATAAGCTACTACTTGTACAGGTAGTACATCAGACCCTACAAATTATAGACCTATTTCAGTACTACCTACGTTTAGCAAAATATTTGAGAAATTAATTTTAGAGCAATTGCAAAGATTTTTTAATAAACATAAATTATTACATACCAAACAGTTCGGTTTTACAAGGGGTTGTTCAACTACTGATGCCGGTGTTGAACTTTTAGGACATATTTATAATGCATGGGAAGATAAGTGCGATGCCTTGGGAATCTTTTGTGATTTGTCCAAAGCATTTGATTGTGTTTTTCATGAAACGCTAATCAGGAAACTCCGCCACTACGGGATCCGGAACAGCGCTCTGGATCTTCTTACTTCATATTTGAGTAATAGGATTCAGACCGTTGACGTTAATGGAAAAAGATCTCCTGGATCTATGGTAACAATGGGAGTCCCACAGGGCTCGATTCTTGGTCCTTTCTTGTTTCTTATTTATATTAATGACTTGCCTTACCTCATAAAGGATAACCATGATATAGTGTTGTTTGCGGATGATACTTCACTTTTGTTTAAACTTAAACGTCAGCAGCTGGTTACTGACGATGTAAATAGCGCGATCTCAAAAGTAGTTCACTGGTTCAATGTTAATAATTTACTTCTTAATGAAAAAAAAACCAAATGCATTAAGTTTACCCTACCTCACGTTAGGCAGGTGAAAACCGATGTGTTGATAAAGGGCGAAGAATTGAATCCTGAAAATAGCACAGTATTCTTAGGCTTAACTTTGGATGCTAAGCTTCAGTGGGGCCCACATATAGATAAATTGTCAAAGAAGCTAAGCTCCGCAGCATATGCTGTTAGAAAAATTCGTAATTTAACTGACATAGAGACAGCCCGTTTAGTATACTTTAGCTATTTTCATAGTGTAATGTCGTACGGTATTCTGTTGTGGGGAAATGCCGCCGACATCCAGACTATCTTTGTTTTGCAGAAAAGAGCTGTTCGGTTTATTTATAAATTAAGCCCAAGACACTCTCTCAGAGAGAAATTTAAGGAGATTAATGTAATGACTGTGCCTTCTCAGTATATTTATGAAAATCTTTTATATGCCCATAAAAATATAAAATTGTTTAAAAAATACAGTGATATCTATAACATAAATACTAGGAATAAACACAAATTTGTAGTACCTACAACAAGGCTCAAGAAAATAGGTGGCTCGTTTAGATGTCAATGTGTACGCTTTTATAATAAGCTTCCAAGCCACGTACAACATCTAAGTCTTAATAAATTCAAATCTTTTATTAAACGTAAGTTGTGCCAGAAAGCGTTTTATACAACTAAAGATTACCTTGAAGACAAAAAGGCTTGGGATTGAGCTGCTCCAATTAATTTTGTTTTTTTTTATTATATTTTGCACCGTGAATTTTGTTGTTGTTTTTTTTGGTTTTCTTGCAATGACAAGAATATTTACTTTTTAAAGTATTATATTATTTTATATTAATTATTGTAAGTGTGAAGACTATGTGGATCATTCTTTTTTATTTTAATTTAAATTTATCTTAGTTTTTAATCATGGTCTGGCAGTTTGAGTAGTTTATGCGGCCTACCCGAATGTCCTTTCTTTGGTATTGTTCGTCGAATCGTTGAGCTCCTTAAATTCTGAGTTGAGCTGCTCGGTTATTGACAAATGCGTGCACTGACTGGACAGGTCCACTCAATCTGGCTGGTTCTTTCCTCAAAAGACCATTTCAGACATCAGTCTACATGGTCTTCACATGATCTAACCAATATTTTGTCTGGACTTTAAAAGAGACTGTGACCTCTGAGTTTGTTTCGGCCTTTCTTCTCAGAGTAGTCAGATAGGAAACGCCGACCTCATCTAGTTTTAAAAAATATGTTCGACATGTAAAAGTGTTTGTATAAACCAACTTACAGAAATAAAATCATTTATCATTTGCAAGTCGCGGTTGTTACCACTGGGCCAAAAGTGGATGGTCTATAGTTAAATACAGGATATTATTAATTGCACATCAAAGAAGGAGTCTTGTGTTTCCCGATAGCTACAATCTAGGGGTCTTTATGTCAAGAGTGAATGGGTTTTATCTAGGCAAGCGTGCTTCACCATCGACCACATCATCGCTTACCATCAGGTGAGATAGTGGTCAAGCGCAAGCCGATAGACACACCTATCAATTTATTTTCAACATTTATATGCTTTTATATCAGAAATACAGACTGCACAGCAAATTAACCAGAGCGTACAAGGCTTTAGGTTACTTTAGACCATGCAAACAGAAATAGGAGGCCCGTAATTGTTGTTAAAATAATAATATTTTAAAGTATCTATTTTGTGCAGTGCAATCAGTATTTTTGATTGGAACTCGGATTATTTTTGGATACAAAAAGTAATAAATAAATATTAAAATTAAAATAATTACCTGTTCAAACTGTGGTGCTGATCCAAGAGTATTGCCAGAACCAGTGAATTTAGTGTTCGGTTTAGTTGCAAATGGTTGACTAAAACTGCCACTGGCACCAAATGGGGTGCCAAAAGTATTGGTACCGCCAAGAGTGTTAGTACCATATGTTGGTGCTGCACTGCTAAATATTGGTGCTGCATTAACAAATGTTGGTGCAGTGCTGCCAAATGTTGGTGCACTAAATGCTAGTGTAGAACCAAATTTGTTCGTGCCAAATGAGGTATTTCCAAAACCTGAGGATAACATTAATTGGTCAATATTTAAATTATACTTTCACAATCAATATTACCAGTGAACATTGAGCATACGGTACCTGATGCAGGTTTAGCAGCATTATCACCGAAGCCTGTCCCACCAAATAAAAGGGGTGCTGTAGAAGCAGGGGTAGCTCCTAGTGCCCCTAATGGTGCAGCTGTAAAATATTACAAAACAGTTTCATAAAAAGATTATTATTAAAAGTTTATTTGCAGAATGTTTATTTATGTAATTATATAATCTAACTAGTGGCCCGCCTCGGCTTTGCCTGGCTCATAATAATTTGTAGCCTATTACCATCTGCGATAATATGTCTTTCAAATGGTGAAAGATTTTTCAAATAGGTTTAGTGTTTCCAGAGATTACCCTACACATCTAACAAACTCAAAAAATCGGGCTCTCTCTCTCTTTATTTATAATATGTGTTAAGACTATTGTACCAATAAATTTGTTTCCTTTGTCAATAAGTTAAGGACAATATCTGTCCAAAGCTGAAGGTTGAATAACCCTAAGAAATTCAGTTCAAACTTGTTTTTTTTTTTGGTATGCCTATTTTCTGGCGATGGCGATAGATCAGCACAATGGTGTACAACCCCTGCCCCTGTTACCTTGTCCATCGCACTCTCGCACATTCGTTAGAGTTGGTTCCATTTCCAAATCTGACTTTGGCCCAACTTCAGCCAAAGCTGAAGCCAACACACAGTGTGTTATTTTGCCTTAGTTGTGGACATGTCAGTTTCATTTTCATATTACATTAATCATCCTACCCTCCACCACGGATCGAGTGGAGGGATATAAAGCACGCCGCACACAACGGAGCGAGCTCATTCGGTGCCTATGGCTGTATGTGATGGAACGGAACCTATCTTATTGGCGTTACAATGTTATTTTGAGTCTTGTCGTTATTTATTCGTATGTAGTTACGCTGATCATGTACCTGTTACATTTACACCAACTGTGTTTGAACGGATACACCCCGGTAAGCTTATCATTGCTTTTTGATGACACCTAACTCAAAATGGACAGGCTCAGATGTTTCATGTATCAGTATAAAAACCTATGACCGCCATTTTAGGTGTGTTGAAATTTTATGACGGTAGCAATATCCGGCCATTAGGGGTTATAAGACGGGTCCCCTACTTGAAATCGAAAGACATGAGATCGAATAACACTTGCTCGAAAACGTTTACTCGATTATACCTGAAATCGATAAATTTTGAGCGCGACAGTTCATTACCTCGATGCATCAAAATCTCGAATAGCTAGTAGCTCGAATCATCGGCAGTGCGAAGGCCCATTTTCTTGAAACATCATTTCTCGACCGACCATATATAATATTATTTAATCGATGTCATTGGTACCTATTATATTTTGGTTTTCGACACCGACTTCGGAAAAGAAAGTAACTTTTCGCTTTATATTGCTTTTTTTTTTGAAGTCGGTAATTTTTTTTTGCCTAGTCTCGTTGTAAAACTCATGAAAAGAGATTGGGGAGGAGTAGGTTATCTAGGGGACCACAATAGATCCCAATGGGTCGAAGTGTCCGAGTTATTTCTCGGCCCCTCCACAAGATAAGATAATAAGCCATTACCATACCATTACCATTTATTACACTCGTATTCAGCACTTATGAAATTATCTCTTCCATCCATGGACGCAGATGAGGTTGGGGTTGCTTGGGACGCAGTCTGTTAAGTATTTGCTCCATCATAGTCGGTTAACTATTCAAGATTATCATGCCCGTAACTTTACTTATCATAAAGGAGGTCTAGTTATCATCTGTGGTCTTCATCTTCAGTTCCACTTCACCAAATTATACTTTCTGAGTGCAAATGAATGCATTATTGAAAAAAATCCCAAAAACGCTATATGTATGCCTATAATATATGAGGTGTTCCCTCGATTTCTATGGGATCCCATCATCAGATTCTGACTTGGTGACAATGAAACCCACCAATAATCGTCTTCTACAATGTTCCTCTCACCGCTCTGGGTTTATCCACACGTCCTTCTTTGTGCAGGCAATCTCCCTTTGGAATGCGCTCCCTCAGAACATCAGGATGGCAACCAGTCGGCTTTCTTTCAAATTGAAGGCACGTGAGCACATTCGCAAGAAGTTTGCAGAATCATCACAAAATTGATTTGTTCGTTTCGGATTCTCTATAACATTGTTTATATGTATGTATGTATCTAAGTATATATTTATTATTCCTTTTTTTTTCGTATTTTTCTCTATTCATCCTATCATTTAGTTGCACCTGCCTTGTTTTATCTCTGCACCACCCTAAGGTTGACTGGTAGAAAATGCCCAAGGCATTAAGTCCGCCTTTGTACTTATGCATAAAGTTTTAATAAACAAAAAAATAAACCACCCATAAAAACACAAAAAAAATATATTTAAAATCGGGCCAAAATTGACCTCCTCCTTTTTGGGAAGTCGGTTAACAATTATTCTGTAAATCGATTAGATGGTCTGGCGAGAAATGATGTATCAAGATAACGGGCCTTCGCGCTGCCGATGATTCGAGCTTCTAGTTATTAGAGATTTTGATGCATCGAGGTAGTGAACACTGTCGCGCTCATAATTTATCGATTTCAAGTACTATCGAGTAATTTTTTTCGAGCAAGTGTTATTATCTAACGTCATTCGATTTCAAGTATTTATAAGACCAAAAGTTCAGCAAAGAAAAAAAAACACTTAGAACTGTTTCTGATCGACGGAGGTACAAATTCTTTATTAGGCCGGCAATGGTTATCAGAATTGGAAATAAAAATACCAAATTTTACACAAACAATGCAAAAATGTTAAACATAAAAGCCAAAATCAATAAAATCTTAGCTGACTTAAATTTGAGCGTCTGAAAGTGAGTTATACACCTACGAAAGAAATTCCATTAATTGTCAATTTTTTTTCAAAGTAACTGGTTCACCACGAACAAAAAACTCATTATAAAAGAAAGTTATTTATTTTTTGTCTTTCATTAAATCAGTGTTGCCATTTTACACTTATTCTGCCAAGTGACAGGTATAGTACCTAGTCGGCACGTAAGTTGGCTAGAGTCGTTAGATGCGCACAAGTCGTTTTTTAGGTCTCTTTGGTTATCAAGCGGGACGCGGGGGACGATTAGCAACGTTCCGAGCGCGCGATTGGTTGGTCAGTTGACACAAGGATTGACAAATCGCGTCCCGTCCAAGTTCATATCGAGTAAGTGACAGATGTATACACGTCATATACATCTGTCCCTTACTCGATATCAAAATAACCTTACTCTAAGAGCTTGTGGTCACCCCCCTGTTCTCTCTATATGGTGGTTGGTCAATTTGCGCACTATGCGCGAACCTTGCCGAGTTACACGCCGGGGACTATAGTGACTGTAGTAAGTATATCACTATTATATTTGTTATTATAATAAACTGGAGAAAATGAATTGACAATACAGGTTATGTTTAAGTGTAGGTATTCCTTGCTGGTAGATAAGAATACTATAGTCAAAGTCACAGGATCCCAGAACTAAAACAGAAAATTTGGTTCAAATAAATGTCACTAGATGGCGCGATATGCATCGAGTTGTTATTTAAATGTATATTCTTTAATTCTCTAAATTATGGAATATTGGGGTCTTAATTCACATTTCAAAGATTATTTGAACGGATCATTAAAAATATATTCCAATAGGTACATAGCGCGGCTTCAAATTACCGAGGCATGCCACTCGATTTTTTATTTGTTTTGTAACACATTTTAGTATAATTAAACTGTAAAAACGTGCAAATAAATATTATGAAACAAATCTTCACTGTATTTAAATAAAAAATTGTCACGAACCGAAAAAACCCTTTTACTTGCAAGTCGCTGCTAACGCCATATATAGCCGTGGAAGGAAAGAAAGAAATAAACAATATTTATTTGTGTGTTACCTATGGATATCTTCCGATGTATCTACATACCTATGTACCTATAGTACTACCAATTCATAACTTACAGTGAAGTGTTGCAAGTGTTACGCAAGCGTGAGTGATACCCAGAAAGACTTACGAAAGTGCTGACCGTGCGCGCATAACGTTCTCATGGGAATCGATCGGAAATCAAGACAATCAATCTCGCTCGATCGCCGAAGCTAGAGGTTGTCTTTAGGTTAATTATACATAAGTACCTAATGTAACTTTTATTTTAATTAAATATATGTAAAAGGACAAAATCGCCTTTTTTAAAAACCTCCTACCAGCAGTCGCTAACGTAATTGGCGCAGTCGGTAGGATAGTCGAGTCAGTGCGCGTTATCAAACTTCGAGACCGCCTGATAGTCGTATCGTCGACGCGTCGACTATCTCTACGAATCTACGAGCAGCTGTTGGAGGAGCCCACAGAATCTTCTGTTCCTGAAACTCCACCCTCGTCTGAACATCGATGAAACTGGATATGCAGTATCTACTGTGAGTAATTTTTAAGTTATGCAATTCCTAGAAATCGGTTGCTATTCCTGATCCTTTTCCATTACTTATTGTAAGTAGTCAAGATTTCTTTGACAAGGAGAAATAGGGATCGTGAGCCGAATCCGCGGCACACAACTATAGATAGATTAAGATTTGGTAGTATTACTGAGCTTTCAGAAATCGAAATGGCTCAATCTGATAATAGTGCTAAAATTGATGGCATATGGAAAGCCCTTAGATTAGTACCGGAATTCGATGGCAATTCCCACGTTTTAGTTAGATTTTTGCACATTTGTGATAAGTTAGTTTTAGAATATGTCCATCCTGATGAGCAACTTGTTAGTTCAGCTCTACTTAACGGCATTATTAATAAAATAACAGGTAAAGCCGCACGAACATTAGCTACCAATGGTATTCCAGACAACTGGCAAGGAATTAGAAACACTTTAGTTAATAGTTTCTCGGATCATAGAGATGAATGTTCACTTTACACAGATCTATCGCAACTTACCCAAGGTACCGATACGGCTAACGTTTTCTATGAGCGTGTGCAAAACATGCTTAGCACTATCATGGCCTATGTCCAACTACACGAGCAAATCGTAAGTACCATAGACGCTAAGAGACAGTTATATAATAAATTAGCACTAAAAACCTTCACTAGAGGACTACATGAACCTATTGGATCACGTGTTAGGTGCATGCGTCCAGAAACTTTAGAAAAGGCTCTGGAGTTTGCGCAAGAAGAAATTAATGTGTCTTATTTGCAGAACAAGAACTATCAAATAGAAAACTCTAGAAAACCTACTAGCTTTCAAAAACAATTTAATCCACCAAAATTTTTACCTCAATTACATAATCAGACTAGACATAATTTTATTCCCAACTCTTATAATGCTAATTTTGTACCACAGGCTTCACCTATGTTTAGACCTCAAGTTCAAGGTCCTTCTAGAACTCAACAGGCTATGAGAGCGTTACCTCGTGCAGACATGTCAACCGGATTTAGAATCCCACCTCGTAATAAGACTCAAAATGGTCCCGTTCCAATGAGTGGCATAAGTCACCCTGTAGCCCGCGACTTACCTTTGACTGGACAGACTGACCGTAGACAGGTTAACTTTAATGAGACCGATGACTATGATAACTATGACCAAACTAATGACATTGACTATTCCCAGTACTTACCTGAGGTATATTCATCCGAAAACGCACCTGAAATTATGGAGGAATATGACGGTGAAAATTTTCAGGAGGCCGAGGATATCAATTTCCCAGAATAGAACTGAACATACATAGCAAAAGACAACTCCCGTACATTCAGATAAAAAACCCCCCGCTAAAATTGCTCATTGACACAGGCGCTAATCAGTCTTTTATTAGTCCTGAAATAGTAGACAAATATTTCTCCCACTTACTAGTTTATGAAGACCCATTCATTGTTTCAAATATTCACGCGACTACTAGAAATGAATATTCGATAATCGTTCCGTGCTTTTCCGAATTTCAAGGTCATGATCCTATAAAGTTTTTCATCTACAAGTTCCACGATTACTTCGATGGTTTAATCGGATGGAACCTATTAGAACACTGGCAAGCAAAAATAGACCTTCAGACACGTACACTAAAGACTAAATTATCCTGTAATAAAATTCAAATGTATGACTCTAAAGCTGTTAACTTATTAGAGACAATTGTTCCTGCACAGTCCACTCGACTAATTAAGATGCCTATTAATATTTCGCAAGGTGATGTAATAATTAACCAGCAATCAATTAATGGCTGTAATATAACAGGATGTCTATCAACTGCTACAAATAGCAAATGCATTGTAGAAATTTATAACCCCACAAATAATGATATTATTTTTAGCCTTGATAAACCAATAACTGCACACATATTTAACGAACAGACATTAGTCGCTAACAGCAAAGACAATGTCCGGTTCCATGAAATTTCATCACGCTTACGTACAGACCACCTTAACGCTGAGGAACGCGCTAATTTATTATCATTATGCAAGGAATTTTCGGACATATTTTATTTAGAACATGAGCCTTTAACCTTCACGAATAAAATAAAACATAAAATTAATACTACTGATGAAATTCCTGTTCATTCTAAAACTTATAGGTATCCGTACATCCATAGAAAAGAAGTCCAAGACCAAATTAGGAAAATGCTAGAACAAGGTATTATTAGACCATCCACTTCAGCATGGAGTGCACCTATTTGGATAGTTCCGAAAAAACAGGACGCTTCTGGCAAAACCAAGTGGAGGCTTGTTATAGACTTCCGTAAATTAAATGAAAAAACTATCGATGATAAGTATCCTATCCCTAATATTACAGATATTCTCGATAAGTTGGGACGTTGTCAATATTTTACTACCCTAGACCTCGCTAGTGGGTTCTACCAAGTGGAACTTCACCCAGACGATATTCACAAGACAGGATTTAGTGTAGCCGACGGTAACGGACACTATGAATTCCTGCGAATGCCTATGGGTCTGAAAAACAGTCCCGCCACATTCCAACGCGTTATGGATAATATTCTTAGAGGCTTACAACATGAAATCTGTATCGTATACCAGGATGATATTCTATGCTTTTCAACGTCACTTCAAGAACACATTGTTAACTTGCGTAAAATATTTCAAAGGCTTAGGGAATCAAATTTCAAATTACAGCTAGATAAATCAGAATTTTTAAAACGCGAAACACCGTACTTAGGTCATGTCATTACAACGGAAGGTGTTAAGCCTAACCCCGATAAAATTTCAGCTATTCTGAAATACCCTATTCCTAAAACTCAAAAACAGATTAAAGCATTTCTAGGTCTAATTGGATACTATAGACGATTCATACCAAATTTCGCGCGTATTACAAAACCATTAACCACATGTTTAAAGAAGGGTGCAAAAGTCAATATTACCCCCGAATATATTAAGTGCTTTGAACATTGCAAAACCCTGTTAACAAATGATCCAATTTTGCAATACCCGGACTTTTCGAAAGACTTCATTCTCACGACAGACGCTTCTAATGTAGCGTTAGGAGCTATTCTGTCCCAAGGTCAAATAGGTACTGATAGACCAATAGCTTATGCCTCAAGAACACTAAACGACAGTGAAATTAACTATTCGACTATTGAGAAAGAGCTTTTGGCAATAGTTTGGGCGGTCAAATATTTTAGGCCGTACCTCTTTGGAAGGAACTTCATCATAGTTACAGATCATAAGCCACTACAATGGCTCATGAATCTCAAAGAACCCAGTTCACGCCTTACTAGATGGAAACTTAAATTGTCCGAATATAACTATAAAGTAGTATACAAAAAGGGAAAATCCAACACAAACGCCGATGCACTCTCACGGGTAGAAATCTATAATGAGGAATCTCCTTCCCTAATAGTCAATATTTCCGACTCAGAATCAACAGTTACAGCCCCTGATGAAAGACCTATAATTAGTGACTCTTCAACTGACACCGCACCCACTATAAGAGCTTTAAGTAGTCCAATCCCCGACTTAGACATGCATGACTCTGAAACAATACACACATCTCACGAAAGTCCTATCCTAGAAATACCTATCTCAGAAGAACCCTTAAATAAATTCAGACGGCAACTTATCATAAAATGCACCACTAAATCACTAAAAGCCAAACCTAAAATTACAGTTCCCTTTGAAACTTTCAGAAAGACAGTCGTAGAAGTTTCTGAGAATATTTTACAAGAAGAAATCGTATCCATAGTTCAAAAATTTATTGACCCCAAACTTCGCACAGCTATAATGGTACAGCCGATTGAAAAAATGTACACTATTGTTCCTGTAATTCAGCAAAACCTGAAAAGTTCTTCAGTTAAAATAATCTTAGTTAAACGTGAAATTCAAAACGTCTCAGACTATCTGGAACAACAAGACATAATATCGAAATATCACACCGGAAAAACCAATCATAGAGGAATTAATGAAACATACTTATCTTTATCACAAAGATACTTTTGGCCAAAATTAAAAGAACAAATAACATCATTCATTAATGAATGCGTCATATGCAATCAAGCTAAATACGACCGTGTTCCCCCACGTCCTGAATTTCAGATAGTTCCGCCACCTACAAAACCTTTTGCACTTGCTCACGCAGACGTCTTAACAATAGAACAGGAAAAATACTTGACTATTATCGATGCATTCTCAAAATACGCACATGCACACCGATTACCAGATTGTACTGCCCCCAATATAGTAAAAGCCCTCTTAAACTTTGGCACTCACCACGGTTTCCCAATCACCTTAACTACTGATAGGGGTACCGAATTCACAAATCAGGTTGTCCAAGAATTTTTCAAATTACATAAAATAGACCACCACCTCGTTGCTGCTGACGCACCACATGAAAACGGCATGATAGAACGTTTTCATAGCACCCTGTTAGAACACTTACGTTTATTGAAGTTACAACATAAAAATGTACTAGCGGAAAATCTAGTACCATACGCACTAATAGCATACAATAGTTCTGTACATAGTTTGACGAAATGCAGGCCATTCGAATTGATCACTGGACACTTTGACCCTAGAGACCCGACAGACTTAGACTTGACTCAGCAATTATTCCAACGATATCTGCAGGACCACCGCGATAAAATGGACGTAGTATATAAAATAATACATGACTCATCTTACCGCGAACGCAAGACCTTAATGGCTCACCGTAACCTTGACCGTGAACCTGAAACAGATTACGAGCCTGGACAAAATGTATACGTAAGGAATCCGATAGCGCAGAGACAAAAGCTCGCATCGCGTTACACTCAAGATAAAGTTATCACGAACTTACCTATACACATATACACATCTAAG
Organism: Orthosia cruda; assembly: GCA_964057195.1. NCBI lineage: Eukaryota > Metazoa > Arthropoda > Insecta > Lepidoptera > Noctuidae > Orthosia > Orthosia cruda. The sequence goes on along the minus strand of OZ059833.1, from coordinate 17,326,156 downwards.
AAATCTGGACCAGTTGCTAAAACTAGAATAAAACGATCCAAATTAATTAAAAAGTCGCTATTGTTGCAGGATCATAACCCTCATCATGACCCTGGACCGGGTACTAGCCGACAATCCGACGGACAAAACCATCCGACTTGACAACATATCTGACGGACCTGGAATATTACCCTTTAACCTAGGCAAAACTAGAATTGTTGCACATGATCATATCTTTTTACAAGAAATTAACATAGAGAAAATTCAACACCAAATTAACTTATTAAGAACTCAGCTAGACGAATTGACTGCTAGCCTATCCAAACAAAATGCATCTTCGTTCAAAAATCATATTCTGTACCTATATAAAAAGTTAGATGAGATAACATCCCACCTTGAAACCTTTGGCCCTAGCAAAAGATTAAAACGAGGTCTTATCGACCCCTTGGGTTCTTTAATAAAAAGTATTACAGGCAACTTAGACCATAGTGATGCTCTACGATTCGAACACGCTATTAAAATTTTGCAAAGTAATGATAAAAAGTTAACAGGCAGCTTTGATAAGCATGTCAGTCTATTTAAAGATATGACTGTTCAACAATCGCGAGTATTAGATACTTTGAGCTCTAACCAGCAGAAACTTACCAAAACGATTGCCTATCTATTGAATGTTACTAGCGATAATCATACAGCTAGATTCGTTCATTTATTTCAGATATTTAACGCATTAACTAATAATATTCAGGATATTTATTTAGAAATAAATAGGTTAGAGAATATTTTAGCGTTTAGTCGCACTAATTCTATGCATCATTCTATTATAAGTGTTCAGCAATTGAACAAGATGATAAGCAAATTAAAATCCTTATACAATTTGGATCAAATAATTCAATTAGATGCTAGGTACTACTATGATGTAATTAGCATAGGATCATATTACACTAGCAATAAGATAGTGATTGTCCTCAAGTTTCCTATTCTGTCACCTACAATCTATAGTCTATTCAGACTTTGTCCCGTTCCTAATGCAAAATCTCTAGTTATCCTGCCACCTTTTCCTTACATAGCAACTGACTCTAAGGAATTTGTATACATGGAGGCTGAATGCCCGAAGGTCGACACCTGGTACATCTGTGAACAAAAAGTCTCATACCAAGGGCGCACGCATCGAGATTGCATTCATCATCTTCTCTACCAAAAAGAAATAGGTGAACTTTGTCACCCAACTCCGGTTTCTCTCCTCAAGGAAGCACTTCTACAACTAGATAGCCAGCATTACCTCATCACGTTCCCAAAACCTACAAGGGTTCAGATTAATTGCGGACAGGAAGAACATCGACTATTGAATGGTAGCTATTTTGCAACAATCCCCAAGGATTGCTCCGTAAGGACCTTGGAGTTCACTATCGTTAACACAAACGACAAAGTACGTGGAAACGCCGTCGAGTTGATGTCCATTTCACAGGATACGCCATCCAGCCTTGATAATGAATCACCCCGTTACAACCTTAACACAATCGACTTAAACAAGCTCCACGACATCCAGCAGCAAATACTATTAGAAAAACCTGTAAAATTGGACACTACAGGCATTACAAGCACCTACCACATAGTTACACCGCTTTATGGCATAGCCTTATTAAGTGCAGGTGCACTAGTTATAGCCTACCTTATACGTCGCCGACGATCCTTAATGACAGCATCAGCCGCAGCGGAGACTACAACTACTACTACTGCTACTCCTAGCCTTCGGGAAGCCGCTCCAGAGGATCGCCAAGCCGCAATATTTGCGTTAAACATGCGCAAATAGTTGCTCGTCTGGAGGGGAAGGTGTTACCTATGGATATCTTCCGATGTATCTACATACCTATGTACCTATAGTACTACCAATTCATAACTTACAGTGAAGTGTTGCAAGTGTTACGCAAGCGTGAGTGATACCCAGAAAGACTTACGAAAGTGCTGACCGTGCGCGCATAACGTTCTCATGGGAATCGATCGGAAATCAAGACAATCAATCTCGCTCGATCGCCGAAGCTAGAGGTTGTCTTTAGGTTAATTATACATAAGTACCTAATGTAACTTTTATTTTAATTAAATATATGTAAAAGGACAAAATCGCCTTTTTTAAAAACCTCCTACCAGCAGTCGCTAACGTAATTTGTGACCCGCACAGGAGACACGAGAAATATTCATAAAATTAAACAATAATAAAAAATTAAAACCCCGTGTGAGACCAAAAAGGCTTTTATCAGCATGTGCAGCGATATCCAAAAAAGAAAATAACGCTGCGCTGATATTCTGATAGGGTCCACTGTAGATGACACGGACACACTTACGGAAACGGAAAATACCAATGATATTCAAATAAACAGATATGTTACGAGCGCACGCATTGTGAAGACTCGAATAGGTCACAATTGTGACCTTTAGTCAATGATATTCAAATAAACAGATATGTTATGAGCGTGCGCATAGTGAAGACTTGAATAGGTCACAATTGTGAACTTTAGTCTTTAGTTTATGTCACGCATGGCGAAGAGCGATACGCTTTGTTGAAACAAAAACAAAATAAAAAAATGCCATCGTGTATATTTAGAAATTGTACCAATTATGATACCAAAGTACATAAAACAGAAGGGATCTCATACCATATGTAAGTACGCAATACGCCTCAATTTACTAATTTATTTAATTTTTTTCCTAATATTCTGATATTTGGAGGTTAGAAAAAGATAACAACATTGGTGGTCAGAATAATGTTTGTTTACATTCACACGCAAGTGACAAACACTAGCTGTCTCTTTTTTTCTTGTTGGTTTTATCAAGCCATCCCTTTCGACTTGTAGTGAAATGTCAGATGAATGAAAAGTGTGAGTGCGGAACACTGTTTTCAATTGTTTTGTGAGTGTATAACGAATCTGTTTATTTGAACATCATTGCCTTTAGTCTTTAGTTTATGTCACGCATGGCAAAGAGCGATAGGCTTTGTTGAAACAAAAACAAAATAAAAAAATGCCATCGTGTGTATTTAGAAATTGTACCAATTATGATACCAAAGTACATAAAACAGAAGGGATCTCATACTATATGTAAGTACGCAATACGCCTCAATTTACTAATTTATTTAATTTTTTCCCCAATATTCTGATATTTGGAGGTTAGAAAAAGATGACAACATTGGTGGTCAGAATAATGTTTGTTTACATTCACACGCAAGTGACAAACACTAACTAGCTGTCTCTTTTTTTCTTGTTGGTTTTATCAAGCCATCTCTTTCGACTTGTAGTGAAATGTCAGATGAATGAAAAGTGTGTATGTGTGCTGCCGCTGCTGCGCGGAACACTTTTTTCAATTGTTTTGTGAGTGTATAACGTATCTGTTTATTTGAATATCATTGGAAAATACTTAAAAAATGAAATAATATATAAATAACAAACAAAATAGAATAAACACAGAAGGTGGGTCAAAGTATGTATAATTATGTGTAAGTTTAATACAAATCTATAAATAAAACATATTAAATTTAGGTAGACCTATGTACAAAGCCCCAGATGCTCAATGATCATTTGTCAAAACCATAGACAAATGACAGAGCGCGCGGACCAAAGGGTAATATATTAGATATCTTAAGGACGCTACTACATTTTTCTACAAATAACAGTGCTTTTCAGGTACAATTTTAATGTATATGCAATCACAGATGTGAAGATATTATGGTCTTAATTTAAAGATAATATATTCAGCTCCAGATTGGCATCAGAAAAATTGTATGACATTATACAAAATTTTTGCACAAATACGTTTTGCCCATCACAATAATCGCAAAAATATTAAAGAATTAGGGTCCGAATAGGTCCCAGTTTAGGTAAATTTACAGCATTTTTTAATCTTCAAGATTATAAGAAATTGGTGTATATATAGTCCTTTACAGGTTCAGCTAATTATTTTTTACCTAAATCATTATATTATTTAATTATTAGCTAAAATAAAAACACTTGCCGACTTCTTCATACATTTAGCACTCGAGGCTCGTCAATCCGCGCTCAGAAGCGCTCGTGGAAGGACGGGCGTATCGCTTTCTCGCAGAAAATAAATACGATAAAAGTAATAGAAAAGATTGTAGTGTGCATGCGTGTGAGTACCGTCGTCGTCGTTTGTCTTGATTGAAAGGGGTTGATATTTTATCGGGCCGAAATAAAAGTATGTTTGAGTTTCCTATTATTATTAGAATGTGATTTAGAAATTATGTTGGGTAAGATCGGGATTTGGATAGGTGGTGTTAAGCAGTTCTTGACAAGGTTGAGAAATGGATGGGTGGTGCAGCTCTTAGTAAGGTTAGGATTTGGATGGGTAAGGTTGAGCTATCGGCGGTGAAGGTTAGAAGTGGATGGGTGGGAGAAGATGTATAATTTTAACCGGTTTGTATGTTTGTATGTATGACGAATACGGGGCCAAAACCAAAACCCAAGATGGCGCCGACGAAAATTTGACATCTTTTCGTCATGGGTGTCATTGTCATGATTTTTGGGGTCGCTTAAATCGAATATGGGGTCAAAAACAAAATACAAGATGGCGCCGACGAAAATTTGGCCGCTTTCCGACATGGGTGTCATTTTCATGGTTTTTGGGTTCGCTTACATCTAATATGGGGTCAAAACCAAAATACAAGATGGCGCCGACGAAAATTTTACATATTTTCGTCATGGGTGTCATTTTCATGGATTTTGGGTAGTATGTCATTAGCTGCTGCTCATTATGTAAAAATTTTAGATAATAATATTTGATATGTTCCATGTGATGCAAATTAAAAATCAAGTAATTTTTAATCCTTGTGACCAAAAATTATTTAGTTTTAGGTCCTATCTACTTATTTCACGTACCTAACATTTATTTTTAAATACTTACTACAACAAAGTCAAAACTAATTTTCTTTTCGGAAGACGGTGTCGATACCTATTGTTTTTTATGTTTTTGGACACAGGAATGTTATAATTTTTCTCTTTTTAGTTTTTGTTGGTACCCCATAGTGGGTATACATCTATAAATGCATCTGTTTACCCCCTAAAACCTTATAAGCGTGATTTTATATTATGGTATGGTAAAACAAAACATAATTTTTCTCTTTTTAGTTTTTGTTGGTACCCCATAGTGGGTATACATCTATAAATGCATCTGTTTACCCCCTAAAACCTTATAAGCGTGATTTTATATTATGGTATGGTAAAACAAAACATACGATCACACTAATCGCAGGTCATTTGCTATTTGTTATTGAAGAGTTCCAGTGTCGTATCTCCGAAGATCTTTATCAAATTCTAATATATTATAAAATAAAACCTTCCCTGAAAAGACATACATTTATCGACGAAAACCCGATCAGTATCGGATAAGTAGTTTTCAAGAAAATCGCGGATACATACGGGTCGAATAGATAGAGTACCTCCTTTTTTTAAAGTCGGTTGAAATTAATAACCTACTTTTTACGACGACGGTTTGTAAAAATTACCAAATGCATTTTCAAAGTGCCTACTAACCTTCCTGAATCAACTTCAATAAAATTAAAAAATAATATCAAGGACCAATATTATTTGAGTGATGTATAAAATCGAGCGCTCAGTAGTTTCAATGAGTGCGTGCGCGTAATGTTGCTGTGTGCGACTAGATACCTAAATTTGAGTTCGTCGAAAATGTAACAGCGTCCTTAATATAGGACCTTAAAAATAAAAAAAATAAAATGAAATCTATGGGCGGCGGTTAAAATAAATATGTTATGAAATAGTGCAGGCATGAGTTATACCTGCAACATTCTATACCCGACCTCAAAGGTATGGGTATGGCCACGGAATAGAAAAACCATAGATATAATAAACAAGGAAATATGCCCGGTAGACGAAAACATATCGGAAACTTGTGTCTCCCGTTTTCCCCTACCACACGGCAACTGCTACACATGCAGTTCAGTAAAGTAGACATGGGTCGGATTAGGTAAAAACGATACCTAATCCAGCTAATGCTAGTATTTAAAAATACCTAATCCATTTACCTAATCCGAATATTTATTCAATATAGCCGCTGGCCTCTTACCGATATTATATATCGTATGTAGATTGGGTAAGGAATATTTGGCATGGAGTATGGACGTTCCGTTTCTGTAAAATTGAGAAACGATGGATTATATTTCGTTTTTTATGAACAAACAGTACTTAAAGTCAACGTGAATACTTTAGTTCTTAACGTCTAAATTCATTAAAATAGCTTATAAATACGTAAACCAGCTAAATGTAATGAGTATAATAATAATGTATTCTAACTAATGCTAACCAACGGAATGTAATTTATGCAATTATTATTACTAGGTACTGATAGAACATGTGTCACGTACGCATGATTCATTTGCACTACCAAAAATTAGGTCAAGATTAAAGTTCATTGTAGAATTACTCTTTTGTATCAACTCAAGCGACATATTTTTTTAAGTCTTTTTTGCCGAAAAATTGCTAAAAATTAAAACTGGTGTACTATGTACAGAAACCAGAGCATTATTATATTAACATTCATTTCATCCATATTATTACATGAGTTTCAATTTTTACATATTTAATTTCAATAAAAGACGTGAAAGTTTTGTTACTTTTTATTGAGAGTATCATCTTAAAATAACGCCCTTAGGGGGCGCGACGACGTATATTCGATACGACGTACATCGTTAGAAAACTAATTAATCCAGTGGTATTCATAGATTACGCTGGCGGCAGTGCTAATTAAACTCGAAACTTAACCCCCACATTTTAACGTACGGAATATCTTGTGTAGACTGGGTAGGAATATTCTGTGCCATACCTAATCCTCAACGTTTTGGATTAGGTACGGATTCGCATCGAAAAATACCTAATCCACATACCTAATGCAATATTTATGCCTCACCTCTACAGTTAAGGCAATAGATACGCAGTCGCGCACACACCTATTCGACTTCATACTTGACGCATTTTTTGAAAAATACCTATGACACATTTAGTGAACTTTCTTTGAGTACCTACCTATTTAGTTACTTACAAAGGTATGAATAACTAATTCATATTTCAGTACTGTTATGGCAAATAATAAATGATTATAAGAAAGAAATTTGGTTCTCCTTTTTTGGAAGGACAGTCTTTACAAGAAAACTTTGTAGGTATAATCTTGTATTTGTATATAAACTTTAAGAAAGAGTTGTGATATTTTGGCAAAACAAAGATTAGTTTGTCGGCCGCTGACTAACTGAGCATTTATTAGTAGGAAACTATATTTGGAACAATAGCAACTATCCAAGTCAGGTATACAAGACAATTGGGCTGATACTGATAAGTCGGTTTATAAAAATTCACAACTGAAATGATTTTAATGCTCCCATACATATGTCCTTCAAGGTGGAAAACCTCAAAAGACTACAATGCTGAATATATTGTGAGCAATAAATAGGCTGTTTGCGCAGTGTTATATTTGAAGATATTGGAAATCAAAGACCATGATAAGAAAATCTTCTCAACCAAGAGTCCTTGTTACCCAGCTTTTTTAGGTTGAACGGACCTTGACCATATTTATTTTTTGCTCTAAAACAATACATCAATAAACTCATAAGATTCAAAAAAATCAGAGAAAGTTGTCCTTTTAAGGCAACAACAGGAAGAAAAAATAAACAGATAATAAAGAACAACCCACCATGTTCTTCACATTATGCTTCACCTACAACAGAAGAGAAATTTAAGAGACCACTTCAATCCTCAATGCAGACATTATATAATGAATGTACTAAATAAAATATAACCTGGAGGTTGTACTATACCCCTTCTTTGACCTCGGAGGTCTCAGGTTGTTTTTGTTAGTGAAACATGTTCATTAAATTTCACAAGCAGGTATGGTATTTTTTTCTTTTTGTAGGTAACTTTATGATGATTTTAATTTAAAATGTAAGTGAAAATAAATCATGAGGCCTATTTGCATTTACTAATTTCATGAGCCTACTGGAGATGCCTCCAGAGTGTTTTCAAATGCACAATTATAATTGACAGCTTTTTGTAGAAGAAGCTTAATGTTTTAGCACCATCAACTTCAAAGACTGAATTGGATTGCGGAAATCCTATGAGACCTATTTCTCCCGTTACGGAGACACTGAGAACATTTTTAACTTTGGATCAACATAAGATTAATATCACACCTTTTTTCTCTGAGGGAATAAGTAGTGATGTGCTTATAGTGGTAATTATGCCAGTTATGTTTAACTCTTTGATGCCCATGTGAGGACAAACCTTCAGTGTTGCACATACATTATTACAAGTTTGTTAGGAAGGTAACATCCTCAAAGAGCTTTGTCTGGTTTTTAGACACATGATAAAATTATATCTGTTATCTGTTTCCAAAGTATAGAGCAATGAAAACAGTGTCTCCCTATTAAGCTCGGAGCTTTTTAATAGAGTCACATGTTAACTACTGTCACAAGGAAATAGAACTTTTAAAAGTTTTCTATCAGAACAAAGAAAGAGAAAGAAATACTCCCTCTCACCCTATTCAACAATACCTCAATTCGCTATTAAAAGCTGTAGACTACAGTTCCATTCTGGTAGTAAAGTATAAGTCGCTTCCTGACCATGGCTGTACCAGAATCATAGTAATCCACCCTTGCGCAATAAATAGTCCGTAACTACCTGAGAGATGAGCGCCATTTAAATAAATTCTAACATTCAGAATTGAAAGGAAAGCAGACATGCTGTATGCAGTCATAAATAGTCAGCGGATGACTTCACTGCCACTCTAATTAAAAATTAGTCAGGAAGGATATTGAAGAAAATGGTGTTACTTATAGATTCGGAATTCGAATCTTAATAATGATCTAACCTCATAAATGACTATGAGGTGCACACATTTTAGTTTACAGTCCGACAACAGGACTTTTGTTACATATCTCAGAAACTGGAGGAGGGGGGGGGGGGGGCAAACCCTTTACTAATAAGGCCTACAAATGGGCTTCTAAGACTTGTAGAGCAATTATACTTAACACTCTTAGCCACTTACACTTTCCGTGGCTAAGGCCTCCTTAACGATTCCGATTAAACTACGAGTAGTTTAATCGGAATCGGTTTGCCTTTCAAGGAGGCCTTTCATTTTAGAATGTGGCAACTTTTGTCCCAGGCCGCGGAGGCTGTATTCAATTCAAGATGTGGGACTTCTGGCCCAGGCCGCGGAGGCTATTTTCAAAATGTCGGGCGTAGTACATTATAGCATATGGCAAATTTTGTCCCAGGCCGCGGAGGCTGTATTCAATTCAAGATGTGGGACTTCTGGCCCAGGCCGCGGAGGCTATGTTCAAAATGTCGGGCGTAGTACATTATAGCATATGGCAACTTTTGTCCCAGGCCGCGGAGGCTGTATTCAATTCAAAATGTGGGACTTCTGCCCCAGACCGCGGCGGCTATGTTCAAAATGTCGGGCGTCCCAGACGTAGATTCTTTCGAGTCTAGAAAGATGGCTGTCGTACCAAAGGATTCCAGTGATGGTTCTACATTTTCAGCCTAAGTTGGGTTTATAAGCCGAGCTGGGCATTCTACCCACTCAGCTTAATACTAGCTCACTGGAACAGTGGCAAAAAGGAATGTAGGTCCTAATAACAAGGGTCATAGCAGAGCCAACACAAGACCATTAGCTGGGCTGGGCATTCCACCCACTCAGCTTATTACTAACTCACTGGAACAGTGACAAAGAGGGAAGTATATCCTAAAAACACCAATGTGGACCAGAAGTTTTCTGGTTGCTCAATCTGCGAGTGAGGGTCATAGCAGAGCTAACTCCAAAGAACATGTGGAAGGTTTCAGTGGCTCAGGCTACATGCACTCACCCAAGCCCACCTTTCAGTTGGGCTAACCAAATAGCTCACTGGACCAGACAGAAGTTGTTAAAAAGTAACTGGCGGAGCTCCTTTAACAACATAATATGTCTTAGGTTCCAATAAAAGATGTTTATTCTGGTGTAATTCCATTAAATTTACAACCCAAAAGCATCTTAAGGCCAAGCAAGCTGCTGGATTATTTGGTACTTATAGAACGATTTTCTTGCATACATTTTCTGTTTTAACTACATCAGCAGTTTTAATTTCGAAATATTTTATCCTTTCTTTACCTAGTTTTTTAGCTAGTCAGTCTAAAGCTGAACATTTATTTATTTATTTGGCTTACTAACTTAACAAAGAATTGACCGGCGAAAGTTGGGACTGCGCTTCAAAAACGGGACCGGCGAAAGCTGGGACTGCACACCAGACGGCGGGACCGGCGTAAGCCGGGACTGCATTTTCCTTAGCAGGAACGTCTAGAGGCGAGACTGCAGTGGGATCGTCTCGAGGTGGGGCTGTCAAATGACGGTACTGCTGCGGCACTGCCGAGGGTCGGCACTGCTGTGGGACCGTTGAAGGGCGGAACTGCAAACCAGCCACAAAGATGCTGCCAAAGCTGGCGCGACACGTGACCCTTGTGTCGGAGGTCGAATGACCTCGGACCTTGGGGCCCCGGACGCGACCGGCAAAGACAGCACCTCGTCGTCTCCCGGCGGCCGGCATGAACCAGGCTGGCTTCCGGTTGGACGATCTGGGGCGCGCAGAAAAAAGCGCCTAAAGCTGAGACAGCAGGCGGCTCTAGAGGGGACTCCTAAGGAGGGCCCATCAAAGAGACCGCGTGCTGCTCTCAGCGGCGACAGCGGGGACATGGCGGCCAAGAGGATGAAGACCCAAGGGCAATCATCCTCAACCGGATCCTTTAGGGATGCGGTGGCGGCTGTGAAACTCGCTGTCGTCACAGTCAGGTACTGGAGGAGTACTTGAGGGCGGAGGACTTGGTGCCAATCCAGGAGCTCATAATTGAGAAACTGGACGTGGCGCCGGATCCTCTGCCTGTTTTAACGGTTGCTCCCGGAGTTGTCGCAGGTGCAGTTCATGTATCCTGCGACAACTCTGATGCAGCTAGCTGGTTTTGGGGGGGGCATCCACAATGTGGAACTTGGCTCCTTGAAACTCAAGGTTGTTGACGCCAAGGACCTTCCAAAGCCAGTCAAAATGGCATTTAAGAGTCGCAACTTGGCGTTGCAGGACTCTGCCCGGGCCATTCGACTGCTCCAGCGGCTTAACCCTGCCTTGAGGACGAGCTACTGGAAGGTCGTGAATACTCTCACTGAGCAGACGTCGTATCGTCCTCATGGGCGGGGTGTCCGCTGGGGTCATCAAGGCCGAGGGCTACTCTCTTCCAGGAGGAATTGAATGGTACTCGTTCAAGCTCCTGGAAGAAGATAAGGGAGAGGCACCCACTCGCCATCGAAGAAATCTCTGCTTACGGCGCAGCGCAGGAGGCAGAGATTGGGACCAGGGCGTCAGAGGCAGACCACGAGGATGACATCCTCGGGGACTTCGACACCCTGGGGATTCAGTCGCCGATTGCTCTTGAGGAGAGCCAGGCGATGGAGGAGGAGCCTCAAAACTAAGGCCCTCCTATATTAACACATGCCCATCAAATCATCCAAGATGGAGGGACTAAGGTGTGTAAAAATTAATTTGCATCATTGCAGAGCCGCTACTGCCCTTCTGGCTCGGCAACTGAAGCGTAACACATTTGACGTTGCCTTAATACAGGAACCTTATCTGTATAAGGGGACTATAAAAGGCTTAGGTGGGACAGGAGGCATGGTGCTCTATGACTGTCCAACTAATGACACGAGGACTTGCATCTATATCAGGGGCGGTATTATAGAGGCAACGCCCTTACGTACTTTCTGTTACAGGGATCTCACAACAACTTTGATGCAAGTGGGGATGGGCACAGAGAAAAGGAAAATTATCCTTGCCTCGGCCTACCTCCCATATGAACAAAAGGAACTAGTAACACCACTAATCAGAAGACTGGTTGACTACGGCAACCAAGAAAACCTCGACCTGATACTTGGCTGCGATGCGAATCTGAGCTGCCCCAAACGAATGCACACCATGTCGTTTGGGGCAGCTCAGATGTCAACAAACGAGGAGAGGATTTGTTGGACTTTGTGGTAAGCTCTTCTTTACAAATCCTTAACGCAGGCAATAAACCTACTTTCAGGACCTCGGCGAAAACTGAAGTTATTGACCTGACACTGGCTTCAAACAAGGCCAGCGCTTACATCGAAAATTGGCATGTATCGGATGAAATCTCTCTATCTGCCCATAATTATATATGCTTTAGGTTTAGGACGGCGGGAGAAGCCGAAACTAGACGAAGGAGAAACCCAAGACATACAAATTGGGACTCGTACAGGAGGGACCTAAAAGTAAATCTAGGGAGCCCTAAAGGTAAGCTTAATTCCATACTAGATATAGAATTTGAAGCTGATAGAATCAAGGTGGGCACCATCGGTGCATGGGTAGATAACTGCCCAGAGAAAAAGGCCTTTTGCAGGTACCATGGTGGACTCCTGAACTAGCAAAAATACGTCAGGAAACGCCTACAGCCCTGGCAAATCTACAGAAACGGCATTGCACTATGTTGCGAGTCGAGCCGAGGCTGCGCTAGAGGGACAAGAGATCTGTGTCGGGCCTTTCCTCGACATAGAGGGAGCCTTCGACAAGACAACATTTGAGTCCATACGCATCGCTGCAAAGGAAAATGGCATCAATGATATCACGTGCAACTGGATTGACTATATATGCTGAGAAGCAGAATAGTCAGATCGGAACTGATGGGAGACAGACTTAGTGCAAAAACAACAAGAGGTTGTCCGCAGGGTGGAGTGCTGTCACCATTATTGTGGTGCTTGGTAGTAGACTCCTACTTGGCTACTTACCAAGCTCAATACTGGACCATTCTACACAGTAGGCTATGCAGATGACATAGCTATAATGGTTAATGGTAAATTCCCGAACATAGTCTCTGGATTATTACAACAGGCATTGAGGATGACAGAGGAATGGTGTACAAAGAACCACCTCTCAATCAACCCAAGCAAAGCAGTCATTGTTCCATTCACGAGGAAGAGACAACTAGGAAACCTAGGAGAGCTCTCCCTCAATGGAATAAAGCTGCCCTGGTCTACCGAAGTTAAATATCTGGATGTAACGCTTGATAGAGAACTCAGGTGGAAAACTCATGTGGAAAATATTACGACGAAAACCCTACGCGTGTTTGGCATGTGTCGTTCCACCTACGGTAAAACTTGGGGGTTAAAGCCCAAAGTGATAAGATGGCTGTATCGGACAATGATAATACCTATTATCACATACGGCAGCATAGTGTGGTGGCCCAGAACAAAGCCTGCAAAGCTTGCCTCGTGCAAAGCGCCACTCACCAGATTACAAAGAACAGTGTGTCTAGGCATCACGGGTGCTTTCAGGACAACACCTACGGCAGCGATTGAATCTCTCAACCTTAATATCCCTCAACCTTAATATCCCTCCTCTGCATATGATGGTTGAATTTGAGGCAAGGAAGACATTACATCGACTTGCTGTGGCTGGACTATGGGATGCCTCTAAGCCAAGGACCAACCATACAAAGTTTGACGGGAATGAAGGCCTGGATCGGGTAACAAGCATGTTATCCGATAAAATGCAAACTATGTTTGTGTTTGAAAGGTCTTTCAAGGTCCAAATCCCTACAATAGAGGACTGGACGAAGGGAATCGATGATCCACCAGAACAAGACAGTCTGGTGTGGTACACTGATGGAAAATGGAATGAGGTACAGGGCGGGAATATACGCAAAAGGTTACAAATGTAGCAAAAGCCTAGGGAAAATGGCAACTGTATTCCAAGCAGAAACGTATGCCATAATAACCTGTGCTCAAGAGAATATAGATAGAGGAACCAGAGGTAAATCCATATATATTCTTAGTGACAGTCAAGCTGCAATCAAAGCCATGGCATCCTACAAAGTGGACTCCGGACTTATTCTGGATGCTGTCCAAACCCTAAACAGGCTTGGGAAGCACAACAGGGTAAGACTGATGTGGGTCCCTCGGCACAAAGGAATCCATGGTAACGAAATGGCAGATGAACTGGCAAGAGAGGGCTCAGCAAATGACTTTGTGGGTCCAGAACCATGTGTAGGCATCTCGACGTGCCTCGTAAAAGTCGCATTTAGGGAGTTTGCAGATCACAGACAGCGAACTCATTGGCTATCTAGCACCGGTCTACAACACAGAAATTCCTAGGCTCTACGTCCAAAACCCGGGAATGCATTTGGAACATGAGCAGGGGGCAAATCCGCTACCTGCTTGGGCCTTTACTGGGCACTTTGGAACCAACGACATGCTCATGAAGATGGGTCTAACCGCGATACCCATGTGCAGGTTATGTGGGGAACATACGGAACGCATGCAGCACCTTCTTTGCACATGCGATGCACTGGCTGGTAAGCGAATGAGTCTCTTAGGGGCTGGATATCCAAGACCAGAAGACTATAGGCTCATATCTCCCAGTCTCGTTGTAAAATTCATGAAAAGAGTTTTCAACGAGATTGGGGAGGAGTAAGGTATCTAGGGGACCACAATAGATCCCAATGGGTCGAAGTGTCCGAGTTGTTTCTCGGCCCCTCGACAAGATAAGATAAGATAACAAATAATTGAATAAATTCAAGTTCATTACTTGAAATCACTAGCTGAACAATTATATTATTATTGTTGGCCTCAAGTTGTAAGGTTTATAATCTTACTATTCTATAAAAGAGCGGTGAAAATCTAATGTCTGTGGAAGATAAGATGACTCTGTGGCCAAAGTTTTTCTCAAAAGGCAGATATAAATAGACAGTCAGGTAGGTTGTTGCGGAAACACCCAGACCATTCTGTCTTTATGGTCAAACACATGTACTGTCACAAGTTTATTTATTTGTCTGTCAGGGAATATTAAACATGCTTCTAGTACTTCTAGTATATTGCAATTTGTGTGGGAATCGATTTTTAAAGATACTAACATTGGTAACCCACCGGGCAGTAGCTATTAGGTCAACTGTGGCCTCTAGAGTAGCCTAGAAGTATGTTTAGAAAGTAGATTTGAAATTAACTGGAAAAGTACAAAATAAAACTTAAAGTTAAGTATTGTATTCCAGTAAATAACTCAATATATTAACAGCTTGCATTCAACATTGGCTGAACTTTTATTAAAAAGATTTTTATATTTTTGTGGCAAACTATAAGAATTAATTCATTGACAGAATTATTCAGAATGAATTTTCTGTTGATTTTGATTTTTTACTTGAATGGTATATGTGTATAATTTATATTTTAAATTATATTTCAGAACAGTTCAAGTTGTTCATCATAGCGTTTGTGTTTATCACCAGCAGATACCAAACAGGTCTACAAACTCAACACCTGTGTTTTAAATAGCACATAATATGACTGTTTTGCATTACAACAAAACAGGTATTATGTGTGGATAAAACACAGGTGTTGCAGCAATTCTCTTGCTGGTGAGTTGAAGACCTTATGAAATTGACAGCTAATGCATCCGTCAACGTCACTCTCAGGAGTTCCCCTGCTGGAGGGAAAGAGACAGGTATAAAACCATGGAGAATTTGGTAAGTTTTTACCCATAAATCACCATGTAAAGGCAATTTACAGGCAGCTTACTACAAACTCAACACCTGTGTTGTATCCACACATAATACCTGTTTTGTTGTAATGCAAAACAGTCATATTATTATTGTCGACTCAAGTACATTATACCTACAAATATCTTAAAATATTTTCATACAACCTAAAATCACCTCTATCTTTAATAGCGTAAAGAAACCTTTTTCTGGAAAAAAGTAATTCAAAATAAATAATACCTACTCTATAACATTAATACGCAATTAAATTCCTAATTAAAATAGAAATAAAGAACGAATTTGCATCAACTAATTATTTGGTATTCCTAAAATCTTACGTTTCATTAAATTACATGCCATAAACCTATCAATCAATTAAACAAGTAAAAATTCAAAATTTTAAAAACCCCCGACAGATTTTTATTTCATGCTACATAATTTATCTAGTACATAGTAGATACGTTTCGATCGGCAATCTATTGAACACGTAATTATGACACGATATCTTGCGAAAACACCCCGATTCAAACAGTAAAACGCCCATAACTTTTGAACGGCTGAACCGATTTTATTCAAACATAGTTAAGAACACTCGACAAAATCACCTTTCAAACAAAAAAAAACTAAATCAAATCGGTTCATCCGTTTAGGCGCTATGATGATAGACAGACACACAGATACACAGCAACACACTTCAAACTTATAACACCCCTCTTTTTCCGGCGGGGGTTAATTAAAAAGCTGTCAAATGAATGCATGTCACATTATTTTTAATGTCATATTATTCAATATCAATAAATTACTTTTACTACAGGTCTCTATCTATATTTTTATAGATAGAGACCTCGGGCCTGATCCTTATCGGACGGTGAGCTAGCCATTACTCGCCGTCCGGTGGCCGGGAATCGGCTTGCGACGCCCGACGCCCAGGACGTCTCCTGCGGTGGCTAGGGGCGTGAGGGTATTAAATAAATACTCAGTAAATAAAATAATTATGTTTTATTTAAATCTATTTTAATAGTAATTTTATTTAAATAGAGTTCTCCCTAGCTGCTCGCTGACTGCAAAGCAGTTCCACCATCCTCTTCATTATCTCGGCATTCGATAATGTAGCTTCAGCTATACATTTGACCCCTTGAGCAATTATCAGAGCAGCTTCAGCCATCTTCTCTGCTGCTTGTACCCTCTTATACTCCACATCTTAGACCCATTCGGTGTCGATTCTCCCATGTGCATCTGTAATAAGAATGTATTGTCATCAGGAACTTTGAAAGAAGTCAGGAAGAGGACTTTGTAGGGGTAGACAGATGTGCAGTTTTATATGTGTTGAGGTATACATAATATATTGACAGAATGTAAAGGAAATCAAAATGACACATCAAATAAAATAGAAAACATATAAAGCCAGTACTATAGAGTTTGGAGTTTGCTAAAACCCTTTTCTAACATCCTCCCTTTTTGGAAAACTGTATAACGTTAACCCAATCAGCCCACAAATAAATACCAATCTAGGTTTGAAAACAGGCTTCGTCAGAATATCAGCACATTTGTATTCAGTAGGAACATATTTGACTAGTAATTCTTTATCAGTAACTAATTCTCTGACATAGAAATGTCTAATCGCAATGTGCTTCGTCCTCCTGTGCAATTCTGGGTTTTGCGCAAGCTTTATAACTGCATCATTATCAATTTGTAAAATTGGGATATCATTCAGTGTCGTTATCTCATTGAAAAGTCTTCTCAGCCAAACTATCTCTCGTGCTGCTTCGCTCGCTGCGACTATTTCGGCTTCTGTGCTCGAGATCGCTACAGATGTCTGTCTGCGACTTGCCCAAGAGACCACTCCTCCTGCATAGATGCACATAATTCCAGAAGTCGAACGTCCTGTACTTTGATCCCCACCGTGATCAGAGTCGCTGTAGCATTCTAACTCTCCGGGTTTGTGTCCCTTTCTGTAAACAATCGCCGAATCTAGTGTTCCTTTAAGGTAACGAAATATGCGTTTCACTTTACGAACATCTTCATTCGTTGGACTGTCAAATGTCCTAGATACCACGCTAACGGCATATGAAATGTCTGGTCTGGTTCCTGTCTTTAGGTATGCCAGTGCACCGACAGCCTCCCTGTATGGAAACTTGAGTTGTTCATTGTCCGTCTCTGTATCTGACTGTCCTTCTTTAATTATTGGATTGCTGATTGCCTTACAGTCACTCACTCCAAATCTTTCCAAAATCTTGTTGGTATACAATTTTTGAGAGACCTTGATGGAACCATCTTTGTGGTTGTTAATTTCTAGCCAAAGAAAGTAGGAAGCTGGCTTCGTGGTAATTTTGAACCTTCTCTTTAGTTCAGCCAAAAACTTTAAGGATTCCTTTTGATTAGTGGAGGCAATCAAACCATCATCAACATAAAGTCCTATGATAGTTTTACTCTCAATTTTGTGTTGTTTATTTACAACCAATCGAATAAATAGACAAGGATCAGTGTTTGACTGTTTAAATCCGATTGTCTTGAGATAGTCAACTATGCATTTATTCCAACAACGTGGAGCTTGTTTGAATCCATACAGACTTCTCTTCAGTTTGCAAACTTTGTTTGTGCCTTCGCTAAATCCCTGTGGTTGATTCATAAAGATATCTTCATCAAGTGAGCCATTCAGAAATGCAGTGGCAACATCAAACTGCATGAGAGTTAGCCCTTCGTTTGCTGCGATACTTAGAATTGATCTGATTGTCGCCAATCTAGCTACGGGGCTGAATGTTTCATCATAATCAATTCCTTTCTCTTGCGTGTAGCCTCTTGCCACGAGTCGTGCTTTATACTTGTCAAGGCTTCCGTCGGCATTTATCTTCTTCTTGAAGACCCATTTAAAGAAATTAGTTTTCTATCTTTTGGCCGATCTACCAAAATCCTAGTTTTGTTGACATTTAAAGATTTTACTTCACTTTTCATAGCCTCGAGCCATTCAGTCTTTTGAGGACTTTTTATAGCGTCTTCGTACGTCGTGGGCTCATCATTGATCAAAGTAGAGACTATAAAGTCATCATATCTGCTTGGAGCCTGCAGTTTAGACCTGTCACGAAGTGTTCTAGTATCAGGGATATCATCATGATCTTTGTCTGAATAATTTATTCAACACCCATCTGGTCCAGGAGACAACTCGTCCAGATGTTCCTCTTCTAGACTTAAATCATTAGATGTTTGAGGCAATAAATCCATATTATGTGGTATATCCTCCCTTGCTTCAAACATTGGTTGATTTTGTGGAGTCTTTGGAAAATTGAGTTCCATTTCTGTCGTAGTGCGTTCATCCTCTTCCTCTGATATATCTGATTCCAATCCAACTGATTTTATAAAAGTTTCTTTAAATGTCACATCTCTCGAGCGGATCAATGACGGTTCGTTGTTATTATTAAATCCCAGTAATCGATAGCCATCATCACCATCATATCCTATTAAAATACATTTTTGAGTTTTCTTTGACATCTTTGTTCGCTTCTGTTTGGGAACATGTGCAAAACATTCTGTTCCAATGACTCTCAGATGTTTTATGGACGGCTTCTTTGCAAACCACAGCTCAAATGGTGACTTTCCTTCTTGAGAAGTTGGCCCAGTTCTGTTCAGGATGTACGCAGCTGTGTTAACAAGCTCTGACCAACAGGCAAATGGGAGTTCTTTGTGAGCGTGCATCATAGTGCGAGCGGTTTCTACGACGGTTCGATTTTCTCGTTCACTGGACCCGTTTTGCTCTGGGGTAAATGGCATTGTAAACCGGTGCTGTATACCATGCGAGTGGGGTATCTTCTCAATGGCTTCGTTTTTGAATTCTCCTCCATTGTCGCTGATTATTGTTTTAATAACATGACCAGCTGTCTTCGCTTCATTGATCATCTGCACGAGCTTGTCTTTGACTTCAGATTTATGCTTGATGAAGTAAACATGACGAAAATTACTGTAGTCATCTTTAAACAATACGAAATACCGAAACTTCATGAATGAATTTGGAAAAGGACCACATACATCTGTGTGTATCGTCTCTCCTGGTTCTTTAGCTCTTTCTCTTCTTCCAAATTTACGTCTGTGTGTCTTTCCATATACACATCCTGTGCATAATTCAGAATCAAGTTTGACTTTGATACCAAGTTCCTTTTCAATCAATTGTTTAACGTGTCTTTTGCTCTGATGAGCGAATCTTTCATGATAAAGTTGCAAAGTGTTTTCTGTTGACAAAGTGCTCACTTCTGGGGTTGGATTTCTAATAGTCTGAACTTTCAGCTTATAGAGACCTCCATCCTTGACACGTGTGCCAATCAAATTCACTTTTCCATTGTTTATCAGCTGACAGGATTCTCTCTTAGGTGAATACACTGTTTTGTAGCTTGTCTTGAGCAGCGAGTACAGAGAACAGGTTGCGTCTTATTGCGGGAACGTATCAAACATCGCATAATGTGATATGCTCTTGTCGACCATAAACATCAGCAATTAATTCGACTGTTCCTTTTCCAATGGCTTCAGTTGTAGATCCATTTGCAATGGTAACCGTCTGATTCTTAGTGAAGTGTTGAAAAGTGGAGAATATGTCAGGTTGACAGGTAACATGGCTTGTTGCGCCATTATCGACATACCAATTGTCAAGATCTTCAAAGTTGGTCACTGCTTCATTGATCTCAACTTGCATAAGAGTCAGGTTTAAGTTGTTATTGTTGGCTTGTTTAGTAGATGGTTGTTGTTCTTTGGAAGGTTTTCCATCAGCAATCCATTTTCGACATTGTTTGACGTTATGCCCAATAAGTTTGCAATAACCGCATTTCTTCTTCGTTTTGCGAAAAGACTTCTGTATAACTAGCGCTTGAGCCTCAGAATCTTCTTCTTTTTTCAGAGATCTTTCGTAACTGCAAATTTGCGCTGTCAAATTTTCAATGTTACGGTCCTTTTTTGACATAAGCATCCAACTTGACTTGAACGGGAAGTAACTATCGTATCTATCGTTTCTAAAATCTTGCATATGAGTAGAATCTCAGGAAGATCAAATTTGGTTTCGTCCTTACGTAGCTCAACCTTTAATTCATGCCATATGTTTTTCAATTTGGATATATTCATGGACATGTCATGTAAGGGATCTTTGCGATAACTAAAGAAGCTGTAGCAAAGGTTATTATAGCTTTTATCTTCAGATGTGCCGTCGAAAAGAGTATGTAATTCATCTCAAATCTGTTTCGCACTTGTGAGTCTCATTACCTTTTGCAAAGTGACATCTGACATATTTGCCATTAACATGAGCATCGCGGCACTATCTTTTTCATTATAGTCTTGTAGAGCTTTTTGATAACTAGCCTGGTCTGAAGATGTAGCTGATGCACCAGGTTGCGTAGGTGGCTTTAGATTGCCGTTGATAGCATCTAATCCGCCAGGCGTACCTCGAAGCAATAACAGTACCTTGCAGCGCCATGTTAACCAATTTTCTTTACCTTCCAAATGACCAATATCAATTTTACAGCTCGTCGAAGGAGTTGACTTTTGACAGATCTTGTTCGAATTTGGTTTGAAAATCGTCGCTAATTTTTAATTAAATAATTATTTTACACAATCGCATCTGTTAAAATATTATTCTTTGCTCATTACAATTATAACGAAATATTCTCAATATATTTATCGATAATAATAAATCATGTTCTGCTACCATGTTGAGGTATACATAATATATTGACAGAATGTAAAGGAAATCAAAATGACACATCTAATAAAATTGAAAACATATAAAGCCAGTACTATAGAGTTTGGAGTTTGCTAAAACCCTTTTCTAACAATATGCTCCATGCCCTATGTACCTATATAAGTAATATGGTTTAAAGTGTTCCTAATAAAATTAATTTTATAATTAAATATTGGTATTGTGATACCAAATAAATAAAATTGAATCTCTAAGGACAATAAAATATTGCCATCAATAGTGTAGATCAAGCCTATATGAGCTGGTCACTCGTGTGGTTTTAGTGAGGTCAAAAGCCCAGACGCCTTTTGAAGGTTTCACCCCGTTTTATGATGATGACCTTAACAAATAAAAAAGGTCAATAAGACGTACCAGAAGTCGAAGTGTCTCGATTATATCGATATCTGCGGCGAGGGCGACTTCTAGTAGGACACCTGGCTCCCGCATTCGCTACTCCTGCAAAATATGATTAGGTGCATGTGATTAATAGTTTCACTTACAGAAGGTAGCTTTATCTAACACATTTGAGATATATTACTTGTCTGATGCGGCTCATGTACTTGTATTTCAGTACTGAAAGATCTGACGGGCCGGCAACTGACTCAGGATGTTCGGTGTCTGTAAACATACAAAAGTATCATATGGATCAAAAATATAAAGGAAAGGAAATAATAATAACCCTTCCTTTTGGCTTCGCCATAGTCGGGTTAAAAGAAAGCAAAGCAAAACAAGATGGAAACACAGAATCAGCTTAATTGCCCTCATATGATAACTTAATTATTTCAATTAATTACTTATGAATGAGTGGCTAATGATTTTCTTTACGTGATATTAGTATATTTACTTCTGAAAGCATAATGTGTGTGTGTTTGTGGTAACATGGGGTTGTTGGACAGGATTGTTCTAAAAAACAATTAGGTATTATTATCTTACTTCTTACTATCTTATATATAAAATTCTCGTGTCACAATGTTAGTTACCATACTCCTCCGAAACGGCTTGACCGATTTTTATAAAATTTTATATGCATATTCAGTAGGTCTGAGAATCGGCTATCTATTTTTAGGTAGGGTAGGGTACGTAGGGTAGAGTGGTTTTTTTATGGCAAAACAAAGTTTGCCGGGTCAGCTAGTATATATTATATATAATATTATAATGATGGATGAATGTGTGTGTTTGTTTATCAATCAAATTAAAGCGGCTGAACGGATCTGGATGAAATTTGGCACAGAGATAGATTATAGTCTAGAATAGCACAGGCTACCTTTTTTTTTCAGATTCCCTTGGGATAAGAAAACACCGTTTCACACGGGCGAAGCCGCTGGCAGAAGCGGAGCTGAGCTTATTCATAATATGCATTTTAATATGAAACATTTGAGTAAATAATACAAAATCAGGCACACGGTGTTCTATGTCACCCTACACCGCTTGGTCCCCTATGGTGGCTAAGATTTTGTTGTCCATTTCCGATAGCTCATCTTGTTAGCTTGGACCACCACCCGTGCCTAGAGCTTCCTGCCTTCTTTTGGCCAGTCTAGCTTCTCTTGCTTTTATGTTTTATGTCAGATCAGTACTGTAATATTATAAGAATAATATGATCACTATCAAATTATTTTCTAAATAATCATGCAATTATTGTAAACCAAAATAAAACATTACATTTACCTTTTTCCACTGTTCACCTGTCTTTGACGAGCCAGAACCAAATGAATTGAGCTGGATAGCAAGGTCATTCCATTGCCGGTCAATGGTTTCCTTGGACCTTGAGCCAAGCCCAACGCCCCTGGCAAGTGTTGTGTGCTCGGTCAAAAACTCTAGCAGTTCGTAAAGTTGTGCGTTGGACACTCTTTTGCCATTTTATACTGAAACAGGATTAGGTACTGTTATTTTTGACCCTAGAAAGATATTCTGCTTGACACATGCGTTTACTAAATATTGCTCTATCTTTCTAAATATAGCAAATCACATGCAGTGTGCTTAGGACATCCAAGAGGTGACTAGGAGCTCCATCAAGACATGCTTTTCACTAATTCTACTTAGCTAGCACTTATAAGACTCGCAAATTTTGAGATATTAGGAGGCAGTCCTAATATCTCAAAATTTGCGAGTCTTATAATTTGCGTGTTCAAAATCTGTAAAGTGACCTTTAAGACTGGTTTTTCTTACTTTTTTATGTTTTAGTGTTTGTTTCATTCTTGTTATAATTTGTGTTCAATCAAAATATAAAACAATAGGGGAGAAGAATGAGTCAAATGCTCAGTCATTATAATTTTTTTGGTGAAGGGAATGAATTTGAAAATATTGTTTTTTTATGAGACTTTATCATTTAATTCTGTTAATTCAATAAAAAAACAACTTATGTCAAATTAAAAAGGAAACGATTTATTCATTTATATTATAATTAGGTACACGCTTTTTCGTATAAAACAAGAATTTAGCGCAGGCGCCATTTTCACTTATATTAACTTTATCGTAGGTACTTAAAAGTATGTTAAGTTTTCTAGGGTGTAATAAGTTAAAGCTATTTACAATCTATATAACATACAATACTTTTGTTTCACATTTATTTATAGTGATTTAAAACTTACTTGTGTGTAGAACAGCCGAATATCCTTTGGAAGCAGTCTTTAAAGTATTCTTTGTTTATTAGTTTGAACTCCAACAAGCAAATTAGCTAACACTGATTTTAACCACTTGTGCGTAATGTTTAATTCAAAGATTACTATTATATACTGGTTTATTTTGATTCTGAAGTGTTGTCATTTAATTGAACTTTTTTGTCACTTGGCGGGCTGTTTGATCGTTGTTGCATGTGTCAACTTTTGAATGTTAGTTCCACCGATTGCTACTTGATTGTCTTTGGCGCTAGCATCGTAGCAATAAGTGCATTTGACTAACAGCGAGCGATTTGCAAATAATTGGATATGTAATCCCGCAGGCTTATTACGTATCTTTTGCAAGAGCAAAACGATAGCGTTCAAACGCTTTATGTCATAAAAGTCGGAATTACCGGCAGTGTAGTATGGTAGGTCCTACACAATCGTTTGCAAATCGCTCGCTGTATATCAAATGCACTTTTTTCATAAAAAAAACGTCAACAACTCTAAAACTTTTGTATTGAAGAGCAATTATTGCGCAGAAAACGCTATAGTTTTGCTCCTGCATAAGCCTGCCGACTTTTATGACGTATAGCGATTGATCGCGTGATGACTGCGCGATCGCTTCGCAAATATTGCTTATTGCTGTTTCATACATAATAAGCCTGCCGGTTCCAAACATTGACGACTTGTTTAGCTACCTACGCAATGTTTGGTTTACAAAGTTAGACCTATCTCAAGCCTACAACCAGCTAGAAGACTAGAACTCGATGAATGCTCTAGAGATTATACAGTCATTAACACTTAATGTGGGTTATTTAAATATAACCGTCTAGTATATGGATTAGCTTCTGGTTCCTTTTTTTTTTTCAAAAATGTATGAAAGAACTTTTCAAAAATGTACCAAATGTAGTAGTATTTTACGGTCACAAGATTTAAATAGCCATGTAAAACATGAGTAGGTATAAAAGATGTTCAAAATATTAGAGACCGACGAGTTAAGAATAATGGCGGAAACATACTTGCGTGTCGTGGCGTGTCGCGCCAGGTGCCTATCGCGTTATCTGCTGTGATTGGCTGTTGAAAATTCATTTAACCAATCACAGCAGATAACGCGTGCTTGACAATTTGTCACACTAATTCTGCGATAATTTAAAGGTGGGAAACTCGGCCTTAGTATGGTTAGAGCCACTTTTGATTGGCGTGGCGAAGCGTGGATCGGATCATTTGATAAGTTTCCTAATTGTGTAAGTTCAAAGAATAGCGAAAGGTACGCTTCCTTCCCTGCATTAATTGCTTCATAATAGTGCATGCAGTTTCAAACATTTTCAATTTCGAAATTAGCTTGCGAAATTGGGGTTCTCAGCTTCGAAATTTCGAAACTGGGGAGCCAAATATAATGAGACATCAGAATAATACTTTAACATAACTGAAAATGTAAAATTGGTAATCTCGATAGGTACCTGAGGACATAAATCACCTCCACCACTACTGTGGGGGATACCATCCAGCTATTCCGAGTTCGGAATGGCAAGGGTCGTTTATGTGGCGGCGGCGTCATTCCGCGAGCCGGGTTTACAGATAGTGGCTCATAAAACTGAGGCGATAGATTTATAAATTGCACAGGAGCAGAGAGTCACCCAGTTCATTAGTGACAGTTGGAGATTCGCAAGTCCAGTATGCTATAAACCTAACCATGGACGGTGCGGCTTCGAAGAGCATTTCGAGCACCTGATCCCCCGCATTGGTACGCAAAGTACCCACTAACCGTGGGTACTTTGCGTAGACTAGTGCCCATTCTCGGCAAAAGCTCGCCGCCGCTACGCGAATGGAAATTCATGGAGTAATTTATAGAGCGCATGTTTGGTCAAACCGACTGTCAGGTATTCGAAGCTGCGGAACTAAAATCTGCCTACACTGAGAAATGGCTATTCAAATCGCACGTGGCTGGCTAAAAAGAAGGGAGCGCATTTCCTGCAGGCTCACTCAGGTTATAACCGGGCACGGTTGCTACGATAAGTACCTGAACAGGATTGGGCGAGAGGCCACAGCAAATCGCCACCACTATGTAGGTGACCTAGATTCTGCACAACACATTCTTTAGGAGTCTCCTGTGTGGGCCTCTGAGCGGCGGGTCTTGGTTGCCAGGACCGTGTGAGACCTGCCTTTGACAGTACTAGTGATATCCCATGCTGGCGGAGACAGAAAACTGAAGGGAAATGGCCTCTTTCTATGAGGCCGTGTTGTTCCAGAAGGAGGCCACCGAATGGGATCGTGAGACGGCCGATCCCACTCGGAGAAGGAGGCATCGTGGAGGCAACCGCCTCGGCACCTGACCTGACACGCCGAAACCTCGCCTGTACAGTGTACACCTAGTAATCTCAGGAAAGACTGTCACTGTGCTATACTCCCTGATATTTTTCCCCAAAAGTTCAAGTGCAAATGACTTTAGGTATCTATCTATCTCGTCTAGGTATTCCTCTCACTTGCCACTATTATTATAGAGCGCCATTTCCACGTGTTATAAATTTTCGAGGCTGTTTTTTTAATGACCGAGTTTCTTTCACTTCTCATTTTATTTAACACCATGGTTAGCCTTTCTTTTATTGTAATGTTAGCAGATAATAATAATAAAGTTTATTTAAAATCATTAGGTAAAACAATAATTAAATTGTTTGCTTAAATCTATGTCAAGTTCACACGTGCTATCTGCCTGAACTAGGTAATCCTGTGTTTCTGAGTACATATTTTTTCTAAATAATCACTGAAAATCACATATAAGGTGGTCTTAGGTAATTTTTTTAAGGGTGTAAATAATATAATAAAAATTTTATTTTCTAACATCTTAGATACTAAAATATAAAAATACATAAAATTGATGTATTTATCAGTCATCACAGCGTTCTCTTTGGCATCAGATTCGAATTCAGACTCATTTTCAGATGATCCTCTATTTAGTTTCATAAATTACATAATTGTTAACATTAAAAATAACATAATATTTGAATTAAATTAGTTTCGAAATTTAGGGGTGCCAATTTCGAAATTAATAAGCAGGCAAATATGGTCCGAAATTTCAAACTGCCTGCCCTATTTCTTATATTACAAAAAATCGGTTTACTCGACAACGTAAAACATGCAATGAATGCTGTTAGTTGTTAAAAAAAACTCTTTTGCAAACAAAAACTACCGACTTCCAAATGCAAAACTACAAAGTGAAAGTGAAGTCGGTAGTATTTTTTTGCAAAAAGGTTTTTTTATTTTTCTATTTTTAGTTGTACCTACCTATTAGGCAAGTTAGTAAGGTACCTATAACGCCAGAATAGATTTCATGAAACTTGAACATAACCGGTGAAATGAGAGATCTGCGTACCTCTTAAGAGCGTACTGGCGTGATGTTACGTTATGAAATGGTATAAACAATAAACAGACATGCGATTGCAGCAATCTCGAGAGATTTGCCGTTATTTATTGAAGAGTTCTGTTGTGTATCTCCGAAGTGGTTCATCAGATCTTCACCAAATTAAAATGGGACAAATTTGGGAACATACTTTTACAAACAAAAAATTTTTTTCAAAATCGGTCCAGAATTGACGGAGATATCGGTGAACATACACAAAAAAAAAACAAACATAATGTCGAACATAGAACCTCCTCCTTTTTGGGAAGTCGGTTAAAAATGAAAGGGAAGGAGTGCGCTTCGACGCAATTAGGGTGCTGAAATGCTGCTTGGGAAGAAATTGCCTTGCTTTATTTTTGTTTTTCGTCTTAAGAAGTTTAATTGTTAGGAGAAATTTATTTATTTATTAAAATTTCATGTAACATAAAGGTACTATGGGCCAAAGCTATATCTGATCACTTTGAAAACAAAATCCCGTGCACAAGATGACCACAGCTGTGTCCGCCATTTTTGTGTCGACTATAGCCAAATGACTTGTTTGTTTATTTTGCCAATTTTTTTTATTACAAAAACAAGGGGCTGACAGGTACTAGAGAAACAGTCACCCGATGCTGTTATGCTATTGGTTGATGAGTATAAGTTGGCGTTAATTTAGCGGGCGAGCCCTGCAAGCAGAAATAGTCCTTACGGTGATCAGATATAGCTTTGGCCGATTGTACATAGGCAGACTTAAAGCCTAAGGTATTATCTACCAATCAACCAAGGTGGTGCAAGGGTGGTGGAGATATAACATGGCAGATGCATAAAAATAAATTGAAGGTCTTCGTCGAAATCATAATCCGTATCCGAAGTAAAGATTATGCACGTCTACACGTTGCAAAGGTTCGATGTATACTGTTCCGAAATATCAAATAACGCCAAAGCGCACCACGACACGCCACCTGAGTGAGCTGTGTACACTCTGCGCCACGCCAATATGCGCCACGTCACGTAAATGTGGTTCCGCCTTGAGGCAGGATAAGTGCGATTTTTTAACGAACGAAGTTAAGTATTTAGGATATATTATAGTGAATAAAAGTACATATGGATAAAATAAAACCAATTGTGTCGATGCCTAATACTAAAAACACTACAGAACTAAAGTCATTCTTAGGGATGGTGAATTTTAATAACCTTATAAGAAATTTGAGTATATATTTATGTGTGTTTTTGTGGACGAAAAAGCATAACTATTTAGTAATCTGTGGTATAGCTTTTACTCAAGTAAAAAACTGTTTCGAAGCACAGCTGTACTGGCACATTCTGACATGTCGTTAGAAACAATAGTCACATGTGATGCGAGCGCGCACGGCCTGCGGCGGACGCTGTGCTGGCGCAGCGTACAGCTGATAAAGGTGAACAAGTGGTGGCGTACGCATCGCGAGCTCTTACTGCCGCTTAAAAAACATTATAGTCAAATACATAAAGAAGCGTTGGCCATTATTTTTGCTGTAGATGAGTTTCACCATTATCTTTATGGCAGGCAATTTACACTTCGTACAGATCATAAACCGTTTGTAAGTATTTTCGGTCTAAATACAGGCATTCCTATTCCTAGTACAGCGGCTAGTAGATTGCAGCGGTGGGCAATAAAACTATCAGCATATGATTTTAACCTCGAGTTTGTTAAAACAGATCAAAATGCTGCGGATGCCTTATCCCGCCTAATTAAGGCGCATAAAGGTTCTTCTAACCTAAACGAAGAGTTACCAGAACAAACATACTTACACTTCGCTGCGGAAGCGCTTCTATTAGATTATAATGAACAACAATGAAACAGAAGAACTCCTAAAGAAGTGATCACACTAACACAAACATACATTACAAAACATAGAAAACGAACACACACTACAATAACACAAATACACACAATCATACTGAACATATATATTTTTTTTATAATTTTTGTTGATTTGATTATTATTATTTCCTATTTTGACATTCGATTTAGTACAATTTAACTTTCTATTGTTTTTAAAGTATTTCTTTGTTTCTTTTTGTATTTGATTGATTTTAACAATGTAATTTTGACAACATGTTCTTGCTAAAAGTCAACCTGTATTTTTTACGAAAGGGGATAGCAACTGATTCTTTTAAACACAGGTGACTTGTAGACAGGACTATGGGGAAGATATAAACTTTTTCTTGCCGCCATATTCTACCTATTTCGTCCTTGAGTTCTGCATACTTACTATTTTTTATGTAATTGTCTTCAGTATATTATGTGTATTGGGAACAGCAATATCTATTAGGTAAGTGACTTTATTTATTTTATCCTGTAGGGTAATATCCGGTCTATTGTAGTGAATTGTCATATCAGTGAGTATGGCGCGGTCATAATAAAGTTTATGTTTGTCATTTCAAAGTCAAAGTCAAAACGTTTATTGCGAACTAAGTGTATAATATTGGTGTTATGTTATAGTTTGTGGTGTGTAATTATAATAAGGGGTGTTAATATCCTGTGTGAGTATTTAACTGCCAATTTTTGTTGTATAATATTTGCTACCTGATTATGTCTGTGTGTGTAATCTGTCTGCGTGAGAGTTGTGCACGCTCCTGTTATGTGCTGGATCGTTTATTATTATTATAATGCTTTAAGAAAGGAAACAGCAATCGACCCCGTACTTAGTCGAGTTATTAGTTACATTAATGATGACTGGCCGCAAGAAGTAGAAATCAAGGAACTTAAACCGTTTTTCAATCGTAAGAAAGAATTATATACGGAACTAGGATGTATTTTGTGATTCTGAATTACATGATTCTTACATGGGGATACTTAAAACCAAAGCAATATGAAGTTACGTATGGTGGCCTGGGATTGACGAAGACGTGACAGCGGTATGCCACGGGTGACCGTGTGCTTCAGTGGCGGACGCACCACACCACCACGTGGCCAAGTCATGGCCGTGGCCCAATCGTGACAGCGGTTATGCCAGGGGTTCACCGTGTGTGCTTCGGTGGCGGACGCACCACACCACCACGTGCCCAAGTCATAGCCGTGGCCCAATCGTGACAGCGGTATGCCAGGGGTGACCATGTGTGCTTCGGTGGCTGAAGCACCACACCACCACGTGCCCAAGTCATGGCCGTGGCCCAATCGACCTTGGTCAAGATTACACATATATTTTCTAGGGCCCATTTCAGGATAACTTATTTTATTGTGTTGTGCATATTTATATGTTTGATGATAAATTGCATCAATATTTGCATGCCAAAATTAATGAATGAATGCCTTCTAGAATGTACAAGGATGCTTAATATTATTGTAACTACCTTATTGTAAATACCTACATTCTAGGCAAATAAATAATATTCTATTCTATTCATTATCGTCAGAGGCGGCGCTAGGCGTAGGCGACGTGGGCCACCGCCTTCGGCCTCGCAGTCAGCCTGCCTCGCGCCTCGTAATTTATATAATACAAATTTTTGCCCGCGACTTCGTCTGCGTAGCATAAGTACTTCAAATAGCCATTAAGGATTTAGGGCCGACTTATTTGAGAAAGTGGCCGTTTGAGTGGTGAACCAATATTCACCATTCAAACTTCCACCCCCCATAAGTTTGATTTCCGAGATAAAAATTCTCATATGGCCTTCCCAAGGTTTCAAACTATCTCCATACCAACGGTTCAGCTTTTTAAGGGTGAAAAGGTAGACTGACACACAGAATTGCTTTCGGATTTATAATATTAGTATGGATTCAATAGAATTATTCAAGTCTTATCCTATCCGTGGGACGTGGTGGGACGCTAAAATATTCCAGCTCACTTCGTTCGCTGAATTCTCTTGGTTCTTTAATGCAAGAGAAAGACGACAAAACTTACTCCTAGTACTGAATAATTGATAGTTCTTGAATTATTCTCTTTATTCCTAAGCGTTTTCACAAGTAAAAATAAAATAATGAAAAATGTGTACGTTATCAATTTGTTTAAATATATTGTCTTGGTGTACAATAAATAATATAAAAAAATTAAGAAAGTAAGAATGAAAATTAACCTCGCCACTTGTCAGTGGCGGTGCTAAAATTTTTCAAGTTCGCCTTGCTCGCTCCTGCGTCTCTATCCCGTATTAAGCATCAATGGATAATTTAGCAGAGTTATGCTAAAAAATAAACTGAAGGGTAACGTACGATGGCTATTAATTTTACTTAAAGTCTATTTATCAATTTATTTTTATTCGAAGAATCCGTTTTCTTACGTCTCGTCAGAGGGCCTCGCGAAATGTACCCTGCCCACAATCAAATTTAGATCTGGCGCCGCCACTGATTATCGTTGATGCTGGTTCGAAATTGATAGAAGCGTAATCGCTTCTATACATGAGTTACGCGCACTACGGCACAATCGGTTATATCGGTATTACGCGATATTTGGCCTAAGTTCAGTCACAGAATAAATAATTGGTTGAGTCTACGGAGGCAAGTAGTGAGCGACAACGGACCTCCATTTACAAGCATAGAATTCAAAACCTTTTTGTGAAATAACGCTATTGAACAAATATTTACGCCACCGTACCATCCAGCTTCTAACGGAGCAGCTGAGAACGCGTTAAAAATATGCAAGCGTGTAGGTAATTAAGAAACCGTTAAAGCAAAAAGTAGATCCAGATACGGCATTATGTAGATATCTTTTAACATATAGGTATACGGAACATTACACATTAGGGGATAGGCCGGCAAAAATTTTACAGTGTCGGTTTACGCACGAAGTCGGAGGTTGGACATACTGAAGTCCGATCGGGCATCGCGGGCGCTGGTACGACAGAAACATAGCGAATGTCTGGCGGGCGGATCGCATAGGCAGGTAGAAACAGGGGATAAGGTATGGTACAGGAACTATCTTCAGACAAACAAATGGATTGCAGGGCAGTTTGGGGCAAGTGCGAGTCGGAATCGCGCACGAAGGGTTCCGTACCATTATCGCAAAAAACCGCAAAAATATCACGATTTTCGTATGGCAGCCCCACTTAAATATTTATTTGTTGTTAAAATGGCAACAGTAATACATCATCTGTGATAATTTCAACTGTCTTGCTATCATGGTTCATGAGATACAGCCTGGTGACAAACAAACAGACAGACAGACGGATCACGGAGTCTTAGTAATAGGGCCTGTTTTTACCCTTTGGGTACGGAACCCTAAAAACCACGTAGTTTGATTTTTAGGTTTGATTCATTTTAGATAACAATGTTAAATCAGACTTTGGAACCGAGGCACAACGTTATGTTGAGGTCAGTTAAGGCAACGATCAGTACACCAGGGCCGATAATTATAAATATAATAAGAATATTAACCCACAACCTCCAGTATAGCCCTCACCAAACTTAATGGCCGCCTTGAAGTTGGTTTAACAGATGCGCGAGGCACGAAACAGTGCTGTTTTGGTATGAGATTTCCTATTGCGCAGACATTGTAGGCAACTTCAGGCCGGCCAATAAGTTTGGCGAGAACTATAGTAACACTCATCGAACATAGATTTACATTAAGAAATAGTATACCATCTCAGCACTTTAGAAGAGCAGAAATAGATTAAGTATTTATTTATAAGTAGGTATAAGCATAACTGTATGAATAACAGAATAAGCAGGGTTACAGAAAGCCTATAACATTGTAAGTTACGTTATGTTCGTAAGTCTATAGCATTGTAAGTTAGGTTACGTTATGTCTATTGTTGTACTATGTATTTTGTACTTATTGATGTATAGTAATAATTAAGGGCAGAGGTGTTGTATATTGTAACGAATATGAAGGTATGAACAGGTACGACAGTTTTGCAACACTCTGCTGATAGCCGGTCGACCTAAAGTTGGCTACAATGGCTGCGTAGTAGTAATCTCTTACAAAACCAGCACCAGTTCATGCCACGCTGATCCGGTAAACCAACTTCATGGCGGCCAAGAAGTTTGACGTGGACTATACACCACTTAATCTGACCTAAATTAGCCCGTTAAAATATTTTGTATTTTAGTATGTCTAAGTTTCTTTAAATGCAACAAAACACTTAATATTATAAAGGCGAAAGTTTGTGAGTGTGTTTGTATGTTTGTTACTTCTTCACGCTCAAACAGCTGGGCGGAACTGGATGAAATTTGGGACAGATATAGATTACAGTCTGGAATAGCACATAGAATACTTTTAATCCTGGGAATATGTTCCCTTGGGTTAAGTTTTGACACTCACGCGGGCGTTGCCGCTAGCAGAAGTTAATAAACAAATATATTATTATTAATTTCCACACCAAAGGTTGGTTAGAAATTAGGTAGCTGAGACATAAATGCTAATTCAAGAAGGCAGGGCGATGTCATAATTGTTTATTCATAGTGGGTGTGGTATTTTACCATGTCAATGTGTTTGGAATAATGATAAGCTTATCAGTAATTCGTGTTAAATAATTAGTCATCAACTTCACAAAAGTGCTCAATAAACTTACGTTTCCTTGCAGCGCCGGAAGTTGAACTTTGAGTATTAGGATTTCCCATTTTCTGTTTTAATATTTTTTGCACATGGGCTAAACCAAAGAATAAGTAACACTACATAGACTACTACTCGCACTACATTCTAAAATTTCTAAATACTACAAATTACAAACTGAACTGACACTGTCTGACACAGTGTTGCCAGTGGCAGACAGTCAAATGTTACATGAGACATCACAAAAAGTTACATTTTCATGAGAAAAGTTACATTATCTTATTTTATATGGAAAACGACACTAAAATAATAAAAATACAACAATTTGTAAAAAAAAATCTGCTATGTAGGTAGTGGTACGCGCCCACTATTCGAATTTTCATGCGGTCGGCCCCTCCCCCGCCACTACCACGGGTAAATCTATTGCATTTAGTTTAGAAAATTCAAATTACAACGAGAAACAACTATATGGGTAGGTACCTACTTGGTTGCATTAGCGAAATGATCGATAAACAAAATCAAATCCAGGTTACGCCGGCGGGTATGTACTCAGCCCACTGTAGTTCTTGTAAACGAAACCAAAGTTACTTAACAATGAGTAAGTGCATGGCACACATATATTATGCTATTTGACTTGATAATCTGGATAATTAGTTGACGATTGATACAAAAATAAACTTACTTCAGTTGTAAATACGACTTTGTTGTTGATTTACTGATTCCCTAAATAATTATTTATTAAATTAAAACTACAATAAATATAAAATTTACTAACCAAGTATGGTTAGCAAAAACAAGTCGAATACAAACCAATCATTACATTATTGACGAAATAAAATTACATCCACAGATTTTTATTAGATTAAGTTTCGTATTTATTTACTCTTCTTTAGAGATATTCAAACTTTAGCAAACAAAACACGATGCTTACTCGCTTGCCAGAGTAAGCGGGATGGATGATTTAGAAATACACGTGAGTGAGTGAGTTAGGTGCGACAACATGACGAACAAAAGCTTTTTAGATGCATTTTTTTTTTTTTTGCAATCCTATAAGTTACGAAAAAGTTACATTTTGAGTCGTGTTACATGGAGGTTACAGAGACGGTCAAAAGTTACGTAAATTGTAACATAAGTTACGTTCTGGCAACGCTGGTCTGACACTGACACCACAGACTACCTAGAGATCACTGATCAAGGAATTTATGTTACAAGTTATCAAGTTAATGCAACATTTTGTTATGACGTAGTGACAGTTGTCAGTACGTGCCATATTCGCCTGTATTCGCCATAATATTTGCCGAAATTTGTGGTAGAGTTCATGGTAGTCCTGCTGTCAAATGGTTGTTTACTTTTTGTAATTTTTTTTTAGTATTTTACCAGCCTGGATTCTAGTCCGTTTGGCCGCGTCTTCACTTAAATGTCAATTTTATTTACACATCAACTGGGTTCTGTTCTGTGTAGCTAGCTACATATCAGTAATCTGTGGTTCTGTGTTTCAACTTCACTTTGACACTTGCTTCTTGTGTTGTTTACTTCGTTCGTTGTTTAGTAAAATATTTTGAATCGTGATGTTGGATGTAGAATTATATTATAGAGTTTAGTTATTTAAATCTTTTCGACGGAATTTATTATGTAATTAAAGAGTGATTGAAACATTTTTGGATTTGAAAGTATATCTTGGAGTCGGCGGGGAACTTCTTCTTCAGTTTCTAGTATATCAGCTATCATAAGTAACCAATCTCTGAATATTGAAGGAAGGACATTTTAAAATAAGGTGCTGTAAATTAGCTTCTTCTTTGTTGCAGTGTGGGCAGATATTGCTATTAATAATTTTAAGTCTATGTAGATGAGATGGTGTGAGGCAATGTCCAAATCGCATTCTGTTAATGACTGCAGTGAAATTTCGGCTATAATAGTTTTGATGTAGGCGACTGTGATACCATGGTTTGGTCGGGAAAGAATTCTGTATACTGGCGTACCATTGACCCTTATCTTGACTTATGTTTTGCCAATATTTATTCCAAATGTCTCTTTTCTTTTGTTTTAATACCGAGAACATATCAGTAAAAGGTATAGTCATGTTTTCTGTGTGATCTTCATCCCATTCACCACATGCAGCACGATCTGCTTCTATATTTCCTATTATTTCTTGATGAGTAGGTACCCATTTAAATTGTATTGATATAACCTTAATATTAAGTTTAAACAACAAATCTTTAATCCTAAGAATTAAATAATTTTGTTTGAATGATAAATTGCTTGTTTGAATTGCCATCAATACACTAAGAGAATCTGTGATAAATATGAATTTATTATGATTGGAGATATTATGAATATATAATAATGCTAGATAAATGGCATATGCTTCAACTGAAAAAATACTACATTCGTCATGAATTTTAAATGATCGTGATTTCTGCTTTTGAGGATCAAAAAATGCTGATTGTACACCTTTTTTGGATTTAGAACCATCAGTATATATTCTGTATCCTATCAGATTTGCCATTTGTTCTAGAAACTCTTGATTATTTTGTACACTTCTGGTATCTATCTTAATACAATCCAATAATAAGGCCTCAAATGTGTGCATATACATAGGCAACTTTTCAGTATGTTGCATATTATTACATATTATTTTTAATTGTGACATTATAGTACATATATCAGGCAGAGAACCAAATAATACATCTGTTGGGGCAATTTCAAATTCTGGTAGTTGAACTGTTAATTCTTGAGGCAAGAGCAGACTATTTGTAATTAAAGACTTATCAATAGCGTGAGTTTTTATACAATGTGTTCCAGCTAAACTTAACCTTCTTAATACTAAAGGTTCGATGCAAGTTTCAATTTCCATTGCATTAATTGGAGTAGAGCGCATTGCACCTGATATTAATTGCAAAGCCATATTTTGAATAATATCTAGTTTTTTAAGTATATTAGGTTTCGCATTGATGTATGCCAAACAACTATAGTCAAAGTGACTTCGAACTATGCTTTTATACAATAGGCTCAATATCTTTGAATGTGATCCCCAGTTAGGGAACGCAATATATTTAAACCTTTATGAGCATTTTTGCTTATGTTATTAATGTGACTTTTAAAATTTAATTCTTCATCTATAATAACTCCTAAAAACTTCTTTTCTTTGACAATTGGAATAATTTTATTATTGTAATAAATATTTACATGAGATTTGTTATCTCCAATTACTAAACAGTAACTTTTCTCACTATTAATAGTTAGTTTTAATATATTAGAATAAAAATTGTGTAATTGTTCAAGAGAATCATTTAAAACTCTATTTATATTATTGACATTTTTATCAGTATAATATAGTAAAATATCATCAGCAAACTGTAATTTTTTTAAGTTGGTCTGAATATATTTTAAGATTTGACAAGTATACAAATTGTAAAGAATTGAAGATAGACATGCACCCTGCATCAAATCTTTGTTTGCTGATACTGGTCCATAAAGGTTGTTATTATGTCTTATATGTACAATTTTCGATCTGTGCAAAGATTAAAGATCCATTTTATTAATTTTCCAGGCAATCCCAAGTCTGCTAATACATGAAGATCTACATTGTCATATGCTCCCTGAACATCAAGGAAGACACAAGCTGTGGTATTATGAGCAAGTTTGGTCTTCTTCAAATCAGCTATTAATGTTACAAAACTTTCAGCAGCACTTTTACCTTTACGAAAACCAAACTGAAATGGAGGTAAGATGTCTTTTTTCTCTACATAGTGGTCTAATCTAGCTTTTACCATACTTTCTAACAATTTTCCTATACAAGAAGTTAATGAAATAGGTCTATGAGAGTTTGGATCATCTGCAGGTTTATCTGGTTTCAATATTGGTATTACACATTGTGTTTTCCAAGTTTCAGGTATCAGCTGTTGAGACCATGTTTCATTCAATATTGATAAAAATATTTTTTTCACTGACACTGGTAATTGTTTTAAAACAATGTAAGGAAAATCATCTAATCCTGGATTAGTATCTTTTCTAGAATCCAAAGCGAAACAAAACTCATTCCATTCAAAAGCCTTTAAGAAGAAATCAGATAATTCAGTATCATTGTTTGACTCAAAGATCATATTTAACTCAATTCCAAAATCTGAGGTGGAAGGTTGGGACAGTTTATTTAAAAATCCAGGTATAAATTCATCTGATTTTAAAGGGGCTACAATGTTAATGCGTTTGAATTTACGAATATGTTCCCAGATTTTTGAAACTGATGTTTACCTATTAAATGAGTTGCAAAGGTTTTTCCAGCTATTTTTGCAAAACTCTTTTAGAGTTCGTTTTTTGTAGGCGTCTGCTTTCTTAAATTCAATAAAAGATTCCGACTTGCCATCTTTTCTATATTTAACTAGGGCTTTATGAGCTTTCTGTACAACTTCAGTGCATGTCTCATTCCATCATGGAGCTGGGACTTTATTGATATGTCTACCAACTTTTTTTATTGGGATGCATTGATTTTTGAGGGTGTTAATGCCTAAACAAAAATCATCGTAAGCTTTAAGGGGGTTGACATTTAAAATTTGAATGTTAGAAAATATGTTTTCAGCCTCTAAACGAAATTTTGACCAATCTGCTTTATTATAGGCAAACTTTTCTATATTATTATTTATGTAATAGTGTGCTGCTGTGATGGCTAATTCAATAATAGTAGGATAATGGTAACTGCCTAAAAGGTCATCATGTACTTTCCACATGCATAGGGGTGCGATACTGGGACTAACTACAGATATATCAATAGCTGAAGGAGTAAAAAGTGGGCTACTAACTGTTGTTGGACTGCCATTATTTAAGATGCAAAGATCAAATTCTTCTAATATTTCAAATATATCTTTGCCCCTTGATTTTGTTGCATTACAACCAAATGCTATATGGTGGGCATTTCCGCCGGTAATTACACACGGGGTGGGCGGGCATATTCCTTATCAATTTTGTTAATATATCTTTTCTAATTCTATTTCCTATATTTTTATTTTCAGGTGGACAGTAAAGACACAGGACTGTAAGCGGACCTAAGTCGGTGTCTACCGACACGCTAGGTTTTGGATGTCTTGATAAAAATAAGTCTTAATCATTTTGAATTTAATGTTATTTTTAATTATAATACCAACACCTCCGTGTTCATTGGCAGCATTTTTGTTAATGAAATTATAATTTGGAATTTTGAATAATCTGGAAAAAATTTTAAGCCAAGTTTCATTAACTAAGCAAATGTCTATATTATTTTCCATTAAAAACTTTATCAGCAATGGTTTTTTATTTTTAAGCTATTGCATAGCTTCTATCGCGGGCCTTTAACGCGGGGACCGAATCCAGAAATTCCGTAACGAAAAAACCTCACGCTCCCCACTCCGA
The DNA here is from genome assembly GCA_964057195.1 of Orthosia cruda. NCBI lineage: Eukaryota > Metazoa > Arthropoda > Insecta > Lepidoptera > Noctuidae > Orthosia > Orthosia cruda. Next base: position 17,287,073 of record OZ059833.1, on the reverse strand, counting down.
CGGGCACGGCGGTGATGCTTTGACTTTTAATAAGGTTTTTGAATTCTGTGGAATCTGAGTGGTGAGGGGCAGGGGGGCGGGGGGGGGGGGAGGTTTGTTGCACGTGTTTTCGATTTCCGTGTTGGTATTTTTAGAATGAAAATTTTTTTGCGGGGGGAGGTAAACGGTTAAGGGGGTAAATCCTATCTTGTTCTCCTGGATGAAGTAGTAGAGGGCAGGGGGGCAAATTTTTGTTGGTCGTAATTTTTTTGCCTTTTATCGGTCTCTCTGAGCTGTTTCTGTGACAATGGTGATCAATGTGGACCTTATTCTAATGAGAATAAGGGTCACTTTTGCTTGTCAAAGAAAAGCGACCTTATTTCAATGTGAATAAGGGTATTTTTGTTTTGTTTTTTAGAGTTTTATTAATCTTAAATAAATGCGGGTTTGGCTCGCTACGTTTTCGAGTTTTTAACGTTTTTAATTTTTGTGACGCATTTTCCAGGACTGGATCTAGTTAAATTTTTTGACGCATTTTCCAGGACTGGATCTAGAATAAATGCTATGCAATAGCTTTACCGCGGCAGTCCCCGAGTGCCACAACGATTTTTTTCCATAAAATCCTGAAATTTTAATCGAAGTACCTTACCTACACTGCTGGATGGGTAGTACGCAAAATGTGTGATAAATTTAAATGTAATTCTTGTAAAACTAGCCTAACGAGTAATGAAAGAAGTATCCACGACTGGATAAACTACCGGGAATATACGGCAGCAAAAAAAAGTCTAAACTACCCATCTGAAGGTGCAGTGCGCTGTTATGGTACAGTAATAACTGAAACAAATGCTTACTTCGAACACGCTGCCCATAAAAACAATGTAGCATGAAATGTAAATGATGTTATTGTTTCCAAGTAGTCATTTGATTTTATTGACTGTACCGAACACAAGACAATTGTCCTAAATCATTTCATTTCCTTAGTTGTGAGGTTTACAATAATGAATTGGTGCAATATGATTAATAGAATTTTAAAGGGCATATTCGAAGTGTACACAACCGTAATTTGCCTGCGATGCAAAAATAAGCATCTGAAAAATTAAAATATATATCATTTAATAAATAATTCTTTGTTTTAATTACTTATCCGCAAAATTAATTACAGAAAATTAATAAGTTTGCCCTACTTTGGGGCAGCAGTAGCAATAATAAAAATAAATTGAGAACCTCCTCCTTTTTTGAAGTCGGTTAATAAGCAAGGCGTCTCAGGCTGTATCCGTTTTATTCCTTCGCCATTGTCTATTTAAAGCAAAAAAAAAGAAACGTCATGTATCAGCTTTCTCCGATCTGGTCAAGCAATAACGGCAGATGTCTACTGTGCCGAACTCCGAACAATAATAGCAAAACTAGCAGTGAAACAGCCCCGACTCATGTATCGATCTTCACCATTATTGCTCCATGATAAAGCAAGACCTCATACACCGTTTTAATTCTACAGGAACTGCAATTAGAAACCATTTGTCACCCTCCGCATTCGCCAGACGAACTATCATTTTTTTTTTCGTGATTTGGACAATTTTCTACGTGATTAAAAGTTTTCTTCTCGGGAGGCAGTACAAAATGCTTTCACACAGTTTGTCGAATCTAGATCACCAGAATTCTATCGCAAAGACATAAATGACCTTCCTATTAATGGCTATAAAGTATAGATAATAATGGTAATTATTTTGATTAAATAAAAATGTTAAATAAAAAAAAAGAACTATTTTTCAGTACAAATCTGCAATTTTATACTTTAACCCCTAATATATCCAACATGTCAACAGATCCTTTCGGGAACATTGAACCTGTTGGCTAATGGCCATATCTATAAGGAGTAGCTCCTTAGTACCGCGGGACCCGTTCCTACATGTATCCATTCTGAGAGACCGACATGATGGAGTTATTGTCGACGTGTTTATTAATTTTAACTCTCAAAATTAAGGAAGGTTCTTACCTTATAGACGAGCCAAACCTCGAATTGTGACTTTTTACTTAGGACATTCAGTCGGACGTCGGCGACCGCATTTCCTCATAAGAAGCGAACTAAAAAGCGAAGAAACTTATGCTATTTGCTATGCAGTCGGAGAGGAAACATATTCGCGAGCTGGCTGACCAAAACCAGATGTTATTATTATTACCTGTGTAACCTCGGACTGCATTGCTTGATTTAATTCTTGTTTACATCTTTTTATTTCGCTTCTAAAGCTATCGTGTATTAGGTATTTTACTTTTTTAACTATTATTTCACTAGTCCGTTTAGATTTTTATATAATCTTTGGTCTGTTTAATGATATAAATATTCCGTACCCAAAGGGTAAAAACGGGGCTCTATACTAAGACTCAACTGTCCGTCTGTATGTCTGTCTGTCACCAGACTGTATCTCATGAACCGTGATAGCTAGACAGTTGAAGTTTTCACAGATGATGTATCTCTGTTGCCGCTTGCCCAAATTAAATATTTATTTTATTCTGTTTTTCGTATTTGTTGTTAAATACGAAAAACAGAATAAAATAAATATTTAATTTGGGCTCCCATACAAAAAACGTGATTTTTTTGCCGTATTTTGTGTTAATGGTACGGAACTTCGTGCGCGAGTCCGACTCGCACTTGTTGGTTTTTTATGTGTAATATGTTTACTATACATTATTATTTACTAGTGGCCTAACAAAAATTGTCTCCTTTGCTAGCTTTTGCCGTATTCTGAAGCCTTATTCGCGCAGTAGCTCTTTGGAGCTACCATAACCAGGCCGGGGCACAGTACTGCTTCTGCTCTCCTTAAAGTGACTGGCGACATTAGAGAAGCCATGCAGGATACCAAGGTTATTGTTTTGGTCTTAATTGATTTCTTCAATGCCTTTGATGCCGTCAGTCACGATATTCTCCTCTCTATCCTTTCACATCTTATGGTTTCTTCCGAGGCACTGGAATGGTTCTCTTCCTATCTTCGGGGACGACAGCAGTCGGTTCGGGTTGACGAGAACTCGTCAAGTTGGTGTGACCTGGCTGCTGGTGTTCCGCAAGGCGGTATTCTTTCACCATTGTTATTCTCCATCTTCATAAATTTTATAACTCATTGTCTTCGGTGTTCGTATCATCTTTATGCCGATGACCTTCAACTTTATGCAGCTGCGCGGGTGGAGAGTTTGTCAGACGCTATAGACGATGTAAACCGGGACTTGGAGGCTGTCAAGGACTGGTCTGATAGATTTGGGGTGTCTGTAAACCCCTCAGAATGTCAGGCCATTGTGATTGGAAGCACGCGCATGATGGGTCGATTGGGGATTAGCTCTCTTCCTCCTATAATTTTTAATGGTACTGTCATCCCCATCAGCCCTAGTGTAAAAGATCTCGGTCTACATCTTGATTCGACGCTAAGCTGGCAAAGTCAGGTTTCTAGTGTCAGTCAAAGGGTGAATGGGACTTTGCGTTGCCTGTATCGTCTGAGAAACTTTCTACCTGCAAAAACGAAGACTATCTATGCTTGTGCAGACTTTAATTTTCCCTTTAATCGACTATGGTGACGTGTGCTACTTTGACCTAAACGCGGTATTCGCGGTAACTGGATAAGCTGGATAGGCTCTTAAACAACTGCATTCGGTTCATATTCAACCTCCGGAAATATGACCATGTGTCAAGCTGCAGAACTGAACTCAAATGGATGCCCATTCGGCAAAGAAGAAATTTGCGCGCCTTGACTACGCTTTTCTCTCTACTCAACTCTCCCACACCTCCTTCTTATCTCATACCTCACTTTCAATACCTATGTTATTCACACGCGAGGAATCTGCGTTCATCTAACAATCTTCTCTTGCTCTGTCCTTCTCGTACTTCTGATTTTGTTCATTCTTCCTTTCATATTCAATCCATTCTTCTCTGGAATGCGCTTCCTCTTGATATCAGGACGGCCACCAGTCAGTATGCATTTAAGCGGAAGTTGCGGCATTTTTTTCTAAACTAGTAGAGTCGTCTCATTTTGCGCCTTTCTATTAATTTATATATTATTTTATATATAGTATTTATTATAGGAAATATTTAAGTATATTTATTCTAACTATATACTTTTGTACTAATTTTGCGTTTATAATATTATTATTTCTATTTTTATGCACCTGCCATGCTATTTCTTCACCGCCCTTGGTTGACTGGTAGAGAATGCATAAGGCATTAAGTCCGCCTATGTACTTTTATGTTGCATGAAGTTTTAATAAATAAATAAATAAATAACCGAGTCAGGCAGTCGGGCTGTCTGGGTGCACCAGCTCCCAAATTGGAGGCAGGCTATAAGGTTTTGTACCACAAACGCATAAAATTAATTTTCCTTTTTCTTTTCAGGTTACCTGAAAGACATGTTTTTAAATTTTAAATCACATTTAAAAACCCAAAAAAATGTGTCACTCTTGGAAGTAGAAATGGAATGCGTGTACTTGAATATATTTGAAATGATCGTAGAATGTTGGATAACGTACCTAAAACAAAGACATGCGAAATTATTATATGATGAACTGAATGAGCATACTTATTCCATATTGAGCATGCTTAAGATTAACCCTCAGTCCAGGATCCCAATCAAAATAAGCGAACAACAACAAAATAATGTCGGCAACGAGATTAAACGCTTAAATGTTATAGTGCAACTTGCTACGCTGCTTCATCACGCGATAAGTATAACAGATGAACAAGTAACACAACAAGTCGAAACTACAAAAGCGGTTGTGTTCTCGCTGTCCGTATATAATGAAGACTTGGCTTTGGAGTCTCTTAAGGAGTTGCAAAAAATGATTAAAATAAGCGCTCCCGTCACTAAGTACGAGCGCGAATTGATCGTGAAAGCTATTGGTTTAAAAGCCGGCCACTGGTATAAATGTCCGAAGGGGCATTACTATTGCATCGGTGAGTGCGGCGGCGCGATGGCCCTGGGCCGCTGTCCGGAGGCGGGCTGCGGGGAGGCTATAGGCAGAGAGCAGCACACGCTCACCGCTGGGAACAGCCACGCACAAGAAATGGACGGATCTAGGTTTGCAGCGTGGTCAGAGCAGGCTAACAACATGGCCAATTTTGATCATGACGATATATAATTTAGATATAACAAGTAAAATTTAAAAAACCCCCGTCACATTTTTATTTAGGAGCGTCCTCACTGAGAGCATTCACTTGTAATGAGCATTCGCCGTCAAATATTCGAGTGGTGTGGACGTTGAGCCGAGCGTTACAAAGCTTATACGCAATCGCGAACTTCGGCCGGTGTGGACGTCGCAACGATTTTCGCGGAAACGGCTCGCATTCGAATGTTCACGCAAATAAAATGATCCTAGAAAGGAGCGTCCTCACTGAGAGCATTCACGTGTATGAACATTCGACGTCGAATATTGGAGTGGTGTGGACGTTAAGCCGAGCGTTACAACGCTTACAAGCAAGCGCGAACTTCGGCTGGTGTGGACGTCGTAACGATTTTCACGGAAACGGCTCGCATTCGAATGTTCACGCAAATAAAACGCTCGAAAGCGGTACTCAGATAATGAAATTAATATATTATATATCTAGGAATATTACTGGCTACTTGTAAGCAAGGAACAGTTTCTTGATCTTGAGTTTTTGTGACCTTCTTAGTCAATCGTAGGTATTATCGAAAGAAAGACATTTAAGATCGTATTCGAATGCTCCAAGCTCGCAAAGGAATGTTCACTCGAACGTTCATAGTTTTGCTCGAAAGTGAATGCTGGGCTTGATGGGAAGCATTTGTTGCTCGCCTACGTTTGCTTGTTTACAAATGCTCTCGCCAGAATGCTCCCAGTGAGGACGTTCCTTTTCATGCTTCATAATTTATCTAGTACATAGTAGGTACGCTTCGATCGGCAATCTATTGAACACGTAATTATGACACGATATCTTGCGAAAACACCCCGATTCAAACAGTAGTTTTACTGTTTGAATTGGGGTGTTTTCGCCCATAACTTTTGAACGGCTAAACCGATTTTATTCAAACATAGCTAAGAACACTCTCGACAAAATCACCTTTCAAACAAAAAACTAATATAAAATCGGTTCATACGTTTAGGCGCTATGGTGCCACTGACAGACACACTGATACACAGATACACAGACACACAGATACACAGACACACAGATACACAGACACACAGATATACACACACACAGATACACAGCAACACACGTCAAACTTATAACACCCCTCTTTTTGTGTCGGGGGTTAAAAACCAAAACCAAACCAACAGAAAAAACAAAAACCAAACTAAATTAGGAAGTAATTAGTTTATAGGAATTGTAAATTAATGTTATCTCTTTGTTAATATATCTAGCGCACATCCACATAGGTAATGTCTCTCCTACTCTTTTTACCTTTCCGTGTTTTCATTGTTTCTGCCTAAAACCCGACACTTAAATAATTGGGAGCGCACGGTTGGCGCAGTGGTTGAGCGATTGATTGCTGCGCTGCGTTTCGCGGGTTCGATTCCCGCACGGAACAAATATTCGTATGACCTACAAATAGTTGTTCCGGCTCTGGGTGTTGTGTATGTGGGTTTAGATGTTTGTCAACGCACCCACGATACAGGGGAAATCTTAGTGTGGGGCAATGTACTAAAAAGAAAATAGATATATTTAGATAACTATTAGTACCAGTAGTGTGTTATTACCGGTTCTGCCTCAAGCCTTTTCTAAACCTAATATATTGAGTAAAACTCATAAAAGTCCGCACCTCAAGCGTATAACAATTTGTCACATTTTAGAAAAATCTCGAATTAACCACATGTTATAGCAGTTTTGGGTTTCTGAGAACCATTTCCAATGTTAATCTTTTGTCAACGAGCCTAATTTATAATTGTTGGAAATTGGTCGATTATTCGCAGATTAAAATTAATATTATGATTTTAAAGGCTTATATTACGATAAAAAGATAATAGGGGTCGGCGAAAACTATGGTATGGGTTGAGTTATAAAAAATATGTTAAGGACTCTGTTACATTTTCAACGAACTCAAATATAGGTATCTAGTCGCACACAGCAACATTAAGCGCTGAGCGCTCGACTTTATACATCACTGAAATAATATTGGTCCTTGATATTATTTTTTAATTTTATTGAAGTTTTTTTTTTTTTTTTTTTTTTTATTTCACATAGGCCTACATGGGCACTTATAAAACGTCGACAAAAGGTGCACGGTACGGGTTGGTCGTTTCCTATGGAGAAGAACCGGCAAGAAACTCCATGGTTACTCTTTTAAAAATGGTTTGGTTTTACAATATTTCCATGTTACAGCATTAGTACTTAGACATGGGGGGACAACGTAGGCCCGACTTATGACAATAAGTCGTAAGAAACTAAAAAAATAAAATAAAAGGATTATATATTTTATAAAAAAGTTAACAAATGTTAACTAGCATCTAGAAGGCCTACAATGTTCACACATTCACAAAACAATCGGTAAAAGAATCTATACAAAGGTAAATAAAAATAGTATTACATGACTAAATTTAACATGTGGCACAAATTTTGTTATCAGTGCTGTAACTATTCTTAGCAAAGGGCTATAAAGATGTTTGAAAACCATTGTAAAAGTCTAATTAAAAGAAGGAAAGAAAAATGAGATTGAGAATAGTTAGAGACATCCACATATTTTTGCCGTTTACAAGTTACCAGGGAAGCTGCATGCGAAGGAGCTAAGGCCAAATGTTTTTATCTTCAACGTAGTCCTTGATTTTATAATATGCTTTTTTAATAAGGATACGTTTGATGTAGTTTTTGAACCTTCCATCGGTCAGTTCTATAACTGACTTTGGCAACTTGTTATAAAAGCGTATACTGTTTATAAGAAAAGACTTGCTAGTTTTCGTTAATCTGAATTTGGGTATTACAATTTCGTGCTTACTGCGTGTATTTAAATTATGGAAGTCGCTTCTAGTTTTGATTGATTTTGAGCAAAAATTTCTCCGTCTACCCGCACCAAAATTGCGCAGACGGAAAAATATCCTAGCGCCTCACAAACGCGCCCAGCTACCCAACACCCGCGGACAACAACCGCTAGTACAACATGCGCCTCGAAACCAAGTGTTTCGGTTACTAAAAAACCGACACACACTCAATCTGGCACTGACACGTACCACGCAGCCGCACCACCGCGCCCTATGCAGCGCGAGTCTATGAGGACTTCGAACGTCCCCAAAACAGACATGGCTAGAATACCAGCCACCCAAACCGCTCCACCTGCATCCCGACCGATGCCTACAAGCTAGGAAATCGCAGCAAATCGCTCGACAAGTCGCGACCCTCGCACAAACCGCGATACACGCCGCCAGATGGCACCACTGTTAAAGCCAAAAACAAACCCAGAATCACCTGCACCCCCCCGTACCTCAGCTTACGACTCACCCGCGATGCGCTCTGGCCAATCATCGCTAAGTGGGTCAAGCACGTCGCTCGCTTCGTACGGGCGTAGGGCAAAATCCGAGGTTGAAACCACAGCGACGCCACTATCACCTACCCCCTCTATGGAATTAGATTTTGACTACCAAACAGGGGGTAGAGCACCCAGAAGGAGACGCAGCCCTGCTGATGATGATGAAGAAGCAGAAGAAGAGGCAAAAAGGTACCGTTTCGACACACAGCGCCCCTTGACACAAAGTCAAAAGGGCGCAAACTCGCCCACTTTTGCCGAGGCGCTACGTCGCACATCACCAAAAAACGCGCCCTCAGACGCGACTACCCACAACACGATTTCTCCAAAAATAGGTGCCCCACTATCACCTAACACGAACCCAGACACAGCTCCTTCACAGGCCACCGATAACAACACACCGGCGGCAACGAAAAAACACAAGCGGCCCCGCTACCCACCTTTAATTGTGGAAAAATTGCCAAATTGGGCAACCCACTTCAGAGCCCTAGCAGTCACCCTAGGGAAGCCACCAAACGCCCGCCCCTACAGACAGGGAGTGAGGTTCTCACCAGAGAGTGAAGAGGAGTACAGGGTGGTCCAGAGGTACTTGACCACCCTGGACAAAGAGAGCGGAATCAGTTGGTTCGCGTACTCTCTGGCAGCAGACAGGAAGCTCAAGGTAGCCATCAGGGGGCTGCCAGCTGACACGGAGCCTCAGGACATCGAAGAGGAATTACGCTCGCTGGGATACGAGCCGGAGTACGTGCGTCACATTAACGCACGTCAAGGACGACCCGGCTGCGTTTTTCACGCCGTTCTGAACAAAACAGAAAACGTGCGGGCCATCTACGACACCACTACCTTCATGCTCATGCGAGGCGTGAAGATAGAGGCATGGCGTGGAAAACGAGGGCCCGCTCAGTGCCACCGATGTCAACAATTTCGACACAGCTCACATCAGTGTCACCGACCGCTCGCCTGCGTAAAATGCGGGGAGGGACACGCGGCACGTGACTGCCCACGTCCAAAAACAGAGCCGGCCACTTGCGCAAATTGCAAAGGTCCGCACCCCGCAAACAACATTAGATGCCTAGTTTTTAAAAACGAAATTAAAAACAGGCGGGCGGGTACTGTCGCCATTACTACCGCAACATCACGCCAACCTCAGAAAGAGGTAAGCACAGACGCACAAAACATAAATGTAAATGTAAACAAAATTACAAATACAGAGGCACAAGGTGGTACGTTGATGGCGGCAGCAAACGGGCCCACCCAGCGAGGCGAAACCACCTCCACCCGGCGGAGGAATAAAAGAGGGGGAAAGGGTAGAAAACCCACCCCTAAAACCACCCAGCAACCTGTGAAATTACCCCTGGGGCAGCCCCTGTCGCAGAAAGTGCGCAGGCAGTGAATAAAGAAACTAAGATAGTCGCGAACGCCGGCGCCGCGCTAACCAAGCGCCACCCAACGGATGAAAAACGCACTACAAACAGCGTCGACCAATCAGCCGGCGCTAGCCAAACAGAGGCAGCGAATAGAAACAAAGCTGCCTCGGTACACAAAAATCATGTGAAAAAAAACAAAGATTTCACTACCTGCGCCATTCAGATCCTGATGGACCTCATCAGAGCCATAAGACAGGGGCAAGATGTGGAACAGGTCATTCTCGACGGTTAAGCCGCACTTTTAACATTGTATCACAATGTCTAAACCGTTGAGAATGATACATTGGAATGCCCGAGGTCTCAGAGGTAAAAACATATCCCTCCGCCACCTCCTGAGAGAGCAGGACGTCGACGTGGCGCTCATAAGCGAGACTCACCTGGGACCTGAAGATAGGTGCAAGTTCCCGGGTTACCTCGCTTATAGACAGGACGAAAAAAACGCGACAAATGTCCGTTACCGTGGCCTGGCAGTATTAGTTAAAAGAGGAGTCGTCCACCAAGAACTCCCACCTCAATCCTTAAAATGTGCATACGCGCTGGGTGTCCAGCTGCACGTAGCCGGCGAGGATATCGAAGTCTACGCATGCTACAAGCCTCCAGGGAACAGACTTGATGTAAACGACCTATACAAGCTTCTCAACAACACCGAACATCCGACCATTCTCGCCGGAGATTGGAACTGTAAACACCCAGCGTGGAACTTCTACTATGCAAACCAGGATGGGAGGCGGCTCCTCGTGGACGCGGAGGCCCTTGGGTACTCAGTGTCCGGCCCAGAGATACCTAATACTCACTACCCAGATCGAGATACACAAATGCCAGTCGTGCTGGACATTATGATACACCAAGGGCTACACTGTCAGGTTACGCAGCAGGTACTGGAGGACGAGTTACAGTCGGATCACCAACCTGTACTCGTCATCCTGTCAGGCATGCCGACAAGAGTAGTACCCCCAGCGCCACGTCGACTCATAGACTGGAGAACATTCGCAGAAAAGATCGAATCCACAACACCAACTCGGCCTATCACCTCTGCCAAGGACGTCGACACATTAGCCGCTGAAGTCACTGCTTGCATACAAAACGCACTGGATGCAGCAACGATGACGCAGCCGCAGGGGAGAGTGCTTCAGCCGCCCCTGCCGGCACGTATTAGACACATGATAACAGAAAAAAGACGCCTACGCAAGCAGTGGCAACAAGTGCGCTGCCCAACAATGAAATCGCAGCTAAACAAACTCGCGGAGAGGGTGAAGGCCGAGCTGAGAGCTCTAAACACCGCGAGCTGGGAGGAACGAATCGATGCCGCGGAGGGCAACTGGCCCTCCTTACACAGACTATGCCGACAACTCAAAAACACCCCAGCTCCGGTGCGCCCACTACAGAGCAGCGACGGGGCACTGAAATATGTAGCAGAGGACCGGTCAGAAGTCTTCGCTGAACATCTTCAGCGCCAGTTCCAACCGAACCCGACCACAGAACACGAACATGTCGCAGCAGTGGAGAAACACCTGGAGGAATACTTCGCTGCACCGTTGGCTCCCGACGAAGACGCCATCTCTTTCTCGCCTGGGACAGTCAGACGCGCCATCTTGGCAACGAAGCCCCGGAAGGCCCCAGGTGCCGACGGAATCACCAACACAGCGCTGCGCCACCTGCCCTACCGCATGGTAGCGGCCCTGGCGCGCCTGTTCACGGGGATCCTCCGCACGGGCTCCTTCCCGGCCTCGTGGAAAGAAGGGCGCGTCATCATGCTGCCCAAGGCGGGTAAGAATACCCTGAAACCGGAGAGCTATCGGCCAATCACTCTCCTGCCCACTATCTCCAAGGTGTTCGAGTCACTCCTGCTGCGACATCTCACACCACACATACCGCCACGCGAGGAACAATTCGGGTTTCGCGCGGAACACAGCACGACGCTTCAATTGTCGAGGGTACTGCACCAGCTGTCATCTACAATGAACAGAAAGGAGTACGCGGTAGCAGTATTCCTCGACATGGAGAAGGCTTTTGACCGCGTATGGCATGATGGGCTTGTGTTCAAGATGACCAAGTCCAGCGCGCCCCGTCGCATTGTCAGTGTAATTCGATCTTTTCTCACCCACAGGACCTTCAGGGTGGTGGTAGAAGGAGCGCTGTCCGCCCCCCGCCCAATTTTGGCGGGCGTGCCACAGGGCAGTTGCTTATCGCCTGCGTGTTACACACGTTACACCGATGACATCCCAAAAACGCCCGAGACGACGCTAGCGCGATGTATGCCGCGTCGTCGGCATACATCGCTACCTCCATGAACGCCAAGCATGCAGCGCGCAAGATGCAGCGCGCCCTCGACATCATCCCCGAGTGGCTAACAAAATGGCGACTATCGGTTAACGTGGGTAAGACGCAGGCACTTGTTACAGGAGCTGGAACTCTGCCACCACCGCTGAAACTACAAGGAGCCGACGTCGAGTGGACGCCCCAGGCCAAATACCTGGGCGTAACCATCGACCGCCGGCTCACGATGGGGCTACACGTCACCAGAGTGGTGACACAATGCAGGGTAGCCCGAAACCTGCTGTATCCAGTACTCTCATCCCGCCTCCCCGCCCGCACCAAGCTGGGCGTGTACAAAACATACATACGCTCAATACTAACCTACGCTACCCCAGCTTGGTACGCTATGACGAGCGAAACAAATAAAAATAAGCTCCGCGCGCAACAAAACATCTCACTGCGCCGTGTCATGAACGCACCCAGATACGTCAGAAATGACGTCATACAACGTGACACAGGGATAGAGAGTCTGGATGAATTCATAGGGCGCCTAGCAACATCAATGTTCGCGCGGGCCGACGCGTCTGCTTGGCCACATATCGCTGATATAGCGCCATGGCACGCGCGCCCGCCCGACAGAAAGCGTCTCCCACGCGATCTCATCACTACCGACTGTGTACCCCCATCCACCTCCCGGACTTGACGCCTGAGTAAGCAATGACAGTCTACACGTTGCTTACTCAAACAAAAACACTGCCCACCCCACACTACACCCACGGCGTGAAGTTTGTTCCAAGTTAATATAGACACCAGATTTGTGACCGACGCCACATCTTCTTGCTGTCGATGTCTTGCTCGGTGAACACGCCGGGGGTTGGTAGTCTTGCCGACCCACCGAGTAGGAAGTGGTTCGGCGTGATAGACTCGTCGTCATCGCCGTCGACTGAAACATGTGTCAACGGGCGACTATTTACCGTGTACTCTGCCTCACAAATCAGTGTGGACAACACCTTTTCATGTGGGTGTTTCTCTGTGAGCACGGTATACAATGCGTTTTTCACGCAACGAACTAGGCGCTCCCATGCGCCTCCCATGAAGGTCGCTGATGGGGTGATGAAGCGCTAAGTGATGCCTCGGCGACTGGCCTCCTCACGGAAGGCCTCTCCTAGCTCTCGATCGGCACCATGCATGTTGGTGCCGTTGTCCGAGTGTATCTCGGTTGGACATCCTCTGCGGGCGGCGAATCGGTGCAGCGCTAGTATAGCACTGTCTGCGCTGAGGCTGGCCGCTATCTCGAGGTGGACAACTCGTGTGGTGAGACATGTGAACAAGGCTACATATCTCTTGTGATGTTGGCGACCGACGGTTACTGATAGTGGGCCGAAATAATCTAGCCCCGTATACGTGAACGGCCTCTGATGATGAGCGAGGCGCGTTCGCGGGTGATCGCCGGTCGCTGGCACTGGAGCTTGTGCCTTACGTATTCGACACAGAAGACATTGCGACAGTACTTTCTTCGTCGTGGGACGCATCCTCACGACCCAATAGTGCTGTCGCACCTCATTTATTGTGAGTTCCGTCCCGCTGTGTAGTAGGCTGCGGTGTGTCTATATAGAGCTGTGTTATGTGATGGTCGCCGTGTAATATTGGCGGTCGCCTCACATCTTCTGTAATCTCGTCCGTGGCGGCTATACGGCTTCTAATGCGTAGTAGGCCATCTACTAGCTCTATTTGCAGCGAATGTAGTGGGCTATTCTTGTCCACTACTTCGTGCTCGTGCAATCGGGCTATCTCCTGAGCGAACGATTGCAGCCTCCTTCCTCTATGGCAGCTATACGATGAGCTACGAAGGCTTTATAGGTTCGTGCTCCTTTTCGTATCCATGACAGAACTGTTTTGCTGTCTGTCCAATACGTGACCGACGATTGCTCATTGTCGTGCTCACGTTTCACGGCTGCAGCCAGACGGGTTCCCATCGCTGCCTGCAGCTCGAGGCGCGGTATCGATTGTAGCTTCAATGGTGCTACTCTCGCCTTGGCCATGACTAGGCTCACCTTGTGTGAGCCTTCTGCTGTGGTGGCTCGCCAGTACACAGCTGCAGCGTACGCCATCTCGCTTGCGTCGGTAAATACATGTATTTGTATTTCGCTGGCATCACTATACCCAGGATAGCATCTTGGTATGCTGATGCCCTTGAGCTGCCGCAGGTTTTCGATCCAACTTCTCCACTGAGCTGCTTGATCGTCTTCTAAAAGCTGGTCCCAATCGATGCCTCGCCTCCATGCCTCTTGCAGTATTTGCTTGGCTCGAATCGTTACGGGTGAGGCGAGTCCCAGCGGGTCGTACAGTGACATGACGATCTTGAGGGTCTCTCTTTGTAGGGGCCTCCTTCTCTAGGATTCCTGGCGGCAGTCTCGCAAGCGTTAGGTTGAAACCTAGCGTGTCTTCACTAGGTCTCCAAATCAGGCCGAGAATTTTCTCCGTGCCTGTCGCATCTCCGATGTTCACAACCTCAGCACAGGTTTGTGTCGGATCTAGGTTCTCTAGCAGGCGCGAACTGTTCGATACCCATTTCGATAGGTCGAACTTCGCCTCTTGGTGAATTTCCTTCACCCTGGTCGCGACTTCTGTCGCTTCTTCGACCGTTCTATAGCTGTCCAGATAATCGTCCATATAATAGTTCTCTATGATAGCCTTTACTGCTACTGGATGCTGTTCGATGTGCTTTCTTGCGTTCCAATCTTTTGCAAAGATGGCGGAGCACGGCGAACTTGCCACGCCGAAAATGATGGACGTCATGCGGTACTCACCTGGGGCTCCCTCTCTCCTATTGCCTCTCCACAGGTAACGAAGTGAGTCTCGGTCTTCACTCCGCACCTTAACTTGCATGAACATCTCGGCTATGTCTCCAGAGATGGCCACGCAGTGTCTACGAAATCGCATCATGACGCCGGGCAGCGACTGCAGCAAGTCCGGTCCAGTTAGCAGGAAGTCATTGAGTGACTTTCCTCTCGATTTGGCAGCGGCATCATGTACTATACGAATTTTCTCTCATTGGGTTGAAGACATCGAAATGAGGCAGGTACCAGGTTCTTCCTGGCGTGCTTGATTTGGGGGCCCTCTCAGCATATCCCTTCTCGATTAGGGAGTCCATCTGTTGTGAATATTTCACACGAAGAGCTGGGTTTCTATCCAGCTTCTTTTCAATAGAGACCAGCCTTGTAAGGGCTGTCCCATAACTGTCGGGCATTTCTATGGCTTCTTCCCGCCATAGCATAGAGGTCTCTATGTGCCCGCTCTCGAGCCGCCTTATGTCGCGGTTCAGGATGTCTTCTGCCCTCTTCTGAGGGTCAGAAGCTGGCTTTCTCGGATTGATAGCCAGTGACTCGATGGCGAAGAATTCACGGGGCTGCTCGTTCAGCTCCGCATCTTGCCTTGCGTCAACGGCCTGAGTGCCGTTGACATAATGCACCCGCTGGCCCAGTGTTCTGGTGTGTGCACCATGCAATGTCCAGCCCATCATGGTCCTTGACGCGATGGGTTGGTCTCTTGGTCCTCTACGGACCTCAGTGGCCAGCAGCAAATGCCAGTTGTCTTGTCCGACGAGTATCTTCGGTACTCCCGCCGCATATATAAGCTCAGACGTCTAGTCTTGAAGGTGCCTGCATCGTGCCAGGTCCTTATGATTGACTGCCTGTGGAGACAGGTTGAGCTTCGCAATGGTGCGTGCCTTGAAGGGCACCCGATTCTTCAACTGGCTTGTGAGAACGACTGTTATTCGTCTCGATAGTGGAGTATCGATCCTGGTGTTTCCTATGGCATCGATCTTCAGTGGGTCAATTGGGCCCACTGCTCCTACTCGCTGAGCGATTGCTTCGTCGATCAGCGAGACGGTAGACCCGTCGTCAAGGAGTGCGTATGTGTCTGCCTCTCCCGCCGGTCCAATCACCCGGACCGGTATCATCTTCAGGAAGGCTTTACTTTATGCAGTTCGCGAACTGGCTACCGTCTCCTGAGACTCCTTCTTCGCTTCTGGAACAGCAGGCTTCCTTGTCCTGTCTGTCTGAGGCTTCCTTGTCCTATGAAGAAGTCGGTCATGAGTACCTGTGCACCCCTTGATGGCACTCTGCCTCTTGCTGCAGGTGTGGCCCTTACGGCGGTCTCTTAGGCAGCGAAAGCACAAGTCGTATTGCTTGGCCAGCTCCCATTTCTTGTCACGTGCTGCGTCTGTGAACTTTATGCAGTCAGACGAGTAGTGACCCTCTTTGTTGCAAAGTCGACAGCGGCTTACCGCCTTGGCGGTAGCTACGTGCGTCCTCTGTATGACGCGTTTTCCCGCCACCGAGTCCGTTTCTTTGATGTTCTCGGGCGGTGCGAATGCACTGCAGAAGTGAGCTTGCTCTGTTATAAAGTCGCTGAAGAGTGACAAGTCTGGCGGCGACTGGTACTTTTCTGTGTACTTCCTGTACCATTGTACACGTAGAAAATTGGGCAGTTTCTCAGTTAGCTGGCGCATCAGCTCAGCATTGAGTAGGTAGTGCCCCTTCTTGAGGGCCCGCAAAGTGACGACTCCGCTTCTGATCCGACTTGCAAAGGTGCATATATCTTTGGGCTGTTCGCTGCAGCGTGGCAGCCCTCTGAGTCGGTCGGTTTCAGCCTGAGCTATTGAGTCGGGACGTCCAAATTGTAGCTCCAATTCTCTCATGATTTCATCCGGTTTCGCGTTCCCGATGAGTTCTGAGCTCACTGTCTCCAGTGCGCGACCACGCAAGCTCCTTCTGAGTCTTGCTGTGTTTTCTATGTCGCTAAAGTAGGCATGAGTTGCCTCGTAAATGGCTCGAAAAGACAGCCATTCTGTGTGAGCTCCACCGAAGTTCGGCAGAGTCAACATAACCTGTGACGCCGTTCGGTTAGGCGTCCATGGTTCGATCTTCCTGTCGGCTAGCGACGCTATAGCGGTTGTCAACTCCGTTAGAAACGGACGGAGCGACTCTTTCGCTTCTGTTTGCCCTGGTGACTCCGTCTTGGACGGCTCTGTCCTAGACGGTTCGATGTTAGCCCTCGTCTGTGGTTGGTCTATATGGGTCTGGGAGTCCGCTACAGCGTCGCCGCTCGCTGGTGGAGGCCTATCTTGCTTCCCATTGGCGACGTCGTCCTCCCTCATCGGTGTGGGCTCTGGCGCCTCTTCGAGCCAGGAACGCACGTACTCTTCATTTGAGTCTCTGTCATCCATATATTCCGCTTCAGAAGCTTCTTCTTCTGCTCTCTGAAGGGCTAACTGTGCAAGCTCCAACTTAATCTTCAGTAAGTCTTCGCGTGCCTTAGAGATTTTTCTCTGTGACCGGGTCGTCTTGCTTGTAGACGGCGGTCTCTTATGTTCGTTACGGGCGTCACCCCGGGTAGCCATTATTTCTCCATGTACAAAGGTCTTGTCTTGGATCCTTTGTTTTCCATCAGAAGGCTTCAGTGTTCCTTCTGAAGATCCTTCTTCTCTCGATGCCTTCCTGCATGTGCTCGGTTCCTGTGGTTCCTCCTCTTGTTGTGTGGGCGTATTGTCACCTATCTGTGACACGGTTGGGCTCCTGTTCGGTACGGACGGTTCAGTCCCATCAGTCGTTGTTGGCGAGCGTGGGGGCAATGGATGGTGTATGCCTGCACCCGGTTGATCAATGGCGACTGTCCACGCCTCAGGTCTCTTGTCCTGCGATCTGGTTATCGGCATTCTTGACTGGTCCAAAATGTCAGCTCGAAACGGTTAAGTCCAACTCTAGACTTCAGTACGATTGGGTTAAGTCTATTTTCGAGCTTCCAAACGGCTATGTCCAAGTCCAGTCTTCACTTCAAGACGTCGACTCGAAACAGCTAAGTCCAAACTTCAAGTTTTTTTTTGAAAAACCTAAGTCGTAACTCCGGGTTAAGTCCAATTTCAATCGTTGACTCGAAGA
The DNA here is from genome assembly GCA_964057195.1 of Orthosia cruda. Classification (NCBI taxonomy): domain Eukaryota; kingdom Metazoa; phylum Arthropoda; class Insecta; order Lepidoptera; family Noctuidae; genus Orthosia; species Orthosia cruda. The sequence continues at coordinate 17,269,016 of OZ059833.1, read as the reverse complement.
GGGTACGCTTCCTTTTTCAAAATTGAAAAAATAATTCTAAACTCCGGGTTAACTTTTAACTCCGGGTTAACTCTGACCCTCTTAACTCCGGGTTATCCTTCAGACTATAAGTTTTTATTCAGTCTTCAAAACTATAAGTCCCAAATCAGCTTCAAACTGCTATGTTGACACGACACAGGTGCACTATATTACTATCGACCCACAAGGGGTAAGCACTTGAGTAAGTTTTCACTGTACTTACTGTTTTATACGTGTCAACCTGTCCAGCAGCCTCCAAGGATGACCAGCTGGTCTGATACCAATCGCAGAACCTTCTGTCTAACACTTGACGTTAGTAGTCAGTCCAGACTCCAGTTGTCGAAGGTCCAAGCTTCGATCGAGAACTTCTATCTCTTATATGACTATCTGTTTCAAACAAATTCTAAGTCAATAAAAAGTCTTCAGCTATAACGCTTCAGGAAATTTACAGGAACTATTTTTCGTTCTATTTTTTATAGAACAAGTCGCCCACACGACTATACAATATGCCTCTGTGTGTAAGCCTCCTCTAGGATAGCGCTTCAGCGATAATCCTTCAGCTGTAATCCTTCAGGAATTCTATGAACGTTTGTATGTTTGTTCTATCTCCTAAACAAGCTTTCGACACGCTGTATATGAAATTTCCGCTTATGAAATTTCAGCGATAACTCTTCAGGCAATCTACTCGTTCCTTCAGGATACAGTTTCTATGTACTCTCAGATACTACTGTTTCTCAGTATGCAGGTTACACAAAAGAGACAACTCAAATTTCCGTCTTTTTGCGACGGTAATCTAATCGGAACGAAATGCTTCTCTGGAAGCAGGTAGGCACCACAGGAAACGGCTCAGGAAGGGCAGTTGCGCCCCAGCAAAATGGTTGTGTTCTAGAGCTAGTCCACGCGTGGGTCCCAAACCACACGTGCACTTTTCACTCTGGTAGTGGCTCTATAAGCTTCTACTAACCAAGGTCAAACGTACGCGCGCCTTTTGACGACGCTAATCTCCCAGTTACTGGGTTTCTTTACTAAGTTTTTGACTGTTAAAGAAATATGATCTTAACCTCGACACTTGTAAGGTTTACGAGAGGGACGTCAGGTTTCTTTATTCACTGGAACTTTTCTCACGAACGTAACGTTACGTACCCCGGTCGGTACTTTGTGTGGGTGTGTAATCTTACCAGATTTATATTGAGGGTACATACGTTCTCAGCAATGGTCGTCAGGCTTCTTTGTTCTCAGGAATTTTCACTGGCTTGGGCCTCGGTTTTCTTTGTTCTCAGGCACAAGCTTCACAGGAACGATACGTTTGACTTTCGATAAAGAAATAGGAATGTAACCCCACTTAACAAGGTTACGGGAAGTCAGTCTTCTTTGTTCTCAGGAACGGGACAACGGTTTTCTTTGTTCTCAGGAACTAGGCTCTTCAATATTGGCCTGTATTTTCACTGGAACCCAGGACGCCAGGCTTCTTTGTTCTCAGGAACGGGACAACGGTTTTCTTTGTTCTCAGGAACTAGGCTTTCAATATTGGCCTGTATTTTCACTGGAACCCAGGACGCCAGGCTTCTTTGTTCACTGGAACTAGGCTCTTCCTATTGGCCTGTATCTTCACTGGAACGCTGCATAGGTCGTTTACTCAAAAATTCGGCTCGACAGGACCAGCAAATGTGCGGGACGGACGTGATCGTTCAAGGCCCCAGGCTGACTGGAGGTTGTAAGGCTCCAGCTCGAACGCCGTTGACGCCCCTTGCACCTATAGTTCGTTGTCTTCGAGCAATTACCGACCCTGCAGTGGTTGGAAGGCTGCCAAGGATGTTGAGGGGAAGGCGTGATGTCCAGTTCAGAAAAAGACTTGAGTTTTCATGTCCAAAAACGACGTTTCTTCATGGTCTTCGTTACGCAAAGTGACGTGGATTTTAATGTTGAGAAATAATGGCTACAATTAGGACGGTGTCTCAGCGCACTATCCTACTACCACACTTGACCGTAACGAGGACCCCAAAACAACGACCGCGCATAAACTTTAATTATAAAATTAATACCTTATGACTAGTCGCTGAAAACCAACAGAAACCCCCCTTCTACTGAACCGATTTTGATGAGACTTGTGTGTCTGGATAGGACTCGAGAAGACCTTCCCTCCGGACCTTGGTCCAGGTCCATATCTGCGACCTTCACGGAGCTCTTGCGTGGAGAACGCCTAATAAGGGGAAGTTCTGTCAGTTTATAGCTTTATATGCTATTTTACAATACAATGGTGCACTTTAGTGCCAGGGTACCAGCGAGGGACTTGTAGCCCTACTCCTGGACTATCGATCTGTGACAGTTCCACAGCTTCATCTGTCACCTTCACGGGCACAGCCACGTGAAAGTGCGAAAACATAGCTTCAGTGCCTGTTTTCGGCATATTTAGCGAGTTTGTACTCGAGCTGGTGGGCGGATCCGCATTCACCAACCATCATCGGATAGCCCTCGCGATGGGCCACCCCATGGTGGAAGTCCGGTGGATACAGCTCCAACCCTCGATCCAGTATTCACTCTGATGTGGTCGACGATGCGTGAACACCATGGAACCTCTTACTATATTAAGTCGGTTAGTTCCCTAACCACCAGAGCTAGGCTCCTTCCAAAAATGTGGTTGGGAAGCTGGAGAATTGGGCTGTCGAATGGTGGTACCCTGATGGGTATACCACCAGCCCTTCTGGGACTTCTGTTGCCGAGAAGCGGCCGAAATAGAAAATATCGTGTTGTTCCACGGCTTTAACGCCTCTGTGTGTGTATGTGTAGCTATATATTAGCCATGTGTTGTGACTGAGTCCAGGCGTGTGCCCGAGGGTCCCCCAAGGTAATGCTTCAGATAGCATATCAATAGTCCTTCAGGCACCAAGTGTGTCTGAAGGTAGTGGGCCCTCTGGCAGACGCGTAGAAACGTCCATGCTGGCACATACAGACACATTATTTCAAGTAAGTAAGATCTATGTACTAGAGTTACATAGATGCCATCTATATATAGGGCCTGGACACAGTTCCAGGTCACCTAGAAGCGCTAAAACGCTTATAACCAAATTTCTATTTACTTACATGAGCAAAAATGCATGTATTTACCATCTCAGAGTGAAACTGTTTTAAACCTGGCTATGTACTGTTATTATGTACAGTTTTTCAGTCATAGCACCAAGGTATACTATCTAGAACACCTAGATGGTGTTTCTTAACTAAACAAATGTGTAAGGTAAATAATACGATTGGTAGGTGGGCAGAGCGCACCTATCGATACTTGCGACCCGGCCATTTTCGGGGGGTCCAAAATAAGTAAACAAATATTTTTTATTTGCTTAAATTACTACTTACACATTTTATCTAAAGTATATTAACTCTAATAATTCTAGATAATCGCATTTTGGGTACTATAGGCTATTATAAACCCCTTAAAACACTATTTTAAAATACCAAATTTGCCTGCTTACGCGCCAGACTATATATATCACGAGTCGCCATCTGACTGCTCTGAGGATTTGCCACTAGTTAGCCGAGCTACACGCACGTAGACGTATCGCAAATCGCACGGACCACCATCATCAACCTACCCTCCATACTATCGATAGTGTAAGTTCTCGCGAGCTTGCACTTTCGGGAGTATTCAGGGCGGGCTTCGTTGCTACCTAACTGTTGGAGCGTGCGCCCAACCGTTATAGTGGTCGCGAAGACTAGTCACATGAGTAGTTTCATGCTAGTCCCACAGCTTGAAGAAAAGAAGACCAGTGAAAAAGAAGCAGATGTCACCGCCTGGCGCCCGCGGCCCCCGGGGTCGCGGCGCCCCCAGCCACCAAGGTACTCGCCCGTCGATGGACCGGACCGCCTCGCTCCCTAACCTAGGGACCGCGGCGGCGCAGAGGCGGGCCGGCACTAGCCGGGGGTTGCGGAAGTATCGTAGTTCCCGCGACCCCCGGTGTAGGTGTGAGATGGAACACCGGGGTGGTTTTTAGTCAGTACGAGTCTGACAGACCCCTCCGCCCCCCCAGGGCGGAGGACATCCAATGAGGATTTTGCACCCCGAAAAAAAAAAAAAAAAGGGACCGCGGCGGCCGATGCACCGCCACCCGAGGAGCCCCCCAGTCGCAGCCAACAGGAGAGCGCACCGAGGAATGCTGGCAGGCAGAGCGCCACTATCGGTGGATCGAAATGTTGGTCACCCAACTCGCCCACCCACTAAACCAACAAGTCAACAGCGGAGACAAACAGCCGCAGACGATGTACCTGCATACTCTGTGCGCGCCCTGGCACGTACTAGTAACATTTCGCCTCGCACACAAACATCGTCGCGCACCACACCTCATGCCTCCCAGGCTACCAAACCTGCACCAAGCAAGGCGCCAGCCCACATGCCGGCGCCACGCTCTACACCTACACCTACAGCATCTCGCCCTATGCTAACGGGCACAAGTACCTCGGCAGAGATTGAAGCCAGGAAAAACAGCCGCGACCCGCGTTCAAGCCGCGATCCTCGCCGTCAGGTGGCACCACTAGTGGTACCATCAACCAATACCGGTTCGCCGGCCCCCCCGCGTACCTCAGCAGCCGACTCACCCGCGTTTCGATCCACCCAATCGTCGCTAAGTGGGTCAAACACATCGCTTGCGTCCACAGGGCGCAGAGCAGAGGCAGAGGTCGACACAGAATTCGACGACTTAGCGACGCCAACGTCGCCTACCCCGTCTATGGAAGTAGATTATGATTTTCAGACAGGGGGTAGGGCACTCAGGAGACGCCGGAGCCCAGACGAGACGGCAGAGGAGGAGGCGAAACGCTACCGCATGGACACACAGCGCACACAGGCGCGTGAACAGCGTAGCACTAATTCGCCCACCTTCGCCGACGCTGTGCGACGCGCCCACTCGCCGACACCATCATCCGCCTCCTCCACTACCAGTACAGGAAGGAAGCCATCGTCCGGGGTAAGTAGAGTACCTACACCTACCCCCAACCAGGACGCAGCCCCCATAACTACATCCGCTGAAATCAGCGCGGCAGAGCTAGCCAAGAAAAAACGCCCACGCTACCCGCCACTAATAGTTGAGAAACTACCCAACTGGGCGACCCACTTCAGGGCTTTGGCCGCCAAACTGGGCCGGCCACCAAATGCCCGACCATACGGGCAAGGAGTTAGGTTCTCACCTGAGAGCGAGGACGAATACAGGGTGGTACAGAGGTACCTAACCGCCCTGGAAAAGGAAGAGCAAATCAGCTGGTTTGCCTACTCGCTCCAGGCTGAGAAAAAGCTCAAGGTAGCTATCAGGGGGCTGCCACCGGACACCGACCCCAAGGAGATTGAGGAGGAGCTCCGCAGCCTAGGCTATGAGCCAGAATACGTTAGGCACATAAACGCGCGCCAGGGAAGACCTGGCTGCGTGTTCCACGCCGTGCTGAACAAAACGGAGAATGTGAGAACGATCTATGACACCTCCGTGTTCCTATACATGAGAGGTGTCAAGATCGAGGCATGGCGTGGCAAACGTGGGCCCGCTCAGTGCCACCGGTGCCAGAAATTTAGGCACTCGTCACACCAGTGTCACCGCCCAATCGCCTGTGTACGATGTGGAGAGGGGCACGTAGCCAGAGAATGCACTCGACCCAGGGAACAACCGGCCACCTGCGCAAATTGCGGGGGCCCACACCCGGCCAGCAACATAAAGTGCCCCGTTTTTCAAAAGGAACTATCACACAGACGACTGGGCACTGTCGCCATTACAAACAACAACACGTCACGCCGCCCACAGAAAGTGGTGCAAACAGAGGCGAGGCCCCTAGAAGAAGAGGCCCAAGGCACGACATTAATGGCGGCAGCAAATGGGCCCACACAACGTGGAACCCCCCCGCGACCATAATACAAGAAAAAAGTACAGAGGCCACCCCTGCGAACAATTCGGCGCAGGCAGTAAAAAAAGTTGACACACACAAACCAACACATTTACAACACAACACCATCCTACAGCGGTCGGTTAACCGCCCGAACCACGTGATGTCAACAAACGCCGGCGGAAAACTACACGCGCGCTCCCTGCCGGCCAAGATAGATAACACAAAATGTGTTACAGAGGCGGCAAAAACTTGGACGCATTCCGACCGAGAGGCGGCACAAAATTGGAGCGACAAAACACAACGGGAAAATTTTACTGCTTGCGCCATAAGATTACTGATGGACCTGATTAAGGCCATCAGGCAGGGTCAGGACGTGGAGCAGGTCATCCTCGACGGCTTAGCCGCGTTATTAACGCTTTACCAACATGAACAATAAGCCGTTGAGGATTGTCCATTGGAATGCTCGCGGCCTGAAACCAAAGGTCGCACTCCTCCGCCATCTCCTCAAGGAGCAAGACATCGACGTGGCGCTTATAAGCGAGACCTTCCTGGGACCTGGAGATAGGTGTAAGTTCCCGGGTTATCTCGCTTACAGGAAGGACGAACGGTCGGCATACGGAAATAATTTCCGAGGCCTGGCCGTGCTTGTAAAGAGAAGAGTCGTCCATCAAGAGCTTCCACTACCGGACCTACTTACAGCATACGCGCTGGGTGTACAGCTGCACGTAGCCGGCGAAGACCTGGAATTATACGCTTTCTACAAACCGCCAAGGAACAAGCTCGACATGTCGGAGTTTAGAAAACTTCTTAGCACCACAGACCACCCGACTGTCATCGCCGGTGACTTCAACGCAAAACACCCAGCGTGGAACAGCTCTCAGCACAATGATGAGGGGAGACGACTCTTCGCGGACACGGAGGCCTACGGGTACACGGTGTCTGGACCTGAAACACCGACTCACTGGCCAGATACAAATAGATACATGCCCGACGTGATAGACATCGTTGTACACCGTGGGCTGCACTGCCAGGTCCCACAGCAGGTACTGGAGGACGAGATGCAGTCTGACCATCACCCAGTACTTGTCGTCCTGTCAGACATGCCGACCCGCATAAAGCCTCAAGCGCCACGTCGAAAAATCGACTGGGACAGATTCACAGAAAGGGTATACTCTACCACGCCAACTCGACCTATCACTACCGCCACCGACGTCGACCTACTGGCCGATGAGATCACTGCTTGCGTACAACAAGCACTGGAAACAGCAACATTGACGCAGCAGCAGGGGAGAGTGCTTCAGCCGCCCCTGCCAGCGCGCGTCAAACGGCTTATTACCGAAAAGAGGCGAATACGCAAGCAGTGGCAGCAGACAAGATGCCCAACAATGAAAACAGCACTAAACAAGCTCACGGAAAAAGTGAAGGCCGAGTTGTGTGCTCTTAGAACCGCGAGTTGGGAGGAACACATTGACGCCGCGGAGGGCGATTGGACCTCCATCCACAAGCTGTGTAGGCAGCTTAAGAACACCCCAGCTCCGGTACGACCACTGCGTAGCACAGACGGGGCGCTAAAGTACGTAGCGGGAGACCGAGCGGAGGTCTTTGCCGAACACCTGGAGCGTCAGTTCCAACCGAACCCGACCTCCCTACACGAACATATCGCAGCAGTCGAGCAGCACATTAGAGACTACTTCGCCACGCCGATAGCCCCCGATGAAGATGCCATCCATTTCTCGCCTGGCGCAGTCAGACGCGCCATCTTGCGAACGAAGCCCCGGAAGGCCCCAGGTGCCGACAACATCCCGAACACAGCGCTGCGCCACCTGCCCCACCGTATGGTCGCGGCCGTGGCGCGCCTGTTCACCGGGATACTCCGCACGGGCTCCTTCCCGGCCTCGTGGAAAGAAGGGCGCGTCATCATGCTGCCCAAGGCGGGCAAGAATGTCCTGAAGCCGGAGAGCTATCGGCCGATCACACTCCTGCCCACCATCTCTAAAGTGTTCGAGTCACTCCTGCTGCGACATCTAACACCACACATCGCACCGCGCCCGGAACAATTCGGGTTCCGCGCGGAACACAGTACGACGCTCCAGCTGTCGAGGGTACTGCACCTGCTGTCATCTACGATCAACAGGAAGGAGTACGCGGTAGCAGTATTCCTCGACATGGAAAAGGCCTTCGACCGCGTGTGGCACGAGGGACTAGTCCACAAGCTGGACACATCCAGCGCGCCCCGTCGCGTGGTTAGAGTAATAAAATCCTTTCTGTCCCACAGGACCTTCAGAGTGGTGGTAGAAGGCGAACTGTTCGCCCCCCGCCCGATACTGGCGGGCGTGCCGCAGGGCGCCGTGTTATCGCCTGCGTGTTACTCACGTTACACCGACGATATCCCCACCACCCCAGAAGTGACGCTAGCCTTGTATGCAGACGACGCCGCGTACATCACCAAATCACTCAACGCCAAGCACGCTGCAGTAAAAATGCAGCGTGCCCTCAACAACATCCCCGAGTGGCTAGCGAAGTGGCGGCTATCGGTTAACGTGGGTAAGACGCAGGCTCTTGTTACAGGACAGGGGACCCTCCCACCGCTACTGAAACTACAAGGAGCCGACATCGAGTGGACGGCCCAGGCCAAGTACCTGGGCGTAACCATCGACCGTCGGCTCTCGATGAGGTTGCACGTCACAAGGGTGGTAGCGCAGTGCAAGGTCGCTCGCAGCCTCCTTTATCCAGTGCTCTCGTCCCGCCTCCCCGCCCGTACCAAGCTGGGTATTTACAAGACCTACCTGCGATCCATTCTCACCTATGCAGCCCCAGCTTGGTACGCCCTCACTGGCGAGGCGACTAAAAACAAACTAAGAGCACAACAAAATATGACACTTCGCTGCATTATGAACGCGCCTCGCTATGTGAGGAATGACGTCATCCTGCGGGACATAGGGATTGAGAGCCTGGATAAGTTCATCGAGCGACTTGCCACAAATTTGTTCGCGCGGGCTGACGCTTCTGCCTGGCCCCATATCGCAGATATCGCGCCATGGCACGCGCGCCCGCCCGACAAAAAGCGCCTCCCACGCGACCTCATCAGTGACACCGCAACCTCATCCACCTCCCGGACTTGACCCCTGAGTAAGCAGTACCAGTCTACACGCTGCTTACTCACAGAATAACACTGCCCACCCCACACGACACCCACGGCGTGAAGTTTGTTCTAAGTTAATATAGACTCATTTCGCGTCGTAAACAGACATTCATAACTATACACTCGCTAGTACACTTGCACCGAATAGCGTCGCGAGTACCTCGCGCGCTATAGGTACATGAGCGGTGTAACACAAAACATTGCCGCTCCTACACACACAACGGCGGCGCTATAGCCGCTTACATTACCAAACCGTGGGTTCGTCTAAAAGCCGACACACCTGTCGCTGGTCACCCTCTCTGAGCCTCCCAGGGTACGCCCTGGGTCTCACTCGGAGGGGGGGGACCGCCGGGTGTCGTGAAGAAGCGGCGGACCGTTCAGAACGGCCGCCGCGGCGCGCCCACAGTCACATACAACAGATAAACATAGCTAGCGTAGGTCATTGACCCGCACAGGTCAACGGCTAAATGCTAGGCCCAGTGGGCACCAAAATGACGGGCCCGTAGTTACGAGCCCCGGTGCTGCACCCGCGGGCTGGGAACGAGGTTCCGGCACCGCTCGCCCCGCCCCCTTACGGGGGCGGAGCGACTTCCAATGGAGTGACTGCTCATTTCGAACTAAACGGTCGTGGCGACCGGTCGTTTTTACGGAATTTGACTTGTTTTGATTTTGCTTTCTTTCCGTAACTACCGCATTTAGTATGTATGTAACGATTCTAATTTGCTCTTTAGACCCCATATTTACTTAATACATACTCATATACACTAAAACATAATGTTTAGTGCCTCAAAAGGTGGTCGAAATTTTATGTTTGAAAAATCTATAAAAGAAAAATTCTCGTCTAAAACTTTTTAGTACGAGCTCGCGCGCTGGGGTAAGCAGACGTATGTTTTGTTTATACTATTTATATCTACAAAACTATTCTAACATTTTTGTGACGCCTCGTCGCGAACAATAGTGCTTATCAGTTCTTTCAAAATCACAGATTGTTTACTGTCACTAAGATAAAGAATACTTATCATTTCTTTCAAAATTACAGATTGTTTACTTACACTAAGATATACTCGTAGGAACTTATCATTTCTTTCAAAACGACCGGGTTCGGATTTCGGGTTAGGTTCGGAATAAACGGTACGGAAGGGTAACTGGATAATCTGTGATTCATATGGTTTTTAAAGAAATAAACATATGTTTTTGTATGTTAGTAATCATTTCATTTTAATTTAATTTAGAATTCTTGAGATTTAGTTTCTAATACTTGCAGGTACAAAGTTTTCTGTAAACAATAAGTCATGGTCACTCTATCGGAACATTCAAAACGTATTGAAGGTTTTTTACTATGAAAAAAAAACTTTTTTGCCTATTATCGGTAATTCTACATATTAATAGGTGTTTTTCACAAAAAAATACACCGCTAATATTTTATTTCTTCGATAGATAACCACAGCTTATTTCTACGCGATTAAAGTACTACAGCTCCTGAAATATAAACCTATGATTTTTTTGTATATTTTTACATATGTTGACAAATTAGAATCTAGGTTTTACAAAAAACTTCAGACCTCTGTGATGCTTTTTCAGCGAGATAACGGCGATGACGTGTTTTTCACCGTTTCAATGGCGCGGCCATAGGGTTTTGGTCTTACAGTTGCAGAAATATGAACCTAGGATATTTTTGTGTATTTTTACATATTTTGACAAATTGAAATCTAGGTTTTACTAAAAACTTCAGCCCTCTACGATGCTTTTTCAGCGAGATATCGTCGATAACGTGTTTTTTACCGTTTCAATGGCGCGGCCATGAGGTTTCAGTCCTACAGCTCCTAAAATATAAACCTAGGATTTTTTTCTATATGTTTACAAATTTTTACAAATTCAATCTGTTAACTGCCAAAATTTCAGGTCTCTGCAACGCTTAGTTTTAAAGATCTCCGTGGCCGCGCGGTTCACCGTTTCACGTTCAAGCCCTTAAAACTTTTTAACCATAACTTTGACAAATTTATGGTTTTAGGGATCAACTTTTACAAATTTTTACATAATCTTGGCATAGTTTTTTTTTTAAAAAAAACCGCCGTGGCCGCGCCATTGAAACGGACACGTTAAGTTTTTAAATCCGACATTTGAAATGACTACTGGTGTTAGTTTTTTTTTTATAATTATTACTAGCATAATATTAAGGACATAATAATTACTTACAGTAATAACTTTTTGCAAATAATATTGTAATAATTTTGCAAGTTTAAGAAAAAAAACTTTGTTATATAAAAATACAACCGACTTAATAATAAAAACACTAAAAAGTGAAAAATAACTTTAATTTCGGCAGTCGGTGTTCCTGTTTTGTATCTTCGTTTTTTGACACCGACTTTCGAAATTGAAGTAATTTTTCACTTTGTACTGTTTTTATTTGAAAGTCAATTGAACTTTTTTGGTAAATAATTTAATGAGCAAGTTCTATAGTAAGGTACCCACAAAACCGAAAGTTATGCCGGAATAGATTACCCGAATAAATGACGATGAAAAACCCGAAATGAGAGTGTGCCATGCAATGCAATTGCAGCAATCCCGAGAGATGTGCTGTTGTTTATTTAAGTGTTCTGTTATATATCTCTGAAGTTCTTTATCAGATCTTCACCAAATTTAAATGGGACCAATTCTCTTTCAAACAAAAATAATCTTCAAAATCAGTTCACATTTGACTGAGAAATCAGTACATACGTAGTGCCAACCATAGAACCGCCTCCGTTTTGGAAAGTCGGTTAAAAAACAAGTGACCTACTATTTTTATCACGAAAATTATTAGTTTATATAATTATTCAGGACCTCCAACGAAAGATACACAAAAAACACAATGAATCGTCAATATGAAGTAATGACAAGTGCACTCCAAAATTATAAAAAAGATAGTAGGTATACGAGTATTAGTTTATTGTTCAAGAATTGTGTGCACAGCTGTACCAGTCCAATAATAGTACAACACTGGAAATTTTGGAACGTTAGCTCTTTATACTGCACGTCCGCTTTTTTGTGCTCATTCAAACTTGGTCGGTTTATCCATGTATCGCGGTTGTTCTGGTATTTTTATTTCATATCTTTAATTATTAAGTGTATTGAGCTGAAATTTTAGATGTGAATAGTTGCATTAATACACTAATCAGTGGAATAAGTTATATTTTGCTTTTCCATTAAAAAGTCCTGCAATCGGATTCATACAATATATTACTCAAGCCGTAGTAAATTATGCCATTGCTCATTAATTACTAAGGCCACATAAATGAAACTTGGCAAGGCATTGTAGTCCCTTACAAGATACAAATAAACGTTATAAGTTAGGCTCTAGAGTTCCTATTCTAAGTAGTTGGACCTAATAACCTTATTTCACTTTTACGTGTATATCTTCTGAACGGTATGTTTTATTCAAATTCTGTTTTAACAACCATTACACACAAATTCAAAGCAACGTGCGAAAAAAGATTCAACTCTGCACTAAGCCTTTTTATACGATTTTCATCAAATTGCCAAACGTCAGCGCAGCGGAAACTTGATTATCTTCTCAGTTTTATAACACACAAATTTCATTTAAGCATACACATTTACATCTCGTTACACACCAATTATTGGATGTTTTTTTTTCATCTACGTACATACGGCAAAAAAAGTGCCGCTGGGATGACGTAGTTCCAGCGGAAACAGTTTTTGTTCAATAGCTCCCCAATGGTTGGATACACAAATGTGTACGTACTATACACAATTACAAGATTTCATACACTAATTATCTGCTAATCTGAAATTAAGAAATTCGACATTTTTCCGCTGCGACTACGTACACTAATTACTTCGCAGTGGAACCGTCTTGCACACGGTCACATTATAATGGTAGACAGCAGTCCAAACTGATGCATTCTTGACCAACAGCTAGCAATATTATTATTTGGTTTTTGAACGCTTATATTCTTGAAAACAGTAAATAAAGTTCGGGAACCACAAACAGTAGTAGTCGCAAAATCACAATGTTGTTATTTTTACTCCACTCCGTCAAGCGCCATCTGGCGGGAGCAATTGGCAGTAATGTTCCCTATTGCTTGCTCATTTTATGCAACTTCGTATTTAAATAGATAATTTCAATTTGTACGTGTTTAATAAATAAAACTTTCACTCAAATATAATTTTTGTTTTTCTCTGTAATAAAAAAAAACTTGTGTGGCTAAAACGCTATCCGCGAAAAGCCAAAAAAACAGAAACCTCATTTTTTATTCTATGGCCGATCGCAATTGTTAGATGCGCGCGCATAGGAAAACTTGTTTTTTTTTTTTTTTTTTTACTTGCAATATGTTTCGCATTTTGCGAACATTCAGCACAAGGTTAGGAATATAAAATTTTTCTTGGAGGGCAGTCAGTCCAGTGGCTTGTGCCCTTTATTTATAATTTATTTCCTACAAATCTCTAGGGGACTTTCTTTTTAGTCTTCTGAATGTTGCATCATTATTCATTAAATGCGTAGCTAGTGCGTTTGGATGATTATCCAGTCTGTTCCTGTATGATTTCATTGAGTGTTTCATTTCTTCCTGAATTGTCCTGATTTCAAAGTCGTGGTGTAATTGTTGGTTAGTTATGAACCAAGGAGCATTAGAAATTATCCTCAGCATTTTAGACTGGAATCTCTGGAGTATTTCTAGATTTGAGTTGGAGGCCGTGCCCCAGAGTTGAACTCCGTAAGTCCAGATTGGCTTCAGAATGCTTTTGTATAATAGCAGTTTGTTTTCCATCGACAGCTGAGCTTTTTTGCCAAGCATCCAGTACATTTTCCTTAGTTGTAGCCCCAGTGCTTTTCGTTTTGTGAATATGTGCTTTTTCCAGGTAAGACGACGGTCCAAATAAAGTCCAAGGTATCTGGCCTCATTTGCTTGGGGTATCCACACTCTGTTGAGCGACACGGGGGGACATGTTTCACGTCGCATCGTAAAGGTCACCTGTACCGACTTAGCTTCGTTTGCCTTTATCCGCCAGGTCGTTAGCCATTCCGTGATGTTGTCTAGGGAGCGTTGGAGCATGTTACTTGCTTGTGCCGGTTCGTCATGGGTAGTTAAGGCTGCTGTGTCATCAGCAAAAGTGCCTATCACAACGCCATTTGTCATGGGCAGGTCTGAGGTGAAAATCAGGTAGAGGATCGGGCCTAGGACGCTTCCTTGTGGTACTCCAGCGTGAGCTCTGTGCAGTTTGGTTATATCTTCGCCATGCTTAACATAGAAAAACCTGTCGGCAAGATATGATTTTAAGAAAATGTAATAATTTGTCGGCAGAAGGTTTTTTATTTTGTATAATAGGCCCACGTGCCAAACTCTGTCAAACGCCTGGGAAATATCCAGAAAAGCCGCGCAACAATATTTCTTGTTTTCGAAAGCTTTGTGGATTTTTTCTACCAGTCTGTGCACCTGCTCTATCGTGCTATGTTTTTTTCTAAAGCCAAATTGGTGGTCTGGTATGATTTTATTTTCTGCTATTACTGTATTTAATCAGTTCAAAAAGAGTATTTCCATAACCTTAGACAGTATGGGTAGTAAGCTTATTGGTCTGTAGGAAGACACGTCTTCAGGAGCCTTACCAGGTTTTAGGATCATTTTAATTTGGGCTACCTTCCATTGTGGTGGGAAAATGCCTCTAATCAGTATGCAGTTCAACAGGTGTATCAAAAACTGAATTGCTATTTCAGGTATTTCTCTGAGTATTTTTACAGTAATTAAGTCATATCCTGGGGCTTTATTTTCATTTAAAGTTCTTATTATTTCTATGACCTCATGTTTCGTGATTCTTTCAAGTGGTAGGTCGAGTTGGTAAGGTTCATTGAGGGATTTAATAAGTTCTTCGCTGTTGGTTTTCGATGCATTCTGGGCAGGGTTTGGCACGAAGACTTCAGCTAGATGAGAAGCAAAGGCTTCACCTTTCTCTGCGTCACTTTTTGCCCACGCACCATCCCTCCTGCGTATCGGCGGGTTAGAGGCAATGGGACTTTTAAGTTTTTTGGTTGCTTTCCAAAGGGAATAGTCACTAGCAGCCTTAGCATCTAAATTACGCAGGTGGTCCTGTACATTTTCATTTCTTTCAGTGTGCAGGAGTTTTTTAAGTTTAGAAGTTAGGTAGTTCAGCCGTGCTTTATCCCTGGGAAATCTAGTGGTTTGCCACAATTTACGAGCCAGTCATTTTTCGGCTACTAGTTCACGAATGGGCTTCGAGCAATCTGGTTCCGTGAATTTCTTGGCAGGAGGTGTGCTATCCCAGGCAGCATTTTGGATGCACTCGTTAAAATGTTCAACCGCTACCACAATGTCCTCTTCGGTTTTAAGGGGCAGGTTTGTGTTAATAGTAGACTCTACTATGGAACGGAATAAGTCCCAGTTGGTCCTACGTCCATGTAACCTTGCTGTAGGTTTAACATGTACGAATTCTTGAGAGACCTCTAGTAGAACGACACTATGGTCCGATGAGAGGTCTTGGAGGGAAGTGCATTTGAAATAATTGATTGGAATCCCCTTAATGACACTGAAGTCAACCAAATCTGGGATTTTTTTTGGGTCAGTCGGCTAGTAAGTTGGTTCCCCGCTGGATATTGTATCTAGATGTAGATAATTTATAGCTGCTTGTAATTGCGTCCTTTGGGGGTGGTTAAGCGTGAGCCCCATTGAGTATTTTTTGAATTATAATCTCCCCCCGCTATAAACCTGATACCAAGCGTTTTAAAGAAATTTACGTAGTCTTCTTTTTTGATTGCATGTTTTGGAGGGGAATACAGTGCAGTGACAGTCAAGTGTCCCCGCCAATCCTCAACAATAACACTTGTGGCTTGTATCTCAGGAGTCTTAAATGCCTCCACCTCGTGATGTTTAATATTATTCTTAATAAGAATTGCGGATCCTCCGTGGGCCGTACCATCTGGATGCATCGTTTGGTAGAATTTGTAGTTCCGGATATCGAGGTGATTTTTTTTCGTAAAATGTGTTTCTGATACCAGTAGGATATCAATTTTGTTGGTTCTTAAAAATGTCTCTACCTCTAGGACATGGTGTGAGAGCCCATTGGCGTTCCATATGGCTATTTTTAATGAATAGAATTTGTCAGTTTTGACATGATTTCCATTAGGAGATTTGTTATTGAGGTTAATTGTTGCATCAGCAGTGTCATAGTGTTCAGGATATCTTTCATATCATTGTTGTTTGGTTGGAGATTTGGTAATACGTTTGGGCTTTCCTTGCTTGCAGGTGCGTGTGAAGGTTTATTGGACATTAAGGCTTGCTTATAAGAGGGGTAGTCTTGTCGCGTAGTAGTGTCCACCTTGATTAGTTGATGTTTGATGTTCGTTATCTGTTGGTGTTTTGGTGGTTGAGTAGGATATTTGATTTTCTGGAGCTCCTTATATATTGAGCAACCTTTATAGTTTGCGGGATGGTTGCCATCGCAAAGAACACATTTAACTGTATCCGATCTTTCTTTACGTTCGCAATTTATCGATGCATGGTCACCAGCGCATTTTATACATTTGGGCTTCCTAAAGCAGTATTTTCTTGTGTGCCCATATTGCTGACAATTGCCACATTGTGGAATCTCTCGTTTAGGTCTTGGAGGTTCGAAGATGACTCTACAGTGCAAGACACTTTTGATGTCATAGATACGTTTATTGTTGTTGTTGGATTCTATATCTATAAAGTATATTGGTAACGGTTTCTTAGTACTTCTTTGCTTGACGTTCCAGATATTAGTGACTTTATGTCCAAGGTTTTCTAGTTCAGCTTTTATATCTTCTATATCAGTGGAAGGGTGTAGATTTTTGAGAACCACCTTGAAACAGCGATCGTGTTTAGGCTTGTAGGTATAAAATTCAGTATTTTTTTCTTGCAGACTTTTAACTATTTTAGTATATAGTTCTGAGGACTTGGGTTGTATTCTCACTTGATCATTAGGGAGAACTTTCACTTCATAGTTATCTGCGGCTACCTCGTCCAACATTTTCTGTAATGGCTGGATATTACTGACCCGGTCTATGTATAAGGGTGGAGCCCTGGCAGGTTTTTCAGCAATTTCAGCGATTCGTGTGTCTTGCATATCATTATCCAGCTCGGAAAAACTATTTGAGGTTGGTGTAGGTTGGCTCAGCCAGTAGGTATCGAGTTTCTTTAATTTTTGTGTTTTGTTTGTTTCAGGACTTTCACGTTGCCTTTTTCTTTCAGCTACTTTTGTCCATTTGGAACTATCGGCTGAAGGGATGCTTTTATCCGAATCTCCATCATCGAGGTTGTTCACAGACTGCGTTTTAGTTGCATTAAAAAATGATTTATGAAAAATTTGTTGAGTTAATATTTTATTTTGGGGTTTTTCATGTTGAGATTGATCCATTATATGGCTGTTTTTTGCCCGAGGCGTAACAACACTAGCCTATGACAGGCATGACACTGGCAGCAAGTGTCATTTGGTTATTACAGGAACGGAAATTTTTGAGCTGACTTTATTATTTAAATTGCGGGTAGAAGGTTTTCACTGTGTTAAGTTGAAAGTTTATATTGTTATTTTTGTGATTTTTAGTTAAATTTAACGCTAAATAACAATATCACACCAGCATAAACACTTTATCTACACTTTGAATGTATTTTAAGCACAAAACTCGCGGTTTTTATTATTATTTTCGTAAAAACTTTGAGAGCACTAAGTACTTCTGACAACAGTTTGACATTTGCCACAGACATTTGACAGATGCGCGCGCATAGGAAAACTTGTTAAGGACCATTAAATAAAAGACGATAGTTCGTTCGCCATTTATTAGCAGAGCACACCTGACCTTTGTATCGTCACAGATTACACCAAAAACCTTATACTTCTTACTACTAGACTGTGCACTATGGCGCAAAAACCGGTCCGAGCGAGAGGGCTCCCTTTGGTAGTGTGTCTCTTTCTAATGAGGTGACCATGACCAAACAGAACACGGTACAAATTGATTGTAAAAAACGATAGTTTAAGTATTCCGATATGTTGATGCTACCTAACTGCGCTACCTAATTTAAAGTTAATAAAAAAAAAAAGTGTTTATATTTTTTGGTATCTACATCACTAATCGTATGGTGTCGGGGGTAAAGAATCTCACCATCCCATGTTTGCCCGTGGGTGTCGTAAGAGGGACTAAGGCAAAAACCAGAAAGTGGCCAGCAGCGATCTCTGTGCATTTGTAACAACCATACGGCGATCGCCAACAAGCCTGCAAAGCACTCCCCATGAATAGCACAAATAAAACATAGCCCGTATTGCCCGGCAACCTGTACCCTCGACTACGGTAGCTGTCGAGGTTACGGTATGGCAAGGGGTGCTAAGAATCCCGTACGAGATCCGGCTACCCCAACAAATACCGACTGGACCTGGCAACGTACAACACGCACACAACACACACTCCGGACCGACGAAAATATCACCGAACTCGAAGAGTAATTGAGCATTTCACGATGGAGTATTAAAGGGTTATCTGAAGTTCGAAGAGAAGGGGAGGACTCAATAATCCTCAAATCCCAAGTCTTATCAAGTTTCATTCTTCAAGACCATCATATAGATAGGAACAAAAAGCTCTCTGATCCTACTCTCAAGCTCATGAAGGAGAGGCATTAGATGACCATGCAGTCTTCTGACTGTGCTTTGAAATACCGGCAGCTAAATATACCCCAAAGGATCTCTATGATTTCATATTGTCCAGTTGCGTAGAGAGTTGAGAAATAAAACTACACCAATTGTATTCCACTAGGAATCAATTTGCAAATAATATTAACAGCCGCTGAATTTCACTCTAACAAAGTCCGTCAAAAAATCCGCAAACCACTATCCTACATTTAGTATTACCAGGCCCAAACATTTAAAAGTACTACTCTTACTCAGTATTAATGATTATTTTTAAAAATACAACGAATTGATTAAATATAGGAACTGTAGAAATATTTATATACTTTTCTAGAAATATTTAAATACGTGTCAAAGTCTATGAATTGTTCGTTTTGGTATAACATAAAAGAAAAATATAAAATTTCCTACCATTTCTACCAAACCCGATGATTTGTTGAGCTAGCAAGAGGTCAGACAAGGACACACTACCAGCGGAAACCCTCTCGCCAGGACCGCTTTTGGTTAGCTACCGCTTATAAGGAAATAGCTAACCTAGGTGTATGATGCCAGATTTCATTTTAGCTAAACAAAAAAATTTGGTACACAGTCTAGTAGTAAGACATACGTATAAGGTCTTTGGATTACACACATAAAGTAATAGAGTTGGAGCGCAAAACCACAAATAACAATTAGGGTGGTACACACCCAATATTCTACACTCCCCCTCAATTTAGACAATTTTGACAAAAATAAAGTCCCAAATTGGATCTTACATAAAATAAAGAATATACAAATTAACATATCCGTTCAGTACTCTTAGAAACAATTTTAATTAGACTTACATTAGTGTACATGAATCAACAGTTTTAAGTTTCATAATATTCTTATATTTCTACATTAAATTAAGTTTAGTAACAAGATAACTGTGTTTTATTTTTGGTACTGCCTTTGTGAACAGATCTGAAACATTTTCATTAGTCGGAACATAATTTACTGATACTAATTTCTTATGTACTATATCTTTTATATAATGAGCTTTGATGTCAATATGCTTAGACCTTTTCCCATTATCAAAGTTTTTAATTAATCTTATAGAACTCTGGTTATCTAATAATAATGTTGTAGGCATATTTGGTAAACATGTCAAATCATAAAGTATGCCTTTTATGTAGGTACATTAACTCGCTGACTGCTTGAGCTGCTGCAACGTACTCAGCTTCTGCTGTAGATAGAGCTACTGATGTCTGCTTTTTGGAAAACTAATGTATAAGATTTCCACAGTAAAATACTGCACACCCACTCGTGCTCTTCCTGTCTGTTCTATCTGCTGCCCAATCTGCATCGGCATAAGCAACTAGTTCCTTCTCTTCTTTTGTCCTTCTGTAGATCAGTCCCTTTTCTAGTGTATTCTTTAGGTATCTTAAAATTCTTTTCCCTGCTGTCCATAGTGATGCTGTTGGTTTATCCAGGAATCTAGATAAATATGCAACTGGATAAGTTATATCAGGTCGACTATTCATAGATATAAATAGTAAAAATCCTATCAATTCTTTATATGGTACATCAACAATTTCTTAATTTTCTGTATGGTAGAAGTTTGTCTCCATAGTTGTATTTATTCCTTTACACTCTTGCATCTTAAACTTTTCTAAAATTCTTTTTATCATTTCTGTCTGCTTAATTTCCATTTCATCATTCTTCCTTGTTATTTCCAATCCTAGGTAGTTCTTCACTTCTCCTAAATCTTTTATTTTGAATTCTTCTTTTAGTTTCTTTAATATATTTTAATTTCCAGTTAATAATATGTCATCGACGAATATCAATAGCCATGTATCTTCATTTTTGAAAAGACAAAAATCATGTTTTGACTGTATGAATCCATTTTTAGTAATAATATTATGAAAGGGCAATGCCCACCGGCCATAGTCACTTTGACCCGGGGTGCCCGCAAATAAAAGCATACGGAAATGATAATATGTAATCTAATGAATGAAATGGTATAGGAATTGGTTCAGGAAAAAGTCCGGATTGTTAAGATATTAAATGTTTTTTTTTTCACAAATACAGTTTTTTAACTATCATTTTATTGTAATACAAACCTACAATAACAAAGTTGTCGGAGTCCATTTAAAAGGTTATTCGTTGGTGAGATAACAAATCCACAAGAAAACAATACAAAATAATTGTTCTATTCTATTCTATATTTTTTTATGGCAAGCAAAGCCGATGTCGACTATTCTGCCAGTGTCCAAAGTAAATTGGAAAAAAAGTGTGTCTGAGATTTGTAATTTAATTATAAGAGGGGAAACTGAAGACGAAAACTAAGTTCTTTTTGATACAGTTGAACACTTGTTGAGTTAGTACTGGACATTAAAATACATATACCACAACACCATAGAGGCAATAATCGGAGTTAGAATTATAATTTGATACTATTGTGGCGGATAAAGCTCATCAGCACCACAAGCAGATCTGGGGAAGAATATGTTAGGAGGGATGGGAAATTAATTGGAAGAGGGATCTTGAATTTAGGGAGACGGCTATATAAATCTAAAGGAGGGATGTTATTGGGGCATTCAAAAAATATGTGGTCTAACGTACCGTCTACCAAACCGCATTCACATAGGGAGGAGTCACGAACGCGAATTTTTTCTAGAAAAACTGGAGAACAACAAAAACCTAAGCGGATTCTACAGATTACGGATACAACGGTTTTAGATACTTTTTTGTATGGGTAGAACCAAGGTTTTGGTTTTATAGTAGGTTGTACTGCATAGTAGAACCTACCCTTCTTCCTACCCGTGGAATTCCACTGTTCCTGCCATGAACATAGAAGGTTGACTTTTGGCATGTTTAGTAAGTCATACCCCTGATAAGAATAGTGGGAGAGATTAGCTGTAACTGACGAGCAAGCATCCTTGGCTAAGACATCAGCGCATTCGTTGCCCTTAATACCGCAGTGACTAGGTATCCAAACTAACTGAACCTCTTTTTGACTATTAGCGCACGAAAATAAGCATTTTTTTATTTTTAAAATTAGGGTACTGTGCAATTTACTTTTGAAGGGGCTTTGAACCAAAGCCTGTAGGCAGCTAAGGGAGTCAGTGAAAACAACGGCTTTATCAATGTTATTGTGTGACTCTATAAAAAGACATGCTTCCAATAAAGCCACACATTCGCCCGTGAACACGGAGGACTCCTTAGGACATTTATATTGCAAAATAATCCTGGAGCTTTGGTAATAAACTGCAGCCCCAATGCAACTAGAGTCAGTAAACTTCGAAGCGTCAGTAAAAAATTTTTGGAAACCATTCCATCGTTTGCCCACCACCGCGTTGAAAGCCGAATTTGCCGAAGGGGACTTTTTAGATATGCCGATATTAAAGAGAATTTTCGGAGTAAAGCATAGAGTCTCGTATTCGAAGTTAAAGAGGGGTAATTTGGGGTACTGGACGATCGGACATTCTAAATTTTGGATAAAGCGAAAATGTTTTATGATCAAAGGGATTTCTTTATTTTTCCAATAATTTGAGTGTCTGCATACGTCATTTAGCTCGAACAGTTTTGCAATAAGAGGGTGGGAAGATCTGCAAATTATCCTAGATAAAAACGGGAGGCTAGATACTGCCGTCTTAGGGTCAGCGGAGGTTCAGCGCATTCGACCTGCAACGCGTTAACGGGAGAGGACTTCATACAACCAGAGATGATCCGAAGGCACTTAGATTGAATCCTATCTAGTCCTACCAAGGCACCTTTGTTACAAGGAACCAGAAGGAATGTCCCATAATCTAGTATACTACGTACTAAGGCATTATAAACTAATTTTAAAGTGTAGGGGTGGGCACCCCACCAGACACCCGCAAGAACTTTTAGAATCGAAATGACTCGTTCACATTTTTGGATTAGGAAATTAATATGATGCTTACCTGTTAATTTAGAGTCGAGAAAAACGCCTAAAAATTTAACTTTACTTGTTAAAGGAACAATATTGCCTGAAATGTTCACTGATATATGAGGAATTAATCTTTTCCGAGAAAAGATTACTGCCGAACTTTTAGGCGCGGATAGCGACAGTCCATGGCTTAAAAGCCAATGGTTCAGAGAGTCCAGAGACAGACAAAGAGAAGACGCGGCGTCAACTATGGAGGAATCTGACACATACAGAACTAAGTCATCAGCGTACTGCAGGATATGACAATTATTGTTTAGGCAGGAGCCGATATCGGCTGTATACAGGTTATAGAGTAAAGGACTGAGGACGAAGCCCTGCGGGAGTCCCCTCCAAGTCTGCCTCTTGTCAAAATCCTCGCCCTGGACTCTCAGAACCAAGGAGCGAGACCAAAGAAGTCCACATATGCATTCGAACATCTTGACTGGAATACTCAGCTGATGCAGATTCTGCCTGAGGACAGGAAGAAGAACACTGTCATATGCAGAAGAGATGTCCAGGAAGGCTGCTACAACAGAATCGTTTTTGGAAAAAGATAAGCGAATATCTGTTAATAGAATACCAACACTGTCCATTGTGCTGAGGCCCTTTCTAAAACCGAATTGGTAGTTCGGCAGTAATCCTCTTGATTCGACTAACCATTCCAATCGATTTTTAACAAGGTGTTCCATTAGTTTAGCTAAGGCTGAAGACAGAGCAATAGGTCTAAGGCCATTCGGATCATCCACATGTTTGCCTGGTTTCAATAGGGGAATGATTATTTGTAGTTTCCACTGGTCTGGAACCCAACCATGATTAAAACAAAAATTTATTAAATCTAAAAAATATTGTTTTGCTTTATCCCCAGAATGTGTAATAAAAGAGTATGGTATACCATCAATACCAGGTGCTGAGTCCTGGACATGACTGAGCACTAAGTTTAATTCTTTCAAAGTAAATGGCGCATCAAAGGGGTCAACAGAATCAATATGTGAGGGAACATTAATGCATTCAGAAGAGAGTGGGACATATGGTGGAGCAATTCTGTCAAAAAAAAGTTCAGCTGTTTCCCTAGTGATCGGTGAAGAGATTGATGGTGAACATCCACGTCTAAACCTGTTAATGTTCTTCCACACAATTGAGATTGGGGTGGAGGGAGATAAGGATGAGCAAAATTTATCCCAACCGGCACGTTTTTTCCTACGGAGTAGACGTTTAGATCTGGCATAAACCTGCTGATAGGCCAACAGGTTTTGGGTGTTCATCGCCCGATTATATTGTTTTTCAGCTTCATTCCTCTTCTTGACCCACAAGGTGCATTCATGATCCCACCATGGGGGTGAGGGGATGTTATTCCGGGCACTGTTTTTCAGAGGGAAACAGGAATCTGCACTAGAGGTTACGGACTCAATAAAACCTTCATAGCAGCCCTTGGCATGGTGGTGATCAGAAAAATAAAATAGTGTGAGTAGAATTTAAATTTGGAAGATTATCAATTTTCTGCTCCAATAATGATACAAACTTAGTCCAATCAGGATTGGACAAGTTATATTTCAAAAGTGGAGGAGAAGTTTTTTCTAAATAAGTTTTATTAATTAAATATATAACTATAGGGTAATAATCACTACCATGCGACAATGATGTGCATTCCCAGTGGGTTGATGCTGCTAGGTCAACTGAACAGAAAGTGAGGTCAACGCAACTCTTCTGTTGTCCAGGAGGTGATCTACGGGTTGGGCAGCCATTGTTTAAGACGCAGAGATCTAGGTCATCCAGGATCTCCACTAGAGCTATACCGAAGGCATCACAGCGTTCAGACCCCCATCTATAATGGTGGCAGTTGAAATCACCCATAACCAGCAATGGTCCATGTACATTACTAAAAGTGTTTTTTAATATGACTAGAAAATCAGGGTGAGGGTGCGCAATATAGATGGAAAACACTGTGATACCTTCAACCATACCTGCTACTACACTCAAATTACCCTGAAGGGGAGGAAGGGATAAAGGGGAAAGTGGGACCCGATTATTTACGAAGAGAGCCGACCCTCCGTACCCATCGGATCTATCGCATCTAAGGATGTTAAAATGTGGTATACGAAAGCTGAGACTTGGGGTGAGCCAAGTCTCAGCTATGGAACAAGCCAATGGCTTGTATTTGTTCAAGAGGAATATGAGGTCGTGCTTTTTATGCCACACGCTCCTCACATTCCACTGAAGAAATGTTTGGTGGGACGCCATTTTTAATGGACAGTAAAAGAGAAATAAGTTGATCGGCAACGTTGGACGGTAATTGAGAGTTACTAGAAGAGGAAATAAGAGTAGGTAAGAGTTTTACTAGGAGTTCAAGGACTGAAACAGTGTTATTGCTGGGGACATTACTATTAAGACCACAGCCATTAGGCTGTGAGGATCGGGGAGTGCTTACTATCTGCTGATGAGCAGCTTGATCAAAATATTGAGAAAGAGGGCATGGGTCCTGGGCTTGAGGATGACAGTCTTACGATAAGACTCCGATTTAGTGGCATTAGCATAGTTACGGGTGACAATCGGGATGACTTTGCTAGCCTCAACGTAGGAAATGGATTTCTCCGCCATTACAGTCTTAATGGCTTTCTGTCTACCATGCTCGGGGCAAGACTTGCTATTAGCAAAGTGGTTTCCCGAACAAAGCACACAGAAGGCCTCGCCCTCTGAAATGTTGCAACCATCACCAGGGTGATCGTGGCCACATTTACTGCAGCGTGGATTCGATCTGCACAAGTTTGCAATATGTCCAAAACGACAGCATTTCCGGCATTGGATGGTGGGAAAGATATATTGTTCGACAGGGAGGGATGTGTAGCAGCAGCATACTCGCTTAGGTAAAACCTGTCCATCAAAAGTTAGAACGCAGGTTTCTGTGGGTTTCCATTCAACTATGCCTTCTTTATGAACCTTACGATTGATTCGGAGTACTTTTAAGATACCTCCACAACCTGAGGGTACAGACAAGTAAGATAGGGCCTCTTCTTCATTAATATCTGCGGGAACTCCTGTCACAACACCCATCCTGGTGATGTTGAAGGTTGGGATTGCTGCAGTATAGCTGTGTTTAGAGAGCAAGGAGTTTACTAAAAAGGCGTTTGCATCCTGAGAGGATGTAAACTCCACGGATACCCTATTGCGACCCACTCTGTTGACTCCACTGCGAACAACGTTTGCAATCTTATTGCCTATTAGGAACTTGCCAAAGTTAACAGGGTGAAGTGTGGTTCCTGACTTATGTTGCGTTTCCACGCGAGAAACGTGGAGGACATAAGGACCCTTATCCATGACAGAATACTTAACTCGGCCAATTTGGCTCTTTGCTTGTTTATTGGATGACGGGTTAGGGGTTTCTGAATTCCCAGGACGTTTACGCGAGATTTGCTGAGTTTGAAGGACTTCCATATCGGATACGCTGCAGACAACATCAGCAAATTGCGAGAGAGGATTCGGAGAGGGATGAAGAGGATATAAGGAGGCTGGGATATCAGGCGGATCGGGGTCGGGAGGTTTATTTTTATCCATGATGTGGTAAAAGGAGGACAGTCACAGAACAAACCTGTTTACAAACAAGGACAACACACTTAAAATACACAAACACGTCACAAAAGTAGCAAAAATTGATTTAAACACCACTAGGCACTCGGAACACACGTGTAAGCCAAGAGACTCGTGGCGAGAATCCAAAATAATTGTTTGCCAATGGCGAATTTTGAATTGGAAACTTATGACAGACAGCCGCCATGTTGTTATAATGTCAAATTCGATGTTGCCACATATCAGACATAAAAATCTATATCGAGTTTTTTTTCGAGTTATAATTCAATACGAATTAATTAACGAACAAATTAATTAAAGCGCCTCAAAGATTATTTTTTCGAATTCAATTTTAAATGTATTTTGAAGAACAAATAAGAATGACAGTTGTGAATTGTGTAGTAGCATTTTTGTTATAAGAATTTATGGTAAATCAACTAGGAATTCGCTCTTTTTATTATCATAATATAGCACAACACACGTTTAACGATAACACGTTTTTATTATCTATAATAAACGAATAATATTGGCATTATAATAATTATTATATCATAAAAAATCGATTGGAGAAAAGAGAATCGATTATATTTTGAACGAAATTAATAATTTGGCAACACTTTTTATTTAATCCACAAACCAATGGATGCCGGATTTACCTAATTTAATTTTATCTTTCCGGTACTTTTTATTTTTTGCAAAAATGTTGCAATCTAGTTATGGATACACCTCGCCCGTCTGCTTTAGATTAAGCTAAGTACATTATATGGCTACATTCTAGCAACTAGATATCTTTTGCAAGCTCAGCGGTCTATGTCCATCGGATGAGTCATGTACGTGTTATAATTAGAATAAAAGTCGCCTCCAAATCGGCAGTACGTCTTTTATTTTCATCCTCAGTCAAAATCCTGAGAAGTAATTAAGTTTAGTACTTAGTAAAAAGTTTCTCACGCTCCGAAACCAAAAGTGGCGCAGCCGGTAGGATTTCCTCCTAGAAATCCGTAGTTTTCGCGTTTTTCCGTCGTCCAAATTCGATTAGAAAAATTAGGCGTAAATCTACGAAAGCAGAGGAAATCCTTCGAACCAAAGAAATATTCTTTTGAATCGCATGTGTGCAGAAATCATCGAGTATGGGAGTTGCGGGAAATTGGTGAGTAAATCTTTTCGCCAATCCTATGTTCCCCTAATCCTCCTATATTTTTCATAAGTTTTAATTGTTATTTTTGAGATCGAAACTTGCTCATTATAACAGTGTTTAGTGATTATTTAGTCATTAGTTGATATCTCCGTATGAAATTATATGGTCTTATCTCTGTTCAATTCTCAGAACATAAAACATAGAGTAGTGTTAATGTTAGAGAGTACACATTTATTTCGGTTAAGTATAATTTTCTAATCTTGATTGATTGAATTCAGTAAAATAAACTATATTAACTGTGAATTCAATGAAAAGTAGTAGCTTTTAAGGAAAAACTATTTTTACAAAATCTTTATTTTTATAGGTAATAGAAATTTTCCAAATGTTATTTTCCAAATTTAGCCAGTATTTCGATTATCATAGTGATTTATAATTGTGTGGTTCTTGTATTTTAAGTGTGTGTAAATTTTAATAGAATTGTTTTAAAGCGAGCTGCAGCCTCTGAACAGTTCATTACTCTGTACTATAATCATGACGACGCCCACATCAGTTGCAATTGAGCCAATACCAAATGAAATTGTTCAATTAATTCCACTGTATAATGGTGATAAACGACAGTTAAACCTTTATTTGAGAAAATGTCAGTACGTGGTTGATCGATTTAAGGGCGGTGTGGAACAGAATCTATATGTTTTTAATGTTTTAACGAGTAGATTGAAAGAGGATGCAGCTGCGCTCTTATCGGAACGTGAAGATATTGTTACATGGTCCGCATTAAGAGAATTGCTGATTCAACATTTTGGAGACCCCCGTAGTGAAGCGTGTATTAATATTGAATTAGAATCTTTAAAAGTTAATTCAGGTGAAAGCTTTTTAGACTTTTGTAATAGAATCCAAAATGTTCGCTCGTTATTAATGTCGAAGGTGAATACAATTGATGATATGGAATTAAGACGTGCTAAGTCAGTTATCTACAACAATACGGCTCTAAATGTATTTTTGTACAACCTTCCTGAAAATATGGTGCGTATCGTTAGGCTTAAATCGCCTACAACCTTAGAAGCTGCCTTGAGCATCGTACTTGAAGAAGTCAATTTCATGGACCAATATAAAATGCGTAACCGCATTCATGGTAATAGTCAAAATTCGGAATCAAGTTCAAGGTCATCGACCCAACCAGTAGGGAACAAACCCGCCTTACCTTTTCAAGCTAAATTTAATGAGAATAATCCTCCAAATACACAAAGTAAGATACCTCAAACTATGGGTCAAGGTCAAGCATTCAAACCAGTATTCGAGTATCGTCCTCAATCGGGTTTGCAACTGCAACAGTTCGGTTATAGACCACTGCAACAATTTGGCTATAGGCCATCCCTACAGTTTGGTTATAGACCACCACAACAATTTGGCTATAGGCCACCTCAACCGTTTGGCTACAGACCACCCCTACAGTTAGGATATAAACCACCACAACAATTCGGGTACAAACCACCGCAATCATTCGGTTACAAACCACCGCAACAGGCTGGATCGAATCCTCCCCAGGTATTAAAACCCCAAAATCAAAACAGTAACGTGTCTATGAGAACAGCCCAACCTCAGCAGCAACACGTATTTAATTTAAATGAACTTACTATGAATGATTACGGATATGAATACGATCCCTATTGTGACGAATTTTACTATTATAATCTAACAAATAACTATGACTACGCAAATGACCTCAACTATTACTATGGTAATGAGAGTAACACGAACGATTCTAACGTACCTAATGACAAATTAGAACCAACAAATGAGAGTCAAAATGTGGATTTTCAGGCAAAAGCCTCGTTGAAGGACAAGAAGTCTTAGCACTAAATTGCGATCCTAATTTAAAGCTTCCCTACATTTACTTAGAAGAAATAGACGCAAGAATGATGATTGACACTGGTAGCATGAGATCATTCGTAAGTCCTCAAAAGGCTTATCAATTTTTCAGTGAATATATTAAGAAAGAACATTTTCAAGTGGTAAGCACCCATGCTTCTAGTAGACACGATGAAGTAATGGAAATTCCTCCATTACCTACCTTTGTAACTAACGCTTGGCATAAATTTTATTTGTATGAAGTTGACGCGCGATATGACGGGCTGATTGGTAATGACCTTTTATTACAATTAAACGCAGTAATTGATTTAAAGAACCAAGTGTTAACAACTAACACTACGCGTATTCCAATAATTAATAATAACTTGAATTATATAGTTGATATCGTTTCGGGAATTCCTTTATTATGCGTACAGCAAAGGAGTGGAATTCCCTGCCGGAGTCTGTATTTCCTGATACCTACAACCTGGGAGTCTTTAAGTCAAGAGTGAATAGGTTTCTTCTAGGCAAGCGTGCTTCATCGTCGGCCACATCATCGCTTACCATCAGGTGAGATAGTGGTCAAACGCAAGCCTATCAATAATAAAAAAAAAAAAAAAAATTACCGTCAAGAACAGAACAACGAGTTAAGTTACCTGTAAATCAATATGCAGGCGATGCTATTCTTGATTTTCAAGGATTCGAGGATGGTCTGCGTATGCCTAGCGCTATAGTAAATTGCGTAAATGGATACGCATATACAGTAATCCAAAATACTTCAGATAGTCCAAAACAACTTAATATAAAACAACCCTTTACAGTGACTAAATTTGAAAATAATGAATGTAATATAAATTGTACTAAAAACAATACTGACACAGAGATAGATGAGTTACTTGAAGACAATTTGAGGAAACTGAGACTCGATCATACCAATGATGAAGAACATGAAAAGATTTTTAGACTTTGCAAGGAGTTTAAAGACATATTTTACTGTGACCAAATTCCCTTGACGTTCACTAATTCGGTAAAACATAACATAAGGACTAAAAACGAAGACCCTATATATGTGAAACCGTATAGACAGGCTCCGCTTGTTCAAAACGAAATCCACAGACAAGTTGACCAATTAATAAAAGACAATGTAATACAAGAGTCCCATTCTCCTTGGAATGCTCCTGTTCACCTGGTGCCTAAGAAGATGGACGCATCTGGTGAAATTAAATACAGGATGGTGATTGACTTCAGAAGACTTAACGAAATTACTATTGATGACAGATACCCCCTCCCGAACATTCATGACCTTTTTGACAAGTTAGGAAAGAGCACTTACTACACTACGCTTGATTTAGCCAGTGGATATCATCAGATAGAATTAGACGAGAAGGACAGACAAAAGACAGCTTTTTCCACTCAAAATGGACATTTCGAATTCCTCAGAATGCCGTTTGGGCTAAAAACGGCCCCAGCCACATTCCAAAGGACAATGGACAACGTTTTACGTGGGTTACAAGGACTACACTGTATGGTTTATTTAGATGATATTATCGTCTATGGAAATAGCCTTGATAATATGCTACAGAATTTACGGACTGTTTTTGACCGAATCAGGGCCACTAACGAATGAAAATACAACTAGACAAATCAGAGTTTTTACGTAAAGAAGTACTTTATCTTGGACACACAATTACCAAAGAAGGACTAAAACCTAATGACGACAAAATTACTGCTGTACTTCACTATCCCCTACCAAAAACCACGACTGAGATTAAAAGTTTTCTTGGACTAGTAGGATATTACCGACGTTTCATCAAAGACTTTGCAAAAATTACTCAACCATTGACGTCTTGTTTGAAAAAGCGTAATAAAATTATAATCGACCAGAAATACATTGACGCATTTAACAAATGTAAAGAATTCTTGACACACGCCCCTCTATTACAATACCCTGACTACGACAAACCTTTCATTCTTACGACTGATGCGTCAAACGTAGCTCTGGGCGCAGTTTTGTCACAAGGACAAATTGGCAGTGACAAACCTATTGCTTACGCTAGTCGCACTCTTAGCGATACTGAATCACGCTATAGTACAATCGAACGGGAATTGCTTGCTATAATTTGGGCAGTCAAACATTTCAGACCATACTTATATGGTCGAAAGTTTTACATATACACTGACCACCGTCCTTTAGTATGGCTCCGATCTCTGAAAGATCCCAGTAGTAAACTTACACGTTGGGGACTCCGTTTGCAAGACTATGACTTTGAATTAATTTACAAAAATGGCAAACAAAATACCAATGCCGACGCCTTTTCTAGGATTAAAATAAATGCTTTACCCTCAGTTTCCCACCTTAAAATTATCGGAGAATTAATGTGACAAATTGTCAAACACGCGTTATCTGCTGTGATTGGTTGAATGAATTTTCAACAGCCAATCACAGAAGATAACGCGTGTTTGACAATTTGTCACATCAATTCTCCGATAATTTTAAGGTGGGAAACTGAGGGTTAGACTCTGATGATGAATCACTTGCAGTTAACGTTGATGAAAAAGATACAGAATACCTAGATAGTGTAGTTACGGCAAAGTCCACAGTTAAAAATACAAGAGAACGCAGCGATTCATCAACTATAACAATATCAGATACAAGTCGAACAGCGACTGCTAGTTCTATAGAGTTTACCGACGAAAACATTAATGAATACCCTGTTCCATTTGAAACTAGTAAATCAGATACAATTCATTCAGCTTTAAACGAGTCCACTGGAATACCAATTTTACCCGAAGCTATAGACACTAAGCCAAATCAAATTTTAGTGTTCTCATGGCTCAAAAATGAAATGCAAGTGAAGGACCTCTCGAGGGACAAACAGAAAGTATTAGAAGTTTTCTTACCAATAGATAATACAGAATTGATAAAAGATTTTTTGAAACAATACATTAAAACAAAATTGAAATATTTCATTTATTTTGAAGAGGATGAACATCGCAAATTATTCGGTAATATAATCATTCAACTTTTTAGGAAAGATTTGATAAATTTTTATGAATGCACAGAACGAGTAATTTATGTAAATGATGAAGGAGAACAGAGAACTATAATAGCTAAGCACCATGAAGGAAACACATGCCATCGCGGCATCAAAGAAACATTAGTTAGGCTTCATAGGAATTATTATTGGGATAGAATGCAGGAGACAGTAGCGGCAGTTATAAATACATGCGAGGCATGCCAGAAAATGAAATATGACAGAAAGCCCATTAAACCTATCTTACAGTTGACACAAACACAGAATGCTCCGTTTCAGGAATTATTCATAGATCTTTTTAGTATTGAAGGTAAAACTTATCTAACTCTTATAGACGCCTTTAGTAAGTTGGGTCAGGCTATCGAAATTCAGAACAAATCTACTCCAGAAGTTGTCCGTGCTCTAATGAAGTATTTTTATTTATTTATTTATTAAAACTTTATGCATAAGTACAAAGGCGGACTTAATGCCTTAGGCATTTTCTACCAGTCGACCTTAGGGTGGTGCAGAGATAAAACAAGGCAGGTGCAACTAAATTATAGGATGAATAGAGAAAAGAGTATATAATTATAAAAGAAAAAAAAAAAAAGGAAGAATAAATATATACTTAGATACATACATACATATAAACAATGTTATAGAGAATCCGAAACGAACAAATCAATTTTGTGATGATTCTGCAAACTTCTTGCGAATGTGCTCACGTGCCTTCAATTTGAAAGAAAGCCGACTGGTTGCCATCCTGATGTTCTGAGGGAGCGCATTCCAAAGGGAGATTGCCTGGACAAAGAAGGACGAGTGGATAAACCCAGAGCGGTGTGAGGGACATTGTAGAAGACGATTATTGCTGGAGCGGAGATTCTTACTGTGAGCAGAGCAAAGGAATTGAACGTGAGAAGACAGATAAGAAGGAGAAGTAGGATTATCAATAAAAGAAAACAGGGTAGTCAAGGCCCTCAGCGCTCTACGCTGACGAATGGGTAACCATTTTAAAAGGGATCGGTGTGGAGATACATGATCGTACTTCCGGAGGTTGAAGACAAATCGAATGCAGTTATTTAGAAGGCGGTCAAGTTTATTGAGTAGTTCTGCATTCAGGTCATAGTAGCACACATCTCCATAGTCAATTATTGGAAAGATTAGAGACTGTACAAGCATGGCCTTTATGTGAGCTGGGAGAAGATTTTTTAATCGATACAGCGAACGTAACGTTCCGGTGACCTTTCGGCTGACACTCGTTACCTGTTTGCGCCAGTCAAGGCAAGTGTCGACAAACAAACCAAGATCCTTAACCTCAGAGCTAAACGGAATTGGTACGTTGTCGAAGATTATGGGTGGAACAGTTAAGCCATCAAGCTTTCTCAAGCTATAGGGACTTCCAAGTATGATAGCCTGACACTTTGCAGGATTAACCGCCACACCGAATCGGTCCGACCAGCCTTTAATCGTAATTAAATCCCGGTTTAGCACTTCGATCGCATCGGATAAGCTGTCAACACCTGACTGACAGTAGATCTGTAAATCGTCAGCGTAAAGATGATACGCACACTGAAGCTCGGTGGTTATAAGATTAATGAAAATGGAGAACAAAAGTGGAGATAATATACCGCCTTGAGGGACACCAGCTGCAAGGTCACACCACTCTGAAGAAGAGTCTCCAGTATGAACTGACTGCCGGCGCCCCCGAAGATAAGAGGAAAACCATTCCAGTAACTCGTGAGAGACCATAAGATAAGAAAGGATAGATAAAAGGACATCATGATTGATGGTATTAAAAGCGTTTGAGAAGTCGATTAACACTAAAGTAGTAACTTTAGTGTCCTCCATTCCCCGCCTTATATCATCAGTCACTTTAAGAAGAGCTGACACGGTACTGTGCCCGGGCCTGAAACCGGATTGAAATGGGCTAGTGAGGGAGTTGTGGTATATGAACTGAGACAGTTGTTTATGAACACAGGCCTCGAGTACTTTGGACAGAAAGGGAAGGATCGAAATTGGACGAAAGTGACCGGAAAGAGTAGGATTGGGAATCTTAGGCAAGGCTCGGACATGAGCTTTACGCCACAAGGAAGGGAAAACACCGGAGTAAAGAGAAAAGTTAATTATGTGGGAAACAGCAGGCAGAAGTTGATCCAAAGCAGACACGATCATATAACGACTGATGTTATCGCAGCCCACAGCTTTGGATTTAATGGATAGGATTATCTTTTTGATCTCTCCTGGGTCGACTGGTGTGAAGACAAAGGGAGAAATATTGGGACGCGTCAGACCAGCAAGGTAGTCGATAGTTTGAAGTTTGGTTAGACTATCTAGCATAGGCACAGTAGAGAAATAGAGATTAAGATCGTCTAAGCAAATTGTGCTAGGAAGGTCTGAATGCCGCGATTTGCCGATACCTAAGGTACCAAGGAATTTCCAGATATCGGCAGAAGATGACGAAGAAATGTTATTTAGAATGTGGCGTCGTTTAGCGTTGCGTATCATCTGATTACACCGATTCCTAGCTGTCTTGAACAAGGTCCAATTGTCCTCTGAGCGATCCCTTTTAAATATCCTAAATGCGCGGTCCCTCCGTCGCATTGCCATCCGGATTCCCCTATTCATCCAGGGAGAAGGTGAACGCTTCAACTTTACTCTCCTGACAGGAGCATGAGTGTCATATAGTTTGGTCACAGCATTGTTGAACAGACAAACTTTGTCATCCACTGTAGCAGCTTCCTGCAAAAGTGTCCAATCAAGATTCGAAGCATCTTTTTGAAGTGGCTCACTATTCATACGTGTGTGGGGGCTGACGCGACAAAATGCATAGTCGACAACTGTATTCATTGTGTGCGGGAGCGCAGTCCCTAACGAACAGCGGTAGCAATAACATGTGGATAGATTGAGAGGCTACAACTTAAATGTGTCAGTTTGAGTGAGAACATTAAACTACTGTGAGACTCTGATACCCGTGACTTTCAATTACTTTCTCTACCCAAGGCACACCACCACACCAGGGACTCAACATTGGTGACCCCGACGCGCGACGTAGCCTTGAGTAGGGAACAGAAGTGCAAAATATAGTGTTCGGGAATAGTGCCACAATGACGCAGCCAACGCTGGCTACACCGACAGTTGTGAGCGATTTAGCTGCCATCGGGTTGTCATCGCGAATACCACCTTTTTGGTCGGACATGCCCAAAATATGGTTCTCACAATTCGAGGCTGTAATGGGACCACAACATCAAAGCGAGCAGGTCAAATATGACATGCTCTTAGGCAAGCTGGCAAAGGAGGAATTGAGCCAAGTGGGAGACCTAATAAGCAACCCACCGGAGCAGCAGCGCTACACAGCTCTCAAAAACAGGCTGCTGAAGACGTTCCAAGCTAGCGCAGAAGCTCAGTTCAACAAACTAGTCTCGGAGATGGACCTTGGACAGCAACGCCCATCACAACTGCTGGCCAAGATGAGTGAACTAGCCAAAAATTCTGGAGCTGCGGGAGACACCGTGAAAAACCTATGGTTGACACGGCTACCAGCGTGGGTTCGCGCGATACTGGCCACGAACAAAGCAGACACCAAATTGGATGACCTTGCAGATATGGCCGACAAGATCATGGACAATATGCGTAACGGGGAGCTTTCCGCAGTAGATGTAACACATGCCCAGAGATCAGCACCAACTTCAGCTACGGTAGATGTAAACATAGAGCTACTTAACCAGCTCAGGAACATGTCATTGGAGCTCAAGACACTGCGCAATGAGGTAAACAGCATCGGTCAGCGCCAACAACAAAGTGATAGAGGACGATGGAGGCATAATCGTTCCCGTTCTCGTCAAAGGTCCCGAACACCGCAGCGGACACCGCACAATCCGGACTGGTTGTGCCGATACCACTTTCGGTACCGCGAGTCAGCACGGCGATGCGAGTTACCATGTAACTGGGTGAAGTTGAACAAACAGGAAAACTGAAGAGGGTGCAGCCCGAGGCGGTGGTAGCATGCATCAACGTCAACGAAAACCATCGCTTGTGTGTCACGGATTCGAAAAATGGTATGGATTTTCTTATTGATACAGGTGCCAATGTATCGGTGATACCAGTCACCAAAGTTAGCTCTAAAAAACGTAACCATGAATGTAGTTATAAGCTTTTTGCTGCCAACGGCACTGAAATTAAAACGTTTGGCATTTTAACATTAGAACTTAACTTAGGTTTAAGGCGTAGTTTTAAATGGCCGTTTATAATTTGTGACGTGGTTAAACCTATAATTGGTGCAGATTTTTTAAAGACGCATCGACTATTAGTAGACTTACATAATAGGAAGTTAGTAGATTCAGTTACTTATTTATATACCGTGGGCACCATTGTAAAGTACAATGAGTCAACAATCAAAAGTATACAAGAATCGCATCCGTTTCGTGACTTGTTGGAGGAATTTTCTGATATTACTAAGCCCGTATCATTTAAAGAAACATTAGCTATGCATTCGGTTAAGCACCACATAGATACAACTGGACCACCACTGTACGCGAAGCCGAGACCACTCCCACCAGGTAAATATCAAAAAGTTAAAGACGAATTTCGCTATATGCAGGAACTAGGAATCTGTAGACCATCTAGAAGTCAGTGGGCCAGTCCACTACATGTCGTGCAGAAGAAGGACGGAAATATACGACCTTGCGGAGACTATCGGCGACTGAACGCGGTAACAAAACCGGACAGATACCCGATACCCAGACTCCAAAATTTCACTTACGGATTGACAGGTAAAACAGTTTACACTCATCTCGATATAAATAGGGCATATCACTTTATCGAAGTTGCACCGGAAGATGTGGAAAAAACCGCTATCACGACACCTTTCGGTTTGTATGAATTTCCACGCATGACCTTTGGTCTTAGGAACGCAGCACAGACTTTCCAGAGGTTTATGGACAATACGGTTCTGCAAGGAATCGAGAACATCGGAGAGAAAATAGGTAATGAATATGAGTCATCATTGTCCTGTTATATTGATGATGTCATCATAGCGTCAAAAGATGAAGTCATACATAGAGAGCACGTCAGGAAAGTATTCGAGCGATTCCACAGTATTGGGTTGACCATAAATCTCGGGAAAAGTTCTTTCGGATTGAAGGAAATCGATTTTTTAGGTTACAAGGTCACACCAGCAGGGATCAGTCCCTTACCCGAGAAGGTAAAGGCTATCACTGATTATCCGCGACCAGAAACAGTCGAGGAGCTGAGACGTTTCCTTGGAATGGTAAATTTCTACAGGTCACATTTACCCAAAGCAGCAGAATGTCATATGTATCTCAATAGTTTTCTGCACAACTCAAAGAAGAAGGATAAAACTAAAATAGAATGGGACGCCAAAGCGGAATCTGCGTACGAGAAATGTAAGGTAAGCCTACAAAGCGCCGTAACGTTATCTCATCCTGTCGCTGAAGCTCCGTTATCGTTGATGACCGACGCCTCCAATACCTGCGTAGGCGCCGTACTGCAACAGAGGGTTGACGATACCTGGCAACCACTTGGTTATTTTTCAAAAAAGTTATCAGACACACAAAAAAATTACAGCACATACGATAGGGAGTTACTCGCCATATACATGTCGATCATGCACTTTAAAGACATGATAGAGGGTCGAGATTTAACCATTCATACCGATCACAAACCTCTAACATACGCACTTTCAAAGATAAGTTCAACCAAAGAAACTCCTAGGCGAATTAGGCAATTGCTGTACATTAGCGAATACACTAGCAATATACAGCATGTCAGCGGCACCGATAATCCGGTAGCAGACGCGTTGTCACGTATCGAAACCATCGGTTGCCCAACCGTCATAGATTACGAAGAATTAGCAACGGCACAGGAAGGAGACGATCAGATTACACAATTAATACAAGGCGGAGCCACATCGAACAACGTACAGTTAAAGCAAGTACATGTTCCCAACGTCAGCAAAGGCGTGTACTGCGACATTGCCAACGGGAACATAAGGCCGTATGTACCACCGACGTTTAGAAAAATCGTTTTCGAATCAGTACACAATATCAGTCATCCAGGCGTAAGAACGACTCGTAGGATGATAACTAAAAGATTCTTTTGGCCAGGTATGAACAAAGATATAGGTAATTGGGCAAAAACATGCATAAAATGCCAGAGAAGCAAGGTAAGTCGTCATGTGATAACAGGAGTAGGTAAATTTGAATCCAGCCAACGATTCGAGCATTTACATGTGGATATAGTAGGACCACTGCCTACAACACGACACGGTAACAGGTATTGTGTTACAATTATAGACCGTTGTACACACTGGCCGGAAGCGATACCAGTTGAAAATATAACTGCAGAGACGATAGCGAAAGCCGTATACGAAAACTGGATATGCAGGTTTGGTTGCCCAAGTAGACTGACCAGCGATCAAGGTAGGCAGTTCGAAAGTCAACTTTTTGCTAATCTGTTAAAGTTACTAGGAGTCCAGAGGATCCGAACCACACCATACCATCCCCAAAGTAACGGAAAGATAGAGAGATGGCATCGTTCTCTAAAGGTAGCTTTATCTAGTAGATTATCGGACAACAGCTCATGGGACGACGAGTTACCCACTGTTTTGTTCGGGTTGCGAGCAGCCAGTCGGTGTGACACAGGCCTTAGCGCAGCCGAGTTAGTTCTAGGTCAAACATTGCGCTTACCCGGCGAATTTTACAGTGAGGTAAGTCCAAAGTACAACGGTGATGATTATACTTACGTAGAGAGATTGCGAGAAACTATAAACAATCTCCGTCCCAAGTCACGAAGCGCAAGCGATTCGCGGAAACTGTTCATACACAAAGATCTAAGCAGTTGCACTCACGTATTCATTAGAAACGATGCGGTTAAGAAACCTTTAATACCAACGTATGATGGCCCTTACAGCGTCATAAGTAGGGATAACAAGGTTTTCAGGATACAACTCCCCAAAAGGCAAGCAAATATTTCAATAGAGAGGTTAAAACCAGCCTATATGTTAGAGCAGTCGGAACAAATTAAACTGCCAGAAGCTAAACAAACCTGTGAAAAACAAGACATTAGCAGCAGGGATAGTTTAGATAGTAAGTTTGTTACTTATACCACACGTAGCGGCAGAGCAGTTAAGCCACCCGTGCGTTTTTCTAAAACCTAGTTTTAAGAAAATTCAAACGTTGGACATCATTCTAACTCACTTTGTGTTTTTAATAGCATATGCCTATTTTCGCGAATATGGGCAAGGAACAGTCTAAAAACGCTGAAGTAATTATCGCTCAGAATGGAGCAGGTAACCAGGCCCAAGCCGAGTTAGAGAGGAAATTAGAATATTACAGTTTAATAACCATAGTCATGGTAGTTTTGATAAGTGCAGTTTGTTTATTTATTTCCTGCCGGTTTTGGGGCAGGAAAATGCAAGGAAAAATGATCGAGCAAGTAGTGTCAACTATGGAGGAAGGGCGTGGAACCCAGCTAGCTAAAACAGCAGCTCAGTCAGACGCTCAACCTATTACGGTGCATTATTGAGTACCTAAATCCAGTGAGTTACAAGCTTATGTTTTTCGTGATAGTGTCCAACGTGTGAATTGACATTAAGATATACGATTATAAGTAAGTTAATGTAGTTAACTGCAGTGATATCAACAAAACATGAATGTTTGTCTCATATTATGTTGTAAAGCCCCAGAAGAGAGGCAAGTGTAAGGAATTAAGTAAAACAATGTTTGGTTATTAGACATTTATTTTTAGATTCAGTTTCGCAACACTTTGTTATTGTATGTCGAATAGCTAGGTAAATAAAGCGATCAAGTGACGAGCGAGCAATGTGCTGACGCCTTGTTTGTTCCTTACTTGAGCGCTCTGGCGACGATAAAGTCAATGTTTAAATTGTAAGTAATGATGTATCAAAATTGATGAAACTTTGATGTTTAGATAGGATATTTTTCATTTTTTTTTATTTTTTTCTTTAAAAGGGGGGAATATTGTGGGGGCTGACGCGACAAAATGCATAGTCGACAACTGTATTCATTGTGTGCGGGAGCGCAGTCCCTAACGAACAGCGGTAGCAATAACATGTGGATAGATTGAGAGGCTACAACTTAAATGTGTCAGTTTGAGTGAGAACATTAAACTACTGTGAGACTCTGATACCCGTGACTTTCAATTACTTTCTCTACCCAAGGCACACCACCACACCAGGGACTCAACACGTGCAAAGGCACGCCTGTACTGGAATGTGGGTTTGGGTTTTGGTGGCTTAAGGACATAGGACAGGTAAATAAGGTCGTGATGAGAAAATCCAGGGGCATCATGTTGACCATGCGAGGAAACTAGGGAAGGATTAGAGATGAGGATCAGGTCGAGCCAGGTATCTTCACTGACTTTATTATGATGAGTGGGTTGGAGAGGCAGTACATGAAGACTGGCTGACTCGACAATATGCAGGAATTTACGGGATCGAGGGGAGTTGTGGGAAAGGAGGTTGGTGTTAAAATCGCCCATGATGATGTGATGTGCATACTCCGAACCCAAAGATTCAAGTACCGATTCGAATTCGGTGAAATAATCAAGGGTAGGGGGACAGTAAACAACACCTAAAACGGCTTTAGCTCCCTTGACACAAACCTCTAGAAAAAGGAACTCAGCAGAATTATTACAAGCAGAAGTGGTGAGAATTTTATAAGGGAGATCTCCGCGAAGGTAAATTGCTACACCACCCCCTCTCTTACCAATCCGATCATTCCGAAGAAGAACGAAACCAGGAAGAGAGTAGGTGGTAGATGGAAGTTCAGGTTTGAGCCAGGTCTCAGAAATCAGGACGGCGTGAACGTTGTTGTTGGAAAACGTATCGCACAGTTCGCTATGGTGGCTTGGAATGCTTTGAGCGTTAATGTGGCAAACGTTAAACAGCCGGTCAGAATTTGGGCTGAACCTCTGACGCAATAGATCGCCAAGGGTGTCCGTAAGAGAGCTGAAGCTAACATCGCAAGAAGATGCGGTTGATTCGTTGGCAGAGTAAAAAGATTCGCTGTCTGATAACATTATATACAAGTAAACAAATAAATAAAATATATACCAATACTACACACAAGTCACATAAACAAAAACACTACACGAAAGACAGGCGCTTGCATTTCTGCGCCACCCGCCAGCTAACATCAAAAATTGTTCCAAGTAATACAAACTTCGACTTATAAATTTAATTGTAACCATGTACACGAAATGAGTGCTATACAGTTAAAAGAAAAAATAAATAAATATGATGTTCGAAAATTACAATCTAAGCAAAATTATAAATTATTATTGGTACTCGGAACACACCTTGTCAAACTATCATGAAACTTATCCGATTAACGCCAGATAACACTTCGACTTGACGGTACACAAACAATAATATTTATTCCGTTTGACATTTAGCAGCCTTAAAAAAAAAAAGGTTGAGGGTACTCGTAAACACAAGAGATAAAGTTATTAGCAGCGTTTTACCTGAAATAAAACGCATATTAAAATACTTACCTCACTGGAAGCTTTATATTGAGAGAGCATATCCGTTTCCGTCGATTTCTTACCAGTTTTAGGTACTTAAAATGCCTACTCAGTGGCGCCACCTGGTGTCCGATTGCCATTTTAGTTTCATAAAATATGGCGAGATGTTTTTCGTTCATTGGCTCAATATAACCAGGCAGAAGTAAACTTAAAGCTTCCAGTGAGGTAAGTATTTTAATATGCGTTTTATTTCAGGTAAAACGCTGCTATTAAATTACTTGACCGTCACTGGAAGCTTTATATTGAGACCTGTTTGTTATCGCCTGGTGTCGCCACTGATAACGCCAATGTGATAGGAAATTTATAGTTTAAAACAACAAAATAAGTCATCAGAAAGTATATTTATTTCAGAGAAACGGTAGGTAGGTACATACATACATATTTATTTATAAATATTGCTTGAATATTCTGGTAATGTAAACACAAAGAATACTACAACAACAACAACAGTATTTAACTAATGAAACTAAATCTCTACAATTAAGATACATAATCAGTTTTAGCTAATTAATAGGATTAAACAATTGTGTAACATTTATATCTGAATCAACAATTCTTAAGACTTCTCTTCTGTAGAAATTCTGAAATGTATTAACCGATTGCCAATTTCCTCGGGATAGTATTTCGTCAATGGGATGATTTTCGAGCCAACTCTTAGATGACTGAAGATCGTGTACTTCCTGGAGTTGCTGTGATGCCAGCTTCATTGAACAGGGTTTTCACCCAGCCTGCGATGACTGTGCGGGAAGCGGGCTTTGCCACACCTCTAACTGTAATAAACAGATTAAATGATTTTGCAGCATTACGTCTTTCGTTTAATAATTGTATGGTTCTTTCTATCCAGAATATAGGATTTAGGTTACGATTGTCGGGATTCACAAGAATTTTCCACCCTGACTGTCTGTGATTACTACTATCTGTTTTTGAACCATATTCAGGCCAAAATATAAGACTATCATCTGATCTAATATAATGGTCAGGATCAACTCTAAGCAGCGTTAAGTCATGTATGCGTCTACCTGAGCAAAGTAGTAATATAATTGCAGTATGGCGCGATATTTGAAAGAGATTGTTTAGGTCTACAGTGTAATAAGTTAGAAAGGTAATCAATTTACTAACATACCAAACTGGTGGTTTAGAGGACTTTGGATTTTCTAAAGCAATTGATTTTAAAATATGTTTTACAAGAACATGTGAACTTAATTGACTTGAACTTTCAACATTACACAAAGTGGAAACTACAGATTTGTGTAAAAGAATTGTATTATATGATAATTTATGAATTAAATGTAAATCAGGTAAAAATTGGGCTAGTTGAGTACCTGTAGGATTATTCGTGTCGATCTTTTTGGATTGACACCAAGAAATCCATCGTTTCCAAGCCACCTCATAAGTTTTCAAGGTAGACTTTCGCCAGGAATTTTTGAGCAATAACTGTTGTTCAGCGGTCCATGTTTCTATCGCCTTGGACCACCACCACATTTCCAGACTTCGAGGATGATTTCCTCCACTTGTGGTGGTGGAAGTCCCGTCGATGTGTCGACCAGGTGCATCTGTAAGTTTTTTAGAGTTAGAGGTGGTACCAGCGCTCGGGCTTTGAGGTCTGCACGCCAAAATACCTTCTCCCATCGAGGTACTACTATTAAAAATATTCCTGTTGATTGATTGAGGTGTGTCAGGACTTTTGGGATTAAGAACGGAGGTGGAAACACCCATGCGAGTGGATAGTTCCATGGGACACTGAATGCATCGTGAAATAGTGCTTGACGATCTCTCAGGTCTCGAGATACATAATTGTACACCACATGTGCTGTCGCTGAGGCAAACAAGTCTATTATTGGGATTCCACATTTTGTAAACACTATTTCCGTGCAGGCTGGCATTAGGTGCAATTCCGGAGTTTTGCGAAAGCGAGACAAGTGATCGGCATGATTGTTGTACTTGCCCGGAAGGTGGTGTATGTTGAAGTGTATTTGAAATTGGTCCAGTAAATTCAGTATTTGATAGGTTAATTCTATGAGAGGTAATGATTTCGTACCTCCTTCGTTCCTTAGATAGCTGACGACAGTCCTGTTGTCGCATTGTATCAGGATCGAGCTGTTGCTCAGAGGACGAGCGTTGTCTTGAAGGGCACGAAATATGGCCAACATTTCTTTTTGGTTGCAGTGTAGTGCTTGTTCCTCTTGCGACCAAGTGCCTGATACAGCCAGGTTGTCGAGTTGTGCTCCCCAACCCTGATCCGATGCATCTGTTGTCAGGAAGTTTACTGGCGGAGGGTAATGCAGAGGTGTTGATAACTGACAATTCAGACTCCACCATTCCAGTTCCTTTCGAACATTTTGCGGTAGTGGGTAGAATTTCGACGAGAGGTCTGGCAGAGAGTTCATGAACATTAATAATTGCCGGTGATTGAGTCGACCTCGAGGAACAACATAGCTGGCAAAGTTAAGGAGTCCTATTATTCTCTGCAGTTCTTTTCGAGTTATTATTCCTCGCCGTAGAACGCGACTCACTTTTTTGATTAATGATAAAGTCTTTTCTTTTGGCAGCGATTTTAAATCGTCCCACGGACTCCATAATATTCCTAAATATATTATAGTCTTTTGAGGACAAAGAACAGATTTCTCGAAATTTACTTGCCAACCAAGATTTTG
The DNA here is from genome assembly GCA_964057195.1 of Orthosia cruda. NCBI lineage: Eukaryota > Metazoa > Arthropoda > Insecta > Lepidoptera > Noctuidae > Orthosia > Orthosia cruda. The sequence goes on along the minus strand of OZ059833.1, from coordinate 17,224,666 downwards.
TAAAGTTTTTACTGTGAGCTCGACATGATCTCGAAGAACGTGGGCATTTTGATGTATTATTAAATAGTCGTCGAGATAAACGACGATTCGGATGTTCCAGCGTTCGCGTAATATTTGAGCAATCCAATTCGTTAGTATGGAAAAGGTTTTGGGTGCCGTGCTCAAACCGAACGGAAGGCAGGTCATTTCTAATAATTCTTGGTTGTATACAAGGCGAAGGAAGTGCCTGTGGGACTTTGAAGTTTTCAAGTGGAAATATGCCTGCGATAGATCCACTTTGCACATCCAGTCTTGTGGTTGCAGAAAGTCCGGAATGCGATACATGTTTATTAAGCGAAATGGTTGGGTCTTTAGAAATTCGTTTAACGCTTTTAGGTTGAATGTGGGACGGGCTGATCTGTCGGGTTTTGGTACCAAGAATAGAGGGGAAATGAAACTCGGTGAGAGCTGAACCACTTTTAGAATACCCTGAGCTTTCATTTTCTTTATAATTGCAGACATTACATTTGAAGCAGGTGTTTGAAACGGACTATTGATTATATCTGGATATACCAGAGGAGGTTTGTGGATAAATGGTATGCGATACCCTTGAATTAATTTTAGAACAAATTCTGGCGCCCCCATGTCCTTCCATTGAGAGAGGTAGTGCGCTAACTGACCTGCTTGAAAACGGTTCGAGTCATTGTTTATATCGTTTTTGGTTCGTTCGAGACCCTTTTGGTACATTTGAATGTCCTCGACCTCTGTTACCTCCACGATCGGGCCGCGAGCCTCGGTTGTGAAATGAACCTCTTCTGTTGGTATATTGGTCGGATTGAAAAGATGATCTTGAATGACCTTGGGCTTTGTTTGTGTAATTGGAACGAAAATATCCACCCCGCGAGGGTGAGTTGTCACAGGTATGCATGTGCATAGATAGTCCTCGCTCAGGACATAAATATCGAGTCTCACGCGATGAAACTGCTGCTCTGTGTACGCCCTGCCCCCGCGAGGGGCGGCGATTGAATTGATTAATTCTAGTTGGAATATCAGTTTTTGGAGGCCAAAAAGCTTTATGGACACCGCCTGCCTTTTCTAATGCAGCCGTGAACGATTCAGGATTAAATAAATAGGTTGAAGATGGGGGAATTTTGTTCAAAGATGCTTTAACTAATGGATCTCGAATTTGGCTAGTTATTGTTTCTCGGCGCATCTCTATACTTTCAGCTCGATGGCCACAAACTAACTGTAACAGGTCTGAAGAGATTTTGTGCAATTCACCTTTTTGAAATAACTCGTCTACCTTCCCGTTTAAATTATCAAAATTAACTGCTGTATTTTAGCCCAGAAAAGGAGATGACGAATAGCCTCTTGTAACGATTCTTTTTGTTTTAGGATACAAAAAGTAATTGCTGCATATGATTTATCAGCAAGTGCCAATTGGCGTAAGGTATCATACATTTTTACCTCTTCGTTTGTTTCCAAGTCTACGAAACCTGGGGTGTGACTATACAGCTTTTGAGTATCAGAATATCTTACTTCGGACCAAGATGTGCTACCTAAACGCTGGACATCTATAAGCATTTTCAAAAAACTATCTGGGGTTTTCGGAACTGAAGGTTCCTTAAGCTTTGTCTCGATATCAAAGGTGAAGTCTAAGTTGGTTAAATTTTCGCCTTCAACATCAGGGTACTGTTCGTCAATATTATGCTGGGTATATAGTTCCCCACTGACCCCAGAACAAATTGATACCCCGTCATGGCTAGGAGTGTGCATATTATTTGCTAAACATAACTGGCGTAGCTCACCGACTTCTTTTATTAATTTATCCAATATCGGGTTGGACCGTTTATTTTTCTTTCGCCGTGCGCGGCGCGACCGCTTGCCACGTTTTGGACAAGACGAGCTTGAAGAGCTACTGCTAGTCGTGCTGCTACTAGAGCAGCTAAGCTTCCTTTTCCGGGTCATTCCACTAGGGCCAGCCACAGTTTGTGGCTCGACAGCCGAAACATATACGTGGTCATCCATTATCACAATAAAGTCACGTTAGAATATACGTATCATACGTGGATACGTATCAAAATAAATATTTTAGGCACTCACAATATGTGAGACACTAAACAGAAACTTACAAGAAATAACTGGTAAATAAAGAAAACCAGTTCAAAATTTATGATCACTCACTTTTATAAAATACGGTACTTACAGTTTTTCTTCAAAAATGGCTTACCATACCATAAACCAGCACTATATTTTTAAAACGAAAATAAATTACCAGTTAAATAAATTCAATAATTTATTAACTGATAAATGATTTATAAAGCTTAGTAGTGATCCGAACGGAAAACCCGTTAAAAGAATGATCACGTACTTTTTTATGAAATATTGGTATTGAAAAATAATATATATAATAATACACTTGCTTATTCTTGATTATAAACATAAGAAAATATAGTGCGATTTTTTGTCATCGGTCGTGCACCGATGCGTACAAGTTGCTTCGACGGAGAACGAAACGCCAATGAACGAAAAACATCTCGCCATATTTTATGAAACTAAAATGGCAATCGGACACCAGGTGGCGCCACTGAGTAGGCATTTTAAGTACCTAAAACTGGTAAGAAATCGACGGAAACGGATATGCTCTCTCAATATAAAGCTTCCAGTGACGGTCAAGTAATTTAATATGTTGTTATCAAAGATTACTATTGGTTGTTATTGTGTAAAAGTTATTAAACGGAAATATGTATATTACTAAACTATGCAGCAAAGTGTTATGAAGAAAAGTGATAGGATAAGAGCATGATAAAAACATAAAAGGGACAAGATTGCTATGGTAAGTAAAACCTTACTGTCCATTGTGTACACATTAATTATGAAAATAATTAGTTAAAGATACCATTAACGCGCATTGTTTCGCAGGTTACCGCCTCCCTGGACCTTAGGATACTTCGCCAGCAGTGGACTCAGTTCGTCGAATGAAGCTATCCTGTGTTTATTCCCGTCGGGCGCCTTAACCACAATAACACCGTCCTGAGTCCAACAAGATCGCATCCCGAAGTGGAGTCGCGCCCTCCCAAAGATGTTCTGCCGGGTCCTGGTCAAGAATTCCTTGATAGAGATAGAGGAACCCTTTAGGCCTGTCTTAGATTTCCAAACCGCAGATTTATCATCATAGTTTGCAAACTTCACCAAAATTGGCCTATGATGATCTTTATTGGCTACACCAAGCCTATGACAGGACTTTATGGATGATGCAGCCAATGGTTTAGGGGCCAGCTTCTTATTGATGATGTCCAGGACGACTGCACCGCTATCCTCACCGTCAACCTCTGCTATGCCCTGGAAGATCAGCGCCTTCCGTCGATGTCTGGTCTCCATCCCGTCAACCTGTCTAGCACACTCGCTTATCTGTTTTCGGAGCAGGCTAAGCATGCTGAAGATTAGCTCCCTGAAGGTGCGAAACTCCTCAGCAATCCTCGCTACAGTATCTTTGGCAGGCCCTGCACATTGGATTTGCGCTTCCAACTCTCCCATCTGCCGGATAAAACTGTCCTCGAGGCTTTTTTGTGCTGATACAATCTCGTCGAGTTGAGACATTGTGATCTTCCAGTGCCCAGTGAAATTGGTGTTAGTGAAGGTGCAGATGATGTGCTGGCAGGTGGTGCAAATTTTTCTAGAAGTCACGTAAATGTGCTGCAAACGTGAGTACCCGTACAGTGGACGTTATACTGTAATTACTTGTATAAAACAGGCACTTTAATTAAGTATTTATATTTTTCAATATAAAATAAATTTGGAAATACGTCTATCGTTATTTACAACTACCCGCGGAATTTTTCGTACTACGGCGTACCTAAAAAGATAAGTTCTGACCCAGGGTCTGAGTTTAATAACGAGTTGATGAAGGAATTTTTAAGCTTACATAAAGTCGAACTTCATATTGGCACACCCAATAACCCAAACTCAATGGGCTTGATAGAACGATTTCACTCCACTATAATTGAAATATACATATTAGCGAAGTACGAAAAACGATGTACCGATGCGGTATCAGTAATGACGTATTCGGTTATGGCTTATAATCATTCCATCCACTCTGTTACCGAACTCACTCCATTCGAAGTTGTTTTCGGACATACTGATACAAATAACCCGTTTAGCATAGAGTTAGAAAAACAATATTTTCAGAAAATGGTTAAGGATCATGCAAAACGAATCAGATTCATGTATACACATTTGACAGATAAAATGGTAGCAATAAAAGAAAAGCAGAAGGAAAGGAAGGGTGGTGAAACTGAACTTGAGTTTAATAAAGGCGAAGTTATTTTTGCGAAAGACGTGAACAAGCGTAAAAGTAAAGACAAACCAAGATACGTAAAAGCAAAGGTTGTCAGGCTGAAAGAAATATTTTACCAATTCAAATAGGAGATAGAATTACTCAAACCCCCATTAAAAACGTAAAACGCCCTCCGCAGGTGGTGCGGCATCCTGTTGGTAGTGATGCCCTCGCTTGCCCTTCACCTGCAAAACCTTGAAGGAAACCCAGGTATATTCCCAGTAAAGGAAGGTCTGGCACACATTCAAACTGATCACTGGACTATAGTCAAGCTCATAAGCTTAGAACAGATTTATAATGATTTAAGTTACATATCCAGCAACTACCAGAAAATTTGTAAACTTTTCGATTGGAATGCATCATATTCTCAAGAATTCACAAGTATGAAAATACATACAGAGTTTATACGCGATATAACAATAGAAAAATATCGACAACTAGTTCCGCAGAAACGTTCTAAAAGAGGACTTATAAATCCATTGGGTTCTATTATAAAATTAATAACTGGTAACTTAGACCACGATGATGCCGTTAGATACTGTAGCGTTACGTTTAGCTCAGAGGGAGCTAAACGTAAGCTACGTTAATAAAAATAAAAAGTAATTAAAAATTAAAATTAAGGAAAAGGATATAGATAATAAACTGTGGTCCGGCTTCGCACGACGTGGGCAGCTAACCAGGCAGGAAGACGTGGTAGGGTGTGATCGGACGGGCAGGATGACGTCGTAGGCCCTGGGTAGGCAGATGAGCAGGCAATCGGGCTGGTACGTAAATGAGTAGGCGGCAGGCAAGCAACCACCGACGTTTGAAGCCGGACCCTAGATTTTATACCATATATCCTTTTTCTAAGTTTATTTTTAATAACTTATTTATTTTTATTAACGTGGCTTACGTTTAGCTCCCTCTGAGCTAAACGTTACGCTACAATACGAAGAACTTATTCCCAAATTAAATCATAATCAAATAATTACTTCAAAAAAACTAACGATCGTCTCCAAAATGTTTGATAGTTTCATCAATGTAACTGAAACAATAAATCAGAACACTGCATACTTTCATAATCGCCTAACAAAAATTGAAATTCTTCTAAAAGATTTATCGGCTAAGCAAAACAATTGGATTTTCTTAACTTACCTAACTGGATTATTTTCTGTATTCACAAGTAGTTTTCGTACTAACTTTGCAAGGCTAAGTGAAATTGAAACAGCATTAGCGTTAAGTAAATTATCCATACTACATCAATCAATTGTGAATTCTACAGAATTATTATATCATTTAGAATTGATTTCTTACTCTGGTAACTTAGTGTATCCTCCATTGGAAACAAATTTATTGAAAATAGAGGAGACCCTTTGTGTAAAGTCATTCATTAAAGATAATCAGATTACATTTATAATGGAAATTCCACTTACGGATAACTCATCATATAACTATTTTAAGATATATTCCTTACCAATCTTTCATGAATCCGAAAATAAAACCTTGGCTATTATTCCCAAATATCCTTACCTTTTGGCGAAAGGAATGAAATACTTACCGCTAATAAAATCATGTCGACCACTCTCTGCTGGCGATCAGTTTTTATGCAATGCAGATAATCAAGCCTTATACTATGAACTTACCTGTGTAGAACAGTTGATGAAATTCGAAGATGACCATACTCCTTGTAAACAACGTGAAATCCAAATTGAGAATGTCAGGGTCCAGCAAGTAAACGAAGTCAGCTGGCTCCTTTATAGTAGATTGAGAACAACACTGACTAAGCAATGCGGTGAAGAGATCAGTAACCAACTTGTATTCGGCACTTACCTGGTGACCATTGACGAGCCTTGTGACCTGCAAATTTATGGAATTCACCTTCACCATCGTATTTCTGTGGAGTTGGAAGTTGTGGAGAAGATTCCCATAGTCACACTACCCCAGTTGCACGTGAATGTCTCTCTTTCCAAATCAAGTGTAGTGAATATGAAAGGAATCAGTTTAGATGAAGTGAAATATATGGCCTTTTCGTTAAAGCATAGTGAAGTGATCGAAAGTGTTTTGAATGAAAAGAAAGACTATAACTTCAGTGAAAATTTAGGATACGTCACTTTAGGTTTAGTTATTTTTGTTTTTTTTGCATTCTTGGTTTATATAATCTGGCTTAAATCGCCGAAATGTTTATTGTTTTGGCAAAATTGTCAGAAGGACTCTCAAATCGAACCTTCCGATAATTTCGCTCTTAGGGTCGGAGGAGTTATGGATACACCTCGCCCGTCTGCTTTAGATTAAGCTAAGTACATTATATGGCTCCATTCTAGCAACTAGATATCTTTTGCAAGCTCAGCGGTCTATGTCCATCGGATGAGTCATGTACGTGTTATAATTAGAATAAAAGTCGCCTCCAAATCGGCAGTACGTCTTTTATTTTCATCCTCAGTCAAAATCCTGAGAAGTAATTGAGTTTAGTACTTAGTAAAAAGTTTCTCACGCTCCGAAACCAAAAGTATCTTGTTTGGATAAATAAATACCGCGATTAATAAACATAAATCAAGATGTTTTTTTTTTAACAAAAGCAAATTGTTGGGCGGTTTATGGCCAAAAATGGGCATTTCCCTTTTTGGTTTCAACATTTTGGAGCTTCCTTAAGTCCGTATAAGGCCTTCTTTAATTTTAAAATTTTCCTTCTTGATCAACTCCTTTAGGACATCTTATATAGACATTTTTTTTCAGGTCACTATTTAAGAATGCGGTAGGTACGTCTAACTGTTTTATCATTAATCTTTCTTGTGAAGCATGACTGAGCATTGTTCTGATAGTTGGTATTCTTGATACTGGTGCATAATATCCTTCTTGTCCTTCTTGTTGATAACCCTTGGCTACTAGCCTTGCCTTCTTGGTTCCATCTTGTTTCTGCTTAAATATCCACTTGATTTCGATTGCTTTGCTTTCTTTTGGCAAATTTGATACTTCCCAAGTTCTTAATTTTTCGTGTGAGTCTAGCTCCTTCTTTATTGCTTGTTTCCAGTCTTTATCTTGTATTGCTTCTTCATAGTTTACCGGTTCTCCTGCACATACGCAATAGGCTATGTTTAGATCATATTCCTCTAAGTCTTTAGGTTTATGAATTTCTCTGCCTGATCTTGTAGTATATTTTGGCCTTTCTGTTCTAATCTCTTCATCATCACTTTCCGAATCTATTTCTTCAATTTTCTCATCATCTTCTTGATCATTCTGTTCCTTTTGCATTGTCTTACTTTCAAATTATGTTTCCACATGAATATTATCATTTTCTTCTTTTTCTGTCACTTCATTGTATTTTATTTGGGTTTCGTCAAACTTAACATCTCTGGATGATATTATTTCATTAGTTTCAGGGTCCCATAGACGATATCCATTTGTACTATATCCTACAAATCTCATTTGCTTTGCTCTTTGCTGAAGTCTATCCTGCTTTGGTAAAATATGTCTTCTTTAGATCCAAATACGCTTATTTTTTGTTAAATCCTTGTGTTCAAACTGCTGGTGTTTGAAAATTAATTGCTAAAGATGGGCATCTGTTAATCTGGTAGACAGCACACCGTATTGCTTCACCCCATAATGTTTTTGGTTATCTAGTTTCCAGTAGTAATGTTCTAGCTCTATTGTAAATATTTCTGTTCATTATTTCTGCTCCTCCGTTGGATTATGGACTGTAAGCAATAGCAAATTGTTGTACGATACCATTATCACTACAATATTTGTGAAACTTTTCATTTTTAAATTCGCCTCCATTATCACATCTTATTTTCTTCACTTGATTGCCTGTCTGTATATTATATTAATGTAATCTATTAAACAATCAGCTGCTTCGCTTTTTCTTTATAGCAAATATACTACTGTAAAGTGTGAAAATTCATCTATTATTGAATGGTAGTATACATCACCGTCTTTAGTTGGTTTGGTCACAGGTCCTGATAAATCTGTATGTAACAGTTCTCCTATATATCTTGATCTTGGTCTTATTGAGAATGGCTGTCTTGTTGATTTTCCTTCCAGGCATGGTCCACATGGTTTCTCAGAGCTAGGTAAGTTCAATATTTTTAAATGTTTCCTATTAGCATGCCCTATTCTTTTATGCCACAGATCTTTATCAATAACCGCACAACACTTTTCTAAATTTAGTTTCAGATTTATTGCATAAAGGCTACCAAACATTTTCATATATTATTATTTTATTCCTATTTCCTATAGATACATAATCTTTATAAAATCTAACTTAATTTTCATTTTCCAATAGCTTTTTCACAGATAATAAATTGTGTGATAATCCTTTGACAATTAATGCTTCTATTGTAATTGTTACATTATTATACTTATCATATAACATAACCCTCTTATTAGATATCAAGCATTGCCCGTTGGCTACATAAATTTTAATTTTCTCATCTAGATATTGAATATTCATCATATATTTCTCATAACTATTCATTATTAAATTTTGGGAGGCCCCAGAGTCAATTATGAACTGAATATCTTCATTATATATGTCCATCGATAATACATTTTCACTAGCTACAAAAGTTAAGTCATTTACCTCACACATAGCACTTGTTCCTTGCTCCCGGTTCAATCCAGTGTCTCTTGAGGTGCCTCTTGATTGCCCTCTTGAGTAACCTCTGGAGTTTCCTCGTCTTCGGTTGTGATTCTGACCTCGACCTTGTCCACATCTACACTGGTTGGCTTTGTGCCCCGGTTTTCAACAATTGTAACATGTCAGGAATGCTGTTTGTGGTTGTTGTTTTTCTTCACAATTTTGTTCTTTAACCTCTGTGGTGCGTATAACCTCTAGAAGATTACTAGTAAAATCACACGCGATTGAACCTAAATTATTAGAGTAATCTAGGCTATAATTGCTGATTCAGCAGTGCTAAATTGAAGGAGAAAAGTACGCAGATGAGACGAAAGGCAATGGATAAAGTTCAATTTACTAATTATGCCACATACCTTTGAAACAGCGATTCCCATGCAGATGCAGATGCCACGTTCGAGAAGTTCAGCTCACAGACTAGGTACACTATGCTGGCCAGCGGTACACAACACAGTAGGTCTAGGTAATACAGATAACACTTTCCATGTAGGTTCAATTAAGAGTTTTGGGCGAGAGGGTGACTTAGTGCGCGCACCTCCGCCCTGGTTGATAAGAGACTGGCCACCATCGTCGGCGGCCATCGTTGGCTGCGACGTAACGACCGTAGCGGCACGGCGGCGCGGAATATCACCAAAACAACGATAGGTGACACTTATTTAATAAACTGGAACTAGTATACCAATACCTCTCGATGCCCTATGGTGATGTAATAAAATATGAACTATAAATTAGGAAGCGTAACCATTTGCCCCGGCTTGAAAGTTCCCACTTTCGAAACACAAAGGATAAGTAAAATAAGTAACTCTAAAGTTGCGACTCTCTTTTATAAATAAGAATATTCAATTAACTATCCTACGCGGTAATTAAATCTAATACTGCACATTGGTGCACGGTAAAATTAATTATTAATGTAACGAAGCTTATTGCGTTGGCAAAGGGCACAACTTTACTACCGGGCGACTCTGAAGGATCCCGCTTTTAGTTTTTACCGATGCGACTCTACAAACTCCGTTTTTATCTGGAAATATTTCTGTGATTACTCCTAACGGCCAATGCAGCGGCATCACATTGTCCTGCATGGAGACGACAACCATACCGACCCGTATTGGATTGGCAGGGGTGTTCCATTTCTGTTTGGATTGTAGGGTGTGCAGGTACTCTTGGCGCCATCGCTTCCAAAAAGACTGGACCATTTGGTCAGTTAATTCATAACGCGAAATAAGATGTAACCGCGTTTCATTGACTTCGCGGGCTGGAAGAAATAATAGAGGTTTCGTATGCAAGAAGTGATCTGCCGAAAGATTCTCATGAATCATAGCGATACGATAGGCTACGAAGGTGTGCCATCGATGCGGTGCGGAATGAATCCAACTCAAGGTTACAGTTGAATCCGAGAAAGCTACGACTGCCTCAATGGCGTGCCGAGCTGCGAAAAGCTTACTCGCTTTATCACAGTTGATAAGAGGAGTGCGGCGCATAACTCGAGACGAACTAGCGAAACTACTTTCAGTGGCGCGACTTTAGATTTCGCACACACCAGCGAAACGACGATACTACCGTCGGGTCTGACAACGTGGGTACGCCAACCGAACCACCGTAAGCTTTCTCACTAGCGTCGGCAAACCCGACGAGGGAGAGCCTACAGCGTTCTACGACGCCGACATGTCGCAAAAATCTCAGTTCAGAGATAATTGGCAATTCAGCTTGAAAATGTTCCCACAGACGAACAATGCGAGGTGGTGAGACGTCATCCCATCCAAGTTTGCCAAGCCAAAGCTCTTTGATAAGAAGCTTGGCGTATAAAATTATCGGTGCCACGAGGCCTAAAACGTCGAAAAGACGTGCAATGGAAGAAAGAATATTCCGTTTCGTGCAAGGGCGAACATTAGGGTTAACCTGGAATACGAAACAATCCTCAACAGGGAACCAACGAAGTCCCAGTATTTTCTGTGTCGGATCTTTACTTAGGTCCACGCTCTGTGAAAGTCGTAATGACTCTGGAATATTCCGAAGAACATCGACACTATTGCTAGACCACTTCGTTAGCTGAAAATCACCGAGAGAGAATATTTTTATTAGTTCACGAGCCGAGTCTATAGCCAGCGCAGTGCTATGTATAGAACTAACTATGTCATCCATGTAAATATCTCGCTGCAAAATGTCCCTGGCGAGAGGTAACTGCTTTCCTTCATCCTGACATAACTGTTGGATAGTGCGAATCGCTATAAAAGGACTACACTTTAATCCAAAGGGAAGCACTGAAAACTGATAAATTTGAAGTTCTTCTTCCTCATTAAACCGATATAAGATACGTTGAAGCGAACGATCTTGTGGGCGTATACCTATACGTAGGTACATAGATTTAACATCTGCGGAAATAGCGACGCTAAACAGCCTAAAATGTAACAAGATGTTGAAAAGGTCAGCCTGAAGGACTGGACCTGCGTACAGGATATCATTGAGCGAGGTACCGTTATATGTACTTGCACTAGCATCTAGGACCACGCGTAGCTTAGTGGTCACTTTATCCTCTCGAATAACAGCATGGTGAGGAATATAGTAGTCCATTTCTCGCTCCTTACAATTTCGTTTGGGCAACCCACATTCAGGTAAATTATTTTGCACCAAAGAAATATAATTGTTCTGTAGATAATCCCGTATTACGTCATTATAAAGAAGCATGACATTAGGAAGCGATTTAAGTTTACGTTCGAGGCTATGGAATGTCTTGCGAGCTATATCAAACGAATTTCCTAACGCTGACGCGTCTGTTTTCAGTGGTAAAGCTGCAACATACTTGCCATTTGGAGCGCGGGTAATTGTGCTACAATAAAACTCTTCACAGTGTTTATCATCCACACTCCCAACGGACGAAGCAGTAACATCTTCAATCTCCCAAAACTTACGAAGATCGAAGTTATCGAAAGAACTCGCAAAGAAAGACAGAGTCTCAGTTGAATGTTCGATAATAGGTGCTTCTCCTAGAAGTATGTAGCCGAGCATAGTCTCCAATGCATCGGGGCAACCGGGTGCGCTGGACACGGGACCGGGTCGCAATTACTTAGCGAACAACGTGACTCCAAGTAACATGTCAATATTACCTGGCACACCCCAGCTGTCATCAGCGAGAAGTTTAGGATCAATATGCTTCAATTCGGCAGTATCTATAGCACCCAGAGGAAGCTGCCCGGTTATCTGATCCAAGACTAGAGCGTCAATTCTATACCTAGGCTGCGAGCAAAACCGTGAGCTGAACGTTAGATTCACTGAGCCGCGAACGGGCTGCGATGTGCCACCAATACCACGAACGGTAGTTATTGAGTCCGTATGTATAGTTAGACCGAGCATACGGCAGCAACGCGATGTCATATAATTCTTTTGCGACCCAGGGTCCAAAAGACATCTAACCACCTCGCCCTTACCCTTGCTACCCGCCACTAACACCTTGGCAGTAGCCAGAACTTCGGTACTACGTGTGGCCTGGATTTGAGCAGAAGAATGCGTACACAACGCCACACGATCAGAAGTAGCTGGGTCGGCCGCAGAAACGGAGGCTGGGTCGCTAGCGGGCGCCAGCGCAGGGGCTTGCGTCGATTGCTCAAAATGCAATAAGGAATGATGCTTACCGTTGCATTTCCTACATGTTGACTTAGATAGGCACTTAGAGACGGTATGTTGGCTACTTAGGCAGTTAACGCATCTGTGATTGTCTATTACAAACTTAAATCTATTATCCGCGCTCAACTTTTGAAACGCTTTGCACGTATACAAGTTTTTATGCGGGGATTGACAGAGTGAACATTTAGATTCAGTAGCCACAAACACCTGCGATATATTAGATGAGGTGCTGGGTCTACCTGCGGGGGCGGGCTTAGTTGCCGCAGAAGAGATACGATGTAAGATTTTTACTTGTTCACGAACAAACTTTACGAAATAATCATAATCCAACTCTTGTTGATTACGAAGCGACATTTCAAAATGTTTTGCTGTGTCTGAGTCTATTAACTTAAGACCCCAATGAATAAATATAAAATCATCCAAGTTATGTATTTTTAATTGTTTGAGTCCAGCAACCGTAGAAGTTAATTTATCGAAACCTTGTTCAATATTAGCGGGCGTCGTTCCGAACGACTTCAATGAGAACAGTTGATTTAGATAATTAGTGGCGAGCGCGCGAGTATCCAGGTACTTTGCGATAAGCGCATCCCAGACAACACGGTAATTATCGCCAGAAGGTACAATACCTACTGCCACACTCCTAGCCTTTCCCTTTAGACAACTCAACAGATAATGAATGCGATCAGAATCTGATAAATCTGCGTTCGTATGTATAATACGTTTGAAAGTCTCATAAAAGAACGGAAAGCTCTGAATATCACCGTCAAAGGCAGGCAGCTCAATTTTAGGTACCTTTATATGATGAGCACTAGGGCTCGCTATCGGGCTAGGTCCCTTGGAAACAGTTGATTCAGTTAATGAAGCTAAAGTATTTTTTATCTCGCCGACCAACTCATCAAATGAATGTAATGCACTATAGCTTACTTCGCACTTTGGATCCAATGTCAATTTTAACATATTTATCTCGTCCATTATCTCATTGAATTCGCTACGTTGGCCGTCAATTTGTTTAGCCTGAGCAATAAAAGAATTACGTAATCTTTCTGTTGTTAAAGATTCTGTTGAATCCAAAATCCTTTGAACCCGCGCGAAATACGAGTCGCGTTTACTTTCCAACAATCTAAGTTTAACCTTGTCCGTCATAGTGAACAGAAGTTAAAATATGGAAACAAAAAAAAAACAACAAATTTTTATCTTTTACGGAACCCGCGTAAGTGAAATTAGTGATCCAATCAAACTGATAACTCAACGAAAGATTTTACAACTTACGTAAACAATAGTACGGAACGATCCGTTCGCGAACCCTAACAATAATAAATTGTAAGGTGAAAAAAAATATAAAGCGTACAAAGTTTGAATAACGTACAAAGTTTGAACCGCGTACAAGTAACAAAGTCTAATACAAATAAAATAGTAAGCACGCGAAATACCTTATGAACGTACCCATCTACCTATATTTATGATTAGCTTAGAGATACCTACAACCCGATAATTAACATTTATGTCGGATGCGAAGCGATATATTTTTTTTCCTTGTAGTATTCTATTTATATGAGATTAACTTACTCAATACATAGAATATGTACAGATTCTTAACCAACAATAAGTTAAGTGTGAAACTTAGAAACAAGTATAGTACTTATTTCCGTAAGCGATGCGATTGTGTTCGTAACGAAATACCTTCGTAAAACACAATAAAATTCCTAACAAGTAAATACGCAGATGACCGTTCGAAGTAAATTATCTAGTAAGTACTACGCTTACAAGTTAGGTGCGGGGGTGATATGTATAAATATACGGCTGTTTCCTATGAGGAGAACTAAACGCGTAAAGTTTATACAAATCTGTTATTTTACCTGAAGGTTCCTATCAAAAGATCAAGTTACCTTACAAAATAAAATAACACGCGACGCAATGATAATCTGGTTAATTGCAATAATTAATCAAATGCGGTTGAGTCTAAAATTATAAAGAATACCTACTCGTGCAATACGAGTATAGTAGGCATTTACTTAATGAACCAACAGTAGTAGTGTTTCGTAAAATAATCAATGTCATTCATTCTGCAAATCTCGATTAGGAAAAATATACAAAAGTTTCCAATGCGTAAATAAAAATTAACCGTACGATAACAAGAACTGGAATATTCCACAGTCACGTAGGCCAACTTGAACGAATGTTTTAACAGACTACCCACAATTTTCAAACACGAACAAAAAAATATGTAATTACGCCGAAAATTAACTGATTTATTAAATAAACTTATTTAGCGATATGAATCAACGTTGATATTCAATTAAATGTATTTTTCGGAGTTTCAATTAGTGAAATTAAAGATTTACGTTAACAATTAATTTGCCGGTAGAAAGTACTACACGCAAGGCAGCCAGCCTTATTCCCAACGCAATAGAGGCGAGATTTGTGTGATGATCTGCAATTAATATGGAGATTTCCCAAACTTTTTGCTTAAATTTAGACTTTTAGGACTTAAAATTAGGCTGTAAATAGGCCCAAATTTAATTTATCCAGTTCGAAGGACCAAAATGATGCGTATAACCTCTAGAAGATTACTAGTAAAATCACACGCGATTGAACCTAAATTATTAGAGTAATCTAGGCTATAACTGCTGATTCAGCAGTGCTAAATTGAAGGAGAAAAGTACGCAGATGAGACGAAAGGCAATGGATAAAGTTCAATTTACTAATTATGCCACATACCTTTGAAACAGCGATTCCCATGCAGATGCAGATGCCACGTTCGAGAAGTTCAGCTCACAGACTAGGTACACTATGCTGGCCAGCGGTACACAACACAGTAGGTCTAGGTAATACAGATAACACTTTCCATGTAGGTTCAATTAAGAGTTTTGGGCGAGAGGGTGACTTAGTGCGCGCACCTCCGCCCTGGTTGATAAGAGACTGGCCACCATCGCCGGCGGCCATCGTTGGCTGCGACGTAACGACCGTAGCGGCACGGCGGCGCGGAATATCACCAAAACAACGATAGGTGACACTTATTTAATAAACTGGAACTAGTATACCAATGCCTCTCGATGCCCTATGGTGATGTAATAAAATATGAACTATAAATTAGGAAGCGTAACCACTCTGCATCCAATAATCTTGCTTTGACAAATTCTATGTCAATTGTCTTCTCCATAGTCATTGTTTCAATACTCGTAATTACATTATCATATTGTGTGGGCATAGAAGATAGAAGGTAGCATACCTTATCCATTTCGTCTACAGTACATCCAGCGGCTGTTAACTCACATATTAAACTATCAAATTTAAGGAAATAATCTTGCAATTTTCACTTTTGCCGCATTTTAGGGTTATAAGTTTGCGTTTGAGATGTAGTTTATTAAAAATACTTTTTTTCTCGAATGTATACTCCAGCTGATGCATCATGTCTTTGGCTGTTTTGCATTTCTTCACAATTTCTAAGTATTTATCTGACAAGCATTGAACTATTACATTTTTGGCTTTGGCATCCACATTGATACATTTTTCCGTTTCAGGTTTCACAACCCCGCTTTCAATAATGCTCCGTACTTGTTTTTCCTCCAACAGTAATTTTACTCGGAATTTCCAATTATTGAAATTCTGTTCTTGGCTTAGACGCGGTAATACATCTCTTGCACTTGACTCCGCCATTTTTCTGTCTTGAAACATGGTCGCAAAGTCGCAATTTTATGTTATCCATATTTATTTGCTTTTATTCCGCTGTCTTTACATTTTACTGCCGCTGACAAGTTATTTTTTTTTTTCACTATTTTAAACTATTGTGATCCTCTATTGCTGCCCACCATTGCGCAGTGGAAGCGTTTGTTAAGGACCATTAAATAAAAGACGATAGTTCGTTCGCCATTTGTTTGAGAGTATGAGGTGCAGCAGATTAATCATAAACCACAGTTGCGCAGAATATCATTTTATTGATGTTTTACTCAATTACATGAAAAATATAGACGAGGCACGGTTAGAGATGACGACAGAAGAGAGAAGAGTTACCAGTACTTAAAACTATCTACATCACTTTCTAATAATAAAAAATGTTGCCAGATATGTAGTGAACCTATTTACATTATTTCAACACTTCCCCTTACACTACATAAACATATTGCTCATAAACACAAATATTATCAGATTCAACACAAACAATGTTTAGAATTTTCTACATCAGAATTCTCACATTCAACTGACTCATAAAATTCCTATGTTTAGTACCTGACAAAGGTTTAGTTAAAACGTCCGCAACCACCACATCCGTAGTAAGATAAGTCACATTGATATAAGTTTTACTCATAAAATCTTTAATGAAATGGTATCGCACTTCTATGTGTTTTGTTCGTTTATGACAACACTTAGTTGTTAATATTTTTATCTACTTCGGTTTCGTTATATTCGAATTACAAAATTGACAGCGGTTTCATTATGATACCCATAACAACATCGGGTTGCATTATGTAAATCGTCATAAATTCTAAAACACAAGCAAAGACATTCTGAACATACAGCCAGGTACCTAGAATATTACATCGAAATCGAGACAATGTAAATGATGTTTTTAAAAATGGAACAAGATTAGAACAAAAGTATCGTATACTATTTGGCTGTTGCGGCTACAAGATGTTTGCCTTGTCTATACCAATATTATAAAGAGGAAAGATTTTTTTTTGTTTGTTTGTACCGAATAGGCTCCAAAACTACTGGACCGATTTCAAAAATTATTTCACCGTTGGGAAGCTACTGTATCCCCGGGTGAAATAGGCTACTTTTTATCCCTGTATTCCTACGGGAACGGGAACTACGCGGGTGAAACAGCGAGGCGTTCTCTAGTACCTAATAAAGAATAAATAAAAAAAATAAAGTGGACGCTCGAAAAATTTTCTGAGTGAAATTTTATTTCAAATTTTATTAAAAATGTCTTCAACATCAAGTGAAAAGCGTGAAAATACTCCACTAGATATAACAAATAGAGCAGTTGCGGTTACAAATAATTTACTACCAGAAAAATCAAGACTGTAAGAGAAATGAAATACTTAAACACACTTCCTGAAATACTTATTTGCCTATATCTGTGTTTTATTCCTTCCTTCGTAGATAAAATCTTGTATGTAACTGTACGTTATTGGTCTTTTAATAACTGGTGCCTGCTTATTTCGTTACCCGCTACGCTTGTACCGAAAAATGGCACTTGTATTAAAATACCGTCCATAACGTAACAGTTGCATAAATAGCTATAATAGCACTCTGGTTATCATTTCTTAATTCACATTTAAAATATTTAGCAGTTAACTCAAACAAAAAATTTATTATAAACAATATGTCTTTACAAGTATTACTCATGGATAAATATTCAGCCTCTGTACTTGACATTGCAACACAACGCTGTTTTCTACTTTCCCAGTTAATTGTATTAGCTCCTAATTTAATTACAAAACCAGAAAATGACTTTCTGTCAATTGGGTCATTCGCCCAATCTGCATCTGCAAAAGCTGCTAGATCAAATGTCTTATTATTTCTCATAAATAATAAACCATGATCAATTGTACCCTTAAGATAACGAAGGACCCTCTTAGCAGCTAGCCAATGACTTTTATTGAAGTTATTGTTAAATTGACTCAATAAACTACAACAATAAGAAATATCAGGTCTTGTGCATACATTTAAATACAATAAACTACCAACAAGTTCTCGATATTTCAAATCACATTCAGAGGTATCATTATCACAATTTTCAAACTTCTCATTAATTTGCATTGCTGTGGAAACACTATTAGCATTCAACATTCCAAATGTAGATAACAATTTCTTAATGTACTCAGATTGTCCCAACAATATTGTACCTTTAATTCTATCTCTGTGTACACTCATGCCCAAACAATTCTTTATTGGCCTGTTTATAGCCATGTTTAGTCAACAAATTATGAACAGTCTCATTCCAGACTCTACTGGCCTGCTTAAGGCCATAAATACTTTTCTGCAACAAACATACATGTCATGTCAAACATTATGTCTAAAACCGTGTGGCTGTTCCATATAGATTTCCTCACTTAGATTACCATTTAAAAATGCAGTCGTGACATCT
Organism: Orthosia cruda; assembly: GCA_964057195.1. Lineage (NCBI taxonomy): Eukaryota > Metazoa > Arthropoda > Insecta > Lepidoptera > Noctuidae > Orthosia > Orthosia cruda. The sequence continues at coordinate 17,206,030 of OZ059833.1, read as the reverse complement.
ATGTGGTCTATGTCCATATCCAACTCATTAGCAAGATGAAATAAAATACGCATAGTCGAATGTCTGACAACCGGGGAAAAAGTTTGGTTATAATCAACACCAGGCCTTTGAGTAAATCCTCGTGCAACTAAACGTGCCTTGTATTTATCAAAATTACCTGATCAATCAAAATTACTGTTTCACCTTAAATACCCACTTGGTTTTTATAACATTTTTATATAAGGGCCTATCAACTAACTTCCATACACCATTTTCTATCAGTGAGTTATACTCACATTTCATGGCCTCTACCCATTCATCTTTCTGTGGACTAGCTATTGCATCCTCATAAGACTGAGGTGTCATTTAGGACATAAGATTGACATAATAAGGAAAAATCCATCTCAAAATCTCCAAAGCTTTTTGGTGGAATACCTCTGGTGCTTCTCACCGATCGCTGTGGAGCAGTTAGCTCCTCTGGAGACTCGCCGTCATCAATGTCACTGCATGATTGGTACTCAAAGTCAGGACTTTGAGGTGAGAGACATTGGTTCCCCTGCCCCAAGGTTTCTTCAGAACTTACCACTTGTTCATTTTCTGATGCAGATTTCTCACTGGGTGCCTCAAAACCAGTAGAGGGCTCAACAGTGGCTGCATCACTTGAAGTAACAGAAAGATTATCAGTTACATTTATAAAATTACCATTTGTCATATTATTATTAAAACTATTATAATTTAAAATATCATTGCTCATATTAGATACAACATTATTGTCATTACAAAGTTTTAATATACCATTATTATTTATTTTAGAAATGTTATTTTCATTATTAGAATTTACAATATTATTATCATGCATTTTAGAAATATTATTACTGTTAATTTCAACAAAAGGCACATTTCTAGATTTTATTATATTCTTAGGAAATAGTGGATCAACTGGCCTATACCCTTTTGAATCCTGACAATATCCAACAAAAATATATTGTTTTGATTTAGAATCCAATTTCTGGCTATGACAATCAGGTATTAAAGAAAAACCTTGCAGCCAAACACCCTCTAGTGACTCAAGTCAACTTTGGACCCTGTCCACACTTGTTCAGGAATTGTGCCGGACAACGCAGCAGTAGGGAATCTATTCTTAAGGTATTGCTGTCATTACAGCCAATAGCGCTTGTCTAGGCCAGCTTCAGTTAACATACATCTAGCTTTCTCAATTAAGGTTCTATTAACCCTCAGTTTCCCACCTTAAAATTATCGCAGAATTAATGTGACAAATTGTCAAGCACGCGTTAGCTGCTGTGATTGGATGAATGAATTTTCGACAGCCAATCACAGCAGCTAACGCGTGCTTGACAATTTGTCACATTAATTCTGCGATAATTTTTAGGTGGAAAACTGAGGGTAAGCTGCTCAGAAACACCATTCTGTTGCGGACTGTAAGGTATAGTGGTTTGATGTATAATACCATGTTGAGATAAATAATTTTTGAAATATTTATTGACATACTCTTGTCAGATCTCAAACATTTTATCATAAAACCAGTTTGTTTCTCTACAATTTTTTTAAAACTAATAAAACATTTCATTACCTCATTTTTCTGTGTCAACAAATAGCCAACAGTCTTTCTTGAAAAATCATCGGTGAATGTCACCAAATAACGCGCTCCTCCCCAGCTGCTTTGCGACATTGGCCCACAAACATCAGAGTGTATTAACTCCAACAGCTGCTCTGCATGCTTAGCTTGGCCTTTGGGGAAAGACTTAATAGTTTGCTTCATCTTAATGCATGGGATACAGTCTTGCAAATGACCAGAGTCACAATGGAAATCAACTCCTACAGCAAGACCATCACGCAGTGCACACATACCTTGTAAGCTTAAGTGACCGAGTCGCTTGTGCCATAATTCCATTTGGGCACTGTGAACCTGAGAACATTGCTCCTTGTTCATCTGCAGGACATTGGAAGAGACCTGGGAACCTGGGACCTACCATAAGATATTAGGCAAACACTCTAACCTATAAATTCCATTTATGAAATTCGCACTTATTATCAAATTGCCTGCTGTGTCATAAATATAACATTTTGAATTATTAAACACGACTTTGCGATTATTTCTAGTTAAACAACTCACAGATAATAAGTTGGCGGACAGACCAGGAACATACATAACATTTTCAATAGTTTTAATATCGTTTTTAAAATTAAGTTTAACATTTCCTACACCCAAACATTTAAGTTTGTCATTATTTGCTACAGTCACTAAAGTTGTAAAGTTAGTGTCCAAATTTAAATACAGTTCCTTATCCTTACACATATGTGATGTACACCCACTATCCACAATCCAACAATGTGAGTTTAGACACGCAGCAAAAGCAGAGGCTGACACAAGGGCGGATCCAGGATTTTTTTCTGGGAGGGGCACAAGGGGTGGATGGGCAAAAAAATCAACAATAACTGTCAGAAATAAACTTGAAGTATCATATTTTATGTTTATTTTTCTTTTTTTTTAATAATAATAGGCTCGCGCTTGGCCACTATCTCACCTGATGGTAAGCGATGATGTGGTCGACGGTGAAGCACGCTTACCTAGAAGTAACCTATTCACTTTGACTTAAATACCCCTAGATTGTAGCTATCGGGAAACAGATTCCGACAGGGAATTCCACTCCTTAGCTATACCCATAATAAAAAGTATTCTCAAAACAATTAGTCCGTATGGGTGGGATGTCCACCATGTACCGATGGAGCATCGCCGTACGTCTGGTAGTCCGATGATGAAACGAGCTAGGCGGAATTAGATCATGCAATTTCAATCACACCCTCCCCGAAATGTAACTGGCGACGATGTTCTAGGCTCTGCAGCTTTGACTTAGCCAGTGCCTCATCGCCGATGAGCCTCTGGGCACGCTTTTCGATCGACTCTAGTGCATCAAGCTGGTACTTGACAGATCCGTCCCAGAGATGAGAAAAGTACTCCATGCATGATCGATCTTGCGCTTGATGCAAGCTGAGCAGCTGTTCTGGCGTGAAGTACCTTCTCACCTTTGCAAGGATCCCAAGCTTTTTGGCAGCTAGCTGAGCCTTTGCCTCAATGTATGGGCCAAAATTGAGAGTCGATGTCATCGTAACAACAAAAAGCTCAAGATGGTCAGTTATTGGCACAGTCACATCTCGGAAAGTTGGAGCCGGGTGAAATTGCACTTTTAGAGGAAAAAAGACACGCCTGGGTTTAAGCAACATTAAACCTGACCAGATAGGCATCGCCCAATCGGAGACTGCCTGTAAGGACAGGTTCAAGCGCACCACCATGGCCTCCTGGATCTGAAGCCCGGTAGGACGAGCATTTGACATGTATATCTCTCAGCAAAAGTGCTGTCGTCTGCATACCCAAAGTAGTAGGTTTTAGCAGATCGTTAATGTGAAGCAAGAATAAAGTTGCAGAGTACCGACCCCTGAGGGACCCCGGCATTAATATTTGTTCCGACGAGCAGCCTTCGATAACCACTCGAATGGACTGATCTCTCAGGAAGTCTGCAATCAAATCACACAGGCCACCGAGCAGACCGAATGAAGGAAGCTTACCAATAAGGCTTTCGTGCCAGATCCTATCAAAATCCTTCGAGATGTCGAGGAAGATGGCAAGCGCTTCCCCGTGCCTCTCGATGGCTTCGCTCCAGATGTGAATGAAATACGCTAGAAGATCCCCAGTAGACCGATTTCGGCGCAAGCCGTATTGGCGGTCACTAAGAATATCGTTTGCTTCTAGGCATGCCAGGAGTTTAATATTGAAATTCTACAAGTTCAAGTATGTATAGGAAGGTTTATGAAAGACAAGGGTTTCACTCATGTTCTTTCTGTTCATCATCATCATAATATCAGCTGAAAGACGTCCACTGTTGGACATAGGCCTCCCCCAAGCGTCGCCACATTGATCGGTCCCGTGCGTCCCGCATCCAGCGGATCCCCGCAACCTTTACCAGGCCATTGGTCCATCTGGTGGGAAGCCTTCCAACGCAACGTCTTTCGCGGTCGCCACTCCAAAACTTTTCTGCCCCATCGGCCATGTGTTCTGCGAGCAATGTGCCCTGCCCACTGCCACTTAAGTTTGACAATACTTCGGGCTATGTCGGTTACCCTGGTTCTCTCGCGGATCTCTACATTTTTGATTCAATCAAGCATGGACACTCCGAGCCTGGCCCTCTCCATTGCCCTTTGGGTGACTGTAAGCTTTCAAATGAGGCCCATTGTGAGCGACCACGTCTCAGAGCCATAGGTTCGACTTGAGACACTGTGGTAAATTGGATGAGAAGATAAAGCGCAGCTTCTCGAATGCTGCCCGGCCGAGTAGGATTCGACGGTAGACCTCTTTCTCGATGTTGGACCTGCCTAGCTGGACCGTTTGTCTCAGGTAGACATGGTTGTCCACAGCTTCGGCTGTGGAGCCACCGACCTTGATAGGTGTGGGTGCGACATGGGCGTTCAACATCACCTTGGTTTGTCCATGTTAATTTTTGGACACATTCTTTCGGAAGCTCTATTAAGGTCATCGAGCGTTGTACTGGGGTCCTCCATACTCCAGCTTTATCATCGGCTAACCGAAGGTGAGTGATGTGCTCGCCGTTGACGTTGAGGCCTAGCCCTCTCCAGTCCAGAATCTTGAAGACATCCTCCAGTGCAGCGGTGAATAGTTTATTTCTGTTATTATATTCATATATTTAAACAACTCTGATAATATGATTTGCTTCTAAGTGTGTACTGTGACGGAATCTCCACGGTACACAAAATACCGTCTGGGGGGGGCACGTGCCCCCGTGCCCCCCCCCCCTAAATCCGCCCTTGGGCTGACACAAACAGAGTACTTGTCTCCTGTTTTCTGTTGCGTTTTAGAGGCAGCTTTTTCACGTTTCAATTTGAAGCACTTCGCCTTGACATGGCCTGTTTTCTTGCAGTAACTGCACCCTATGGTTCGTTTTGTACTTACAAAAGCCATATCAGTTTTGGTTTCACTGTTATTGCCATTGTTAACGCGGCGAAAATGTTCCTGTAAAAGCCTTGCCCGAACCATCTCACTTGTAAGTGCTTCTAACGATGACAAAGATTCCAGACCGGGTACAAGGACGTCATATTCCTGTGGTAGTCCACTTAATAGAATTTCAGCGACTTCCTTGTCTTCAATCACGCGCCCAATGTCCGCCAGTTGTTGCACTAAGGTCATTATTTCTACTATGTACTCGTTCATCGAGTTGTAATCCGTGTAGTTAGCACGATGAAGTTGACGTAGCAAAAGAACACGCCGGTACAGACCTTTATCTTCGAAGACAGATCTTAACGCATCCCACACATCCTTTGATGTTTTAGCCAATCTAACATGTTGAATGCAACATGATTTTATAGCAAGACATATACGGGCCAAAGCACGTTGATCTTTAGTGGAATCGGTATCGGTGCCCTCCACGCATTTCCATAAGCCTTCCAAAACAAGTGACATTTTCATTTGGAACTTCCAAGTGTAGTAATTGCCAACTCCGTCCAATTTTTCAAAAGTATTAGCGGATTGAATAGCCTGAGGCACATGGCCATTCTCCGCCGCCATTTTTCTAGCGTCGTTCGTACTCGTAGAACAAAGAGAAAAAAATCACCTGGGTCGATCTTGATTTTTCAACGCTGGGACCATAACCTGTTCGAGAGTATGAGGTGCAGCAGATTAATCATAAACCACGGTTGGGCAGAATATCCTTTTATTGATGTTTTACTCAATTACATGAAAAATATAGACGAGGCACGGTTAGAGGTGATGACAGAAGAGAGAAGAGTTACTCGTACCAGTACTTAAAACAATCTAATTCACTTTTTAATAATAAAAAAATGTTGCCAGATATGGAGTGTACCTACTTACATTATTTCAACACCATTTATTAGCAGAGCACACCTTTGTATCGTCACAGATTACACGCATAGAGTAATAGAGTTGGAGCGCAAAACCACAAATAACAATTAGGGTGGTACACACACAATATTCTACAAAACTGATTAATTTTGCCCGCCATTGCGAACATTTTTCACAACTCGTTTTCATTGTTGAAAATGATTTTAGAACCATAGAACCTACATTTTACAATTTTTTGTTACTCTTTAGTCTAAAGGGACGCAGGTTTATGGAAATAATAATGACTCCAGATTGTAGAAAATAATAAGGACTTCTTTTTTTTTCTTGGTGGCGTCTCGCAATTCGGTCAAAGTGACCGGCTATTGCTTAACCGTGCTTCCCTGTGGAGACTAAGCTATATAGCCTCCAGCCAGGCACAAAAATACTAAAACTAAGCGACCACGCTGAGGGCTACCCCCTGTGGGGTCGAACCTCGGCTCAGGGCGTCGCTGGGGGGACAGCTAGGGCTGGATCTAATAAAAGTGATTCTACCATCCGTTCGGCAAAAGCCTACGTGGAGAAGAACGGACAAGTAACTCCAATTAACTAACTAGAATTTAACTATGACACAGCGTTTCGCGGGCTGGCTTGTATATCTTGTCGGGGACGTCGCGGCGGGCCTCGGCGGCGAGGTCGGAACGAAGGCGGTCTGTGTTTGCGAATTGTGCTGGTCTTGGGTTGCTCTCTTGGAACAGGGTCGTGGCGTCATCGGGGGTGGAGAGAGTGAGCCTTGGTCGGCGAACTTTAGATATTTGGGAGAGTTCATAGCGGGAGGCCGCTTGAATAAGGGGGTTACTATGATTGACAGCAGAGTCGAAAAAGCGTTGGGTAATGCGTTTCATAAACTGCTGGATTGTGGGGATTCTGAGATCGACATGGAGTTTCTGGTTCCGAGCGAACCAGGGAGCTCCCGTGATTTTACGGAGGAATCGGTTTTGTATAACCTGAAGCTTGAGAATGTGATGGGGCTTAGCGTGTGCGAAGATAGCGCATGCATAGGACATGATGGGACGGATGACCGCAGTGAAAATGCGCAGCTTGTACCTAAGTGATAAGCCGCTGCTTGCGTTCACCACCCCATGAACTCTGCCCATAGCGAAGGCGGCTCGCGAGCGCGCCGCCCTTATGTGCTTGGCGAAAGTGAGGTGATTATCAAGGGTGACACCTAGGTATTTGGCTTGCAATTCCCAAGGGATCGGCTTGCCGTGCATGGTGATGGGTCTGGGGGGGCGGGGGTTTTTATATCTGTTATTGTATTTTCGGTCAGGCCTCGAGAAGAGGACAGCCTGGCTTTTGTCTGGATTGACTTCTATTCTGCAGAGGCGGAACCACTTGGCGAGTGTGTTGGCGGCTCTCTGGAGTTTTAGGGCGATGGCATTGAGTCTTAGGCCAGTGAAATAGAGGGCCGTGTCGTCAGCGAATAGTGCCAACTGGCTCTCTTTGGTTTTTGGGATAACGCTGGTGTACAGCGTGAAAGCAATGGCGGATAATACGCAGCCTTGGGGGACTCCGGCTCATATGGGGTGAGGGGAGGGGAGTTCTTCCTCGACACGATAGCGGAATGTTCGGTCCGACATCCAGTCTCGTAAGATGAGCTTATATAGCTTATAAATTAAGCCATTGTGCCAGACTTTGTCGAACGCTTTCGCTATGTCAAAGAACAAGGCATCCGTCATCAGACCACGCTGGAAACCAGCACTAGTGTGTTCAACGATGCGGTGAACTTATTGGGGGCAAGACTGTTCGGAACGAAAGCCGAATTGCTCGTGGGGGATAAGGCTCTTTCGCTCGACAAAGTCTTTGAGCCGCTTATTATATTAGCAGGCTGATGGGACGATAACTGGTAGGCTCCGATTTGGGTTTACCCGGTTTAGGGATGCTTATCACAGTGGCCTGTTTCCAAGCCTGGGGGAAGATATTTTTGCTTAATGCAGCGTTGAATATGGCCGTCATTTGCAATATTATTTGGTGAGGAAGGAGTTTCAACACCTTATTGGTGATGCCATCTAAGCCCGGGGCTTTGTTAGAGTGAAGCCTTTTGATGACCTCCTCTACTTCGTCTGGGGTGACGGTAGGTAGCGGGTCATCAGGGTCTTCAACGGGAGGAAGGGAGGTTCTACGTTCGAGTTCAGCGTCCACCATGTCTAGGTGAGCTTGGTCTACTGGTTGGAAGCTGGGTGTGCATTGAAGTTCGAGGCTGTCAGTCAGGCATTCGGCTTTTTCAGAGTTTTGAGTTTACCAGGGTTTAGGGATGCCTATCACAGTGGCCTGTTTCCAAGTTTGGGGGAAGACCTTTTTCCTTAATGCAGCGTTGAATATGGCCGTCATTAGCAATATTATTAGGTGAGGGAGGAGTTTCAACACCTTATTGGTGATGCCATCTAAGCCCGGGGCTTTGTTAGAGGGAAGCCTTTTGATGACCGTCTCTACTTCGTCTGGGATGACGGGAGGTAGCGGGTCATCAGGGTCTTCAACGGGAGGAAGGCAGGTCCTACGTTTGACTTCAGCGTCCACCATGTCTAGGTGAGCTTGGTCTACTGGTTGGGAGCTGGGTGTGCATTGAAGTTCGAGGCTGTCAGCCAGGCATTCGGCTTTTTCAGAGTTTTCAAATGCTACACTCTTATCGGGGCGAATAATCGGGAGCATGGCTTGGTCTTCGGTGGAGCGTAATTTCCTTGGAAGTTGGTGGGTGGGCTATAGTTCGCTCAGCATCTTATTCCATGTCGCAGAACGGTGCTCAACAGTACGGTCCCTTACAGCAAGCTGCAAGTTACGCATGTGAGCTCTGTTTGCGACACAGGGAAAGTTCCTGTAATGACGGATAGCTGCGATCTTCTTGTTTATCAGCTTCCGTTTCCCTTGCTGGATGTCCAGCACTGGAACCTCCCTTGAACATTCGTTCAGGACTCGCTTGCAGCTCACTTACAATCGTACGTGAGCTGCAAGCGAGTTGATCGCCGCTGTCGTGTCTGCGACTGAGTTTAGGACATTGGGGATTGAGTCTAACTGGGGGACTTGGTGGATTTCAGTTTTGCACTTACTTTCCTCCAGTCGGTGATCTTTTTAGTAGGGGGCGGCTGTCCTAGATCTAGAAGGCCTGAGCGACTACCTAGGTGCAAGATCACAGGGCGGTGATCAGAATCTAGTTCCTCTATCGTTTCTATAGAGCGTAACTGAAGGTTAACGTTCTTAAGCAACGCTACATCGAGGACATCCGGTCTATGGATAACAGTATCCGGGAAGTGAGTGAAGCTCTTCGGGGATAGGACATCATAATGGAGGGTTGAGCCTAGGTTCAGCACTAACATTCCTCTAGGGTTTGTAACGGTACTTTTCCAGGCTGGATGTTTAGCATCGAGATCACCTGCTAGGATAACAGAGTCACTCAAACTGAAGAGGGCAGTAAGGTTTTTTTTTGAGACCGTTTGGGTTATCTACCGATGACGCCGAGTAATAGGCGGAGATTATGGTGATAGACTGATGACCTGTCATTCCTAGCCGACAGGCTGAGTACTCTAGGTACGAAGTGGGATCGGGTGGGGTGACTACGCTACAGTGGAGCTCATTTTTATAGTAAATGAGAGTGCCACCACCGTGGGAGCGCGTCTTATCATTGCAAACTATACGATAGTTGGCAACTTTAAGGTCGCGGGGGTGGGGCTTTAAAAGGGTCTCCTGAATGAGGAAGATATCCAGCTAACGATCTGGGTAGTAATGCCATTGAAGAAACCTAACCTAAGGGATCTGGGCTTCAGGCAATTGTTTCTCAATTGCGTACCCATTTTCCATTGACAAACACAAGGCTGTCAAGCTTCTTGGTAATTTTATTTATTTATTTATAGTTAACTAAAACGATACAAAGACCAATTACAATAACTAGCTAATGGTTACCTGCGGGTGTCTGCCCAAAATATCATTCAAAACAACGGCCTTGGCCAAGATTCTTGGCCCACAATGAACATACCCCTATTTGTCTACTGAGTTTTCCTATAGTGGCCTCCTTCACCAACCTTACGTTATGGAAAGCGGCACACTATACCAGGCAACCCCTTACGAGGTGTCTGGGACCATCTTCGGTAGGTCACGCCTCCGAGAGCACTCGCCCCTGGTACTCAAGAGAAAATGTGAGTTGCACCGTGATTACTCACTACCATTTGTCCAGAATGGTACCGGAGCAATAAAGCCGCTCACCACACGCACCCCAGCACGCCAGCACTAGTGCAAGCACCAGCACCAGCGCAGTTGGTGCTAGCGGATTCAATCCCCGTTAAGGACGCCAGAGAAGCTGGCTCCCATTTCTCCAGAATGGTCCCGGAGCTTTAAGCACGCTCACCTCTCGAATACAAATCATCGCATCTACCCAATGCCTACAGCTGGGTTGCCGGAAAACTAATCCAACGGGTAGTCCTCTTCTTTCTATCCAGGAAAGTGCCGGAGATGCAGCTCGCTCACAGGAGCTCACTTGCTTGAGGGTTACTCACGAACCCCGCGTCTGACCACCAGGTGGCCCTTTGCCTTGGGCCGGTAACTTCAGACACTTGTTGCGCGCGAGGAATGACGCTCGGCCCACAATGAACAGACGAAACACAAATTTTAATTTATCCCCGTTGACCAACCGCTTCAATACCACCCATATGGTAGAAGGGTGGAATCACATGGGAGACCCAATCTCTCCACTTAACAAAAGGATACAAGACAGCCTTGACAAACCGAATCCAAAAGAGCACGAACTAACAAAGATTTACTCTTCGGGCCACAGATCATTACAGGGACAGCTGGCAGAAGGACTGTCTCTGGCTGGGCGGCTGTAGTGGAGGAGAGGGAGGCGACTACCTAATGTTGATAACCCCTCTGGGGTTGGTAGTCGTCCTGAAAAGAGGACGCTTCCTCCAATTGAGGAAGGGGTGGAGAAGTGCCCCCGCCTTTGCGAGTTATACCCCATCGAGGATCCACCTGGGGTTGGTGGTCGTCCTGAAAAGCGGACGCTTCCTCCAATTGAGGAAGGGGTGGAGGGGTGCCCCCGCCTTTGCGAGGTATAACCCGTCGATGATCCACTTGGGGTTGGTGGGGATGCGCTCCCCCGCCTATGGGGGAGCGTCCGGCATCATCAGGGCCACCAACACCATTTTGGTCCGGACACAACACGCGGTGGTGCCTACCTTGACAGTGCGGGCAAGGATCCGACCTCTGGCAATCCCGCTGCAAATGCTGTCCCAGACAAGTGTAGCACCACTTGCGGCTGTTGGCTATTCCACGTCAGTTCCTTGTGTTCCGTTCTAGGAACTTCGGACAGGACGTGACCACATGGCCATCCGTGCTGCAATATGAGCAGCGCATACTGCGAACCTGAGTCACTACGTATTGATGAGGAGGGCGTCGTGGCCCACAAGGGGAGGGGCGTGCAGCAACACGACGCTGGTCCGGAGTTGAGCGCTCTGGGGCCCGCGAGGGACCTTCAACAACAGAGTTATCCAAAAGACGACACTCCTCATCCAAAGACTTCAACAAATCATCGAAAGGGGGGAGGTGTGTGGCATCATCCCCATCATATTTCCCATGTGCAAAACCCCTCAACTTAGCGGTTGCCTCAACAATGTCATCCGAGAAACTGTAAAACTGCGTGAAGTCTGCCTCAACCGCAGCGGCCAACTCAGTGTCCTCGGTGGACAATAGCGCCAAACACTCCGCAAAGCATTCATCCACCCTGGCTTGACGGGCTGGGAGTTCACTAAAACGGGCCAACAAAGCCTCTGATCTATCAGATCTACTTATTAAAGAGGCCAACAAGGTCACCCATCTCAATTCCGCTCTAATCTTACAAGCAAATGTATAGGCAGTCATACTTTCAAAATGTAAGCAACGGTGATTATATTAATTAATACACAAAATGTTCAACAACTTAAATTAATAATATATGTGTGTAACCAAAACAACAGTTTGACAATTTTTTTTCTCTTTATTTTTCTCTTACCAAATTAAATATCAAATCATAAAGTCTGTAAGAGAAACAACAAGTTAATTCAACAAATAGTACTGAACCCTGTTACATTTACTTAATTATTTTCGGGGAATTTTTAACTGCACCTCTATTTAGAAATTTAAGCAAACAAAATTTCTCCACTAATAACCTACTGCATATCAAATAAATGACTGTACTACAAATTATTTACGTAAAACAAAAATACTGATTTGCACACAAATTATTCAATATTACAACGGAATTTCCAAAATTATTTTCTATAACTACATAACAAAAAAATTGAATTAGTCCAAAAGCGAGCGAAGCGAGCTCGGGAGTTTAGGTCACCCCGACACGGATAGGTTAGGTTTGAAGGTGATGACGGGAGCTGAAGTGAGCGAGCAAAGCGAGCGAACTCAGCCTCCGTCATCTCCTTCATGTTAGGTTACTTTAGTCCCTGCAGACAGAAAAAGGAGCCCCGCGCAGCGGGGCTCCGTCGACTTTGTTGCTTCAATAGTAATCGTAAAAACTATAACCATGGATATCTCCATAACCATGGGGTTCCGTGGGGTGGGGATGGTACAGTGGGGTTACCACTCAGTGTGCTAGTGTTTAGTGCATATTAAGTAAGCACTTGATTATTTTTTTGTGTACTTAATTATGTAAAGATGTCTGGTTAAATTGAGTTTCATTTAAGATAAACGATGCTCCTAAAAGTAAATTAGGTTATTGTTTTTCTTTAAAAATTTGAATATGTTTGTTGAACTAAGGAATTGTTAGATATACTATTTTGATAATAGTTATTCGTTCAGTAAAATAGTTCTGCAAATACCATTAAACTGTATATTTAATTTGTTTTTTTTAGTATGCTTAATTTGTGTGCAAGTCAGTATTTTTGGTTTAACTTTGAAATATTTTGTTCGAAAAAAGGGAATATACAGATATCGATTTAATTACATGCCATTATTTTCCAGTACAAATTTATTATGGAACCCCAAATATCAATTTATAAATTATCAAAAACAAAGCGGGTACCTCAAGAAAATAAATTATCAACACACAAGAGGGTATTAAAAAAAAAAACAAAAATTATCAACACAAAGTGGGTAGGCTGATTTTACAATAGAATTCAATATTCAATTTACTTTAATAGGTAAAAACAATGACTTTAACTTGAATCAATTAGAATATTACTGTCAATATCAAATAAACTAACCAATTTTCTTATATAATTGGTAAAAATATACTTTTCAACAATAACTTCTGTAGCGGCACTGAGTACGTTTATAATGTCAACAAACTTACCAACCCAAGATAGAAGGTTCAAAGTCCAACAATAACTATGATTCAATTAAATACAATTAGGGAAGAGTATTTAGTCTGCATCAAACCTATATTGTATACAACAAATAAACAAATTTCAATACAAAACTGTAACCTTCTATCCCGGAGTGACAATATTAAGTTGTGAGTTGTACACTTTATTTTAACAAATTGGAATGTAACTATGGGGGCTGTTCGCCTCTAACAGGACACAGCTAACTATGAGTGACTCAAAATGTACCACTTTCCAACCCAGTATTCTCTACAATAAAAAGCAAACCGACAAACAATACAGCGTTCACTGTGAACGAGTGTCCTAGCATATACTATGATCGTGGAATGAACCCACGCTCTTGCTACCAAATGTTAAATACAGGTCTGCGGATCCCAAGCCAGAAGCTCATCACTGGGGCGTGCCACTCCTGGATCCAATCAGAACCGTATCCCACGAAACTGCCGTAACGCAGCAGTGGAAAGCTAGGGATTTGCTCCCTATTGGGAGAGATACTGGTAACTATCTCACAGGTGGCACAAAGGCTGGCCGGTGATACTATTCGTACTTACCTTAGATTCCTGCGGTAGACTCCTGGGCGTCGATCAATCTCGTGCCGTGAGGTTAGGGATAGGAGAATATATATAATAAAGGACAATAAGGGATAGACTGACGGCTGTCTGGACCGAAGAATCCCGCCGGCGTCCACCAGACAGCACGTTTCCCGCAAAAGCACTACGATGCGCGTGAAATATACACGAAACCCACTTTAAGTGCGCCCCACAACGCCGATTGCGAACGGCGGGCGCGATTAACAAATACAATGGGTGAAACACATCTCGATTAGATATGTTTCTACAAGACCCGACTTCCGCGCGTTCACATTACGAATTTTTTCTTTCGACTGTTAAGTGTCAGCTGCCAAAATCGTTGACAGCCCACTGACACGGTGTTGCAAATAAATACCAATGATCGGGACGGAACACCCTTTGGTATAGGAATCTTAGGAAGGTTTTTTGTACTTTTTCAAGCATCAACGTCTGCGTCGCGGTATATGGGTCAGACACAAGCACTGGACTCGAGTTTACTTCGAACCAGAGTGGTGAACAAAAGCCTAATAACACTGGGATTGCGGCAGTCACGAGCGTTTCTCAAAACAAATTCCAGGCGCCTGAAAGATTCCTTCGCAAGGTTAGCGACGTGATCTTCAAAGGTCAGACAGCGGTCGAAGGTCACTCCTAAGTCCTTCATGGTGGTGACACAAGTGATAACTGCACTACCCAATCTGTAGTCGTAGTGGATAGGTCGCAACCCCCGACCGAACGTTATGACGTAGCACTTGCCAGTATTAAAAAATAACCTGTTCGTAATGCTCAGCTCGAGGATGGCGTTAACATCCCTTTGTAAGAGTTCGCAATCCTTGGCTGTTCTGATTTGCGCAACCAGTTTTAGGTCGTCGGCATATAGTAAACATTTAGCAAACCTAATTTTAGATGGAAGATCATTGATCATAATCAGGAACAGAGGCGGTCCCAACACGGATCCCTGACTGATGCCCGAGCGAGTATAATAAGGCTTGAACTCAAAGCAACAATGTCGAACAAACTGCTTGCGATCCCTTAGGTAGTCGGCAAAGAAGTAATGAAAGCCGGGCGAGAAACCGATGGTAACCAGCTTTGTCAGGAGCACATCATTGTCAACTTTGTCGAAGGCTTTCTGGAAATCGAAATACCGTCAACCTGCCCACCGGTGTCCAAGCTACTGGATATAAAGTCGAAATGAGTAAGCAAATTTGAGTTTAGGGAGTGACCTGGCCGAAAACCATGCTGAGCCTCAGAGAGCGTCATATTTATGCGTTTGTAAATAGTAGCGTGGAGAATATGCTCAAAGACTTTTGCAACAGTTGGTAGGATGGCGATGGGTCTGTGTTCCTCTACGGATGTTTTGTCGCTGGTTTTAGGGATGGGTGGGACACGTGAAGTTTTCCACGGCTCAGGATACACACCGGACTGGAGAGTTAATTTAAAGACATGACTTAGAGGAGCCGCCAAGGTAACGCAACATCCTTTAAGTACAAATGCTGGAATGTTGTCAGGGCCAACCGAACCACACGGCTTGAGTTTAGCATTCCCGTTCACCACATCCGAAAGGGTTAAAGAGGGTAATATTGTCTCTCTCACTATTCACATCTACAATTTTCGGGTCAAATTTAGGTGTATCGGGCAGGAAAACGCTGGCAAAGTACTGTGCAAACGCCTCGGCCGCTTTGACACCCGAACTAGTCGCACCATCAAGTACCACGTTTGGCTCGAACCCACCCTTTGATCGCAGGGTTGATATGTGCTGCCAGAACTGCTTAGAATTTTTGCTTATGTTATTTTCTTCAGCGGCACAATATAATCTGTAGGCATTCTGGGTTCTCACTTTCAGATCCCATCGCAAGGCGCTGTGCTCAGCATATAAAAGATCACACCGCGAATGTTTCCATTAATGATGGAGACGGTTTTATGCTGAGTATCGCTCACGATATCTCGAGTAAACCAGACTGGATACCGCCTATTACCGGAGGTCTTTCTTATCTTTATTTGGTATCGAGGAATCAAATAAGCCATAAATAATTCCATAAAACTTACCCACAGCGCTGTTTGCGTCATTGCAATGAAGAACATCTTGCCATGGAGCAGAGCGAACAAGGTTGTTTAAAAGCTTGTAGTCCCCTTTACACAAATTCCAATCTTTACCACGATCAATATTGCTGGGGACTAATTTTTCCTTCACCTTATTCTGCGTTGTTATGGAAACCTCAATATCTAACGGAGTGTGATACAGATCGATTGGGACCAGCTCCGTACCTTTCACATACCTTGAGAAGATTTCGAGGCATGAGATGGGGTTTACGGGGTTTGCTGGATTTGTTAATTCAGCGTGAAGGGCTCGGGCCTCTGGGGTCATCCAGATCGCGTATGCGCTGAAGATGGTCTCAGCGTCACAGCGATAGGAGCCCTGGCCGGGTTGAACTACAGGGGGTGGGCGCGTGTCAACGACGGTGGTGGAAGCCACCGTGTTGGTTTGCGCCGGGGCCGCTGTGGCCGGGAGTTTGCGTAAAAACTAGCGCACGTACGGTACTTAGATTGGTAAAAATACAAACACGCATCCCCGGGGCCAAGGGCTACGTCCGTATTAAATGTAGGTATATGTACCTGCATTCAAGGCAATTTACAAAACTGGAAGCGCGCGCGCGATCCGATATTATTATCATGAATGATGCCGGCCGGCGGCGATCGCCCGCGAATGTGCGGCGAAAGTTACCGAATGACAACCGAGCGTTCAGGCGCTATCTCTCTCTTTTCGCTTTGCCTCTTTTTCAAGCATTGCGCTGGATGAAACAACAAGCTTTTCGACCGTGCTCGCGTTGGCGATAGACGGTTCGGCAAGGGCGCTCTTAAAACCAACTGGGATCAACAAATACCAAAGGACATGCAAGCATATTGGCTTAAATTAAAAGAAGACATCAACTGCATCGACAAATTTCGCATACTAAGATTCTTAGGTAACACAGAAAAAACCTGTCGATTACATGCATTTTGCGATGCATCAGACAAAGCTTACGCTTGCGTTATTTACCTCGTCACCAAAAACGATAAGGGCGAGTACACATCGACAATTGTTGCTGCAAAAAACGCAACTGATTGTGCTACTCGAGGCATAACGTCTTATCAATTGTTAAATCAATCTTTGTGGTGGGAAGGGCCTGAATGGCTAAAAGGTAGCGAGAGGAAAGATGCAGTTAAGAACGTATATCAGTCCCCAGCAATAAATATTTATAATAGAAACAAAAGCGGTTTGTGTGAACACAGCCTTAGTGGAAAATAATGTTTCATTCATTACTGAATTACTGCAAAATTACAGTTCGTTGACACAAATTGTGCGGGTTACTGGCTGGGTTTCACGTTTCATCAAGCGAATTCGCAACAAACATATTGCAACACATGGTTTTTTGGAGTCATCAGAAATAATCAACGCTTACAATTTAATAATTTAAGAAGTGCAATCACAGGAATTTCAGCAAGAATTACAACATATTAAGTGTAAACAACACGTGAGCTCGAAAAGCAAGATTTGCAGTCTAAACCCTTGGCTAGATGAAAATGGTTTATTAAGAGTTGGTGGACGTTTAAAACACGCCAATGTACTTAGACATTGGCGAAGCATCCCATCATCCTACCAAGCCACAGTAGACTTACTGATCTTGTTATTAGCCAGGCACACATAACAACTTTGCACGGTGGTCCCCGTCTAACACTTTCTTACATAAGGGATAGATACTGGATCATCAGCGGAATCAGGACGGTAAAACGGCAGTTAAGACTGTGCGTTAAGTATCGCCGATTTAACAACGAAGTTCAACAGCAAATTATGGCAGACTTACCACGAGCCAGAGTCACTCCATCGAGGCCATTCACTCATGCTGGTGTCGATTTCACGGGCCTCGTAGAGCTGAAGGTCAATAAAGGACGCGGGATCAAAACGACGAAAGGATACGTAGCAGTCTTCGTCTGCCTGCCAACCAAAGCGGTCCACCTGTAACTGGTTTCAGACCTGAGTACGGCCGCCTTTCTAGCAGCGTTTCGTCGATTCTGCTCCCGACGTGGATCACCGGGTCACGTATAGTGACAATGGTACAAACTTTGTATGCGCTAATCGACTCTTGAAGAAGGAGTATAAGGAGATTATTCAGAATATCAACCCGGACTTCTTTAAGAAAATCAGTGAAATGAACATCCAGTGGCACTTTAATGCACCAGCCTGGCCTAACGCTGGTGGACTTTGGGAGGCGGCTGTGAAGAGCCTGAAATACCATTTGAAAAGGGTCATAGGCGATCAAAGCCTTACGTACGAAGAGTTTTCGACGTTACTTTGCCAAATAGAGGCGTGTCTGAATTTCAGACCACTATGTCAACTCACGGAAAATGCCGACGACGACTGCCTTACTCCGGGACACTTCCTGACTGGGGCACCGATTTTATCACGGCCTCAAACTGAACCGGAATCATCAACGCTTAAAACGAGATGGCAACTCGTCCAAGCTATGACAAAGAATATCTGGCAATGTTGGTCATCGGAGTATCTGCAGCAGCTACAAACCAGAACCAAGTGGCAAAAGGCACAACATAATCTTAAAGTCGATGATTTCGTCCTCATACGTGAAGAGAACGTACCGCCGGGTAAATGGGCAATGGGTCGAGTACACCTACTTAATCCTGGAAAGGACGGGTATGTGAGTGTAGTTACTGTCAAGACAAGCAAAAACACCATACAGCGTCCAGTCAACAAGCTTGTATATTTGCCTGTAAATGAGGAGATAGCCCATGTAAACCCATGAACCAGTGTGTGGATGAGCCTTCCACTCCGTCATCAGATCATGTTGAAAACAAAAGGTAGTCTCTGCGACCGCGAAAGCAGAAAACATTGCAAGCCTTCTTCATCATTGTTTTACTAATGTTATTATTGGCAACTCCTAGTCTACAACAGAAAGTGACGTACAACGTTACGCAAATTACCGCTAACCAAGGACTTTACTTCGACAAGATGTCTAACCTCCAAGTTATCAAGGATGATTGGAAACTCATCGTGTTTTATAACATGTCCACGTTTTATCACGGAGTAACGAACATTAAAAACTATGTCAAGCACTTAAAACAAACCGCCGATTGCATGGGTTCGCAATACGACAGCGTCATCCTACAATTGGAGCACGAAGTAAAGAAACTTGAGCATTACCAAAAACTCCTAGAAAACCCAAACGCAAGAAGGCAAAAACGTGGTTTAATCAACGGAGTGGGGTACCTGGCAAACACATTGTTCGGAGTATTAGATGAAAACTTCGCTCAACAGTATAAGCAGGACATAGAAAGAATAACAAATAATGAAAATCATCTTCAAAGGCTACTGAAGAATCAAACCTTGGTCTTGGAATCGGAATATAACATTCTGCGACGCAGCGAGGAGACTATGAACAAACAGTTCAAATTTTTAAAACAACATCTTCAAAACGTCACTGACGAAATCAATGAGGTGCGTCTAGACAACAGAAACGGCATTTATGTTACATCATCCGCCCTAGCTGCGAGTATCATATTGTCAAACCTAATGCGAATCCAACACACACTTATCGACACCGTGACAGACATCAGCCACGTTCGCATCGACCCGTACCTTTTGACTCCCGAACAGCTAGCTCGTCAGATCAATATTATTTCCGGACAATTACAGGGCAATCTAATGACCCCAATCGACTCCTCAAAGCTATCTGAGCTGTTTTGATCGCATGTTCAAATAGCGTAAGTAGTAGTTGTGAGTGCGAATACTCTACGAATCGGATTTCAGTGTGCATCCATAACCTAGGTCAATGATACCACTGCCCCATATAACTGTCGTTGTTGTATCAGCAATACAGGAAATACGGAGTTCGCATGACTCACAACAGGTGTAAAACCAGGCATTCAAGTTGTGTAACTTAACCCAATAATTGTGGCACGTGGACACTTATTGTTTACAAGCGCTCAAATTACTTACAGTCTGGGTATCGCAAAACGACTGTTTTATTCCTAAATTGTAAATAGGTTTATCAATGGAGCACAGTAGGCGATTGATACTTATTATATGGAAGCATGCTTGCAGGTCACTATCTGACAGGAGAAGAGCGAGGTCCTTTTGTATGTTGTAGGCAATATACGGTGAGCTTGGGACAGTGCGAACGTGGTTCGACCCCCTTCTCTGGGGATAGGTATTATTTTTCTTACCAATGGGCTTTACCAGCACGGCCAGGCCGCGAAATTAAATTCCGCTTGCCGGCCGCTCGTCCTTCCTATTAACGAGATAACCTGGGAACTTGCTTCTATCCTCAGGTCCCAGGAAAGTCTCGCCTATTAGCGCCACGTCGATGTCCTGTTCTTGCAGGAGATGGCGGAGTAGCGCGACCTTTTTCTTCAGTCCGCAAGCATTACCTACCCTACCTACCCTACCTACCCTACCTACCCTACCTACCCTACCTACCCTACCTACCCTACCTACCCTACCTACCCTACCTACCCTACCTACCCTACCTACCCTACCTACCCTACCTACCCTACCTACCCTACCTACCCTACCTACCCTACCTACCCTACCTACCCTACCTACCCTACCTACCCTACCTACCCTACCTACCCTACCTACCCTACCTACCCTACCTACCCTACCTACCCTACCTACCCTACCTACCCTACCTACCCTACCTACCCTACCTACCCTACCTACCCTACCTACCCTACCTACCCTACCTACCCTACCTACCCTACCTACCCTACCTACCCTACCTACCCTACCTACCCTACCTACCCTACCTACCCTACCTACCCTACCTACCCTACCTACCCTACCTACCCTACCTACCCTACCTACCCTACCTACCCTACCTACCCTACCTACCCTACCTACCCTACCTACCCTACCTACCCTACCTACCCTACCTACCCTACCTACCCTACCTACCCTACCTACCCTACCTACCCTACCTACCCTACCTACCCTACCTACCCTACCTACCCTACCTACCCTACCTACCCTACCTACCCTACCTACCCTACCTACCCTACCTACCCTACCTACCCTACCTACCCTACCTACCCTACCTACCCTACCTACCCTACCTACCCTACCTACCCTACCTACCCTACCTACCCTACCTACCCTACCTACCCTACCTACCCTACCTACCCTACCTACCCTACCTACCCTACCTACCCTACCTACCCTACCTACCCTACCTACCCTACCTACCCTACCTACCCTACCTACCCTACCTACCCTACCTACCCTACCTACCCTACCTACCCTACCTACCCTACCTACCCTACCTACCCTACCTACCCTACCTACCCTACCTACCCTACCTACCCTACCTACCCTACCTACCCTACCTACCCTACCTACCCTACCTACCCTACCTACCCTACCTACCCTACCTACCCTACCTACCCTACCTACCCTACCTACCCTACCTACCCTACCTACCCTACCTACCCTACCTACCCTACCTACCCTACCTACCCTACCTACCCTACCTACCCTACCTACCCTACCTACCCTGCCTACCCTGCCTACCCTACCTACCCTACCTACCCTACCTACCCTACCTACCCTACCTACCCTACCTACCCTACCTACCCTACCTACCCTACCTACCCTACCTACCCTACCTACCCTACCTACCCTACCTACCCTACCTACCCTACCTACCCTACCTACCCTACCTACCCTACCTACCCTACCTACCCTACCTACCCTACCTACCCTACCTACCCTACCTACCCTACCTACCCTACCTACCCTACCTACCCTACCTACCCTACCTACCCTACCTACCCTACCTACCCTACCTACCCTACCTACCCCCCTATTTTAACTCCCCTATAATACCCCGCTATTTTAACTCCCCTACCCCCCAATTATTTTTATTGTATAAATGAAGTACCTACTCCCGTTAAGCTCAAACCCCGTCTAGACTAAGATCTGGATAGGAACAAAAATCCCCCCTTTTTTACTTTAAGAGAACACAAAAAAAAAAAAAAAAAAATTTCACTCTTGCCTCCCCAGCCAAGGACTGGAGACAAATTGACTGACAAGCGTAGACTGCGCAAGTCTTACTAAGACCTGACTCGCTTTTGACTCGCTCTATTAGTAGAAGCAAATCAAACAAGGGACACGACAGGCTATCTTGGTATATCTTACCTTGTTGAGCAAGAACTAACCCAACGAAGCTGTATTTATTTATAAAGCCAAGTTTACATTTATTTTTACTTTACATTTTATTTACACTTTTTACTATTTATTTGCGGTTTTACTGACTATATAATTTGAAATTCCAATTATTTAATTTGACCATACACTTATAGGGTCCCTTTACAACCCAATAAGGGTCACTTTTAAGCGCCAAAGACAAACCCTCGAAGCCAAGATGTTCACGAGGACGCCAGCCAAAAACGAGAACATTCCCAAAAGATTGGAAGAAAACACCCTAAACTCCACATTTACGAGAACCACACCTACGAAAACTTCACCTGTGGCACGATCCACGGTGAGGAAAAGCATCGGCGAGTGGGAGGCAGCCAAACAAGAGACTTCTAAAAAGTCTCAGGCAAAACCTCAGACCCCTCCCGGGAAAGCGCCGGGCGCCCCGACTACCTCTACCACATCCGTTTCCCCCGCCACGGTTGAGCCCGCCAAGCCAAGGGACAGAGTGACCGAAGCCAGAGTCAGCCTAGCAAAGATAAAAACCCAGCTAGGCCAATCTCGTAACACCAAAACAGAGATTAAGGTCGAAATCACTCTGGCTGCGGAGAGACTATACCAATTGGTAAAGGAGACAGAGTCCACGACTAATAAAAACAAGATGGAACTGCCTCAGCAGTCACCAAAACAGCTGGGGGCAAACCAGGACGGGATAGCGGATGGGAAAAGAAAAAAGGAGAGGGAAATCTTCAGTAAGATGCTCGAAGACCACGCGAACCTCCTAAGACAAAACTCGGAAAGCATGTGGAAACTGCAGGAGAAGCTTGACAAAGCCGAGAGACAGACATACGCGAGTGTAGCGTCGTCCGATAGGAGGCAACCTCCGGAGCGAACCGCGCTGCACTCGCTGGTGGTTACGGCTACTGATGAGAAAGAAACGGGCGAGGAAGTTCTCAATAGAATAAGGAAGGTGGTGAATGCAAAGGAGGGGGGAGTTGAAGTGGAGAAAATAAGAAAGGCCAAGGACAGGAAGGTTATAGTGGGTTTTAGAAGTCAAGAGGAAAGGGATAAGGTCAAGACCAGACTGACCAGGTGCTCTGATCATCTAAAGGTCGAAGAAATGACAAACAAGGACCCACTAGTTGTGCTCAGAGACGTTTTTCAGTACAACACTGACGAGGACATACTTGGTGCGCTGAAGAAGCAAAATAGGGAGATTTTAAAAGACCTAAGCGGTAAATATAGGCTCGAAATAGCTTATAGGAAGCGCACCAGGAACCCGCACGCATGCCATGTTGTAATGCGGGTTTCCCCCAAGATATGGCAGCGAATGATGGAGGCTGGGTCAGTTCACATCGACATGCAGAGGATCCGAGTGGCCGACCAATCTCCGTTAGTTCAATGCTCGCTTTGTCTGGGATATGGCCACGGCAGACGTTTTTGCCAGGAGACCCAGGCAAGGTGCAGCCATTGCGGGGGAGCCCACATGAAGGCAGATTGCCCAGATTGGCTGGTGGACACAGCACCGTCGTGTTGTAACTGCACGCGGGCAAAACTCGAAAGGGTTGAGCACAACGCCTTCAGCCAAGAGTGCCCCGTAAGGAGAAAATGGGATGCCATGGCCAGAAGCACGACGTCGTACTGCTAAGGTGGTCACCGGCGGAATATCTGACTCTAACACAAGGCCATACGTAGTAGCCCAAGCAAATTTGCAAAGAAAGGCACTGGCAACAAATGAATTAATGCTTGAGGCGAACAAAAGGAAAATGGCCTTTGCACTGCTCCAGGAGCCGTACATTGGAGGCATAGGTAGAATGAAGGACTACCACGGTGTTAGGATCTACCAGAGCAATAAGACAGAAGACGGAGCCGTCAAGGCAGCAATCGCGGTCTTTGACGGCGATATAGACGTCGTCCAGTGCCCGGACTTTACCACACCCAACATCACGGTGGTAAAGATGAGGACAATTGCCTGGGAAATCGCGGTGGTCTCATTCTACTTCGAACCAAAGCCAGAACCGATAGGGCCATACTTGGAGCAGCTTAAAAGTATAGAGCGGAACTTCGGCCGGCAGATCATCATGGGAGGCGACGTCAACACGCTAAACTCTTGGTGGGGTAGCCGTAAGACAAACGGAAGAGGGGAAGAAGTGGCTGGTGCCCTAGAAGAGATGGATTTGCAGGTGCTTAATGTCGGCGACACGCCAACTTTCCATACAGTGCGGGGAACCACACTTTACTCCAGTGTAGTGGACGTTACGGTGTGTACGGCGGGACTGCTCGGCTTGGTGGATGACTGGAGGGTAGATGAGGCAATGACGAGCTCAGACCATAACACCATCACCTTCAAGCTGGCCTTGGAGAAGGCAAGGGGTATACAAATAACTAGAACCACACGTAGATTCAATAGCAAAAAAGCAAACTGGAACCAATTTCGTGAGAAATTGGCCCAGTTGCAAACTGACCACAATATAGATGCCACAGAAATTAGAAAAATAAATAATACAGTAGATTTAGAAAATAAAACAAAAGCATTCCAAAACATTATTATAGAAGCAGCCAACAATAGTATACCCCTTATTAAGCCAAGTAACAAGGTCAACTTACCATGGTGGTCAGAGGAGCTCGCCACGCTGAAGAGGGCAGTCGCCACCAGGAAGCGCAGGATCCGCTGTGCAGCATCCGTCCGGAGAGACGCCGTCGTCGCTGAGTACCTGCAAATCAAAAAAGAATATGAGGACAAGGCAAAAAATGCTCAAACGGAGAGCTGTAAGGGTTTCTGCGAGAAACAGGACAGAGAGACTCTATGGGACGTGATTTACCGGGTCATAGGCCGGACCAGGAAAAGGCACGAGGACTTGCCCCTGACCGTGAACGGAAAGGTACTGGACAATCTCCACTCTGCCGAACTGCTGGCAGAAACGTACTACCCCGGGGACAGAAGGGATGAGGATAGAGAGGAGCATACGCGCACCAGAATACTTGCTGAAAAAGTGAACGCTTTGAGTCATGATGAACAACATGACCCGGCGTTCACCATCGAGGAGCTGCACTCCAGCATGCGCAGCTTCAACCCCAAAAAGGCCCCCGGGGCGGATGGCCTGACGGCCGACATCTGCCAGCACTCGATTAACCACGATCCGGGCACTTTCCTAGCGCTGGCTAACAAGTGCTTGGAACTGGGCTACTTTCCCGGGACCTGGAAGGAGGCCACAGTTGTGATCCTAAGGAAACCCGGGAAGGAGAGCTATACAGTTCCAAAATCTTACAGGCCCATTGGTCTGTTGCCGATGCTGGGAAAAGTTTTGGAAAAAATGGTCATAAGCAGAGTGAAATGGCACATTATACCGCAACTCAGTACTCGCCAGTACGGGTTCATGCCCCAGAAGAGCACAGAAGACTCCCTCTATGATCTGCTCCGACACATACGTGGGAAATTAGCGGACCACAAGCTAATCGTAATGGTGTCGCTAGACATAGAGGGAGCTTTTGACAGCGCATAGTGGCCAGCTATCCGAACCAGACTGGCTGAGGAAAAATGCCCAGTAAATGTGAGGAGAGTTATGGACAGCTACCTCGATAACCGAAGGGTCAGGGTCAGGTATGCAGGAAAGGAGGTCGTGAGGGAGACTACCAAGGGATGCGTGCAGGGATCAATTGGAGGACCGATCCTCTGGAACGTACTCTTGGATCCCCTACTAAAGGGGCTGGCGGAACGGGGAGACTACTGCCAAGCCTTCGCTGACGACGTGGTGTTGATATTTGATGGCGACTCAGCGATCGAGATCGAGCGGAAGGCGAATGACGCCCTCGCCCATGTTAACCAGTGGGGTGTTAGTAACAAGTTGAAATTCGCACCGCATAAGACAAATGCGATGGTAATAACGCGGAAACTGAAATACGACACCCCGCGGCTGAGCATGGGTGGGGTCGCCATTGGTATGACGCAAGAGATCAAAATCCTGGGACTAACTATCGACAACAAGCTTACATTCAACAAGCATGTAGCGAATGTATGCAAAAAGGCGATTGGTTTTTACCATCAGTTGTCGAGGGCTGCGAAGGTCAGCTGGGGCCTCCACCCCGACGTCATCCGCACCATGTATACGGCAGTAGTTGAACCCGTCATTTTGTACGCGGCAAGTGCGTGGGCATCAGCAGCCACAAAGAAGTGCGTAAAGAAGAAGCTAAATGCAGTCCAAAGGGGATTTGCACAGAAACTGTGTAAATCCTACCGCACCGTTTCCCTGAACTCGGCACTGGTGTTGGCTGGAATACTGCCCCTCGATCTCCGAGTGCAAGAGGCAGCTGCCCTGTACGAGGCGAGGAGGGGGGTACCCCGGTCAGCGCTAGGAGATAGGGACGTCGAGCGACGTACCGCATTTGCCTCCACACCCCACCCGGCAGAGCATATGAGCCTGCAGTTCATTTGCCTGGCAGACCAAGAATCACTCAGTGACCACTGCGCACTAGCAGTGCAGATCTACACGGACGGCAGTAAAATTGAAGGCAAGGTGGGGGCGGCATTGTCTCTCTGGAGCAATGGCGCTGAAACCAAAAGCCTGAAGTTGAAGCTGTCGTCCCACTGCACGGTCTACCAGGCCGAACTGTTGGCCATATGTAAAGCCACGCGGGAAATACTTAAGAGCGCTAAAGAGACCTTTGGCATCTTTAGCGATTCTCGATCGTCACTCGAAACGGTCGCAAACCATCGCTCTTCTCATCCCCTTGCAGTCGAAACCAGAGAGAATCTGCGGCAGGGCAGATCCCAGGGCAAAGATATACATTTGTTCTGGATCAAGGCCCATGCGGGACTGGAAGGGAATGAGAGAGCCGACCAGTTGGCTAAGGATGCGGCGCTCAAACTGAAGAGAAGGCCGGATTACGACCAGTGTCCGGTTTCATTCGTCAAGCGGCAAATCCGAAAGGATTCGCTTGACGAATGGAACCGGCGGTACAAGATGGGCGACACAGCCGCGACCACAAAATTGTTTTTTCCGGATGCAATTGACGCTTATGGGCTTGTCAGAAAAATTCAACCGACAGGTGTAACTACACAGATTTTGACTGGCCATGGTGGGTTTTCCGAATACCTGCACAGATTCAAGTGTAAGGGAAGCCCATCATGCGCATGTGACCCTGACAAAGACGAGACGGTGACCCACTTACTGACTGACTGCCCGGCCTATGGCCTCGAGAGGTACGAGATAGAGCAAAGACTGGGAATGGAAGTAAATATTGAAAATCTAAATAAATTAATTAAAGGTATAAAATACAGAACAGAATTTTTTTGAATACTGTAAGAAAATAGCGAAAAAACGATTCACAACAATAAATAGATGCATAATTATGCTCGAAATTATATATATCATATATAACAGGTAGCATTAATAAATAGATCTAAAAAAAGAGGATAACAGTAGATTAAGATAAAATAAGAATAGATTTGTAATTATGTATGTATTAGTTTTTAAAAATTTGAAAACTTATCATGTAGTATTAAGTAAATATGTAATAGTGAAATAAGAAAGTTTATAGTACCTAGAAATAAAGATAAGTCTCATAGTCTCGGATTATGTCCGAGGAACTATTAGCTCGCAGACTCCGCCAAAAGCGCGGAGAGGTAGGCGCCATAAAAAAAAAAAAAAAAAAAAAAAAACCCTACCTACCCTACCTACCCTACCTACCCTACCTACCCTACCTACCCTACCTACCCCTACCTACCCTACCTACCCTACCTACCCTACCTACCCTACCTACCCTACCTACCCTACCTACCCTACCTACCCTACCTACCCTACCTACCCTACCTACCCTACCTACCCTACCTACCCTACCTACCCTACCTACCCTACCTACCCTACCTACCCTACCTACCCTACCTACCCTACCTACCCTACCTACCCTACCTACCCTACCTACCCTACCTACCCTACCTACCCTACCTACCCTACCTACCCTACCTACCCTACCTACCCTACCTACCCTACCTACCCTACCTACCCTACCTACCCTACCTACCCTACTACCCTACCTACCCTACCTACCCTACCTACCCTACCTACCCTACCTACCCTACCTACCCTACCTACCCTACCTACCCTACCTACCCTACCTACCCTACCTACCCTACCTACCCTACCTACCCTACCTACCCTACCTACCCTACCTACCCTACCTACCCTACCTACCCTACCTACCCTACCTACCCTACCTACCCTACCTACCCTACCTACCCTACCTACCCTACCTACCCTACCTACCCTACCTACCCTACCCTACCCTACCTACCCTACCTACCCTACCTACCCTACCTACCCTACCTACCCTACCTACCCTACCTACCCTACCTACCCTACCTACCCTACCTACCCTACCTACCCTACCTACCCTACCTACCCTACCTACCCTACCTACCCTACCTACCCTACCTACCCTACCTACCCTACCTACCCTACCTACCCTACCTACCCTACCTACCCTACCTACCCTACCTACCCTACCTACCCTACCTACCCTACCTACCCTACCTACCCTACCTACCCTACCTACCCTACCTACCCTACCTACCCTACCTACCCTACCTACCCTAACTACCCTACCTACCCTACCTACCCTACCTACCCTACCTACCCTACCTACCCTACCTACCCTACCTACCCTACCTACCCTACCTACCCTACCTACCCTACCTACCCTACCTACCCTACCTACCCTACCTACCCTACCTACCCTACCTACCCTACCTACCCTACCTACCCTACCTACCCTACCTACCCTACCTACCCTACCTACCCTACCTACCCTACCTACCCTACCTACCCTACCTACCCTACCTACCCTACCTACCCTACCTACCCTACCTACCCTACCTACCCTACCTACCCTACCTACCCTACCTACCCTACCTACCCTACCTACCCTACCTACCCTACCTACCCTACCTACCCTACCTACCCTACCTACCCTACCTACCCTACCTACCCTACCTACCCTACCTACCCTACCTACCCTACCTACCCTACCTACCCTACCTACCCTACCTACCCTACCTACCCTACCTACCCTACCTACCCTACCCACCCTAACACACACCCTACACACCCTAACACACACCCTACACACCCTACCTACCCTACCTACTCTACCTACCCTACCTACCCTACCTACCCTACCTACCCTACCTACCCTACCTGCCCTACCTGCCCTACCTGCCCTACCTACCCTACCTACCCTACCTACCCTACCTACCCTACCTACCCTACCTACCCTACCTACCCTACCTACCCTACCTACCCAACCTACCCTACCAATCCTACCCACCCTACCCACCCTACCTACCCTACCTACCCTACCTACCCTACCCTATTGAGGTGTTAAAGTGTTTGTACAAAAACGCCACCATGTCAGTCCGTCTTCAGGATCAGACCTCGAAACCAATCCTTCTCCAGCGCGGCGTGAGACAGGGAGACGTCATTTCTCCGAAACTGTTCACTGCTGCGCTGGAGGATGTCTTCAAGGACTGGAGGGGGCTGGGCATCAACGTTAATGGCGAGTACATTACTCACCTTCGGTTTGCCGACGACATAGTGGTCATGACTGAGACCATGGAGAGCCTCAGTAAAATGCTCGATGACCTCAGTAGAGCTTCCGAAAGAGTGGGTCTTAAAATGAACATCGACAAAACCAAGATCATGGTGAATGCCCATGTAACACCCACTCCTATCAAGGTCGGAGACTCTACTCTCGAAGTTGTAGACGATTATGTCTACCTGGGACAAACGGTCCAGTTGGGTAGGTCCAATTTCGAGAAAGAGGTCAACCGTCGAATCCGACTCGGCTGGGCGGCGTTCGGGAAGTTGCGTGGTATCTTCTCGTCCAATTTACCGCAGTGTCTCAAGACAAAAGTCTATGACCAGTGTGTGTTGCCAGTGATCACCTATGGGACCGAGACGTGGTCGCTCACAATGGGCCTTATCAGAAAGCTCAAAGTCACCCAAAGGGCAATGGAGAGGGCTATGCTCGGAATTTTCTTGCGTGATCACGTCAGGAATGATGATATCCGCAGGAGAACCAAAGTTACCGACATAGCCCGAAGAATTGCCAAACTTAAGTGGCAGTGGGCAGGGCACATTGCTCGCAGAACGGATGGCCGATGGGGCCGAAAGGTTCTGGAATGGCGACCGCGAAACGGAAGACGATACGTTGGAAGGCCTCCCACTAGGTGGACTGATGACCTGGTTAAGGTTGCGGGAAGGCGCTGGATGCGAGACGCACGGGATCGGTCAATGTGGCGACGCCTGGGGGAGGCTTATGTCCAGCAGTGGACGTCTTTCGGCTGAAATGATGATGATGAAGCTTATTTTATTTTTATTGATAGAGAGATTGTTGATATTAAGGTCAACCCATGCTTGCCCTTAATGGGGGGAGAATGTATAGCTTACTTCGTAGCAACTGTTTATTTGTTGAATTAGTTGAGCATAAGCTCGATAGATGGCGCTGTACCATCCTTGTGTTTTGTAGATCGCGATGTTAAGATTTTCCGTCATTTATATACTATCTGTGTGCTAGTGGAATCTTTCTTCTTTTTGTCTGCGAATATACCAGTTGGACCAGCTTGCGTGTTTTAATTCTGGAGGCGCCCTGGTTTTCATGCGAAGCCCTACGCGGACCCTGGCTGGACATCATCAGGTCAAACATAACATAATAATATGGGAGACCTGGATCCTTTACCAGGAATCTGACGCGTAGGTAAGTGGTTTTAGTGCTATACTTTTTGTAATGAAAACCATCAAATTCAAATTGAACTTTCTATTTTGTGATTTTGACTCTGAAGTCTGACTACGTGTAAGTGAGACTTTATGAAACCAATCGGTAGGCAGTTTTGTTGATTCCTGTGAAATGTAGGTGTAGCTAGCGTCTATAGCTTCCTTGTATTGAGTAGCTAATTTATTGCGTTTTGTTAACTACTCATAGGTGCATATTTCTCTTCGAAGCCATTTATTAGTATCATGGTCGTGGTCCATTTTGTGGCTACTGGTCAGTGATTTACATTTACTTTATCTTTTGTACTAAGAAACTTCTAGAAGATTCAGAACTATGTGATAGTTGATACAATTTGCGTCTAGAGTGCTAGGTACATAATTACCTAGGTACCTACATTATCTTGATAAATTAATGAAGACTGATTGATCAAATTCTATGATTTATGATGTTTATTTTGGAACAAGTCATCATGTGCTCAATGTAATTTTCTATCAACATGCATAATAAAATGTAATGGTGAATATTGCCATACATGAGATTTAGCCCCATTGGGGGATAACATTTTAAACATCTATCCATAAGAACCTCTTTCGTTGAAGAAGAAGGTCAAGAAAGTCTTGTGCAAAATTTCATGGTTCTAGACACAGTGGTTGGGCTATTCTTTGTCTGTCACTGAATGAATTAGATTTATATTTCATGCAATATTCTCGTGTTTAACTACAAGTGCTTCTTGCATTCATTAATGGTTTACGATAAGCTATCAAAATTATCAACAAATACATAATGCTGTATTGTTGCCAAAGAGACTATGTGTAGGTACCTATGTCACATCATTCAGATTAGGTGACCTGCAATATAACATTCATACATATTAAACAAACGCCTTTTCCCATCGGTGTAGGTGGAGACCACAGAATGCCACCTCCTACGATCCCTGCATACTTCTTTTGATTCATCGTGTTATTACATCTAGTCATACATGCTCGTCGGTTATGAGTACTGCGCACCTGACCTTTAAGAAGAAAATCACCAATAAGGCCTATGTATATCTTTCTAGGACGTCCTCTTCCGGCTTTTCCATTCACGTCTGCCTTGTAAATACCTTTTGTTATATCTATACCAATATTATATAGAGGAAAGATTTTTTTGTTTGTTTGTTTGTTTGTAACGAATAGGCTCCAAAACTACTGGACAGATTTCAAAAATTCTTTCACCGTTGGGAAGCTACTCTATCCCCGGGTGACATAGGCTACTTTTTATCC
This sequence comes from Orthosia cruda, assembly GCA_964057195.1. Lineage (NCBI taxonomy): Eukaryota > Metazoa > Arthropoda > Insecta > Lepidoptera > Noctuidae > Orthosia > Orthosia cruda. Next base: position 17,174,048 of record OZ059833.1, on the reverse strand, counting down.
CTGTATTCCTACGGGAACGGGAACTACGCGGGTGAAACCGCGAGGCGTCCTCTAGTATAATTATAAAGAGGAAAGATTTGTATTTTTGTATGTAACGAATAAACTTAAAAACTACTGAACCATTTTCAAAAAAAAAATCACCGTAGGGAATCTACACTATCCCCAGGTGACATAGGCTTTTTTTATCTCTGTATTCCCACGGAAATGCGAACAACGAGGATGAAACTGTGAGGCGTCCGCTAGTTTTACATATAACATTCAATAGGTACCTAATCGTTCTACATATTTTAGGTAGAGACTAGGTGTTAAAGACTGATGTTTGCTGAGCCATAAACCCTACCACCCCACACCCTTCACACACATGCTGTCACATGAATTTTTCACTACGAAGCGATTAGAGGAGTGTTGCGACTTTCTGAGCTGCCATTCAGTTTAATTCTACCTGTTTAATATTAGAGTATGATTGACTGAATGAACTTAGAAATTTAATAAAAATCCATTACATAGCTTTAGTGCCAGTATATGTACAAAGAGGAGCTTGTTGCTATCTAATAACAGCCGCACTGGTTGATCATCAATGTTAAGCAACTCTTTAAGAGAGTGGTCCGTGGATGGGTCACCACTTCAACATAACGAGTTTCCTCTATGCCTCGGAAAGCATTCCCCAGCTGTCATTTGAAGATCTTTGACAGGGTAGTTAGAAGCTTGAGATCTGACACCAGTCTTGCCAAGTGTGTTACCCAGTTACTGGGTTGTGGAGGTCAGATAGGCAGTCGCTCCATGAAAAACACTGGTACTAAGCTGAAACCGGTAAGACTGGAAGCCAACCCCAATAGTTGGGAAAAGGCTAGGCAGATTGAGTGCCAGTTTGGTTTTGTACATACAAAATCGTACCCGAATCTTGCAACAATAGAGACTTTTATTATTATTTATTTTTGTAATGCTTTGTCAATGTATTTTTAGCCATGTAAGTATCTAGCACTAATCAACATTTCTGTTACATCATTCTTTAAAAGGAAAGCGGGCTTTATTTAATCAAATGCAAAATTGTAATCGCCAAAGCATTAATGTCGTTTTTTGTGAGCTCTTAGTTAAATTAAGTTTTAAATTATATAATATAATTAATGAATGAAATAAAGTAGTCCATTTAATATTAAACCACCCCACACCCGTTATAAATTGCTATCAAGTCCGTAACACTACAACATTGTTGTTATCTGCCCAGATGAAAATTCACGACCTGATGGTCAAATTACCGTCCTGCCCAGTCGATTCTGGATAACGGCTGCCGGAGGAACTGGGGAACCTGGAATATATAATATGGCTTAAGAATCTGAGGAAGACCGTCTGCGCAAGTAAGTAACAAATTCATTGGTGTTTATATCGTCAGTCCATTCACGTTACTTCCTAATTTGACCGCACGAGCGATTCACCGTTTCTGTGTCGGCGCGGCAGCGCAATAATAGCACTGAGGCACGCCAAAGCACGTAGCGGTTTGCGCTGGGGTTCAAAGATAGGCTAGACCTTGGGAATCTGACGGGTCGGTATGCTGAGAGAGATGCTGCATTAAACAAACTACGACTAACTTCAGAGGCGGGTGTGCTCGTGCTTAATCCTGGCAGCGCTCCTTCTCTGTTCCACTGGACGTCTTGATTCGAAGTTCCCTGGGTACTGGCACTATTTGCTGACGCGAGAGTGGACTGTATGCGGTGCGGTATAACGGCGAGCCACGTGACGCTGGCTCAAGGTGATGATCAGAGGTGACCACCACGAATCCGGCGGCGACGATAGTCGATCGCAGACGGTGCGGTTTTATAAAGCGGTAATACAGCGGTAGGATCTCACAGCGGGTGAGGAATCCAGGGTGAATAGCCAGGCGGTTGACTTATCACGAGCGGTGAGGCTACCCTCGACGAGGGCCGAACGTAGACTGTTCGAGAGTCGAACGTGTAGTTTAATGCAGCGAAAATTGACAAGAAGGGTAGATAAAGTATTAAGAGAAATGTGGGTAACTAAACAATGAGCGCACCTACAAGTGGCGCGAACATGCCCCCGGCTTGAAAACCTTCGGTTTTCATAAAAATTAGAACTAAAAGTAAGAGAAAAGCGGTGGAAAACAACGAAGGAATTCAGGGGCAGAGTAAGTTATTGAGAAGGTAGAGTACAGAGGCGGACAACGGGTCTCTTATAGACACCCGTCGTCGTCCTAACTGAAGCGACTCTTACAACGCCGTCCTTACCAGGATAGGTGGCAGTGACGACGCCGAGAGGCCATGAAAGCGGAGACACATTGTCAGTGACAATAACAACAATAGAACCTATAGTAATAGGATTAGAAAACGTATTCCATTTCTTACGAGATTGAAGCAAATGCAGATACTCTAGTTTCCATCGTTTTGCGAACGATTGTACCATTTGGTCTAGCAAAGCATAACGTTTTAGTAAGCTTGGCGCTTCATTAGATGCCTCACTAGCAGGTAAATGTTTAAGTGGTGTTGACATTAAAAAATGTGATGGAGTTAAAGCGGTAGGTTCCGATGGATCTTCACTTAGTAGGGTTAGCGGCCGTGAGTTGATTACACACTCTATCTGCGTGAGCACAGTTGTCAGTTTCTCATATGTTAGCAATTGCGAACCAACGACCCTATGAAGATGCGTTTTGAAGGCTTTAACATAGATTTCATAGTGACCACCAAAGTGAGGGCTACGCGGAGGATTAAATTTCCAAGTAATTTTATTAGCGGTTAATTCATTTCTAAAAGATTCTATATGATCTTCAGAATTAATGAGCGTATAAATATCCGATAGCGCATTTTTTGCACCTATAAAATTTGTAGCGTTGTCTGAGTATAGGACAGACACAGCGCCTCTACGTGATAAGAAGCGTTTAAATGCGGATAGAAATGAGCAAGTGCTCAGGTCACTTACGAGTTCTACGTGAACTGCGCGCACGACCAGACAAACAAAAATACAAAGATACGATTTAATAGAGCGAACGCCGCGTTTGCGATACGGGATAATATTTATTGGACCAGCGTAGTCCACAGCGGTATGAGTGAATGCCTTGGCTTCATTCACTCTACAAGCGGGCAAGTCACCCATTAATGGGAATACTTGATTAGGTTTTGCCCTAAAGCAAAAATAACAGTTATGTATAACATGACGAACTATATTTCGGCATGAAAGTATCCAATACTTTTGGCGTAAAATGGACATCAGAGTGAGCGGTCCAGTATGACAGTTCTGACGATGATAATGAGATATAATCATTTCAACGATATGATGTTTACGAGGCAACAGTATTGGATGCTGTTGGTCATAGCTGAGATCGGAGTTGCGTAACCGCCCACCGACTCGTATTAGACCGTTAGCGTCGAGAAACGGCATAAGCTTCTGAATAGCACGAGAACAACCTTTATTAGACTTGTAGACTTTTCATTTCGTCAGAAAAATAAGAATATTGTAACGCGAGTAAAACCTTTGCTTCAGCGTAATTAAGATCGTCTGTAGTTATATGATTAGAAGGCGGTAAAATTTTTATAAATCGATAAATGTTTGTGACTGTACGTAGGAGTACCAGCCATTTTGAAATGCGGTTTGATAAGTTAAGAAGCGGGTGACCATTGTCACTTACATTAGTTACAGCGGTTAGAGTCAGTACTTTCTTAATCTCTGGTAAACTATTATGAATTGAATTATCATCAGCAATGAATTTGGCGGGCCACTCATTTGTAGGTTGGCATAGCCAATGAGGCCCAGTGAACCACAGTGGATGGTTTATGATTTGAGCGGGAGTTAATCCTCGTGACAAGCAGTCACTCGGGTTCTGATCACCAGGAATGTGATAAAACTTATTAGCGGGAATGGCGGCTACGGTTTTTGTAATGCGCGTTGCTACGAATGTTTTGAATCGATGCGGTGAGGCGCTAAGCCACTGAAGTGCGACCATAGAGTCTGTAAAACAGTAGACATCATTAATAGAATGCCGTTTTTCGTATGTATCGATAACGCGGCGAACTAGTTTTGCCATCAGTAAGCAAGCGCATAACTCTAGCCGGGCTACAGATACAGTCTTCAGTGGAGCGACTTTAGATTTTGCGCAAACCAATCGAGTAACTGGTGTTGAGTTAGAATCATTTATAATGAGAAGGTAAACAACGCAACCATAAGCCTTTTCACTTGCATCAGAAAATGCAGTTATTGAAATTTTTGAATTTTCATGAACATCTAAATGGCGTTTAAAACGTAAACTTTGAATAGTAGGTAACTCATTTAAATAGTTTTTCCAAATGTTTATAATCTCTAACGGTGGTTGTTCATCCCAACCAAGTTTTAATATATAAAGATTTTGTAACACAAGTTTAGCGTATAAAATAACTGGAGCAATGAGCCCGAGTACATCAAACTGACGAGCAATAACAGATAAAATGTTGCGTTTTGTGATTGGACGATTTTCTAAATGTACAGTAAACATAAATTCGTCACATGTGGGTGACCACTTTAAACCCAGAACCTTTAAATTAGGGTCCTGTTCTTCAAAGTGAATGCTATCAGTGTGAAGCTCAGAGGTGGCAAGCGATTCAAGCAACTCACATGAGTTACTCGCCCACTTGACGAGTTCAAAGCCCCCGGCTTTGAGCAAACCCCGGAGGTCGTCTCTGAGCTGCAAACCCATTGACAGGTTTGGTGTAGAGTAACAAATGTCATCCATATACGTATTATGTTTTATGACAGTAGATGCAAGCGGGAAACGGGTACACTCGTCATTGCAGAGTTGTCGGAGTACTCTCATTGCCAAGAAAGGGCTGCTTCGAAGGCCGAAGCAGACGCGATTAAATTGATAAGTAATTAGCTGGTCGCAAGCGTTAAACCGAAATAAAAACTTTTGATATTTGCGGTCATTTGCATGAGTTAAAATCTGCAAATACATCTGTTTGATGTGTGATATAAAGGCGATTTTATATAAACGGAAATCTAGAAGAATTAAGAATAAATCATTTTGCAGATTTTCACCCGTATGCAAAACGTCATTGAGAGACAGACCTGAACTGGTTTTAGAGCTAGCATCCATCACCATGCGCCATTTAGTGGTGGTTTTATCTAACCGAGCCACGGCATGATGAGGGATATAGTAACCAGACATATGGTTATCATTTCTAATGACTGAAATATAACCCTTAGCTATATATTCATTGATGATAGCGTTATATTCAATTCGTAGTTGAGAGGAACAATTTAATTTACGCTCAAGAAACATGAAGCGCTTCTTAGCAGTGGCAAATGACTCACCAAGAGAGTCACGATCGCGGGAGAACGGCAGAGATACCGTATAGCGGCCCGTATTGTCACGGGAAACATTCTCAGTGAAAAAGGTTTCACATTCGAGAGCGGCTGGACTCAACGTAGGTTTATATTCAATCTCCTCGAGGAGCCAGAATTTTTGAAGTACCGAGTCTAAGTGCGGTGGTTCCACGGCGGAACATAAAGAAATACATGCGTGTTCAAAGATATTAATCGGAGCATTACCGATTATCAAGTAACCAAAGATTGTTTCAAAGGCTGTAGGTGTGTCAGGCGATCCAGTGACACGACCTGACAACAAGATTTCAGAGAATAGCGGGGCACCAATCAGAATATCTATTTCTGATGGCGAATAGAAATTGTTGTCTGCAAGGGGCAGATTATTTAAATACGAGAGAGCGGAAACATCAACTTCTGCCGTAGGCAATTTATCAGTGATACGATCAATGACATAAGCATTAAGTAATACAGAAGTATTATTTAGTCGCGAAGATAACTCGAGAGAAGTATCCCCTTAATAGGGTTAGGCGCAGAACCTATGCCCTTAACTACATAGTGAGATAGTTTATTAAAATGTAAATCTAATTTTTGACAACACGCCGAAGTTATAAAGTTATTTTGAGAACCCGGATCTATTAGTGCACGAACGCATTGTTTATGACCATTAGAATCAGTCGCATAAACTTGCACAGTCCCCAATAGACAGGTATTATTACGCGGTAACATAGATTGAATATTACATAACGAAACATCATCAATGTGCGTAGTAATGCAACCGGACAGCTGGTTATGTGACGTAGCAATCATAGCAGTGGGGAAGCGTGGCGGCGACTGCTGCGCAGGAGCAGGCGTAATGTCACTCGACGACGTCTCCCGGGAGTGATGGCTGTTGTCAGTCGTTTGTTTACGACATAGCAATGAATGATGACGCGATTGACAAAATCTACATCTTGAGTTAGATTTACATTCACGATTATTATGAGTGATACTTAAACAATTAGTGCATGCGTTATGCTGTTTAATTAAATTAAATCGTTCATCGATCGTTAACTTGTGAAACTGAGAACATTTATATAAAACTAAGTGATTGTTTTGTTTACAAAGCTTACAGTTTTTATTTACGTTAGAGGACGTTACAAATGAATGAGTGGCTTTAGTTAACTTATTGTTGTTATATATGTGCGGAATCGATAACACTTCGTCTATTCGCAGGAGAAGCAGTACGTTCTAATATTTTAGTTTGCTCACGTAAGAACTTAACTAATTGATCATAAGTAGGCATAGATGTGCCTCGCTTATATAATTCGAAAGATCGTGCGGTACTAGGATCGATATTTTTTAATGCAAGGTGTAGAAGAACGAAATCCAAAAGATTATCTAATTTTAATGAGTTTAAACTTGACACTGCGGAACCAAATGTATCTAGGAACGTGTCTAAGTTTTTATACGATGCGATATTAAATGGCCTAAATTCCAATATTTGATCTAAATAAGCAGAAGCTAAACTACGCTTATCATCATATTTATCGAGAAGTGACTGCCATATAACACGGTAATTGTCCCCGTTGGGCACGATACCCGAACATACTGACAGTGCCCTACCCGAAAGTTTACTTATCAAATATTGAACGCGGTCGTGATCCGTTAAATCAGGATTTTCGTGAATAGTTCGCTTATACGACTCAAAGAATATAGGCCACCCAATAGGATCGCCACAGAAACTCATTATGTCGAGTTCTGGTAGACGAATAGACTTATGTTGCGGTAAAACATGAGAGTGTTGGACATTCTTCGAGTTGTCTAATTTATCAAAGCTAAACTTACAACGACAATATAAGTCTTCAAAGGCGCTAATAGATTGATAATTTACTTTATAAGATGCGTCAATATTTAATTCAACATCAACTAAATCATCAATAATTTCTTTATATTCAGAACGTAAACTGTCTAAAGATGTCATACTACATAAAAACAAATCCTTAGAAATATCGTTATCGAACCACTTTAAAGATTGATCGTAAACTATTTGTAATCGGGAAAAGATACCATCACGTTTACCTATTAATTTAATACGTTTAATTTGCAAAACATCTAGTGATGTTGCATCTTCAAACTGTTCTTTAGCCTTTGTACGAGACATAGACATTTTGCAAAACGAGTGGTAATCAACTCAAGCGCAAAATAATAAAAGACTGAATTCGCAATAATACCCGTGACATACACGACACGAACAATAACGTGAGCAACGGTGCTACCGGTTCGAGAATGTTCACAGGACGATGAATTTTACTACCACCCTCACTACGAAAATATTAACAAGTTTTATAATTTTACTAGTTAAGTTATTTAACTACGTAGTTATCTCATAAGGAATGGAATAGAATGGTACTTAATATTACAAAGCGTAAGTATACACTTATAGGATAAGCAGACGTACGAGTGCACTATATGAAATAGGCAATATAATATAACTCAATATTAGAGTGAAGCGGGATATTTAGATATGCCTAGGTCAAAGTGACTAGGTGTAGGATTAGGAACCAGAACTAATATCCGGCTCGAAGAGCCAGAAATAATGTGTCGGCGCGGCAGCGCAATAATAGCACTGAGGCACGCCAAAGCACGTAGCGGTTTGCGCTGGGGTTCAAAGATAGGCTAGACCTTGGGAATCTGACGGGTCGGTATGCTGAGAGAGATGCTGCATTAAACAAACTACGACTAACTTCAGAGGCGGGTGTGCTCGTGCTTAATCCTGGCAGCGCTCCTTCTCTGTTCCACTGGACGTCTTGATTCGAAGTTCCCTGGGTACTGGCACTATTTGCTGACGCGAGAGTGGACTGTATGCGGTGCGGTATAACGGCGAGCCACGTGACGCTGGCTCAAGGTGATGATCAGAGGTGACCACCACGAATCCGGCGGCGACGATAGTCGATCGCAGACGGTGCGGTTTTATAAAGCGGTAATACAGCGGTAGGATCTCACAGCGGGTGAGGAATCCAGGGTGAATAGCCAGGCGGTTGACTTATCACGAGCGGTGAGGCTACCCTCGACGAGGGCCGAACGTAGACTGTTCGAGAGTCGAACGTGTAGTTTAATGCAGCGAAAATTGACAAGAAGGGTAGATAAAGTATTAAGAGAAATGTGGGTAACTAAACAATGAGCGCACCTACAAGTGGCGCGAACAGTTTCTATTCCAAGGTCGGTTGTTCTTAAGTATTTTTTTCCTGTCAACACTTTTATTATAACCGTAAAAATACTTTTAATTGAAAATATAACATTGCCGGTGTTTAGAATATTTTCAACGTTTTGACAGAATTACCACTTTACCAGATCTTGTGATTTGTGACGCTGACAGTTGGCATCTGCCTTCTGTGACTGTCATTTTACATCTGTCAGTTGTCGCATTGCGTTTTGTTTTTTGGTTTTTGCATAAATTGGATGTGAGCATTTCTCAAAAAAAATGTACCGTATATCATGGTATAGTAAGTTAGAAAGTTCATCTATTAACCTTCCAGTGCGCAAGGAAAACATGTTGTTTTCATATGATAATTTTAGGTTTGAGTCCAATAGCCAAGCATAATTATGACTTAAGTTATCCATATAAAGCATATTATTGAATGTTTCAATTCTCCAGTTGGACATTACTGAGTACCCACTGCATTTATATGTCGGTAGGTATTTGTATGTTTTATATTTGCCAGGATCTCTCTTATTTTGACAATCAACTTACAGTAATTACGTGTTTTACGGAAATCTTCTTCTCCTATATGTAAAATACAATTATCTTCCAAAGTATAATTTCTGAGTTTGGGCTGTATATCTTCTAGTTTCTCGAAACCGCAGCTTGGTGTAAGATAATGGCATATTTTAAAGTTAGGAAAAACGCCTTCTGCTGCTGACAGTATTCTATTGGTTGGGTCATATATTTTTCCTTTCATGAGTCTGAGATGGTAGTGAAGGGGTAGTTGTAATAATCTTCGATTTTCTAGGAGCGGGACAAGGATTACCTCGCATGTTTTTGCATAAAGTTTGTCGGCTACTTTTTATTGGTGTAACATTTATTTGATTCTTATTAGGGGTGGTTCTTATCTCACTCTTAATTTTTTTAGAAGCTTTTTTTTACCATTTCGTGCTTTGTACTAATTCCTTAAGCAACTTTTTTAATTCTATGTTTTCAAGTGATAACTTGTCAATCTCTTCGTGGGCTCCGGATAACTCCAACTTAATTTTCGCAATTTCGTTTTTCAACTAAAGTGTTTGTGAATAGTTTTCATCGTCGGATAGAAGGTCGGATAAGTTCGGTAGACTATTACTGGTGCCATCTAGCGTTATATTGTTGAAATCACAATTGTCTTCATTGATCGTCGTATCCGACAATGATCGGGATTGAGTTTGAGTCATAGTTTGGGCTGTCTTTCTATTTCCGAACGTGACATTCTCTAAGAATTCCATCGTAATAAAAGAAAAAAGTGCTGTGTAGATGATCTGGGATTTGAACCCGCGGCCACTGAGCGTACTTTGCAACCCAAAAAAAACAGCGCTCAGAACTCCTGCGCTAACCGTACGATAGTTAACACATTGAAATATATCAAAGACGAGTTGACGGTTATTTTTCTTGATTTGAATTTTTCACTGATGTTGTTTTTTTTAAGAATTTTGGTGTAACACTAGATTGTTTTTCATGTCGTATCTTACAAAATAACACAGAGTACTAGTTTATTGATCGGGCGTAACTGTATCACACGGTTTTATTTGAGTTTGTTATTGTTTATGACCTTTATGAGACACTAGCACTCCACCCGGGACTTCGTTAGCATGATTTTGTATTTTATTCAACTAAATTATGTGCAGTTAGTGAAGGCGATCAAAAATAAGCTATTGTTAAATCAATAATAAATGGGATATCGTAGATATCTACGGTTTAAGTTAGGATTTAGAGAACATAGAACCTCCTCCTTTGTGAAAAGTCGGTTAAAAATCTTATACCTTGGGCAATAATAAATTGCCATCATTAGTTTTTCAGAATTACCCCCAGAAGATGTTTTAGGTGTGTCAACGGTTTTTTGAAGAATCTTACGGCACTAAGATGACCTCTTCCTCGATTTGGAACTACCGAACTGGACCGTTTGTCCAGTATTGTTTGACGGAGATATCGGTGAACATATACAAAAAATAATTAAGTACCTTACTAAAGGCAAATTGCCTATTAGGTCCACCTAAAAAGTGAAAAACAAAAAATCTATTTTTCAAAAAAATACTACCGACATCCAACTAAAAACACTAACTAAACTAGTGAAAAATAACTTTCTTTTTTGAAGTCGGTGTCCATAACGAAAAAAATGGTACCTACCAAAGACGAAAAATAAATTTATTTTTCACTTTGTAGTGTCTTTAGTTGGAGGTCAGTACCTAATATATTTTTGTAAAAAGTTTTTATACAATTAAATGTCTCTTTAAAGGTTCAATTTCCAAAACTCCCTCCATAGTGCTTACCTACATCATTAAAAGAACCTATGTGTAATAAAATACTTCAAAAATCATGATCACCCCCTAAATAGTATTTTGGGGATAGTTCCGAAAAACGAATAACTAATAGCAACCCACATTATTTATTAAGGTTAGTATTTGTGCAAAATTTCAAGTTTATTAAACCAAGATCTTCAAAACCCTCCCTAATCATCTTTTAGGGGTAGTTTCGAAAAACTAATAATGATATCCTTTATTATTTACTTAGGTTAGTATTTGTCCCAAATTTCAAGTTTATTGATCCAAGAAATGAGAATTTCCATACAAACTTTAACATCCCTTCTCCTACATCGTATTTTAGGAGTAGTTTTGAAAAACTTGTAATGACAACCTTTACTTTAAAATCAATAAAAAAATATATAAAATATTTGCTGTTAGTATTGATGCCAAGTTTCAAATAAATAAGCCCAACAAATTGCCACCTTTCAAATCAAATCAAATCAAATCATTCTTTATTTGCTCAAACATGAGTACAGTACACACAACAAATTGTCAATATGTAAGAGATGTTAAAAAAGTAAAATACAGAGCGTTATGTTTGCCTTAGTTTATAATGGCATGCAAATATTATAATAAAATATAGATCAAAAAAATACAATTCAAATCATAATAATAAAATCCGAAACAATAAAATTCAAATCACAATAATAATTCCAAAATGTCATGTAAATAAATGATAAAAAAAAATAAAAAATACAATTGTCAATATTATCATTCCAGAATGTCATTTGAATTATCATTCTTATAATGTCAAAATTGTCAATATGTAAGAGATGTTAAAAAAGTAAAATACAGAGCGTAATGTTTGCCTTAGTTAATAATGGCATGCAAATATTAATATTAAATTATAAATCAAAATAATAAATAAAAGTAATTACAAATGTCAATATTATCATTCCAGAATGTCATTTAAATTATTATTGTTATAATGTAAAAATTCATTAAAAAAAATATATATATATAATATAAAAAAAGAAAATAATAAATATGAACGGTAAGGTTCGTGCTGCTAGCTATTTCGGGTGCTAAATGATAAGTCTGAGCTAAGATTCAGAGTACGTTTATTCCGAAACTTCACGCTAATTAATGCTAATGATGGTAATGAGTGCTACAAGTATGCCGGTCGATCGCGCACTGGCTCGCGTAGCTCACGCTTTCCGCTGGTGCGGCCGCGCGACCTACTTGAGTCAAAACTGCTGATGATGATGTGTTCGATGAGTATCGAACATGCTCCCGAGTGGAGGAAATGGGAAAGATGAGATGAGATGATTACACAATTAAGAGGGTTAGTAACACATAGGTGAACCAGTATTTGTTTATGCTAAATGAAGGTTAATACAATGCTGAATGTTCTTATCCTAAGTGATAGCTAATCTCTATCTAGATCTACCGTAAAGACCGATTGTCTTTTACTGATAGGTGACGTTGATTTGTCTCTTTTGTACCGTAAACTGGACCACCGTTTGGTCCCACAAACACTGGGCCCTTGCTCGGGCACGGGTGATTTACGCGCACTAGCACTAACACTCACACTGCTGGTAGGCGCCGCCCGCGGCGCGGCAGGTTCGCTTGGAGCCTGCGGGTCACGCGCGGGCGCGGGTGAGGCTTGCTTGCCTCGCCACCACAGGAACACCAGGAACGCTACGACGGCGACGACTGCTGCTAGCAATACGTATGATATGGCATAGTGATGTATATCATGCGTAGTTAATGTTCCTTCTTCTAAAGCTGCTTTCTTCATAGCGGCTATCTGATTGCCGAGACTTGTTAGTGTGTTGTTGATCTGTGCATCTTCTGTTGTTGTTTCGAGAAGCGGTAGCGTAATATTGACCAAATGATAGTGCTGTATTGGAGCTATGTTCGCTAATAATAGGTCAGGTTTTAAAGTCAGCTTGTTTTCCTGCTGATATGAATAAAGTGTTATGTCACGGCCCTTAGCTATGCATTCTTTATCGAGTTGAATGAGCCCGGCCTTGCTGACACGGCGCGTTCGGGTTTCATTGTCACATATGATTGTAAATGAATAGGTATCGCATGCGAAATACAAATAAGACGATAGGTCGTGTAATTGTAACCACATATTCTTGCAGGTTTCTTTCTTAGACTGGCAGATACCTATTTGTTCGGTTTGACAGAACTTTTCTTCTAGACCCAGTCGCTTGACTGGACCTCGTAGCTGACAGATATAACTTTCCTCCTGATAGGTGCAGGTTTGAAGATCGTCGTTCTTGACTTCGATATAGGAGTCCCTCATCAGATTAGTTGCTATGTAATCTGTGAGGGGAATAATGCTGATCATGTCCTTTCCCACCTGGAGAGGAACAGGTATTAAGCGGTACAGTTGGAAACTGTCTCTGCTAATGAGTGGCACGGAGATCTCAAACATGAAGTACTCTTTACTCATTCTCGCCTTGATCTTTAGGTGTTTGTAGATTTCATATAAATCGGCCTGGATGTTGTTGATAGGCAAAGTAAGTTCTTTTGATATTTGGCCGGAAATGATTTGAAGTTCGTTGCTGAGCTGCTCTGGAGTAAGTAGATGCATGTTAATTTTGCTATGATAAATATCCGCTAAGGTGTCGATTAATGTATCTTGGACACGCTTTAAGTTGTGTATCATGTTTGTCGTAGCCATGGCTGCGAGAGTGAATTCTTGTAACATTGATGTACTTTTACCTTGCAATTGTATCTGCTTAGTCGCTTGATCTAAGAGGTTTAGATGTCTATTTATGAGCTTATACTGAGTATCAATAGTCTTCTCAGTTCGTTTCAGAATATTATACTCAGCTTCTACCACTGATGTTTGGTTTTTCCAAAGCTGTAATAGGTGCTTTTCGTTGCTATTTATAATTTCAATATCACGTTGGTATTTATCAGCGAAACTTTGGTCGAGTACTCCAAATAATGTATTGGCTATGGAGCCGACCGCGTTGACAAGGCCGCGTCGGGTTCTTGACCGAGTGCCGAAATGCTGATTTAGCAGCAGCTGATTGTGATATTGGAGCTCGTTGTAATCGTGCTGCACTTGTAATAAAATCAAGTTACAATGGCTAGGCTCCTTGATTTGTTCACATGTCTGCTCTAGATATTTAATGAAGGTGTCCCCGGCTTTATCACCTTGCCAATAAGGTTGCATGTTGTAGTAGGACACAATTTTCCATTGATCCCGTATTAGATTTAATTTACCTATTGGGTCGTAGTATAAGGATTGATTACCGCTAAATTGGGTAATGTGGTTCGATGCTTCGCTGCTGCTCCAAATGCTGATAAAAAATAATAGTGATAAAACGATGTTGACGAAATTACGATGCTTTCTCGTACTTGCTTTTGTTTCATCCTTTGTGATCTTGGGTTTGGCTTTTTTACTCTGCTCTTCAGCTTCCTTTTCTGCGTCCTCTTGCTCGATTGGTAAGACGGACAATTTGATAATAGGTCGCTTTATTAAACCGTTCTTCGTCTTTAATGTCACAACCCTTACAAACCCGTCCTTCCCTTGGTGTACCTCGACAACTCTCCCCACTGGCCATTTTCCAGAAGGAAAATTATCATCGTGGATGGTCACCATATTTCCGATCTTAATGTTGCTTTTTGGCTTTAGCCACTTGCTACGAACAGTTAATTGGCTAAGATATTCAGTTTTCCACCTCCTCCAAAGGTCTTGGAAAATCTTGTTTATTAAGTGCCATCTAGTCCTAGCGTCACTGGCTGTTTCAATAACGGTTAGACCTGCTCTACCGGTTAGGAAGTGCGCGGGTGTTAAGAAATCTAAATCGTCTATGTCTTCAGATATCGGACATAGTGGTCTAGAGTTGAGACCCGCTTCTATTTGCGCTAAAATGGTGCTATATTCTTCATACGTCAATGCTTGGTCCGCTACAACTCGTTTGAGGTGTTGCTTTAGACTTCGTATTGATCGTTCCCATAATCCTCCCGCACTAGGCCAGGAAGGGCAATTCCAGTGCCATTCTATATCCATTTCCGTTATCTCACTATAAAATGAGTCACCGAAAACTTGTTTTAGCTGCTCGTACTCCTCCTGCATTACTTTGTTAGCTCCCACAAAGTTAGTGCCGTTGTCCGAGTACATATGTTTCGGGGCTCCTCGTCGCGCTGACATTCTCCTCAATGCTGCGATAAGGGAAGTGCTGGTCAAGTCCGACACCAATTCTATGTGCACGGCTTTCGTAACCATGCAGACGAACAAAGCCACGTATCCTTTCGTTGTTTTTATTCCACGCCCTTTATTTGCCTTCACAGATATGAAGCCCGTGTAGTCTACACCTGTGTGATAAAACGCTGGAGCTGGGTTGGTGCGGAAATCAGGTAGATCTCCCATAATCTGCTGTAGCTTCCTGGGTGCCTGTTTCCTACAAGTAACACATCTATGAAGTTGCGTTTTGATGGCTCGATTTCCTTTAATTATCCAATACTTTTGTCTAAGAAAGGACATAGTAAGTCGAGCTCCTCCGTGAAATGTGAGCTCATGGGCTTGCGCGATGAGAAGCTCAGTCAGTCGACTGTTGTATGGAATGATGATTGGATGCTTCATTTCTATGCTTATGTTGGCCTGCCTGAGTCTTCCCTTTGCTCTAAGGATCCCGTCCTGATCTAAGTATGGATTAAGGTTGAGTAGCTTGCTATCAGATTTTACTTCCTGGTTTTGCAATAAGCGTTCAATGTCTGTTTTAAATTCAGCGCGCTGTACGTTTTTTATTATTATAAGTTTTGCTGATCTAAGCTCGTGTAAAGTGAGATGCTTTGTTTTCTGTTTACTAACGACAGGTGTCAATGCCCGCAGTACCCAGGCTAAGATGCGTGTTGTTTTTGTAAACGAGCTGTAGCGATGTAATAGATCGTCGACTATGCTGCTATCCATGATAGGATTTTGAACAATGTTTACCTGCCTTTTTATCTCTTCGTTAGTAGTATACTTCGTTTGACCCGTAGGTTTGAAGTGCGATGACGATAAGAAGGTCGGTCCTTGCCACCACAATTCGTGTTCTAGCAATTGTGAGGTCGTCAGGCCTCTACTAGCTGCATCCGCTGGGTTTTTTTTGGTGTTTACATAATGCCAAGTGTTTGGTGGCATAATGCTCGCAATTTTCTTCACCCTGTTCGCTACGAAAGGCTTCCAGCGCTCCGGGGATCCTTGAATCCAGCTAAGGGAAACCTTAGAATCGCTCCAGCCGTATCTCTTCACGGCCAAGCTGTTGATGCTTTTGACGATTTTTGACATGAGTTTCGTAAGTAGTTCGGCCGCACACAATTCTAACCTAGGTAGCGATACAGCCTTGCTAGAGGGCACTAACCGCGTTTTTGCTGCTACTAGCACTACTGATGTAGAGTTATTGGATACGATTCGTGCGTATACTACACCGGCGAAGGCTTGAATTGATGCGTCACAAAACCCATGTAATTCTATGACGTCATGTTCTTTGCTTTGTAACCACCGAGGAATGTGGAACTGATTTAATAGATTTAAATCTCCCTCCAATTTGATCCATTCTTCTTTGGTTTTAATAGAAACTTCGTCGCTCCACTGGACCTCAGAATCTTGCCATACTTGCTGGAATAAAATTTTCATCTTTGTGGTTAGGGGCGCTAACCATCCCAAAGGGTCGAAAATCTTAGAGATTTCGGATAGAAGCATTCTTTTGGTCAGTTTTGCTGTTTGTGTGCTGTTTGAATCATATTTGAAGATGAATTCGTCCTCGGTTGAGTTCCATTGTAGCCCCAAAGTTTTTGATGAGCTTTCAGTTTTAAATGTAAAGACTGCTGGCTGTTTGTCGGCAGTTTGCTCAACTGTTTCAAGCAATCTTTTATCGTTTGAGGACCACTTTCTTAGTGAAAATTCGCCGCTTTTTAGGCATGCAATTTACTTCCGTAATCCTCCGCTTTCCTTCTTTGATGCTATGCGCTCCCGATACCCAATCATCCATATAGAGCTCTTCCTGGATGCATTTAGCTGCTCTGGGATATTTTTGCTGCTCATCTGACGCTAATTTTCGCAGAGTCATCATTGTCAGGAATGGCGCTGCTTTAGTTCCATACGTTATGGTTGTTAATTTATAATTTCTTATAGGCTGATCCGGACTTTGTCGCCATACGATTTGTTGTAGGCTTTGGTCCTGCTCATCGACTAAAATCATACGGAAGCATTTCTCAATATCAGCTGTGAATGCGAAACGATATTGCCTCCACTTCAGGATAAGCTCTAACAGGTCTAACTGGAGGTTTGGGCCCCTGTACATTAGATCGTTTAGGCTGTGGCCTAAGGTAGTTTTAGACGACGCGTTGAATACTACGCGCAACTTTGTTGTGCTAGATTCTGCTCTCAGTACCGCATGATGAGGAAGGAAACATTCTATTTCCGTCTTCTGTTTGCTGTTAGAAGTCGCTAACTTCATGTGTTGCAGCTGCTCATATTCGCGGATAAATTGCTTGTATTGCTTCGCTAGGTCTTCATTCTTGCTAAACTTACGTTCTACATTTTTAAATTGTGCTATCGCTATCTCTTTCGAAGATCCTAGCTTCTCTTCTAATTCTGGTTTCATGGGCAACCTAACTACATAACGACCGTTTTCTAGACGTTTCGTCGTAGTTTCATAAAAATCTAGGCATTCCTGATCTTCTACGGACATAGAATTCTGTTCTTGAATGTCTTCAATTGTCCAGAATTGTTGAATGTCTTCAACGTTATGCAAGATCACGTTGCATTGGAATGAGGTGCTTGTATTGCCACCGCACAGCAACCATCCTAAATGAGTTTGCTGTGCTAGCGGTTCCGAGGACGTTTGTCCGCGAATTAATCCTTCTAAAAGGATGTTGGCGTAGATTTCTGCTCCTAGGAGAAGATCCACCGGACGACTGATGTTATAATCTGGATCTGCTAAACAAAGATGTGCTGTATGTTGCCAATATGGCTTAGCGAACGTTTCGTTTGGCAGATTTTTTATTAAGTTGTTCACTATGACAACATCAGTAGAAAACTTAAAATCGGTGTAAGTCGATTGACAAGCGATCGTTAGTTTTCCTTTACAGTTGTTTTCACGTTCACCTACTCCGAAGATAACCCCTTTACAAGATTTTCGCTTTAATCCTAGCTGCTGTGCTGCTTTCTCGCTGATCACGGAAATTTGTGAGCCCTGATCGATCAGTGCTCGCATGACGTGCTGGGTCCTGTCGGCTGCTGTGACTTTCACCAGCGCTGTGGCTAGCAAAATCTCCGATGTTACTTGCTGAGAAGCGTAGATGCTTTTGTTGTTTTCGCATTTTTGTTTCGCAATCTCGGTCAAGTTGTTAGACTTTGATTGTGTTGCGAAATAGTCATGCAAAGTCGTATGATGTTCGTCATTGCACTTATGACATCTTTTTGTCGAGTAGCATTTTGCGCCATTATGATCGTAAACACAATTTACGCAATAATTTAATTGGCTAATTATTTTTATTTTCTGCTCATTTGGTAATTCTGTAAATTTTTTGCAGCTTATTAAATTATGTTTTGCCGAACAATGTGGGCATTTATTTACTGACTCAGACACATGCATTGATTTCGCCATTTCCATTTTCTTGCTATTTTTAGATTCATTGCCCAATTTAAAATTATTTTTGCGATTAAAATTGGATGAACCATTGGATGATTGAGATGAAACTGCCTTGGTTGTCCCATCTTGACGTCGCCGAGATGACTCTAGGGCAGTGAACTTGTTCTCTAAGTAGTCCAAAAAGTCCCGAAGTACCGGAAGCTCTCGCGAATTCTTCAACGACTCTATATACTCGGAATAAGACTCACTATCCAATTTTTGTGCTAGTATATATACAAGAAGAGGATCCCATGTCGTAATATCTACGCCTAGATTTTTTATGGCGTGGAGGCTCTCTAAGGTGACATCATGAAGTCGTTTGATGGCTGTGTACGACTGCTGCGGTATATTGGCAAGATTGTAAAAGGAATTTACGTGGGACATAAATATCTGCTTTTTGTTGTTAAACCTGTGAGTTAAAATTTCCCAACAGGTGTTATAGTTGTCCGCGCTAATCGGGAGATGCTGGATCAAGCGCTCCGCTTCTCCTTTTACCTTGCTCTTCAGGAATTGCATCTTTTGTGCCTTTGATAGAGAAGGATTGTTGTGGATTGCTTCATCGAAAAGATCTTTGAAGGATACCCACTGCTGATAGTTACCTGAGAACACAGGAATTTCCATCTTCGGTGTGGACTTGTCACGGTACGATGTTGCCCACATCTTAGAGCTGATAGCCTTTCTCAAGCCGTTATACGTACGTTCATGTTTAATGTAGCTTAATTCGTACGCCTCGTCGTCTTCTAACTCCATCATTAGTTCCCAATGGCTGTTGTCCACGGCTGTCCATCGAGTTTGTAATAATCGCAAGGCGTCTTCAAACTCCCATTTATCGGACATGGTTTCGACATCTATGCTTTCTACGGTTCTTGCGAATGCTTTGAAATTGATATGTTGCTTGCGCATCATATCATCTAGTTTGCTATAAATACCTTTAGACACCTCGGCACGAGCGCGCGCCGGGCTGGCGGATGCTGAGGATGGCTCGTGGTCCTGGTGCTGTAAGTGTTTGCCCCCGGCAGGACCTGCTGTTGCTGCTACTTGCTGATTAGAAGGGTTGTCTTCTAGATCAGAGAATCCTGGCGGCTTTTCTTGGTGACATAACGCGTCATAATTTTCGGATATGGCGTCTTTTGCTGCTTTATAAGACTCCATTGTCCGCTCGAACTCCGAATTTACGAAGTACTTATGACCTCTCTTTTCAAGCGGCACAAGTTTTTCGTTGTTTAGCTGATACTCTCTCCAATACGACTCTAAAAGATCTAGTCTCTTTTTACAGTAGTCGATGGTCTTACGCTGTTTGCTATCCTTATTGAAATTAATAAGGACCTTGGCAATGCTCTCTGCTAATTCAGTTTGTTGGAAGTATAAAGTCTCCATTGTGCTGCTGTTAGACTTAAGCGAGACAGAATATACGGAACGCTCTTACTTGAAAGCCGCCTTGTCCTACGGCTATTGCTGCTATGCTGCTGGCTCGCTGTTGTCGCTGCACGGGTAGCTCCCACGGTGGTTGTGAATCCCTATGAACTCACGCCTAATCTAGTTCGCGGCAACCCACAGGTTGCTGGTACGGTACAAGCACTTCGCGTTACGACTTGTCGCGGTCGCGGAGTCCTTGACGGTTTCGAAGGACCAATATGAACGGTAAGGTTCGTGCTGCTAGCTATTTCGGGTGCTAAATGATAAGTCTGAGCTAAGATTCAGAGTACGTTTATTCCGAAACTTCACGCTAATTAATGCTAATGATGGTAATGAGTGCTACAAGTATGCCGGTCGATCGCGCACTGGCTCGCGTAGCTCACGCTTTCCGCTGGTGCGGCCGCGCGACCTACTTGAGTCAAAACTGCTGATGATGATGTGTTCGATGAGTATCGAACAACTATTCAATCAATAAAAACTTTTTCTGCTTAAAATTCGGAGACACTATAATATGCTTTTTGCGAAAGAAACATTTTTAATTGACGCTTGAATGCCCTACCATTCAGCTCCTTCCAACGTTTAGGCAATATGTTAAATATAGTAGGCGCCATGCAGACGATATTTCTGCGCATGAGTGCAGTTTTTGCTGAATAGCCTTGAAGAACTGTCATATCCCGTCTGTTACGCGGTACAACGTCCTGTAGACGTGGAAACAAATTGGGGTTTGTTTTAACAAACATTGCGGTTTCGAGGATATATAGACAAGGAAGAGTCAATATCTTGTACCTTTTAAAATATGGTTTACATGTATCAACCGTTTTTAGCCCAAACATAGATCGAATGCATCTCTTTTGCGCCTTAAATGCCGTGTTAGCGTCTGTAGAGTTTCCCCAAAATATGATACCGTATCTTAAATGAGACGCAACTAAGCCATGGTAGGCCGCAATCAAGGTATCTACATTCACAACTGCAGCTAGAGAGTGCAAAGCAAATGCAGTACTACAAACTTTTTTGCAAAGGTTCTCAATTTGTGATTTCCAGTCAAGCCTTTTATCAATTAATTATCCAAGGAATTTAGTGGTATTTACGACTTCAACTATTTTATTATCTATATTTATGTTAATATTTGCCACAGGCAGTCGTTGGCTAAAATTTATGATTTTAGTTTTGTCTAAATTAATCTTTAAGTTATTGTTGTTTAACCATTCTATTATAGATGTCAAGGTATTATGAATCTCAAGTTTATATTGGATCATGTCATTGTTACTACTAGAAATTGACACCGTGCTATCATCTGCAAATAAAGTCATAGGGTGTGGAATTGATTTTGGCAAGTCATTAACGTATAGTGTAAAAAGTGGCGGTCCCAATACACTACCTTGTGGAACACCAAAAGCTGGTTGATGTTCATCTGATAAGTATATCTCGTCCTTTTTAGTGGTTATATTAATTCTAGTGATTTCTGTCTTTTGCTTTCTATTGTCTAAATAGGATTTAATTAAATGAAGTACATTGCCATACTTGTCAAGTTTATTTATTAGAATGTCATGATTAACGTAGTCGAATGCTTGAGTCATATCGCAGAAGATAGCACATACAGGTGTTTATTTATCCACTTTTGTCAATACAGTGTATAAAAAATCGTAGATCGCCATATTTATAGTCTTATTTTCGCGAAAACCCTTTTGCTAGTTGCATAATATATTGTTCTTTTCTATGTAGCCGTTTAATTCTTTTTGAATAAATTTCTCAAATATTTTCGAGAAGATAGGAATCAATGAAATAGGCGTGTAGAATTCCATGAGCTCTCTATCTTCTTTTTTAAATACTGGCTTAACGATCGCTATTTTTAGTGCGTCAGGAAACGTACCAGCTACAATACACAAATTTATAATATGAGACAAATGGTCGCATATTTCAGATGCTACAGCTTTTATTACTTTGGTTGATATGCCATCGTACCCCACGCTATTTGTGTTTTTTAAGGCCATAATAATAGTCAGTGCCTGTTGTGGTGTACAGGGCGCCATAAACATCAAGTTTTTGTTGTTTTAGATGGACTGTGTTGTTTTATAATTTGACTGGATGGGTTGTATTAATAAAATAGTCGTTGAATTGATTAGCAATTTGTTTTGCATCCGTAATTTTGTCATTATTGATTTTAATTTTTGAAATATAATTTTTCGGTACATTCAATTTACCTTGATTTATTATTTGCCAGGCGGTTTTACATTTATTGCGTGATGTTTTAATTTCATAATTGTTTTGTGAACGCTGTGTCAGAGTAATAATTTTTCTAAAACGCTTAGAGTATTCTTTAAAGCGAGTTCTATTTAATTTATTTGATTTTAATCTGTAGGTCCACCAAAGTTGACGTTTTTTCTTACTACAGGATTTAATACCTTTAAATATCCACCTTGGCTTTGTAATTATATTTACTGTAATCATAGTCCTAGGAAAACAAAAGTTATAGAAAAAAGAAAATAAATCATGAAATTTGTTATATGCAATGTTCGGGTCTTCCGTTTCATATATTTCAGAGAATTACATTTTGCTCATGCAGTATTTAAATTTAGATGTATTTTCCTTGCCGTAATTACGTCTAATAGCACCGTATTTGTCGATCGTACATATCTTATTTACCGGGCATTTTAAAATCTGGGCTGTGTGATCTGAAAGGGCAAACTCTGAGACTTCCGATTTACATCGTTTGTTATAATTATGCGCAAAATTATCGATACATGTTTGGCTTTTCGTTCGAGTAGGTTGATTTATTGCTAGTTTATGGTTGAAGCTAAGTAGCAGGCACTCAAACTCCATCGACTGTTTATTCCTTTTTAGTATGTCTATATTGATATCGCCGGCTACGACAGTATTTTTATAGGCACTCTTTGATAATTTATGTAAGACTACTTCGAATTGATTAAAGAATCCATTAAGATTGTTGGCATTTGGAATTCTGTAAACACATAAAAAAGCAGTGTTGTACTTGGTGAGCTCAATGGCACAGCATTCAAAAGTCCCTGTTATGGACATTCGTGAGACTTCTAATTACTCTTTCCATTCGTGTCCATTTCTAATTAGGATACATGCTCCTTCTCTCTTAACTTCTTTTCTACTATAATGAGCGGCTAAGCAGTAGATTGGTATGCTCAACTGGTTTTCGTAGCCATCCATCATAAAATGTTCTGTAACGCATATTATATCCACTTGTATGTTTTTTCCTGTAAGTTCGGTCAGACAAACTGTGAGCGCATCCGCCTTGTTCAATAATCCTGCTATGTTCTGGTGCATTATATGGAGATGTTTAGAGACGAAAAAGTTCCCCATGTGACAGATTATCCATACTTTAGTTCATGTCAGTCGAAATAATCTGGTTATTATATATTATGTCATCAATTAACTCAATTATATCCTTAAAAATGATTTGTATTCCAGTATTATTTATTGTGCCAGTCCGTCTGTTATACTCAGTGTAGCCGTAGGTGAGATTTTTATTGCTGTCTATTAGATATGCGTATTCGTGCGTCAGTATGTCCAAGAAAAGTAAGTTATTAAATGTCTCTACTCTTGAATTATATAAATTAGTGTAATTCTCGTATTTATATGTTGGAACGCACAAAATAAAGTTAGTGTGGCTGATTTCCTGTAACACTTGTCTGATATGCACAATAATGTCAAAGTAGCTGTTTGCTGTCCTGAAGTCTTCTTCACCTAACATAATTATGCAATAGTCCTCTAACGTAAAGTCGGATACTTTGTCTTTCAATCCTTCTAGCAAAAACCTTACATTTCCATGAGGTGTTATAAGGTGATAGATTTTCGATCGAATAAGAGAATCCTCTGCAATGCTCAAAATTTTATTACTGTTATCTGTACCCAAGATACATATTTTGCAATCTTTTTTAGTATTAGGGTTAGGACTTGCGTATTGGTTATTTTTAATATCAGGACAATTTTTGTTTACTTCTGTTGTCACTTGACTTTTTTTGTTATTTGGTGTTTCGAATTGGATTTGTCTTTTGCTAATTAATCGTTTTTTCTTCTGTTTTTTGGCACTAGATGGCCTTAATTTAGCTGGACTGGTTGTCACTTTCTTGAGTAAATAATTTTGTTTAGACAAATTATCATTTAACTGTTTGAGTTCATTGTTTTCCAATGATAACGTTTCAATTTCTGAATGAGCACTTTGAAGCTCTATCGTAAATTTTATAACTTGTTCTCGTACCTTTTTTAGTTCGTCGTCCTCATCGTCTGACATCTCAGGTACACTATTGACTGTATTATTCAGATTATGTGTCATGTTATCACTGTTGTTTAGGTTCGAGTCAGAGTTTGTTATATTGCGGCGAAAGGTAATATTTTCTAAGAAATTCATTTTTATATTGTTTGTGTTTCTTTGCCTTTATTTATTGTTTTATTGGTATTGGTGTTATTTTAACAATGATACTATTCACAAAAAGTACAGTCTCAAATTGGATTAGAACCCGCACCCCACGTTTCGTCAGGCGAGCTCTAAGCCGTTCGGCTACCGTGTCGGATAAGTGATTATGTCAAATATGGTACTTATATTACTCAGACTACGCTGTGCCACGTTTTTGTTTCCATAGATGTCGCTGTTTACAGTCTTATTATCCAATGATGATATATAGATGTCACTATTTCCAGTCAGATATGTCATTTGTTGTTGTCAAATCGTTGACCGTTTGCAGTTCAAAATATGCATGTCATCACTCATCAGTGCTTGAAAAAGTAAACAAAGATAAATATTCACCCGTTATTGGTTGTTTGGTCCAATATGGTAGGGCTGATCTCGTTACTGATATGTAATTATCACAACGCACTTGAACTAGTATAATATTGTTTAATTTTGCTTTAACCTCTATTAGGGGTAGAATTTTTCGGAAATCAATAAACTCATTACTTTTTTTATTAATCAAGAGCGTAAACCTACTATTTTTGATATTTTACCTTCCAAACCAAAGAAATTTCATATAAAGTTTCAACCCCTACTTTATTCTTATTAGGGGTAGAATTTATAAAAACTAATAATTACATGACTTCTTTTTATCAACTCTAACTTACAAACTATAGAAATTACATACAAACTTTCAACCCCCTTTTTAGCCACGTTAGGGGTGGCATTTCCGAAAATAATTAAACTCATTGTTTTTTTATAATCAGGAGTGAAAACCTACAATTTTAGATGTTTCATCTTCCAAACCGAAGAAATTTCATATAACGTTACAACCCCTATTTTATCCCCATAGGGATGGAATTTCCAAAGACTAATAAATACATGTTTTTTTTATCTACCTAGAGATTAAATCTAAAATTTCACGTGTCCAACTTTCTAACTGTGGAAATTACAAACAAACTTTCAACGCCCTTTTTACCCCCTTAGGGGACGAATTTCCAAAAACCAATAAATATAATAATTTTTTTTATGAACCAAAAGCGTAAATCTAAAATTTCACGTGTCCAACTTACAAACTGTAAAAATTTCAAACAAACTTTCTACCCCCTTTTACCCCCTTACGGGTCGAATTTCCAAAATTTTTTTCTTTGTCGATGTCGGTGTCTTTAGAAGCTATTGTTTATGTCTTTCGACGTCGGTTGTTTTTTTTTTTGTTAAAATGCTTATTTTTATTTTTCTCTTTTTACCTTTGATAAGTACTTTAAAATACCAGAAAAATCATTTATATCCAAAGTACAGAAGACTCCAAGTAAGCCCAAATACGACACGGAGACATTCGTCTATTTCGGAGTTCCCGTACCTACCTTCCGGTTTCATTATCAGATCAGTTCGATCGTACCATTTTCATCAGTACCATTTATTTATAAGTATTTGCTTTATCATAGTCGGTTAACTATTCGATATCTTATGCCCGTGGCCACTTATCATTAAGGAGTTCCAGTGGACATCTGTGATCTTCTTCATCAGTTCCACTTTACCAAATTATACTTTTTGAGTGCAAATGATAGCATTGTTGATAGAAATACCAGAATCGCTATATGTATGCCTATAATATTTGTGCAGTTCCCTCGATTTCCATGGGATCCCATTATCAGATTCTGACTTTAAGAGCATCTCGGGAACGGGCTCCCTTTCAAGCGCAAAAAGTATTTCATCACAATCTATTATACTTTGAGGCTGTATGACAGGGGGTTGCCACCGTAGTAATGGTCTGACAAAGGGACGACGTTATTTCTAATGATATTCGAAATCATCATCATCATCATTATATTAGCCGAAAGACGTCCACTGCTGGACATAGGCCTCCCCCAAGCGTCGCCACTTTGACCGGTCCCGTAACAATAATCGAAATAAAATATTAGAATCTGACCTATAAACATTAATGAAAGTGAGGGACAACTTTATGAACCTTTGGTACCTGATACCTCCCAAAGTCACGCTGATCCAAACTTCATATTTGGGGATCTTTCTTGCGTGTATTAAATGGAATTAAAATTCATTTATTTCGCCACCAGTCCATATGCATACATGTGAAATTAAAATTAAAATATTAGATATATTAAAAATTTATTAAAATATTAGATACATTAAAAAAATATTAAAATATTACAATTAGATTTAACATTAAAAAGATTACAAAATTCATCAATAAAAACATTATGAATTACAATTTTATAATAAGAAAAAGATTGAATACGCTATAATTATTGTATCTTAAGTCTAAATTAAGGTTTGGATCCGGAGTGCTCAATTTTTTTTTTTTTTTTTTTTTTTTTTTTTTTTTTTTTTTTTTTTTTTTTTTTTTAGCCTGGTCCAGTACCGTCTTGTAAAAGACACGAGACTTCACGTGGCGATTTTTAGAAATGGACACTTCCCAAGCTAAATTCGTTAATGGCTTTCATGTGTTTGGGGTTTTTAGCGGGTCTATGAATGACGCAATATAGATCTATTGTCGGCTAAAATCAATGCTTATTGTTTTGGAACTGTTCTGAACCATCATTTAAACTGTTGAATAGTGATCATCGCAACCGTCGTAAAACAGGAATGAATGAATTTCGGCCTGTATTGTAACCCGAACAAATGGTGCGGATGCGGCGAGAGAAAACAGGAGGTCCGGTTAGGATTGCCCTAGCTTTCTCTTCTTAGTGTAACTAAGAAATCACCACGTGGTTGTTTAGAATATGACAGTCGGTCTTCCACTCTACAAGGAGTAACAAGTAAGGAATAAATTTGAAGATACGAATCAAGATAGTATTTTCATTTCCTCAACAAGACTCCAGCGAACAACCAATACAGTCCACTTCACGCATTATTGGGCAATCCAGCTCCAGATCCATCCTCCATGCGAACCGCTGTAGGTAGCTGTTGTATCTGCCTCGTATGTGGCGGATCAGGGAGATAACTCTCTTGCGAATAATCACCGCAAAACCATCCATATTTGCGTCTGCAAACATACCTGACTTGCTACATTAGCGAGGCAGCTTCAGCAGCGCTCTGAAGGCATTGTTGTAGAGAACGCGCAAGGTGTCGTACGATTGTTTCGTATGTTCGACCCATAGGCTGCACGTGTGTTTGATTGGCAAAATGCCTTAAACAACCTAGCTTTAACTTCCGTAGTACAGCGCGCGAAGCTACGAGCCAGCATATTAGCTCTAACAGACAAACCTCTAACTTTCCCTATCTATATC
The DNA here is from genome assembly GCA_964057195.1 of Orthosia cruda. Classification (NCBI taxonomy): domain Eukaryota; kingdom Metazoa; phylum Arthropoda; class Insecta; order Lepidoptera; family Noctuidae; genus Orthosia; species Orthosia cruda. Next base: position 17,146,557 of record OZ059833.1, on the reverse strand, counting down.
AATATCATCTACAAGCGTCTGGGTGACCCAGAACTTGAACTGCGAGAATTTTAAGGTCACTGCCATTCAGCATGATCTGGAGGACAGTGTCATAAGTTTTAGATCCCGCCTTAAACACCATGAGCTCGCTTTTAGTGGCGTTATATTCAGATATAACGCTACTAAAAGCGATCTCATGGTGTTTAAGGCGCCCACGGGCTCGGGTCATTGGGCCCCCGCATACCGCTCGCAGATTGATATCAGTTTTCGAAGGGCAATCATCGATGGACTCAACAGCACCATATCATCCACGTAACTGATGGTGTTGTTGAAAAGAACACCATGAATCGAGCAGCCCATACCGGCGCTACTGAGTTCACAGATCAGACGGTCAATATACAAGTTGAAGAGACTCGGCGAGGTTAGCCCCCCGTGCCTTACACCTCATTTAACTTGTACTCAACCGATAGTGACCCCGACTACCGCACAAAATTGCTCTGGTTGCCATACCAATACTTTAGGAAACCTATGTACTCAGTAATTAGATCCGTATCATCCGACAAATTTGGCACAACCTTTCGTATGCAACAAGATTAAATGCCTTAGATAAATCTAAGAAGCAGGCATAGACAGGTGTGTTTCTGTCAGTGTAGTAACGGACGGTATGTTTGAGATTCAGTATATCCATTTATGTTAACAAACCAGAGCGAAAGCCAAACTGTGCATCATGAAGCTGTAGGTGTTGTCTTAACTTATTGGGTACATACACAGAGAAACTTGCAGCTTTTATAAAATAACGAAGGTCGGCTCGTCGCAGGCTCTTGGGAATAAGAACTGGCGAACAATGAAACGCTATCGACGGCGATTACGGTAATGGATAGTATACCTATAATTATCTCCGGAACCGTGCATCCTACGCAAACATGCTCCTCAGAAACCTGATCAGAGCTTGGCAAAACCATATTGTTTTAGCTTGAGAGGTGCGGACTTTTTTGAGTTTTACTCAATATATTAGGTATAGAAAAAGTCTTGAGGCAGAGCCGGTAATAACACACTACTGGTACTAATAGCTATCTAAATATATATATATATTTATATTAGTAGTTTGCCTCACACTAAGAATTTCTCCTGTGGGTGCGTTTACAAATAGAATAGAATAGAATACTCTTTATTATGTACACCATATAAGTTACAGAAAGTATAGATTAAGAAAAAAATACACTGGGTGACACAATGGGCGGCCTTATCGCTAAAAGCGATGATTTCAAGACAACCTTTGGATGGATTTAAAAAATGAAAGGAAAGACAGTACTGTAGGTAGTCTATTGGTGCACTATTTATATATAAAATAAATACGTATATATAAATATACTATATAGACAAATATATACAGTTATAAGTATGGAACAAAAACATAGAAATCAAGAAAACAACTACTAAAGAGAGAGGTAGTGAGAGTGACAATAGTTATTTATGCTACAAGTGCGGAAGGTAGGTGATTCCCGATGAGTGGCATTTTTATTCACGAGCGTTCGAAGCGAGTGAGTGTATAAATCGGCACGAGTCGGGAATCATCTTACGTACGTGTACGTACGTAAGATGATTCCCGATTCGTGCCGATACTACGATGTTGTATGATACATCATACAACATTTTACTATGCATTGTGCGAGGAAATAAAAAAAAAATGTCTGAAAAAAGCAAGAAATTAATAAAATGGCGGGCTTATTCAAGCGCGCTCAGCATAACCACAGATTAACTAATAGTTCCTCGGGCATATCTACTGCGCATGTGCAAATAGCTGTCACGTCGTAACGCAAAAAGGCACGAGCAAAATATACGTTCTGCCAAACATATTTAATGAATATTTAAAATTAACTTATTGATCAAAATCTAAATCTGGAGTAATTAAAAACGACTTTTATAAAGTATTCGTTTTATTCTATGTTTTATATGAATGATAATCTGTACTTAACTAATTTTTTAAACTTTTCTCAAATAATAAAATCTCTATGCGTGCGTCGGGCTGACGTTGGAGTTAAAAATTAATAAAATACAGAAAAGTAAAAAGCACTAGTGAAAAAAGTGACACTTTTCGCACAGTTTGGCTGCTTGGAAAACGCTCTTTTCGAGGACATGCATTGTAAACATATAAACTCACATAAACAAGACACCCAGAGCAGGAACAACTATCTGTAGGTTATACAAATATTTGTTCCGTGCGGGAATCAAACCCGCGAAACGCAGCGCAGCAGTCAATCACTAAACCACTGCGCCAACCATGTGCCCCCAATTACATAAGTAGGCTACAGCAATAGGTACCTCTAGTTATCTAGTAGCCTAGTGTTGGGTGTTAGGCACTAAAAACAATGAAAACACGGAAAGGTAAAAAGAGTAAGAGAGACATTAGCTATGTGGATGTGCGCTGGATTTATTAACAAAGAGAGACATTAACTTTCAATTCCTATAAACTAATTACTTCCTAATTTGGTTTGGTTTTGATTTTTATATCTAAATTATATATTGTTATGATCAAAATTGGCCATATTGTTGGCCTGCTCCGACCACGCTGCAAACCTAGATCCATCCATTTCTGGAGCGTGGCTGTTCCCAGTGGTGAGCGTGTGCTGCGCTCCGCCTATAGCCGCCCCGCAGTTTATTTTAATCACTTTTTGCAACTCCTTAAGAGATTCCAAAATCTCGTCTTCATTAAATACGGACAGCGAGAACACAACAGCTTTTGTTCTTTCGACTTGTTGTGTTACTTGTGCACCTTTTGTACTTTTCGCGAGATGAAGCAGCTTAGAAAGTTGCACTATAACGTTTAAGCGTTTAATCTCATTGCACACATCTTTTTGTTGTTGTTCGCTTATTTTGATAGGGATCCTGGACTGGGGGTTAATCTTGAGCACCTCGAGTAGAATTTTGATATGCTCTATCAGTTCATCTTTTAATACTGTCACTTTTGGTGTCTGTGATTCGTACGTTTTCCAACATTCTACGATCATTTCAAATATATTCATATATATGCATTCCATTTCTACTTCCAAGAGCGACACATTTTTTTGGACTTCTAAAAGTGATATAAAAGTTAAAAACGTATATTCCAGGTAATCTGAAAAGAAAAAAATAACAATTAATTTTACGCCTTTGTGGTACAAAACCTTATAGCATGCCTCCAACTGGGGAGCGGGCGCACCCAGACAGCCCGACTGCGTGACTCGGTTATGATAGCTCCATGAGCGAACAAGGCTTCACAAGATGGCAAAAGCTAGTAAAGGAGACAATTTTTGTTGGGCCGCTAGTAAATAATAATGTATATTAATCATATTACACATAAAAACCCGGCCAAGTGCGAGTCGGACTCGCGCACGAAGGGATACCAGTATCGCAAAAAACGGCAAAAATCTTTTTTGTTGTATAGGAACCTCACTTAAATATTTATTTTATTCTGTTGTTATAGCGGCAACAGAAATACATCATCTGTGAAAAAAAATAACTATCTAGCTACACGGTTCATGAGATACAGCCTGGTGACAGACATACAGACGGACAGTGGAGTCTCAGTAATAGGGTCGCGTTGTCCCGTTTTTACCGATAAACGATGAACATAAAAAAGTAATTTCATTATAATAAACAGACCAAAGATAATATAAAAATCTAATCGGACTAATGAAATAATAGTAAAAAAAAAGTATCCTCTTCGACTGCATGGCATAACTTTCTTCGTTCACATCTTTTTAGTTCGCTACTTACATAAACATAGGGGCACAGTATATATCTTTGTTTTTCAGTTCATGGAATATCTTTTAAATTGGGCCAATATTGGAGGAGGAAATAAGCGAGAGCCAAACCTCAAATTATGACTTTTTGATATTCAGTCGGATGTCTGCGACCGCATTTCCTCTTAAGCAGTCGGGTTAATGATTTTTTTAATTTAGAAATTTTTAGTTAAGTAAAATTATTATTTTCGGATAACTTCTAAGCATAAAAGGCTCAGATTAGAGAAAAGTAAGTAAAAGACAGAGCGCGCGGAACACAAGATTGAGGGCGGATTTTATTTATGTGTGCGTGATAGTAAGGAGTAGCAATGTAAAAGGGACACGTACTTCCGTGTGCGTGTAAGGATGCCAGTATGTTGGGGAAAAAGTCCCACAATTTTTTCGATTGCTGTCAAGAGTACTAATGTTAAAATATATTGGAAATGTTCTTTCGCAATAAGTATGGTTATCAAATAAATTATTCATACTAATATTATAAATTTGAAAGTAACTGTCTGTCTGTTTGTTACCTTTTCACGTCTAAACCACTGAACGGATTTCAATGAAATTTGGCAAGGACCTAGATGGCATCCTGGGGAAGGACAAAGGCTACTTTATGTAGCAAAGACAAAAAAGCCACTTTACCTACCTGGCAGGGTAGGGTAGGCAGGTAGGTAGCCAGTTGACGGGAGCGAAGCCGCGGGGCACAGTTAGTAATAGAATAAAAGTTAAATAGAATACATTAAAAGATAATTATTAATTTGGGTTGGATACCCAAGAAAAAGGAAGCTATTTAGAACCTATATTAAAATGTGCCATCGCGGAATAGATTGTTTCCTGCTGTTTTCAAATCGGATATAAAAGTTACTTATTGAAAAATTAATTGAAATGTGTCCTATTATTGATACTGAACCACTAAAAAGATTTTCAAACTGGTTACAAAATGTTCCTGTATAAATATATAAATTAATAGATCTTCCTACGCCCCATGCACATATCTCTATTTCAAGGAAACTATTTAAAGAAACTTATTTTGAGGTAAACTGAACAATCACACCAACCAATTCCTACCAATATGTTGTATTCCGAGTGGGCCGTTAAAATTAGCGGGTAAATAAATAACAAAACTATAAAACAAACAATAATATTCTATCTTCTTTTTTTTTGTTTTTGTGGACAACTTTTGCAACGTTAAAAGATACAAGACGGCCTTTTTACCCGACTGCCGAAGGAGGGTAATGTGTTTATCAGTCTATATATGTATGTTTGTTCCTAGGTGGCGTTCTAGACACCAAATGCGTGGGCCGATTTTGATGATTCTTACGTCAATCGATTCATGTTAACCTTGCGAGTTTATTTATTTATTTAAACTTCATGCACAAAGGTACAATGACGGACTTAATGTCTTAGGCATAATTCTATACCAGTCAACCAACTGCCATTGAAGAGATAACATGGCAGGAGCATTGTTTAAACCGTGGAGTAGAAACAACACAACAGAAAATAAAAATAATAAGCTGCTTAAATACATATGGTACATAAATATTTTATACATATTAAAATACATACCTAAATAAATATATATATATATCTATATTGCGTGGTGGGGACAACAGAATATGGCAGTTCAAGTTGAGTACTGACCGCCTTAAAGCTAAAGTTGCGTCTACGCTAGACGAGCCGAGCACGAGCCGAGCACAAATTCGAACCGACAAAACTCCGAAAAATAAAAAATGAACCACAAAAAAATTAACGATGTAATGTGTATGTGTAATGTGTGTTGTAATGTAAATGTGGACCACTTACGAGCCTCGAACGCCGCGGACAAAGACGCCGTGGACGACTCCGCTCGTGCTCGGCTCGTCTAGCGTAGACGCAGCTTAAGAAGCCGTAGAATCACTGTCGATCCGTAATATTAGAAAGCAAGATTGTAACTGTGAGTTGTGAATATTTGAATAAATTCAATGTATCAAATAATTTGTGTGTTTTTGTAAATAAATGAATTTCATTTTCATGATACTACCCGACTACCTGCCTACACACGATGTCTTAACCTAAGAGAATACATCCTGACTTCCCGATGGTTTGCATTTATCAGCCAGCCTTGATGCGCCATTAGAATTGGGATACAGTCGTGCTAATGAGAACACACATGTATCCTTAGCGACCGCCAATACGGCTTCCGCCGAAATCGGTCTACTGGGGATCTTCTAGCGTATGCCATTCACATATGGAGTGAGGCCATCGAGAGGCACGGGGAAGCGCTTGCCGTCTCCCTCGACATCTCGAAGGCTTTCGATAGGGTCTGGCACGAAAGCCTTATTGGTAAACTTCCTTCATTCGGTCTGCCCGGTGGTCTGTGTGATTGGATTGCAGACTTCCTGAGGGATCGGTCCATTCGAGTGGTTATCGATGGCTGCTCGTCGGACCAATTGGATATTAATGCCGGCGTCCCTCAGGGGTCGGTACTCTCGGCAACATTGTTCTTGTTGCACATCAACGATCTGCTAAAACCCGGCACGTTTGGGTATGCAGACGACAGCACTGTTTCTGAGAGTTACTTGTCCAACGCACGTGCTACCGGGCCACTGATCCGGTCTCTCCGTGAGGCCATGGTGAAGCGTTTGAACTTGTCCTTGCAGGCAGTCTCCGAATGGGGTAATGCCAATCTGGTCAAGTTTAATGCTGCTAAAACCCAGGCGTGTCTTTTTTCCGCTAAAAAGAGCCAATTTCACCCGGCTCCAACTTTCCGTGATGTAACCGTGCCAATAACGGACCATCTTGAGCTTCTTGGCGTTACGCTGACATCAACTCTCAATTTTGGGCCATACATTGAGGCAAAGGCTCAGCTGGCTGCCAAAAAGTTGGGGATCCTTGCGAAGGTGCGAAAGTACTTCACGCCGGAACAGCTGCTCAACTTGTATCAAGCGCAAGTTCGATCGTGCATGGAGTACTGTTCTCTTCTCTGGGATGGATCTGCCAAATATCAGCTAGATGCACTAGAGTCGATCGCAAAGCGGGCCAAGAGACTCATCGGCGATGGAGCACTGGTCAAATCAAAGCTCCAGAGCCTTGAACATCGTCGCCGAGTTGCCAGCTTGTCGGTATTTTATCGGTTGCATTTCGGGGAGTGTGCGATGGAATTGCATGATTTAATTCCGCCCAGCCCGTTCTATCATCGGATAACCAGACGCACGGCGATGCGTCATCGGTACATGGTGGACATCCCACCCATACGCACAAAACGTTTTGGGGACACTTTTATTATGCGTACAGCTAAGGAGTGGAATTCCCTGCCGGAGTCTGTGTTTTCCGATAGCTACAAGCTAGGGGTCTTTAAGTCAAGAGTAAATGGGTTTTTTCTAGGCAAGCGTGCTTCACCGTCGACCACATCATCGCTTTCCATCACGTGAGATAGTGGTCAAGCGCGAGCCTATTGATAATAAAAAAAACACATAAAAACATTGCTAGTGAAAATGTGATGGTCACATTCTAGCTAAAGAAATAAAAAAATATGACGGTGTTAGTTAAAATAAAATCAGTTGTGGTTCGTTTTTGAAGTGCATCAAATGCATACGATAAGTATTGCAATTGCTGAGTAGTGCTGTGGAATTCAACCCGTACAGGAGGGACCTCAAAGTAAACCTAGGGAGCCCTAAAGGTAAGCTTAATTCCATACTGGATATAGAATTTGAAGCGGACAGAATCAAGGCGGGCACCATCGGTGCATGGAAAGAAAATTGCCCAGAGAAAAAGGCCATTTGCAAAAACTAGCTGCTGAACTAGCTAAAATACGTCAGGAAACACGACAGGCCTTTAATGATGCAAAAGCCAGAAAAATGAAGCAAGGTTTTTCTGGCTTTTCTAGCACGCTGACGAGGTATAATACGGTACGCAAGGCCAAAATAACTAATTGGCGGCAGCATTGGACCTCCATCGAAGCTCTGCCAAACGGATTGAGGTTACTAAGACAAACCCACTATCATCTGTAAAGTATGAGAATGGGTATCTCACGGAAACTGGACAGGACACTCTGGGCGTGATGTTTAGGACTCACTTCCCAGAATGTATGCTGCGCGACAGCGATAAAGAGAAACCAGTCACAAGGAACGAGCTTACAAGGCACACGTCCAAAAATAACTGGCTCACGGCAAAGAAAGTGGTAGATGAAAATAAACTGAAGCTTGCCATAGCGGACTTCTAGCCTCTCAAATCCCCTGGTCCGGATGGCATCTACCCAATACTTTTGCAAGCTCTTCAGAGCCTGCATAGTCTTTGGGTACGTACCCAAGGCATGGAGGGAGGTCAAAGTCACCTTTACACCGAAGGTAGGTAGACCGACTTACGAAGAAGCTAAAGCTTACAGGCCCATCAGTCTATCATCCTTTCTCTTAAAAGCACTGGAGAAACTGGTAGACAGGTACCAAAGAGAGAGACCACTTAAAGTATTCACTCTACATAAACTACAGTGCGCCTACAGCCCTGGCAAATCTACAGAAACGGCATTGCACTACGTTTCGAGTCAGGTCCGAGGCTGCGCTAGACGGACAAAAGATCTGTGTCGGGGCTTACCTCGACATAGAGGGAGTCTTCGACAAGACAACATTAGAGTCCATACGCATAGAATAGTCAGATCGGAACTGATGGGTGACAGACTTAGAGCAAAAACGCCAAGAGTTTGTCCGCAAGGCGGAGAGCTGTCACCATTACTGTGGTGCTTGGTAGTAGACTCGCTACTTACCAAACTCAATGCCGGACCATTCTACACAGTAGGCTATGCAGATGACATAGCTATAATGGTTAATGGTAAATGCCCGAACATAGTCTCTGGATGATTACAACAGGCCTTGAGGATGACAGAGGAATGGTGTACAAAGAACCACCTCTCTATCAACCCAAGCAAAGTAGTCATTATTCCATTAATGAGGAAGAGACAACTAGGCAACCTAGGAGAGCTCTTCCTCAATGGAATTAAGCTGCCCTGGTCCACCGAAGTTAAATATCTGGGTGTAACGCTTGATACATGAACTAAGGTGCAAAACTCATGTGGAAAATATTACGACAAAGGCCCTACGAGTGTTCGGCATGTGTCGTTCCACCTACGGTAAAACTTGGGGGCTAAAGCCCAAAGTGATACAATGGACAGCCATATCGGACATAACCGGACAATGATAATATCTATTATCACATACGGCAGCATAGTGTGGTGGCCAAATAAAAAGCTTGCCTCGTGCAAAGTGCCACTCACCAGGTTACAAAGAACAGTGTGTCGCGGCATCACGGGTGCTTTTCTTCTCTCTCTCTTTTTTTCCCTCCTCTGCATATGATGGTTAAATTCGAGTCAAGAAAGATATTACATCGTCTTGCTGTTGCTGGACTAAGGGATGACTCTAAGCCAAAGACTAACCATACAAAGTTCGATGGGAATGAAGGCCTGGATCGGATAACAAGCATGATATCCGATAAAACTGCACTAAGTTTGTGTTTGAAAGGTCTTTTAAGGTCCAAATCCCTACAATAGAGAACTGGACGAAGGGACTCGATCCACCAGAACAAGATAGTCTGGTGTGGTACATTGATGGATCCAAAATGGGATCAGGTACAGGAGCGGGAATACACGTAAAAGGTTACAAATATAACAAAAGCTTAGGGAAGATGGCAACTGTATTCCAAGCAGAAACATATGCCATAATAACCTGTGCTCAAGAGAATATAGATAGAGGAACCAGAGGTAAATCTATTATATATATATTCTTAGTGACAGTCAGGCTGCAATCATAGCCATGGCATCCTACAAATTGGACTCCAGACTTATTCTGGATGCTATCCAAACCCTAAGCAGGCTTGGGAAGCACAACAGGGTAAGACTAATGTGGGTCCCTGGGCACACAGGCATCCATGGTAATGAAGTGGCAGATGAACTGGCAAGAGAGGGCTCAGTAAATGATTTTGTGGGTCCAGAACCAAGTGTAGGCATTTCGACGTGTCTCGTAAAAGCCACATTTAGGGAGTTTGCAGATCACATAGAACGCACACATTGGCTGTCTAATACCGATCAACAATACTCCAAGAAATTCCTAGGCTCTAAGTTGAAAGCCCGGGAATGCATTTGGAACATCAGCAGGGGGCAAATTCGCTACCTGCTTGGGGCTTTTACTGGTTTTTTTAAAACTAATGACATGGTCATGAAGATGGGTCTAACCCATGTGCAGGTTGTGTGGGGAACATACGGAACGCATGGATTATCTTCCGTGCACATGCGATGCACTGGCTGGTAAGCGAATGAGTCTCCTAAGGGTTGGATATCCAAAACCAGAAGACTATAGGCGCATATCTCCTAGTCTCGTTGTAAAACTCATGAAAAGAATTTTCAACGAGATTGGGGAGGAGTAAGTTATCAAGGCAAACTCAATAGATCCCGAAGGGGTCGAACTATCCGAGTTATTTATCGGCCCCTCCACAAGATAAGATAAGATACTGTGCAATTAAACCGCCATTGTACCAAAAAGTGGAAAACTGAAAACCAATAGTTTCAGCGAAGTCGGGGGACCTGTAAAGAACTGTTCCAAAGAACCGTCCCCCAATTGCAATAAAAATATTGGTATTCAGTTTTCCAGTTTTCATCATCATTAATTCATTTTTTTACATCATTAATAGGGCAGTCGTGTAAAAACATAACATTCCATTTTTGAACAGTCGAAAAGTTGAAAATTAAAAGAAATACCAATTCAAGTTCAAAATAGATTATTACAAACCTTTAAAGATAAAAGAAGCTCCAGTAAATTTAAAAATGGTATTAAAAGATGACATAACAGTGGTACAGCGTCCACGGCGCAATGCTAGTGCAAGAGGAAAAGATTGTGAAACATCAAATAGAAGATTGGTTGGCTAATGACATCATACATCCTAGTATAAAAAATATAGCTAAATTAATAAAAAAATATATTCCTGTACCCTCGTTTTGGTGAAGTAGAAAGATGGAAGTACGAGAATCTGTGTGGATTGCAGAAAGATAATCGGGAGGATGGTGAAAGATGAATATCTCTTGCCGGTCATCAATGATCACATATATAAATTGTGTACAGCTATGGATTGACTTATCAATTGACATAATAATCATCAAAATCGGCCGATACGCCACAATTTGTGTGGGGGGCCGATTCCCCAAACGAAAAATATTGTCTCATGTTGTCATATAAATAATATTAAATTAAGAAACTTAATTATTAAAAAAAAAACAAACCCGTGAAATACAGTCCATATACTTCTGTAAATCTATCCACTTTGCGCTGTAGTTCTGTCAATTTAATTTGTATCTCCTTTTGAGTTCCGTATACTCTGAGTTTTATTGGATTGATATCATCCTTGAACATTTTATTCACAGTATCTTTGTATCTGTTGGTATTAATGATCACTTTGCGACAGAAAGGACATTTGCGTATTTGAATGTTTCCTTGATCTCCCATCATTAGGCAGTCCATGCTATCGACCTCCAGAACGTGATCACAATCTTGAAGTACAATAAACCTAAAATTACAAGGTAAGTTTAATGAACATTTTGTATGTGTATGTCCTTAATTCATTATTTCATAGGCAAAACAACCTAGTACCGTGTCCTGTGATGCTGTGCAGCTACTGCTAGGTATTTATATTGAGCATGATTAAAACAAAATTGATTGTACTGAAGATCAGACTTAGAGTCAGCGAACAGTACCTACATATTAAGATAATTTTGTTTTAACGCCTTTAAACTTAAAATATAATCAATCAAATAAAATTGACCAGCGAAACTAAACAGAGAAAAAAAACCATAAGATATCTTATGTTTTTTTTTTCTAAACTTTTACGTGACGACCAAACCTAACTTATAAACATTACTCCTCAATTGCAATACAATACAAATGTATTGCAGTCGAGGGGTCTCTTGGCAAACGTGTCTCACTTAGCGGTGTCTTCGTACTGGTCACCGAGGAAGTCCGCGGGGAACTCGTCGGGGCGGCACAGCTTGCAGATGTCGGGGCAGGGCTCGCCGCACAGGCCGCGACACCTGTGGCCGCACGGCCGGAGGCGCGCGCACTGCTCCGAGCACGGCGCCCGCGAGCACGGCTCGCCGCAGCGACGTGAGCACGCGCCGTGCACGCACGCCCGACTGCACTGTTCCTGTAATATTTATGCCATAAGTGTCATGACCATAGATCGAAATATACTTCACGGTCAACTTAACAGTGCACCTCGCTGGACTGCAACCCCTCTCCCGCCTAACCTGCGCCGATAGCGAGAGTCCATATGAACAATACAGTGTGACTTCGGTGCCCCTGTGCAGTAAATGAACATGCTGGAGAGCACCGAATGCCCATACACCTGCATTTTGAGGGGACCTTACTTGGTGTTGTCTTCTGTTCGCCCGCCATCGACAAATTTTCCATCTTCAAAACTAGCGCTGGAAACTGTAGGTTCAGAGTATGCACATTGTATTATCATGGGAGATTCTAACACATACCTGTCTCGCCCAGCTCTTCGTTCCCGTAAGCTCCTTCTTATCATCAACAACCTGTCTTTTGGATTCCCAAATGTTATCACAGACGGTTGATTTCATTACCGGCCTACCTGGTCCTATTATAGAACAGTTCCACTTTTCTCCGGCTAATTTGGATGCAATCACAAAGATTATCCTGTTCATTAAGTCCACAGTTGTGGGTTTGATGACTTCAGTCGATATATATGGTCATCTTAATCCTCGACTTTCTTCTGCCCCCGATTAACCACATTATCAACTTTTCACTTGATTCCGGACAGTTTTCATTTCACTTCCTAATATCTAAAATCCCTCCCTACCTAATCGTTTTCGTTCAATCTGACCATTTAACAACTTAGTTACTAATAACTTGATTACTTAAGTAATTAAGTTATTCTAGATAAATACTGAGTAGTTAAGTACCTCAATCAAACATCATGGCCCAGTCTACTCCACGTTGGACGTACAAATTGAAAGGTTAGTTTTTCCTTACTCACCAACTTACCCAGTTGTAGTGAATCCATGAGAGTAAAATAGGGATGATTTCGCATGAGGTATTGATTGAAGTAAGTCTTTCAGTTGGTCTTCTCAACTAATTTAATCTTCTCACAAATACAGTCAGTCTGTCACTGAAGTTTCTTGATAAAAAATATTATTTGAATAAGCACAGCTTAAATTAGAAGGGATACATATAGCCTTAAGATTCAACACTGGATATATGCTGTCTCAAACAGCATCGTTCAGCCTGTGCAGTTGTATCTTTGTATCAACCATACCATGAAGACATCTGTATTCGGACCTTGCTGCTGAAGTCTTGGGATGTTGTTAACGTTTGGTTGAGATGACCATATTTATTAGTTTAAGTATTTTATTGAATAATACTTTGTTATACTACCCTGCCAAGAAGAAAATTCAATGATGAAATCAAAATCAATTTTTTTATTTCACATAGGCCTACATGGGCACTTATAAAACGTCGACAAAATGAGCACGGTTCGGTTGGTCGTTTCCTATGGAGAAGAACCGGCAAGAAACTCCAAGGTTACTCTTTTAAAATGGTTTGGTTTTACAATATTTACATGTTACAGCATTAGTACTTAGATATGGGGGGACAACGTAGGCCCGAATTATGACAATAAGTCGTAAGAAACTAAAAAAAAAGAAAAGATTATATAAAAAAGTTAACAAATGTTAACTAGCATCTAGAAGGCCTACAATGTTCACACATTCACAAAAAGATGAGATTCACAATGCACATGGTTGGTACAACGTATGGATATTCAGACAAATTAAACTGATACTCACAGCGCCTATTAGTTCCTCAAATCAATGGAAAATTTCGTTTTAACACTGGTCCCTTTAGTCCATAGAGTCATCAGGATTGATTCAGTTTTCTTGGGATTATTTTTAATTAGTTGGAGCTGGTCCAAGACTCACAATAAAAAGAAACCCCACATATTGCCAACCGAATAAACCTTGAGCATTCTTCTTTTATTTATGTTTGTAGACCGCCCATCTATGGTTTACTTTATGTTTCCAATTTCAATATAAGACAGACTGTATTTGTGAGAAGATTAAATTAGTTAAAAAGACCAACAGAAAGACTTTTACTTCAATCAATACCTCATGCGAAACCATCCCTATTTAGTCTCATGCTTTCACTAATTTATGCATTCATTCACTGGGTAAGTTGGTGAGTAAGGAAAAACGAACCGTCGAACCGTGTATCGTCTGAGAAACTTTCTGTTTGCAAAAACGAAGAATATGCTTGTGCAGACTTTAATCCTCCCTATAATCGACTATGGTGACATGCTACTTTGACCTTAACGGGGTTTTCCTGCATAAGATTGATAGGCTCCTCATTAACTGCATCCGGTTCATATTCAACCCCAGAACAGAAATATGACCATGTTCAGCACAGAACGCAGAGCGCAGAATGGAGCTCAAATGGATGCCCATTCGACACAGGAGAAATATGCTTTTAAGCGGAAGTTGCGGATTTAGTTTCTACACCAATAGCAGAGTCGTCTCAATAAACCTCCATTTTATAGTAGGTATTTGTGTATTTATTAAGGTTAGTATATACGTATGTCTGAATCATTGAGAGGGCGCTGGTGTGCCACTGTTGACATCGAGTCTGTGTCAATTTGTGAAAACAAATATAAATATCGTTTGTATTGTATTTGTGTTAAACCTAACGTCGTTACTACGTCTTCTTACTGCTAGTAAAGCTCGCTATAGGGCGTTAGTAGTAACTAACAATGGAAGAGGTATTGAAAGCTTTACACAATATACAAAAAGATTTAGCACAACAGAAGCAAGGTATGAAAAATATGGAAGAGAATATTAAGGAGACTATATTTTTTTTTTCTATTTTATTAAAAACTAAGGTTCTTAATAATAAATTACAATCTAGCCTTAATAGACTAATAAGCAATTTAACTCTAACTTATTATTATATTGTATGATGTTATGACTAAGAATAGTGTCAATTTTCACTTTTATATAGTTCAGTAGCACTTTCTTAGAGTCTGATATTATGTTAAAAACACTTAGTTCACGTGTTACATGATAGCACAGTATTGTTGGTATTATTTATTCACTTGTTGCACTACACTAACTTAAATGGTTTAGTTCTCTTTAGCCTACGCACTATGTCCGTGTTATCTAGCAGCTGGATTGCTTCCACATTCACATGTCGACGAAGTCTGTGTTCGTGAGCTTCAGCAAAGTTTTTAATAACGGTGGTGACGAGTTTCATTTTAAGGTCGCGGTGAAGGTCGTCATTTCTGATGTACCATGGTGCATTAACAGCATCTCGGAGTACTTTATTTTGAAATTGATGTATAATTTTTACATTGCTTTGTTTAGTACAGCCCCATGGTTGGATACCATACGTCCTAATTGGCATAAGAATATGCTTGTATATTATAATTTTATTATGTATTGATAGACAGGATTTCCTTCCGAGTAACCAGTACATATTTTTGTAGCGTATATCGAGTTCCTGTCTTTTCTTTTTGAGGTGAGATTTCCAACGCAACTTGGCGTCAAGAGTTATGCCAAGGTATTTTGCTGTATTTGCATACGGCACTTGCATGCCGTTTATATAGACTGGGTGGTAAACGCAGTGTTTATTTGTGATGTCAATGTGAATCGATTTTGACTCATTCAGTTTGATCTTCCACTTTTGTGTCCAGTCATAAACTTTGTTTACAGCTAGTTGAACTTTTTCTACTGCTTCTTTGTGATCTGAACCAGTAGCCATAATAGCAGTATCATCAGCAAAGGTCGCTATGGTGTTGTTTTCCAGCTCTGGGATATCACATGTGTAAACCAAGTACAGGATTGGGCCTAACACACTTCCTTGTAGTACTCCGGCCTTAATAGTTTTTAGCTCAGAATATGCGTCCTCTTGCCTTGTCCTAAACATTCTTTTCCTTATATATGACTTTAGAATATCTGAGAATTCGGGGAGCATGCGCCTGAGTTTGTATATCAGACCCTCATGCCAAACTTTGTCAAAAGCTTGTGCGACATCTAGAAATACTTGCTTGTTTTCGAGCGTTTTTTCGATGATGTTTGTTATTCTGTGTACCTGGTCTATGGTAGAATGTTTTTCCCTGAAGCCAAATTGATGGTTCGGAATAAGGTCTTTCTCTTCTATTATTGGTTTGAGCCGTTTTAATAAGAGCTTTTCAAACAGTTTCGATAATACTGGCAGCAGGGAAATGGGTCTATAAGATGGTGCTTCATGGGGTGGCTTCCCAGGCTTAGCAATCATAATAACTTCAGCAACTTTCCATGGCTCAGGTACATGTTTTAGCATAAATGCAGCGTTAATAAGTCTGGTAAGTTTAACTATGGCTTTGCGCGGGAGGTGTTTTAGTATTTCTCCTGTTATGGGGTCATAACCCGGGGATTTCTTCGAGCTTATGTTGTTTTTAATTTCTCTCACAACTTCTTTAGGAGTTACAAGTCGAATTCTTTGGTTTTGTGATACATTTGCACTCTCAGGTATTTCTATGGAACTTTCATTGGGTTGAAAAGTATCTTCTAAGTATTGGGCAAACCTTACCGCTTTTTGTTCATTGCTTATGGCCCATTTTCCATCGCTGTTTCTGATGGGAGGTATTTGCATAATCGGGCTTTTTAGTTTTCTTGTAGCTTTCCAAAGAGAGTAATCCGTTGATTGATCGTTTGTTAGCTCCACAAGTTTGGAGTTCAGAGTTTCATCCTCAAATTGTATAATTTTCGTCTTTAATTGTTTAGTAAGGTTATTTAAAAGTGTTTTATCCCGCGGGCACCTTGTTTGCTGCCAGCGCTTTCTTTGTTTTCTTTTCTCTGATAGTAAATGCACAATATCTTTGGGATAGATATGCCCCTTATATTTTTGATTTAATTGTGGAGTGTTGTTCCAAGCACATTGTTGAATGTTAACAACATACTTATTTACTTCTGAGTCAAGCTGATCCGGATTTTGTAATAGAGTTTTTAGGTCGATTATATTATTTATTTATTTTATTTCGGGATAAAAAACAGGAGTACAATTAAATGTGATACATACTATCTAATTAAACAAAATACTTATTATACTACTAGCAACATTATCCACTTATTACTAATTTGATTATTATTAATGCTACGTGTTAAAAAAAAATGAAAAGAGAATACATGAGTGAATGGAGTGAACGATAAATCGTTGATTAATTGAATTAATCTTTGTATCAACGAAATTTATGTAACAAAAAGAGAAGAAAAGAACCACTTAATAATTTATAAAACTAATTGAGAAGAGAATCGACTACAGATTTCCTAAATTGATGTGCTGTTAGATTAAAAATATCAATGTTTTCAAATTTAGTGTTGTAGGAATCCACAAGTTGGCGCAGAGGAGCGCGAAAGCCAGCATTTGAATCGCATACGTGCCTGATATTAATAGAAAGTAGGCGGTATGAAGGCGCTTGTCTACGCACTACTGTCCTCGGAACGATGTAACAAATTTTATTTATTAAGTCTGAACAATCATATCTGTTATGCACAATACCATGTAGAAACATCGCTCCGAGAAGCAGTCTTCTGGATTCTAGGGTTAACAGTTTGTAATTCTTAAGCAACATATCATGCGGACCGTGGCTGTGATAGCATCTGTAATGCAGAGCTCTTAGGAATTTACGTTGAACTGTCTCAATCGAGTCAATATACTTTGATTAATAGGGATTCCATAACATAGTAGCAAACTCCAGACAAGATCTAACAAGCTATATATATAAGTATCTATAGGTTGATGGACGTTTGAAATCTTTGCTGTTGCGCATAACAAACCCGTACATTTTAAAGGCTTTGTTGATTACATTGTCTATATGGATATTAAAGTGAAGTTTAGAGTCGAGCACCACACCGTGGTCACGCAATGAGTATACTCTTTTTAATTGTGTATTTAGCAAGTGATAGTTATAAGCGTGCTGCTTTATGTTTTTGGTGAATGTAATCGAATTACATTTAGATAAGCTCAAGGAGAGTTTATTCAAGGTGCAGTAGCTAGACAGTCGATCTAAGTCACTTTGAAGCTTCAAACAGTCATCAATACGTTTTATACTTTTGTACACTTTTAAGTCATCCGCGTATAGCAAAAAGTTCGAATGCTTAAAACAAGCGCTGATATCATTTATAAACAATGTAAACAACAAAGGGCCCAAAATTGAGCCCTGAGGAAACCGGAATTTGTAACAGGAAATTGGAACCTTTTGAGTACGGTTTGTTATGTAAGAGGTGAACCATCTCAATAAATTGCCGCGAATACCATTGAAGGCAATTTTACGCAAAAGTAATTCATGATCCACCTTGTCGAAAGCCTTTTGAAAGTCTGTATATACTGCATCTGTTTGCAAACGATTATCCATATTTTCAAAAACATAGCCTACAAAAATAAGTAGTTTTGTATAAGTAGATCTTTGTTGGACAAATCCGTGCTGTTCTTTAATTATAGCCTTGTGTAAAGTAGGATAAATTTCGTTATAAACCAGTCTCTCAAAAAGCTTCGACAAGGTAGACAGAATTGAGATCGGACGGTAGTTCTCTACGTCATCCTTTGATCCCTTTTTAAGTGAGCTATTTGCCATACATCGGGGAAAACACCCTCGCTGATATATTTATTGAACAGCAGATGAAGGGGTTCACATAAGTGATTGGCAACACATATGAAAAACGAGGGAGGAATGCCATCTGGTCCAGGTCCTTTTGAAGGGTCTGTTCTGTCCCGAGTTTATGTTTACTCGCAACACCGTGTCCGTGGGCTGTCAACGATTTTGACAGCTGACACTAACAGAGTAGTTAGAAAATTTGAATTGAACACGCGAGAAAATCGGTGTCTTGTATTCTAATAACGTAATCGAGCGATATTTCGGTGATTGTATTTGTTAATCGCGCCCGCCGTTCGCAATCAGCGTTGTGGGGCGTCCCTAAAGTGGGTTTAGAGTATATTTTCACGCGCATCGAAGTGCTTTTGCGGGAAACGTGCTGCCTGGTGGACGCCGGCCGGATTCTTCGGTCCAGACAGCCGTCAGTCTATCCTTTATTAATATATATTCTCCTATCCCTAACCTCACGGCACGAGATCGATCGACGCCCAGGAGTCTACCGCAGGAATCTAAGGTAAGTACGAATATATATACGCCAACCCTTGTGCCACCTGTGAGATAGGTACCAGTATCTCTCGCAATAGGGAGCAAATCCCTAGCTTTCCACTGCTGCGTTACGGCAGTTTCGTGGGATACGGTTCTGATTGGATCCAGGAGTGGCACGCTAATGGGCCCCAGTGATGAGCTCCTGGCTTGGGATCCGCAGACCTGTATTTAACATTTGGTAGCAAGAGCGTGGGTTCATTCCACGATCATAGTATATGCTAGGACACTCGTTCACAGTGAACGCTGTATTGTTTGTCGGTTTGCTTTTTATTGTTGAGAATACTGGGTTGGGGAGTGGTACATTTTGAGTCACTCAGAGTTGGTTGTGTCTTGTTAGGGGCGAAAATCCCCCACAGTTACATTCCAATTTGTTGAAATAAAGTGTACAACTCACAACTTAATATTGTCACTCCGGGATAGAAGGTTACAGTTTTGTATTGAAATTTGTTTATTTGTTGTATACAATATAGATTTGGTGCAGACTAAATAGTCTTCCCTAATTGTATTAAATTGAATCATAGTTATTGTTGGACCTTGAACCTTCTAACTTGGGTTTGTAAGTTAGTTTACATTATAAACATACTCAGTGTCCGCTATAGAAGTTATTGTTGTAAAGTATATTGTTACCAATTATATAAGAAAATTGGTTAGTTTGTTTGATATTGACAGTAATATTCTAATTGATTCAAGTTAAATCCATTGTTTTTAACTATTAAAGTAAATTGAATATTGAATTCTATCGTAAAATCAACCTACCCACTTTGTGTTGATAATTTTCACTTTTTAGAATACCCTCTTGTGTGTTGATAATTTATTTTCTTGCGGTACCCACTTTGTTTTTGATAATTTATAAATTGATATTTGGGGTGCCATAATAATTTTGTACTGGAAAATAATTAAGTAAATGTAACAGGGTTCAGTACTATTTGTTAAATTAACTTGTTGTTTCTCTTACAGACTTTATTATTTGATATTTAATTAGAGAATTACTGTCAAACTGTTATTTTGGTTACACACATACATTATTAATTTAATTTGTTGAACCTTTTGTTTATTAATTAATATTTAATCATCGTTGCTTACATTTTGACAGTATGACTGCCAATACATTTGCTTGTAAGATTAGATCGGAATTGAGATGGGTGACCACGGCGGCCTCTTTAATAAGTAGACCTGATAGATCAGACGCTTTGTTGGCGCGTTCTAGCGAACTCCCAGTGCGTCAGGCCAGGGTAGATAAATATCATGCGGAATGTTTGGAACTATTGTCCACCGAGGACACTGAGTTAGCCGCTGCGGTTGAGGCAGACGTCACACAGTTCTACGGTTATCCTGATGATATTGTTGAGGCAACCAGTAAATTGAGGGGTTCTACACAGGATGTTTTGAAGGTGGAGACGAGGTCTCCCACCCATCCTGCTTTATTAGGACGGTTGCCTACGCTAGACTTGCCATACTTTAGTGGAGATTTGGGTTGTTGGACTGCCTACTTCGACCTGTTCAACAGTTTGGTGGATGCTAGGACAGACTTGTCGCCTAGTCAAAAGCAGGCCTACTTGTTCTCCACGTTAAGAGGAGAGGTCCTAGGTTTAGTCAGCCACCTAACTGTTACGGATCAAAGTTATAATACTGCCCGGGAACTGTTGATCAAGCGTTATGCGAACGTGAGGCTGTTAGCGGACGCCCACGTCTCGCAGATTTTGTCGTTGCCTCGCATCCATCGAGTTGCCACCCTATGAATGGATTTGGTCAACCCACTGACGGTGGCCTTGAACGCCTTGAGGCGATTGGGCCTACCTATTGACCAATGGTCCTTTATGCTACTTCACCTTGTTCTGTCAAGGTTGCCTTCCGACTTGAAGGTTCGCTTCGAGCAGAGGTATGGTGGGGATAATGCCACATACCTCCCCCCTTTCGATTCGATGACTTGTTGAAATTCCTGGATGAGGAATGTCGCCTCTTGGACCAATCTGGATTTGAAGGTCCCTCGCGGGCCCCAGAGCGGTCCTCTCCGGACCCGCGTTGTGTTGGTGCGCCCCTCCCCCCCCCCTCGTGGGAAGGGTGAGTCACGACGCCCTCCTCATCAATATGTGGCGACCCAGGCTCGCAGTATGCGCTACATATACTGCAACACGGATGGCCACATGGTCACCTCCTGTCCGAAGTTCCTGGCAAGGAACACAAAGGACCGACGGGGAATCGCCAACAGCCGCAAGTGGTGTTACACCTGTCTGGGACAGCACTTGCAGCGGGATTGCCAGAGGTCAGATCCTTGCCCGCACTGTCAAGGTAAGCACCACCGCGTGTTGTGTTCTAACCAAAATGGAGTTGGCGGGCCTGATGATGCCCGACGCTCCCCCATAGGCGGGGGTCCGCATCCCCACCAACCCCACCAAACCCACGTGGATCCTCGACGGGGCTCACCTCGCACAGGTGGGGTACCCCTCCACCCCCCTCCTCAACGGGAGGAGAGGTATTTGGGAATGGAGAGGCAGGCCGCGCCGTGGCCATTCTCACCACCGCTACATGAGCGACCGCGATTGGAGCGCTGCCCGCCCCAGTTTGGACGTGCCGTGGTTACCAGAACACGGTGACTGGGCGAGTCGGAACACGGAATGTAGTAGGTAGTGGTCCACCGGAGTCGGACACTTCGGCACTCCGGTGGACCACTACCTACACTCCAACTGGCCCGCGTCCGATCTTCCGGACGACTACCAACCCCAGGGGGGTTATCAACAAGAGGTGGTCGCCTCCCTCTCCTCCACTACAGCCGCCCAGCCAGAGACAGTCCTTCTGCCAACTGTCTCTGTATGGATCTGGGGCCCGAAGGGTAACTCTTTGTTAGTTCGTGCCCTTTTGGATTCGGGTGCTCAAGGCTGTCTTGTATCCTTTTGTTTAGTGGAGAGATTGGGTCTCCCACGTGGACCCCACCATTCTGCTATATACGGCATAGGTGGTAATGAAGCGGGTGGTCAACGGGGAGAAGTTGAAATTTGTGTTTCGCCGGTTCATTGTGGGCCAATAATCTTGGCCAAGGCCGTTGTTTTGAATGATATCATGGGCAGAAACCCGCAGGTAACCATTAGCCCTGCCGTGGTGACATTAACGTCAGACCTAACTCCTGCCGACCCGAAGTGGTTTGTACCCGGACCCGTAGACGTGCTTTTAGGTGCGGATGTTTTGGGTTTGATTTTGTCCGGGACCAAGCGGGTTCTGCAGACGAATGGGTTAGTAGCTATACCGACAGTTTTTGACTTTAGCTTCATGGGTCCCGTGTTGAAGGGCACCGCCCCGCGGTAAGAATTGAATGTGGGGATCTCTCTATCCGACGCCGTTCAGCGCTTCTGGGAAGTCGAAGAGCTTCCACTTGCTCCAAGAGATGATCCAGCTGAACAAGAGTGCGAATTGAATTACCAGAACAATACTGATCGCCTCGCTGATGGTCGTTTTGTCACTCGTTTGCCGTTTCAGGCTGCGCGTCCTCCTCTTGGTCATTCCTATGCTTTAGCGGAAAAGAGGTTATTGGCCATGGAGCGTCGAATGCGTAGAGATTCGGATTTTTGTAAGAAATACGTGGACTTCATGCGGGAGTATGAAGATTTCGGACACATGTCTCTTTCTTATCTTGATTGCCGTTCAATCGAGCATTACTTTTTGCCGCACCATGCGGGTTTGAAAACTCCGGGTGGTAAAATCCGCGTGGTATTCGATGGCTCGGCCCCAACGTCCAATGGAGTTTCTTTGAACCAGTGCTTGCACTCGGGTCCCAAATTGCATAGGGACATTTCGGATATCCTCACCAATTTCCGCCGTCACCAGATTGTTTTTGTGGCTGACATCCGTATGATGTTCAGACAATCTCTTGTTCACGGCGCTATCAAATGATCCTTTGGCGTGAGCGACCTTGTGATCCGATTTCTGTGTACGAGTTGAAGACTACAACGTATGGACTCAGGTCTAGTCCCTATATTGCCATCCGCACTTTATTGGAGTTGGCCAGCCGTGAACAGTTGAAGTATCCACGTGCAGCTGCTATTCTGAAAGACTCCGTATACGTCGACGATGTGTGCACCGGGGCCTCTACAGTGGAAGAGGCCTTGGTTTTGCGGGATGAGTTGATTGGAATCCTGAAATCAGTAGGTTACGAATTGCGTAAATGGTTGTCGAATAGTCCGGAGTTGTTGAGTGATCTGCCAGTAGAGCATCAGCAGGATCCTCTCATTTTTGAGGATGTGAATAACCCTAATTTGATTGCCGTCCTTGGTATCCAGTACCAGCCCGTCCAGGATGTCTTCACCTATCAAGTTAAATTGGATACTCCCCAGACCTGGACAAAGCGCATGGTCTTGTCATCTGTTGTCCGGACCTTTGATCCCAATGGATGGATCACTCCTGTCATATTCTTGGCTAAGTGGTTCTTGCAGAAACTTTGGTTACCCAATATTACTTGGGACGAGCCTCTGCCAGAAGAGTTGATGAGGGAATGGTTTGCGATTGTATCTTCCCTTCCGGATGTAAACCGGATTTCATTGCCCAGACTCCTTCTACCAGCTGGTAAGTGTCGAGTGAGTCTCCACGGATTTTGTGACGCGTCCGAACGAGGTTACGCGGCCATGGTATTTTTACGGACTGTAGGTCCATCCGGTTCTGTAGAGGTCCACTTGGTGATGGCTAAGAGTAAGGTGGCGCCTATTAGGTCACGGTTAACCATTCCTAAATTGGAATTGTCTGGAGCAGCTCTTCTTACTAGGCTCCTTCACCATGTTTACAGCACTCTGGGTCGCTCAGTTGATATCTCAGACGTTTTCGCTTGGACTGATAGCGAGATCGTTCTTTGTTGGCTTCGCACCTCAGCTCATACTTTGGAGGTTTTTGTGGAGAATAGAGTCTCACAGATTCAGAACTCTGAGACTAAACTGATCTGGAGACATGTCCCAGGAGAATTGAACCCCGCAGACTGCGCGTCCCGTGGTTGTGAGGCTCCTGCCCTTGTTGACCATTCTCTTTGGTGGGGACCAGACTGGTTGTCGCATCGTGAGTCGTCCTGGCCCCAGAATAGGTTCTCCTCTCCAGAGGTTCTGCCAGGCTTGCGTATTGGAATTGTGGAAACGCAACCTGCATATAATTTGGAGTATCTTTTGGACAGATACAGTTCTTTGTCGAAATTGGTAGGAGTTACCGCTTGGGTCCGGCGTTTCATACGTAACGGACGGAACCCTAATAATAAATTGTTATCCTCAGTTTTGTCGCCTCATGAACGCCAAGAGGCCCTGCTGTTGTTGGTTCGTGCTGTACAAGCCGAGCACTTTGACCAGACTATTGAAACCCTGAGGAAATGCTCAGCTTTGAAAGGCTCAATCGCTCGTCTTAATCCATTCCTAGACCAATCTGGTTTGCTCCGAGTCGGAGGACGATTGCGGAATTCGAACTTGCCTTATAGTGCTCGCCATCCTTTGTTGCTCCCTAAAGGAGGAGCGTTGGTGAAATTGTTGGTGTCCGATCGACACATTAATAACGCACACGCCGGTTGCAACGCCCTCGTAGCTATTTTGCAGCGTGAATTTTGGATTTTGTCGGCCAGACGCACTATTCGTGGCATCATCTTTAAATGTATGCAGTGCTATAAGTTGAAGGCTGCTCCCACTCAACCCATAATGGGTGATTTGCCATCCGACCGAGTGACGGAGAGCAGACCATTTGCTTCGGTCGGAACCGATTTCGCTGGTCCCTTCTTGGTGAAGACTTCTCAACTTCGGAACGCCAAGGCTGTCAAGGCCTACTTGTGTGTGTTCGTTTGTCTGGCCTCCAAGGCGGTTCACTTGGAACTTGTAACTGCCCTCAGCACAGATGCGTTTGTTGCAGCGCTAGGTAGATTTGTTTCCCGCCGAGGACTACCATCTTTGATCCGTTCTGATAACGGTACTAATTATAAGGGCGCTGATAGATATTTAAATGATATTTGTAATTATCTAAATAAGGATAAACAGAATTTGAGATTTGCCATGGCGCAAATGGGTATTAATTGGCAATTTGACCCCCCAGTGTGCCCACATTGGGGTGGCATTTTTGAGGCCGTTGTGAAGGTGGCAAAAACGCATCTCCGCCGTGTTATTGGTGAAACAATTTTGACCTTTGAGGAACTTGTTACGGTATTCTGTAAAATCGAGGCCGTCCTCAATTCACGACCCCTCTGTCCGATCTCCTCGGACCCAAATGACCTGGAAGTTTTGACCCCTGGTCATTTTTTGATTGGTCACCCTCTTAACGCCCTGCCGGAATACCCCTTCAGGGAAATTAAATCTTCGCAATTGACTCGCTTTGAGTTGCTCCAACAGATGTCCCAAAGTTTCTGGCATCGTTGGTCTTTGGAATATTTGCATATTTTGCAGCAGCGCGTCAAGTGGACTAACAAAACTGACCCTCCCAAAGTCGGAGACCTTGTACTTGTTAAAGAACCTAACTTGTTACCTTTATATTGGCGTCGTGGACGCATTGTAGATTAGATTTATGGGTCTGACGGAGTTCCCAGGGTTGTGGAGGTCATGGTCGGAGATTCGGTTTTGAAGCGAGCAGTGGCGAGTTTAGCACGCTTGCCCATTTATTAGCGGACATAACTCCTTATGTCCGAGACGGGGGGATGTTCTGTCCCGAGTTTATGTTTACTCGCAACACCGTGTCCGTGGGCTGTCAACGATTTTGACAGCTGACACTAACAGAGTAGTTAGAAAATTTGAACACGCGAGAAAATCGGTGTCTTGTATTCTAATAACGTAATCGAGCGATATTTCGGTGATTGTATTTGTTAATCGCGCCCGCATTCGCAATCGACGTTGTGGGGCGTCCCTAAAGTGGGTTTAGAGTATATTTTCACGCGCTTCGAAGTGCTTTTGCGGGAAACGTGCTGCCTGGTGAACCCCGGCCGGATTCTTCGGTCCAGACAGCCATCAGTCTTTCCCATTACTTCCTTTATTATATATATTCTCCTATCCCTAACCTCACGGCACGCCATCAGTCTTTCCCATTACTTCCTTTATTATATATATTCTCCTATCCCTAACCTCACGGCACGAGATTGATCGACGCCCAGGAGTCTACCGCAGGAATCGTAAGGTAAGTACGAATATATATACGCCAACCCTTGTGCCACCTGTGAGATAGGTACCAGTATCTCTCGCAATAGGGAGCAAATCCCTAGCTTTCCACTGCTGCGTTACGGCAGTTTTGTGGGATACGGTTCTGATTGGATCCAGGAGTGGCACGCTGCTAATGGGCCCCAGTTATGAGCTCCTGGCTTGGGATCCGCAGACCTGTATTTAACACGGTCTAACGACTTCAGTTCCTTATAAACTTTAGAAGGCTCGATATAAACATTGTTGATAATATCACTATTATCATGAAAGTTAGAAGGCGGTTTCCATTTATGGACATCAAGAGACAATGGCTCATACACTGATTGAAAATAGTTAGAGAAAAGTTTACAAATATCACGTGGATCACTACTGGAAGTACTCTTATATTTAATATTGGATGGAATTCCTGAGTTATTCCGTTTACTAGCCACATAGCCCCAGAAGTGTTTGATATTTTTATTTACATTTTGTTCTACAGTTTTTATATAGTTTGAGTAACATAAGTAACATTCTTTGTTGAACCTGCGACGAAATAGGGAAAATTGGTCATAGTCAGATATATTATTGTACACTTTCCATTTGGTCCAGGTATAATTTGGTCCAATAACTTTATGAGGGGTCGAGTGAACCAAATGGGGAATTTAGAAGTTCTGTATGATTTTGTATGTGTGTGGGACGTGTTTTCTAATTATACCAAACAAGCTATCATAAAATGTATTTACAGACTCCTCTGCTGGAAAATTTTTCAGTAAGCTGTCCCAGTCAATTTCAGATAGCTCTGCCTTTATAAGATCGTAATTGCTTTTAGTATAGTTAAATTTGATGATTGGGCAGCGTTTCATAGGCGGATATTTCAAGTAAGGGGAAGTCACCGCACAGTAAGGAGGGTGATATAGGTCCACGGGTAATAAACAATCGCTCAGTTGGTAAACATGGCAGTGTTCGTTGGAGATCAGTAAATCCAATGTTCGGTTGTTAGCATTTGTAAAATTATGATATTGCGTAGCATTAGATTCGGCGATGAAATTTTCTAGATATCTGCAACTGAAAGACCGGGCCTCACGGGGCTGGTTGCATGTAACACTGTCATAGGAAGACCAGTCCAAGGTCGGTAAATTAAAATCACCGATTATGTAAAAACAATGTGTCATGGGACTACTTAAAATTGTCGAAAGCATGTCTAAATATGTAGAATAGATGTCGTCTGGTGTGTTCGGTGGAATATACACCGCGCTGATAATGTGTCGTTTCGCACGGTCACGGCTAGGTAATTGTATAAGTAGATATTCTATGTGGGTATGCAAAGAGTTACCTATTATATTGGTGAAATATATGGTTTGAAGTGTTCGTAAGATAGCAACAAGAACACCTCCACCCTCGCGTTTACCAGTGGCTGCGCGATCTCGGTCGCAACGAAAGACGTTATAGCGCTCATCTATAACCTCACAATCTGCTATATCCGACACCAGCCACGTTTCTGTTAAAACTATAATGTCGTATGAGTTACTTAAGATATTCATATAAATTGTCTGAAGTTTGCCACGTATGCCTCTACAATTCAGATAATAGATAGTAAGTGTGTCAGGCATTAAGCTGGAGATAAGTTATGACATGATTGCTAAGTAATGTAGAACTTGCAAAGATATTTAGAGATGCTGCCACTAAGCCCGGTGTTACAAATAACAGATATCGAAAATAAAAACAATATTGAAGGTAGAACGTTTTAAACTCGCATAAATTTAGATTGTTTAAAAAAGATAAGTTCAAGTAGTCGACTCTTATCATAATTAGATGTGTATTATAATTAGTTGCAGTAATAAGATTGTATAATATGCTAAACATTGTGTTTTGTGGTTGTATCATTGGTGATTTTAAATTTGTGAAAATCATTGTTATTTCGAATAGCATGTATTGTTGATATGTCAGTCCTGCGTACAAGAATCGTAGAGTGCTTAACCGAACAATGCTTAAACTTGTGTTTATTAGCCTCAAGGTGACATTCGCGAAAGAACATGAAGAAACAGAAAAGTTACTTGTTGTAACAAAATAGCAGGGTATCACAATTGTTTGACTATTCTTAACTTTTATATTAATTTGAACATTTTGCCTTGTTGAAAATTGATTAATTACGCTAGGAGTGAATAGTTGCCTGGGGATCGTGAAGCGGGTGCAAGTGTAGTAATATTATAGTTTTGTACGTTATGTGTAAATATATTTATATAATATTTAAGTACAATAAATTATTATACATACATCACTCACACACACGCATACACACACACACACATACGCACCATCCACACACACCATCACTCATTCTTATTAGTTGGCTTCTGTGTTGACAATCTCTATTTAAATCGATGTAATGGGGGGCCTGGAGTTCTGAAATACAGGCCTTGGCTTAGTTTAGACTCCAGATCTCCCACAAATTACAATTTTTGTAAAAAATATCTGTCAAAATAAATAGTTAAAATAAGGATGTAATTTGTGGAGATGAATAAACGTTTTTATAGTTTTTTTTATAGTTTATAGCAATTACGCTTACGTAGCTCACTCACGCGAATGATAGGTATACCGACCGTTCTCGATAGAAGTCAAACAAAAACGAACGAGAGGAGACTATAAATAAAATATCGACGAAACGTCGATATTGACCGTATTGAGTCAAAAACAAAACAGCTAGACGACAAAATAGAAAAACAATAAAATATAAATTCTTTGGTGTCCCAGAATCAGAAAATATATACGAAAACTTACTTGGCTGTATTCTGGATATCATAAACAAGAAAATAAATATAGTTTGCCCAAAATGGGAAATTGAAGCAGCGATCAGGCTAGGGAAAAATAAGACAAAATAAGACCCGTCGTAGTGACAATCACGACTATAAGTAGAAAACTACAACTTTAAATAAAAAAAACTTTTTGCAAAAAAATACTACCGACTTCCAAATACAAAACTACAAAGTGAAAAATAACTTAATTTTTTGAAGTCGGTGTCTTTCGTAGGTACCATTTTTTTGCGTTATGGACACCGACTTCAAAAAATTAAGTTATTTTCACTTTGTAGTTTTGTATTTGGAAGTCGGTAGTATTTTTTTACAAAAAGTTTTTTTATTATTCACTTTTTAGTTGTACGTACCTAATAGGCAAGTTAGTAAGAGAACTATTTCGCCAGAATAGATTTCATGAAACTTGAACATAACCGGTGAAATGAGAAATCTGCTTACCCCTTAAGAGCGAACTGGCGTGATGTTATGTTATGAAATGTTATAAACAACAAACAGACATGCGATTGCAGCAATCCCGAGAGATTTGCCGTTATTTATTGAAGAGTTCTGTTGTATATCTCCGAAGTGGTTCATCAGATCTTCACCAAATTAAAATGGGAACAATTTCGGAACATACTTTTTCAAAGAAAAAAAGAATTTTCAAAATCGGTCCACAATTGACGGAGTAATCGGTGAACATACACAAAAAAAGAAAACAAACATGAAGTCGAACATAGAACCTCCTCCGTTTTGGGAAGTCGGTTAAAAAAGTAGAAAGCTTTAGAAAATACTGGCATTTATATACAAGAACATTATTCACAAAAATGCAACAAAACTATTTACCCAGTAAACTTTATCAAGCAAAATATTTCTATTGGAGTCTCCCGAAGCTAAAAACATAAATCTCGATCACGCATCAGGTGTTCCTTGGTTTAGTCTTCTTCTTCCATCTCACCAGTTCCCATTACTCGGGGTCGGACTACCTACCATTAATTTCTAATGAATGGAACTAGATTTAGAGTTTATTTAGAAAATACAATGTTATTCACCTGGCAGGGCGCGCATGGTTCGCCGCACAACTTCTTGCAGTCCGAGTGTATGCATTTTACTTCGCAGGGCATCTTGCACGGTGGGCAGATTTGATTACATGGCTCCTGGCACCTATACAAACATATCAAGTTATCGAATAATAGTGTAACTTACCAGCCTATAAAATAAAAGATAACATCATGCCTACA
This sequence comes from Orthosia cruda, assembly GCA_964057195.1. Lineage (NCBI taxonomy): Eukaryota > Metazoa > Arthropoda > Insecta > Lepidoptera > Noctuidae > Orthosia > Orthosia cruda. The sequence continues at coordinate 17,116,480 of OZ059833.1, read as the reverse complement.
TTCCCTGAAGGGGTACCTAGGCAGAAATGTAAGTATATCTAACAGTTAGCGACTAAAGTCGCCTCGGAGATCATTTCAGAACGACCTTGAAACATAGACGCGACTCCGAGAAGAAAAAGAAGTAGGTACTCATGACCTTGCTCGAAAAGTTTCTTAAGGGTTTTCTTCTGAAAACCAGAGATAATAAATAATAGTTTAAAAATAAATAAAAAAACACGCTTCAGCAAACCAAACTAAAAAGTTCAAAACAATTTTCAATAAATTTGTTTTCTTCTTTTAAGTTTGGTCTTAAACTATTATTTATTTTTTAGTTCAATCGCTTATCCTGAAGATCCTGGTACGGATAATGAGACAAACTATTTAAATTATTGCATTAATTATTATCGGTAATTGATAAGTGTGCAAAGTTTCAAATAAATCCGACGATTTGAAGGGGGTGAAAATCACGTTCAAAGATTCCGTTACGTACATACCAACCTAATAAAAGCGTGTTAAAAAGGAAGCGACAGAACCATTATGATTTAACCTCATTTTACAAATACATCAAACAGCTTTTCGAAGATAAAAGAGATTTGTAACTTTTAAGGAGTACAATAAAGTATATTCTATAGGTAGTTGAAGTAACTTATCAGATGTCGTTTTTACGATGTTAACGCAACGTAATTTCGGCTTGATATGTAGATAACCTTACTACTTCCTTACCAATATTATATGTATGGATAGATGGATTGATGGATGTAGGTATGTTTGTTACTCAACCACGCCAGAACGGCTGAACGGAACTGAATGAAATTTGGCAGAGAAATAGAATAGATTATAATCTGCAACATCACATTTCTCTTTTCGGGCTTTTGTCCCAAAATAAAGTTTCATTCGGATAAGAAAACACTTTTCACGCGGGTGAGGCCGCTGGCAGAAGCTAGTTAAAAATGAAAAACATCGCTAGCGAAGCTCATAGAGCACAAAGAGTTTGTGAACTAAACTCACTTCCGAGCAGAGCGGCTCCGGCAACACTGATGCGGAGACACTGGAAATTCGCAGGTCTTAAAAGCGCCGCCGTGTAGTACGCTGCGCTTACGCGTTCTAGTCAAACCACTTTCATCGCAAGGCGGCCGCAGTGACGGAATGATTTGACTCGAACATGTAAGTGATGCATATTGTTCACAGCGCTTAGGACCCTCTTGCCGCGAATTTCAATGTCGCCGGAGCCGCTCTGCAAGGAGTATTTCTCGTTTTCCTTCGCGCAGCCGGCGCACGTGCCCGCGCACGTGTGCTTGCATGTCGCCGTACAGGCCAGACTTACTGGTGTCCGCAGATGTTGTCCTGGTTGCACTGCTGCGTGCAGGGCTGGTGCAGGCGGCCCTGCGCGCAACCGGCGCACGAGCCTGAGCACAGGTGCTTGCACGCCAGCGTGGCGCCGCACGGCGTGCTGCAGTACTGCGGCAGTTTCTCCCACTGCACCTCACCTGCACGATTACCACTGTTAGCTGCAATTTTTTGTTTGTTGAATTCGTTCTTGATTCAGCAATACGTTTGAAAATCAAAATTTCTTTATTCAATTAGGCCAATAAGCGGCATAATTGATTCTACCCTCCATTCGGTAATGTAGCTTGTTATGCAGAAGAATGGACAAGAAACTCCACATTTACTCTTTTAAAATAAAAAGTGATTTATAAGTATTTGGTTACATCATTCTTGTTGGAAAAATACATATATGTGAGAACGATGTAAAAAGACGTGCACGTAAAAGCGTCTAGAGTAAAACAAATAATTAAAAAATACAATACATATGTAATTAAAAACAGGCCGAGGCAGCTAAGTTATGACCAATCCCAACTGATGGCGCACGTTCATGAACATGACACATAGATCGGCACCACTCAGCTCAACCATCATGAAGGGAACCGAATGAACCTTAGATGAAGAACCTTCTAAGGAATGATCCGACACATGTGCCACCATCAGAGAGACATTTGAGAGAGCATGACACACTATCAACTGCCAGGGCACACTACTATAACAAACGGCATATAGGTACAGGAAATGGTAGATTTACGGTTGGTACATAGTACTCACATATGTGCTGTGCAATTATACAGGTTGTTTGGTGCATCGTGTGCCAAATTGAAATGGTCGACTAAGGGGTCATCTGCTAGCCTTTCAGACCCCTTAACACCACTCATGCCCTATGGATTTATTTTTATCGACTTTTAATTGTTTTACTTAAAAAAAGACCGAAATTTTATATTCAAATACAAATAAAAAAAGAAAAATAAGGCGTAGACTCTGAATTTTAATTTTATTTCGATGTGTATTGTTTAATAGTACTTCAAAATACAAAATTAGTGAAATTAGTCATTTTTTTTAATTCACTTGCAAAGGTAAAACTTACAAAAATAAAAAAATACTATACAAAAATAAAAACCAAATGTGACCGGGATCTTACAACTCCCTCACTAATTCTCCACTCTATCCTCTTGTTAATGATTTGCCACATGCTATAAAAATCTTTTAACAACTTTGTGAATTCGCTAGAATTGTGAATCGAGTCACCTAAGGCTAATATTCAGAATTATGATTTAAAAAAAATATTTTGCTTAAATGATACCTGACAAACCTATAAATCTGTTATCTCATTCTTATAAGGTAAAATCTGTCTCGTATCTCTATCTTCTCTTGGGATTTACTTGAAAAAAAAACCAAAATTGCATTTTTTACATTTATTTCATATTTGTTACAAATCCTGCTCAAATTGTTGCCTTCTGTTGCGAATACAGGCCCGACATCTGTTTCGTATTCCGACAGTACGAAGTCGTATTTCCTCCTGATTTGTTTAAACCGATTTAAGGAAAGCAAGAAAGATATAGAAGATAGATTTTACTGCGCAAGAGTGAGAAAACAAATTTAACCTCTTTCTCAAGTAACAGTTAAGCAATAAAAAAAAAATCATTGGAATTTGGAATGTAGTCTTATGTGACTTAATTCACAATTCTAGCGAATTCGCAAAGATGTTAAATGATTTTTATGGCATGTGGCACATCATTAGCAAGAGGATAGACTGGAGAATTAATGAAGGAGTTGGAAGGTCTCGGTCGCTTTTGTTTTTTTTTGTAGACATATAAACAGCTGTAACATGTACAGCTTTAATTTAAGTTTTACTTTTGTGAGTGAATTAAAAAAGAACTAGGCGACTAATGTCACTAATTTTGTATATAAAAGTACTCTTAAACAATACACATCGAAATAAAGTTAAAATTCAGAGTCTACGCCTTACAATTTTTTTTAATTTGTATTTGAATGTAAAATTTGGGTCTTTTTGTAGTAAAATAATAAAAAGTAGATAAAAAAAAACTACAGGGTATGAGGGGTGTTAAGGGGTCTGAAAGGCTAGCAGGTGACCCGTTCAGTCGACCATTTCAATTTGGCACACGATGCACCAAACACCCTGTATAATACTAAAATAAATTGAGTTTATACAACACAAATATATTCATACAGTCTTCAGCAGGTCCAACAAATTATCAGAACTTTTCTGCTTATCACTTGTTTTTGTACCCTAGTGGCTGTGGAGCAGGACTAGCGTTGAGCCAAGCATTTTTATGAGCGATGTAATCCCCCAACTTATAATAGCCTGCCTGCATAGTTTGCGTTTTATACAAGTTTTGAATTTCTGAGTTCTAGAATAAGGTATTTTATTGTAACATTTTATACAGTACCCCATAAAAGATGACGCTTCTTTAGCCAGCCTGAAACCTGTTTGAATTAATTGGTCCCTATTTCTAGTAACATAATTATGTTAATCGCTGTTTTTACTAAAAAGATGTAAATTCGTTCTAACGCACGTGATGTTTTCGTAAATATATTGACAAGCTACCGTCATCATGTTAATGTCCTTAAACAGTTCCCTTAGAGAATCGCGCCGGCGAAGATAGTATATCGCTCTGATGGCTCGTTTTTGCAGAATGAAAATTGACCCAATGTCTGCAGCCCTTCTCCATAGTAAGATACCGTAAGACATTATACTATGAAAGTAACTAAAATAAACTAGCCTCGCGGTATCTACATCAGTAAACTGCTGTATTTTTCTAACAGCATAAGCTGCCGAACTTAGCCGTCCCACAAGGGATATCAAATGAGGACCCCATTGCAACCTCGAGTCTAGCGTGATCTCCAGGAAAACCGTTTTATCGACGAATTCTAGCTTCTCATTGTTTAATATAATTTCACAATTATATCTTTTGACATTTGACAAGGCAAATTTTACACACTTAGTTTTTTTAGCATTTAAAACTAAATTATTAGCAGTGGACCAATTTTGAACCTGCCGCAGGGCATTATTTACGTCGGCAACGTTACTCGTACCTCTATTTATCATAAAAATCAAAGAAATATCATCAGCAAATAACACCATGTTTAATTTGTTTTCAATAGATGGGGTAAATCGTTAATGTAGACTAAAAATAAGAAAGGACCTAAAATTACCCTGGAGTACCCCCATTTTAACGTTCAACCCCGACGAATTGACACCGTTTATTTAAACTAATTGCTGTCTATCATTCAAATAGGATTTTACTGAACTTAATGCTGATTGGCCTAACCCGTAATACTCAAGTTTCAAAAGCAATGTTTCATGATTAACGCAATCAAACGCCTTCAACAGGTCGCAGAAGATACCTATGGCTTCTTGTCCTTCCTCACACGCATCCAAGATGTGTTTTAATAATGTGACACCAACGTCGGTTGTACAACGTCCTTTGGTGAAACCATACTGTTTATCGTGTAGGATGTTATTCGCATTAAAATGACTGAGCATTTGATATAGCATTATCTTTTCAAATACCTTGCTGAGGTAACACGGATACTGGTCTATAAATATTTTTCTCTTTACTGTCCCCGGATTTAAAAAGTGGTTTAACCTTACTATGTTTCATTAGATCTGGAAAGACTCCTTGATCTACATACAAATTAAAGCTGATTACGGTGCTATAGTCTGAATAATGGAGGTAAAAACTTTGATGGACATTCCCTATAGATCTTCGGTCAATTTGATCTTGATTTGCTTAAAAGCTTTTATTACTGTTATTGGGTTTATATGTGAAAAGTTAAATACAGTCGGGCAGGCTGAAAAGTTAACGTTTAATAAACCAGAAGCGAGCGACGGCAAAGAATTTTACGATTCAGTAGTTTTAATTGGGATGCTGGTAAAGAAATTTACAAATTCTTGAGTAACTTGTTTGTTATATGGAATAAGTCCATGTGTAGACTCAAGCGTGTAATCAGTATTATTTATTTTGTTCCTGATCGTTTCATTGTTTAATTTTTTTTTCCTGCTAATTGAACCTTATAGCTAATGTATAAAGCCTTAAAGCTATGTAGTGTAGCGTTGTGAGGATCACAACTGAAAATAGTCGAATGATACTAAATATCAAAATTAGTAAGTTAACACGGTTAATAGCCACATCCCTAAAAACACGGAACAACTCTAATTTTCCGGAACGCCATTGCTACTGTCATTTCAATTCTAGTGGTGAAGCGGAACATCTATCTTACGATCCTCACGACTCTGTTGCCCCGTTCATGGTGAGTTTCACACTAGTTTAATGATTGTACCTGATTCTCTGTGCCGGACGACCAATATCGTCTCCATCACCTATTTAATATTAGTTTTAGCACTGTCATGTTGGACGCGTGGCTAAGCGTCGTCCGGTACAAAGGAATTTGTATGTTGTTCTACCGCGGCCTACCGTCGCGCGTCCCCACTTCTGCCACGTGCCAGGGACGCACTTCACAATACGGCTGAGGGCTGACCCTTTGAACTCTCTTGCTACTGTGCCTGCACGCTACCTACGCACGCCTGCCAGGTCTTGGGCCTGCCTACCTGCAGCCTACCGCCACGCGAACTAGGCACGCTGCCTACGCACGCCTGCCAGGTCTTGGCCTGCCTACCTGCGGCCTACCGCCACGTGAGCCGGTGCCTGCGCAGCCTACCCTGCGAAACCCTAGCCGCTCCAGATCCGGCGGCCTACCGCTGAGCCAGTGCTGGCAGGTATCCGCGACTACAACGTGATGCCAAGGGAGGGTACCCTTTTATTTCATTAAGTGATGTGTATCGGAGCAGCACTATTGTGACCACGTACCCGCGACCTAGCTGAGCATTATCTAAATATATGTATTAACTTGTCCAGCTGTTTTCTTTGCATCAACCTAGTTACCTACAAGTTAACGGACTGGCAAGCTTACCCAGCGCAGCTCCTAGCCGTTACAGTAGCAACATATTTATTAAAAGTTTCAGTTTTATAGAAGGCTTAAGGCCATACAGCTCGTAAAGTCTTTCCCTACTTTACCTGAGTCCTTTAGTCACCCAGTCACTGAATAAAAACCTAGGGCATATAGTTTTAGTTTTCTTCTTAAAAGTATTATTAAATTGTGTTTGAACCACTGAGAAAACTTTTTGTATAAAATATTATCGTCATTCACAGAGAGGTCCTGATAAATTTACTTACTGATTAAAGTGCTGTTAAATTTATTTAATTTAACGGATGTAAGTCTGGATCAGAGTCATATTATCAACTGTCACCATATATTATCAACTGTCACCATACGTCAAACATCGCGCTGTGTTAAATTTAAACATTAAAATTAAGTTTTATTTATATATTTGGCTCAAGCATACATATATACACTCTTAGTGAGTAGTTTTACTAGTGACATTGTTATCTTGGTTTAAAACGGCATACATTGGCGAAAACCAGTGCAAGTGCGAATTTGCTAGTGATTGGACAACTCAACACTCATCAAACAACACCATCGAAACAGGTTGGCTTTAATATATAATTAACATCAAAGCTACAAAACACGGAGTTCTGGGCCACAAGAACAAAACATATTCACAAAAGATTGTGAAGAGTTTGATTGCTTTTTCAAATGTAAACAACAAAATTAGGAACAGCTGACTCATTTAACCAATCACAAACGTGACAGGATAATATTCGTTCGGAAACTTTAATTATTAATTTTGAATACTAGCCTTTTGAGACTACGTCCCGTTACGCACAGAATACTAAATAATAAAATTCTAAATAACAATGGAGGACTGTAACAACATTACATATCGTAGAATACACCGAACCAGTTCACTAAACGACATCTCCAGAGATAGTTCGGTGCTTTTCGATGCAACTATGATGAGTTTGCCAAATACATCGCTAAATATTAGTCAGACCGTGATCGATTTAAACGAAAAAGTTAAACAATTATCAGAAGACTTATTGATAGCGCACCAGGAAATTGAGAATCTCAATTCCGAAAACTTTCGTTTAAAATCGGATTTGCAAAAATATTTAAAAATCATAGAGACATACAAAAGTATTAAAGCAGACAATATAAATATTACACCTCGATCTGTAAAAAGACGCAAACAAAAGCAAAACACTGCTACTGCGATTGCTTCAAAGAACATAAAAATGACGTCCCCATCGGCACAAATAAGGAATGATGAAACCGACACTCCGAAAACGACGAAATCAATAACATCTACCCCTCAATCCGAAACCAAAAATAAAATAACAGAAAGTCAACGAGATGAAAGTAAACTATGTACTAAGCCAATGCAATATAAATGCACTGCATTTGCTCCAATGGAATCTGAAAATAAGACAGCACAAGTAACTCAAAAGAGCAAATCGGTGCATAAACATCCAAAATTATGCATCATAAGTAGTAACACCGCGAACAATATATTAACAACAGCTGAAAATACATTTCCAGAAACAGAAATATGTCACTTTCTGTTGCCAAACAGTGGCATCAAAAACCTTTTACGTAATATAAACGCAAAACTAGCTGACTACTCAAGTAATGATTATTGCATAATTTTCATTGGTGAAGAAGATTATCGAACAACGAACAATTATTTTGACTTAATTATTCATATTAGGGAGACATTATTGACTGTACAACATACTAATGTAATTATATGCCTACCGACTTTTAAATGTAATAACCATTCTATAATGTATAACTCGAGAATTGAAACCTTTAACAATTTGTTATATCTTGACATTCACTCTTATAATTATGCAATACTGTTTGACTCTAACCTAGATTTGACATATGACCGTACCATGTTTAAGTATAATGGATCAATTAATGATTACGGCATAAAAAATGTATTTGTAAATTTAAAACATTATTATATTTTAAATAATGATATTCAGGAAAATAATGACATTGTATCTACCAATATTTGTGTGACTCAAACAGTTGCAACTCAGACAGATATAATAGGCAGTAGTGACTTTCAGCTTAAATTAACGCAATCCCTAATGACACAAGATAATGTCTATGTACAGCAATCTGATTTTTTTCGTGAATAACCTTGACTTGCATGATAGCAATACTTTTTTAAATATTTATCATCAGAATGTTTGTGGAATTAATAATAAGAAAAGTGAACTAGAAGTTTATGTACAAACACTCCACAAAAAATTAGACTACATATGTATAAGTGAACATTTCTTGAATGAGAATGCAGCTTGCATTTTTAACATGAATAACTTCAAGCTTGTCTCATACAATACAAGAAAAAATAAAAAAAGAGGAGGCAGTTTAATTTTAGCACATGTTGATAGGCAAACTGAAATGACTGAAGCTATAAATAAGTTGTATAAAGTAGAATGTTTCGAAATATGTGGTGCTAAAGATATTCAAACTGGTTTGTACATCTGTTGCTGTTATCGCAATCCAGTTGACAAAAATTTCACTCAGTTTTTAGAAAAACTTGAGATATTATTAGATTTTTTGTTCAATAGGAAAAGTGTGATCTGTGGTGATTTTAATATTGATCTGCTAGTGGACAGTAAAAAACGTACTGAATTTCTTAGTTTATTGCGGTGTTATAATTTCAGGCATTTGATCGGTTCTGTGACTTTCAGTCGGAACAGTAGTAATTCGTGCATTGACAATATCTTGACCAATCTGCCCGTTTCACAAATATTAGGTTGTGATGTAGATCATAATGGCTTGGCGGATGGGCATGCTGGTGTCTTTGCTGATCTTAGGCTTCCAAATGTATCGTCTCTGAATAATAAAACTCCGTTTATTCTCGTAAATAAAAGAGTAATCAACAAGAAAAATGGCCTATCTTTTGCACAGAGAATTCTCAAAGAAAATTGGTCGTCTATGGGAATAAATACATTTCTCAAAACGTTTTATAAATTGTTTCGAAATAGCTACAAAACAAGAGAATGTAAAATAAACCTTAAGAAAAAATCGCAGTCAGGGTGGATCACTAAAGGAATAAGAACGTCCAGCAAAATGAAACGCTTTTTATGTGCATGTAACGGAAATCATCTCGAATCAAGCGTTTTGAAGTATAAAAAAAACTATATCAGTCTTTATCGAAAGGTCATCACTAAGGCTAAAAAACATGCAATAATGATGCAAATAAACAGATCTAAAAACCTGAGTAGAGAAGTTTGGCAAGTCGTCAAAAATTGTACTAATAAAGCTAAAACAGTGCACCCGCTGTTACGGCTCAAAGTTGATGATAAGTTGATAGTGCATCCACATGATATAGCTAACATACTAGCAAAACAATTCGACTACAAATATGTCCCTAGCGATAATATAGTAGATCAGGCAATGTGTTTTTGTCATCAGAAAAATAATCAAGTATACAGTGAAATGCAAATATCTCCAGCTACGCCAAATGAGATACATACTGTGGTGAATAGCATGGAAAACAAACTTTCTTGTGGATACGATGAGATCCCGATATCTGTAATCAAAGAACACATTCTAATATTGGCCAAACCTTTATCAGACTTTTTCAATCTATGTATTGAGGAATCGATTTTCCCAGACCAATTAAAAATGGCAAAGGTAATACCTGTTTATAAAAAGGGTAGTAGGACAGATCCTAAAAACTACAGGCCTATCTCCTTGCTACCGGTTTTGTCAAAAATATTTGAAAAAATCCTAAAGAGTCGGCTCTTATCTCACTTATGCGTAAATAGAGTTTTGGATATTAGACAATTCGGTTACCAAAAAGGTGTTGGCACCTCAGATGCCATATACACCTTGTTAGATATAGTGACAGACAACATAAATAATAAAATGAGAGTTGCAGGGATCTTTCTAGACTTGAGTTCCGCATTTGACACAATAGACCATAAGTTACTCCTTGAAAAAATGAGGCATTATGGTATAAGAGGTAAAACCCTGCAACTGTTCTCTTCTTATTTAAAAAACAGAAAAATGTTTGTTGAAATTGACAAAATACAAGAAAATGGCTACAAAAATGCATGCAAATCAGCAATGATAGGAATCACAACGGGCGTCCCACAGGGATCCATCTTGGGACCTATTTTATTTATATTATTTATTAATGATTTGATTAATTATATGAATTTAATTTTACCGGACATTGGAATAGTAATTTTCGCTGACGACACAAATGCCATAGTAGCAGCTAATGACATAGTAGAGCTGACAGAGAAAGTTAATAAAGCATTGCATGCTTTTAATGTTTGGTTCACTGCGAATAAATTAATTATTAATATTAAAAAGACAAAGGTCATGTTATTTAAAACGACAGCCCGAAATAAAGATGACATGGAGATTGAAATGAATGAAGACAAAATCGAGCTCGTCAGTGAAGTTAAATTTTTAGGTATGCGAATTGACGAATTGCTAAATTGGAAACCTGAACTAAAGGCAATAGATGCTGCAATCTCATCCGCGTGTTATGCTTTGAGAGCTCTAAGAAGCGAAATCAGTGTAGAACAACTAAAAATGGTATATTTTGCGTTAGTCGAATCCAAAATTAGATATAGCATACTTCACTGGGGAAACAGTTACGATTACAATATCAAAAGAACCTTTGTTCTGCAGAAACGCGCAATACGGACTATAGTCCGTATCCCCCAAACAGAAAGTTGCCGGCAACATTTTATAAAGTTAGGCATACTCACAGTTCCAAGCATTTATGTCCATGTACTTTTGGTTAACTTGGCTAAATACCTTCATGAATTTGAAACTACAGAAGAACATGAAATGCGGGCAGGCACCCGCAGAAAAGACCTTAAATGTAAGATTAATCCGAATTTCAATGTTGTAAAACACAGTCCACGTTACCAATCAGTTAAATTATTTAACAGGTTGCCTTTGAATCTGAAAGGCACGGTTCACACTAGTTCTTTTAAAACAAAATTAAAGGAATTCCTATTGGACAAATGTCTGTATGCCATTGAAGAATTGTAGTGCTTAATATTGTTATTGTTTTTTCTTTTTTAGTTTTTATGATATCTATGGAACGTATGTATTGAATATTAAATGTAAAATGAATGGTAATTGTTTGTGGATCTATTAAATTGACACAAAGAATTGTAGTAGGTAATTAAGTAATAATTGTTTAATTTATTTTTATTATGGTGTAATTTATGGAATGTATGTAATTGAATTGAATTGTAAAAATAATGGTTTTTGTTTTTGTGACTAATTTGATTTTATATTTATTTTGTGTAAATATTCAGATACAAATTTATTGTTCATGAATAAATGACTAATGACTAATGACTAATTGAATCTGCACTTGTTGTATTGGTATGTTGGACTCAAATGATACCAGTAGACCACTATGATCCGAAGGCAGACAATTCATAATGACTTTGTCTAAGTTGTCGCAGCAACAAAAAACATTATCAATACATGTAGCAGTAGTCATAGTTGTTCGGGTTGGTTCCTCAAACACATGTGACAAATTAAATGATTTGAAGAGATTTAATAGTTTTATTCTGTCTGAATTATTTTCTAAAATATTTATATTAAAGTCACCACAGATTATGACCCGTTGCAAGTTTTGCCAAAACATCTTCCATCACTAACTCAAATATAGGTACAGTAGTTTTCATAATTGGGGGGGGTGGAGTCTGTAAATGCACACTATCTATAATATGCCTATCAAGCTCAACACAGAACAGTTCAACACTATTTTCAACTGATAGATCTACAATATCTTTACGAGGTTTTGATTTAATACCATTTTTAACCAATATAAGTGAACCTTAGCTTATACTGTTAGATAAATTCGTCTACTAATTTGACTTGACCGCTATTCGAAGCTTATTTAATTTGTGAAAGGCACAACGTTTCCCGCCATCTATATCCGTCTCTTTCTTGCCTGTATCCTTCTCTTTCTAACCCCACCACCTGGCAGAGGAGCTACCATTTTTATGCCTCATTGGCATCTTGTTTCCCGCCGCGTACGGTTGTGTTAACAATAACGGTACCACAAATATTAAATTCTAGAATTTCTAGAAATATTTCTTGGTTTTTACGTTTGGTACATAGCAGGGCTATTAGTGTGGTTACACTGACCTCTATCATACTAGTACGCTGGACTACATATTATCGATGACGAAATGAAGACATTTGATTTTCGCCATTTTGGCGCTGATAGCAACGTGACTTAACGTGAGAGTACATGAAACTAATATTAGAGATGGGACACAGCTTTCGTTAAAAAATACTTTTATGGGCTTTATCGATCGTGAGAATAATTAAATACGTAAGAGAAAAAAACATCCCAGTTATTTTTATTATGATTCATTTTTAAGTAATAGAATAATTGCTGTAAAGGTTTTACTGAAAAATATTTTAATTCAGATTGCAAGCTATAAACTAGTGGTGCTAGTAAATTTATAGCGCATTACTGTCAGATCAGTGAGATTTAAATATGGGGATAGGCTAACAACTTATCCTTAAAACTAGTATATTTGAGCAAGTATCTCCTCGCTCAAGTACACTAGTTAGATTAATACTTACAATCGTTCAGATTCACTCGGTTGGCGCTCATCGGATTCGTGAAGGGAACATCATTTACACAATAATAATAATAAATGAGATGGATAATCATTTACAACGGTCGTATTTCTCGCTCTCATCGCTGAGATCCTGTCTCTGTAGAAGTGCAAATAATAGTGACATCGCATTCCAGTAAGGTGAAGACTTATATCAGTTTTCAACTCTGTTTCAGATGCAGATAATAAATTGTTTGTCTTCAAAACATTTGTTAATAAAATTATAATTATCATGATATTATTCCAAAATTAATTCTAGGCTCAGGAACATTGAGTTAAATGTACTACGAGAAAGAAGAATAGAAGCTATTTCAAACAAAAGATTGCGCGTAGGTAATTCGGTAACAGCGAGGTAAGCAGGGGGGAGGGGGGGTTGATGCGCGCAGATGAACTTTTTCTTACTCTTTGAAATTTACACAAATATTGCCGCCCTCCCGCCTCCGAGGTGATGCTACGTCACGAGATACAATACATTGATAAAATATAATTAAATTAAGCGTGTTTTCAACTTACTGTTGAAAACTCATACCTTGACTTTTATTTATATTTCCCGAGTTGTTTGAACAGTATCTCAATACACACGAAGGCATTTTATAAGAAACAAAACTAAGTACTCAAACGTGTCACGTTGCAGCGAGCGCTTGCCACAGACTAAGTGAGTTGGGGTACGCGCGCTCTAACGCGTGTTATAAACAATTGAGTTGAGGAGTCTCCTCTAGTACGTAGTATATTTAACTCAATGCTCAGAAACGTGGTGATTGGTACAAGAGTGAGGCCTGTGCTCAGCGGTTGGCGAAGTCAGGCTGTGGATGAACATGATGATGATTCCAGAATTTAGTATTACACATTGCTTTTAAAAATATTATTACTGATTATTAGGCATTAATATAACATTCATCACCAATATCAATATGAGATATTTAGTTCCAACATACTACGAGAAGTCAATACAGTAGATATTAACATTATAAGCGGGATATTTACCATGTTTACTATTTGTAGCGAGTTTCCGATATTTCGGTGCTGTTGCGGTGGTGTTGTTGTTGGTATTAGTGTTAGTGACCATGACAGTTTAAAAACTTATAATACAGTAGATGACTGATACGCCTTGCCAAGTCTACTATTTTTATATTAGTGTAATTTAAAAATATCACTAATACTGATATATTAGTTACAATATTATAATATTTCCAGGCGAATATATTAGTATTACCTAATTTTGAGAAATATCGGTATTCACCTATCTCTAAATGTGTCAATTTTAGTTCCTAATACGCTCGAGCGGGGCGCTTTGAATCAGCACAAAAATCGACTGTCATTTCATATAGTATGTTTAGTCCAGCGTACTTGTATGATAGAGGTCAGTGTGTGGTTATAAGAAACATACTGGTGAAATACCCGCAAATCTACACGTGAGTAATTTCATATTGATATCAAAACACAGTGATACTTTGTTTTTTGGTTTATAAGTAATTTTATTCTGTGTTGTTTTATAGAAGACCAGCTGTCCCATGCGGCTTCGCTTCCATCAACTGGCCTTCTACCCTACCTACCCTACATACATTATTGTTGCGTAACTTAAACCGTTTACGCAACGCACGCAACGGAAGCTCTCAAAAAGGAATATTTTTATTCCCGTTTTTGCAACATTTTTCATTTATGCTCCGCTCCTATTAATCACAGCGTGATGATACATATATATATAGCCTATAACCTTCCTCGATAAATGGACTATCCAATACAAAAATATTATTTAAATTCCAACCTGTAGTTCCTGAGATTAGCGCGTTTAAACAAATAAACAAACTCTTCAGCTTTATAATATTATTAAGTATAGATGGTTTTCCGTTCGTACATAATTTTAAATGGTTTCATCGGCCTTTTAGAACGGACATTTTTATTTGCTTAAACTGTGTGTAGCAGTCACATTATTTTTATTTGAACTCTTATTTTAACGGTTTTTACCGTGTTAGTGTTGTTATAAAACCTCTTTCCTGTTTTAGAATGAATGATAGCAATAATTATGCAAAACATGAAGTGACTGAACCATTACACGGACCATCTGGTCTGCAACGTAAGGTACGGTCCAGGAGCTCAACTTCAAGCAGTAATAATTCCCAGAGAAGTTCCGCATCTTCGTCTTCATCACGCACCCTGTTCGAAACCAATAAAGGTTTCGTCCTTTTTTTGTTATTTTGATGCAACACTGTGTCAACTCGCTGTCATCGATATTGACAGTTTTTGTTTGGGTTGAAGTTGGCAACACTTGAAAAATTTTCATTGATATTCCGAGACGTAAAACGTTGGTCTAGTTTTTTTTTTTAATTGGTTTATAACAACCCAATCGTTATTCGAAATTACGTTCGCGATCGCGAGTGGCATTGTGAATCGCCCGTGCATTTGTTTGTATATATATTTCGCGCGCAGTAAGTTGTGTATGCTTGTCGAATTGTAGGACTATAACTTTACAATTATACGGGAATCAGTATCCCAAAAAAACAAACCCCTAGGTACCGCTGCCGTGTATCGCGGTTTCGCGGATATAGACCTTGCAGGATCCAAGATTCGCGACTTTGCTCATGGGCCCCAGTGTTGCCTCTTGGCTTGTGATCCGCAGGCCTGTATTCAATTCAACACTACCCAAGGCGTCGACGGAATCATCATGGAAAAAGGAGAAAGGGGAGAAAATGTAGACATTCGAAACAGGAGTATCGAAAATTATCAGTCATGATAAGGAGAGTCAAGTTCAAACTATAACGTATAGTGATCACTACTATAACGATTCCATGTCTATAAATTATGGAGTAAGTCGTAATCTTAACAAAGAATTTGGTGATGATGCGTCGATTATCGACGCGGCTAATAAAGTTGATTTTAATATTCAAACAAAATTAAAATAACCTTATATGCCTAAGAGTTCTGAACTCCATTTGAAACTGCTATGTGATTTTCAACATTGGGATACTAGTTATAGATAATTGGAATGAAATCAGTGGCGACCACCAGAAAAGCGACGAGGCAATGAAGGTCGACAAAGTCCCGGCGAATGAATTTAACTGTCTTGGATCCCGCAACGAAATTAATCAGAAAAGAATAACGCTCCGTATCAAGCAGGAGACAGAAGTAACAAGGCAAATAGAGACAAATGGTCGCTTACAACTGGGATAAGCGCAGTTGCCTAGCACCACGGATAAAAATTAGTATTAATACTAATGGGTCCTAACATTGTGAGCTGTTATGTTTGATTCCAATAATAGGTTTGGAAAAAATGCTTGAAAGCACGGCAATTTGTTATAGTTTCGTATAGTAAACAACTCATGATGCTGCCTGTACATTATTCAACATAGTATTGCGTTCATCCAGACAAAGAATACACTCCCATAAGATGGATGCATAGAAATGGTGGACGTCTGTGTGAGGTGCGGCAAAGGGGTCCATCTATCCTATCTGGTAAAAATTTCAACTTGCTAGGTCTACCCGTTCCTGAGAAAATCGGTGGTGACACACGGACAGACAGACGGTCAAGAGAGTGATCTTATAAGGGTTCCTTTTTTACCTTTTGAGGTACGGAACCCTAAAATACTGTCTGTTGACTGTCTGTCATCTTACCTCACTATGAATAACTTGTCTTGTTGCTTAGTTTCCTTGCATTGGCTACAATGGCTGCGCAGTAGTAAATCTCATACAAAAACAGCGTCGTTACGTGCCTTGCGCATTGGAAACCCAACTTCAGGGCGGCCCAGAAGTTTGGCGAGAACTATACAAACATAGTTAAACGGACTTCGTGAAATAGAATATCTGTACCTACTGCACTCCAAAATACCCGATATCATAGCTTTTGGATCAACCTAGTATTTCGGGAGTGCTTGAAACTGTAAGTACACAAATTGGTCGCCAGGATAGCTGTGTAGGTATAAAAATTCAAGTTCACAATAATTTAACGAATTACCTTTAGCGAATAAACGTGATACATTGCATGGGGGCCTGACTCTGTGACCGCAAGGAGACCGGATCGAGGTGAACGAAGGCATGGTGCACTTCGTAGAGTCACACGCCGCTCCGCATCTGTCCATGCACGGATGCCCACATGACAGCAGACGTTCACACTTTTCATTGCAAAGTTTATGAATCGTACTTTGCTTACATTGCAATGTTATTGTATGAAGACACTCGGGTATTACTTTGTCCACCTGAAAACACAAAAAATAATCAGCTCAGTGCAAAAAACATTCAAATGGTAGAAGCTGCTACGGCGTAGCTCGGCAACCGCAAGACTAACCGTAGTACCGCTACGAGGATCTTTACTCGTTTGGTACGTTAAAGTAATCCCCAATCTTTTTTGCAGGTTTAAAGTTGACTACAACGGCTGCGCAGTAGTAAATATCACGAGAACTAAAACATCAGCACGCCATGCCATGCTCATTGGAAAGCCTACGTGCAGCCCGGCCAAAAAGATTGGGGGTTTACTATACCTTAGAGTCAAGGCACACTGATACAGAGTCGGTGCATCAATTTAAAAATGTACGTAGCATATTGGCCCCTATGTCAACAACAAAACTTATACATTCCCATCAAAAGAAAAAAATAAGTCGAGACACGCGTCTTTTTTATCTATAGATGATGACAATATGTTATGTAAATTTTTATGTTGACCGTCTAAGGGCGCTGGCAACAGAGACCAGCGTCATGAAATAACGTGAATAATCTAGTTCTAAAAACTATATTGTTTTAGTTAAGGCTGTCTAATTGATAAACGGCAACTATCTACGCTAACTTCCTGTTTACTACGCAAGCTACAAAAGAAGCAAAGTTACATACCATGTGGTTGCAATCTCCGCATGGTTCACAAACCTTCTTGTTGCAGAAATGTCCGCAGGTCATGGTACGAGTGCATTTCCCCGCCGCTGGTTATTCAGACACGTCATAATTAAGAATCAATCAATCTGCCTGTTAATCGTATTCTAACACATTTTTGTCACTATGTGTAGTACATAAATTGTACGTACTATCTACTGGAATGACGGCGGGCTTTGGCTCCAAAATTGCGGATCTGATGGACCTGGTAAGCGAGCTGTCTGGATATCGTAGCTTTATCAGAGATTGGAATATCCCCCACACCAAATTACACACCCCTGGCTTCATCTGTTATCGGTGCGAAAAGAAACCAGACGGAGTTGGTCAGGGAGTCGCCATTTTAGTCAAGTCAGACATAGATCATACCCTTCTAAATATTACTATTAGTCAAAACATAGAACGTGTCGGACTACGAGCCGCCCTATCAAACTAGAAAATTGCCTTTATCTCAGCTTATCAATCGCCTAACTTAGCCTTACCTACCGACCTAGACACAGCTATCAATGTTCATTCAAAAACCACAATAATGTGTGACCTTAACACAAAACACGCCTCCTGGCACTGCTCTCGCTCCAACATCCATGGCGAGGACTTTTCGACCACCTCTTTGTCCCTCTAAATGTAATGTAAATCTAAAATTTCATGTGTCCAATTTACTAGCTAAACTTTCAACACCCTTTTTACCCCCTTAGACTGCACCACAACACCCTTTTACCCCAGACTTAGCTTACGCCATGCTTCGTGAGTAAAATAATAACAATAACATCAAAACGGGAAATTGACAGGCAAGATGGATAACATACTGTACGCAATAAATTGATAAGATCACAATCACAAATAAACTTATCGTCTTTAACTAGCCAAGATCTATTGAACTCTATCATTTTCGAATCTACTGTGATGAGTATACAAAGTGATACGCAAAACTACGATCAATCATATTCCGAGGACCTAAGGCGGTAAATAAATGAAATTAAAGAGCGCTAAAAATGAAATTGAAAATCTTAACTGTGAGAATATTAAGCTGAAACAGATTTCACAGGAACAACAACGCCAAATAGAACTACTGAAAAGGATTACCTCCACTAACCAGCAGCGGATAAATAACTCATCTCCTATCTCGAGACAAATTCTAAGCATGAGAGTGAACACTCCCCGTCATTCTCCTCTACGACTACCTTAACTTACCTGCATAAGTAGCCTCAGCTCACGTACAACCCAACAGGATAAATTCGAATGCAATACGGATATTCAATCGGAAAGCCAACATGGTTACGTTGGAAATAAAATGTATTAAAACACACCGTTCTATAAGTACGCAAAGCCCACCAGTTGAGATTCAGAACAACAAATATAGAGTGACCATCCTAGGTGATGGACAAGGTCGGGGTCTACGCAACAAACTACAAAACCTGCTTGGATCCGATTACGAGGTGTTTTCCTATCTAAAACCTGGCGCTGTGCTGAGTGAGATCTTGGTATGCTCGAAGATTGAAATCAGCACATTAACAAAAAGCGACGATGTGATTGTATTGGGCGAGTCCTGCGACAAAAACGCTTATGAAATTGATATAAATCTACACCGCTGGTTGTCAACTGCAAATCCAAAAGTAGTGATGATAAGTGAAGTACCCAGTAACAGGTTTCTAAATGCATACAAAATTTACTATTTACTACCGTTTATCTGTAAGAATTATAAAAATATATTGTTCATGGATATGAGTTACGCTGGATTTTCACCTAGTAGACGCAATTATGTACTAAATCTTGCGAGGGCACTATTAAAAGAAATATTGTGTATTCATTACCAGACTCATTCATTACCATTTCAAACCATTGCAATACAAGCAAATGGGTCAAATTTTAATTTGACCCATTTGATATAAAGATTTTTGAAAGTAAAAACTTGCAAGTTAACTTAGATTCTGACCAAAAATTAATAGATAGAACTAACACAGACTGTATAATTTCTCAAGTAGCGAACACGTCGAATCGGAATGCCACAAAGCCGAAAACCCTAACTTGAATAATTTATTTCGTTTATAGATTTGTCACTATCCTTCATCAAAATACTAATGGATTGCTCAATAAATCTGATATGATTTCTGTTTGTATTAACGAGTTAGCTGCCCAGGGCTATCCTGTTGACATACTATGTGTCACTGAACACAACACGACAGACGGTTACGAAGTGTATCTCACAATTCCAAATTATAAACTTGCGTCTCATTATATGAGAGTTAGTAGACACGGAGACTCCCGTAAATTAATTAAAAATAACATGAAATATAGAATTCTTCATGATATCACAAAACTTTCAATCAGCAACAAAATAGATTGCTCTGCAATCGAGCTATTGGAACAACAAATAATTGTTCTATGCATTTATAAGCCGCCAAACAACACCGCTGGCGCTATAGACAGCTTTTTCATAACTTTAAATAAAATATTAAATAACTTATGTTCAAAGGGGAAAATATTGTTATATGCGGCGACTTTAATATAAATGCGAAATATAATACTATTAACTAGGTACAATTTGAAAATAAAATTCAAGCAAGTAACGAGGTTTGCTAGTAAAACGTGCATAGACAACATAGCCCATAACATAAGAGCTTGCAAAGGCACTATCAAGGAATTAGATTTTTCAGACCATAATGCGCAAATCACAAAGGTTCCGGTCAAAAAGACCTGCACCTTAAAATATTGGTATATATTAAAACGAGATTACTCTCAAGACAATAGAGCAATATTTATACAATATTTAAAACAATTAACCAATAGCGATGTTTATAGTTGCACGGATGCGAATAGTGCCTACAACAAATTCTATGATAATTGTTTTATGTTGTACAATCTCTGTTTCCCTCTACAGAAAGTCAGGATACATAAGAAGTCTAGATCGAAATGATCTCACGTGCCTTAAAAATATGCAGCAAACGTAAATGTCAACTATTGTGGCAATATAGGAATAATCCAAATTAAGTCACCAAAACAGCTTTCAAAGCATATGCTAACAGGTATAAAACTGTAATCAGACTGACAAGTAAATCTTAAAACGACTACTTTATTAAATCTGCCACAAATAAGAACAAAGCTACTTGGAAAGTAATAAATGAGATCAAATCTAAATATCCTAATGAAGGCGTAAATCAATTAGTTATAAATGACGATATCATAAATAATCCTCAAGTTTTCTTGACATCAATGACAATAATACTAGTGTTCCCAAAAATCTTCCAATAAACTGACATATAATTCTAATTCAATTTTTATGACACCGACTATCCGTGATTAGTTAGATTAATAAAATAATAATTGCACTGAAAAATAAAACCGGCAATGACAGCATTATAACAAATATTGTTAAAGATGTAGCTCATATTATATCTGTTATAAAGCCAGTATTTAAAAAAGGAGACAAAACTAACATAAGCAACTATAGGCCCCATAGCACTGATACCTATTTTTGGCAAAATTGTTGAAAAGGTGATGTTTAACTGTTTGTATACTTTCTTTGTAACACAAAACATTCTAACGTCCAGTCAATATAGTTTCAGAAAAAAACGAATCCATAAATGTGGCAATATATAACTTTTTACGTAAGGTATTGACTAACTTGGACAAAGGGCTGTCGGCTGTCGCGCTTTTCATGGACATGACGAAGGCTTTCAACTGGGTCGACCACAAAATCATCTTAAGAAAGATGTATGCATATGGTGTGAGAGATAATGTGTACAAACTTATAGAATCATACCTTTACAACAGACAACAATTTACAGAAGTAAGGAGGTTAAATCCTATTACTAAAATGGAAGAAATATATGCTTCTGAATCTGGAACTGCTAAATTCGGCATTCCTCAAGGGACTATCGTGGGTCCTTTTTCTTCCTTGTTTATATAAATGACATGCCTTCGGTAACAAATCATGACATTACACTATTTGCTGATGATAGCACTGTTTTATTTGTTAATGATAATACAATTGATCTAGAATCTGACATTAACGAAATAATATAATGAATTATAGACTGGTTATAAATGAATAATTAAATGATTAACACTGACAAAACAAAAATAATAAATTTTAAAATCCGAACTCCACGTACGGGTACTTTAAAATCCATTACCTGGACAGCAACATTGAAGAATCTGAAGTAACAAAATTTCTAGGATCACATTGACAACAAAATTAATCAGAAATTTGACCACGTATGCAAAAAGCTGGGTCAGTTTTCATATGCGCTTCGCAGATTGGGGAAAATAGCGAATCAGACTACTTTACTAACAGCTTACCACGGTTACGTTAGCTCTATCCTCAGATACGGTGTCATATTCTGGGGCAACAGTACAAACAAGGAGCGTGCTTTTATTGCCCAAAAACCTGTAAGCTGTTTTTTACAAAGATGAAGTTATTGACACTGCCATGTGTCTATATATTTGAGGTCGCAGTATTTGTCAAAAATAATATTGACACGTTTAATTACTGCACGCGTATACGACGTAAGGACAAATTGCGCACAGTAGTTAGCAGGACTCATCTAATGCATGAAAGTATATTTTTTAACAGCTTCAAGTTTCTTTAACAATATTCCGGTGCCCATTAGAATAATTAGGGCAATGTTTTTTTTTTAATAAGAATCGCCGTGATCTGTTTGTAAACAAGTGCTACTACTCTATGAAAGACTTCCTATCAGACAAATCACTGCTCAAATACAGTCCCCCTGAGTCATGCTCATGATGCGTTCGATGGCCCACTGATGTGTATCTACTTAGATTCATTCCGTTTTATTTTGTCTTTTTTTATATTTTATGTGTAATTTTAATCTTTTTTTATTTAATTGCTATGTACCTATTGTATGCCCGAAGGGCGGGATATAGCTGATCACAGTTTAATTATTTAACACCTGTTTTATGTACCTACCTATGAACCACAGTAAACATATTGATTGATTGATTGATTCACATAATACAAAAAAATCCCAATATATTTGTACACCAATTTCATTGGTAGGACATAGCGATTGATGGATAGATGTCAGCCCCGGATATAAGGGGTGGCAAACCGGGGCACTTGCCCCGGGCGGCAGTTTCATGGGGGCGCCAAATCCTTGAGACAAGAATTCGAAATATCGAACAAATGAAGCCTCTTTTACTACAATCTCATAGGTTTTTATCAAGTAATCGAATCTTAATATAATATGTTTGAAAAACAAACTTTTCTAGCTTAAAGCTAACTTTTTTAGCCATTGACAACAAAACTGCCTATGCGACTTTGAGGAGCTAATAGATTCTTTCGCAGAAAAGAAAGCACGCCGTGTAAAGTTGTAGTCTTTCCTGGTTATATTTTTTTTTCTGTTTTATGTCAAAAATGAAAGTTATTAGTTATTAAAAATAATAATTTATTAAAGGATTATTATTTTAACAAATGGTCACAAAAATGCTACTCATTGGCAGTTTCAACAGTTTTTCTCAAACACTGATGGGAGGGGGCGCACACTATCAAGGTTTTGCCCCGGTTCGAAAAAATCGTAGATCCGGGGCTTATAGATGTATTAATAAATATTGATGGATTGATGCATTAATAAAGATTGATTGATACATAAATAAAGATTGATTGATTGATGCATTAATAAGGATTGATTGATGGATTGATACATTAATAAAGATTGATTGATTGATGCATTAATAAAGATTGATTGATTGATGCATTATTAAAGAGTGATTGATTGGTGGATTGATGTATTAATAAAGATTGACGCATTAAGGCAGGTTGCCTGGAAGAGATCGCGGCAAGCGATAAGGCCGCCCATTGTATGTGTATTAGACTTAAGTTTATTTTTATGAATGTAATTTATGGTGCACAATAAAGAATATAATAAATAAATAATAAGTATTTATTGATGGATTGATGTATTAATAAAGATTAATTGATTTTGTAAAAATAACGAACGTTGTAAAGTGCAGCAAGTGTAATATTGTGATAGACGAGATGTTATCGTACATCCAAAACAAGGAGTCCGTGACAGACGAAGTAACGTTGGTGCGAATTTGTACTTCGTCGTTTACGAGTGAAGAAATTAAGACCTCCAAGTCGCTTCTGTTTGACTCCATACCCACGGAGTTGCGTAAGGTGGTCCGAAAAAACAAAGGCGATCCCCGATCACGTTTGATTATTTGGACTGCACGAAACTTCTAAAGAACATAGTACGAGCGCAAACTACAATTAACGAGATGAAGACCACTTATGCCACCTTAGATGATCTGAACGAGTTAAAAGATGAAATCTGTTGAATTAGATGTGACTCATTACCACCAACGTCCGCATTTAAGGTAAACACAAGGCGAGGTGCATGGTTACTCGACAGTGGCCCTATGAGACTTTCAAACGTGCATAATTCTTCGATGGATGAGAAAATCATCATCAATAATAGTACCTTGGGCAGTGAAAACTTGAAGAAAACTCCAACTAGATACAGAAAAATTATGCGGGTAGATGAGAAACAAAAGCAAAAAAGTGAGAATTCAAAGTACAAGGGAACTCGACTACAACGGTCGGAACCAGCGGGCAGTGTAAATATGATGATGTATGAATGTGACGAAGCATCGAGCGCTGCGGTTACGTCAGAGACAGTGAATCATCATTCGCGAGTACATTCGCCCGGGCCGGCTGCGGCATCGCCAGTGCGGGTAGTGAGGGGGAGTCAGCTGACCGACACTATGGCTTTATTGTGTACAGATGGACAAATACAACAAAATAAAGACGAGGAATGGCAACAAGTTTCGTATAAGAAACGGACAAAGTACCGTTTTGCAGGCAAGTCAGGCGTTGCCACGGATTTAAACTGTAATTTTAAAGCAGCTGAAAAGAAAATACCGATACTCATTACGAATATTCATGGGGCAACAACAGAAGACGACATCATTATCATACATTTACCGTAAAAAAGAGGAAACTGTATGTCTTGAGAAAATTAAAATGAGAAAAGATAAGGGCCATAAAGCTTACAAATTTTTTGTGCCTGAATCTAAAGTATCGGTATACATAGATGAAAATATATGGCCTGCTGGTATCATATTCAGACGATTCAAGAATTTTGTCTATCGAAATACGAACAGATTCTCCTCTGTGGACGGCGCTCAACAACATAATAATGGCTAGACATGGCTACCGCTTTGCTAGCTTCTACTGCAAGAACGTCAAGCGATCAGTAGATGGTGTTCGGGCGTTGTGTCGCACCTGTGACCTAATTGCATTGCAAGAAACATGGTTATTGCCTGAAGAAATTACGTATCTAGGCACGATCGACAGCGGCTTCGGATATACAGGAACGTCGGCGGTGGACACGTCCGACGACATACTGCGCGGGAGGTCGTTTGGCGGCGTCGCTTTACTATGGAGAAGCAGTGTTTTCCAACAAGTATCAGTGTTACAGTGTGATAACGCTCGTATTAGCGCATTAAAAGTGACAACAAGAGACCGACCTGTGCTTGTGATGAGTATATATATGCCTACTAATTGTGCGGATAACCTACCGGACTTTACGGACTGTCTAAGTGCGGTAAGTGCTATTATAGACGAACATAATATTCAATCTGTTTTTATGTTAGGTGATTACAATGCTGACCGATACGAGTTATTTTATAACGAGCTTTGTAGTTTTCGTAGTGAACAATATTGGTCATGTATTGATGTTGACTTTCTCGGTATGAACTCTGGTACATACACATTCATAAGTGACGCTCACGGTACATGCAGCTGGTTGGATCATTGTATAGTTACGCAATCGGCAAAACGATCTGTCACTAATGTTTACGTTAATTATGATACGCTGTGGTCTGATCATTTTCCTCTAATCATAGAATGTGACCTTGAATTACTTACACCTAAATTAGTGAATGAAATATCATTGAACGATAACACTGTGTCGTGGGGCACCAGAAGTAAGGAACAGATCGCGAAATATACCACAGAGTGTCATAAACGTTTAGGTTTGGTTAACTTTCCTACCGAGTGTATAAATTGTGCTGGTTTTTATTGTAATGACCCCTGTCACCATCGTATTCTTGATGTGATGTACTCTGACATTGTGACCGCCCTTCGTGCTGGTCGAGAGGGCATTATGAGGAAAAGGAGTGGGACACGCATACTGGGTTGGAATAGGCACGTTAGCGAGGCTCACCGGTTTTAGATTTTTTTTAGATTAAAGTTTACAGAGTGGGTATCGTGCGGTAAACCTAATACTGGCCTTATGTACGATGAAATGTGTGCCAGCAGAAGAATTTTGAAATCACATTTGAAGTGGTGTCAAGATCATCAAGCCCAGATTAAAATGGACAGTCTTACGGAAAAGCACGCTAAAGGTGATTTTAGAGACTTTTGGAAAAACACCATAAAACAAAGGTATTGCTGTAATCTTTAAGAGTAAATTTTCTGTTCAGTCACCTGAACCGGCGTGTGAGGTTTACAATGGGGAGTTACCTGAAGGGATGGTAGGGGTGAGGTTTAGTGCCAAGGATGTGGCCATAACCCTCAAGACTATGACAAAAGGCAAGAGTCCAGGTCATGATTCTCTATCCATTGAACACCTGGTTCACGCTGGCCCACATATTAATAGAGTATTAGCAATGTTTTACTCGCTATGCTTGGGCCACTCTTATCTTCCGCCGGATCTTATGAAAACTGTTGTTGTGCCTATAGTTAAAGATAAAACCGGTGACTTAGCTGATAAAAATAACTATAGGCCCATTTCTCTAGCTACAGTTAAAGCGAAGGTGTTTGACG
Organism: Orthosia cruda; assembly: GCA_964057195.1. Lineage (NCBI taxonomy): Eukaryota > Metazoa > Arthropoda > Insecta > Lepidoptera > Noctuidae > Orthosia > Orthosia cruda. The sequence goes on along the minus strand of OZ059833.1, from coordinate 17,089,981 downwards.
GTTTGCTTAATACACAGTTAAGTAAATATATATCTCTGCACGATAATCAGTTTGGGTTTAGACCTCGATTATCAACGGAAAGTACAATACTGTGTCTTAAGCATACCGTCAGATACTATAATGACCGCAAAACCCCGGTATACGCGTGTTTTCTCGACCTGTCCAGGGCCTTTGATTTAGTGGCGTATGATCTCTTGTGGAAAAAACTTGAGAGTATCAACCTTCCACCAGAACTTGTTACCATCTTCAAGTATTGGTATACGCACCAGGTCAACAGCGTCAGGTGGTCGGGGGCAGTGTCGGAGCCATATCGGTTACAGTGCGGTGTAAGGCAGGGCGGACTGACCTCACCCTCGTTATTCAACCTTTACATGGACGCGCTGATCGTCGCGCTAAGCAGTCAGCATGTCGGCTGTCATGTAGACGACGTGTGTCTCAACAATTTAAGCTATGCTGACGACATGGTTCTGCTGAGCGCGTCGATCTGTGGCCTGAGAAGGTTGATTGCGACATGTGAGGATTACGCTGTTAAACATGGACTTGTTTATAATATTAAGAAAAGTCAGTACATGGTCTTTGAGGCCGGAGGTGCTATATGTCCCGACTATGTACCATACCTATGTTTCTATACGTCTGAATAGTGTACCCTTAGACAGGGTGAAACATTTTAAATATCTAGGACATATAGTCACGTCTGACCTCAGGGACCATGCTGACTTAGAACGGGAGCGGAGGGCGTAATCTAAAAGAGCTAATATGCTGGCCCGCAGGTTCTCACGTTGTTCGGATGGCGTGAAAATAAATCTTTTCCGAGCATATTGCACGTCCTTGTACACCTGGAGCCTGTGGGCTAATTACACGCAGAAAAGCTACAACACCCTCCGTATTCAATTTAACAATGCTTTTAGGACGGTTTTGGGTCTGCCTCGCTACTGCAGCGCTTCAGGTATGTTCGCATGGGCGCGCACAGACTGTTTTCATGCGACCATGCGGAAGCGCTGCGCGTCTCTTGTGCGCAGAGTGCGAGACAGCTCCAATACCGTTCTGAGCATGATAGCAAATAGTTTGGACTGTCCTTATGTGCGACACTGTTGTGACAGACAAGTTACATATAGTGTCGCACGTAAGAGACTAATGTAATTAATTGTAATGATTATTATTGAATTTGTTTCATGTGTTGTATTTATATTGTATTTATTTGGTTGTATTTATCTATGTGTGATTATGTATTTATTATTGAAAAATTTAAAGCTGTTGTTGTGTGATATGGGTTTAAGACCTGAAATAAATGAATTTGAATTAATAAAGATTGATGCATTGAAAGAGATTGATTGATTGATGCATTAATAAAGATTGATTTATTGATGGCTTGATGTATTAATAAAGATTGATGCATTAATAAATATTGAAAGATTGAGTGATTAATAAAGATTGATGCATTAATAAAGATTGATTGATTGATTTATTTACATAGATAAAAGTATATACATTGTATAAAATACTTAAATAACTAAGACTATAACCATATAGAGAGAGGGTAGGCCACCGCGCTTGTGTCAACATCGGCTCCGTAAACATATCAATAATAAAAATAAGTTTTCTATGTGAAATTCATGCAAATCAGTAACTTCTAAAAGTAAATCAGTAGATGAGAAGTAAGCACTATCAGAAAATCTTTTGAAACGAAAAAACGAAGACGGCAACAAGTAGCCGGTCAAAGTGCAAATTATTTTGAAAATACTTGTAAGTGGTGCGAGTTGGAGTGCAGTGGTTAAGCTGAGCTATTATAAGTGTACTACAGTGATACTGAAAAGCAAAAAGGTACAGCAAACCTTATATGAAACCTAATACAAGTTATCGAGACACGTAACGCCATCTAGCGTCAAGCAGCTGTACTAAACGTCAAGCGCCATCTAGCGTCTCAGCTTTACCACATAAAAGACTCAATTCTTTATCGCACCTGCGCACTTATTATGGATGAATTAATAAAAATACTGCAAGATGTACAGAATCAAATTGCAGAACAAAAGGTTGCAATGAAATCAAACAGCAAATGTATTGTCAACGAAATAAATGATCACATGAATCAAAAATTCCAACAACTTTATCTTTTGAACGAAGAACTACAATCGAAACTCGAACAGCAAAGTTCGCGGTTGGACTACATAGAAAGAGAAATAAGGAAGAAGAATATAATCATGTTCGGAGTTGAAGAAACTGAGACAAACTACTTCGAACTTCAAGATAAGATCCTGGGAATAATGACAAATATACTAGAAATCAGCTGCATACCGAATGACATAGAGGCAGTCCAAAGAAGAGGGAAAAAAGTAGAAGACAAAGTACGTCCCATCGTAATAACTTTCACTACGTTGGGTATGAAAATTATGGCCTTAAAAAACAAGAAAAAGTTGTCTGATTGCGTTTATTATATCAAGCAAGATTATCCTAAAAAAAATATACTACAAAAGAGAGCCGAACTCAAGGAACAAGCAAAACTCGAACAAGAAAAGGGAAATAATGTTATCCTCAAATACGTTTCACCAGCACCAGTACGAGTGCCATCAAACTCTGATCACAAAAAGGAGCAATCAAAATGTGAATCTAAAAAATCTCCTTCACCTACCTCCCACCCTCCCAGTACGGCTGGTCCCCGCGGGAGAGGTAGACCGCAACCCTCCAAAGAAAAAAATACACGAGATAAAAAGCAAATAAAATCATTACCCTCCCCTTAAAAAGAAAATATAAAATTTATTGGGATAAAACTGGCAAACTTCTTTGGAGGAGGCTTTTACCCGAAGGTGGTCCACACGAATCACAGATGATTCAGATTTATATTATTTGTAGTAATTTGATGTTATCATATGTAATTTAATTTATTTTAATTAATGCATTTATTGGTTTTACTTTATAAACAATTTATTATCATGGTACCTACTTAATCAAATCTTTAATCAATCAAAGTAATATATGTATATATATTATTGTTTATTATAAAATATATCAATTGTTTATTAAATCAATCAATCTTTTAAATCAATGTAATGTTATTTTATGTATAACTTCATAGTTTTGTTATCGATTCATCTATTTATTGTTAATAATTAATAATGTTTTTTGATGAATTACCTAATGATAATTTAACTTTATTTGTTAATTTTCAATTGTATTGTCAATGTGGAATTAATAAAGCATTTTTTTTTTTTACCATTTACATATATATTGATTGATGCATTCATAAAGATTGATTGATTGATGGTTTCAGCTTTATTAATAAATATTGATTGATTGATGGATTGATGTATTAATAAATACGTTGTGGTCACCAAATATGTTGTGGTCGGCTTCCAGTCTAACCAAATTCAGCTCACTACCAGTATTTTACATGGAGCGACAGCTTATCTGACCTCCACAACCCAGTAACAAGATAACACGATATTCCTTGGTAAGACTGTAGTCAGATTTCCTGGCTCCTGACTATCAGTAACGTAAATGACAGCCAGAATCAACGGCTTACCCTCAGTTTCCCACCTTAAAATTATCGGAGGATTAATGTGACAAATTGTCAAGCACGCGTTATCTGCTGTGATTGGTTGAATGAATTTTCAACAGCCAATCACAGAAGATAACGCGTGTTTGACAATTTGTCACATTAATTCTCCGATAATTTTAAGGTGGAAAACTGAGGGTTAATCTCGCTACGTAAAGATCCATCCACGGACTGACCTCGGCAAGGTCTATTTTACCTTAAAGATCGACCCGTGCGGCTGTTTTTATCCTCCGTCAGAATATAGCCTTTGATTAGTAAAACACGCACCTGGACGTCGCAGTCATCGCATTTCTCGTAGCAAAGCTTCCTGCATTGATGGTACCCCCGGTCTCCTACCATGTCGGCTAAGCAACCGGCTTTGGCTCGTGCACAAGGCTTGCGGCATATGTTCTGAAAAAGACAAAGTATTATATCTATTGTGTACTATATCTACTGTGAAAGTTTGGATGGATGTTTGTTACTCTTTCACGCACAAACTACTGAACAGATTTTGATGAAACCATATACTAAAATAGCTATCACTCTGTGAATTTTGATGCAGCGCTCGAAGTCACGTTGCTTACATATATTTTAATTTTCAGTTTAATTATCTAAAACCTACTGATATTTTTTATTCTGAATACGGTATTTAAATTGTATGTTGAATAAGTTGTAGACGTATTTCTAACTATGTAGATATCACAATCGTAGTAGGCAGCGGCGACCGCGAACCGGAAGGCGCTGCGTTGGAAGGTCTCCCACTAGGTAGACTGATGATCTGGTTAAGATTGCCGGAATCCGCTGGATGCGAGACGCACAGGATCGGTCAATGAGCGACGCTTGGAGAGGCCTATGTTCAGCAGTGGACGTCTTTCGGCTGAAATGATGATGATAATGGATACAAAAGTCAAACAACTCACTTTCTCATGGTTCGGATCATCATCGGTCACGTGACAGTAGCTCCCGCACACATGGCCGCACTCTAACCGGTACGCGCAAGGTTTCAAGCATTTGTGCTGAAAAAGTAAATATAGTTTACCTTTGCTTCAGAAGTCTTAACACATAGGATACTTTTTATTTCGGGAGAATGTTCCCGTGGGTTAATTTCCAACTTTCGTGTGGGCGAAGCCGCTGGCAGAAACTAGTACATACATTGATGGGATGATCAACAAGTGCAATAATAAGGTACTAGTTATTATTTTTGATGTGGAACATGTAATGCGGCGGGGATCAGACCGGTTGTAGGTGTGGCGACGCTCTCTCTCTCAACGCGCTGAGGTTTCAATGTTTCACATCTGCCAGTCGACCCGCGATGAGTGACATTTTTTTAAAAGCATGTTCAGATATTATGGTATTGAGATTTTATTTTTGTCTCTTGTAATTTCCCGGGATAATGGAATCTAACAAGAGAAAGATTTTAGACGAGCTGGCTGACCAAAACCAGATGTAAACTCCAACAGCGCAGCATGATTTTCTTCTTTTTTACATCTTTTTAGTCCGCTTCATAAGCAGTCAGTTTTTTGATCTTTAGAATTATTTTTTTTTATTTATAACTTTTTAGTTATTTTTTTTCGGATCAGGTACAAACCTCTTTAAACCCTTTAATTAAATAATTGTATAATTTATAGAACAAAATTGGCTCCCTACAATATGGTGTCCAAAAGCCGCCATTTTTATGTGGCACTCACAAGGTTAAGACGAATCGATTGACGTAAGAATCATCAAAATCGACCAACGCATTTGGTCTCTAGAAAGCTACATAGAAACATACATACATATACTGATAAACACATTACCCTCCTTCGGCAGTCGGGTAATTAACAAGTCCATTATGGTGACAAAAAATATTCAAATGCTAATTACCCCTACACTAATGTTACGGTTAAAGATCTAATTGGTATAACTATATTCTATAATACTTGCCTATCTTGAACAAGTTGTTATAGTTCGATAAGCTCATACGTATCAAGGTCAGCTAACGGCAGGGTGGATTAGGTAACAGCTATTACCGACCGTACTAGTCAAAAAGCAAAAAGGATTCAGAGTAAAGTTTATTTGTGAAGTCAATGTGAATCGATTTTGACTCATTCAGTTTGATCTTCCACTTTTGTGTCCAGTCATGAACTTTGTTTACAGCTAGTTGAACTTTTTCTACTGCTTCTTTGTGATCTGAACCAGTAGCCATAATAGCAGTATCATCAGCAAAGGTCGCTATGGTGTTGTTTTCCAGCTCTGGGATATCACATGTGTAAACCAAGTACAGGATTGGGCCTAACACACTTCCTTGAGATACTCCGGCCTTAATAGTTTTTAGCTCAGAATATGCGTCCTCTTGCCTTATCCTAAACATTCTGTTGCTTATATATGACTTTAGAATATCTGAGAATTCGGGGAGCATGCGTCTGAGTTTGTATATCAGACCCTCATGCCAAACTTTGTCAAAAGCTTGTGCGACATCTAGAAATACGGTGGCACAGACTTGCTTGTTTTCGAGCGTTTTCTCGATGATGTTTGTTATTCTGTGTACCTGGTCTATGGTAGAATGTTTATTCCTGAAGCCAAATTGATGGTTCGGAATAAGGTCTTTCTCTTCTATTATTGGTTTTAGCCGTTTTAATAAGAGCTTTTTAAACAGTTTCGATAATACTGGCAGCAGGGAAATGGGTCTATAAGATGATGCTCCATGGGGTGGCTTCCCAGGCTTAGCAATTATAATAACTTCAGCAACTTTCCATGGCTCAAGTACATGTTTTAGCATAAATGCAGCGTTAATAAGTCTGGTAAGCTTAACTATGGCTTTGCGCGGGAGGTGTTTTAGTATTTCTCCTGTTATGAGGTCATAACCCGGGGATTTCTTCGAGCTTATGTTGTTTTTAATTTCTCTCACAACTTCTTTAGGAGTTACAAGTCGAATTCTTTAGTTTTGTGATACATTTTCACTCTCAGGTATTTCCATGGAACTTTCATTGGGTTGAAAATTATCTTCTAAGTATTGGGCAAACCTTACTGTTGAGGTTTTATTTTGTCTAAGGCATTGTTTGTGGTATTAAAGAAGAATAAGTGCCTGTCAGTGTGTGAAAATTTTACTACAATGTGTCATTATAACTATTGGAAAATGATTTAAATAAATAACGAAGTTTATTGAAGATTATGTGCCTTGTTATTGAAAACCAAACTTTAACATGGTAGCAGAGCGTTATAAAGCGTTAGCTTGTTATTTGGATAAAAAATAAGAAGATACTGGGTTGCGATCCACGTACGTACATATATTATATTTAAATAAAACGGATAAATATAACGAGCGCTGCGGTGTCGTCGTTACCGTGTTTATCAGAAAACAAAAACTTTAGCACGTGGAAATTCCGTGTAAAATTAATCTTGGAAGAGAGACAAGTCGCATATGTTCTAACGTCAAAAGATGTCGAGAAACCACAATGGAAGAAAGATGACGCGAAAGCAAGGTCGATTATCGCACAAAGCCTGTCGGACCAATATGTAGAATTGGTAAAGGATGGGGAAACTGCCGCGGATATGATAAAGCTACTTGAAAATATTTTTGAAAGAAAGAGTGTATACAATCGTTTCCACCTTAAGCGAAAATTGATATCCATGAAATGTGAAGAGCCGTTACAGTCATATTTAATTAAATTTAGCTCTATTATCAGTCAACTGCAGGCAATAGATGTAAAAGTGGAAGATGAAGACCAGATTTGCTATCTGTTATCCTCACTACCTAAAGAGTATGATCATGTTATAACTTCGATTGAAACAATGGCTGCGGAGAAAAACTTGACCTTCGATTTTGTTAAGGCAAGGTTGTTAGATGCTGAAACTAAGATAAAATTAGAAGAAACACAGTACAGCAAAGAGAATGCTTTCAATATTTCCTGCTATAGATGTGGAAAGAATGGCCATAAGTCATACGAGTGTCAAATAAACAGTACAAAGGAAATAAACAAATACAGAGGAACATCAAAGGCAAGAGGCCAAGGACGAGTTTATAGTCAGATTCGCCGAGGACGTGGTCGCCGACTTCGTGGAAGAGGTTTTCAAGTACAAGGATTTAGAGGACGAGGATTTCAGGGACAAGAGGCAACATCAATGATGACGGATGGTGAAATTGGATTTATTGCAAGTGAAAATGCTTTAAGCGTAAGGAGTGAAAAGGACAGAGACTATGATATTTCTTTTATAGTGGATTCTGGTTGTACTCAACATATTGTAAGTAGTAAGTTTGAAAAATATATGACAGATGTAATAATATTAGACAAGAGTGTCAAAATACTGGTTGCTAATGGTCAATATCTCTTAACAAACAAAAAAGGTAATTTAAAAATAAAATGTGGCAATTTAAAGATAAACTTTGAGGCATTAATTGTTAAAGATATATCGTATAACTTACTATCAGTACACAAAATTACTGAGGCTGGACATAATGTACAATTTAATAATCATAAAGTAACCATTAAAAGTAACATTTCTTATCTTGAGGGAACATCAGAGAGCAAGCTGTATAAATTGTATGCTAATATCAGTGGCGGTAGCTTCATATAAGCCCAAAAGCCCGGCTTGCCTTACTAAAATGCTCGATAGAGAATCAATATCAAACCTGAACTATTTAAAAGTTCGCGCGCTTAATTCTTATCAAAATAACACAAAGTATCTACCTATGCCACACTACTTCACATAGCGATTGGTCGCGCGCAGAGTTTCGCATTTGCAGTTGTAGCATCTACATATAGCTATATCGCTTACACGCACCGGCTTTTACCGGGCTTTCAAATACTACATCTGTCTCTTTCGCACTTATAGCGATGTGCCGTATAACGAGTTAGAAACTTGTGCGTCTTTGTAGACGATCAGTTTGAAGATTTAAGCAGGGCTTGCAAGTGAAGTTGCACGCGTATGCGTGACCTTGTCACCTTGCCAACTCTGCAGTGTTGCCGTTTTAGCGACGTTGTGAGATCTTGGAGATTTTTAACGAGTTTGGTGACTTTTTTTAAGATTTAGCAACAATAAAAACTAGCGACTTTTGAAAATAACGAATATAAATATTCAAGCAATATCTTAAAAATAAAAAATTTGCGACATCTAGCTAGATTTTTCATATAACTGGCGACTTTTTTTTGCCAAATGACAACACTGCAACGACCCGAGTGCAACTCACTTCAGTTCATATCTCTTAGTACACGGTTACCAACTTAGGGATTTTGTCCCTAAATTTAGGGACTAGAAGTGTTAAAAGGGAAATTTTTGGGGACTGGAATATTTTGGGGATTTTTTTAGGGATTTCGAACAAAACTTACCAAATCGAAAACAAAGCGTGTGTTTTCTGTTTTGTGCGTAGAAAGGAACGCACGATATGTAATTCATATCCCCTAAAAAGGTACATAGTATCATGATGGTACGATTTTCCTTATAAATCGGGATTATGGATCGTGAGTAAAACTTAATCATACTGTGGACACGATCAAGAACTTCATCGTACATATGTATGACTTCAAAAATGAGACGTCAAATGAAAAGGAGCAACAGGATGATGATGTGGTTCTAGAAATAATTAACAAGTTTGCATAGTTGTATTTTTCATTTTTTTTTATCAACTTAATAAGTAACGTTATATTTACCTACGAAATAATTTAGGTACTTAATAAGTATGTAGGTACAACACATATAAAATTCTATTTAGGGATTTTTAGGGAAATTCGGAAAAAAATTGGGGAATATTTTTGTTTATGGTTGGTAACACTGTCTTAGTAGTCTGTGCTTCAGTTTTTTGCTTTTATTTGCTAGAGTGGGAAAATTTTTAGAGTTTTATGTGTTTTCTTAGATTTTCTCAGTGATACAATTGTTTTGGTGACTTACCTACAACAATGGAGGTAATTGTACCTTGTGAGGATTTAAAATGCGTTCAAGTTTTGATTGGCGAAGATAAGGTAAAATCTTTAAACTTTGCTCAGAAAAAACAGTTAATTTCTTTAACATTTTCCTACAGAGGAATTAGATTCATTATTTGACATTTATGCAAACTATTTCGACAAACAAACATTAAAAAGCCAATTGATTTGCTTGTATTCTAGTCCTGATCTGAAAGATCGTAATGTTTTCGAATTAATTGATTTCATTCATGAGAATAACCTCGAAGATGCCTTTCCCGAGCTGTTAAAGTTAGCGTATCTTGTTGTAACTATTCCGGCTACCAGTTCTTCCGCGGAACGTGCTTTTTCGTCTCTTAAACGTATCCATACCTATCTGAGAAATACACAAGGTCAAGAGCGTCTTTCCGAATTATCAATGATAGCTATTGAAAAACAGTTGTTGGTAGAATTAAAACGATCACCAACATTTTACTCTGATGTATTTAAATCATTTCTTAAGAAAGATAGACGATTCCAATTAGAATATAAATAATTTATTTAAATTCCTTATTACATTCTATCTAGCTATTTTTTAACTTTCGGTTTTGTTTTTTTTTTCGTCTGTAACCTGTTAGTCCTGTTACGAAGCAAGCAACTACTTACCATTACTTTGTTCCCTCAAGCAATGAAGCAAACCAAACGGCTTTTTTTAAAGCCACCGGAGGTATGCAATTGCTGATATGTTTATTATATTCAATCTAGCACTAGCATGCCTTCAGTGTGCTTTGGTTACCTCATTCACCGCACGACAAGCAAGAGTGAAATTGAAGAAAGAAGAGGAAAGAAGAAGATGGATGAATTCACTTTTAATTTATTATACCTAACCAGTAGTTTATGAGAAAATTGCGATGATACATACGTAGGTACCTACATACTCAGTGTTTTTTTTTTTTTTTTTTGAAGTCCTTTTAAATTTTAGTGGGCTTGCCTTATTTTGAAACCCTAGGCACGCCACTGGCTAATATTTGTAATGAGTCTTGTAATATTAGTAAAGTTCAATGTGATGATGATCTTTGGCACAAGAGGTTAGGACATTTAAATAGAAAATCTTTAGGAATGATGAATTTACCAATGTCTAACAAAGTTTGCAGTGCTTGCATGGAAGGGCAAGCTACAAGAGGACCCTTTAAACAGACACCAAGACCGAAGTCAAGGCAAGTGGCAGAAATGTTACATACAGATATTGCTGGGCCAATCAAGGATTGTGGATTAAATGGTGAGAAGTATTTTATGACAATACTAGATGATTATTCTCATTTTTGTGTAGTATATCCACTAGTTAGTAAATCACAGGCAACAGAGAAGCTTATCAACTATGTAGTACAAATTGAAAATGAAACTGGAAATAAAGTAAAGAGGATTCGCTGTGATAATGGCGCAGAGTATACCGCCAATAAAGTTAAAGATTTTTGCAGAAGAAAAGGGATACGTTTAGAGTATTCTTTACCTTATAGTCCTCAAGAAAATGGGTGTGCAGAGAGATTAAACCGAACGTTGTGTGATATAACGAGGACTCTGTTCGCAGAAACTAAGCTCCCTAAGTTTCTGTGGTGTGAAGCTATTCAATGTGCAGCTTTTCAATTAAATAGATCTCCTTCATGGGCAATTAATTTCGAGACACCCTGCTATATGAGATTTGGACAGACAGATTTGTCAAGATTGAGAATTTTTGGTTCCAAAGCATGGGCCACTATTATACCAAGACAGGATAAATTAAGCAACAGAGGCAGAGCAACAAGAATGGTTGGATATGGAGTAGTAGGTTACAGATTGTGGAATCCAGAAGACAATTCCATTATAAAATCCAGAGATGTGAGATTTGATGAGACTGATATACAATATAAAGAAGAAGTAGAAGAGAAAAGTAGTGAAATGAAATATATTGAAGAAGAAGAGGAAAATAAAGAAAGAAAACATACTGAGATGGAAAAAGTAACAGAACCGAACACAGAAAATGAAGAAGAAGAAACAAAGAGACACTGAAGATACATTAGAACAAGAAAATCGTACTAGATCAGGAAGAAATGTCAAACGTCCCATATATCTCGATGAATATGAATCTTATAACACAGTTGTTTGCTTGAGTGCAAATGTACCAAGCTCATTTGAAGACGCTGCAAGTCAAACAGATTGGAAGGAAGCTATTGATAAAGAACTACAAGCACTTGAAAAATTAGAGACATGGGAAGAAAAAGAATTACCAAAAGGAATAAAAGCAATTGATACTAAATGGATTTTTAAAGTAAAAGAGGAAGGAACAAAAAAAGCGAAGAGTACAGAGTACATAGCAGCTGCTGCCACAGCACGCGATCTAGTAAATTTAAAAGGGTTATGCGAACATTTAGGAATTAACAGTGACACAATATTATATGTTGATAATGTAAGTGCCATCTCCATGTCAAAGAGTTACGAAAATTCAAAACGAACTAAGCATATTGACATTAGAGCTCATTATTTAAAAGATCTTGTTGAAAAGAACATCATCAGCATTGAGTATGTAAACTCAAATGATAATTTGGCAGATTTAATGACAAAGAGTTTATGTAAAGAGAAATTTATGTGAATGAATGAATCAATTCTTGTGTTAGCATGATTACTATTATAGTGATTCAGGAGGAGATTTATTAATGTTATTTATTTTATTGTGTACTATGTTTATTGTGAATAATGTTGTCTGATAATCATTTTGAAGTCAGTAAATATTGTCTTTGTTTATGATACTATTAGTGAGAAGTTATAAGTAGCAAATTTCAATTTAAGCTTGATTCTTAAGAGGACCCTTTACGAACCGTCTATCGCCAACGCGAGCACGGTCGAAAAGCTTGTTGTTTCATCCAGCGCAATGCTTGAAAAAGAGGCAAAGCGAAAAGAGAGAGATAGCGCCTGAACGCTCGGTTGTCATTCGGTAACTTCCGCCGATCACTCGCGGGCGATCGCCACCGGCCGCCGACCGGTCCATTCATTCATTATAATAATATCGGATCAAGCGCGCGCTTCCAGTTTTGTAAATTGCCTTGCATGTAGGTACCTAAACCTACATTTAGTACGAACGTAGCTCTTGGCCCAGTGGATGCGTGTTTGTATTTTTACCAATCTAGGTACCGTACCGTACGTGCGCTAGTTTTTACTGTATGGAAATTATTTAAAATATATTAGTTTTTTCGTAATTAATTTATGTAGGATTCCTACATAAGTAAAGGTATATATAATTTATTATTATATATAATTCATTCTGCTTATGCAATAGCACAAGCAGAACAAATTATTATTTATCTATCCAGTCAGTATTGAGGCAGCTAAAATTATTAGTATAATTACACTGTACGTAGGTACCTACGCGTACAGGCGGTTGATCAAATAAAGTAGTCTGAATACAGTTTGGCATATACTTTATTTTATTTTATAGAAAAATACATAAAACCCGGTTATCGAGAAGATTCCGTTTTCCAAAAACAAACATATTTTTTTTTACTTTTTATAGTCATTATGGATGTCCTCCACCCTGGGGCAAACGAAGGGTGTTTTTTTTGTTTCTATGAATTTCTTCCTGTATCGTGGGTGCGTTTACAAACATTTCATATACACAAGACACCCAGATCCGGAACAACTGTAGGCCATACAAATATTTGTTCAGTGCGGGAATCGATCCCGTGACACGCAGCACAGCAGTCGATCGCTCAACCACTACGCCAACCGTGTCGTCAATTTGACACGTATATACTTATGTAATATTATTGGAACTGCACAATATTCACATATGTTACTCTATGTGGGCTTCTAAACATGTGTGCCAAATTTCATTTATGTTTATAGAACTTGCTCATTTTAGTGATAGTGTACTAAAACTATAAAGAGAGAAATAAAACTTTTTCTGTGTAGAAATGCGTGTTCTCCAAAACTACTTATCGGATCGTGATCATTCTTTTTGTGTTGGATTGAGTACACACACACACGCACAACAGCACGAATGAGTCTCATTCGTGCTGTTTGTTGCTAAGGAGTTCGGTTGTATGCTCCATATTTTGAAAACAGCTGGACCGATTTTAGTGAAACTTGCACTTTTCCCTAAGTTGAGAGATACTCAATCCAACACAAAAAGAATGATCACGATCCGATAAGTAGTTTTGGAGAACACGCATTTCTACACAAACATACATACACTTATGACATTTTGCTCACGTGTTTAGAAGCCCAGATAGAGTAACATATTATGTGAATATTGTGCAGTTCCAATAATATTACATACATACATGTTGAAATGATTATCTCCTTTTTTTTGAAGTTGGTAAAAAAAGAAATTCTGTTTTTTTTTTTTATTGGTCTACAACGATATTCGTTTTATTGCCATAATGAAACCGGTTTAGGTCACATCGGTTGAATGGTTTCAAAGTCTGTAACGGACATAGGTAGAAATTTTTTTTGTGTTTTATATATGTATTAGGACAACTGGCTACCAAAACTTCATCGTCAAAATCGAGTGAAATTGCGTATTTTTCAAATGAAAATGGTTGTGTTTTGTAGGTAGGTACTTACAAAACATAACCATTTGTCGGTAACTCGGTGTAGACTGATATAAATAATAATTCTAATTAGTCCGTCAGACAGATTATCGAAAAATATTGGACATTGGTATTTTTTTATTTATTAAATCCATAGAAATATAAAATATCTAATCAATAATTAATGATTTAATTCATTAATTATTGATTAAGATAAAGCTCGTCAAAGTTCAGGAGTTGGGATCGTGATGTCACGCGGAATTTCAACGCGCGGAGTAAGAAACTGCTGCGAATCAAATGGTTGCGAATGCGATGCTTTTGCTTGCTTTTGATCAAATCAAATATACGCCGCACACTGCACTGTTGCCGTTCCGTCACGCGTCAAGATCGCGCGCGCCGTTCGCCCGCGCCGGTGATGTGCGATCTCGCAACGTTGCGTTGCAGCCAGATATCAGTACTGAGTAGCGATAAAAATATCTATAATTTTATACCGATACTCAAGGAAGTATTGCAAGCATCTGGCAGATGTTTCGAGGGTCCCTACCTACCCTACTTACCCACATATGACATACCCTACTTACCTACCGACCTACCCTATCTACCAGGTAGTTAGAGTAGTAGGTAAGTAGGTCCTGCCCATCCTATCTACTTATCTACCCTAACGACTAACCTAGCTTACAGCTACCCAACTTAGGTACCTAAACTACCTACCTACCCTATCTTCAAAACCTACCATCAAAACAAATTCGGTCCCTATTCACTAACGCAATGCCAGGTTCGTTTCTTATAAAAGTACTAAATCTTTTTGAAAGCAAAACTAGTGTCCGGTATAAAAAAGCAAGATCGTTGTAGTAGGTAAATAAATGAAATAGATACGATGCACACTCACGTACGCGCAGTACTCAACAAATTCATTTCCTACTACGGTAGTACCCGAGCGAGCGGCGATCTTCATTCAACTCCGGCGTCTCACCCCGCCCGACCCCGCACAACTCGTCTCCCCGCGCACCTCACACCCCCTGTTGACTAACAAGCAAGTGAGAACGCGATAACATTGAGCTAAAAATGGTGTTCGAAAATTTCATAAATCTTGTTCCGGGAAATACGTGTTTTTGAATAAGCCTTATAAGTTTGTGAAATAAAAATTTGTCATTTAGAATCTCCATTAAATTTGTAAGGTTTGTATCGAAATATTTTTTTTACTTTTACAATTTATGAATATATTATGAACGGCCAAAGTTCAGGTAAAATTTGTTCAAAAATCCAGATTTTTGGAGGCTTATACTAAATTGGTTTCTCCAAATTTTTAATTTCTGCTTCGATAGAAACCTAGATATAGTGCACAAGATAACTATTAGTTCAAAAAAATCAAAGATATATGTGTTACAACGGCATAATCACGTACGAGCGTTTGTATGAAAATGATGTCGTATTGTCCGCTCTTAAAGTTAAATTTGAGGAGGACTGTTGAGGTTTTATTTTGTCTAAGGCATTTTTTGTGGTATTAAAGAAGAATAAGTGCCTGTCAGTGTGTGAAAATTTTACTACAATGTGTCATTATAACTATTGGAAAATGATTTAAATAAATAACGAAGTTTATTGAAGATTATGTGCCTTGTTATTGAAAACCAAACTTTAACACTTACCGCTTTTTGTTCATTGCTTATGGCCCATTTTCCATCGCTGTTTCTGATGGAAGGTATTTGCATAATCGGCCTTTTTAGTTTTCTTGTAGCTTTCCAAAGAGAGTAATCCGTTGATTGGTCGTTTGTTAGCTGCACAAGTTTGGAGTTCAGAGTTTCATCCTCAAATTGTATAATTTTCGTCTTTAATTGTTTAGTAAGGTTATTTAAAAGTGTTTTATCCCAAGGGCACCTTGTTTGCTGCCAGCGCTTTCTTTGTTTTCTTTTCTCTGATAGTAAATGCACAAGGGCTTCCTGTAACTCATTCTGATGTTTGAGGAGCCCATTCGAGTTCCACGCCATTATTTTTAGTGTATTAGTCATTTATGATTATTAAGAGCAGCTGATTTGGTGCTGGATTCTAACTTCTCTAGTCGTTTGTCAAATGTAGTAATAAACTTTAAAATCTGATTTATCTTATCTTCTAGATTTGATGGTTGTGTGCCTTGTTTTGCAGCCTGAGCATAGGAAATGCTTTTGGTGGCTTGAACAGATTTAACAGTTGACTGGACACCATCTTTCCGTGTGTGTTGGTCAGGATTCCCTATTGTAGAAAAGGTGTGGCGTGTAAATAGCCAACACCTTTTTTGTACTTGCGTACTAAAAACTAATTTTCGAAAATGCCTATGAAATGGCTACCCCTACCTGTGAACTTATAGTTATCCAAAAAGTAACATCAGTATTTCCATCGTGCAGTATTAAATGCGCTCACTCACCTTGTCATCGAACCAGTGTCGCTCCCAATACTCCTCGAGAGAAGACCACGAGGATGAGCAGGACTCAGGAGTTGCGTGAAATCGCCGGCGAACAGTCCAAATGAAGCGTAGCAGAGAAAGTTCACAACCACCAGCAATGTCCACTAAAGTAAACTCACAAGGCACGTCCGCGCTATCAATAAGAGCAATAGAACAGTTTATAATGTCTCTTGTACATAGGATTATAGGATTTGTCCATTTTTCACAGCAAAAGTTCTCGTCCGTTCAAATAGAACTAGACTCGACTCGTATCTCCAATTCACATCAATTCAATCCTACAGCCCCCTCTTATCTCAAAGAACGTTTCAAGTTCCTTCATGACACACATAATAGATACCTGAGGTCATCGGAAAACTTGGGACTAGAGATGCCGATGCATTCCACCAGATTTTACGACAAATCCTTTACGGTTCAAGCGGTGCGATTGTGGAATGCTTTGCCTGTGTCAATAAGGCGAGCTCAATCTCTGCCCATTTTTAAAACTATGGTAAAGAATCACTATCTCTCTCTTTAGTAGTTGTTTTCTTGATTTCTATGTTTTTGTTCCATACTTATAACTGTATATATTTTTATATATAGTATGTTTATATATATGTATTTATTTTATATGTAAATAGTACACCAATAGACTACCTACAGTACTTTCTTTCCTTTCTTTTTTAAAATCCATCCAAAGGTTGTCTTGAAAAGATCGCTTTTAGCGATAAGGCCGCCCATTGTGTCACCCATGTTTTTTTTGTTTCTTTATCTATGCTTTCTGTAACATATTTGGTGTACATAATAAAGAGTATTCTATTCTATTCTATTCACAGACAGCACCACAGATCACAGAGCGAAGTCGAGACATTCGCGACCAATCACGTCGCAGATAACTTCATCAAAACGCGACTGCTAACGCCATCTCTGAGCTCGATGGTTACAACTCTTGAACGAATCCAATGATAAGTGAGCGTTGCACAGTACTAAAGTTTTCTTGTTGGATACGTATTTATGGATGTAAATTAAATAAACACAATCTGATAAAAATATGAATATTATGTAAATTACTATATTAATTTTAAAGAAGCCATGGCGCTTCTCCAGCATCTCTTTGGCTACTTCACACCCTCTGTAGTTGGCTGGGTGGGGTAAGCCACAGTGGACGCATTTCGGTTTCTTTTGCGGAGATTTAATACATTCGGCTGTAAGGTGCTTGCCAGTGCATTTTACACACCTTGGCACTTTTTTACAGTATTTTTGAGTATGCCCATATGCCTGGCATCTCTTACACTGTGGAATGAGTTTCGGATTTTTTAGAGGGTAAATTTCAATTTTGCACCCAAAAATGTGCTTTGTTGCATAGATTTTATTGACATCCTCATCATTATGAAATTAAAGTACGAACATATTGAGCGGTTCTTTAGTCTTCCAGCTCAACTTGTGGTCAACTTTTTCTATTTAAAGACCTTGCGATATTAAATCATCTTTGATTCGATCTGGCTGGCAAGAAGAATGTAACTTTTTCACTACAACTCTTATTGGCCTAGCCTGTTTGGTCTCATATGTGCCAATGATAGTCTTTCTCTGTCAAAAACCTAGCAATCGCTCTATAAGAGTCATCAGTTTTTTTACTCAGTCTCTTTAGCGAGTTCTTCCTCTTCTGTGCAATACTCGACGTTTCCTTTTTCAGAATGAGCAAATCGTATGTTGCTCTTAGCTTCCAACTCCTTGGGGCCATTATTTTCTTGTTCCTTGCTTAAGGTGGGATTTTCATTTTGGTGGCTTTGTAGTTGATACTGAAGGTTTTGTATTTGGACCTGCAAATCATTAACAAGAAGTGGCAGCTTTTCTCTTTCTGATTTTTCTTGGATGTAACTGTCATACAACAGCTTTTCCAGATCAGTTTTAATTTTTATCTTTGTTGGCGACATTGTAGGGTAAATAGGCGCTACACCTTCACAATTAACTGATATTTGATTGCACTGTTAACACTATAATTAATAAATAACTGGGTCATCGCGGCGACCTTGACCAACCGATTTCGCAACGCGGCGACGACGGCGTTATTTTGATGCGCCAGCGAATTACGCTTACGTAGCTCACTCGCGCGAATGATAGGCATACCGACCGTTCTCGATAGAAGTCAAACAAAAACGAACGAGAGGAGACTATAAATAAAATATCGACGAAACGTCGATATTGACCGTATTGAGTCAAAAACAAAACAGCTAGACGACAAAATAGAAAAACAATAAAATATAAATTCTTTGGTGTCCCAGAATCAGAAAAAATATACGAAAACTTACTTGGCTGTATTCTGGATATCATAAACAAGAAAATGAATATAGTTTGCCCAAAATGGGCAATTGAAGCAGCGATCAGGCTAGGGAAAAATAAGACAAAATAAGACCCGTCGTAGTGACAATCACGACTGTAAGTAGAAAACTACAACTTTAAATAAAAAAACTTTTTGCAAAAAAATACTACCGACTTCCAAATACAAAACTACTAAGTGAAAAATAACTTAATTTTTTGAAGTCGGTGTCTTTCGTAGTTACCATTTTTTTTGCGTTATGGACACCGACTTCAAAAAATTAAGTTATTTTTCACTTTGTAGTTTTGTATTTGGAAGTCGGTAGTATTTTTTTTCAATTTTTTTTTATTTTTCTCTTTTTAATTGTACGTACCTAATAGGCAAGTTAGTAAGGGAACTATTTCGCCAGAATAGATTTCATGAAACTTGAACATAACCGGTGAAATGAGAGATCTGCTTACCCCTTAAGAACGAACTGGCGTGATGTTATGTTATGAAATGTTATAAACAACAAACAGACATGCGATTGCAGCAATCCCGAGAGATTTGCCGTTATTTATTGAAGAGTTCTGTTGTATATCTCCGAAGTTATTCATCAGATCTTCACCAAATTAAAATGGGACCAATTTCGGAACATACTTTTTCAAAGAAAAAAAGAATTATCAAAATCGGTCCACAATTGACGGAGTAATCGGTGAACATACACAAACAAAAAAAAAACAAACATGAAGTCGAACATAGAACCTCCTCCTTTTTGGGAAGTCGGTAAAAAAAGTAGAAAGCTTTAGAAAATACTGGCATTTATATACAAGAACATTATTCACAAAAATGCAAAGAGCTCCAGGATGAGCTCCAAAGAAAGCGTTCATCAGGAGAAAAGGTAATGCTTCTAAATCAAATCTAAAGAACAACAAAACTATTTACCCAGTAAACTTTATCAAGAAAAATATTTCTATTGGAGTCTCCCGAAGCCATAAACATAAATCTCGATCACGCATCAGATGTTCCTTGGTTTAGTCTTCTTCTTCCATCTCACCAGTTCCCATTACTCGGGGTCGGACTACCTACCATTAATTCCTAATGAATGGAACTAGATTTAGAGTTTATTTAGAAAATATAATGTTATTCACCTGGCAGGGCGCGCATGATTCGCCGCACAACTTCTTGCAGTCCGAGTGTATGCATTTTACTTCGCAGGGCATCTTGCACGGTGGGCAGATTTGATTACATGGCTCCTGGCACCTATACAAACATATCAAGTTATCGAATAATAGTGTAACTTACCAGCCTATAAAATAAAAGATAACATCATGCCTACATTCCCTGAAGGGGTACCTAGGCAGAAATGTAAGTATATCTAACAGTTAGCGACTAAAGTCGCCTCGGCGATCATTTCAGAACGATCTTGAAACATAGACGCGACTCTGAAAAGAAAAAACTAGTAGGTACTCATGACCTTCCTCGAAAAGTTTCTTAAGGGTTTTCTTCTGAAAACCAGATAAAATAAATAATAGTTTAAAAATAAATAAAAAAACACGCTTTAGTAGCAAACCAAACTAAAAAGTTCAAAACAATTTTCCATAAATTTATTTTCTACTTTTAAGTTTGGTCTTAAACTACTATTTATTTTTTAGTTTTAAGTTCAATCGCTAATCCTGAAGATCCTGGTACGGATAATGGGAAAAAACTATTTAAATTATTGCATTAATTATTATCGGTAATTGATAAGTGTGCAATGTTTCAAATAAATCCGACGATTTGAAGGGGGTGAAAATCACGTTCAAAGATTCCGTTACGTACATACCAACCTAATAAAAGCGTGTTAAAAAGGAAGCGACAGAACCATTATGATTTAACCTCATTTTACAAATACATCAAACAGCTTTTCGAAGATAAAAGAGATTTGTAACTTTTAAGGAGTGCAATAAAGTATATTCTATTTTATAAACGTATAACCCTCTAAACGTAAAGACCTGTTATCTATGGAAAGAGACCGACTGTTTATCTCCTAGACAAAGGTAGTTGAAGTAACTTATCAGATGTCGTTTTTACGATGTTAACGCAACGTAATTTCGGCGTGATATGTAGATAACCTTACTTCCTTACCAATATTATATGTATGGATAGATGGATTGATGGATGTAGGTATGTTTGTTACTCAACCACGCCAGAACGGCTGAACGGAACTGAATGTAATTTGGCACAGAAATAGAATAGATTATAATCTGCAACATCACATTTCTCTTATCGGGCTTTTGTCCCAAAATAAAGTTTCATTCGGATAAGAAAACACTTTTCACGCGGGTGAGGCCGCTGGCAGAAGCTAGTTAAAAATGAAAAACATCGCTAGCGAAGCTCATAGAGCACAACGAGTTTGTGAACTAAACTCACTTCCGAGCAGAGCGGCTCCGGCAACACTGATGCGGAGACACTGGAAATTCGCAGGTCTTAAAAGCGCCGCCGTGTAGTACGCTGCGCTTACGCGTTCTAGTCAAACCACTTTCATCGCAAGGCGGCCGCAGTGACGGAATGATTTGACTCGAACATGTAAGTGATGCATATTGTTCACAGAGCTTAGGACCCTCTTTCCGCGAATTTCAATGTCGCCGGAGCCGCTCTGCAAGGAGTATTTCTCGTTTTCCTTCGCGCAGCCGGCGCACGTGCCCGCGCACGTGTGCTTGCATGTCGCCGTACAGTCCAGACTTACTGGTGTCCGCAGATGTTGTCCTGGTTGCACTGCTGCGTGCAGGGCTGGTGCAGGCGGCCCTGCGCGCAACCGACGCACGAGCCTGAGCACAGGTGCTTGCACGCCAGCGTGGCGCCGCACGGCGTGCTGCAGTACTGCGGCAGTTTCTCCCACTGCACCTCACCTGCACGATTACCACTGTTAGCTGCAATTTTTTGTTTGTTGAATTCGTTCTTGATTCAGCAATAAATTTGAAAATCAAAATTTCTTTATTCAATTAGGCCAATAAGCGGCACTTTTAAACGCCAAAAAAAAAAATTGATTGTACCCTCCATTCGGTAATGTAGCTTGTTATGCAGAAGAATGGACAAGAAACTCCACACTTACTCTTTTAAAATAAAAAGTGATTTATAAGTATTTGGTTACATCATTCTTGTTGGAAAAATACATATATGTGAGAACGATGTAAAAAGACGTGCACGTAAAAGCGTCTAGAGTAAAACAAATAATTAAAAATACAATACATAGGTAATTTAAAACAGGTTGAGGCAGCTAAGTTATGACCAATCCTAACTGATGGCGCACGTTCACGAACATGACACATAGATCGGCACCACTCAGCTCAACCATCATGAAGGGAACCGAATGAACCTTAGATGAAGAACCTTCTAAGGAATGATCCGACACATGTGCCACCATCAGAGAGACATTTGAGAGAGCATGACACACTATCAACTGCCAGGGCACACTACTATAGTCAACAAGTGGCATATAGGTACAGGAAATGGTAGATTTACAGTTGGTACATAGTACTCACATATGTGCTGTGCAGTTATACAGGGTGTTTGGTGCATCGTGTGCCAAATTGAAATGGTCGACTAAGGGGTCATCTGCTAGCCTTTCAGACCCCTTAACACCACTCATGCCCTATGGATTTATTTTTATCGACTTTTAATTGTTTTACTTAAAAAAAGACCGAAATTTTATATTCAAATACAAATTTAAAAAAAAAAATAAGGCGTAGACTCTGAATTTTAATTTTATTTCGATGTGTATTGTTTAAGAGTACTTCAAAATACAAAATTATTGAAATTAGTTATCTAGTTTTTTTTTAATTCACTCGTAAAGGTAAAACTTAAATTAAAGCTGTACATATTACAGCTGTTTATATGGCTACAAAAATAAAAACCAAAAGTGACCGGGATCTTCCAACTCCCTCACTAATTCTCCACTCTATCCTCTTGCTAATGATTTGCCACATGCTATAAAAATCTTTTAACAACTTTGTGAATTCGCTAGAATTGTGAATCGAGTCACCTAAGGCTAATATTCAGCTATAAAAAAATATTTTTGCTTAAATGATACCTGACAAACCTATAAATCTGTTATCTCATTCTTATAAGGTAAAATCTGTCTCGTATCTCTATCTTCTCGTGGGATTTACTTGAAAAAAAAAAACAAAATTGCATTTTTAACATTTATTTCATATTTGTTACAAATCCTGCTCAAATTGTTGGCCTCTGTTGCGAATACAGGCCCGACATCTGTTTCGTATTCCGACAGTACGAAGTCGTATTTCCTCCTGATTTGTTTAAACCGATTTAAGGAAAGCAAGAAAGATATAGAAGATAGATTTTACTGCGCAAGAGTGAGAAAACAAATTTTACCTCTTTCTCTTTCAGTTACGCAATAAAAAAAAATTCATTGGAATTTGGAATGTAGTCTTATGTGACTTGATTCACAATTCTAGCGAATTCACAAAGATGTTAAAAGATTTTTATGGCATGTGGCACATCATTAGCAAGAGGATAGACTGGAGAATTAATGAAGGAGTTGGAAGGTCTCGGTCGCTTTTGTTTTTTTTTTGTAGACATATAAACAGCTGTAACATGTACAGCTTTAATTTAAGTTTTACTTTTGTGAGTGAATTAAAAAAGAACTAGGCGACTAATGTCACTAATTTTATATATAAAAGTACTCTTTAACAATACATATCGAAATAAAGTTAAAATTCAGAGTCTACGCCTTATTTTTTTTTTTTAATTTATATTTGAATGTAAAATTTGGGTCTTTTTTTAGTAAAACAATAAAAAGTCGATAAAAAAACTACAGGGCATGAGGGGTGTTAAGGGGTCTGAAAGGCTAGCAGGTGACCCCTTCAGTCGACCATTTCAATTTGGCACACGATGCACCAAAACACCCTGTATAATACTAAAATAAATTGAGTTTATACAACACAAATATATTCATACAGTCTTCAGCAGGTCCAACAAAACTTCAGAACTTTTCTGCTTATTATTTGTTTTTGTACCCTAGTGGCTGTGGAGCAGGACTAGCGTTGAGCCAAGCATTTTTATCAGCGATGTAATCCCCCAACTTATAATATGCCTGCCTCATGCCTGCATAGTTTGCGTTTTATACAAGTTTTGAATTTCTGAGTTCTAGAATAAGTGATAAATAAGATAAAACCTTTAGAATTAATGGTTTTAATCAGCAAAAATATAAGTGAATAGAACAGTCGTAATGACGGATAAAATAACTACATTATTTTTAAGACCATAGAAACTCCAAGGAGTTTCTATATCATCACATTCTTCCTGGCTAAAAGAGAACAGCTATTCAGTTTAGAACGTAATCCCTGTAGCGGCTTGGAAGCCTACGTTCTCTCGTCGATCTTCGCTGAGTAGTTGAATTATCAGTAGCCGGGCGTTCTGCTTCGACTAATTGATATTGTCCAGCTGGAGCTGTTACATCTGTTGGCTGTTCCTCTTCTTCGTCATTCGTACTTCGAGAATCGTAGAAGTCTTCTTCACTTGTTTCTACTGACTCTTTTGTCTCGTTAAGTATTTCAGGCGTTTCCTGAATTATCTCACTATCTTGACCCAATGGTGCTAGGTGTCGGTTTGAGACAGTTGATTCTCGTCCGTCTGCTAGACGAACATAGGAATAATCTGGATTTACATGGAGTAACGTCACCTCCTCAACGACTGGTTGATATTTATTAGTGCGGTTAAATTTTCGCATCAGCACATGTTCTGATTCTGTCAACCAAGTGGGTATAGAAACTCCATTCGTAGATCGCCTGGTATGCGTAAACATTCGTTCATGTGGCGTACAATGTGTGGCTGTGCACAGCAAGGACCGTATGGAATGTAAAGCTTGAGGAAGAATTTGTTCCCAATTTTCAATTGTCAGTTTGCGTGAACGTAGAGCCAATTGTATTGATTTCCAGAGGGTCCCATTGAAACGTTCTACTTGACCATTCCCTCTTGGATTGTATGGAGTGGTTCTACTGGAAGCAATCCCTCGTGAATTCAAGAAATTTTTTACTTCCGCTGATATGAATGAAGTTCCTCGATCTGAATGAAGGTAAGATGGCATCCCGAATAGCATAAATATCTCGTTTAGATGTTTTATAACTGTTGCAGAACTCATATCGGCACATGGGAACGCAAATGGGAAACGTGAGTATTCATCGATCACCGTTAATATGTACTTATTTCTTGTGTTGGAAGGTACTGGACCTTTAAAGTCAATACTTAATCTCTCCATAGGTGAAGTAGCTTTTATCAAAATTGGATCTGGCAAGGCAGATCTGTAGAATTTTGGTTTTATTTCAGAACAAATCCGGCACGAATTAGTCATATTTTTTATCTCTTCAGTAGAGTAAGGCATATTTTTTGATTTTACCCAGTGGTTCATACGCACTATTCCTGGGTGACACAGGGCTTCATGTAATGAAATTAGTTTCTCAGTCCGTATTGGTACCGATGCACATACTCGTGAAAGTGCGTCAGCAACATTATTCTGGTTTCCTGGGCGGTACACAATGTCATACTTGAACGGTGCCAAGTCCAAGCGCCACCGCTGTATTTTCTCATTCTTTATTTTACTCGTCAGTTTATTATCAAACATAAACGATACAGATCGTTGGTCAGTAATGAGACGAAATGGTTTTCCAATAAGAAAATGACGCCATTTCCTTAGCGATTCCACTATAGCGTAAGCTTCTTTTTCTATAGCTGAGTGGTTAAGTTCGCTATTATTTAGCATTCTGGAGAAAAATGCAACTGGTCGATCGGATTGAGACAAAGTTGCTGCAATGGAATGATTAGATGCATCCGTTTCTACGGTGAACGGTGCATTGTTGTCGATAGCGTGAATAGCAGATTTCGCAATCTCAGATTTCAGTCCTTCAAAACTTTGTACTAGCTCATCGTTTAGTGGAAATAATTGTGTATGAGCGAGAGCATGAACTCTTTCTGAGAAATTTGGAATCCATCTACTGTAATGCGCAAACATTCCTATTGACCTTCTTAATGATGGCAAATCACATGGTGGTGGCAAAGTCAGTAGTGGCCGTAAGCGTTCCCCATCTGGCTTAATGACGTGGTTCTTTACATTGTATCCCAGAATATTAATAGAATCTTGGGAAAACTTACACTTTTCTTTGTTAAGCGTAAGGCCATATTTTTGAGCGGCTTTCAAAAAATTCTTAAGATTTTCATCATGTTCCGCTTGATTTTTACCACAAATTGTTACGTCATCTAGGTACGCATACGTTCCTTTAAGCTCTTCTTTACGAATGACCCAGTCAATGGTTCTTTGAAAACTTGAAACTCCATTTGTGACACCGAATGGAATACGCCGAAATTGGTATAGATTTCCTGAAGCTTCAAATGCTGTGAAGTGGCGCTCCTTCGGCAGAATTGATACTTGATGATATGCGCTTTGCAAATCTATAGCGCTAAATATACTATATTTTGATATCTGTGACACCAATTCCTCCATGTTTGGTAGTGGGTATGCATCTAAATGTGTATACCTATTTATTGTTCGAGAATAATCGATAACAAGTCGTTTCTTATGATTAGTATTCCTCGTAATAAGAACTTGCGCTCTCCAGGGTGACGTACTCTCCTCAATAATTCCTTCGGCCAAAAGTTTTCTAACTTCATCGTCGATAAATTTCTTATCATCCTCACTGTATCTTCGAGATTTAATAGCAATAGGCTTGCATTCAGGAGAAACGTTCGAAAACAAGGGTACAGCTGGTATAGAGGCTGCAGCAACTCCGCATACTTTAATTGGATCTTTAGGACCTCCAAAAGAGAACTCAAGCGAAGAATGCTTCTCTAGTATATCATGACCAATGATAAGATCAGCGCACAGGTTCTTTACAATTAGCAAATTCAGACCCTCGTAATTATGATCTGCAATTTTAGCTGAGACGCAGGTTTGTCCCTCTACTTGAGATGTCAGTGAAGTTGATGCCATTGAAATTGTTTGATTACAAGGTCTCTTTTTTAGCCGACACAATTTAAAGAAGTCTTCGTTCATAAAACTGATAGAACTGCCTGTGTCAATTAATGCTTGAGCACGAATTCCCTGAATGTATGCTGTTACAGTTGCTTTCTTAAGGGAATCCGGTGACGCTGCTACAATACATGCTGAGCTGTTGGTATTAGTATCTTGTTTATCTAAACCTGCAACAGTATGAAGTTTCTTGCCTCGGCATACGTTAGCATAGTGTCCCTTCCTGTCACATATCTGGCAGTTAGCGTCGACAGCAGGGCAATCCTTTCTAGGATGCACTCGCCCTCCACAGAAGAAACACTTTCGCTTTATAGCAACTGCTATTGGTTCTCTGTTTCCTTCTAAGCCTTGAACAGCACTCAAATTTGAAACATTATAGCTCTGTGAACTCATTTCAGCCATTTCTAGCGATATCGCCTGATTGTAGGCTTGGTCGAGTGTTAACGACAGATTTTCTAGTAATCGTTGTCTAATTTTGTTTGACTTGATACCAGAAATAAAAGCATCTCTCATACTATCACTTTTATTTGTTTCCGCATCAACTTTTTCAAATCCGCAGTCCTTTGCCATTAATTTTAGAGCTTGAATATAGGTGTCAATGTTTTCTTCACTCTGTTGCTTTCTCGTTGCCAGCATGTGTCTAGCGTAAATTATATTTTTTGGCTTGATAAATATATTATTCAGTGTACTCAATGCTGCTTCGTAACTAGTACACTCACTGATAAATGAGTAAATTCTAGCGGATACATGATTTATGAGTAAATCTAAAGTAGTTTTACCATCTTTTGCATCTTTTCCGCAGAATGACAGGAAACTTTCGAATGTCCTCTTCCAGTACTCCCAATCCCTCGGGGCGGAGCTGTCCGATGGATCAATGTCCAATTTATCGGGACGTAAGAATCTGTCCATTATTATTAGAACATTTTGCTGATTAAATTGATAAATAAGATAAAACCTTTAGAATAAATGGTTTTAATCAGCAAAAATATAAGTGAATAGAACAGTCGTAATGACGGATAAAATAACTACATTATTTTTAAGACCATAGAAACTCCAAGGAGTTTCTATATCATCACAATAAGGTATTTTATTATAACATTTTATACAGTACCCCATAAAAGATGACGCTTCTTTAGCCAGCCTGAAACCTGTTTGAATTAATTGTTCCCTATTTCTAGTAACATAATTATGTTAATCGTTGTTTTTACTAAAAAGATGTAAATTCGTTCTAACGCACGTGATGTTTTCGTAAATATATTGACAAGCTACCGTCATCATGTTAATGTCCTTAAACAGTTCCCTTAGAGAATCGCGCCGGCGAAGATTGTATATCGCTCTGATGGCTCGTTTTTGCAGAATGAAAATTGACCCAATGTCTGCAGCCCTTCTCCATAGTAAGATACCGTAAGACATTATACTATGAAAGTAACTAAAATAAACTAGCCTCGCGGTATCTACATCAGTAAACTGATGTATTTTTCCAACAGCATAAGCTGCCGATCTTAGCCGTCCCACAAGGGATATCAAATGAGGACCCCATTGCAACCTCGAGTCTAGTGTGATCCCCAGGAAAACCGTTTTATCGACGAATTCTAGCTTCTCATTGTTTAATATAATTTCACAATCATATCTTTTGACATTCGGCAAGGCAAATTTTACACACTTAGTTTTTTAGCATTTAAAACTAAATTATTAGAAGTGGACCAATTTTGAACTTGCCGCAGGGCATTATTTACGTCGGCAACGTTACTCGTACCTCTATTTATCTTAAAAATCAAAGAAGTATCATCAGCAAATAACACCATGTTTAATTTGTTTTCAATAGATGCTGTAAATCGTTAATGTAAACTAAAAATAAGAAAGGACCTAAAATTACCTAGGAGTACCCCCATTTTAACGTTCAACCCCGACGAATTGACACCGTTTATTTAAACTAATTGCTGTCTATCATTCAAAGAGAAAATAGTCGAATGATACTAAATATCAAAATTAGTAAGTTAACACGGTTAATAGCCACATCCCTAAAAACACGGAATAACTCTAATTTTCCGGAACGCCATTGCTACTGTCATTTAAATTCCAGTGGTGAAACGGAACATCTATCTTACGATCCTCACGACTCTGGTGCCCCGTTCATGGTGAGTTTCACACTAGTTTATTGATTGTACCTGATTCTCTGTGCCGGACGACCAATATCGACTCCATCACCTATTTAATATTAGTTTTAGCACTGTCATGTTGGACGCGTGGCTAAGCGTCGTCCGGTACAAAGGAATTTGCAATGAGTATGTTTTTCTACTGCATCGGGGTGTGCGTCTGTGTTTTATAGTAAGTGTTGGAGCGCCTGATCATCACAGCATGGCAGCAACTCACTTAATGAGCAATTACCTCTAATTGCGATGCGCAAATGTATTCTTTTGTTCATATTTTCACTTGCTGTACTTAACCCGTGTAGTCAACACCTATTATAGTCATTTTTCTTGCACTGAGTATTCCTGAAGTTTTCATTCGGCAAATCCCTTAAATTCCCGCACATGGTCCGTAACGAGCTGGATAACGTTTTATATCAAGAAGATCAGCGATCATAATCAAGGAATTAAGGATTTTATTATCCACGTGCCGTGGAGGTTAATTGCCGGTGGATTGGAGTGATCTCGAGCAAACTATTAGCGGTGTACGGCGTTAAAGTTACATAAAATTAAGTCTAATATCGTCACCCAACACTCAGGTAGTATAAGTGAAAGTAAATATTCATAAAAGGTCAGTTTTATTTATTGTACTACCGATTGTATTGTGTTATATGAAAATCATTAGGTACTTGTTGCAGTGTAATTAGTATTATATTCATCAGCAAAATTAAGTTTAATATCATACTGATTATAGTATAGTTAGCTTGTATGCTACATCAATTAAACTTAAGTTATAAAGCTGTAACTAATTCACGTAACTATCTACAAAACAGTAGTTGTTCATTATATTATTAGCAGGTATCTTAACATAATACATATTATAAGTTGTGAGTGCTTGATATTATTGCAAGTCATTGTTAAAACATAGTAAAGTTATTATTACTTATTTAGAATCATTTATGTATGCAACAACGATTAGTGTTTGCAAATAATAAGTTTGGATCTGGATTGTATGTATAGTTTATTTATACCGTTGGGTAGTTACATCATTAGGTTTATGTTGTTTTGCTATTGCACTTAGGTGTAATTTTATGCGTGTACTAAGGTCATATTATTCGTCTTTTACAATTGTATTCCTGTATCAATTTCAGGTTGACAACACTCATCTCCCAGCATGTCCGAGGAAAGGGATTTAATCAAAAAGCGAGGCAGCTTCAAGGGTCGTTTGACTGCGTTTGTCCACTTTCTGGACTCACTCAAGGACAAAGAGTTATCAAACTGTGATGTTTCAGAATTGCAATTGCGCATGGGCAAGATCGAGTCGTTGTACGAGCAGTATGATGAGGTACAGTTACGTCTGGAATGCATTGTAGATGATCTCAAATTACAATATTCTGAGCGTTCTGAATTTGAGTCTCTTTATTATAAATCCTTGTCTAGAGCCCAGAATATTCTGAGTGATTTTAATAAGGATAGTAAATCGATGGAAAGCTGTAAAAGCACACATGCTAGCGTGCACAAGCCAGTTAAATTGCCAACAATCCAGTTACCAAAGTTTAGCGGTTTATATTCTAATTGGCTGGAGTTTCGCGATACCTTTACTAGCCTAATTAATTATAACGATGACATTGACGAAATTAATAAGTTCCATTACTTGAGAGCATCTCTTGAGGGAACTGCTGCAGTAGTAATTAAATCTATCGAGTTTTCTTCGAGCAATTACTCTGTGGCATGGAAGTTGTTATGTGATCGATTTGACAACAAAGGATTATTGGTTCATAATCATGTATCAGCATTGTTTAATGTCGAGTCTATCTCAAGGGAATCTTCTGTTGCTATAAAGAGTTTAATCGATAACCTAAATAAAGATTTGCGAGCTTTAGAGTCATTAGGGGAGCCTGTTAAATATTGGGACACACTATTGATTTATATTATAACACGTAAGCTTGATCAAAGGACTTATCGTGAGTGGGAGGAGTACAAAGGTAGGAAGGACAAAGATAGCACCAGTAAGTTCGACGCATTTATGCAATTCCTACGTAATCGAGCCGATCTAATCGAGACCTTAGAACTAGTTCGCCATAATCATTGCCAAACGCCAGGTAAATCAAGCCCTAAGGTCAAGTCTATGGTAGCAGCCCAATCCCTTAATAGTTCTAGCACTGAATTAGACCCTAAAGTGTGCCCTAAATGTAATAACAATGATCACACTTTAAATAATTGTCCACAGTTTCTCGCATTAAGCAATGACGATCGTCTCAAATTACTACCCAGTTATAAAGTATGTTTCAACTGTTTTCGCTCAGGTCACTATGCTAACAAATGTAAAAAACCAGGTTGCAAACTATGCAAACGTAGGCATAACACACTAATTCACATAGATTCTAAAATCACTATTGCGAATACACTTCGTGATAATTCAAATAACAACTCCTCTGCATCTGTCTTACCGTCTACTACCACTGATACAAATAACGTAGCTTTGTCAACAAACATTGCATCTCCCCGTGATCATAAGCAGCGAGATGTGTTGTTGTCGACCGCCCTGATCAAACTGCGGGACCACAATGGCTATGTGCATCTCGTTCGCGCGGTTCTGGATAGCGGTAGCACCTCGTCATTCATAACGGACAGATTATGTAAACAACTCAGTTTAACAACTAGACAAATAAATAAATCCATTATTGGCATTAACAATGTCACTTCGCGCGTAGGCAAAACATGTCGTGTTAAGATGACGTCATTGGATGATAGTTTTACGTTCGAACTTCATTGTTTTGTTCTGCCATATATTACGAGTAACGTACCGTGCCGTGAAATTAACATTTCTAATTTCGACATACCGTCGAATATTATTTTAGCTGATCCTACTTTTTATAAGCCTGCTAATATTGACATATTAATAGGTGCTGACCTTTATTGGGAGTTGTTAGGATCGCAACGTCTAAAGTTAGGTACCGGAAAACCAGTATTATGTGAAACCCGTTTAGGATGGATAGTTTCCGGTCCAATTACTCAAAATTATATTTCACTGCTGTCGAATGATGTAAATTGTAATTTTTCTAAAACTATTTCCGATGGCGACAGTGACTGGGAAAGGCTTAGAACAGAATTGACAAAGTTTTGGCAATTAGAGGAGGTGAATGCGAAATATTCCAATTCTTACATGCCCGAAGAAAAGTCATGTGAGGATAATTTCGTTAAAAATACGACGCGATTGTCTGATGGTCGTTTTTGTGTTCGCATACCCCTTAAGAAAGATCCTTTAGTTTATCTTTTATGAAAGCTGCACATTGTTTACATTCTTTAGAGCGTAGATTAAAGGTTAAGCCAGACTTTAATAAAATGTATCATGAGTTTTTGTTAGAATCCGAGTCACTCGGTCATATGACAAAAATTAATAACCCCAATTTGTGTATTGGTTATTTTATTCCGCATCACGGAATATTACGTGAGTCGAGTAGCACGACCAAACTTCGTGTTGTCTTTAATGCAAGTTGTCCTACTACGACGGGAGTGTCCTTAAATGACCTTCAGATGGTTGGGCCAACTGTACAGGACGATCTATTGTCTATAATTCTTCGGTTCAGATTCCACAAGTATGTCTTATCTGCGGATGTGGAGAAGATGTATAGACAAATAGTAGTCCACCCGTCAGATAGGTATTTGCAACGGATTGTTTGGCGTTACATTAGTAGTGTTAATGATAAGGGTGAGCATTTGGTTCATTTATTGATGGCCAAAGGTCGAGTGGCTCCCATAAAGCCTACAACAATCCCGCGACTGGAGTTGTGTGGTGCGGTAATCGGTTCCCGTCTCTGTGAGAAGGTGATGAGCTCACTCCGAGTGAAGATCAGTCGGGTCTATTGTTGGACTGATTCGACCATCGTGTTGGGATGGTTACAGATGATGCCTACCAAACTTCAGCCGTTTGTACGCAACCGCGTTGCTGAAGTTTTGGATAAGGCGGGTAACTGTACATGGCGGCACGTCCCAACCGATCAAAACCCAGCAGACCTAATTTCTCGTGGTGTGGAAATCAGTGTTCTGCAGGGTTCAGATCTGTGGTGGTATGGACCAACATTCTTAGGACTAGACCAGTCTGAGTGGCCTTCTCAAATTAAATCTCCAGTATTTGAAACACTACCGGAGACTCGACCTAATGTAGTGTTAAATGCTGTTATTAATTATTCAAAAAGTGAGGGTTTAATTGATTTTAGTCGTTATTCTAATTACTCACGGCTTATACGTTCTGTTGCTTACCTATTGCGATTTATTAAGGCATGTAGAAAACATTATCCAAAGACTAATTATTTGGCACATGATGAATTACAAGATGCATTAAACGTAGTCATTATTCAAAGTCAATCTCAATCGTTTCCCGAGTACGACTTACTTTTAAATAAAAGGAGCTTACCTAAAGGGAGCGCCCTTCTAAAGTTCAATACTTTTTTGGACGATAAAAATATAATGCGAGTAGGAGGACGTCTCGATAATTCTAATTTTGTTTACAGTAAAAAGCACCCTATTTTATTACAGTCCACTCGTGAGTTTACAAAATTATTATTTTATTTCGAGCACCGAAGGCTGATGCACGCTGGCCCGCAATTACTGCTAGCTTCCATTAGGGAATCTTACTGGCCAATAGGAGGTCGCAACTTGGCGAAGGCCTGTTATCATAAGTGTGTTCTGTGTCATCGTATGAAGGGTAAGGTCGTACTTCCGTTAATGGGTAACTTACCAAAAGAACGCCTTCGTCCAGGTTATCCCTTTGAGAGCACGGGCGTAGATTATGCCGGCCCTATTATGTGTGCTAGTCGTCAAGGTCGTGGATGTAGGCTAATAAAGGTATATGTCGCAATTTTTATTTGTTTTACAACCAAGGCCATTCATTTGGAGCTTGTTGGCGATTTAACTAGCAATAGTTACTTACTAGCTTTGTATCGATTTATTTCTAGGAGAGGTAAACCCGTTGATATTTTTTCGGATAACGGTACCTCATTTGTCGGTGCGTACAACGACCTTTCTAAATTTTTTATAATTAAATAGTTCGTCCTTGGGTGAAAGTGCAGCGAACGATGGAATCAGGTTCCACTTTATACCCGCTTATACACCGCATTTCGGCGGACTCTGGGAGGCGGGTGTCAAGTCAACAAAATACCACCTTCAAAGAGTGTTGGGAAATTGTAATTTGACTTTCGAGGAGCTTTACACCGCATTAACTAAAATTGAAGCCATCTTGAACTCTCGTCCACTTACACCGTTGTCTTCAGATCCAGCAGATTATACACCGCTTACGCCAGGACATTTTCTTGTTGGACGGCCTTTAACTTCGTTGCCGCAACCTGACTACCAGGACAACTCTGTCAACCATCTGTCTCGATTCCAAAGAATTGAACAACTCCGCCAACACTTCTGGAGCAGATGGAGTAAGGAGTATGTTGCAGAATTACAAGTGCGGTCCAAATGGCGTTCCTGCAAGGATGGTCTAAAACTAAACTCCTTGGTCGTGATTAAGGAGGATGGTCTGCCGCCTCTGAAGTGGAGACTTGGACGAATTGTGGCTGTTCACCCAGGAACGGATGGCATTGCTCGTGTCGCAGACATTCAGACGTCCACTGGTGTCGTTCGACGAGCCTTCAACAGAATCTGCCCATTGCCCGTGTCTTCGGAATCTGGTTGAAACCGTTGCTTTCAACGCCCGGGGGCATGTTGGAGCGCCTGATCATCACAGCATGGCAGCAACTCACTTAATGAGCAATTACCTCTAATTGCGATGCGCAAATGTATTCTTTTGTTCATATTTTCACTTGCTGTACTTAACCCGTGTAGTCAACACCTATTATAGTCATTTTTCTTGCACTGAGTATTCCTGAAGTTTTCATTCGGCAAATCCCTTAAATTCCCGCACAGTAAGTGATCACGTTTACTTATGTTAATAAATGCTAGCGTGTTCATACTTAACCTAATTTTGCATCTGTCAATGTGTTTGCAA
Source organism: Orthosia cruda (assembly GCA_964057195.1). Taxonomy (NCBI): domain Eukaryota; kingdom Metazoa; phylum Arthropoda; class Insecta; order Lepidoptera; family Noctuidae; genus Orthosia; species Orthosia cruda. The sequence goes on along the minus strand of OZ059833.1, from coordinate 17,055,179 downwards.
TGTTTGCAAGTTCTTGCTTGTAAACCGCTGCGATGTGCTGAGCTTTCACCTACAATGTTTCCCACACCGTTCCTTGGCTTAAAGAGGGAGGCTAGTGCATGGCATGTAGCTTGCTGCTAATTGCACCGCATCTAACATGCGCACCCTATGATGCTTCCAGGGTTCACCGTGAGGACGTAGCGGCCTGCGTAGCTCTAGCCGCCACAGTCCCTGCAGCCTACTCTTGCCGCCAGGGACGCGCTCCACCGTTCACTGTGCAGGACGTAGCGGCCTGCGCAGCCTACCCTGCGCAGCCCTAGCCCCTACAGTCCCTGCGGCCTACCGTCGCGCGTCCCCACGTCTACCACGTGCTGTCCCTTGCCCTTACTACTGCTGTGCCGGTGCGCTGCCTACGCATGCGACCTGGGTCTATACTGCCTACCTGCGGCTTACCGCCGTGCACTACGCTGGGAAGTAGCGACCTGCGCAGCCTATCTTGCGCAGCCCTAACCGCTTCAGTCCCTGCATCCTACCGCAGCCTACCGTCGCGCGTCCCCACGTCTGCCACGTGCCAGGGACGCACTTCACCGTACGGCTGAGGGCTGACCCTTTGAACTCTCTTGCTACTGTGCCTGCACGCTACCTACGCACGCCTGCCAGGTCTTGGGCCTGCCTACCTGCGGCCTACCGCCACGCGAGCTAGGCACGCTGCCTACGCACGCCTGCCAGGTCTTGGCCTGCCTACCTGCGGCCTACCGCCACGCGAGCCGGTGCCTGCGCAGCCTACCCTGCGAAACCCTAGCCGCTCAAGATCCGGCGGCCTACCGCTGAGCCAGTGCTGGCAGGTAGCCGCGACTACCACGTAATGCCAAGGGAGGGTACCCTTTTATTTCATTAAGTGATGTGTATCGGAGCTGAACTATTCTGACCACGTACCCGCGACCTAGCTGAGTATTATCTAAATATATGTATTAACTTGTTAAGCTGTTTTCTTTGCATCAACCTACTTACCTACAAGTTAGCGGACTGCGCAGCCTACCCAGCGCAGCTCCTAGCCGTTACAGTAGCAACATACTTATTAAAAGTTTCAGTTTTAATATAAGGCTTAAGGCCGTACAGCTCGTAATGAGTCCTTTAGTCACCCAGTCACTGAATAAAAACCAAGGGCATATAGTTTTAGTTTTCTTCTTAAAAGTATTATTAAATTGTGTTTGAACCACTGAGAAAACTTTTTTGTATAAAATATTACCGTCATTCACAGAGAGGTCCTTTAAAATTCCTTGAACTTTACTTACTGATTAAAGTACTGTTAAATTTATTTAATTTAACGGATGTAAGTCTGGATTGAATCTGCACTTGTTGCATTGGTATGTTGGACTCAAATGTTACCAGTAGACCACTATGATCCGAAGGCAGACAATTCATAATGGCTTTGTCTAAGTTGTCGCAGCAACAAAAAACATTATCAATACATGTAGCAGTAGTCATAGTTGTTCGGGTTGGTGCCTCAAACACATGTGACAAATTAAATGATTTGAAGAGATTTAATAGTCTAATTCTGTCTGAATTATTTTCTAAAATATTTATATTAAAGTCACCACAGATTATGACCCGTTGCAAGTTTTGTCAAAACATCTTCCATCACTAACTCAAATATACAGTAGTTTTCATAATTGGGAGGGGGAGTCTGTAAACGCACACTATCTATAATATGCCTATCAAGCTCAACACAGAACAGTTCAACACTATTTTCAACTGATAGATCTACAATATCTTTACGAGGTTTTGATTTAATACCATTTTTAACCATTATAAGTGAACCTTAGCTTATACTGTTAGATAAATTCGTCTACTAATTTGACTTGACCGCTATTCGAAGCTTATTTAATTTGTGAAAGGCACAACGTTTCCCGCCATCTATATCCGTCTCTTTCTTGCCTGTATCCTTCTCTTTCTAACCCCACCACCTGGCAGAGGAGCTACCATTTTTATGCCTCATTGGCATCTTGTTTCCCGCCGCGTACGGTTGTGTTAACAATAACGGTACCACAAATATTAAATTCTAGAATTTCTAGAAATATTTCTTGGATTTTACGTGTGGTGCATAGCAGGGCTATTAGTGTGGTTATAAGAAACATACTGGTGAAATACCCGCAAATCTACAACGGAGTAATTTCATATTGATATCAAAACACAGTGATACTTTGCTTTTTGGTTTATAATTTTATTCTGTGTTGTTTTATAGAAGACTAGCTGTCCCATGCGGCTTCGCTTCCATCAACTGGCCATCTACCCTACCTACCCTACATACATTATTGTTGCGTAACTTAAACCGTTTACGCAACGCTCGCAACGGAGGCTCTCAAAAAGGAATATTCAACACAAAAATATTATTTCAATTCCAACCTGTAGTTTAAAGTTTTTACCGTGTTAGTGTTGTTATAAAACCTCTTTCCTGTTTTAGAATGGATGATAGCAATAATTATGCAAAACATGAAGTGACTGAACCATTACACGGACCATCTGGTCTGCAACGTAAGGTACGGTCCAGGAGCTCAACTTCAAGCAGTAATAATTCCCAGAGAAGTTCCGCATCTTCGTCTTCATCACGCAACCTGTTCGAAACCAATAAAGGTTTCGTCCTTTTTTTGTTATTTTGATGCAACTCTGTGTCAACTCGCTGTTATCGATATTGACAGTTTTTGTATGTGTTGAAGTTGGCAACACTTGAAAAATTTTCATTGATATTCCGAGACGTAAAATGTTGGTCTAGATTTTTTTTTTTATGTGTTATAACAATCCAATCGTTATTCGAAATTACGTTCGCGATCCGCGAGTGGCATTGTGAATCGCCCGTGCATTTGTTTGTATATTTATTTCGCGCGCAGTAAGTTGTGTATGCTTGTCGAATTGTAGGACTATAACTTCACAATTATACGGGAATCACTATCCCAAAAAAAACAAACCCCTAGGTACCGCTGCCTTGTATCGCGGTTTCGCGGATATAGACCTTGCAGGATCCAAGATTCGCGACTTTGCTCATGGGCCCCAGTGTTGCCTCTTGGCTTGTGATCCGCAGGCCTGTATTCAATTCAACACTCCCCAAGGCGTCGACGGAATCATCATGGAAAAAGGAGAAAGGGGAGAAAATGTAGACATTCGAAACAGGAGTATCGAAAATTATCAGTCATGATAAGGAGAGTCAAGTTCAAACTATAACGTATAGTGATCACTACTATAACGATTCCATGTCTATAAATTATGGAGTAAGTCGTAATCTTAACAAAGAATTTGGTGATGATGCGTCGATTATCGACGCGGCTAATAAAGTTGATTTTAATATTCAAACATAATTAAAATAACCTTATATGCCCAAGAGTTCTGAACTCCATTTGAAACTGCTATGTGATTTTCAACATTGGGATACTAGTAATTGGAATGAAATCAGTGGCGACCACCAGAAAAGCGCCGAGGCAATGAAGGTCGACAAAGTCCCGGCGAATGAATTTATCTGTCTTGGATCCCGCAACGAAATTAATCAGAAAAGAATAACGCTCCGTATCAAGCAGGAGACAGAAGGAACAAGGCAAATAGAGACAAATGGTCGCTTACAACTGGGATAAGCGCAGTTGCCTATCACCACGGATAAAAATTAGTATTAATACTAATGGGTCCTAATATTGTGAGCTGTTATGTTTGATTCCAATAATAGGTTTGAAAAAAAATGCTTGAACGCACGGCAATTTGTTATAAAGTTTCGTATAGTAAACAACTCATGATGCTACCTGTACATTATTCAACATAGTATTGCGTTCATCCAGACAAAGAATACACTCCCATAAGATGGATGCATAGAATTGGTGGACGTGTGTGTGTGTGAGATGCGGCAAAGGGGTCCACCTATCCTATCTGGTAAAAATTTCAACTTGCTAGGTCTACCCGTTCCTGAGAAAATCGGTGGTGACACACGGACAGACAGACGGTCAAGAGAGTGATCTTATAAGGGTTCCTTTTTTACCTTTTGAGGTACGGAACCCTAAAATACTGTCTGTTGACTGTCTGTCATCTTACCTCACTATGAATAACTTGTCTTGTTGCTTAGTTTCCTTGCATTGGCTACAATGGCTGCGCAGTAGTAAATCTCATACAAAAACAGCGTCGAGTCATGCCCGCCAAACTTTTTGGCCGCCCTGAAGTTGTCTACAATGGCTGCGCAGTAGTAAATCTCATATATAAACAGCATCGTTACGTGCCTTGCGCATTGGAAACCCAACTTCAGGGCGGCCCAGAAGTTTGGCGAGAACTTTACAAACATAGTTAAACGGACTTCGTGAAATAGAATATCTGTACCTACTGCACTCCAAAATACCCGATATCATAGCTTTTGGATGAACCTAGTATTTCGGGAGTGCTTGAAACTGTAAGTACACAAATTGGTCGCCAGGATAGCTGTGTAGGTATACAAATTGAAGTTCACAATAATTTAACGAATTACCTTTAGCGAATAAACGTGATACATTGCATGGGGGCCTGACTCTGTGACCGCAAGGAGACCGGATCGAGGTGAACGAAGGCATGGTGCACTTCGTAGAGTCACACGCCGCTCCGCATCTGTCCATGCACGGATGCCCACATGACAGCAGACGTTCACACTTTTCATTGCAAAGTTTATGAATCGTACTTTGCTTACATTGCAATGTTATTGTATGAAGACACTCGGGTATTACTTTGTCCACCTAAAACACAAAAAATAATCAGCTCAGTACAAAAAACATTCAAATGGTAGAAGCTGCTACGGCGTAGCTCGGCAACCGCAAGACTAACCGTAGTACCGCTACGAGGATCTTTACTCGTTTGGTACGTTAAAGTAATCCCCAATCTTTTTTGCAGGTTTAAACTTGATTACAACGGCTGCGCAGTAGTAAATATCACGGGAACTAAAACATCAGCACGCCGTGCCATGCTCATTGGAAAGCCTACGTGCAGCCCGGCCAAAAAGGTTGGGGTTTACTATACCTTAGAGTCAAGGCACACTGATACAGAGTCGGTGCATCAATTTAAAAATGTACGTAGCATATTGGCCCCTATGTCAACAACAAAACTAATACATTCCCATCAAAAGAAAAAAATAAGTCGAGACACGCGTCTTTTTTATCTATAGATGATGACAATATGTTATGTAAATTTTTATGTTAACCGTCTAAGGGCGCTGGCAACAGAGACCAGCGTCATGAAATAACGTGAATAATCTAGTTCTAAAAACTATATTGTTTTAGTTAAGGCTGTCTAATTGATAAACGGCAACTATCTACGCTAACTTCCTGTTTACTACGCAAGCTACAAAAGAAGCAAAGTTACATACCATGTGGTTGCAATCTCCGCATGGTTCACAAACCTTCTTGTTGCAGAAATGTCCGCAGGTCATGGTACGAGTGCATTTCCCCGCCGCTGGTTATTCAGACACGTCATAATTAAGAATCAATCAATATGCCTGTTAATCGTATTCTAACACATTTTTGTCACTATGTGTAGTACATAAATTGTATGTACTATCTACTGGAATGACGGCGAGCTTTGGCTCCAAAATTGCGGATCTGATGGACCTGGTAAGCGACCTGTCTGGATATCGTAGCTTTATCAGAGACTGGAATATCCCCCCACACCAAATTACACACCCCTGGCTTCATCTGTTATCGGTGCGAAAAGAAACCAGACGGAGTTGATCAGGGAGTCGCCATTTTAGTCAAGTCAGACATAGATCATACCCTTCTAAATATTACTATTAGTCAAAACATAGAACGTGTCGGACTACGAGCCGCCCTATCAAACTAGAAGATCGCCTTTATCTCAGCTTATCAATCGCCTAACTTAGCCTTACCTACCGACCTAGACACAGCTATCAATGTTCATTCAAAAACCCCAATAATGTGTGACCTTAACACAAAACACGCCTCCTGGCACTGCTCTCGCTCCAACATCCATGGCGAGGACTTTTCGACCACCTCCTTGTCCCTCTAAATGTAATGTAAATCTAAAATTTCATGTGTCCAATTTACTAGCTAAACTTTCAACACCCTTTTTACCCCCTTAGACTGCACCACAACACCCTTTTACCCCAGACTTAGCTTCGCCATGCGTCGTGAGTAAAATAATAACAATAACATCAAAACGGGCAATTGACAGGCAAGATGGATAACATACTGTACGCAATAAATTGATAAGATCACAATCACAAATAAACTTATCGTCTTTAACTAGCCAAGATCTATTGAACTCTACCATGTTCGAATCTACTGTGATGAGTATACAAAGTGATACGCAAAACTACGATCAATCATATTCCGAGGACCTAAGGCGGTAAATAAATGAAATTAAAGAGCGCTGAAAATGAAATTGAAAATCTTAACTGTGAAAATATTAAGCTGAAACAGATTTCACAGGAACAACAACGCCAAATAGAACTACTGAAAAGGATTACCTGCACTAACCAGCAGCGGAAAAATAACTCATCTCCTATCTCGAGACGAATACTAAGCATGAGAGTGAACACTCCCCGTCATTCTCCTCTACGACTACCTTAACTTACCTGCATAAGTAGCCTCAGCTCACGTACAACCCAACAGTATAAATTCGAATGCAATACGGATATTCAATCGGAAAGCCAACATGGTTACGTTGGAAATAAAATGTGTTAAAACACACCGTTCTATAAGTACGCAAAGCCCACCAGTTGAGGCTCAAAACAACAAATACAGAGTTACTATCCTAGGTGATGGACAAGGTCGGGGTCTACGCAACAAACTACAAAACCTGCTTGGATCCGATTACGAGGTGTTTTCCTATCTAAAACCTGGCGCTGTGCTGAGTGAGATCTTGGAATGCTCGAAGAGTGAAATCAGCACATTAACAAAAAGCGACTATGTGATTGTATTGGGCGGGTGCTGCGGCAAAAACCCTTATGAAATTGATAAATAAATCAACAACGCTGGTTGCCAACTGCAAATACAAATGTAGTGATGATAAGTGAAGTACCCAGTAACAGGTTTCTAAATGCATACAAAATTTACTATTTACTACCGTTTATCTGTAAGAAATATAAAAATATATTGTTCATGGATATGAGTTACGCTGGATTTTCACCTAGTAGACGCAATTATGTACTAAATCTTGTGAGGGCACTATTAAAAGACTCATTCATTACCATTTCAAAGCATTGCAATACGAGCAAATGGGTCAAATTAAAAATATAAAGTTTTTTGAAAGTAAAAACTTGCAAGTTAACTTAGATTCTGACCAAAAATTAATAAATAGAACTAACACAGACTGTATAATTGCTCAAGTAGCGAACACGTCGAATCGGAATGCCACAAAGCCGAAAACCCTAACTTGAATAATTTATTTCGTTTATAGATTTGTCACTATCCTTCATCAAAATACTAATGGATTGCTCAATAAATCTGATATGATTTCTGTTTGTATTAACGAGTTAGCTGCCCAGGGTTATCCTGTTGACATACTATGTGACACTGAACACAACATGACAGACGGTGACGAAGTGTATCTCACAATTCCAAATTATAAACTTGCGTCTCATTATTTGAGAGTTAGTAGACACGGAGACACCCGTATATTAATTAAAAATAACATGAAATATAGAATTCTTCATTATATCACAAAACTTTCAATCAGCAACAAAATGGATTGCTCTGCAATCGAGCTATTGGAACAACAAATAATTGTTCTATGCATTTATAAGCCGCCAAACAACACCGCTGGCGCTATAGACAGCTTTTTCATAACTTTAAATAAAATATTAAATAACTTATGTACAAAGGGGAAAATAATGTTATATGCGGCGACTTTAATATAAATGCGAAATATAGAACTATTAACTAGGTACAATTTGAAACTAAAATTCAAGCAAGTAACGAGATTTGCTAGTAAAACGTGCATAGACAACATAGCCCATAACATAAGAGCTTGCAAAGGCACTATCAAGGAATTAGATTTATCAGACCATAATGCGCAAATCATAAAGGTTCCGGTCAAAAAGACCTGCACCTTAAAATATTGGTATATATTAAAACGGGATTACTCTAAAGACAATAGAGCAATATTTATACAATATTTAAAACAACTAACTAATAGCGATGTTTATACTTGCACAGATGCGAATAGTGCCTACAACAAATTCTATGATAATTGTATTATGTTGTACAATCTCTGTTTCCCTCTACAGAAAGTCAGGATACATAAGAAGTCTAGACCAAAATGGATCTCACGTGCCTTAATAATATGCAGCAAACGTAAATGCCAGCTATTGTGGCAATATAGGAATAATCCAAATTAAGTCACCAAAACAGCTTTCAAAGCATATGCTAAGAGGTATAAAACTGTAAGCAGACTGACAAGTAAATCTTAAAACGACTACTTTATTAAATCTGCCACAAATAAGAACAAAGCTACTTGGAAAGTAATAAATGAGATCAAATCTAAATATCCTAATGAAGGCGTAAATCAATTAGTTATAAATGACGATATCATAAATAATCCTCAAGTTTTCTTGACATCAATGACAATAATACTAGTGTTCCCAAAAATCTTCCAATAAACTGACATATAATTTTAATTAAATTTTTATGACACCGACTATCCGTGATGACATTAATAAAATAATAATTGCACTGAAAAATAAAACCGGCTATGACAGCATTATAACAAATATTGTTAAAGATGTAGCTCATATTATATCTGTTATAAAGCCAGTATTTAAAAAAGGAGACAAAACTAACATAAGCAACTATAGGCCCATAGCATTGATACCTATTTTTGGCAAAATTGTTGAAAAGGTGATGTTTAACTGTTTGTATACTTTCTTTGTAACACAAAACATTCTAACGTCCAGTTAATATGATTTCAGAAAAAAACGAATCCATAAATGTGGCAATATATAACTTTTTACGTAAGGTATTGACTAACTTGGACAAAGGGCTGTCGGCTGTCGCGCTTTTCATGGACATGTCGAAGGCTTTCGACTGGGTCGACCACAAAATCATCTTAAGAAAGATGTATACATATGGTGTGAGAGATAATGTGTACAAACTTATAGAATCATACCTTAACAACAGACAACAATTTACAGAAGTAAGGAGGTTAAATCATATTACTAAAACGGAAGAAATATATGCTTCTGAATCTGGAACTGCTAAATTCGGCATTCCTCAAGGGACTATCGTGGGTCCTTTTTCTTCCTTGTTTATATAAATGACATGCCTTCGGTAACAAATCACGACATTACACTATTTGCTGATGATAGCACTGTTTTATTTGTTAATGATAATACAATTGATCTAAAATCTGACATTAACGAAATAATATAATGAATTATAGACTGGCTATAAATGAATAATTTAATGATTAACAATGACAAAACAAAAATAATAAATTTTAAAATCCGAACTCCATGAACGGGTACTTTAATTACCTGGACAGCGACTTTGAAGAATCTGAAGTAACAAAATTTCTAGGATCACATTGACAACAAAATTAATCGGAAATTTGACCACGTATGCAAAAAGCTGGGTCAGTGTTCATATGCGCTTCGCAGATTGGGGAAAATAGCGAATCAGACTACTTTACTAACAGCTTACTACGGTTACGTTAGCTCTATCCTCAGATACGGTGTCATATTCTGGGGCAACAGTACAAACAAGGAGCTTGCTTTTATTGCCCAAAAACCTGTAAGCTGATTTTTACAAAGATGAAGTTATTGACACTGCCATGTGTCTATATATTTGAGGTCGCAGTATTTGTCAAAAATAATATTGACATGTTTAATTACTGCACGCGAATTACGTTAGCTGCAATCGGAGGATTAAAAAAAAAACAAAAATGAATTTACTTAATTTATTTATATAAAAGAATTACATTAATTATCGCTAAAATTAGCCTAAGTGCCTATTCGAAGTATGAATATGGAATGGAATTTTACAGAGTTACAATAATTGGCTAAACTAGGTCCATGCGTCACAAAGTGCTAGCTCAGCTCGGCGTTTCCGTCTTTCGTTAAATTTGCAGCGTATGATTCTATACTAAAAGTGTTGAGTGCTGAGTTCGCGATTCCCCTTATGCAGCTGCGTGTAACATCTCCACCCGCAGATCAGCAACTATTTGAGAACTTCGAGAGAAAATGTTGCTGGAACTTGTCTTCTGGGAGCTGCGATCCTCCTCTTTTTGTCAGGTTCTTCGTAAGTATGTTCCTTGCTGTGGGGCTTTTCGAAGCGTTTGCAAAATCATTGGTTGCGATAGCCCAGTATGGTTGTGATAAGTGCGCCTGCACCTAATAATGCGATGTAGAAGGGTATGGTCGTATGGTATATATATTGTATCGGCTGGTTCGTCATGACTTGGTTCTGTATGCTGTGTAGTCCACCTTTGTGCGGAAATAACAGTTGATAGGTATGGTAACGAGTAGTCTTCTCTCCCACAGACTGATTGCACTTTCGTTGGACTTGGAAATGATAGGACGTAATGCTGGCATCTAGTTTATTCATCGCTTCTTTTTCCAGAAATATTGTACTGAATTGGCAGGAACTCTTGTGGGCTTGATTCGTGATAAGTTCTTGTATGCAGTCCGTTTTTGTTCGTATTTGATGAGTTATTTCCTTTTCACAGAGATACCAGTTACTAAACTTCGAGCATTCTGCTTCTATGTACACGAAATAGTCGCCATTAGTTGCTATAAAGGGATAGGTAGGGATAAGACTTTGGGATAAAAGCTTGACGGTTTTTTTTTTTGGGTACTATAGATAACTTATAATAAATCATAGTCGATTTTGAGAAAATCTGAAAATTACTGTATATTTTTTTCTAACCTATTTACCATAGATCTAAGTTTATCTACATCTATCATAGAATGAACAGTACTTGATTAATGTATGAACGCTAACATATTTTCTATTCTAACTAATTCTAATCGGTCATAAGGTCCATTGGCTAGGCTTTCATGTTTTATTGCCGATGACTGGGTCTCGCGAAGTACCAGCAATCGTAGAATCCTGCAGCAAGTTAGGTACCTTAGGGCCTCTTTTTAATCTGTTTTTGGCTACGGGCCCACGTTTCTTGGACGTATAAACGTGTATGGGTAAATCGGCCAGAATGGTATCTTGAGTATACCGCGGTGCAATTTTCTGACGGCTTGCAGAGGGTTTCTTAATGAACACCTGTTGTTGAGGAACGTATTCTATTTCAGATTCGCGGTTCTTGTTTCTATTTTCTATTAACGCAGTACGATTTGATAAGGAAGTTTCGTTAATTATGTTATAGACTTCTTTCATTTGCGCCCTATGATTATGAACATACTGTTGTAATGATTGTTGGGTAAAATCTATGTCTAGAATATCGCGTGGATCAAAGTGTCCAGTTAGTAAATCGAATGGTCTACATCTAGTGAAGCTATGTATCGAAGAATTATATCCAATTATAGCATAAGGCATAAGATTTACGATAGGCTCCTCTTTGTGTTTTAACTTTAATATTCTTATATGTTCAAGGAGAGTTGAATGGAAGCGTTCAAAGTTACCGTTATCGTTAGGCGAATGTGGTAAAACTCTATGGTGGTTTATCTTGTGAAGGCGTGTGAATTCTAGGAACAGTTGATTAGTGAATTCCGTTCCGTTGTCAGTCACTAACGTTAAGGGAACCTCACGGTGGGTACAATATTGTAATAATGATTGAAGTACACTAATGCCCGTGCCATCTCGGAGATGGTAGGCTTGTCCATATTTGGTAAAAACATCTATAAATGTAACATACTTTTCATTGTGAACCGTGAATAAATCCATAATTATGGACAATTTCGAATGGTTTTGTTGCCGGGGGTACAATATTAAACTGTGGTCTAATAGGTCTCCGGTCATATATAGCTTGGCCGCAAATAATGCATTCATTGATGAATTTGGTTATTTGGTCTTTCATTTTGGGCCAGTAATATTTTTTTGAGAGGGCTAAATAACATTCGGTAATTCCTCGGTGATTAGTTTTGCCGTCATTGTAGTGTTGAATTATCTCTTGCTGACGTAGATAATCTTTGACGTTTTCTTATTCTATCTTAGCTAGTACTAAGTTCATAGACGAGCTCTTAAATTTGTCCTGTATGACTGGTATGATGGAATACATGGCAAGAGGTGGTTTTATTAGTATACCGGTCTTTAATTTCGGATTCACATACTCTTTGATGGCATTGACTACATCTTGTTCTAGCTTAGATGATGATATCTGGACTGCTATGTGCGTGTGAGTTTCGAATGGCTTGGTAACTACTGGTTTGCGTTTGACATCTTCTACTATCGTAAAGCATAATTGTCTATGAAATCTGTTAAGGGGTTCATCTGTGATTGGGACTTCTAGTATGGGATTTTCGTGACTGGTCTGTACGGTGACAGTGGATGAGGTCGTAGGCATCGGGTTTTCTCATGGGTTAGGAATCAAAGAACATAATTCATCTATTAAAGTGTTAGTATCTTCGTTGTGAATCTCCACTCGAGATAAGGCATCGGCATTCGTATTAGATTTACCTTTCTTATAGATAACGGTGAAATCGTATTCACTAAGTTTCAGCCTCCGTCTAGTCAATCGCGAATTAGGTTCTTTGAGGTTCATCATCCACTGTAGAGGTTTATGGTCTGTCAGTACTTTAAATTTACGACCAAACAAGTACGGTCTAAAATACTTGGTGGCCCAAACTATGGCGAGGAGTTCTTTTTCTATGGTACTGTAGTTAAGCTCACTTTCATTCAGGGTTCGAGATGCAAAACACACAGGATTGTCGGAACCTACGGGTTCTTAAAATAGAATGGCACCAATGGCAACGTTTGAAGCATCTGTCGTCAGTATGAATTCCTTATCGAAATCGGGATACTGTAGTATAGGGTCATTTGTTAAGAGAGTCTTGCACTTTTCAAAGCTGATATGTACTCGGAATTTAATACAACTTTTCTACCCTTTTTTAAACACGCTGTGAGAGGTTTCGTAATTTTTGCAAAGTCCGGGATAAATTTGCGATAATAACCGACAAGGCCTAAAAATTGCTTAATTTCTTTTGGAGTCTTTGGAATGGGGTATTTTTCTATTGCATGAATTTTATCCGGATTAGGTTTTATTCCCTCGCTACTTATTATGTGTCCGAGATAACCAGTTTCATGCTTTAAGAATTCGGATTTATCCATTTGGATCTTAAAGTTCGATTCCCGAAGCCTATTGAAAACTTTCTCGAGATTGGTCATATGCTCTTGTAGTGACGTGGAAAAAAACGATGATATCATCAAGATACACCAGGCATATGTCATTCTGAATACCTCTGAGTAAATTGTCCATAACCCTCTGAAATGTAGATGGTGAGTTCTTAAGTCCCATGTGCATTCGAAGAAACTCGAAATGTCCATGTTCGACATTAAAAGCTGTTTTCTGAATATCCTGGGGGTTCATTTCGACTTGGTAGAAGCCACTAGCCAGATCTAGAGTGGTGACGTATTGGCACCTACCTAGTTTGTCAAGAACATCGCTAATGTTCGGGATAGGGTATTTGTCGTTAATAGTTTTTTCATTGAACTTCCTAAAGTCAACTATTAACGCCATTTTTGCTTGCCCGAGGCGTCCATTTTCTTGGGGACCACCCAAATGGGCGAACTCCATGCTGAATCTGAAGGTTTTATTATTCCCTGATCTAACATTTTTGAAATCTGTTCCCTAACCTCCTGACTATGAATGAATGGGTATCTATAACTTTTTGTGTAAGCCGGGACCTCATATGTAGTCTTAATACGGTGTTTTATTCGATTGGTAAATGTTAACGCTTCGCCTTCTATGTAAAACACGTCAGCATATTTTGAGCAAAGAGTTATAAGGTTGAGTTTCTCTTCCTCGTTTAATTGATCTGTTCGTAATCGCGTTGTCACTTCTTGAACTCGCGTGGTGCAATGTTCGGTGCGCGTGCACTCGATATTAAATAAACTTGCGTGCACTGGTCGGTCAAGTGATATTATAATATCATTCGGGCTCGTATTTTCTATCTCTAAGTAGCCGCGATTATTGTCGACAATAGTAAGGCACTCGCGTACTATACAGTTGCATATAGTCTGTTCACTAACTAGTGCTGCACCGTTTGGAGTGTCGATCAGTATTCTCACTAATTTCGAAGAATGAGCAGGTATTATGTCTTCATACAAGTTAACATTGCAGGAATTATACAAACGGATAGGATTTGATGATGTGCGCGTTATTAACCTCTGATCTTTTAAATCTATCTTGGACTCCCATTTAGTTAGCAAATCTAAACCAATTAAACCGTCAAAATATTCATGGAAACGATATACAAATAACTTGATAAACTCTGGATCGTTAAATTCCGCGAAGCAAGGTAAACTTATAGAATAATTATTTCTACTAACCGCGTGTACATTGGTAACTTCAAACGGGTCGTAATTTAAGGGAAAATTTGGAAAATATTTTTCTACAGCTTCTGGACTTATAAAGGACTGGTTTGCACCGGTGTCAATAAGTAACTTTAAAGGTGGTTCTGATATTAGTACGTACGGCAACTGACGTTGAGTTTGGAGATTTAATTCTATTTTGGCTTTTTTGATTTCTGTGCCTCCTGAAAATCCTGACTTATCTGACATGGACCTGCCTGAGGTTCAGCTAAGCCTGTAATATTTTCTTGAACATTTACATCGTTCAAACTGGGCTCATTGTTGCACTCTAATGTAGCGAACGGGCTATAATCATAATAAGTGTCATCGTAATTAAAACAGTCCGGCTCGTAATAGAACTCCGTCGGGTAATATAGTCGTCGTATGACGTGCACTCATTCATGTTTATTTCACGATTTTAAAATAATTGGTTGGTGGCGGATTACCTTAATGCTGCCAGTTATGGCCAGATAGCATGGGTCTAGGTGTAAAATGCTGTACACCACTCATAGGTTTCGGACCTTGATTTTGATTTTGGGCCGGAGTGTTGTGTTGTTGTTTCTGGGTGGCAAACGGAACATGTTACTTTGAGCGTTATATGTTTGAGGCAGCGCACGGAATATTTGCTGTGTTCGATTAGGCATGCAATGTTGGGGCTGCTGATTAATAAAGTTGGGGTTGAACTTAAATGGTTGTGGTGGTAGTTAGTGGGGTCTAGTTCCTATGGGATTGGGCCAGTTGGGAATTGGTACTGCGAAATGGTTATTACGTAGAGGAACTGGGTTGGTATTTGCGTGGGGTGTTACAGGGTGTGAATTCTTTTGTGTAGTGGGTTTTGAAAATTCACTACTTTCCTGTAAATACATAACATTAAGTTCTTCCTGTACATATTCAAGGGCCTTTTCGATAGTATCGGGACGCATGCATCTTATGCGGGATCCTAATGGTTCCTTTGAACCTTTTACGAAAGCCTGCATAGTAACCTTTTTATACAGTGAACGTTTCGCTTCCACTGTGGTAGTAATTGACTCATGTAATGTTACATACGTCATCATTGTACTGAACAAAGTTTGGCATTCCTCGTAGAATTCCTGAGGCGTTTTATTTCCCTGCGTAGCTAAAGAAAGGTCTCTATACAAAGCGGTTTCATCCCGTTGATCTGTAAAGTTATTAACTAAGGCTGTTCTAATCCCTAGCGTTGGAATTGATGGTACAAGCGGCAGCGCCTGTTATTTTATTTAAGATGCCATTTAATAGGCATAAGTTATTTAACTCGCTACCTGGGGTATTGCTAACGTACTTAGCTACTATTTGATCGCATATTCTGACAAACCTAGTCAAAACATTTGGGTTCCCATCGAACTCCGGGACCATACGAAGGGTCTTGAAAATTGCATCCGGGTCATGGGCCATATTTAAGCTATTTATACTAATAATTTCACTACAACTATTTAAATTTCTACTGTTATCTATAGCACTCCAGCGAGCCGTAAGAGATTCGGGCTCCTGGGAATTGGAACTTCTCGGGTGAAAAATCTTGGAAGATGGGTGGTACTAGGACTAAGAAGGAAGCAACACAGGAACAATTCAAGTGTACTCAAAAAATTTTCATCTCTGGTTCTCTCGTGAATCGAAGTCTGGAATCTCCTTCCGGAACTGCAGCTGGACCGTAGATTCGGATATTCGGCACCGGGGCTCGATAGCCACCCAGGCGATTCGCGTACGCGGATTTCGATATTAGAGATCCCTAAAGCTTGCGAACCGGCCCGCGAATATCCTACCGACTGCGCCAATTACGTTAGCTGCAATCGGAGGATTTAAAAAAAAACAAAAATGAATTTATTTTAAAATAAAAGAATTACATTAATTATCGCTAAAATTAGCCTAAGTGCCTATTTGAAGTATGAATATGGAATGGAATTTTACAGAGTTACAATAATTGGCTAAACTAGGTCCGTGCGTCACAAAGTGCTAGCTCAGCTCGGCGTTTCCGTCTTTCGTTAAATTTGCAGCGTATGATTCTATACTAAAAGTGTTGAGTGCTGAGTTGGCGATTCCCCTTATGCAGCTGCGTGTAACACGCGTATACGACGTAAGGACAAATTGCGCACAATAGTTAGCAGGACCCATCTAATGCATGAAAGTATATTTTGAACAGCTTCAAGTATCTTTAACAATATTTCGGGGCCCATTAGAATAATTAGGGAAATGATTTTTTTTTTAAAGAATCGCCGTGATCTGTTTGTAAACAAGTGCTACTACTCTATGAAAGACTTCCTATCAGACAAATCACTGCTCAAATACAGTCTCCCCGAGTCATGCTCATGATGCGTTCGATGGCCCACTGATGTGTATCTACTTAGATTCGTTCCGTTTTATTTTGTCTTTTTTATATTTTATGTGTAATTTTCATCTTTTTTTATTTAATTGCTATGTACCTATTGTATGCCCGAAGGGCGGGACATAGCTGATCACAGTTTAATTATTTAACACCTGTATTATGTACCTACCTATGATCCACAGTAAACATATTGATTGATTGATTGATTCACATAATAAAAAAATCCCAATATATTTGTACACCAATTGCATTGGTAGGATATCATAGCGATTGATGGATAGATGTCAGCCCCGGATACAAGGGGGGGGGGCAAACCGGGGCACTTGCCCCGGGCGGCAGTTTCATGGGGGCGCCAAATCCTTGAGACAAGAATTCGAAATATCGAACAAATGAAGCCTCTTTTACTACAATCTCATAGGTTTTTATCAAGTAATCGAATCTTAATATAATATGTTTGAAAAACAAACTTTTCTAGCTTAAAGCTAACTTTTTTAGCCATTGACAATAAAACGGCCTATGCGATGAACTTTGAGGAGCTAATAGATTCTTTCGCAGAAAAGAAATCACGCCGTGTAAAGTTGTAGTCTTTCCTGGTTATATCTTTTTTTCTGTTTTATGTCAAAAATGAAAGTTATTAGTAATTAAAAAGAATAATTTATTAAAGGATTATTATTTTAACAAATGGTCACAAAAATACTACTCATTGGCAGTTTCAACAGTTTTTCTCAAACACTGAAGGGAGGGTGCGCCACTATCAAGGTTTTGCCCCGGTTCGAAAAAATCGTAGATCCGGGGCTGATAGATGTATTAATAAATATTGATGGATTGATGCATTAATAAGAATTGATTGACGGATTGATACATTAATAAAGATTGATTGATTGATGCATTAATAAAGATTGATTGATTGATTGATAATCACACATCAACACGGTCTAGGGATATTTCATACTCAATTAAATAACTCAAAAAGTACTGGCCGCATTGGAATCTTTTATACACCGATTTGTTTGTAATTTATCTCAGACTAATTCCAAATTAAAATTTTTGAAAATTCTTTTGTTTCGGTGGCATAAAATAATGGCATGTCTTGATGTGTAGGAGAGTGAATTTTCATTTGTGCGAAATTTAGAAAACAATACGAATTACGTTTAGTTACAGGTATTGTAGCCATGCAACGCCAACATTTGACGAGGGCGGAGATGTTACAAGCTGTGGGAATGCTGGAAGCTGGGTCTGTTCAGCGTAATGTTGCTGAGGCCATAGGGCCCCACCAAAATGTAATTTCAAGATTGTGGACACGCTATCGTGCCACAGGTGAAGTAGCGGAGAGGCACCGGGGGCCAAGTCGCATCACTACCCCCAGACAAGACCGATTTTTTCAAATTACTGCGCGAGCTCAACCAAATGCAACGGCGACTCAATTGGTCCAAAGGCTGCGAGTGGAACACCAAGTGCTTGTGAGTGACCAAACTGTAAGAAGGCGACTGCATGAAAGCAATCTACGCTCTCGTAGACCACTCCGGGTCCCATCTTTACGGAGAGGCAATCGTGGACGACGATTAGAATGGCTTCGGAACTACGTGGACTGGGGCCGTGAGCAATGGTCCAATGTGCTGTTCACGGATGAATCCAGGTTCGGCTTCCATCCAGATTCACGAAGGACGCGTGTTTGGCGAGTTCTTGGACGATGGAGCCGTCTTCAGAACCCTCAGGAAGTTCACCCATACCAAGGAGGAACAATTATGGTTTGGGCAGGAATTCGTCTTGGAGGACGGACGGATCTCGTGTGGGTGCGGGGCAATATGACGGCAGAACGATACGTCCAACAGGTGCTGGGGCCCGTAATCTTGCCCCACAGAACACAAATTGGGCAAGATTTTCTGCTCATGCACGACAATGCCCGGGCACACACGGCGAGAACGGTAGCAGCTTGGTTACATACACACAATGTTAGGGCCTTAGACTGGCCTGCTCAATCGCCAGATCTAAATCCCATTGAGCATGCGTGGGATATGCTGCAAAGAAGAGCTCTGAAGGAAGTTCCTGAAAATCTGGCTACAGAAGATCAACTTTTTGCGCACCTCAGAAGGACATGGGACAATATTCCGCAGCAAGACATTGACGGGCATGTCACCGTCCGGGTGAATCGATCCGCCACATTATCTCTGGTTGTTCTCGTCTAGCTAACGAAGAGTACTTGCATAGGCACAACCTTGTAGCCAGGATTATCCACCAGCAACTTGCTCTGAAATACACTCTTGTGGCATCGGAGGTGCCGTACTACAGGTGTGTGCCCGACCCAGTTCTCGAGAATGGCAACACCACATTGTACTGGGATCGGTCTATCATCACTGACAGGACTATTATCGCTAATTAGCCTGATATAGTGGTGGTGGACCGAATCGAGAGGCGTGCCATGATTGTTGACATAACTGTCCCGCATGACGGGAACCTTGTGAAAGCCGAGAAAGATAAGCAAATCAAGTATCTTGACTTGGCTCGCGAGGTTGTCGGCATGTGGGATGTGGATACAGCGATCATTGTACCGATAGTCGTGTCAGCCCATGGCTTAATAGCCACGAACGTCGACCAACACCTTAGGAGGCTGTTGTTAGGCGGCTGGCTCAAGGGCCTGATTCAGAAAGCAGTACTGCTGGACACGGCTCGTATTGTTAGGAGGTTCCTCTCTCTGGAGCCCTCACCGCTGGTAGCTTGGACCCTGTTCCCGATACCGGTGGGCCTCTATTTTTTATATTTTTAAATGTTTTTCTTTTTTGTGTGTGTTTTGTAAAAATATTTAAAAATGTTATCAATAAGAAAAAAGTTGAATAAAAGACATAATAATAATAAAAGAAAGATAATGATAATGTAAAAAGATAGTGTAAAACTACAATAGTTACAATATAACCCGACAAAATCAACATGAAAAAGTATTTGACAAGCTGAGACAATGAAAATATGTTCACACGAAGCCAGGCCCGTGACAAGAACACACGCCCAACATCTTCGGGTTCGTCACTCAGCTCCGCCTCGCAGCCGCCGGGACCATCTACAATCGTAAGTCAAGCGATCCCGGACGCTGCAGTTGCGTCGAGCTCGAGCGACGAATACTTCTCTCCGCCGACGACACCACCGCCGAGGACGCCGGCCGCCGGACAGCCAGGGATCTCGAGGCCTATCGGACTCTGACAGGGTCCCCGCTCCAGGTGGAAGTGTGCAGCGCATGCGATGGACGCAATCGAACAATGAAAACGTTATGCGCGTGTTAGAATCAGGAAGGAACTCTTTATATAAAAGCATTAATATAAGTCAAGATGGTTATTTACTATGTATCAGAGTTCCTATGTATGTGGTGTATAAGGGAAAGGTTTTATGAAGAAAAGCACAAAAGACAAGACTAGGTATTTATTTCAATAAGGCTTGTCAATTAATTTATATTGAGGCTCAGAGAGCTTACCGCCCGTTCGCTAGACCTAGTTCTCGTAGAGAAGAAGGGCAAGAAACTCCACGGAAGCAACTATGGTTGTAAAAGTATTTATAGATATCTTTCACAACCATATAAACATCGTTTATCACAATAAAGATCTGATTCTATTATGGCCATTATATGATGAATCTTGTAACATTTCACAATGTTACATAATCTAAGCAACAAGAATAAGGCAAAGAACATGACTAGCCCTTAAATCAATTTAATATCATTATGAATAAAGGCCAAAATATGAAATAGAGTTTCAACACAACCATTAGCAATAAGCAAGTTATAATATCAAATAACTTACGTGAAGCTTGTGTAGTCCATCTTTCACATAATATAACAATTCAGTAAAACAATATCACAATCACAACATAATATCTGATCCGTACTGGCTTGTAGCTCACAACAAAAATAAATCAACTTACGAATCACACACTATTTATAGTAATGAGTCGACCTGTCAAATGTCCCCACCATTTTCTACATTTCTATAAACAATCTCACAATTAGGTCAATAATCAATTCTTGAGTAATGAAACCTTTTAAAAACGTATCAAGACAATTAAGGAATTTAATATCGCTTATTTAGTCATTCTTAATCAATATTCAAAAGAATATTGATACTAACCGACATTCTTGTACTAATTGTCTCAAAGGACTTATAATACTAAAATGGCAATATAAAATCTAGGATACGTCACATCATTACAAATTACGTAATATTTTATAGGAATATCATCACTATGGCTTATATGTAAGTTTAGAGTTATTGCCTGTACACACCATAATATTTAGGTAGGTAATTCGACATTTGTCGGTAGATGCTTAATAAATACGACAGTTTGTATTTTGTAGCAGACCATTGTGCTTATAAAGTGGAAATTCATGATTTAATGACGTCACACGTACTTCCAATACTAACACGCGCATACTTTGGGGCTACAGAGGGGGGATTTAAACTGACTGCGTACCGATGCACTCTCTGTTTCAGGTGCTTGAGCCAGCTGTCAACGTGTCGGCCCAACGTCTATCGGATCAGGTGCGGGTCATCCAACGTAACCGTATGCTGGATGACGCCATACTTGATAGACTGCGTGAGGAATCACAGAGTAGCCGTGTCTCACCTGCCTTGCCACCGGCCGTGGTGCAACTGCAACCCAGTGTTTCACCGTGACCCGACCATGTTGGCGAGGATGACGACGACGGGGCTATATCTGTGATTACCGAATGCAATGCACGTTTGAGGAGCGCTTTGGAATGTGCATTCAGCGAGTATCGTTCCACACCGCCTGAGCTTAGACCTCAACTACCTTGTTTGCCCATGCATAAGAAAAATAGGGCGCTGGTGTGTGCTCTAGATTCGCAGCTATCAAATGTTTTTGATCAAAAGGATGTCGCAAAGACCTTGCCGACATCCACTCGATCTTGTACTGTGCGGCTGCAGCAGCATGTCGTGTAGCTAACGTCAAGTTTCCCAAAACTGACAGAGCTACACGACCAGCTATTCCAGCTTGGCAGTGCAGGATTGAGCGTCGTATCGGTGAGGCTAGAACACTCATTGGCAAGCTTATCTGCTTCAGGGAGGGCAACACTCGCCCTAGAGTGATGCGCTTTGTGAGGCGGGCGTTCTCAGGGACTGATATCAGTTCTCGAGATTATATGTCCCGCGTCACAGAGCGTATCGACTTCCTGAAGCAGAAGATCTATGCATGGGCAAACCGTATTTGTCGGTACAAGCGGCGAGTGGAGCGATACACTCAGAATCGCACATCCCAGAGCAACGAAAGGTGGATTTATAGGGCTTGGGAGCAACCCAACCAAGTTGTGACTGATACGCGCCTACCGGATAATGACGCCATGTGTTCGTTCTGGTGCGATATCTGGTCGGTGCCTGTCATTCACACCGAGGGTGACTGGACTCGGGAGGTCGAACGAGCGTGCGATTCGATACCACAAATGGAGGCAATTACCATCAGCCCCCAAGATGTGGCTCGTACAGTCCGTCCGTTGCCTAACTGGAAATCTCTAGGGCCGGACGGACTGCACAACTTTTGGATTAAATGGTTCCAAAGGTCGCACGCTCGTTTGGCAACTCAGTTCCAGTCTGCCTTAGAATCAGGATCGCTGCCCTAGTTCCTAACGACAGGAATAACCCACCTGCTCCACAAATCAGGAAGTACTGCGGATCCTAAAAATTATAGACCGATAACGTGCTTACCAACGGTCTATAAAGTTCTGACATCCATTCTGAGAGCGAAAATTAATCAACATATTGACAATAACGCCATCATGTCTGCTTCTCAGAATGGATGTAGGAACGGGTCCCGTGGTACTAAGGAGCTGCTCCTCATAGACATTGCCATTAGCCAACAGGTTCGCCGTTCCCGCAAGGATCTGGCGACATGTTGGATAGATTACAAGAAGGCCTATGACTCAGTGCCACATACATGGCTCATGAGGGTGCTGGAGTTGTATAAAATAGATACAACTCTGCGCGCCTTCCTGACGTCATGTATGGGGCAGTGGAGGACGGTTCTTCACTATCCAGGATGTCGACCGATTCAGGAAAACAGCGAACCTATAAGGATCGAGCGCGGAATATTTCAGGGCGACAGTCTGAGTCCTCTGTGGTTTTGTTTAGCCCTGAACCCTCTCAGTACATTGCTGGAGAGTTCAGGTCTGGGCTATCGGTTGAGGAGAGGTGGTCCATGGGCCCGATGTAGATCTTTTAGCGTCCGTGGCCTGGCTGCGATTTGGTGACATTTTCGGGGAAACCGAAGGTTTTGTCTTTGCGATTATGGACGAAGTTATGATGACGAACAACTACCGGAAATACATTGTGAAGGACGGCACGGTTGACATCTGTCGGGCATGTCACCGGCTGGGTGAATCAATCCGTCACATTATCTCCGGTTGTTCTAGTCTGGCTAACGGAGACTATTTGCATAGACATAACCTTGTAGCCAGGATTATCCATCAGCAACTTGCTCTTAAATACAATCTTGTGGAGTCGGAAGTGCCTTACTATAAGTATGTGCCCGACCCAGTTCTCGAAAATGGCAATGTCACGTTGTATTGGGATCGGTCTATCATCACTGACAGGACTATTGTTGCCAATAAGCCTGACATAGTGGTGATAGACCGACTAGAGCATCGCGCAATGATTGTTGATATAGCGGTCCCACATGACGAGAACCTCGTGGAGGCTGAGAGAGATAAGAAAAGCAAGTATCTTGATCTGGCTCGCGAGGTTGTCGACATGTGGGACGTGAATACAGCGATCATTGTACCGATAGTCGTTACGGCCAATGGCATAATAGCCAAGAGCCTCGACGAACATCTGAGGAGGCTCTCGTTGGGCAGCTGGATCAAGGGCTTGATCCAGAAGGCGGTACTCCTTGACACGGCGCGTATCGTTAGGAGGTTCCTCTCTCAGGAGCCCTGACCACCGGTAGCTTGGACCCTGTTCCCGATACCGGTGGGCTACTATTTTTGTATTTTTAAATGTTTTTTATTTTATTTTTTTATAGAATAATATTTAAAAATGTTAAAATATGTATATAACATGAATAAATGGAATAATAATAATAGGGATAGGTTCCTCTCTCAGGAGCCCTGACCACCGGTAGCTTGGACCCTGTTCCCGATACCAGTGGGCTACTATTTTTGTATTTTTAAATGTTTTTATTTTATTTTTTATAGAATAATATTTATAAATTTAAAAATATGTAAACATAATAAATAAATGGAATAATAATAAAAATATAAAATAATAATCTGTGGCCTGACCTGTCAAGTGTGACACATAAAATTTTCTCCCTCAATTTACCAATTTAAACTAATACAATATTAATATAGAATAATACAATAGAAAAATTACTAAACACACTAAATCAAAGACAAAAAAAAGATAATACAAAACTACAATAGTTACAACATAACCCAAAGAAATCAACATGAAAAATGATTTGACAAGCTGAGACAATAAAAATATGTTAACACGAAGCCAGGGCCCGTGACAAGAACACAGGCCCAACATCTTCGGGTTCGCCGCTCAGCTCCGCCTCGCAGCCGCCGGGACCATCTACAATCGTAAGTCAAGCGATCCCGGACGCTGCAGTTGCGTCGAGCTCGAGCGACGAATACTTCTCTCCGCCGACGACACCACCACCTGCGCGTCGACGGGGAGGACGCCGGCCGCCGGACAGCCTGGAATCTCGAGGCCCATCGGCCTCTGACAGGGTCCCCGCTCCCAGTGGAAGTGTGCAGCGCATGCGATGGACGCAATCGATCAAACATATTTGAAAACGTTATGCGCGCATACTTTGGGGCTACAGAGGAGAGAAGTAACCTGACTGAGTACCGTGGTCGGATGCTCTCTCTGTTTCAGGTGCTTGAGCCAGCTGTAAACGTGTCGGCCCAACGTCTATCGGATCAAGTGTGGGTCATCCAACGTAACCGTATGCTGAATGACGACGTACTTGATAGACTGCGTGAGGAATCACAGAGTCAGAATGTCTCGCCTGCCTTGCCACCGGCCGCGGTGCAACTGCAACCCAGTGTTTCACCGCGACCCGATCATGATGGTGAGGATGACGACGACGGGGCTATATCTGTGAGTACCCAATGCAATGCACGTTTGAGGAGCGCTTTGGAATGTGCATTCAGCGAGTATCGCTCCACACCGCCTGAACTTAGACCTCGATTACCTCGTTTGCCCATGCATAAGAAAAATAGGGCGCTGGTGTGTGCTCTGGATTCGCAGCTATCAAATGTTTTTGATAGCAGCAAAGACCTTGCCGATACCCACTCAATACTGTACTGTGCGGCTGCTGCGGCATCTCGTGTAGCTAACGTCATATTCCCAAAAAGTGACAGAACTACGCGTCCAGCTGTAACAGCTTGGCAGTCCAGGATTGAGCGTTGTATCGGTGAGGCTAGAGCACTCATCGGTAAGATTATCTGCATCAGGGATGGCAACACTCGCCCTAGAGCGATGCGCTTTGTGAGGCGGGCTTACTCGGGGACTGATATCAGTTCTCGACATTAACTGTCCGACTTCCTGAAACAGAAGATCTATACATGGGCAAACCGTATTCATCGGTACAAGCGGCGAGTGGAGCAATACACACAGAATCGTACATTCCAGAACAACGATAGGTGGATTTATAGGGCTTGGGAGCGACCCAACCAAGGTGTGACTGATACGCGCCTACTAGATGATGACGCCATGTAATCGTTCTGGCGCAATATCTGGTCGGTGCCTGTCAGTCACACCGAGGGTGACTGGACTCGGGAGGTCGAACAAGCATGCGATCCGATACCACAAACGGGGGCAATTACCATCAGCCCCCAAGAGGTGGCTCGAACAGTCCGTCCGTTGCCAAACTGGAAATCTCCAGGGCCGGACGGACTGCACAACTTTTGGATTAAATGGTTCAAAGGGTCGCACGCTCGTTTGGCAACTCAGTTCTAGTCTGCCTTAGAGTCAGGATCGCTGCCCCAGTTCCTAACGACTGGAATAACCCATCTGCTCCACAAATCAGGTAGTACTGCGGATCCTAAAAATTATAGACCGATAATGTGTTTACCAACGGTCTATAAAGTTCTTACATCCATTCTGAGAGCGAAAATTAATCAACATATTGACAATAACCATCTGGTGTTCCTCAAGGATCTCCACTGGGGCCCCTCTTATTTAATCGTCAATGATATTGATTCTTGCTTCTCATTCTTTTTCTATAACATTATACAAAACCATCTTAAGCTGAACAAAGTTCATTAAGCTTTGGCATGTTTTAAGTTATCGAAGTCTCTAATAGAACAATTGCCTCTTTGTTAATAATATATATAATAATAATAATATATTGTGATGGACCAACAAAAAAAAAAACGATCTGAGAATTGGAATACCGAGGAAAAGTAATATCCTCAATAATTAATTAAATCAACCATGTTAATATCCATTTTTGGGTAAAAACAACACAACACAATAAAAAAGATGCTATAACCTAAAAGAGAAACTTTGACAGATACGACTTAGACCATCGTTAAACTAGGGGCCGCCGAGGTTTAACGTTAGACCATGATTTGGACTATGGTTTATCGCTAAACCATTATTTGTAATATCATTTTTGTGTAAACCACAGTTTATAGAGATTTAAACCTGGGTTTTTAGTTAAACCGCTTTTTGTAATAACAGTGGTAAAGTCTACTTAGCTGTCATAGTTTTTCTTTTAATTTCGTTATATAAACTACTCCTGTGGTTTTTCATATACTCGTAGCCATAAGCAACCATTTCGCTGGCAGAGGGGGACACTTGACTCTAACAAAAGTTTGCAATTTAATGCTTAATTTTACGCAAACGGATCTCTGAATCGAAAAAATGGTTTTAACAGGCCCGTAAAATTGTAATTTAAGACGTGAATGATGTCCACGCCTGTAACTGACATGTTTGCACAGGACCATCTTGTATGTCATTGACTCTGTAATGAATTTGTAAATATGTTGTTGGCATGCCTTATTGAATAAATAAATAAACGCGAAATATAAAATGCGGCTTATGTCGATGTATAGGGACTACAGTTTTTAACGATAAAAAAATTACATCTTACAATTTATATGGTATCTATCTACTAAACTTAGTAGCGATATCTAGTGCTGATGATTGGAATCTATCATAAGTGACACTATTTTACCGTTTATCGGATAGATGTCTCTGTGACCAAATTGGAAGGATGATGGAGACTAAAAAGATAATTATGGCGGTTAAAGGCGTTTTTTATACGATTCGAAGGATAACGATTATAACAACCGAGGAACAGTAGCACGAATCTTTCCTTTGCTTTGCTCCAGTTAGTATTGTTTAACTAAGTCATGTTTAACTTTGTCACATAGTTTATTGAAGGATTCAATTGTCATCCGACAAGAATTATAAAAAATTCCTTCATATTTAACCCATTTAGAAAAAAGTCTATGAAAATTTCCATCTTGTTTTCTATCCTTATTTACTGGGCGACACCCAGTATTTTCTTTTCCGTCTTGATGCTGATAATGACCACAAAGTAATAAATTCGTCTTCCGATGAAGAACTATTGTCGAAGAAGTATCGTCAAAAAACATGGTGACAATAGGTAGCAGTACCGCGTAGACTGTCCAACAGCACGGGGTTCATGATCAACTGCACGCTCGAACGCAAAACTGACCTCTTGAACGCTTGACCGTGTGACCGCTCTCTGTCTGATAGAACCTAATTACGACCTCATGTCATACGGGCAGAGTTCAATATCAATTGGTAACATTTGACAGATTTGGAAAACTTAATGCGAGGCCCACTGTACACGGGTACAAAGTATTTTAAAGTAGAAAGGAGTGACAAGAATAACAAAATACTACTTTGTGGTTATTTAAAAGCTATGACACCGGTGAAAGTCTGATGTGATACATAATGTATGCAAACCGGAGCTCTTTTTAATATTTTTGGGTCATTGAAAGTGCCGCGGCCGGAGGGCGCGCGAGTTGTGCTCGCCCCTGTGCTACGTACACCTTGCACTATAGGTAAAGCCACCCCTGATTATAAGTATAGATGTTGATACTATCCTTCGTAAAAGAACCAAATTTGATTACCATAAAAAAAGGTTATAGTGAGTTAATCTTAAAAGATAGACATGCTGTTGTGGACTTTTTAGAACTTTTGAAGATAAACTATTCCATCATTCATGATATTTGCGTAACTTAAACCGTTTACGCAGCAGACGCAACGTAAGCTCTCTAAAAGGAATAATTGTTTCTCGTTTTTGCAACATTTTTCATTTATGCTCCGCTGCTATTAATCGTAACCACAACGTCACCGTGGGTGCGCGGGGCCATCAAAGAGAGTCATTTATGGGATAAACGAAATCACGCGAACGAAGTCGCTGGCGAAAGTCTAGTAAATTAATAAATAAAAACCTTGACTAAAAGCATCTTTTCATAATACATAATATGATGAAATTGGTCACGTGAAAGATGTTGTATCAATGTTATAAACCTATGCTGAAGTACAACTAGCGGGTTCAATAAGCTAAAATTCACATTATACTTACATTGTCACTCGACGCGGGCGACGCGGCGAACTGTGACGTCAGTTTGTTAACGCGCGTCAAAGCCGCTTCCACTTCGGGACTCGGCGCATCTTTAAAAATATTCATCAATACTGAAAAAATATATCTTTATATCCAAAATAGATTCAAACATTAATTGTTTTGTTTCTTTGTTTGTTTTAAAATAAAACATTGCCCCACACTAGGAATTTCTTCCTATATCGTGGGTGCGTTTACAAACATATAAACTCACATACACAAACACCCAGAGCCACAACAACTATTTGTAGGTCATACAAATATTTTTTCCGTGCGGGAATCGAACCCGCGACACGCAGCGCAGCAGTCAATCACTCAACCACTGCGCCAACCGTGCGCCCAAATTACATAAATAAAAGTCAAAACAAATGCAGAGCGACGTGGTCAGTGATTAACCGTGAAATTGGAAATACAAAATGTGTCAATAATATATCTCAACTAGAGTTAGATAAGAGAATACTAGCTAATTAATCCCTCTGACATAGCAAATGCTTTTAATAATTACTTTATTGAATCGACTAGCACTGTGAAATTTAATAATTTACATGATAATGACGAGCCTAATAAAACCAAGACAATACCCAATTCCATGTTTCTTGGTTCTATGACTGAAGACGGGATAAGAGATAAATAATAGCTTTAAATAACACTAACTCAGAATGTTACGATGTAATAAAAAAGTAATTAAAACTTGCAGTACAGAATTGATTCCTATATTGACTTATTTAATTAATCTTTCATTTTCATCTGGAACTTTTCCTGATGCTCTAAAATTATCAGTCGTTAAACCTCTGTACAAAAAAAAACCATAGAAATGATGTTAAAAATTATTGCTCGATAACCCTTCTTACCCATAACTAAATTATTTGAAAAATATATGCTCAAGAGACTTTCTGACTTATGTAGCAAATACAACATCATAACAAAAGAACAGTATGGACTTCAAAAGCACAAGTCAAAAACACTAACAATTGCTGATCTTTTTAGACGTATTCATATTTTCCTAAATAAAAATTACTTAACGACAGGACTATTCTTTGACCTGTCACAAGCTTTCGACTTTGTGGCATATGATATCTTGTTGAAAATGGAAAAAAAAACATGGAATAAGAGATTTAGCACTGCAGTGGATCGCGTCTTATTTAAGCAACCAAAAACAATACGTTGTTAATAATAAAGTAAATGAAAATAGTGTTAATAACTGCGGCGTCCTCCAAGGGAGTGTATTAGGACCCATATTGTTTCTTTTATACATAAATGACTTACCACTTGTGACTAAACATAAATGTGTATTATTTGCAGATGACATTTTGATTATTGTGTCATCTGACAAAAAGTATAAAACGAAATCTGATCATGAGATGGACATTAATAATACTATTGACGAAATTATAAAACGGTTACAGACAAATAATTTAAAACAAATTTAGATAAATCTAATTATATGCAGTTTAATAAATCAAAACATACTAAATGCAATTGCAAACTTAATATTGACAGGCTAAAATAAGTTTTACAAAGTAATTTCTTAGGAGTACTCAAATATCAAGATCTGAAAGAAAGCAAAGATTGGAAAGTACATATGGATAATTTGTGCAGTAGGATTAATAAGTTTATTTATGCTCTCAGACAAATTAAGGATATAACCAATATAAAAACAGCAATTACAACATATCACGCCTATTTATAGAGTCAACGATACGGGCTTATTTTTTGGGGTTACAGCACGGATAGACACAGAGCATTTATTGCGCAAAATAAATGCATCAGAGCCATTTGTGGTATCCGTCCTGACGAGTCATGTAAACCTTTCTTTAAAAACCTAGGTATATTACCACTTCCGTCACTCTATATTTACGAAATATGTAATTATGTTTATAATAATAAGGGATTATTCAAGAAAGCCTATCAAATTAACTCTCGAACTAGAGATCCATGCAGACTTGTATTGCAGGATACTACTAAATCAGCCAAGTATGCGAAAAGTTTCCTAGTCATGTGTATACGCATTTATAAATGAATTCCAAAATAAATAAAATTGTTAAATAATATTAACTCATTTAAAAACAGATTATTGAAATGGCTGAAAGAACATGTGTTTTATGACATTAAAGATATTTTCAACAATAAACTTAAAATAATCTTTTGTCATTGCGGATAATGCTCAGATAAATTATTATATTATTGTATTGACCTTATCTGTGACATTGAACAGCAATTCAATAATAATTATTTTGCAAGCAATTGATACATATCCTGTATAGCTAAACATGTGGACTTTAGATTAATACCTGACTGTAACAACTGTATACCATGTTTAAGGCAAATAAAGACTTATCTTATCTGACAGTTAGTGATGTTTGTTTACGACCTCATGTCGAACGTACAATATCAATAGATAGAGTTCAATATCAATCGGGAACATTTGACAGATTTAGGAAACTTAATGTGAGGCCCACGGTACACGGATAAAATAACCCAATCTGTCTAAATATCCCAACTGATATTTCAATATCAGTTGGGATATTTAGACTCTATGCGTTCGATATTAGATTAAAATTTGGTTGCAGAAATTTGACTGATAAATTTGTAGGTCGATGTGACGCTGACTGGTTGGCAATTTAAACTTTATTTTTTATTATAAACAGCCGAATTTGGGATTCGCAATATGAATGTCTGAAAATGTGTTTTCAAACGAATCATAACAAAACAGGTGGCCGGCACGCGCCTTTGGTAGCGATGCGACACTCACTACTAGACCAATATAATCTGTTGTAAGAGGGGAGTGTGTAGAGAGATAAAGTAAACCCACAGTTTATAACAACAATTATTTATTTGAACTATCTTAGGCAGAATTATAATAACAATACGGACGTTGGTGAACTAGTTTAATACAGTAGGTACAATAAAGATACCAACAAGAAAATATTAACTAACAGGGGAGGTTAAAATATCTAATAAGACCGTAAATCCCTACGAGCGTTGTATATCGCTTGAATGGTGTGCGGACCGCTAACGATACCAACACAGCCAAACAACCAATATATGCCGCTAGCCCAAGTCCAGCAAGTACCGACCTAAGTCGATACTGAGAGTACACTCGAATCGTGCTGAATTAGAACTGCCGCTGCATCTCCTTGGAAGTCGCTCCACCCCCGCAAGGGGGTGGGGCGAGCGGTGCCGGAACAGCGTTCCCAGCCCGCGGGTGCAGCACCGGGGCCCGTAACAGCGAACCCGTCGCTGTGTTGTCATTTAGACCTAGCATATTGCTAGTGCGGTCAAATAACATTGACCGACACTAGCTATGTTTACATGTTGTATGTGACTGTGGGCGCGCCGCGGCGGCCGTTCTGAACGGTCCGTCGCTTCTTCACGACACCCGGTGGTCCACCCCCTCCGAGTGAGACCCAGGGCGTACCCAGGGAGGCTCAGAGAAGGTGACCAGCGACAGGTGTGTCGACTTTTAGACGAACCCACAGTTTAGTAATGTAAGCGACTACTAGCGCCGCCGTTTATGTGTGTAGGAGCGGCAATGTTCTGTGTTACACCGCTCATGAACCAATAGCGCGCGAGGTACTCGCGGCGCTATTCGGTGCAAGTGTACTAGCGAGTGTATAGTTATGAGTGTCTGTTTACGACGTGAAATGAGTCTATATTAACTTAGAACAAACTTCACGCCGTGGATGTCGTGTGGGGTGGGCAGTGTTACTGTTTGAGTAAGCAGTGTGTAAACTGTTACTGCTTACTCAGGCGTCAAGTCCGGGAGGTGGATGGGGTTGCAGTGTCGACTATAAGGTCACGTGGGAGGCGCTTCTTGTCAGGCGGGCGCGCGTGCCATGGCGCTATGTCCTGGATGTGAGGCCAGGCAGAAGCGTCGGCCCGCGCGAACATGTTTGTTGCTAGTCGCCCTACAAATTCGTCCAGGTTCTCTATCTCTATATCCCGCTGGATGACATCGTTCCTCACGTAGCGAGGGGCGTTTACGATGCGGCGGAGTACTAGGCTTTGTTGGGCGTGGAGTTTCTTTTTGTTAGTCTCGCTAGTGAGGACGAACCAAGCTGGGGCTGCGTATGTTAGTATTGACCGCAGGTATGTTTTATAGATTCCCAGCTTGGCGCGGGTGGGGAGTCGAGATGAGAGCACTGGATTAAGCAGGTTTTGAGCAACCCTGCATTGTTGTATTACCCTGGTGGTGTGCAACCCCATCGTGAGCCGACGGTCGATGGTCACACCCAGGTACTTGGCCTGGGGTGTCCACTCGATGTCGGCCCCTTGTAGCGTCAATTTTGGTGGTAGGGGGGCGAGTCCTGTAACAAGTGCCTGCGTCTTACTCACGTTAACCGACAGCCGCCACTTAGCCAGCCATTCTTTTATGAGGTTGAGGGCGCGCTGCATCTTCTTGGCTGCAAATTTGGCGTTCATTGACGTCGTGACGTAGGCTGCGTCGTCGGCATATAGTGCCAACGTTGCCTCTGGTGTAGTGGGGATATCGTCGGTGTAACGTGAGTAACACTGCCGCTGCTAGCTTCTGAGAGGAGCTTTATAGTCGGTGGTGGCCACGGCGGGGACGCGTTGTGCGGGGAGGAGGTGATGACTCGTTGTCTCGGCCGAAAGGCGCGGTAGCAGTGTTGTCGCGTTGATGTTTTCATCGCGTTATACTCTAATTATCTGTTTTCAGGTTTATTTCATGTTGAAATAAAAGTTACTATTGTAAAAGTAGCTCGTGGCGCGCCTTGCTTTGATGTTATTCGACATATATAAGAAGAGCTCCAGATGCCAAACAAAATGTATGCAAACCGAAACTCTTTTTACGTGGGACATTGAAAGTGCCGCGGCCGGAGGGCTTGCGCGGCGAGTGGCGCTCGGCGCCTACCCTGCACTATAGGTAAAGCCGCCCTTGTTTTGTAGTTCTCGTTTTCTTGCACTATACAATGAACTCTTTTTTGAAGTCTACGATGGTCCTTACCTACCTTATATACCCTTTTAAGTGTTCAACTGATTCTTCAAAAATATGTTGCACTGGCTCTAAAGATGTTTTTTTTACAAGAATATAACGCTAATTCAATGTCATTATGGCCAAAATGTTGCAAACATGTATGGACGCTCTCCCTAAGAATAGAGTATTTATCGTTATAGGTCAATCAGAATCTCATGGCATATTTTGTTTTTTTAAATTGTGATTTTCTTATGGCAATGTCAATTGTCACCGGTCAAATCAAATTACGAGATTTGTCAACCGCTGCTGAGATTTTGTAATATCTTCTTGACTCTTTGTTGTTTTTGTGATAATGACGAAAAAGCCACTTCAATCTCATGCGTGGCATATTTTCAATGTGTATCGTAAAATAAGGGAAGAAGTAGGCGTAAATCGAACTCAATATTTGATTTTAAAGCGCGTCGTACAGTGGACCGGTAAATTGAACCAAGTTGTTTTGATACTTTTAGTTTATTTTATATTTTTCTTTGTTGAGGAGGTTGAGAATCTTTGAGGTAAGAAATATATTAAGTAATAATCTGTGCCCTGCAGTGGGACTTATATAGACTGATGATGATGAATGACTAAAGTGTGATTTTTAATTTCGTAGACTAAACTGACATTTCGTGGGTTGTCACTTTATCGTTACATAAAAATAGTGTCGTATCCTGACTATCCGTAATGATCGAAAGTTGATCGAAAATCGAAGTAGATCGAAAATGGAATTATTTCACGGCAAAAACATTACATTTGCTAAGAAACTTGCAGCCCTTATTTAGTTTCTAATCATTTATGTCAGACTTAATTTTATCGATCGCATTCGTATTATTGGTGATTTCATATTTAACACAATAAAAGTGTATGTACTATGTTAATTAATACTATTATAATTAAATATATTACGTTTATATTCATAAAACATTTATTTATACCAATTAGTAAAATTAAATTGAGGAGTCATGTCACATCGATTCGATGAATCACTTATGATTGAGCCTTACCTACAACGCTCCGTGCCTGCAACATTAAAAAAAATAAGGCCATTGGCAGCTGTCAGTTTAGTCTACGAAATTAAAAATCACATTATAAGCTATCTTTTGAGTAACATGATATTTTTTTTACAGGCTTCATAAGGAGATTGGTTTTGAATATTTTAAAAGCCAATCAAAAAGAACCATTTTGATGGATAGAGATGACATAAAACTACAAAGATACAAGTTTGTGAAATGCCGGTGGAATTCTTGGAATCGTTTTCTATTTCTGAATGGGGTGTTAATTTATTAGTATGATTTAAATGATATAATTACTACATAAATTAATATACGACTGATATATTTTTCATGACTTTGTTTCCTATGTTAAGAACCCGATGTATAACAAGATTCTTCATACACATACTCACAGCGGACCTTTGTGCTCTGAATTGGCTGCAAGACCCTGTGCAGTAACTATTTGTGTGTCAATGTTGTAGGTGATGATATAAACAATAAACAATATTTATTTGTTCAAGACTTAAACCTATTTACAATGATTGTACCTTAAATTAGAATCATTCAGTTAGTGGCAAGATACAAAATATATGCAACTGGGCTTAAACTAAGAGGATTCCTGTGCTATAAGCACCAGTTACTTCCGTTACCACCGTGTTCGAGCTGCCATTACAAGTGTGGTGCGGTGCTAAAGTAAGTATTAAAATTACACTTATTTATTTTACTCCTATTATGCATAAGAGTGTGCATGTGACTATGAAAATATGTGTGTTTCGTGCATGGGCTTGACTGGTTTTATTATTATTATTTTATTTGTTTTATTTTATACTTTATATACGTTTTAGTAAATTTTCAGTGTTTTCATAATTTTGAGAGAGAAGGAAGTTATCTATGGTGAGTTTTAGTTTTTTTATCGGTAAGTGATATAACTGTGTATTTTTACTTATTTTATTACACAGGTATGGACCCATGTAGCATGGTTGTCTCCTGAAGAAGTCTGTTTTATCCGGTTTCAGATCAAAGACTATGTCCTTCCTGCGTTTGTTTTTCAGTCTTTCCGGGTCATACGTTGAGCCTTTATGGCTTATAAGCAGAACTCTCCTGATATAAAGTTGTCGGACCGTTAAAACCATACAATCCTTGTATAGCTGCTCCGTTGGATACTGAAAGTTTTTTTGTGTATTACTTTGAGAACTGCTCTCTGGGCTCTTTCTAGGTTTAATATATGAGTTTTGTGTGTACTTCCCCAGATAGAGATACAGTACTCCAGTACTGACTGGCACAGAGATAGATAGATTGTTTTCAACAGGCTCGGATCGCACACCCTACGTAACTTCTTAAAATTGTTATTAATTTCCTAACTCTAAAGCTTAGTGTTTTTACGTGGTGGTGAAAGTTTAACTGGTCGTCTACTTGTATTCCGAGATATTTTATACTGCTTGTTTTTTCAATAGGAAGACATCTGCATTCAGTGATACTGTTTTGATTACAGGTATGTGCTCGGACTTCAACCAAGTCATTAGCAGATGGGGGAGCCTTATTAATCGAGAACATGAGATATTTTGCTTTTTCTACGTTAAGGGTAAGTAAATTTAGGTTAAGGTATCCAAGAACTGTTCTCAGCCCGGCGTTTGTAAGAGCGGCAACCTCTGACCATGTGTTTCCATGGAAGATGATTGCCGTGTCGTCTGCATAAGTTATTATTTGACCATTTTGTAGATTTAAGTTACATATCTCATTTATGTAGATTAGAAGTAGACTAGGACCGAGTACACTCCCCTGTGGTACACCAAAATCTATATTTGCACTATTACTGATGTACTTGTCAATTTTAACTATCTGAGTTCTGTTAGTAACATAGTCCGTAAATAATTTAAGAGGGGTTCCTCGAATCCCTATATTCTCCTTCTTCTTCACCAGCCTGGGGACAGAGACGGTTTCAAAAGCTTTTGCTAGACATATTCCTATACATTGATTTTTGTTATCTAATTTACCTGCAATATGATCTGTTAATTTTATTACCGCGTCCTCTGTAGATTTGCCTGATACAAACCCATATTGGTTTGGAGAAATTATTTTATTTTTATTTAGATAATTTATTAGTCTGCTATTCATGAGTTTTTCTGTTATTTTGGAAAGTATTGGGAGTACAGAAATTAGCCTGTAGTTGCTTACACTGGCTCTGTCACCAGACTTATAGATAGGATGGACTACAGAGAGTTTAAATAGTGTGGGAAATGTTCCCGAGTTAAAACTTAAGTTGGCAATATGAACAATAGCGGGGACCAGGTCATCGCTAGCTAATTTAATTATTTTCACAGGTATATTGTCCCAACCTCTAGCGCAGTCTTCTCTTAGGTTTGAAATTATTTGTTGAACTTCCTGCTCATCTGTTTCAAGCAAAACTAACGAGTTACACACTTTTTGGTCGTTACTTTTTGTAGGGATGTCACTAGGTACGTTTATTTTGCTTGCTAGAGTTTCACCTACTTTGACAAAAAAGTTGTTTACAGTGTTTACAGCCACCGCCGGGGTTTCCTCTATTTTGAGTAAGTCTAAATTGGGTTCACGTGTCGAATTTATGTTTGCTATTTCTTTGACTAGCTTCCATGTTGGTTTTGGGTTTTTTGTATGTTTACTTAATTCAGATTTTTCATGAGTGTCTTTAACTTTGTTCAGAATGTCGTTGCAGAAGTTACGGTATCTAAAGTAAGTAGTTTTTAGGATATTATTATTAGGGTATTTTTATGATGCAGATGTAGTTTGTCCCTATGCCTTATGCATCGAAGAAGGCCTGGAGTAATCCATGCCTTAAATACTCTTTTACGATGAGGAACTTCGGTGGTGGTTTTGTACGCTTTGATTGCGTTGTTTATTATGTCTAGAAGATATTGGACCGCCGAATTAACGTTATTTATTGTGTAAAGTATATTATTATTTAAAAGGTGTTGTCTTATTTCGTCTGTTACTTTTGCATAATTTATCCTTTCTTGAGTTTTGCTTAAAACTTTACGGGTAATGCGTAATTCTAGCGTGAGACATACAGGAAAGTGATCGGTGACAGATGACTTTATTATTACAATATTCGAACTAAATTCAGTTTTTATATTTATATGATCTAAGCAGGTTTTGTCTCGGGTTGGAAGGCTGTGGCCCGGCAAAAGACTGTGCGTGGCAAGCATATTTAGATACATGTGCGAGCGTGCATCCATATTGTCAGGGTTGATATTCAGGTTTATGTCCCCAGTTAAAATTATGGTACTATATGACGATAGAGATTTTAAAACATTATCACAAGAGCTAAGGAAACTATCGATATTTTGAATTGAGGGAGATCTATATATTGCTACTATGGCTACTTTAGTTCCGATTTTTATGACTACGCAGTTCGCACCTGTAAATGGTGGTTCATATACTTCATGCATAAGTGATGAATGTATGTAGGTTACGACACCCTCGTTTTGCGTCGCACAGTTCTTAGTTGCATAGCTGATGTAGTCACGCAGGGGTGGTGGTAGAACATTTTTATTCGTCCAACACTCTGTCATGATAATTATGTCGAATTCCATACGAATATTTGCAAGAAAAACCTCAAACTGTGGCGTATTTCGACCTATAATTCGAATGTTTTGCGTGATCATAGTTAACTTATCATCTGATTTATTTATATATCGAGCGGCAGTGCCTGTTTCACACGTCATGGAGTTGGACACTCGGTAGTTATCTAGTTCGGTATTTATTTGCTGTGTACCCATAATTTTTGTGCGGTTGTTATAAATAAAGTCTGATTAATTAGTGTCATGAAATATAACACAAAGTTAAATATTATTTCTAGAGTGGTTTTATGATGTAAACCTACGTTCCTATTATAAGCGATAATAGCCAAGCGCCAGACACTGTGCGGGCCCGAGATCATTATTATAAAAATATGTATGTTTAGAATTGTTTGTTTGTTTTGTGAGTTGTATGTGGTTAGTTGTAATTGTGTATTTGTGTCGTTTATTGATATGTAAGTAATGTTAATTTTTGGTCGGTGTAATTTGGAGCTATGATGAAATGTTGTTTTTGTGTAGTTTGTTATGTTTATGTTTTTTTCAGATGTTGTAATAATATCAATATACAGAGTAGATACATAGTTGTTATTACCTACATTTTTTTTAACAATATACAATAAAGATAATGATAATCATTGAGAGCAGAACTTGTTTTACAGACCTTACTTAAATGAAGACAACCCGTAAACAGTCATTGGGTATTTTTCAGAGAAGCCAGTTGCTCAGCTGATTTTATTTGAATTTGCTTACTTCCAACTGCCTTACTCAAATAGATTTTACCATTGGTTGTCCAACAGAATTCATATTCGTTAGACCTCGCAAAGTCTCTCGCCAGAAAATGCAGCCTTCTGGATTTAGGTGTTACGTTGTCTGATACATATATTGGCTGTGGGTCATTAAAGTATCCCAAACATTTGGTATTTAGTTGATTTTGCTTGTTTGATGTGTTATATTTCCTCACGGCTGTTATTAATTTTTATTTAAGCATAGGCGATGTCATTTCAGCTATGACTATGCTTGACCCTTTAATCGGAAGGCGATAGATGTCACGTGTATCTGATTGCGACATACTCACGTTTACAGTATGAGCCATCTTAAGCACCATGGCAGCGATGCTATCCTTGCTATCATCTGTGGATATCGGTAGATTTTTAATTTCCAGCTTAGATAGTCTTGATAAGCGCTGCAGATCGTCGACGGATTCTTCCAGGGTTTGGATATGGAGGTTGTAATCATGGTACCTCTGTTCCAAGTTTTTGTATTTTGTGTCCAGATCACTGCATCTATTACTCATGAAATCCACAGACTTTTCCATTTCCTTATTCTTGGTTTTTATTTCATAGTTTATATTCTGTATCTCTTCCTTAATTGTTTCATGTTGATTTTTGATTTTAGAGATCTCGCGCACCATTTTAGACATGGTGCACTCTTGTTCTTTTTTCCAAGACACAAACATAGACGTGAGCAAAGTCTTAATTTCTTCCATAAATGTGCCAAATAGATGTTCAAAATCTTCTGCGTCTGGGTGCCGGCTTTTTATACGGGTTGAAATATTACTAAACTCCTGAGAACCTGCTTTAGAAACGTCAGGTTCTGAGCGACAGATGTTTACTTCTTGAGACGATGGAGGCGTCGAAGTCTGTGTAACAGTAAACGGTAAAGCGCAGTCAATCGGACAGAAAAAGATAGCAATTATGGCCACTGTGCTCCTCTTGCGGGGGTGAAGGCGGGCGCGCGAAGCATCTGCGCAGGCGGCCGGTTGGAAAGAGACAGCAATTATGATCACTATACTTCTTTCGCAGAGGTAAAGGCGGGCGCACGGGCCCTCGGAACAGTCGGCTTAGTGGAAAGAGATGGCAATTATGACCAGTGTGCTCTTCTCGCAGAGGTGAAGGCGGGCGCGCGGCGCAGTATGATTCCACCGGGCTTGATGCGATATTGAAGCAAATTAGGCACTTCTACTTTGCACCAAGAACTAAAGTCATGTACGGAATTATGTCGCACTTTTAATATTTTAAACTATGATTTGGCTCACGTCCACTCTCAAGGGCGGCAGCGACGAAAGAATCCGATAGCATTGTATAACTGTCTCTTTCACTGGCTTACGTATGTCGCATAGTCCTATCTCGCTTACGTATTTCGCATATTCCTATCTCGCTTACTCTATGTAGTATATACTCGATGACAAACTGCTTCTTG
Organism: Orthosia cruda; assembly: GCA_964057195.1. NCBI lineage: Eukaryota > Metazoa > Arthropoda > Insecta > Lepidoptera > Noctuidae > Orthosia > Orthosia cruda. Next base: position 17,015,073 of record OZ059833.1, on the reverse strand, counting down.
CGCAATGGTTGGCAGAGCCAATTTCAGAGACATAAAGTTCCGCTGTGACTAATATAGTATAGGTACTTCATGTTCATAATACTAAAGACATAAATAAAAATTAGACCGTATCAAGATCGTTCAATCCAATTTCCCCAGTATTTTTGTTTCCCCATTTGCCATGAGATTCCGGTAGACCTTATAACAGCTACGGAAGCATTACAGTTGCTGCTATTACTGCAGCAAAAACTTAAATTGGCAATAGTTTTAGCAGCAGCAGCAAAACAATATTTATACCCTTTAAAAAGGATACACGGTTTACCTTTCAGCGTATAAATCAGTTTAAAATCTTCGTGGTCCATTTTTCATGTAACGTAATAGATTCAAATACACAATAACAATTAGCGATTTAATAATCATGACATTATATTATTAATAATAATAATAAAAAAACGTAAACGTAACGTAGCGTTTTTCGCCAATCGTAAATGTCTCGGCCCAACGATTGTCGGATCAGGTGCGGGTCATCCAGCATAATCACAGGTTGGATGACGCCGCACTTGATAGGCTGCGCTCAGAAGTGCTGAGCAACCAAATCGTCTCAACCCCGACAAAGACCGCGGCACCGCCAGCCACTATTGTGATCCCACCGCGGTCCAATCTTGTTAACCATGAGGCCGATGACAGGCTTGCCACAGTAAGTAGCCAGTGCAACGATAGATTGAGGAGGCCCCGATTACCACGGTTGCCTATGCACAAGAAGAATAGGGTGCTGGTGTGTGCCTTGGACTCGCTGCTTAAGAACATCTTTGAAAGCAGCGAGAACCTTGTTGACACGCACTCAATCCTGTATTGCGGGGCTGTTACGGCATGTCATTTGGCCAATGTTAAGTTCACAAACGAGGCTATTCGGCCAAGGCCTGCCGTACCAGACTGGCAGTGCAGGATCGAATGGCGTATCGATGGGGCCAGGGTACTCATCGGCAACCTATGCTGTTTCAGGGAGGGCAATACACGACCACGTGTGATGCGCTTCGTGAGACGGGCATTTTTAGGGACTGGAATCAATTCTCGAGAATACATGTCCCGTGTCACGGAGCGCATCGACTTCCTGAAGCAGAAAGTTTGTGCATGGGCCAGCCGTATTCGGTGGTATAAGCGGTGGGTTGACCGGTACTCGCTGAACCGCATGTTCCAGAGTGATGAGAGGTGGGTATACAGAACTTGGGAGTGACCTGAACAAAATGTGACTGACGTGTGCCGCCCGGATGATGTCGCCACGAGTACATTCTGGCGAAGCATCTGGTCGGTACCCGTCTGTCACACTGAGGGTGGCTGGATTCGTGATGTCGAGCGCGTGTGTGAAGCTATACCAGAAATGGAAAAAGTCATCATTAGTCCATCGGATGTAGCCAAAGCAGTTCGTCCGCTACCGAACTGGAAGTCTCCGGGTCCGGACGGACTGCATAACTTCTGTCTAAAATGGTATAGCAGCTCACACGCGTTTCTGGCTTCTCAATTCCAGTCATGTTTAGAGTCTGGGTCGCTTCCGCAGTTTTTAACAACAGGCGTTACCCACCTGCTCCATAAGACAGGTAGTCTCGCGGAACCCAAAAATTATAGACCAATTACTTGCTTATCAACGGTTTATAAACTTCTTACAACCATCCAGAGAGCAAAAATTGATAAAAACATTGAAGGTAACTCAATAATGTCTACCTCTCAGAATGGATGTAGGAATGGGTCCCGCGGCACTAGGGAGCTACTCCTCATTAACATGGCCATAATCCAGCAGGTTCGTCGTTCCCGCAAGGATCTGTCGTCATGCTGGATAGACTACAAGAAGGCCTACGACTCTGTGCCACATACATGGCTCATGAGTGTGCCTGAGTTGTACAAAATAGATGCAACTCTATACACCTTCCTTGAGTCATGTATGGGGCAATGGAAGACAGTCCTTTGATATCCGGGATGTCGACCGATTCAGGGGGATGATGAGCCTGTGTGCGCGGGGGATATTTCAGGGTGACAGTTTGAGTTGGTTCTGCTTAGCCTTGAATCCTCTAAGTACACTGCTGGAGGATTCAGAGCTAGGCTATCGGTTGAGAAGAGGTGGTTAGGTCATATCTCACCTCCTTTACATGGATGATCTGAAACTCTTTACCCCCAATAAATTCCAACTGACGGAGCTACTGAAGGTAGCTGAAACCTTCAGTAACTCCATCAGATGGAATTTGGTGTGGACAAATGTGCAGTCATGCATGTAAAGCAAGGGGGGATTATAGAATCCGAGGGAATTCAACTCTCTGATTCCAAACACCTTAGACACCACTCCTCTACCGAAACTTAGAAGTATTTGGGTATGTCGGAAGCGTTGGGCATAAACATTACTGACATGAATAAACTGCTGAAGGAGCGTTTCTTTGGCCGCCTGAAAAAGGTAATAAATAGCCTATTGTCGGGCGGAAATAAGGTGCGCGCCTTCAACAGTTGGGTCATGTCGGTTTTGATGTACTCTTTCGGCATACTCTAATTGACTCAGACCGAGCTCGACTCCCTCGATAGGAGGGTCCGGACACTGCTGACCGCAAACCGGATGCATTACCCACGATCATCGGTGATGTGACTGTACATTCCGCGGAAATTTGGGGATCGAGGCTTTTTAAACGCCAAGACTCTTCACAACCGTGAGATGTGCAGCCTCAGAGAATACTTTTTAAATGCTGAAGTGGATATGCACCGGGATGTGGTCGCAGTGGACAAGGGTCTCACCCCGTTGACCATGGCTAAAGAGAACTGGCGCAAGCCTGTAATACTATCGACCAATGAACGCAAAGAGGTATGGCAAGGCAAGGAGCTACACGGGCGCTTCTATTGGGCACTCCTCGGGCCCGATGTAGATTTCCCAGCGTCCGTATCCTGGCTACGTTTCAGCGAACTTTTCGGGGAAACTGAAGGCTTTGTCTGTGCAATTATGGACAAGTTATCCTGACAAATAACTACCGGACACATATAATGAAGGACGGGACGGTTGACACATGTCGGGCATGCCACCGTCCGGGTGAATCCATCAGACATATTATCTCTGGTTGTTCTCGACTGGCTAACGGCGAGTACTTACACAGGCATAACCAAGTGGCCAGGATTATTCACCAGCAACTTGCATTGAAGTACAATCTAGTCGAATCGGAGGTACCGTATTACATGTGCCCGACCCAGTTCTCGAAAATGACCAGGTCACGTTGTAATGGGATTGGTCTATCATCACTGATAGGATTATTGTTGCCAATAAGCCGGATATAGTGGTGATATACCGATTAGCGCAAAATGATAATCGATGTCACCATCCCGCATGACGAGAACCTCGTGAAAGCTGACAAAGAGAAACAAATGAAGTATCTCGACTTAGCACACGAGGTTGTCGACTGGAATGTGGACTCGGCGATCATTGTGCCGATTGTCGTTACGGCCACCGGCCTGATGGCCAAGAGCCTCGACGACCATCTGTCGAAGCTGTCATTGGGCGGTTGGATCAAGGGTCTGATACAGAAGGCAGTACTCCTCGATACGGCTCGCATTGTGAGGAAGTTCCTGTCTCTGGAGCCCTAACCACCGGTAGCTTGGACCCTGTTTCCGATACCGGTTGGCCTCTATTTTTAATATTTTTAAATGTTTTAATGTTTTCTTATTTTTTAATATTAAAAAATTTACTAAATAAGAAAGAAGATAAATAAAGGATAATAATAATAATCTGTGGCTCGACTTGACAGACGGTTGCCAAATATTTTCTCTTCGTAATTTCTTACAATATATTTAATTTTAACCACCTAAATTCGACAAGACAAAATGAAACCAAGAAAAAAAACCACTAAACAATAATATAAGCAAAGCTGACCGAATTAACCGAATTAAAATGACCGAATTACAACGAGAAAAATGGAATAGACGTCTTGTTGACGCGAGCTGCATCACGCAATGCACGCCCACCACCTCCGGCCTCGTCGTCTCGCCGCCACCGGAAACCAACCCCACCGTGAGTGCTGTGACACCGGCCGCGGCAGTTGCGTCGAGCTCGAGCGACGAGTACTTCTCTCCGCCGACGACACCACCACCTGCGCGTCGACGGGGTGGACGCCGGCCGCCGGACCGCTTAGGACCTCGAGACTTACCGGTCTCTGTTAGGGTCCCAGCACCCGGCGGAAGTGTGCAGCGCATGAGATGGACACAATCCATTAACGAAAATGTCATGCGCGCATACTTTGGGGCTACAGAAGGAGGCAAAAACCTGACCGCGTACCGTGTCCGGATGCTCTCTTTGTTTCAGGTGCTTGAGCCAGCCGCCAACGTTTCGGCCCAACGACAACAACTTTCGGATCAGGTGCACCCGCATCCAGCGTAATCGTACGAGTATGTTGGATGATACTGTACTTGATCGCCTCGGAACGGAAATGGGTGACCGTGTCACTGCTCCATAATCGCAGGCTGTGGTGCCCCCACAGTCCAACCATATTCCCAGCCACGCTGACGAGGAGAGCAGTGACAGGGTTATCAACGTAAGTACCCAGTGCTATGAGGAATTGAGGAGTGCTTTGGAGTGTACTATTCGGGAATATCGCTACATGCCACTCTAACTAAGGCCAAGATTACCTCGTTTGCCCATGCATAACAAAAATAGGGCACTGGTGGCTGTTCTGGATTAGTAGTTGTCAAACTTTTTTGATGACTGCGAAGACCTCACTGATACACATTCGATCATGTACTGCGCGGCTGTAGCGGCATGTCGTGTAGCCCATGTCAAATTTACAGATGCCAGAGCTACACGACCGAAACCAGCCGTACCGGCTTGGCAGTGCAGGATCGAAATTCGTATTGGTGGGGCCAGAGCACTCATTGGCAAACTAATTTGTTTCAGGGAGGGCAATAGTCGCCCAAGAGTGATGCGCTTTGTGAGACGGGCCGTTTCGGGGACTGATGTCAGCCCCCGAGACTATATATCCCATGTCACAGAGCGCATCGACTTCCTGAAACAAAAAGTGTATGCATGGGCAAACCGTATTCGTAGGTACAGGCGGAGAGTGGAGCGATACACGAAGTAATGAAAGGTGGGGTAGGGTTATCGGGCTTGGGAGCGTCCCGAACAAGGTGTGACTGATACGCACCTGCTGGATGATGACGCTATGTGTTCATTCTGGCGCAGCATCTGGTCGGTACCTGTCAGTCACACCGAAGGTGAATGGACTCGGGAGGTCGAACGAGCGTGTGATCCAATACAAGAAATGGGGGCTATCACGATCAGCCCCTAAGATATAGCCCGTGCAGTCCGTCCGTTGCCGAACTGGAAATCTCCAGGACCGGACTGCACAACTTTTGGAACGAATGACTACAAAGGTCGCACGCTCGTTTGTCATCTCAGTACCAGGCAGCCTTAGAGTCTGGTTCGCTACCCAAGTTCCTTACAACAGGAATAACCCACCTGCTCCACAAGTCTGGTAGCACCGCGGAACCCAAAAATTATAGACCAATTACATGTTTACCAACGGTCTATAAGGTTCTTACATCCATTTTGAGAGTTAAGGCCGTACCCTGACCAAAAAATCAGCATGAGATTTGAGCATTCCTATTGGCCTAGCGGGACTGGTGGCGCATGAATTACAGTAGTGAATACGCCCAGATTTTAGAATAACTTCTTTATAAAATCGAATATTGGTCTTTTGAAAAAAATATATCTACCAAAATGTTCGTTATCAAATTGTCTATCCATTAGTGTTAGTACAAAAAATTATTAATGAACACTTTACGAGGAGATGCATGCTATCAATCATTATTTCTAATTTTATGGTTTTGTTGGCAGGAGATTAGTGAAACATATACTACATTAAAAAAAAAGAATTCTACAATTTTGGAATCAATAATACCTATGTAGAAATTTAATGTATTTTTATTAGTTGATATTTCATTTTAAATAACGAGTAGATAGCTCCTAAAAACTGGACGAAAAACGGCTAGGGCGGCGTTTTGCTCGGGGTAGCGCCTTAAAATTAATAAACACGTCGACAATAACTCCATCATGTCGGTCTCTCAGAATGGATGTAGGAACGGGTCCCGCAGTACTAAGGAGCTACTCCTTTTAGATATGGTCATTAGCCAACAGGTTCGCTGTTCCCGAAAGGATCTGTCGACATGTTGGATAGATTATAAGAAGGCCTATGACTCAGTGCCTCATACATGGCTCATGAGGGTGCTAGAATTGTATAAAATAGATACAACTCTACGCACCTTCCTGATGTCATGAATGAGACAATGGAGCACGGTCCTTCGCTATCCAGGATGTCGAAATATCCAGAGGAATAGCGAACCTGTAAGGATCGAGCGAGGTATATTTCATGGCGATAGTTTGAGTCCACTTTGGTTTTGCCTAGCCTTGAATCCTCTAAACATGATGCTGGAGAATTAAGGGCTAGGCTATCGGATGAAGAGAGGTGGTCAGGTTATATCTCACCTCCTTCACATGGATGACTTGAAGCTGTTTGCCCCCGGTAATCTTCAGCTGATGGAGCTACTGAAGGTAACTGAAACTTTTAGTAGCGCCATCAGGATGGAGTTTGGTGTGGACAAATGTGCGGTCATGCATGTAAAGCGAGGGGAGATTGTGGAATCCGTGGGAATTCAACTCGCTGATTCCATAAACCTGAGATCCCTCTCTCCAAACGAAACCTATAAGTATTTCGGTATGTCGGTAGCGTTAGGTATCAGCACTACTGACATGAAGCAATCGTTGAAGGAACGCTTCTTTGGCCGCCTGAAGAAGGTATTCAATACCCTACTTTCGTGCGGAAACAAGGTGCGCGCCTTCAACGGTTACGTCAAGCCGGTATTGATGTACTCTTTTGGCATACTCAAATGGACTCAAACGGAACTTCACGCCCTGGATAGGCGGGTCCGTACACTGCTGACTGCATATCGAATGCTTCACCCACGATCGTCGTGCATGAGATTGTATATCCCGCGGAACAGTGGAGGCCCAGGCTTTTTAAATGCCAAAAACCTTCACAACCGCGATATATGCAATCTCAGGGAATATTTTCTAAACACAGCCGTGGGTATGCATCGAGATGTACTAGCAGTGGACAAGGGACTCACCCCGCTCTCCTTGGCGAATGAGAACTGGCGCAAGCCTGTAGTGCTTGACACTAACGACCGCAGGGAGGTATGGCAAAGTAAGGAGCTTCACGGACGCTTTTTCTAGGCCCTACATGGGTCCGATGTAGACCAATCAGCATCCGTAGCTGGCTGCGTTTCCGTGACCTCTTTGGGGAAACCGAAGGTTTTGTCTGTGCAATTATGGACGAAGTTATCATGACGAATAACTACCGGAGATTTATTGTGAAGGATGGCACGGTTGACATTTATCGGGCATGTCACCGCCCGGGTGAATCTATCCGCCACATTATCTCTGGTTGTTCTCGTCTAGCTAACGAGGAGTACCTGCATAGGCACAACCTTGTAGCCAGGATCATCCATCAGCAACTTGCTCTGAAATACACTCTTGTGGCATCGGAGGTGCCGTACTACAGGTGTGTGCCCGACCCAGTTCTCGAGAATGGCAATATCACATTGTACTGGGATCGGTCCATCACTGACACGACTATTATTGCTAATTAGCCTGATATAGTGGCGGTGGACCGAATCAAGAGGCGTGCAATGATTGTTGACATAACTGTACCGCATGACGGGAACCTCGTAAAAGCCGAGAAAGATAAACAAATCAAGTATCTTGACTTGGCTCGCGAGGTTGTCGACATGTGGGATGTGGACACAGCGATCAATGTACCGATAGTCGTGTCTGCCAATGATTTAATAGCCACGAGCCTCGACCAACACCTTAGGAGGCTCTCGTTAGGTGGCTGGGTCAAGGGCTTGATACAGAAAGCAGTACTGCTGGACACGGCTCGTATTGTTAGGAGGTTCCTCTCTCTGGAGCCCTGACCGCCGGTAGCTTGGACCCTGTTCCCGACAACGGTAGGCCTTTATTTTTTATATTTTTTAATGTTTTTTTTTTGTATGTATTATAAAATATTTAAAAATGTTAATTATAAGAAATAGTTGGAATAAAGGACATAATAATAATAAAGTTTATTTAAAATCATTAGGTAAACAATAATTACAATTTTTGCTTAAATCAATGTCAAGTTCACATGTGTTATGTGCCTGAACTAGGTAATCCTGTGCTTCAGTCGAAAAGAGTACATATTTTTTTTTAAACAATCACTAAAAATCAAATATAAGGTAATCTTAGGTAATTTTTTTAAGGGTGTAAATAATATAATAAAATTCTTATTTTCTAACATCTTAGATACGAAAACATAAAAATACGCACAATACATATTTTAGTATAAGTAATAACTTCTCTGTGTCTTCATAGGACATACAATGTAGTTTCTTTGAGAATTTTCTTACAGTTACCATAATTTAGGGAATAAATGTTTGCTGTTACGTTTAGTCTATTGTAGAGTAGTGGTCCGAGGAACAGGTAAATTTTGTCTGTGAATGCATGTTTCGTACTTTTATGAAGGCAAACTACATCTCTCCGTCTTTTTATAGTATATTCAATGCGATAGGGGAGGGCTGCGTGTTGTTTTAATACGATGCTCATTATGAATAATTGTCGAACTGTTAGTACTTCACAAGATTTATAGAGGAGGTAAGTGGGAAATAGGAACCTTGAGGATCGCTCTCTGCACTCTTTCGATGGGTAGTAACAAAGTTTTCCACCTATCATACCTACCAATTTGTTAAACTATTTATTTGAATAACCACAGCCAGTTCCTTTCTGAATATATGTTAGATGGTTATTTTCCGCTATAAAAGCCAAAGTCAGCTAATTCTACCTACACTTGTTACACAAATTGTCACATCTTAATTTTTAGTCTATATGACAAATGAGGCAACATGGCGTCCACCAAATATTTTGTTCGAATTCAATTTAAAAATGATTATCTATTTACTCATCGATGAAAAGTTATTCCTTTGTATTTCGCCGTATTAGTTGAATTATAAGTGCAATATCTTAAAATACACGACGGCATATTTAATGCGTCTGAACGTTTTTTTGTTTAAAAACAAAAAATGCTCAAGATCTAGCAAGCAACTGAGTGAAGTGCGGCTGGCAGACCGCACATGAACGGAACACAGCAGTGGTGACTTCTCTAGTGCGTATTACATTATTACCTGAATTATTATAGAACAATATTTATAAATCTCTTTAGATATAACGTGACACGAAAGTATGAATATGACATTCACCATTTTATAAATCTAATAAGTCAACCCAAATGATAGTAATCCACGTTTCAACATTGTTATTTTTAACCGACTTCCCAAAAAGGAGGAGGTTTTCAATTCGGCTGTATTTTTTTTTATCTGTGTTACCTCAGAACTTGTTACTGGGTGAACCGATCTTGATGATTCTTTTTTTATTTGAATGCTGGTGCTTGTCATGTGGTCCCATTTAATTTTAATCAAGATCTGATGAAGAACTTGGGAGATATACATCATAACTCTTCAATAAATGACGGCAAATCACTCGGGATAGCTGTAATCGCATTTCTGTTTATTGTTTACACCATTTCATAACATAACATCAGACTAGTACGCTCTAAAGGGGTACGCAGGTGCAAACAGTTCACCTTGGTATACTCTTATTCCACCGTTTTTTTTTTGGGTTTCATGTTATTGGGTTAATCTATTCTGGCTTCACTTTGGGCATTATTGGTACCTAGCCTATATAACTGGTCCATTATATACCACAACTAAATAGTGAAAAAATAAAAAAAAAGTTTTTACAAAAAATACAACCGACTTCCAAATAAAAACACTACAAAGTGAAAAAAATCAGTGCCGTCTTAGACTCCAAGGTGAGAGCACGTCCGTTTTTTATCCGAGCCGAGTTCGCAAAACGTCTACGCACACATACACAACACAATAGACATAAGGGTGGGTCGCGAGTGTCCTGACATGACTGCAGCACTATTCGAGCAATAAGACAAACTGGCTTTTTAAATGGATCAAATCATGTTTTTGTTAATCATGAGTCTTGTAAGCCAATAACTATTACAAGCATCTGAATTCAACAAATATAGATGGTGAGATTGGCACTGATAAAAACTTTGTGCCGGTAATGAAAGCTTACACTTTTTATAATGCCGTAATGAAACTTGTCTCACGATTATTCAACAATGCTAAAAGCTTAATTTATAAAGTCAAAAATAATATAGCAGCGGTTTTTAATAGTATTGTTGCAAAGTTCGTGGCAGGAAAACGAATTAATTTCTCAACTAGACAATCTTACGCAGCTCGTTGTGAAACGGCCGTTGTGGCATTTAACATTAAGCAGCCACAAACCTACTTGTACAATAAAATCATACATAAAAAACCTAACATATTTAAAAGCTATCTTGAGTTAAAAAAAAAGAAATACCCTATAAATCGAAATCAGCCGCAGACTATATTCAACTTCTTCTTCAAGTAAAAACAATAATGACATGGATAAAGATTATGGTAATTTTTGTCAAAAACCAGACTTAAATGCAATTGATTATGATTTTGCTAAAACGGCAAATAAAAAAAAACTCACAGAAGTGGAAAGAAAAGCTCTTGAAAGATGAACTATATTGCAAGCGGATTGCATGGAATGGATTCAAGAAAGAAGACAGTGCTTGACTGCTACTGTTTTGTTAAAATTTGTAAAAGAGACCTTATTAAATGCGGACCTCTGGTAAAAATTAAATCAAACAGGAAAGCTGATAATAAATAAAAACCATGACTGGTATTATCAGGTACACGGACAGTTCCACATTACCCAAAAAAATACTGCATTTTATTGTTTTCACCAACGTAGACACGAAGGTTGAAACAAATAAAAAGGATGATGCATTTGAAGAAATAAAAAGGAATATAAATTAAAAAGATTTATCTGTATGCTTCCGGAAATAATAGATTCGCGATTAGACAGGAAAATGGAAATAAAGGAGCCCAATTATTTGATTGAGGGAATTAAAAAACGAGAAGCTGAAAGAGAATCGAAGAAACGGAACAGCGAAACTGTTTTATCTGATGTCAGAATCACCAAGATCAAAGCAACAAAAACATTAATTAGAGAAAATCATTCAATCAAGCATTATTTTTTGTACTTATTATAATAATAATTATATTATATTACATATATTAATTATTTTTCTAACAATCGAACTACACAACCGATTACACTGTGACCCCACCCTTTGTTCACGACTATAATACTTAGGGCACGCGTGTCGTGTGGAGCGGTGAATCAATAGCTAATACATTGCACGTTTTTGATACATGCTTACAAGTCCTTCAGAAGCGAACGCGCATTGAAGCTATATTATATCCGTCGCGTCGCATAATTTTTCATTTGTTCTTGGATACGTGTACACTACAATGTGTGATGCAACTGTGTTAGTGAAAATGTCGATGTGTGGGTTCTAAAATAAGTTCTCACGCTCGCAAACCTTCCACTTAATAAATAATTCATTAATACTGAGTAAGAGTAGTACTATTAAATGTTTGGGCCTGGTAATACTAAATGTAAGATGGTGGTGAGTTTTTGGCGGGCTTTGCTCGAGTGAAATTCAGCGGCTGTTAATATTAATTTGCAAATCGATTCCTAGTGGAATAAAATTGGTGAAGTTTTGTTTCTCAACTGTCTACGCAACTGGACAATATCAGTTTAGATACGTCGTTCGGGCGAGGTGGTCGTTTGCCAATCACCCAAGTCGGGCGCGCATCTGTTTTATTGTTTATTACCTGCGGCACAGATGTGCGCGGACGCGCTAGCTGTACCCAACGTGTATATACATCTATACAGTCGGGTTAACTAACTGCGCGAACTATGTATGATTTGCTGTTTTACGCCAATGTCCGATAAAGATGAGAAACATGTGTATGCAAGTGATAGGCTGAGTTCATGGAGTGATCTGGTAGAATTAGATCAAGAAGGTACACACGGCCAAGAGGAAGATATTATACAAATGGAGGGAGATACTATACAAATGGAGATGGATTCTATACAAACGGAGAAATTAACTATTCAAAGATCGGAAAAGAGGAAAAGAGACGAGAATATTTCTGAATGGATCGAGGTGAAAGCAAAAGAAAAGAAACAAAAGTGGGATATAGATAAAATAGAAGTATACATATCATGTAGTGAACTATTGCCTAAACAATTTGGTCTGGCCAGATTATTTAAAGATAACGACATTACTGCTATTTTGAGGGTGAAATATGTAAACCCATATAAGGTACGACTCGATATACAAACTGAAGTTATCGCAGATAGATTAGAGAAATGTTTACCATTGCTTGACAAGGGCTGGCGTATACAACGAGCGATGGAAAAAAAAAATTCCTTTGGGGTTATAAGGAATGTGGATTTAGACTTATCCGACGAGGAAATACGAAATTTAATAGTGTGCCCAATACCAGCCGAATTGGTGTCAATATTTCGACTCAACCGACGTAACTCGAATGAAGGATGGGCACGAAGTGAAGCAGTGCGTTTATGTTTTAGGGGCTCTTATCTACCACCATATATTTCTGTAGATGGCTTAAGGATTAACGTGGATCCATACATATTTCCTGTATCTCAGTGCACGAAGTATTGGCAGTTGGGTCATCCTACTAAGAAGTGTCCATCAAACAAAGTTTTCTGTCCAAAGTGCGGCAAAAACCATGACAATTGCGATACCATGACATTTAAATGTATAAATTGTAATGGTGCACACATGGCTTTGTACAAAGGGTGTCCTGCATTTTTAAAAGAAAAGAGATTAAGAGACATTATGGCGGAGTTCAATTGCACATACAGAAAGGCCCTCACTATTTATGTTCCCCCAAGTTCACCCACAAATGCTGTACAGGAAAAGTCGCGTCGACGACGTTACGATTACATCACGTTACGTCAAGATCGTTCGCCAGTAGAAGTTATGACACCATCGCAACCTGAGTCAACATCATATGCTAACATACTGAAGACTAAAGCACAAATTCACAACGGGGAACAGATCTCGAAAAACTCACAATCATTGTCGAAAAAGCAAGTGAGACATAGGGAATCCGTGTCTAATCGTGACGGAAATGATTGTGTTTTAAACCCAGAAGCTCATGATACCAACAAACGAGGTATGGTCACTGAGAAAGTTGAAGAAAAAAGAGAAAGGGAAGTGTCGTTTGGTGAATTAATAAAAAGATAGAAGGAAATATTGTTTTTGAAAAATGCGTCTATTTTAGGAAAACTTTCTAGTATGTTTAAGTGTTGCATTGAATGGTTAGTTTTAGTTGTGTGTGAAAATATTTCAGACTGGCCCATCATAAAAAAGACATTAGAATTTTTCTGTTTCGTAAATGATTAATAACAATAATTATATAAACTTGAATATTATACAATGGAATTGCCAAAGTATAAGACCCAAATCACGTTCACCTGAATTACACCTAAGTCAAGAAAAAGTCCACATTGCCGTTTTAAGTGAAACTTGGTTAGAACCCGAGAGTTTTTTTAAAATTAGTGAATATAATACACATAGATTGGACAGAGAAGATGGTTATGGTGGTGTTGCATATTGAGAATATTATTTCCATATATTGCCCTTCGACTGTACACACCACTCAAAGTGATTGGGACGCTGTATTTTCTATAGAAAACAGTAAAACCCTTATCTTGGGCGATTTTAACGCCCATCACTCTAATTGGTCTCTGAAAACTGATAGACGTGGCTCCGAAATATTTGATTCCATGTTAGATTATAATTTCATTCATTTGAATGATGGTAGCTTCACAAGAATCAGAATGGTTGATGAAGTACTCCAGCAATCTAGCCCTGATATTTCACCTGTGGAATTAATAATTAATCTAAACGTAGTACTTGCTGTTATCCGTAAATACCAAAACTATGCCAGTTAATTATTCCAGTTTCTTGTTTGACAATGCTTGTAATTCTAAACTAATTAAATTGGATAGGGCTCAAAACCAGGCATTACGTGTAGTCGGCGGATTTATAAGGAGTACCCCGATATGGAAAGTGAGCTATGCCTTCCTCCACTTCATATTCGTAGGAGATATTTAGCTATTAAATTTATATTAAAATCAAAATCTTTTTCGTACAGTAAAGCTACTAAGTCACTAGAAAATCTCTCACTAGTTACAGGTTCTAATTACTGGCTTAATAGGAAACTGCCATTACTTATTGATATTCTTTCAGAATATAATTCAGTTCCAATACACTCATGCGATCGACTTGAAATGTTTTCACTTGACACATGGGTAAGTAGTATCAATATGTCTAATGTGGTATTTGACCAAATACCTGGTATTGCCCAAGCTAAACGCCGCTACAGTACTGTACAATTAAAACACCTTGGTGAGTAATATATCCGAGAACAATATGCAGGTTATCATACAATTTTTACTGACGGTTCCAAAGACAAACAATTCGGAGGCGCTGCCTTTTTAGACCCCATTCTTTTGAACCAGATGAAGATTAAAATTGATTCAGATATTTCTATTATGCACATTGAATTGATCGCAATATTGGAAGCTTTATCCTATTTTTTTTTTTCCTTTATTTATCAATTATACAAAAAGTTACATGTTTATTCGTATTAGATAGCAACCAAAAACCACTAAGGTTTAAACTTGTGCTATCGTGAGTCTATTAGTATGTTTATTTATGTGCTATATATAAAAAAAAGAACGCTAAAGGCGATAACAATTGATATCAACTCAAACTAGTTAAAGACCTATATTATTATTTAGGTCTTTAACTAGCTTGTACCACAAACATCTCTGCATTATCTAAATAATACTTAAATAATATTGTTTTAGCTTAAATTTTATATTTTTGTCTGATATACAATTATTTATTTCTGAGGGTAGACTGTTAATAAGTCTCGGTATAATATAAGCAGTAGTTCGCTCACCATACGTGTTGTTTGCGCGCTGTGTACGAAGCCTATTCTCAGAAATTGCCCGCGTGCGTACAGGTGTTCAATTATGTTTCTTAAAGATTCATTGAAAATTGTTCTTTTAATAATAAAAAAAATACTTGTGTATGAACTGGTAAGACTTTACAGTGTTTAAAGAGGCCATTTATATCGTCGTGAAATTGATTTCTAATTTTGGGAGACACTACCGTTTTTAAATTTTGAACTTGAATTTTGTAAATCTTATCAAGATAGGTTTTGTAGGTACGACCATAACTACTACCACTGCTGAAGCCCGACGGGTCACTGGCCCACTCCGCTGAGGAGAAAGCAAACTTGTTTGCCTCTCTTTTTGCGGAATCTTCGCGTCTGGATTCTGGTGACGCGCGGCCCACTCCTTCTCCTGATTGTTGCGAGACGAGTATGTCGGACATTCGCATACATCAAAAGGACGTTCGTAGGGTGCTGCGCAATCTTGACGTGAACAAAGCTAGTGGCCCCGACGGAATTCCAGCAATTGTTCTCAGAACCTGTGCGCCTGAATTGTCTCCGATCCTGACACGCCTGTTTCGCCTTTCATATGAGACGGCAAAAGTGCCGAATGCCTGGAAGCAAGCTAACGTTCAGCCTGTGCCCAAAAAGGGCAGTCGGGCTGACCCGGCCAACTACAGACCCATTTCAATAACGTCCATCCTCTGCAAGAGTATGGAACGAGTGCTTAATTCCCACAGGGGTCAGTACTCTCAGCAACGTTGTTCTTGCTGCACATAAATGATCTGCTAAAACAAGGCACCTTTGGGTATGCAGACGACAGCACTGTAGCTGAGAGATACGTGTCCAACGCGCGCGCTACTGGACCTCAGATCCGGTCTCTCCGGGAGGCCATGGTTGGACGCTTGAATCTGTCCTTGGAGGCAGTCTCCGAATGGGGCGATGCCAATTTGGTCAAGTTCAATGCTGCTAAGACCCAGGCGTGTCTTTTTTCCGCTAAAAGGAGCCAATTCCACCCGGCTCCTTCTTTCAGAGGTGTGACCGTGCCGATAACTGACCATCTTGAGATTCTTGGCATTACGTTGACATCGACGCTCAATTTTGGTCCATTCATTGAGGCAAAAGCTCAGCTGGCTTCCAAAAAATTGGGGATACTCGCGAAGGTGAGACGGTACTTCACGCCAGAACAGCTGCTCAACTTATATCAAGCGCAAGTTCGATCATGCATGGAATACTGCTCTCATCTCTGGGACGGATCTGCCAAGTACCAGCTGGATGCACTTGATGCGATCGAAAGACGGGCTAAGAGGCTCATCGACAATGAAGTATTGGCCGAATCTAGGCTCCAGAACCTCGAACATCGGCGCCGAGTTGCCAGTCTGTCGGTTTTTTATCGGTTACATTTCGGGGAGTGTGCGTTGGAATTGCATGAACTAATTCCTCCTAGCCCGTTCCATCATCGGACTACAAGACGTACGGCGTTGCGTCATCGGTACATGGTGGACATCCCACCCATACGCACCAAACGTTTCGGGAATTCCTTTATTATGCGTACAGCAAAGGAGTGGAATTCCCTGCCGGAGTCTGTATTTCCTGATACCTACAACCTGGGAGTCTTTAAGTCAAGAGTGAATAGGTTTCTTCTAGGCAAGCGTGCTTCATCGTCGGCCACATCATCGCTTACCATCAGGTGAGATAGTGGTCAAACGCAAGCCTATCAATAATATAAAAAAAAAAAAAAAAAAAAAACTAAGCCCATACTGGATGTAGGATTCAGCCAGTGCGTAATATAGCATAATCTTCACTTTGAAGGGCAAACGGTTCTTTAATATTGTAATATTAGCAAGAAATTGTTGAAGTTTATTGCAAACACGTTCTACGTGATGACTCCAGTTAAACGTATCATCTATAACTACTCCAAGATATGTTTGTTTATTGACAACATATATTTGAGGACAGTTACAATTGGTCATATTGACGGCATGCAAGCAGTCATGGTCATGGGCTATTAGGTTCCGTAAGGGCAACTTTCTAACGTAGGGAGATTTAATAACTAAAAGTTTGGTTTTGCTTGCATTAAGCACTAGGCCAGCATCATGACACCACCTTGTTAGAGCATCCAGATCGAGTTGCAAGCGTTCACATGCTATTTGAGGATTTTTGTTAGCAATAACAAGGCAAGTATCATCCGCGAATTGATAGCATGTACTGTTTGTTATGCATTTACTCATGTCATTAACATACGACAAAAAATGCAGGGGGCCCAATACCGAACCCTGAGCTGTTCCCTCAGTTATATCCACGCGTTCACTACAGATGTTGACAATTTTTACAGTAAATGTTCGGTTCTCAAGATAGCTTTTACACCAGTTGAGTAATGGACCACGCACTCCGCAATCGTCTAATTTATCTATTAGTTCATTATGAATTAAAGTGTCAAAAGCACGTGAGAAGTCAATAACATATTTTCTCTCATTTAGGTGTTGATTGACTTCATCAGTGAAATTTGACAAGAGGTGCGTGGTGCTTTTGCCGGCCTGAAAACCAAATTGATACTGATTAATTACGTCGTGCTGTCTGTAAAATGCATGAATTTGTTCACAAACATATTTTTCCACTATTTTATCAATAGACGAGAGCAAAGTTATTGGACGATAGTTTGCATAATCATTTTTTTTACGCTTTTTATGGATTGGCCTTATGCAACCTACTTTTAGATCATCTGGGTATAGACCAGTTTCAATGCTTCGATTAATTAAGTCAGCAATTGGGTTGGATATACTGTCTCCTATCATTTTAATATCGGAAACTTTAATATTGTCTGGACCTGGAGCTTTTCTTGAGTTTAACTGTTTTATGATTTTATGAACACTGCCGGCCGAGGCCTTTTTAAACAGCATACAAGAATCCAAAGGTATAAATGTAGCTTTAGGGTCTGTTAGTGTTATATTACAGTTAGGAATTATGTCCTTAACCGCTCTGTCAAAACCATTTGCGAAGTTGTCAGCAATGGTTTTGGCAGTAATTCCTTGCGCATCAAAAGCCCTAAGAATGGCCGTGTCAAGTGACATGGTCACTCTGCCTAACATTTGATTTAAAATATTGTAAAGTTTTTTTAAGTTTTTGAAATTATCACTAATATGTTGTATATAATATTTTTTTCTTTTGTTTTCTATTATTTTATGAATTTTATTTCTAATTTTATTATATTCTAATTTTATTTTTGTATTATTTAAATTATTTTTCCAATCCCTAAATAATTTGTCTCTTTTATCACAAAGCCGGGCAATATTTGCATCAATCCACGGTACACTAAATCGTTTCGAGTACTTACCAGTCAATTTACTTGTTTTAATACTACTTGCAGACTTGTCTGAATAATCAAAAGATTCATAAATAAAACTTAAAATTTCGCTAGGCGAACTCATACTTCTTGTCTTTGTCCATTCAACATTTTTTAAGTTCTTTGTAAAAAGTATCGTAATCAAAAGATTTTTTTGTAACAACCTGTACACACTTAGGAACTCCAAACAACTGGTCAACGCAGGTAAATATAACGCCTCGATCATGGTACAATAATATACTTCGCCTGGTAGTCTCTTCCCGTGACAGCTGGGTCACGTGATTGGCCTAAGACTACGTCATCAATTGCGTTGCGGTTCTCAAACTTTTTTTGTGGGGAAAAAGATAAAATAATACAATAGGTACTAAATTTTTATCATTTTTAATAAATCGACATAGTTGATACTTTTTTTATTTTTTTACTTTGCTTCTTTTTTAATTGATTGCTTGGTTTTATTTCTTTTCCTTACGCGTAGATATAATGAGATGAGAATGTTGAGATGGATGTGCGAAGTGACGAGAATGGATGAAGTGAGAAATGAGTATATTAGAGGCAGTTTGAAAGTGGCGCCAGTGACAGAAAAGTTGAAAGGAAACCGTTTGTCCTGGTATGGTCATGTGATGAGGAGGGATAAAACGCATGTTACTAAAAGAGTTATATAGAGACTATTAATGTGGATGGATGGAGAGGGAGGGGACGGCTAAAGAAAAGATGAATGGACTTTGTGAGGAGTGATATGAAAGAAAAGGGAGTCAGTGATGGCTTGACGGAGGACAGGAGGGTATGGAAGAAGAAAATGTGTTGCGCCGACCCCAAGTGACATGGGGCATGGGCAGGAAGATGATGATGTCTGTTAGATAGGTTCTCGTTTGAACTAAACAGAGTAATACCTCATAATGAATTACAAATCCATGAACAATCCGAGTCAAATTGAAAATGAATTTTTCATTGTGCAACGTTTGACCGTGGTATTGATTAAATTATTTCTCCATTATATCAGCAACCCTGATCAATTCTTTGCAAGGGTAAATCAGTATTCCCCTCGATACAAAAAAACCAATCACAGACATCGCTACTAATTTTATTTTTTTTAGCCTGGGGAAATGCTCATGCATGCTATGCTACCACAGGTAGATAGCGCAGTTATGTGGGACTCCAACCCACTAAAACTCCACGGTGTCCTCCTGTGCCGCTTATGGCGGGAACACAGGCACGCGTTAGCACTCACCGCGAACTCGCGGCGGCCATCCGTCACCGGACCCTCCTTTGGGGTGTACCACCCATCACCAGCGCACCAGAACACATTGCACGCCGTGACCACCCCAGGGACCAAACCAGCACATGGGCGCCAGACGGCCCAGTGTATGGCATCCTTAGCCCTCCTTTGACGGGACAGGTCAGTGGCCCCGCCACCTTTCGGTCGCAGGCGATAGGGATCTCCCCTGCGGCCCCACCTCATCCGCAATAAGACGGTGGCGACCCCGTCCAGGCCACGGAAGGTAGGCTATACCGGCACTCCTCTCCCACCGCGGTCTACTCTCCAACCCACAGCTGCGACATCGTATGGGACGCGCTGCATATGATATCGAGCGAGCCTCAGATTCAGATGCGATGTCGCCTGTTGCCAAGTGGAACCGCAACCTACATGTTGGCTGCTACGTCGTCGGCCTAATCGGAAAAAGCCCTGACGAGCGGCCCCTCCTCGGGTTCCACTTTGCTTCACCGTAGGTGACCAAGCCACGGCTACAGAGACACGGAACGAAACTACGCCTTAGCATGTCTGTTGAGTTTTTTATTTGATCTGAGAGCTCCACTGACAAGGTAAGGCATAGATTTATTGTACGTGTAATTGAGTATGTATACGGCAAGGTGTAGTTTTAACCGGCGTCACCTTGTTGTTTGCAACGTTCCATCTTGACTTTTTATTTGATCTGAGATCTAGTTAAACAATGTCTCTGACAAAACAAATGATGTAAAAGTCACGCGCTGCGCCTGTCTGTCTGTATGGACGTGATAAAATTGACCAACTTAATTTAGTTCGGGACGAAAAGCCACAAAACTTGACTTGACTAAAATAAATCAAAACTAATTAGGTTAGGTTAAGTTCGGGCGTACAGCCGTATTGACACAGCTATGCCTTAATTTATGGAATTTACAACGCGTAGATAAATGAAATAATATCTAGAAAGGCACATACCAGTTCTTTTAGCTGAAGTTAATTACACTATTGAAGTCACGTATATGGTAGCGTCTCTTCGTTGGGAAAAGAAAAAAACCTTATTACACCGCCTTTTATACTTCTGTTTTTATAGTTTAGTACGGAACAATTAACAATTTTTCATGTTTATCTTACACAGTTCACGGGTGCACCACAAATGTTTGAGAGCCACAGTATTTTGCTCACCGAGCGAAACAACGCTATAGGTGTGAGCGACACAACAATAGCGATGAAATGGCGAGTTGTCAGTATGACACTTGTCAATTCGATATGTTGCCACTGTGTGTGATTGAATTACCCGAGCAAAATGCATTTTTCAACTTAACAAAGCAATTATGAACTAATAATTTAATATATAAATTAATTTAACACTAAATAGATGAAACACATGAGTTACTAAATAGTTAAACTAGTTAGTAATTTATTTTATTTTCGTTAACTACATGAGAAAGTACCTAAATTTTCTGAAAAGGACATTCAATGGTAACACTCATCGTGACGTAGGCTTAGGCCATCCTGTAAAGAGAATACCATGTCTTATTATACCATGGCCTCGATGATCAGCTAGTACGACATCGAGCACCACCGCGAACGGATGTAGTGTGGGAAAACATGCAAAATAGTGATCAATACACGACTTGGTAATTAAATCTTTTCTAGTTTCAATTCGGGTGTAATCTGTTATTCCACACAACAATCCATGTTCGCTCAGTGTTTTTAGATATGAATCCTTGTAGGCTGAGCTTACTTTCAGATCAATGTTCGTATCACCAACAAGGAGTAAATTTTGTTTTAAATCAAACTTAGTAATGTGATTAGCAAGCTCTGTGACAAATAAACTTTTACTTGTAGACGGTGGCCTATAGATTGCAGAGACAATTGCGTTTTTACGTGAATCAATTTTTAGGTAGCCTGTAAGATTCTCAAAAGTCTTAGTTTTTTTTTCACTTAATGTAAACTTAATATGATTCCGGACATACATAATAATGCCGCCGCCTTTTTGGCTCGTACGCAACTGTGAGTACAATTTATAGCCAGGTAAGTTATATAAATTAACAATATTGTCTGAGATACCCACTTCTGTTAAAATTATAAGGTCTAGTGGATACTTACATGAATGAATTGTTTGTTGCAATTTAGTAAAGTTTTTAACGAGCGATCTAATATTAAAATGTATACATGATAAATTTATATTGGTTTTTGGAGGTATTTGTTCGAAAAAGTGATTAGTTGAATTGCAATGGAAGATTTCTTGAACATTTATGTCCATTGTTATTATTACAAATTACTCTTGTAAACAGAAATTTAAAATGCTACTCGAGAGACAGAAAATAATCTTAGAAATTTATAATGGAGTAGACCCTTCTGGTCGATTCTTGGGTTGAGTTGAACATAGCTTTTCTATTTGTTTTATATCCTGCAATGTACGGATATAATAAATTTTGCTATTATTAAGCTTCCTAGCATACACTTTGCCACTCTTACACCAAACATATTGACACAATTTATTTAACAATTGGGTTTTTGCGTTATATAGTAGCATTTTTGGTACTTTGTGAGAGCCTCCCTTACGTAGACACGATCGTCAGCTTTTTCCTTGGGGACGTCCGGCACTAGTTCACCCACGGTGATACAATTTTTCTTGCTAGCAGGGAATGGATAGGCATCCATTGTTGCTGCTGCATCTTCGACTTTAGCTCCACGAGGATGGGTCCTGGTTTGTCCTTGGTTCCAGGTAATCGCCGCGTTGAGTGAATTTCACTATCTGCCACATTCAATTTAATGGACACGGTATCTATCACCTTCCGTATGTCATTTGAGGGCATCTCAGATAACCCAGCTACTTCCAGAGCTGTTGCGAGGGACTGCTGCTCAACCTCTTGAAAACCTTGCTCCAGGATATTAATGCGTAGTTCTAGGTTCTTGTTCTTATTTTGGACAGCGGCACTTTTCCTGACTTAATGAAACACAGTAAAATAGTACCAATTTTCAAATCAGGCTGTAAGAGTGATCCTTCTAATTATAGACCTATATCTGTGCTTCCAGCATTGAGTAAAATCTTTGAAAAAATCATGCTGGAACAGATGTTGTCTCACTTCAATTCAAATGGGATACTGCATAGTCAACAGTTTGGTTTTACGAAAGGTAGGTCGACAACGGACGCGGGAGTAAAACTCATCAGCCACATCTTGGAGGCTTGGGAGAGGTCCCAGGATGCCATTGGCATTTACTGTGATCTCTCAAAAGCTTTCGACTGCGTCGACCACAACACACTGATCTGTAAATTACACCACTACGGAATTCGTGGAAAATCTGCTGATCTCGTGCTTTTCTATTTATCAAACAGACAGCAAAAAGTAAATGTTAATGGGGCGACGTCCTCCGGGTCTCTAGTCAAGATGGGCGTGCCCCAAGGTTCAATTCTCGGCCCTTTCCTTTTTCTTGTTTACATTAATGATCTCCCTTTTATGATGGCCAAATTTTCGGATATAATTCTATTTGCTGATGATACTTCGCTAATTTTTAAAATAGATAGGCAAGATACGGATGTCATAAATGTCAACAAAAGTCTAATTGTTCTCTCAAAATGGTTCGCAGCTAACAATCTTTTACTGAATGCGAAAAAAACAAAATGTCTAAAGTTCTCTTTACCAAATGTACCACAACATGACCTAAACTTAAATCTTGACGGCAAAAATCTTGAAGTTATAACGGAAACTGTATTCTTAGGGATTACTATCGATTCAAAATTGCAGTGGGGCGCGCACATTAGAACTCTTTCGGGTAGGTTAAGTTCGGCTGCATATGCAGTAAGGAAAATAAGGCAGCTAACCGATGTAGCTACAGCTAGGTTAGTATACTATGCTTATTTCCACAGTATTATGTCTTATGGCATTCTGCTGTGGGGATCAGCAGCAGACGTTGACTCAATCTTCATCCTACAAAAGAGGGCAATCCGCGCAATCTATAAAATGGGTCCTCGCGAGTCCCTCAGAGAAAAATTTAAAGAGATCGATATACTGACTCTACCTTCACTTTATATTTTGGAATGTATTCTGTATGTCCGTAAAAATCGGGGGCTTTTCAAAACTAGAAGCGACTTCCATAATTTAAATACACGCAGTAAGCACGAAATTGTAATACCCAAATTCAGATTAACGAAAACTAGCAAGTCTTTTCTTATAAACAGTATACGCTTTTATAACAAGTTGCCAAAGTCAGTTATAGAACTGACCGATGGAAGGTTCAAAAACTACATCAAACGTATCCTTGTTAAAAAAGCATATTATAAAATCAAGGACTACGTTGAAGATAAAAACATTTGGCCTTAGCTCCTTCTGCGCATGCAGCTTCCCTGGTAACTTGTAAACGGCACAAATATGTGGATGTCTCTAACTATTCTCAATCTCATTTTTTCTTTCCTTCTTTTAATTAGACTTTTTAAAATGGTTTTCAATCATCTTTAAAGCCCTTTGCTAAGAATAGTTACAGCACTGATAACAACATTTGTGCAACATGTTAAATTTAGTCTTGTTATACTTATTTTTATTATTTTTTACCTTTGTATAGATTCTTTTACCGATTGTTTTGTGAATGTGTGAACATTGTAGGCCTTCTAGATGCTAGTTAACATTTGTTAACTTTTTTATATAATCTTTTTCTTTTTTTTTAGTTTCTTACGACTTATTGTCATAATTCGGGCCTACGTTGTCCCCCCATATCTAAGTACTAATGCTGTAACATGTAAATATTGTAAAACCAAACCATTTTTAAAAGAGTAACCATGGAGTTTCTTGCCGGTTCTTCTCCATACGAAACGACCAACCCGAACCGTGCTCATTTTGTCGACGTTTTATAAGTGCCCATGTAGGCCTATGTGAAATAAAAAAATTGATTTTGATTTTGATTTTGATCGTAGTTTTTGTTTTCCAGATCCTTAATTTTGTTGTCTTGTTTTTTAATAGCCTGCTCCATTGATGTCAATTGCTCACCGAAGAAATCTAGTGAGTTCTCGAGACTTCTAATTTCCTCGCGGAAAGTCTTCTTTACTTCCCGACTGATATCCTGCACCAGTTTATTGGCATCGACGACCGGTGCCATCTCCTTGCCCGTAGGATTGTCGGAGTCGTTCTCATCGTCGTCCTCTTCAGGAATTACGAAGGAAGACCTTCGTGAGAGATTTTTTAGACACTCTTCACAACTCCATTCGATACCGGGTAAATTCTTGAGGGTGTTCAGCTGTTTATTACACAGCTTTGAGCACACGGGATCAGCATGTACCACTTTGTCACACCTACTGCACTCCAGCCCGGGCACTTTCTTGGTAACATTTTTTTTGCATTTAATACACCTTTTAATCACCATGTTTAGAAATGAAGGTAGAATATGATTACGTTTTCGTTAACAATACGCGACCGAATGCTTTCACGATTCGACTTAGACTAATATTCTATCAATTGATGGCGATAAATTTGTGATTCTGACAGAGTCCAAAAGTTCGCTGCAACACTTGGCTCGGCACACTTCTCATGTGCGAGGCATTCCGACAGCCTATGTTATATATGAATTGATTTTAAAACTTCAATCCAATTCAAAAACTGTATGTCTTCAATGGATTCCGTCGCATGTTCAGTTAAAGGAAAATTATATGGTTGATCTGCTCGCCAAGCAAGCATGTGTTGATGGAATCCCCATGAATATTACTCCACTGTATTTAAACTACTTTGGAAAGGCAAAAAATAAATGTTTAGAACTTTGGCAGGAATATTTTAACGAAAGGTCAAAAGAAAAGGGTATATGGTACCGAACTATCCAGCCAGGGATTTCTCGTGTTCCATGGATTGTTGATTGGATACATGTCTTAGTTTTGAAAGTTGTCGAGTTTTCACCTTCAAAGCTAATATGGTTGTGTTTTAAATGTTTATTTTGTGAATTTACAGTCTGTTTCTCTCCTGTTATGTAAATAAATATATCTTATGTATCTTTTCATATGCTTTTATACGGCCAGGATGGCAGTATAAAAGCATATGAAAAAACCTTAAGAGTTGTCAGATTTCAAATTGCAGAGGTAATTTATGTAAATTAGAAATAGTGTTGGCCCGAGGACGGAACCCTGAGGTTAATCTATTATTTATAAGCTTTTCTAGTATTTTGGACAGTGAAGGCAGGACGGAGATCGGTCTATAATAATTGACATCCTCTCTGCTCCCACCCTTGTGCACATGGTAAGTGGTAATGACTGTTTGTTTCAAGAGAGTAGAGAACACTGCCCTTTTGAAACAAGTGTTAACCAAATGTGGTATTATTAGAATAAAGCTAACTCGAATACGATCACATCCAGAAGCACTATCCGTTTTTAAAATCATGAGAACTTCGAGTACCTCTTTCGAATCAGTGTCCAGTAGGATAAAGGATGACAGCCCGGACTGGCATGGAAAATGGGAGTCAGATATATTTTGAATGGGACTTAATGGTGTTATGTCACTAGCAAGACTCGCCCCTATGCTTGAGAAAATATTATTAACTTAGGCGACTGATCCCATTTCAGTGGATTTCATGTTAGATTGATTGATTTGATTTTAGTTTGATTTGATTTTAGTCTGTTCTATGTGAGTAATATTTTTAATGTTTTTCCAAAGGCGTTTTGAGTATTAATCGATTTTTCAAGTAATTGTTTTTATAGTTACATTTGAGTTTTTTATTAGCTTATTGCAATAGGTGCGGTAACGTTTTTAAGTAACAGCAAGGATTTCATCATAGGGATTAGCGCGCACCCTTTTCTGCATATTGTTTCTATTCCTAATGCACCGTAACACTCCTTGTGTTATCCAAGGCCTGATAACCCAATGCTTTTTTGGTATTTGTTTCTAATGTGTGTTCTCTATCAACGAGTCTGTGATATTCGAGACTAAGCTCTGACATATTATTTCAGGATCATCACAAAAAAGTAACTTGGAGACGTTCTTGTGTAGAAGGCTGTCCACAGCGCTCTCATAATCAAGCACCGTAGCCAATTTAGCAGATTTTGATATAATATTTACATTGGACAGATGTAAAAAGGTCGATTAATGGTCCGATTGAGGTTTCAAGTACTCCCACTCGAGCAGATATCCTGCATTTATGTAATTAAAGCATAATGTGATCAAGGCACCTTCCATCCCGAGTTGGCAAACTGTGACCAGCCATAATACTGTTGATACTTAACATATTAAGGTACTCCAGTCAGTTTTTTCTCATGTATCTTTGGTCATTAGGGTAATCTAAATTTAATCTAATATATTAAATTTATGTTTAAATTACCTACTACAACTATAAGTTTATTTAATTCAAGATGGCAATTCAGTGGGTTGAGGAGCTCGTTGCTAAATAATAACAGCCGCATGGGTCGATCATCAAAGTTAAGCAACGCTTGATGAGGTCGGTCCGTGGATGGGTGACCATTTCAACATACCGAGTTTCCTTCATGCCTCGGAAAGCACGTTAAGCCGTTGGTCCCGGCTGTCATTTGAAGATCTTTGACAGTCGTCACGAGTAGTCAGAAGCTTGAGATCTGACACCAGTCTAGCCAAGGGGTACCGCTGTTACCCAGTTACTGGGTTGTGGAGGTCAGATAGGCAGTCGCTCCATGTAAAACACTGGTACCCAGCTGAATCCGGTTGGACTAGAAGCCGACCCCAACATAATTGGGGAAAAGGCTAGGCAGATTTTATTGGAAATTCAGTGAGTTGATAATCTATGTGCGTGTGAACTGAGGGACCACCCTGGTATATCGCAAAATAAATATCGTAGGATTTAGTAGTAGACTTAAAACAATTGTAGAACAAATCTGGGAATTTGTAAATAAATATATTAAAAATTACAGCCCTTAAAGTGCGGTCCCTCAGTCCTCACATACCATTAGCCAGATCTCGGAAAGTATCTGAAAAAATAAGGTGTTGTGACTACAGACATTTAGTAAAGAATTTGTAAAGATATTTACTAAATAACAAACCACTATGCATCAAATATAAAAATATATAACGACTAAACTGTGGTCCCTCAATCCTCACATTCACTGACATATGTGCATGCACTAGCTGCTAGACGAAAGGAATATCAGAAAGACTAGACATTTAGTAACGAATTTGTAAAGATATTTACTAAATAACAGACCACAACGCATCAAAGATAAAAAATATATAACGACTAAACTGTGGTCCTTCAATCCTCACATCCACTGACATATGTGCATTTACTAGCTGCTAGACGAGAGTAAAATCAGAAAGACTAGTGTACTTAAGTTTTAGTAGAAAGTTTCTACTAAATAATAGTTATCTAAAACTGTGTATTTCTTACCCTTAGCTGAGATAATATTATGTCCTATAAAAATAGATAAGAGTAGTGTGACCACACAAAGAAACAAAATGTAGACAGTACTATTATACTTAAAACAATGTTGAACTGTTAATTTAATTTTATATTACATGGCATAAGTGTCTTTAATAAAAAGTATATGATTAAAAAATAAAAATAACATTATTACATTTATCTAAGTAAGTGAAATTTGCATGTAGCTTAATGAATGTAAGAATATTTGTTTATCAGTATTTTCAATAATTTTGAGTTGTTGATCACCATAGCAAAAGAAACGCTCATTCACTTAAAAGTGGCATTGGTAATGACCAAGATCGCCTGGAATTAGTGATGGAATGAATTCAGATGCGCCCATGATTTTGTAGCTTTAAATCTTTACTGTTATGGTAACTGGAACATTATTAAGATAATTTTTTTCAGTGCCATACAAATCGAATGATATTATTTTTGAAAGCTCGTAATTGTAACTAACTTGGTCATTACAAGTGGTACAGTTCCTGTTTGCCTATTCTAAAATACCTATGCCAGATATTTCAATAATCTCCTCTCCATTTATCAATAAAAGAGGGCTGATCAGAAAATATAGAATCCGCATTAAAATATCCAGTAGAAATATTAGATTGAAGATTTTTTGCGTTTTTTTTAACTTTAATTACATTTATACATTTTCTCTATCTCGAGCGTTTTTTGTGTGGGGGTGGTTTTATTCACTTCATCTTCACCTATATCAACAAGTGCAGTTTTTATTATTACATCTAAGAAAATATTTCTACACCTGACGATGACGATGCTTTAGTGTTTCATCGAAATATGAACATGATAAATTTGACTACAATGGAAGTCTTAATATTATTCTTCTTAACGTTGGAATGAATGGTGGAAAATAGTATAAATTTTCATTATATTTTAAGATCATGTTAACTTGATTTTTTCTTTTTACTGTTTTAAGAATATCGTCGCACCAATTCGAAAAAGTAAAATCCTCAGTATTATCAAGTACATTATTACCTCAATGTATTATCATCAAATTTGTAAGGCAAGGCAAGGCAAGGCGCCCTATACACTTACAATAATATTATATGTCAAGCACACCATAGCTGTCAGGTAGCACGTTCTTCTTGGTCAACGTGCCAGCAGCAAAAGAGAGCGAGCACACGCTATGCACCTCCTTCTACCGACCGCAATTCGCAAGGCATAATATCTATGACACCACCTCGCCTATCGGCTAATAATATTATGTATTAGACGTTATTATAATATAATTTATTTATTTCTCACCACAAATAATTAAAGAGTCTACATACATAATTGTACAGTTAATTTGTGGAAGACTGGTGTATCAACAGGAAAATGCACAATATTACCAACTGATTTATTACACCAATAACACAAACTCGTAATGTTTGTTCTCTATTGTTGTTGTCAAGTGTAAACGCACTTTGTTGTGTAATTTGTGCACTTGCGAAACCCAAAATTCTTAAGACAGTGACTAACACCGCATTGCGCTCTAGACCGTGAGATTCGGCTTCTCAGAAATTCGATGGCGTGGGACCGAATATCGCGCAATAGCAGTGATGAATATTGATTTAGTGTATTAGTGATTCACTCTTGTTTCTCACATCGAGCAATTGTCACGCATCTTAATTTTATTGATCTATACTTTAATTAAATTCATTAAGTAAATTTTATGATTTTATTTGCATCCTCGACTGCAGCCGTACGTAATTACTTGTTCTCAGTTTCCTGTTTTATTTATCCCCATAAACACTATGCGTACGTAAAAACCACTAAGCTGATACACTTTAAACATAAATTAACAGTTCAACATTGTTTTCGTTTCGTTTAATGCTATACTAAATGAAGTATAATAGTACTGTCTACATTTTGTTTCATTGTGTGGTCACACTACTCTTATCTATTTTTATAGGATTAAAAAATAATATTATCTCAGCTAAGAGGTAAGAAATACACAGTTTTAGATAACTATTATTTAGTAGAAACTTTCTACTAAAACTTAACTGATTTTACTCTCGTCTAGCAGCTAGTACATGCACATAGGTCAGTGGATGTGAGGATTGAGGGACCACAGTTTAGTCGTTATATATTTTTTTATCTTTGATGCTTTGTGGTCTGTTATTTAGTAAATATCTTTACAAATTCTTTACTAAATGTCTAGTCTTTCTGATATTCCTTTGTCTAGCAGCTAGTACATGCACATATGTCAGTGAATGTGAGGATTGAGGGACCACAGTTTAGTCGTTATATATTTTTGTATATTTGATGCTTTGTGGTTTGTTATTTAGTAAATATCTTTACTAAATGTCTGTAGTCACAACACCTTATTTTTTCATTTACTTTCCGTGATCTGGCTAATGGTATGTGAGGACTGAGGGACCGCACTTTAAGGGCTGTAGTTTTTATTATATTTATTTACAAATTCCCAGATTTGTTTTACAATTGTTTTAAGTCTACTACTAAATCCTACGATATTTATTTTGCGAGATACCAGTGTGGTCCCTCAGTTCACACGCACATGATAATCTTTGCGCATTGGGTTTTGAGGGTGATGTGTATATAGCCATAAAAGTACAGCTGGTAGTATCAATATGTAGATATGATGTGTCAACCAGCAATATTTCCTTTACGTTAACCAAAATGTTATTTTTGATATAGACAACAACACCATCATTTTGATTGAGGTGCCGCGTACTATAATAAGAAACATAGTTAGGCAGGTTTAGAATCGTTTTGTCATCATTAGTCCAACATTCTGTAAGTACCACAAAGTCAGGATTAAAATTTAAATAAGTGAGTAATACTTGCAAGTCATATTTTTTTTATAGACACTCTTGATATTTTATTATATCAATGTTAGATCATTTGTTTTAATATTTATTGTTTTGTGTAAATTCACAATGTCACCAAATGACGCATATGCTATCTCTGCCGTATCTAGGTCATTTAAGGTGTTTAGGGCGTCATTCGTATATTAAAAAACAAGGGGCGATAAAAAGAAAAAATAAATTTACCTGACGCTTAGATTTGAGAAACGATTACAGAGACACACAATAGGAAATCCTATTATGTCGCGGCATAAACGTGTTTTTTATTGAACTCAATCCAACCTCATACCGAATTTGCGCAATGAACAAAAAATCTGCAATATTTAACGGAAGTGCGCAGTGCCGATATTGAGATCTAATATCTGAAATCAATATCGGAATGAAAAACTTCCGATACATACAACATGTTGCAGCAAAGTAGATCATACAAATATTATATTGTTATCTTCATCTTCGAAGAAGAAGATATTATTATTATATTCCACATCGAAGAATGGTTATAAAATAGGTAGCTGAAACATAAATGCTAATTCAAGAAGGTAGGGTGAGGTCATAATTATTTAAACGATCTAGGACACATTCGTCAGTTTCCCTTTTCGTCAGAATAAATTATAGGCTATTTTTTTTCTGACGAAAACGGGATTCCTCTTTGGACAGAAAAAAGTTAGGTTAATTTTTACAATATTTATTTGTTACATCAATGAAAAATTCAATAATAGTGGGTGTGGCATTTCACCATGTTAATATGTTTGGAATAATGATAAGTTTATCAGTAATTCATGTTAAAAAAGTGCACAAAGAACTTACGTTTCGTTGCAGTTCCGAAGATTGAATTTTGAGTATTTGGAGTTCCAAATGCCTTTTCATTTGGAATTTGGTCCATTTTCTGTTTTTATATTTTTTGCACAAAAATTGGAGTATACTGTGATTTTTTATTTCGGAGGCTAAATCAAAGAGTATGTAACGCGTATGTAGCACACCTACGTTACTAAATTGACAGCTACGAAATTGCGAATGCTGCGATCAGTGTTGCCGATGTCCATGGATTACCCGAAAACCTGACCGAAAATCCCCAATTTTAGGGTATATAAAATCAATATTCCCCACATCTTCACCACAATTTTTTATCTAATAAATAAAAGTAATATTCATGTGAAAAAACATATTTATTACAATAATAAACAGTTATATTTATAAATACTCAAAAGACGTTGCATAATTTATTCTGCTTTTTGCAGTTCTCACTACGCCATTTTTTTTTTAACATATTATTTATAGAATCAAATTTAAAGCTTCCTCATTTCTTCTTAATACCTTTTCTAGTGGCCATAAGCATCACGTGCCCGCCAAAACTCCGATACCTTTTCAAATATTTTTATTCATGGCCATGGTTACTACGACTCTCAGACTAAATATCCCTAGCCATATCTGGGATATTTAGACTGAGCTACGACCCGATACCTGTAGATGGTCATGAATGTTGCCATAAAATAATAGTCTAAAACTTACCTGCCGGATAAGTTGAGTTAAGCTTGAATTAAATATACATTATCTATAAATACTTCTAGTACTAAGTACTTTTATTACTTCTAAGTTCAGTTCTAATGTAAATGTCTAAATGCCCCGCGTTTTCCCCACATAAACGCTCTTTCCGCCTATTACCCAATCGGGTTGCAAATCCCCGCAGTTTGGGGAATTCCGCACAGATTGGCAACACTGGCTGCGATATCGTGAAACATGGTGCTGTAGTGTGTGATTCTAAATTGATTAATCGAATCATTGTAACACGACTCCAAACTTTAATTTTACTTAGCTATTTAAATAATATTTAGTCAATATAACCCGCATATATTAACTAAGTATAACAGTAAGGATACGGAAATAAAAAGGTTTTATTATTATATTAATCCACACGTAACGTAGGAAAAAAAAAATCTTCTTTATTCAATTAGGCCATTAAGCGGCACATTCGAAAGTAAAAAAAAATAATTGTGGTACAAATTGATTCTACCGGTAATGATATTGGTAATGTCAGATGTCCATAATAATAGTAGTCTATCTATATGTCTGTCTATCTCTATTACAGCATCACAGTGTACATTGGGTGCGTGTGTTTATCAATAATAATAATGTTAGGAAATACACCTTGTTTTGATTTGAGTGTTGATAATGACGTGATAAAAAAATTAATTAATACATGTATAAGTAATTTTTGTTTTTATATTTAGGTTTCTTTTGTACGGATTTCGTACGGAGTTTCAGATATATTGCAGGTACGGACTTTGTACGGATTTTGTTGTCCGATGCTCGCGCTAACGACCACAGTTTTTTCCGTTCCACTTGTTGACGAGCGTTACAATTGTAAACTCAAATTAAATGAATTATGGAGCGTTCTGAGCGTTGATGTAAATAATACAAATGGCGAGTTAGAAAAATAAAGCGAAAGGTTAAAGCAAAGAGTATAAAAAACTACGTTTAAGAGACGAGACTGCTATAGAAAAAAACGATGTATATTTCTATGAAACGTACTCTTTCCGGCAACCTAATAGAACCACGGCGTAATACATATGTATGTAACAATGTCATACAACTAATATTGTCAACATAATATGTTATTCACATTATTAGTGATGGGACTGTGGTGGTTAGCGAAAACTTATCGTTATCGGCTACAGTAGAAATACTGGGTTCGCATATTTTTCAGAAAATAAATAAACAAAAGAAATATAAACTCAGATTGTTAGATTACATATTTATTCAACGAATTAAACAATTACCCATGCTATCATGTATTTATTTAGTAAGTTTGGGCAAAGAAACACAAAAATAACAATAAATAATAATAACTTAAGTCAACGACATGTTTCCCTAGTACACACTTAATTCTCTATCTAAAAACTAATGAACCGATTTTGATGAAACTTATACTGTTCCCTAAATTGCAATAGAACAATCTGTTTTCAGTATGATGTGTATCGAGTTTGAAGGATCTGTAGCATAAAAACGATATATCGTTGTAAGGCTGTGCATCATACACACATAAATTATGAAATGACATTGATTACACTTTCTTAATAATAATATCATTATCGGTATCAGCTTAGTCTGTAGATGTCCACTGCTAAACATAGCCTTAAATTAGTTGTTTATTTCAAAATCTAACTAAACATCGATGTCGATAAATCCAGGTTGATGGATAGGTAAACACTATGTAATGTTTTGTTTAAGATATTTTATATTTGTTAAAATGCACTAAACCTTTAGGAATTGTACTCGAATTGACTTCTTTTTAGAAATAAACAACTAATTTATATTTACCGTTCTTCATCTTATTGAAATTTTGCCCTAAAAACACGTTTGTCATCACCAGCCTGGTCATGTTTTTATACCACAAACTTTAACTCACGATAATTTTTTCATATTGTTTTTTTAGAAACACTCCTTGACAAACGGACAACAAATTTCTTCCAACATAATGATTATTAATACACCTTTAAGCAATATAAACGTGAAAATATTGCTTTAGAAAACCATAACAAGCTGTAAATGCTCATTGAGATATTATTATGTACTACGTACTAATTAGATAAGTTATGCTATCCTAGGCAAAGAGCATGCTACATTTTGACAAGAGTTTGAACTAAAGTCCGCTACAGCGCTGAAACAATAATGAGTCGTCTAACAAAACAGTATAAACGCGCAGCGCTAGAGTGCTTCTAACAAGTAGTTCTCGCGATCAAAATGACGGAAGCGCAGTGTTTTTCATGGCGCTTACGCGTTTTGTTCAACGTTATGCAACAACTAGCAACTCCGACCGTCAAACCAAATTTCAAAGCAAAACACTATAAAGCGAAAATTAACTTTAATTTCGAGGTTTAATTTTTTGAAACACCTACTTCGGAAAAGATAGTTATTTTTCGCTTTCAAATTTAATTTATTTCAATCCAATTAGATCATATATGCTGTACATTTAAAATTAAAACAAAAAATTGACAAAATAATCTGACTAAATATATCTGTATAAAAATAATTAATTAAATAATATATTCAAAATTAAAACATTTTCTTAAAATTAAATTTAAATTATTATATCAAATTAAAACAGAAATAAAAATCATTAATAATACGCCTGCCTCTGTGTAATTTGTTTGTTTGTCATTACATTAATCATATAACAATGGTTCATGTACTGACAATCAAACCTGTTTGCGAATACTCAGTATGGTGTTGAAGGTGGTCTGGAGCCTGCGCCCCAGAGATTTGCACCGCTTTCGCATTGTCGTGTAGAAACAGTCAACACGGGCGTCGGCGAACATCCCCGACGCGCTGCAGTGCCGGGGCAGCCCTAACAGCACCCTGAACGCATTATTATACTGCTTCTGGGTGCATATGGGTTGCATATACCCATATGCAACCCACAGACTGGCCGTGTACAGGGACGTACAAAATGCTCTGAAAAGAGTTACTTTGACGGCCCCCGAGCAACAAAACAACCTGTGGCCGATCATATTGGCCCTCACAGGCAAGGCCCCTCGCTCCTTATCGATGTCCGCATCGTTGCTCAGATCACGATATGCCCGAGATATTTGAACTGTTGAACTCTTTTAACTTGAAACCGTTCAGTCTAATAGGTGGAAAAGAATCCGGGAAGCTCCGACCCTTGGACCAAAACACAATGCATTCACTCTTCTTTGCGTTATAAAGCAAACCGTGATCCAGCGCGTAACGCTCGCATATGCCCAGCAACCTGGACAGACCACACACCGAGGCGCTCAGCAGCACCATACGACATGTCGTGTGCGTAAATATTATTGTTTACACAAACACCATCAATATGACAGCCGACACAGGTGCTGCTGAGCTTCTCTATCAGTGCATTCACGAACAGGTTGAAGAGCTTCGGCGAGGTCAGCCCTCCCTGCCTTACCCCACACTCCAACCTGTACAGCTCCGACAGAGCACTCGACCATCGAACGACGTTGACCTGGTTAAGATACCAGTACTTTAACATTTCTAACAGCTTTGCAGTTTTTTGCTTTCGAAGTAGGCTTACTTTTTTTGTTACTTTCGCATTTGTAGGACGAGCGTCTGCCAGCGGCTTCGCCCGCGCGTAACTTGTTTTCTTATTCCCGAGATGAAAAGTGAAGTGTAGTATATGTGTTATTACAGACTATAATCTATCTCTGTGTCAAGTTTCATCCAGATCCGTTGAGCCGATCTGGCGTGATTGATTAACAAACATCCATCCATCCAAACTCTCGCATTTAAAATATTACTTAGATTAGATTAGTCTGGATATAAAATTCGGGTATCCTTTTAACCTCTTTCTACTCATTCGGGGCAAACAGGCGTGAAATGTTGTATTTTTCTAATTCTTAATAGTTAAATCTTTCCACAATACTATTAACCTAAACTACTTGTGCCTACTTGTGTGTTATTCTGTGTCTAAACCACAGAAATGGTGTAAAACAAAAGCAATTATCCTGTTTGTGCTTTTCGCCAAATATCCTGCTACTGTTTTAAACGTTAAGACTTTATAAGGATGGATGGATGTTTGTTACTCTTTTATGCAAAAACTACTGAACGGGTTTTGATGAAACTTAACAGAAATATAACGTGTACATCAGAATAACATATTATGGGCTAAAATGTATAAAGATAGCTACGGGTGGCAGCTAGTAAGACATATTTTAATTGTATTCTAAAAATAATTCTTATCAAACAATGGCAGGAAACGCGATGGCGCGTATGAGTTAATATTTACCACATTCTGTTTAATTTACAGTAGTTGAATATAGCTTATATATAAATATTTGCCCTTGAAACACCCGATAACTTTGTGATTAATTATTTTATTTTGTTGTTCGTTTTCCTGGCACCTTACGGTTCTCAATACGATAAACGGTATACGTTGATTTGTTGGTTTCGGATTCTCTATAACATTGTTCAAATGTATGTATCTAAGTGTATATATATATGTAGGGAATACTGTGTAGTTGTCAGGAAAAGCCATTATTTGCATGGGTTCTTCGCGCCAAAAACTAGTCTTTAGTGTTACGCCAAGTTGACATCTGTCAAAGTCGTTCCAAACCATAGTTCTCGTCAGAAATAGTTAGAAGTGCCTACATATATATATTTTTTGTATATGTTTACATATTTTTCTCTATTCATACTATCATTTAGTTGCAACTGCCTTGTTTGTCTCTGCACCGACCTATGGTCGACTGGTAGAAAATGCCTAAGGCATTAAGTCCGCCTTTGTACTTGTGCATAAAGTTTAAATAATAATAAACTTTTTTGTCTAAACCGTTGTTGTTACCTCCTAACGGTACTTTTAAACAACTAATATCATAGAGAAGAATGGTCTTGTACGACCTAGGCCTGATAGGAATGTGATATTCGAGCTTTTCTGAAGTTTGTTACACTGTTACAATTTTTTTTTTTAAGAATTTTCAATTTGGGAATTGAAAACGTAACTGGCGTAACGTGAGTAATGTATTTATTTATTGATGTCGGAGACTTATCGTATAACACGCCGTATTGCAAATAGGCGCGGCCAATTGAAAATCGTCGCTGTTTTTAAATGTGGCTATTTCCGTTCAGACGGATTTCAATTCAGCTGAATAAAGTACGCCGCATTGTACGAGCAATTTGCGTTCGACAAAGCGGCTTGGTAACGTGGCGCCCATACAAACGGGCGCATCTTCGATACGCCGCTTTGAAATCTGATACGCGCTGCATGATCATAACAACAAAAATGGCGTCGCGATCGACAACAGTGTGTTACGTGCCCTGCCTACACCAAATCGGCTGAATAGCGACATGATAGCTAATTAACAAAAGATGTTTCCACACAAATTGCAACACAGGGGCTCTGCTGACTCGACGCCTCGTGTTGCCGCCAATCACCTACTTCCAATCAGCTGATGTCGCACCTGCGTTTTGCAATTGTTCTAGAAATGTGTTTTTATAATAATTAATTTAGGTACTGGAGAAGCGCCATGGCTTCTTTAAAATTAATATAGTAATTTACATAATATTCATATTTTTATCAGATTGTGTTTATTTAATTTACATCCATAAATACGTATCCAACAAGAAAACTTTAGTACTGTGCAACGCTCACTTATCATTGGATTCGTTCAAGAGTTGTAACCATCGAGCTCAGAGATGGCGTTAGCAGTCGCGTTTTGATGAAGTTATCTGCGACGTGATTGGTCGCGAATGTCTCGACTTCGCTCTGTGATCTGTGGTGCTGTCTGTGAATTGGAGATACGAGTCGAGTCTGGTCCTATTTGAACGGACGAGAACTTTTACTGTGAAAAATGGACAAATCCTATAATCCTATGTACAAGAGACATTATAAACTGTTCTATTGCTCTTATTGTTAGCGCGGCCGTGCCTTGTGAGTTTAATTTAGTGGACATTGCTGGTGGTTGTGAACTTTCTCTGCTACGCGTCATTTGGACTGTTCGCCGGCGATTTCACGCAACTCCTGAGTCCTGCTCATCCTCGTGGTCTTCTCTCGAGGAGTATTGGGAGCGACACTGGTTCGATGACAAGGTGAGTGAGCGCATTTAATACTGCACGATGGAAATACTGATGTTTCTTGTTGGATACATATAGGTTAGGGTAGCCATTAGGGTAGCCACAGGTAAGGGTAGCCATTTTATAGGCATTTTCGAAAATTAGTTTTTAGTACGCAAGTACAAAAAAGGTGTTGGCTATTTACACGCCACACCATATTATGGTCCTAACGAGACGGATTGTTCCAGCTAAACAATGTTGTGTAATGCATAATCTTAGTAGGTACTCAACAGTTTATGTTAAATTGGAGTAGGTACATAAGTTGTTAGTACTTACATACAATAAATCTTATTTACATACAATAAATCTTATTTACATACAATAAATCTTAGATAGAAAACGATCTTAGATTTACTTAATAAAACAATACGCAATAATTGTAACCGGCACATAATTCTTAGTGCCTATTTGTGTTACTTATACTCGTAATTCTTACTGTTACATACAAGTAGGTAGTACATATTATTTAGTACATTTTCTACTTTGTACCTAAAAGTAACAGTAATAAATTAATAATTGTAGGTAGTCGGTACATAATTGTTAGTGCATATCTACGTTACTTATAATTCTTACTGTTTATTTCATATACGTGCAAGTAGGTAGTACATATTATTTAGTACATTTTCTCCTTTGTACCTTTATACTTACCTTACGGGTTTTGTGGTTGTTTTGTAATTACTTACCTACTCGATTGGTTTGTGTATCTGATAATTATAAAGATAAGTACCTGCGTGCGATCGCAGATACACTTGTGCTTTGTAGCGTACCTAGGTATAATAATGGCCTATGTGTAGTAGTAATAAGTCTTTATAAGTGCATCATTTGTGTATTTGTGATCGTGATATTGCATTAGTACAAGTAGGTATTTACCTACTTGATATTTACGAATAAATATTTACTTACTATTCGATAGGTAACGATTATTTGTTAAAATGGCGTTAAACCAGAGCTTTCAAAGTACCTCAGTATCTGAATCGAAGTTGAAAATATTTGTAAAAAGGAGGCTATCTTTAACAGGCTGAATAATGTTTACGGTTTGTCTAAGAATATTTCGAACTTTGAGTCAAGATCGAATGAGAATTTTATGGCGGAATCGGAGATGATAGATGAGTATCGTGTGAAATTCGAACTCTTAATTGACGAAATTAACGAGATAAATTTAACTATCGACACAGATGCGAAACCGAGTTACAATGACTTGGTCAGTTTCGATGTTTTGTACAGTCGAGTAAAACGTGTAAGAAATAAGATATTAAGTACTACTACTGAAACATACACCGATTCAGCCACGAAATACTCAAAAGCTTCAAGCGGAATAAAATTACCGCCTATCGAGCTGCCTAGTTTTGACGGTAGAATCGAGAGCTGGCCCATATTCTATGAATCATTCAAGTCAAACATTCACGATAACGATCAGCTGTCGGACTCGCAACGTGTGCAATATTTAGTTGGTAAGCTCACACATAATGCGCAGAAGGTCCTCGCGGGTATTGTACCTACGGGTGACACGTACCACGTCATATGGGACAGTTTGGTTAAAAAATATCAGGACAAACGCGCATTAGGTACGCATTACTTAAATAACATTTTTGACTTAAAACATTGTCAGAACACGGCTGATAGTCTCGACTCTTTTATAGAGAAATATTCTGCGTCTATTTCGGCATTGAAACAATTAAACATGCCCGATTTGTCCGATTTTATATTGATGCATTGTGCACTAAAAAAGATGGACGTTCAGATTACGCAGGCATTTGAACTGTCGATTAAGGATAAGGAAATTCCGTCTTATAAAGATTTGATAACATTTGTTCAGACTCAAGTAAAAATATTAGAAAGATCGCATGCGAATAATTCGAGTTCTTTGTCGAATCCGCGCGCTAAGTTCAATACGAACAAACAAACGTCATCGGTCGCCGTACGCGCAAATGCTTTCGTTACGAGTAATGAGTTATCTACAAATGAAACTCACTCTTGTGTTCTGTGCAATAAGGTCGATCACTTGCAACTTGCCGAATGTTTATCTTTTAAGGGGATGGAATCGCCTAAGGTACGGTTTGATTATATTAAATCGAAACAAGGCTGCGTCAATTGCCTAAGTGTTTCTCACACTGTGTCGGCCTGTACGGCTCCCGCTAATTGCGAAAAATGTAAGAATAAGTGGCATCATACTTATTTACATTTCGATAAAAATTATAATAATAACCAAAAGTCGAATATGAAATCGACCAAGACGCATATTCAAACATCTCAAGTAATGTATACCGATTCTTGTGTCTCTGCGACATGCGTCGCCTGTGCGCCCGCTCATGTCCCGGCTATTTCCGCGGTCCCGCCCGCGCTCGGCTCGTGCGACGGCGTGTCCGCTGCAAACGTGCCACAGCGTAGCGAATTCAGTAGCACAGATACTTTAATGTCACAGGAACCTTCCCTATGTTTGAATGCGAATTCCAAGGCTGATGCTAGTACCATACTTTTAGCTACTGCACAGGTCTACGCAAAAGTAAATAATAGTAATAATAAAAAGATAGTTCGTTGCTTGATTGATAATGGTTCACAAAATCACCTGATAACGTTGGAATGTTGTAAGAAACTAAACATACCCGTTGTTCCTTTGAATAATTCTGTAATCAGAGGAATTGGCCTATCTTCTCGACCTATACGCGGATATGTGGATTTCGAGATTGAGTCTAGGGTTAGCTCACATGATAAATATAAATTACATGCATTAGTTGTTGACTGCATAACCGACCAGTTGCCCTCACATATAATTGAAAAATGTGACATGGCATACTTATGTAACTTATCGATGGCTGACCTAACCTGGAATATTCCTGGCAATGTAGAGATTGTGATTGGAGCACAATTGTTCCCACATATTTATCTCGGTCATAAAATAAATTCCGGGTCTCAAGCGCCACCTGCTTTGTTGACTTCATTCGGATACGTGCTGATGGGTGACTTTCCCAGTAGTGCTACAGTCCCATATTCTCGAGGCGAGTCTTCGTTTTCTGCATTCGCTTTAAATGAGTTGGACTCTTCATTACAGAGGTTTTGGGAGTTAGAGGAGATTCCGTCGAAGGGTTTTTTGAGTCCAGAGGAAACTGAATGTGAAAATTCGTTCACTGCGTCTGTGTCACGTGACAATGAATGCCGTTATTCGGTCGCATTACCCTTTTGCGCAGCTCCCGATAATTTAGGTAACTCCCGAAATGCTGCTCATCGTCGATTTGTCTTACTGGAGAAGAAGTTCGCGAAAGTACCTGGACTGCGAGACAACTATAATACTGTTATAAATGAGTATATTGATAAAGGTTATCTTTCTGAAGTTTCCGATTCGAATATCAGTAGTGATGGATATTACATTCCTCACCACGCGGTTGTTAAAAAGGATAAGCCCCACCCACGTATTGTTCTAGACGCTAGTGCAAAGACGCATACCGGTTTGTCCCTTAATGATGTACTGCATGCTGGACCCAACTTGCAAGCTGATTTATTCCTGTTGTTATTGGAATTTAGATTGTTTCCTATCGCAATGACGGCAGATGTGCAGCAGATGTATTTACAGGTTGGTGTTCCTGAGGACCATCGTAAATACCTGAGGATATTATTTCGATTTAGCGAGACTGAGGAGATTCGAACATTTCAGTTCAACCGTGTTCCGTTCGGGCTGAAATGCAGCCCATATTTGGCAATGAAAACTATTCACCGGCTAGCCTCAGACATGGCCACCGAGTTTCCGGAAGCTGCTTCTGTAGCAAGATCTAAATTTTATATGGATGATCTTGTGTATTCTGTGGAAGATATTCAGTCAGCTGTTCGTTTAGCTGCAGAACTCATAGCGTTGTTCAAGTCCGGTTGCATGGATTTAATAAAATGGACAAGTAATTCATCGACTCTGTTGGATAATCTCCCAAACTCGCATCGTAGCTCCATCAATTTTGATGAAAGTGATAATACTTGTTCGAAGGCAAAGGTTTTGGGTCTATCTTGGGATCCAGTTGAGGATAGATTCTCTTTGACAACAACAGATATACAAGAAAAATGCACAAAGAGAAATATATTGTCAGTTATTGCTCGCTTATTTGATGTTTTAGGCTTAGCAGCACCAGTAATATTATATGCTAAGCTGCTCATCAAGGAGTTATGGCTTGCCAAGATTGGATGGGATGATACTCCACCCGAAAACATTATTCGGCGTTTCTCTGTTCTCATGCAGGAATTCTCACTGCTATCTACGCTGAAGATTCCTCGTCATGTGGGTGTGCTTAGCTCCGGAGACGTAGTTGTCGTAGGTTTCTGTGACGCGAGCTTGAATGGCTACGGCTGTGTTATATATTTACACGTGACTGATTCCTCTGGAAACATATCAGTCCGATTACTGTGTGCCAAGTCTAAAGTTTCTCCTACAAAAATAACGACGTTGGCCCGTTTGGAGTTGTGTGCAGCGGTCTTGATGTCCAAATTGATCAAGATTGTACTTGACACTTATCATGCGCGCATTCAGATAGCAGGTGTGTATGCCTTTTCGGACTCCACTATAGCTCTTTCATGGATTTGCTCTTCCCCACATCGTTGGTCCATTTTTGTGGGGAATAGAGTCGCGCAGTGTCAGGAAAATCTAGCTCCTCATAACTTCTATCATGTCACAGGTGCAGAAAATCCAAGCGATTGCCTTTCGCGCGGTCTACTGCCGTCCCAATTGGTCTCCCAAAGTCTTTGGTGGAATGGCCCTCAATGGCTTCAATGTCCTCCCAGTCGATGGCCGATTCGTAAATTTACACCCTCTGATATTGGAGAATTACCGGAGCATAAAACAAATGTAATGACTACCATTGTACAGGTAGAGCAGTCGTCATTATATAAGCTGTCTCAAAATGTGTCTTCTTGGGACAAACTGTTAAGAATTACAGTGTATGTCCTCCGTTTTATTAAGAAAATTAATAAACCATTCAATGTGGTCGAAAATTTGTCGGTTGCCGAGATTGCTATAATTCAAACCATTCAAAAAATACATTTTTCAGACGACATCAAATTAATTAAGAAAGGCAATCAACCTTCAAAGAAATTGCGAAACCTCTCAGTTTTTATCGACACTGAAGGAACTTTACGTATAGGAGGACGTCTTTCACGGTCAGACTTGCCGTTTGAGGTTAAGCACCCTGTGCTTTTCCCTAAACATGAACATGTCGTGGATTTGATCATCAGACATTTTCACGAATTATACTGTCATGCCGGTCCTGGGCTTCTGATGTCCATTGTGCGACAGAAATTCTGGATATTGGATGCCAGAACAGTTATTAGAGCACGAGTGCGTAAGTGTAATGCTTGTTTCCGTGTTAATCCCTCTCATCTGACGCCAAAAATGGCAGATTTGCCTCCTTGTCGTATAACGGAAGCCAAGGCATTCGTGCACACGGGCGTTGATTACGCTGGCCCACTACGAATTCTTCTTTCACATCGACGTGGACAACATGCTCAGAAGGCATACATATGTTTATTTGTGTGTCTTGTTACCAAAGCAGTTCATATTGAACTTGTCACTGAACTTTCAAGCGACTGCTTTTTAGCCGCTTTCAAACGCTTTATTGCACGTCGTGGGCCTGTGTCCTGCATGTATTCAGACAACGGTACCAATTTTGTCGGTGCACGTGCACAATTAGATGAGATGTATAATTTGTTAATCAACTCACAACATAATGCGACTTTAAAGCGAGAACTCGAAAAACATCGCATCGAGTGGAAAATGATCCCACCCCGTGCGCCGCATTTTGGTGCAATATGGGAAACAAATGTAAAAAGTTTAAAGACCCACCTTTATAGGGTAATAGGCAACCAACTGCTGACTTACGAAGAATTACAAACTGTGCTAGAGCAGATAGAGTGCGTAATGAACTCAAGACCTTTAGGTGTAATCAGTTCAGACCCACATCCTGAGATTCTGACACCGGCACATTTCTTAATGTCCACTCCTCTGACATATTTACCAGCTTCAGATTTATCTGACTCGCGCATCAATCTCGTAAAGCGTAAACACTTATTGGATAATATAGTGGCCTCCTATTGGAAGAGATGGCGTACTGAGTATTTGCACACCTTGCAAGTCAGACAAAAGTGGCAAAACAATGATTGTCCCATTCAACTGGGCACCATCGTATTGATTGGACAAG
Organism: Orthosia cruda; assembly: GCA_964057195.1. Lineage (NCBI taxonomy): Eukaryota > Metazoa > Arthropoda > Insecta > Lepidoptera > Noctuidae > Orthosia > Orthosia cruda. Next base: position 16,970,589 of record OZ059833.1, on the reverse strand, counting down.
ATGATGCTCCTCCATTATCGTGGCCTCTGGGAGTTATTACTGAAATCTTCCCTGGGATTGATGGTATTGTTCGGGTGGCAACTGTCAAGACTAGGCATAGCTCCTTTAAACGTCCAGTCGTCAAACTATATCCGTTACCCAATCAATAACCTAACCATATAAGAAAATTCTTCAAATCTTAAACCGTAGATTTACTGACAGACAATTATTATAATGTTAAATAAACCAATAATACGATGATTTGAGATCTTTTAGATTGTAAAGTAACTGTTAAAATAAAGTAAGTCCATGTTCTCTTATAGTCAGTGACTGAAGTAGGATCGTATTATCTGTAATATAAATATTGTTTAATATAATATATAGTATAGAAAAGACTTCTTTACTCAACATTTTTTAACTGTGTGACTGTTCTGCTCGTGTTGGAAAGTCTTGCGACCTTCCAAGGCGGGGTGCATGGAGAAGCGCCATGGCTTCTTTAAAATTAATATAGTAATTTACATAATATTCATATTTTTATCAGATTGTGTTTATTTAATTTACATCCATAAATACGTATCCAACAAGAAAACTTTAGTACTGTGCAACGCTCACTTATCATTGGATTCGTTCAAGAGTTGTAACCATCGAGCTCAGAGATGGCGTTAGCAGTCGCGTTTTGATGAAGTTATCTGCGACGTGATTGGTCGCGAATGTCTCGACTTCGCTCTGTGATCTGTGGTGCTGTCTGTGAATTGGAGATACGAGTCGAGTCTGGTCCTATTTGAACGGACGAGAACTTTTACTGTGAAAAATGGACAAATCCTATAATCCTATGTACAAGAGACATTATAAACTGTTCTATTGCTCTTATTGTTAGCGCGGCCGTGCCTTGTGAGTTTAATTTAGTGGACATTGCTGGTGGTTGTGAACTTTCTCTGCTACGCGTCATTTGGACTGTTCGCCGGCGATTTCACGCAACTCCTGAGTCCTGCTCATCCTCGTGGTCTTCTCTCGAGGAGTATTGGGAGCGACACTGGTTCGATGACAAGGTGAGTGAGCGCATTTAATACTGCACGATGGAAATACTGATGTTTCTTGTTGGATACATATAGGTTAGGGTAGCCATTAGGGTAGCCACAGGTAGGGGTAGCCATTTTATAGGCATTTTCGAAAATTAGTTTTTAGTACGCAAGTACAAAAAAGGTGTTGGCTATTTACACGCCACACCATATTATGGTCCTAACGAGACGGATTGTTCCAGCTAAACAATGTTGTGTAATGCATAATCTTAGTAGGTACTCAACAGTTTATGTTAAATTGGAGTAGGTACATAAGTTGTTAGTACTTACATACAATAAATCTTATTTACATACAATAAATCTTATTTACATACAATAAATCTTAGATAGAAAACGATCTTAGATTTACTTAATAAAACAATACGCAATAATTGTAACCGGCACATAATTCTTAGTGCCTATTTGTGTTACTTATACTCGTAATTCTTACTGTTACATACAAGTAGGTAGTACATATTATTTAGTACATTTTCTACTTTGTACCTAAAAGTAACAGTAATAAATTAATAATTGTAGGTAGTCGGTACATAATTGTTAGTGCCTATCTACGTTACTTATAATTCTTACTGTTTATTTCATATACGTGCAAGTAGGTAGTACATATTATTTAGTACATTTTCTCCTTTGTACCTTTATACTTACCTTACGGGTTTTGTGGTTGTTTTGTAATTACTTACCTACTCGATTGGTTTGTGTATCTGATAATTATAAAGATAAGTACCTGCGTGCGATCGCAGATACACTTGTGCTTTGTAGCGTACCTAGGTATAATAATGGCCTATGTGTAGTAGTAATAAGTCTTTATAAGTGCATCATTTGTGTATTTGTGATCGTGATATTGCATTAGTACAAGTAGGTATTTACCTACTTGATATTTACGAATAAATATTTACTTACTATTCGATAGGTAACGATTATTTGTTAAAATGGCGTTAAACCAGAGCTTTCAAAGTACCTCAGTATCTGAATCGAAGTTGAAAATATTTGTAAAAAGGAGGCTATCTTTAACAGGCTGAATAATGTTTACGGTTTGTCTAAGAATATTTCGAACTTTGAGTCAAGATCGAATGAGAATTTTATGGCGGAATCGGAGATGATAGATGAGTATCGTGTGAAATTCGAACTCTTAATTGACGAAATTAACGAGATAAATTTAACTATCGACACAGATGCGAAACCGAGTTACAATGACTTGGTCAGTTTCGATGTTTTGTACAGTCGAGTAAAACGTGTAAGAAATAAGATATTAAGTACTACTACTGAAACATACACCGATTCAGCCACGAAATACTCAAAAGCTTCAAGCGGAATAAAATTACCGCCTATCGAGCTGCCTAGTTTTGACGGTAGAATCGAGAGCTGGCCCATATTCTATGAATCATTCAAGTCAAACATTCACGATAACGATCAGCTGTCGGACTCGCAACGTGTGCAATATTTAGTTGGTAAGCTCACACATAATGCGCAGAAGGTCCTCGCGGGTATTGTACCTACGGGTGACACGTACCACGTCATATGGGACAGTTTGGTTAAAAAATATCAGGACAAACGCGCATTAGGTACGCATTACTTAAATAACATTTTTGACTTAAAACATTGTCAGAACACGGCTGATAGTCTCGACTCTTTTATAGAGAAATATTCTGCGTCTATTTCGGCATTGAAACAATTAAACATGCCCGATTTGTCCGATTTTATATTGATGCATTGTGCACTAAAAAAGATGGACGTTCAGATTACGCAGGCATTTGAACTGTCGATTAAGGATAAGGAAATTCCGTCTTATAAAGATTTGATAACATTTGTTCAGACTCAAGTAAAAATATTAGAAAGATCGCATGCGAATAATTCGAGTTCTTTGTCGAATCCGCGCGCTAAGTTCAATACGAACAAACAAACGTCATCGGTCGCCGTACGCGCAAATGCTTTCGTTACGAGTAATGAGTTATCTACAAATGAAACTCACTCTTGTGTTCTGTGCAATAAGGTCGATCACTTGCAACTTGCCGAATGTTTATCTTTTAAGGGGATGGAATCGCCTAAGGTACGGTTTGATTATATTAAATCGAAACAAGGCTGCGTCAATTGCCTAAGTGTTTCTCACACTGTGTCGGCCTGTACGGCTCCCGCTAATTGCGAAAAATGTAAGAATAAGTGGCATCATACTTATTTACATTTCGATAAAAATTATAATAATAACCAAAAGTCGAATATGAAATCGACCAAGACGCATAGAAAATGATCTCAAGGAAACGATGCAATGCAAAACATTAGAAAAGCTCTCAGAAGCTGAATTGAAGAAAAACTCAAAAGCAAAGAATATATCAATACAATGTATTAATGACAGCCATCTTGAGCTAGTCAAGGAATGCAACACTGCATATGAGATAATTGAGAAACTGTCCTCAGTATATCAAAGAAAAGGTATAAGCTCCCAATTGTTATTAAGAAAAAGATTATTAACTTTAAAATATAATGAAAACGAAACACTGAATTCTTACTTTATAAAGTTTGATAAAATGGTGAGAGAATTAAAGGGGACAGGTGCGGAGCCTTCTGAAGGAGAAATCATGTGTTATATTTTATTATCCATGCCAGCATCTTATAGTAATATTGTGACAGCAATAGAAACATTGTCATCTCAAAATTTTACTTTAGAATTTATCAAAAATAGACTTTTAGAAGAAGAAATAAAAAGAAAAGGTTTAAACGAAGGCTGTGAGAATCAACAGCAGTCTCAGGCTTTTTATAACAAGAAAAATGTACCAAAGAAATTCATATACGAATGCTATAATTGTGGTAAAAAGGGACACAAAAAGTCTGAATGTAGATTTATAGCAAAAAAGATGTATCAAAACAAGAATTATGACCAAACAAAAGAAATTAATCTTGCAAATAAAGAAGATGATCAAGGTATTTGTTTTATGGTAAACAATAGCTCATTCCAAGATAAAGGTCAGTCAGAATTAAACTATTTTTATGACGATTCTGGTGCATCAGATCACTTAGTGAGTTCAGACCAATATTATGATCAATACATAGAACTTAAGAACCCTATCAGAATTAATATTGCCAAAAAGCAAGAATCACTGTATGCTACCAAATTGGGAACAATTATAACAGAAAAGTGTACATTAAGAAATGTCTTATTTGTTCCTAACCTACGGAGTAATCTCTTATCAATAAATAAAATAGAACAAAATGGATATGGAGTTAAGTTTGAGAATAATAAAGTATTTATTTACAGAAACAGTACCAAATTGATACAAGGATTAAAGAATCATTTATATGAAATAAAGTTTAAAATAAATGTAGTTTCAGCACAGAAAGCATACTCTATAACTACTTCTGATAATATTTGGCATAAAAGGCTTGGTCATGCCTCTGCAGATAAATTGTCTGAATTGAAGAGAAGAAAATTGATAAATAGTGAATTTTCAAATCAAGAAATATTGTGTGAACCATGTGTAAAGGGACGTCAGACAAGGTTACCATTTAATAACAGTGAGTACAAACAAACAAATAGAATTTTAGAATTGATACATTCTGATTTATGTGGTCCGATGAACCCAGTTACTCATGACAATAAGAAATACATACTAACTTTTCTTGATGATTATATACACTTTGCCATTGTTTATTTACTAGAGAATAAAACAGAAGTACTTAAATATTTTAAGAAATATATAAATATCGTAGAAGCAAAATTTAACTCTAAAATTTCAAGATTTAGATGTGACAATGGTACAGAATATTTGAATAGTCAATTTCAGAGTTATTGTGAAGAAAAAGGTATACAGTTAGAAAGTACTATTCCTTATTCACCGCAACAAAATGGTAAGGCTGAAAGGTTGAACCGTACCCTGATAGAAAAGTCAAGAACATTAATTATTGATTCTGGATTTAACAAAGTAATGTGGGGTGAAGCCATATATGCATCTACCTATATAGTAAATAGATTACCTACTGTTAATAAGAAGATACCTGCAGAAATATGGTATAATACAGTACCTAACTACGAGAAATGTAAAATATTTGGTTCTGAAGCATATACGTACATAAATAAAGTAAATAGAGATGGTAAATTATCTGAAAAATCTAATAAAATGTATATGATTGGTTATTGCGATAATGGATACAGATTGTGGAATGAAAAAGAAAGAAAAGTCATTAGAGCAAGAGATGTAATTTTTAATGAAGACAAACCTCTGAAAATATACAATTTAGAATTACTTGAAAATACAATGGATGATAAGAAAATAATAAAAGAATCAGATTTCAAGGAAAAAGAAGAACGTGACAGTACACCAACACTAGAATGTGTTGAAACACCACTGCCGACTGCACCTGAAACAAAAACAAAAATAATTATAAAGAAACCATCATACCTTAATGATTATAATTGTAATTTTAATGATTCTTTATTTACAGCTTTCAGTGTGAATTATTTAATGGATGAGTTTCCTAAAACTAAAGAAGATGCTTTGAACTCAGAGGACAAAGAAAAATGGTTAAAAGCTATTGATGAGGAACTGATGTCATTACAAAAACATTCAACTTGGACTTTAGTGGAGAAGACTGATGATATGAAGGTGATCAACAGTCGCTGGGTATTCAGAATTAAAGGTAACGATACTTATAAGGCTAGGCTAGTAGCAAAAGGGTATGAATCTTCAGAATGGGGTGAAACATATGCTCCTGTAGGTAAAATAACAACTTTTAGAATACTTTTAGTTATTACTAATCAAGAAAATATGTTTATTGAACAAATAGATGTAAAAACAGCTGTCTTACATGGTATATTAGAAGAAAATATATATATGTACTTACCTGAAGATATGAAAAAAGATAAATATGTATGTAAATTGAATAAGTCATTGTACGGCTTAAAACAGAGCCCTAGATGCTGGAATAATGCTTTCCATAATTTCATGATAGAAAATAACTTTAAATGTTCACAATATGATACATGTTCATACATAAAAGATGAAAATTTATTCTTGTTCTTGTTTGTTGATGATATTTTAATCTTTCATAGTGATAAGAATATTTTAACAAAATTTAAACAAAAACTGAAACAAGCTTTTGATGTAGTATTTTTGGGTGATATCAAGAAATATTTAGGAATTGAAATAGAAACAGATTTTAAGAATGGTACCATATTACTACACCAAAGGAGCTATATTCAAGGTTTGTTAATTCGTTTTAAGATGGAAAATTGCAAAGGTATTTCTACACCAGTAGAAAAAGGTTTAAAATTATATAAAGAAACTGATGTTAGTAAACTCACTAAAGTTCCTTATAGAGAATTAATTGGGTGTCTTATGTATTTAGTAATGGCTACAAGGCCTGATTTGTGTTTTGCTGTAAATTTATTCAGTAGATTTCAGGATTGTGCAAATGACGCTCATTGGAGTTATTTGAAACGGGTTTTAAGGTATTTATAAAGTACTAGTGAGATGTGTATAAAATATTGTAATAACTCAGTTAATAAACATTCTGTTATTGGATATACAGACTCAGATTGGGCTGCAGATAGTGTAGACAGAAAAAGTGTATCAGGTTTTTGTTTAACTTTGTATGGGAATAGTATAATGTGGGCAACAAGAAAACAAAAAAACTGTATCTCTATCAACAGCTGAAGCTGAGTATGTAGCCTTAAGTTCATTAGTTTGTGAATCTCTGTGGCTTAAAGGGTTATTGTTGGATTTAAATATTAATTGTCAATATATTCTTGTTTATGAAGATAACCAAAGTTGTATTCACATTGCTAATAATAGAGAGAATAGTAGTAGAGTAAAGCATATTGATATAAAACATCACTTTATTAGAGACGCTGTATTAAAAGGGGATATTGTGATAAATTATATTCCTACTAGTGAACAAAAGGCAGATATTTTTACAAAGAGTTTGAGTAAAGATATATTTTGTAAAAATAGATATAAACTTGGTTTGGAAACATTGTAATTTAAATGAAAGTCGATTGATGTAAGTAAATATTGTGTTATGGGGGAGTATTAAATAGAGTGGTAATACTGAATTTACTCTCCTTCCGCTCTGCCTTGTGTGTAGAGGAGCTGGCATGTCAGCTCTCTGTTAATAAAGGATTGATTACTTATAGAACAGTGTTTGCATTCATCAAAGAAGGCTTCGAACACAAGCACAAAGTATTCATTAAAATATAATTAAATCGCCAATCAAAAAGTAATTACGTTACATACAGATATCAGGCCCGCCCCTTAAATTATTAGTAGATACCGGAGCTAATCAGTCTTTTATTAGTCCCGAGGCAGTCGAACAATATTTTTCACATATCCCTTTAAACTTTCATCCCTTCGAAGTAATAAACGCTCGTGTAACTAGTACGCACGAACATTCTATTACGATTCCGAACTTTGCTGAATTTAATAATCCCACGAATGTGTTTTTATCTATAGTGTAACCCGGCAAGTGGTTGATCTCCTACCGTGCTATAGTAAATTTAATAGGTATGGAATATAGGGTAATATTCAAATGAAACAAATACCATGCTATACAAATACAATTTTTATTAAATCAAGTAGACGGGTATACCCATCCAGATCAATGTTGCATGTACACATCTATACAAACTCAGGGTCGTTCTAGTATTTATGGGTTTCGTGAGATGACCAATTAGAAACTCTCTTTGTAGCTCAATCGTATACGGAGATTAATTACGGATAGATCTAATCGTGCTCAGTGCAGCATATAGAGTTATACTTAAAACACATCCTACACTTCAATATCATAACAACCACTCAATACTAGATCTTCCTATCTATTAATGAACCTATATGAGGGTCACTAACTCTCTCAAAATATAATGCAATGTAAAATAAACATTATTTGTACTTGGATTGCTGGTTAACTGGTTAGGTGGTTAGCGGAACACGAGCCCCTTGGAATCTACGGGGACGATATCGGAACAGAATCTCCGGTCGGGAACAGACAATAGCGAAAGACTTTTGTACCTTGGTGGGCTTCCTCGAACGAGGACGAAATCGGCGTATGCTACCTCTGCAATGGGTCGGCCACGCTGTCCGCACACTCGTCGGGTCCGTCAACACGCACCAAACGGTCGCCCGCTAGTCTATCTACAGGCTAGCCTAGGAACCAGATCTGTAACAATATCGCCCCTCATAAGTGAAGATATGGAAACTACTGGAACGATCGGGAGCACAATAAAACGTGGACTTCTTTGATACACGTATATTTGGAGACTGGCGGTCAACTAAAATTCAAATCAACCTGATATAACTTAAAATAATTCTTATAACTAGTTACACAATTTTAAATCTATCTACTGGTTTACGTGTTCGCTTAGAGTATCGATTCTCCGACGGCGGAGATTGTGGTTTAAAATTGACCAGAGCCTCTTCAGGAGTGTTAATGTCCGGGTTTGAACTTTCCCCCTTATCCCTGGTAGTCGCCTCTGGTGAGGCTGCCTTTACTACCCGTTCTAAACCCTCGCTTAGTGGCTCGACCACACTCTCTCGCCCATGATCTGTATTGTCCTCAGTCTCTGGACAGGTAACATCAGAAAAGCGTGACCTGCGGCGTATTTGATCGACATGTCTTTTTAATGATTGACCATTATCCTTTACCACTGAGTATCTACGGGCACTGTCTACCCGTTCCACGGTACCTTTTACCCACCTATCACTAACACCATACTCACGAGCCGAAACTGAGTCACCCTCCCTGAAACTGCGGTTTGTTCCCCCCGCGAATTCCATTTGCCGTCTCTGGGCTTGATGGACTCTGGCTTTGGTGTCTTGGTTGGTACGCAATAAATCAAGTCTGGAGCGTAATGAACGTCTCTGCAACAGCATAGCCGGGGTTTCCCCAGTAGTACTGTGCACTGTGTTCCGGTATGTTAATAGAAACGTTTGTAGTGCGGTGTCGACATCTACACAATCCCTATGCGCTTTCTTAATAGCCCGCTTGCAAAGCTTGACTGCATTCTCCGCAGCCCCGTTTGATGTTGGGTCGTAGGCTGGTGAAAAAACGTCTTGGCTTGAAATTGGTAAATAATTTTCCACGAAATTAACATAAGTTTTTTCTTTTTCTAATGCTACATTATCTTTACAACCTTTGTACGGCAGTCGTGATAATGCGTCGGCACAATTCTTACTCGAAGAAACATATTCAATGTCATAGGTATATCCAGCCAATAACACCGCCCAACGCTGTAAACTAGACGCGGCCATTACCGGAATACCGACTTTATCACCAAAAATATAAGTGAGAGGTTTGTGATCAGTTCTTAATATAAATTTACGACCATTAAGATATTGGTGAAATTTACGTACGCCGAACACAATAGCGAGTGCCGTTCGGTCTATTTGCGATTAGGCCCGCTCGATATCGTGAGCGAGCGCGATGCGTATGCCACGGGACGCTCGCACTTTGCCTTTGTGTGCGATATCACAGCTCCTACGCCTACACTGCTCGCGTCTGTTGTTAATATAATTGGTAACTCCGGTGTGTAGTGCATTAGCACTCCACTACATGTTAATAAATGCTTCACCTTACTGAACGCATCTTCACATTCTCTATTCCAGCTATACGGGGTTCCAGCTTTAAGCAACTTATACATAGGCGCTAGAATTGTATTAACATTTCTTATAAATTTGCCATAGTACATCACCATACCAATAAAAGCTCTTAGTTCCGAAATATTCGTGGAAGCTGGTGTTTTAACTATAGCTTCTACTTTGTCTGCGCACGTGTGAACCCCTTCTTTACTAATCGAGTGGTCTAGATAGTTTACTGATTCAGCAAAAAATACACATTTATCTTTTTTTACTTTAAGCCCGTATTTGTGCAAGCGATCAAATACTTTGCATAAATTACGCATGTGTGCAACGTTTGTGGGTTCCGTTATTATAATGTCATCGAAAAAGACCCCCACATGTGGTAAATCTACAAACAACTGCTCCAAATGGCTTTGAAAAATGCCCGGACTTGATGCAAACCCGTATACTAGCCTATTATACATAAATAATCCTTTATGAGTGTTAATCACTGTGTATTTTTTTTGTTTCATCCAGCTCAAATTGGGCGTATGCCTGCGAAAGGTCAATTTTACTGAAATGCTGGCCACCCTTTAAACGAGTACTTCCTCTACTTTTTGCAACGGATAACGGTCAACTTCTATAACTTTGTTCAAGGTTAATTTGTAATCTGCGCAAATTCTAATGTTACCGTCCTTTTTGACGACCGGCACGATGGGTGTTGCCCAGTCAGAACGCTCCACAGGAGAGAGAATGCCGTCCCGCTGCAGCTGGTCCAGCGCGCGCTCCACCGGCTCGCGGAGCGCGTACACCAACGGTCGCGCGCGCATGAACACCGGCCGCGCCCCCTCGCGCACGCACACGCTCACCGTGCCGCCGGTGAACCGCCCCAGCCCGTCCGCGAACACTTCACAGTATTTGGTACTGAAAGCAGCCACATCAAATACATTGTTTTTGTACATCACAACATCATTATTATTACAATCATAGGTTACTGTAGGTAATTGTATTTTTAGATCTGCCATCCACTGACGGCCTAATAGAAGTGTTTTGCCATTCTCAACGACATATAAATCTAATTGCTTGTGCCCATTTTTATATTTCACTACTGGTTGTATAACTCCAAGAGGTATAACTAATTCGCCGGTATAATACTTGAGTGTCAAATTTAACGAGTGGTTTTAAGTGTGGCTTAAGTTTAACATCATTAAACAATTTACTGTAACATTCCCAGCTAATGCTTGAAACTGCACTGCCGGTGTCACATTCTATTTTAATGTTAATACCATTTATATTCAGTTCGACGTAAATAGGACTACACTGCGTCGCTGATAATTTACAAACATCTACAACTATTACCTCATCGCTCTCCGCGCCATCACTTTCATTGGCATTTCTTATTTGAAGTCCGTCTATATCCACGTTGTAGTGTTCCGATAAATTCGGACACATACGTCGCAAATGTCCTACTTCATTGCAAACTCGGCAAACATAACGATCGAACTTGCACTTGCTTGCGTCGTGATGCGCGCCACACACTCGACACTGCTGTTGCTGCGCACGCTCACCCAGCTTCATGGGTGCGGCCGTTGCAGATGCGCGCGCGCCGCGTTCCCATCCGCTAGACGTCGTAGTATTGCACGGTGTTGTCACTCTGCGGACGTCACGAGTGGCCACCGCCGCCATACCCTTCCGCCGCGAGCCCGCTGACATCGCTTGACACGTCACGGACGTCGTGGATGTACCCTCGCTTCTTAACCCGCTCTGAACTTCAACGGCCGCAGCGTCTTTTTCTGCTGCCTCCATGCTAACCGCCAACTTATACGTCTTTCCGAAGTCCAAATTACTTTCGGCGAACAATCGTTGTCGTATGGTTTCGTTTGTTATGCCACACACTAGCTAATCTCTCAAGCTCACTTCCAGCCAGGACTCGAAATCACATGTTTTGGACATTTTCTTCAAGATAGCCGCGTATTCCGATATAGTTTCACCTTCTTTTTGTTTTCTATGTCAAAACTTGTATCGTTCTGCCAACTCACTTGGCTTTGGTTGCAAGTGTTTTTCCATGACGTCAATGATTTGTGCTAACGTTTTGCTTTTTGGTTTAACCCGCGTACACAAATTAACCAGAAGTTCATAACACTCCGCCCCCATCACTGTTATTAATGTTGGCACTTGTAATTCGTCTGGGATCTTGTTAACTAAAAAATATTGTTCTAAACGTTGCATGTATAACCGCCAATCGTCACTGTGGACTTTGAACTCCGCAATTTTACCGATCGACATTTCTGGTTAATTTGATGGTGCTGTTCTCTTTATTTATTCACTATTGCACGAATCACGCGTAGAATCGTCTGTTCTCGTCGCCACTGAAGGATATGGAAACTACTGGAACGATCGGGAGCACAATAAAACATGGACTTCTCTGATAGACGTATATTTGGAGACTGGCGTGCGGCTCGTACGTACTACGTCAACTTAATTCTTAATACCCACTATTACAAATATATCACAATAAGGAACAACGAAGCCAACAAAACTCGAGAGAAGAAAGAACAAGGAATCCTTGTGCGACTTACCTCGGCAAATCCAGGAATGGAACCTGGAAATCAGCTTGCGAAACTCCGTCAATCTGTGGCGACTGTGCAGCAAGAGGTATCGTTCTGTTGTTCCGCTAGTGCCAGGCGGAACGCGGCCAAATCCAGTATCTCTCTGGCGCGATCTCTCCAACGAAGCCCTTAGTCATGATCACAGAACATTTTTACTCTAGCGAGGTCGTGATGGTCTCCGAATTTCAATTTCAACGACACACATTCCATCGACCATAGAATAAATAGTGTCGATTTGTTAGAATTTAGTCGAGTTGTTGTCAATAGTGACATATCGAGTGGATAAGCACAGAAATGTCACCACTAGACTACAAAATGATTTTGCAACGTCACAATAGGTTTCATAATTACTTTGATGGTCTATTAGGTTTAGATTTGCTTGACGGAGCACAGATTGATCTAAAAAATAACTATGTAATTACAGACTTGACAACCATCCCTATACGATTTTATCAATGTTTTAGCGATGTGGACGCAGGTTGATGGAAATAATAATGACTCCAGATTGTAGAAAATAATAAGGGCTTTATTTTTCGTTGCACACACTTAAATACTATTTTACACTTATACTCTAACCAATGAAAATACAGAAACAGATTTACAAATATAAAAATAAAATCTTAACCAATAGAGTTGCAGAATTCTTGTGACCAATAGGGTTGAAGCATAGTTCGGTGTTTGTTCCGTTCGTTTAGGCGCGTATCCTACGAGGCAATCTGCGCACTAAAGTTATAAATATAGGTGGCGCGTTGATTCGGCCTTTTCCTCGAGCGGCCGTTGCGCAAGACAGACGTGTCTGGCGCGACGGTTGTTCGTGTCCTATTTCTTTACAAATGAGTTCCTTCGGGATCTCAGATGAGTTCTTTTTAGAACTGGTGGTTGTCAAAACGTATAATAAAAAGGTTCTTTTTTAGAACTGCTTGCTTCAATATTTCTGGTAGACAGTGTCAAAACGTACTGTGATCAAAAGTTCTTTTCAGAGCTACTTGTTTCAATGTTTCGAATAAACAGAGTGTCAAAACGTGGGTTGTTGAGTTGTGGCTACAATGTAATATATCAAATTATCAGGAAACCATTCTCGCTAACTCGTCAAAACTAGTGCATATCCCTATTTATAGTCCAGACGGTGACGTTTCGATAGCTCAGCAAATTCATTGTAATTGCATTATTCACGAGTGCAATACTCGCGTTACTGATTGTACTGGAATTGTAGAAATTGAAAACCCGACGGAATATGATTTAACTATTTATTACATTGGAGATATTTAATACTGAGTGCATTAGCACCGAAAAGACCCTATCCGCGTTAGAGAGTTTTTAAGTCGATTTCATACAGACCATTTAAATATTGAGGAAAAAACTAACTTAGAGACATTATATGCCCGTTTTGCTGACGTATTCTATGTTGAGGGAGAGCCCTTAACCTTTACGAATAAAATTAAATATCGTATTAGAACGACCGACGAACTTCCCGTATATACTAAAAGCTACCGTTATCCTTTTGTGCACCGACAAGAAGTTGGAGACCAGACAGCTAAGACCAAGGTATTATACGACCTTCTGAATCAGCCTCGAGCTCGCCTATTTGGGTAGTTCCTAAGAAAGCAAATGCATCAGGCAAACAAAAGTGGCGCATAGTAGTAGACTTTCGCAAACTGAATGACAAGACTATCAACTGGTAGAAAATGCCTAAGGCATTAAGTCCGCCTCTGTACATTTGTGTGCATGAAGTATTAAATAAATAAATAAATAAACTATATATGACACATACCCGATTTCTAACATCAATAACATGGTAGTATAGTATATTAGATTACCCACATTTGGGAATTATCATCCATACTATATAAGGAGATACACTTGTATCAACGTCAGTTTTTTTTATACGCTTGCTATCGACTCACGCCTTTCATTTGCGTAAGTACGAATTCTACAGTGTCGACGAGGATAGAATAATACCTTCATACGAGTTCAATTGTGTTCGGGTACCTTGTTAGGAAAAAAGAAAAAAAAAGAAAAGTAAATCAAGAAAAGAAAAATGTCGAGTGGACAAATCGGCAGAATAAGAGACTTCGATGTGACGTCTGGAAATTGGACTTTGTACGTGGAAAGGTTGGAGATGTATTTTAAAGTCAATAACGTGGATAAGAACATGTGGTTGGCGATATGAATCACCGGCGTTGGTGATCAAACATATGAGCTACTAAGCACTTTGTGCAGCCCAAGCAAACCAGCGGATTTGACCTATGAAAAAGCCGTTACAATGTTGAAAAATCATCTTCAACCAAAACTAGCGGTCATGGCGGAGCGTTTCCGGTTTCGTCAAAGAAGGCAGAAGGACGACGAAAATATAACACAATATCTAACCAAGATCAAAAAACTCTCAAAAACCTGTGAGTTTGGCAGCAATTTAGAGGAGAATCTGCGGGATCAGCTGGTGTGCGGAGTTAAGAGTGACGTCATCAGACAGCGATTATTTGCGGAGGACAATCTAACGTACTCAGGAGCAAAGAAATTGGCTTGTGGGTTGGAAGCGGCGGAGCGATATGCGACCGTGGTGGAACATAAAGCAGATGCTGAGGTACCAGCAACCGTACATGCGTTTAGGACAGCACGTGGGTATGATCAGCGCGGAAGCCAGGAACGCGCTGCACCGAACACGGAAAAAGGCGCGGGTAGCTGCACGGCGTGCGGCTGGCGCAGGCATACCGCCGACCTGTGCCGTTATAAGCATTTTGTATGCAGTAGATGCAAGCAGAAGCTAAGTAAAATTAAAGTTTGGAGTCGTGTTACAATGATTCGATAAATTAATTTAGAATCACACACTACAGCACCATGTTTCACGATATCGCAGCCAGTGTTGCCAATCTGTGCGGAATTCCCCAAACTGCGGGGATTTGCAACCCGATTGGGTAATAGGCGGAAAAAGCGTTTATGTGGGGAAAACGCGGGGCATTTAGACATTTACATTAGAACTGAACTTAGAAGTAATAAAAGTACTTAGTACTAGAAGTATTTATAAATAATGTATATTTAATTCAAGCTTAACTCAACTTATCCGGCAGGTAAGTTTTAGACTATTATTTTATGACGACATTCATGACCATCTACAGGTATCGGGTCGTAGCTCAGTCTAAATATCCCAGATATGGCTAGGGATATTTAGTCTGAGAGTCGTAGTAACCATGGCCATGAATAAAAATATTTGAAAAGGTATCTGAGTTTTGGCGGGCACGTGATGCTTATGGCCACTAGAAAAGGTATTAAGAAGAAAGGAGGAAGCTTTAAATTTGATTCTATAAATAATATGTTAAACAAAAAAAAAATGGCGTAGTGAGAGCTGCAAAAAGCAGAATAAATGATGCAACGTCTTTTGAGTATTTATAAATATAACTGATTATTATTGTAATAAATATGTTTTTATCTACTCTCATATCGTAATATTCGAATTATAAAATTCAAAACGAGTTTATATTGGCATACTTTATAAACACAATACCGAAATTTAAAAATAGAATCTTATTATAACACTATTTCTCTAACAAAATAATGCTATAAAACAATTTTTTTTCTATTACGATACAGGACAAATCCAAGAAGTTAATCACTAAGGAGTTTCCATCAATATTTTTTTTGTAATGCCATTTTATAGTACCTATTATAAAAAGATTTGATTCCAATTTTAAATTGTCTATGACAATGCCCGCTTTAGACATAGCACGCACTGTGATTTTTATTCGCGCGAATTTTGTTTCCTTCTACCTGTTCATAGAGACCAAAATATTCGGGCGAATAAAATTCGCGCCGTGGTGCGGTGGATTCTGTGGCAAAACACGGATTTCTTGCGGAATTATTTCCGCACGATTTCGTTACCGATGCGAACAACTTCATACAATTACATAGGTCGCAGAATGGGCGGAAAAAAATCGCGCGAATAAAGATCGCAGTGCGTGCTAAGCCTTAGCGCATGCGCGGTTAATGCGGTGATGTTCTGGGTTTTGGCGCCAGTCATACATTTTGCAAGTTTTGCTGTACTGAATTTCATGAGTTATTTAAATTATTGTGTGTGAAATGTCTGATATCAGTGAATGTGAAGAAAATTTTACTCCGCCCGATATTTTAGATGCGGCGAAGGAAATTACTCTTAATTTATTACCAGCAAAGTCGAGAAAAGTATATGACAAATGCTATCACGATTTTATGGCATGGAAAATGCAAAAAGAGGTATTTAGTAGGTTCAATCCCAATTTATGAGTGTAGATAAAGTAGTGTATGAAACTGCACATAACTAGGTATTAAAACATTCGTGTGAAAGCTATTAAAAACCTCGCCTACGGCTCGGTTTTTAAACACACACTCATGTTTTAATACCCCTCATTATGCAACAGTTTCATAAACTACTATTTTCACATGAATATTACTTTTATTTATTAGATAAAAAATTGTGGTGAAGATGTGGGGAATATTGATTTTATATACCCTAAAATTGGGGATTTTCGGTCAGGTTTTCGGGTAATCCATGGACATCGGCAACACTGATCGCAGCATTCGCAATTTCGTAGCTGTCAATTTAGTAACGTAGGTGTGCTACATACGCGTTACATACTCTTTGATTTAGCCTCCGAAATAAAAAATCACAGTATACTCCAATTTTTGTGCAAAAAATATAAAAACAGAAAATGGACCAAATTCCAAATGAAAAGGCATTTGGAACTCCAAATACTCAAAATTCAATCTTCGGAACTGCAACGAAACGTAAGTTCTTTGTGCACTTTTTTAACATGAATTACTGATAAACTTATCATTATTCCAAACATATTAACATGGTGAAATGCCACACCCACTATTATTGAATTTTTCATTGATGTAACAAATAAATATTGTAAAAATTAACCTAACTTTTTTCTGTCCAAAGAGGAATCCCGTTTTCGTCAGAAAAAAAATAGCCTATAATTTATTCTGACGAAAAGGGAAACTGACGAATGTGTCCTAGATCGTTTAAATAATTATGACCTCACCCTACCTTCTTGAATTAGCATTTATGTTTCAGCTACCTATTTTATAACCATTCTTCGATGTGGAATATAATAATAATATCTTCTTCTTCGAAGATGAAGATAACAATATAATATTTGTATGATCTACTTTGCTGCAACATGTTGTATGTATCGGAAGTTTTTCATTCCGATATTGATTTCAGATATTAGATCTCAATATCGGCACTGCGCACTTCCGTTAAATATTGCAGATTTTTTGTTCATTGCGCAAATTCGGTATGAGGTTGGATTGAGTTCAATAAAAAACACGTTTATGCCGCGACATAATAGGATTTCCTATTGTGTGTCTCTGTAATCGTTTCTCAAATCTAAGCGTCAGGTAAATTTATTTTTTCTTTTTATCGCCCCTTGTTTTTTAATATACGAATGACGCCCTAAACACCTTAAATGACCTAGATACGGCAGAGATAGCATATGCGTCATTTGGTGACATTGTGAATTTACACAAAACAATAAATATTAAAACAAATGATCTAACATTGATATAATAAAATATCAAGAGTGTCTATAAAAAAAATATGACTTGCAAGTATTACTCACTTATTTAAATTTTAATCCTGACTTTGTGGTACTTACAGAATGTTGGACTAATGATGACAAAACGATTCTAAACCTGCCTAACTATGTTTCTTATTATAGTACGCGGCACCTCAATCAAAATGATGGTGTTATTGTCTATATCAAAAATAACATTTTGGTTAACGTAAAGGAAATATTGCTGGTTGACACATCATATCTACATATTGATACTACCAGCTGTACTTTTATGGCTATATACACATCACCCTCAAAACCCAATGCGCAAAGATTATCATGTGCGTGTGAACTGAGGGACCACACTGGTATCTCGCAAAATAAATATCGTAGGATTTAGTAGTAGACTTAAAACAATTGTAAAACAAATCTGGGAATTTGTAAATAAATATAATAAAAACTATAGCCCTTAAAGTGCGGTCCCTCAGTCCTCACATACCATTAGCCAGATCACGGAAAGTAAATGAAAAAATAAGGTGTTGTGACTACAGACATTTAGTAAAGATATTTACTAAATAACAAACCACAAAGCATCAAATATACAAAAATATATAACGACTAAACTGTGGTCCCTCAATCCTCACATTCACTGACATATGTGCATGTACTAGCTGCTAGACAAAGGAATATCAGAAAGACTAGACATTTAGTAAAGAATTTGTAAAGATATTTACTAAATAACAGACCACAAAGCATCAAAGATAAAAAAATATATAACGACTAAACTGTGGTCCCTCAATCCTCACATCCACTGACCTATGTGCATGTACTAGCTGCTAGACGAGAGTAAAATCAGTTAAGTTTTAGTAGAAAGTTTCTACTAAATAATAGTTATCTAAAACTGTGTATTTCTTACCTCTTAGCTGAGATAATATTATTTTTTAATCCTATAAAAATAGATAAGAGTAGTGTGACCACACAATGAAACAAAATGTAGACAGTACTATTATACTTCATTTAGTATAGCATTAAACGAAACGAAAACAATGTTGAACTGTTAATTTATGTTTAAAGTGTATCAGCTTAGTGGTTTTTACGTACGCATAGTGTTTATGGGGATAAATAAAACAGGAAACTGAGAACAAGTAATTACGTACGGCTGCAGTCGAGGATGCAAATAAAATCATAAAATTTACTTAATGAATTTAATTAAAGTATAGATCAATAAAATTAAGATGCGTGACAATTGCTCGATGTGAGAAACAAGAGTGAATCACTAATACACTAAATCAATATTCATCACTGCTATTGCGCGATATTCGGTCCCACGCCATCGAATTTCTGAGAAGCCGAATCTCACGGTCTAGAGCGCAATGCGGTGTTAGTCACTGTCTTAAGAATTTTGGGTTTCGCAAGTGCACAAATTACACAACAAAGTGCGTTTACACTTGACAACAACAATAGAGAACAAACATTACGAGTTTGTGTTATTGGTGTAATAAATCAGTTGGTAATATTGTGCATTTTCCTGTTGATACACCAGTCTTCCACAAATTAACTGTACAATTATGTATGTAGACTCTTTAATTATTTGTGGTGAGAAATAAATAAATTATATTATAATAACGTCTAATACATAATATTATTAGCCGATAGGCGAGGTGGTGTCATAGATATTATGCCTTGCGAATTGCGGTCGGTAGAAGGAGGTGCATAGCGTGTGCTCGCTCTCTTTTGCTGCTGGCACGTTGACCAAGAAGAACGTGCTACCTGACAGCTATGGTGTGCTTGACATATAATATTATTGTAAGTGTATAGGGCGCCTTGCCTTGCCTTGCCTTACAAATTTGATGATAATACTGAGGATTTTACTTTTTCGATTTGGTGCGACGATATTCTTAAAACAGTAAAAAGAAAAAATCAAGTTAACATGATCTTAAAATATAATGAAAATTTATACTATTTTCCACCATTCATTCCAACGTTAAGAAGAATAATATTAAGACTTCCATTGTAGTCAAATTTATCATGTTCATATTTCGATGAAACACTAAAGCATCGTCATCGTCAGGTGTAGAAATATTTTCTTAGATGTAATAATAAAAACTGCACTTGTTGATATAGGTGAAGATGAAGTGAATAAAACCACCCCCACACAAAAAACGCTCGAGATAGAGAAAATGTATAAATGTAATTAAAGTTAAAAAAAACGCAAAAAATCTTCAATCTAATATTTCTACTGGATATTTTAATGCGGATTCTATATTTTCTGATCAGCCCTCTTTTATTGATAAATGGAGAGGAGATTATTGAAATATCTGGCATAGGTATTTTAGAAGAGGCAAACAGGAACTGTACCACTTGTAATGACCAAGTTAGTTACAATTACGAGCTTTCAAAAATAATATCATTCGATTTGTATGGCACTGAAAAAAATTATCTTAATAATGTTCCAGTTACCATAACAGTAAAGATTTAAAGCTACAAAATCATGGGCGCATCTGAATTCATTCCATCACTAATTCCAGGCGATCTTGGTCATTACCAATGCCACTTTTAAGTGAATGAGCGTTTCTTTTGCTATGGTGATCAACAACTCAAAATTATTGAAAATACTGATAAACAAATATTCTTACATTCATTAAGCTACATGCAAATTTCACTTACTTAGATAAATGTAATAATGTTATTTTTATTTTTTAATCATATACTTTTTATTAAAGACACTTATGCCATGTAATATAAAATTAAATTAACAGTTCAACATTGTTTTAAGTATAATAGTACTGTCTACATTTTGTTTCTTTGTGTGGTCACACTACTCTTATCTATTTTTATAGGACATAATATTATCTCAGCTAAGGGTAAGAAATACACAGTTTTAGATAACTATTATTTAGTAGAAACTTTCTACTAAAACTTAAGTACACTAGTCTTTCTGATTTTACTCTCGTCTAGCAGCTAGTAAATGCACATATGTCAGTGGATGTGAGGATTGAAGGACCACAGTTTAGTCGTTATATATTTTTTATCTTTGATGCGTTGTGGTCTGTTATTTAGTAAATATCTTTACAAATTCGTTACTAAATGTCTAGTCTTTCTGATATTCCTTTCGTCTAGCAGCTAGTGCATGCACATATGTCAGTGAATGTGAGGATTGAGGGACCACAGTTTAGTCGTTATATATTTTTATATTTGATGCATAGTGGTTTGTTATTTAGTAAATATCTTTACAAATTCTTTACTAAATGTCTGTAGTCACAACACCTTATTTTTTCAGATACTTTCCGAGATCTGGCTAATGGTATGTGAGGACTGAGGGACCGCACTTTAAGGGCTGTAATTTTTAATATATTTATTTACAAATTCCCAGATTTGTTCTACAATTGTTTTAAGTCTACTACTAAATCCTACGATATTTATTTTGCGATATACCAGGGTGGTCCCTCAGTTCACACGCACATAGATTATCAACTCACTGAATTTCCAATAAAATCTGCCTAGCCTTTGCCCCAATTATGTTGGGGTCGGCTTCTAGTCCAACCGGATTCAGCTGGGTACCAGTGTTTTACATGGAGCGACTGCCTATCTGACCTCCACAACCCAGTAACTGGGTAACAGCGGTACCCCTTGGCTAGACTGGTGTCAGATCTCAAGCTTCTGACTACTCGTGACGACTGTCAAAGATCTTCAAATGACAGCCGGGACCAACGGCTTAACGTGCTTTCCGAGGCATGAAGTAAACTCGGTATGTTGAAATGGTCACCCATCCACGGACCGACCTCATCAAGCGTTGCTTAACTTTGATGATCGACCCATGCGGCTGTTATTATTTAGCAACGAGCTCCTCAACCCACTGAATTGCCATCTTGAATTAAATAAACTTATAGTTGTAGTAGGTAATTTAAACATAAATTTAATATATTAGATTAAATTTAGATTACCCTAATGACCAAAGATACATGAGAAAAAACTGACTGGAGTACCTTAATATGTTAAGTATCAACAGTATTATGGCTGGTCACAGTTTGCCAACTCGGGATGGAAGGTGCCTTGATCACATTATGCTTTAATTACATAAATGCAGGATATCTGCTCGAGTGGGAGTACTTGAAACCTCAATCGGACCATTAATCGACCTTTTTACATCTGTCCAATGTAAATATTATATCAAAATCTGCTAAATTGGCTACGGTGCTTGATTATGAGAGCGCTGTGGACAGCCTTCTACACAAGAACGTCTCCAAGTTACTTTTTTGTGATGATCCTGAAATAATATGTCAGAGCTTAGTCTCGAATATCACAGACTCGTTGATAGAGAACACACATTAGAAACAAATACCAAAAAAGCATTGGGTTATCAGGCCTTGGATAACACAAGGAGTGTTACGGTGCATTAGGAATAGAAACAATATGCAGAAAAGGGTGCGCGCTAATCCCTATGATGAAATCCTTGCTGTTACTTAAAAACGTTACCGCACCTATTGCAATAAGCTAATAAAAAACTCAAATGTAACTATAAAAACAATTACTTGAAAAATCGATTAATACTCAAAACGCCTTTGGAAAAACATTAAAAATATTACTCACATAGAACAGACTAAAATCAAATCAAACTAAAATCAAATCAATCAATCTAACATGAAATCCACTGAAATGGGATCAGTCGCCTAAGTTAATAATATTTTCTCAAGCATAGGGGCGGGTCTTGCTAGTGACATAACACCATTAAGTCCCATTCAAAATATATCTGACTCCCATTTTCCATGCCAGTCCGGGCTGTCATCCTTTATCCTACTGGACACTGATTCGAAAGAGGTACTCGAAGTTCTCATGATTTTAAAAACGGATAGTGCTTCTGGATGTGATCGTATTCGAGTTAGCTTTATTCTAATAATACCACATTTGGTTAACACTTGTTTCAAAAGGGCAGTGTTCTCTACTCTCTTGAAACAAACAGTCATTACCACTTACCATGTGCACAAGGGTGGGAGCAGAGAGGATGTCAATTATTATAGACCGATCTCCGTCCTGCCTTCACTGTCCAAAATACTAGAAAAGCTTATAAATAATAGATTAACCTCAGGGTTCCATCCTCGGGCCAACACTATTTCTAATTTACATAAATTACCTCTGCAATTTGAAATCTGACAACTCTTAAGGTTTTTTCATATGCTTTTATACTGCCATCCTGGCCGTATAAAAGCATATGAAAAGATACATAAGATATATTTATTTACATAACAGGAGAGAAACAGACTGTAAATTCACAAAATAAACATTTAAAACACAACCATATTAGCTTTGAAGGTGAAAACTCGACAACTTTCAAAACTAAGACATGTATCCAATCAACAATCCATGGAACACGAGAAATCCCTGGCTGGATAGTTCGGTACCATATACCCTTTTCTTTTGACCTTTCGTTAAAATATTCCTGCCAAAGTTCTAAACATTTATTTTTTGCCTTTCCAAAGTAGTTTAAATACAGTGGAGTAATATTCATGGGGACTCCATCAACACATGCTTGCTTGGCGAGCAGATCAACCATATAATTTTCCTTTAACTGAACATGCGACGGAATCCATTGAAGACATACAGTTTTTGAATTGGATTGAAGTTTTAAAATCAATTCATATATAACATAGGCTGTCGGAATGCCTCGCACATGAGAAGTGTGCCGAGCCAAGTGTTGCAGCGAACTTTTGGAATCTGTCAGAATCACAAATTTATCGCCATCAATTGATAGAATATTAGTCTAAGTCGAATCGTGAAAGCATTCGGTCGCGTATTGTTAACGAAAACGTAATCATATTCTACCTTCATTTCTAAACATGGTGATTAAAAGGTGTATTAAATGCAAAAAAAATGTTACCAAGAAAGTGCCCGGGCTGGAGTGCAGTAGGTGTGACAAAGTGGTACATGCTGATCCCGTGTGCTCAAAGCTGTCTAATAAACAGCTGAACACCCTCAAGAATTCACCCGGTATCGAATGGAGTTGTGAAGAGTGTCTAAAAAATCTCTCACGAAGGTCTTCCTTCGTAATTCCTGAAGAGGACGACGATGAGAACGACTCCGACAATCCTACGGGCAAGGAGATGGCACCGGTCGTCGATGCCAATAAACTGGTGCAGGATATCAGTCGGGAAGTAAAGAAGACTTTCCGCGAGGAAATTAGAAGTCTCGAGAACTCACTAGATTTCTTCGGTGAGCAATTGACATCAATGGAGCAGGCTATTAAAAAACAAGACAACAAAATTAAGGATCTGGAAAACAAAAACTACGATCAAAATCAAAATCAAAATCAATTTTTTTATTTCACATAGGCCTACATGGGCACTTATAAAACGTCGACAAAATGAGCACGGTTCGGGTTGGTCGTTTCGTATGGAGAAGAACCGGCAAGAAACTCCATGGTTACTCTTTTAAAAATGGTTTGGTTTTACAATATTTACATGTTACAGCATTAGTACTTAGATATGGGGGGACAACGTAGGCCCGAATTATGACAATAAGTCGTAAGAAACTAAAAAAAAAGAAAAAGATTATATAAAAAAGTTAACAAATGTTAACTAGCATCTAGAAGGCCTACAATGTTCACACATTCACAAAACAATCGGTAAAAGAATCTATACAAAGGTAAAAAATAATAAAAATAAGTATAACAAGACTAAATTTAACATGTTGCACAAATGTTGTTATCAGTGCTGTAACTATTCTTAGCAAAGGGCTTTAAAGATGATTGAAAACCATTTTAAAAAGTCTAATTAAAAGAAGGAAAGAAAAAATGAGATTGAGAATAGTTAGAGACATCCACATATTTGTGCCGTTTACAAGTTACCAGGGAAGCTGCATGCGCAGAAGGAGCTAAGGCCAAATGTTTTTATCTTCAACGTAGTCCTTGATTTTATAATATGCTTTTTTAACAAGGATACGTTTGATGTAGTTTTTGAACCTTCCATCGGTCAGTTCTATAACTGACTTTGGCAACTTGTTATAAAAGCGTATACTGTTTATAAGAAAAGACTTGCTAGTTTTCGTTAATCTGAATTTGGGTATTACAATTTCGTGCTTACTGCGTGTATTTAAATTATGGAAGTCGCTTCTAGTTTTGAAAAGCCCCCGATTTTTACGGACATACAGAATACATTCCAAAATATAAAGTGAAGGTAGAGTCAGTATATCGATCTCTTTAAATTTTTCTCTGAGGGACTCGCGAGGACCCATTTTATAGATTGCGCGGATTGCCCTCTTTTGTAGGATGAAGATTGAGTCAACGTCTGCTGCTGATCCCCACAGCAGAATGCCATAAGACATAATACTGTGGAAATAAGCATAGTATACTAACCTAGCTGTAGCTACATCGGTTAGCTGCCTTATTTTCCTTACTGCATATGCAGCCGAACTTAACCTACCCGAAAGAGTTCTAATGTGCGCGCCCCACTGCAATTTTGAATCGATAGTAATCCCTAAGAATACAGTTTCCGTTATAACTTCAAGATTTTTGCCGTCAAGATTTAAGTTTAGGTCATGTTGTGGTACATTTGGTAAAGAGAACTTTAGACATTTTGTTTTTTTCGCATTCAGTAAAAGATTGTTAGCTGCGAACCATTTTGAGAGAACAATTAGACTTTTGTTGACATTTATGACATCCGTATCTTGCCTATCTATTTTAAAAATTAGCGAAGTATCATCAGCAAATAGAATTATATCCGAAAATTTGGCCATCATAAAAGGGAGATCATTAATGTAAACAAGAAAAAGGAAAGGGCCGAGAATTGAACCTTGGGGCACGCCCATCTTGACTAGAGACCCGGAGGACGTCGCCCCATTAACATTTACTTTTTGCTGTCTGTTTGATAAATAGAAAAGCACGAGATCAGCAGATTTTCCACGAATTCCGTAGTGGTGTAATTTACAGATCAGTGTGTTGTGGTCGACGCAGTCGAAAGCTTTTGAGAGATCACAGAAAATGCCAATGGCATCCTGGGACCTCTCCCAAGCCTCCAAGATGTGGCTGATGAGTTTTACTCCCGCGTCCGTTGTCGACCTACCTTTCGTAAAACCAAACTGTTGACTATGCAGTATCCCATTTGAATTGAAGTGAGACAACATCTGTTCCAGCATGATTTTTTCAAAGATTTTACTCAATGCTGGAAGCACGGATATAGGTCTAAAATTAGAAGGATCACTCTTACAGCCTGATTTGAAAATTGGTACTATTTTACTGTGTTTCATTAAGTCAGGAAAAGTGCCGCTGTCCAAAATAAGAACAAGAACCTAGAACTACGCATTAATATCCTGGAGCAAGGTTTTCAAGAGGTTGAGCAGCAGTCCCTCGCAACAGCTCTGGAAGTAGCTGGGTTATCTGAGATGCCCTCAAATGACATACGGAAGGTGATAGATACCGTGTCCATTAAATTGAATGTGGCAGATAGTGAAATTCACTCAACGCGGCGATTACCTGGAACCAAGGACAAACCAGGACCCATCCTCGTGGAGCTAAAGTCGAAGATGCAGCAGCAACAATGGATAGGCGCTAGCAAGAAAATTTGTATCACCGTGGGTGAACTAGTGCCGGACGTCCCCAAGGAAAAAGCTGACGATCGTGTCTACGTAAGGGAGGCTCTCACAAAGTACCAAAAAATGCTACTATATAACGCAAAAACCCAATTGTTAAATAAATCGTGTCAATATGTTTGGTGTAAGAGTGGCACAGTGTATGCTAGGAAGCTTAATAATAGCAAAATTTATTATATCCGTACATTGCAGGATATAAAACAAATAGAAAAGCTATGTTCAACTCAACCCAAGAATCGACCAGAAGGGTCTACTCCATTATAAATTTCTAAGATTATTTTCTGTCTCTCGAGTAGCATTTTAAATTTCTGTTTACAAGAGTAATTTGTAATAATAAAAATGGACATAAATGTTCAAGAAATCTTCCATTGCAATTCAACTAATCACTTTTTCGAACAAATACCTCCAAAAACCAATATAAATTTATCATGTATACATTTTAATATTAGATCGCTCGTTAAAAACTTTACTAAATTGCAACAAACAATTCATTCATGTAAGTATCCACTAGACCTTATAATTTTAACAGAAGTGGGTATCTCAGACAATATTGTTAATTTATATAACTTACCTGGCTATAAATTGTACTCACAGTTGCGTACGAGCCAAAAAGGCGGCGGCATTATTATGTATGTCCGGAATCATATTAAGTTTACATTAAGTGAAAAAAAAACTAAGACTTTTGAGAATCTTACAGGCTACCTAAAAATTGATTCACGTAAAAACGCAATTGTCTCTGCAATCTATAGGCCACCGTCTACAAGTAAAAGTTTATTTGTCACAGAGCTTGCTAATCACATTACTAAGTTTGATTTAAAACAAAATTTACTCCTTGTTGGTGATACGAACATTGATCTGAAAGTAAGCTCAGCCTACAAGGATTCATATCTAAAAACACTGAGCGAACATGGATTGTTGTGTGGAATAACAGATTACACCCGAATTGAAACTAGAAAAGATTTAATTACCAAGTCGTGTATTGATCACATTTTTGCATGTTTTCCCACACTACATCCGTTCGCGGCGGTGCTCGATGTCGTACTAGCTGATCATCGAGGCCATGGTATAATAAGACATGGTATTCTCTTTACAGGATGGCCTAAGCCTACGTCACGATGAGTGTTACCATTGAATGTCCTTTTCAGAAAATTTAGGTACTTTCTCATGTAGTTAACGAAAATAAAATAAATTACTAACTAGTTTAACTATTTAGTAACTCATGTGTTTCATCTATTTAGTGTTAAATTAATTTATATATTAAATTATTAGTTCATAATTGCTTTGTTAAGTTGAAAAATGCATTTTGCTCGGGTAATTCAATCACACACAGTGGCAACATATCGAATTGACAAGTGTCATACTGACAACTCGCCATTTCATCGCTATTGTTGTGTCGCTCACACCTATAGCGTTGTTTCGCTCGGTGAGCAAAATACTGTGGCTCTCAAACATTTGTGGTGCACCCGTGAACTGTGTAAGATAAACATGAAAAATTGTTAATTGTTCCGTACTAAACTATAAAAACAGAAGTATAAAAGGCGGTGTAATAAGGTTTTTTTCTTTTCCCAACGAAGAGACGCTACCATATACGTGACTTCAATAGTGTAATTAACTTCAGCTAAAAGAACTGGTATGTGCCTTTCTAGATATTATTTCATTTATCTACGCGTTGTAAATTCCATAAATTAAGGCATAGCTGTGTCAATACGGCTGTACGCCCGAACTTAACCTAACCTAATTAGTTTTGATTTATTTTAGTCAAGTCAAGTTTTGTGGCTTTTCGTCCCGAACTAAATTAAGTTGGTCAATTTTATCACGTCCATACAGACAGACAGGCGCAGCGCGTGACTTTTACATCATTTGTTTTGTCAGAGACATTGTTTAACTAGATCTCAGATCAAATAAAAAGTCAAGATGGAACGTTGCAAACAACAAGGTGACGCCGGTTAAAACTACACCTTGCCGTATACATACTCAATTACACGTACAATAAATCTATGCCTTACCTTGTCAGTGGAGCTCTCAGATCAAATAAAAAACTCAACAGACATGCTAAGGCGTAGTTTCGTTCCGTGTCTCTGTAGCCGTGGCTTGGTCACCTACGGTGAAGCAAAGTGGAACCCGAGGAGGGGCCGCTCGTCAGGGCTTTTTCCGATTAGGCCGACGACGTAGCGGCCAACATGTAGGTTGCGGTTCCACTTGGCAACAGGCGACATCGCATCTGAATCTGAGGCTCGCTCGATATCATATGCAGCGCGTCCCATACGATGTCGCAGCTGTGGGTTGGAGAGTAGACCGCGGTGGGAGAGGAGTGCCGGTATAGCGTTGCGCCGCTCTACCTACCTTCCGTGGCCTGGACGGGGTCGCCACCGTCTTATTGCGGATGAGGTGGGGCCGCAGGGGAGATCCCTATCGCCTGCGACCGAAAGGTGGCGGGGCCACTGACCTGTCCCGTCAAAGGAGGGCTAAGGATGCCATACACTGGGCCGTCTGGCGCCCATGTGCTGGTTTGGTCCCTGGGGTGGTCACGGCGTGCAATGTGTTCTGGTGCGCTGGTGATGGGTGGTACACCCCAAAGGAGGGTCCGGTGACGGATGGCCGCGGCGAGTTCGCGGTGAGTGCTAACGCGTGCCTGTGTTCCCGCCATAAGCGGCACAGGAGGACACCGTGGAGTTTTAGTGGGTTGGAGTCCCACATAACTGCGCTATCTACCTGTGGTAGCATAGCATGCATGAGCATTTCCCCAGGCTAAAAAAAATAAAATTAGTAGCGATGTCTGTGATTGGTTTTTTTGTATCGAGGGGAATACTGATTTACCCTTGCAAAGAATTGATCAGGGTTGCTGATATAATGGAGAAATAATTTAATCAATACCACGGTCAAACGTTGCACAATGAAAAATTCATTTTCAATTTGACTCGGATTGTTCATGGATTTGTAATTCATTATGAGGTATTACTCTGAGGTACTACCTTTAGTTCAAACGAGAACCTATCTAACAGACATCATCATCTTCCTGCCCATGCCCCATGTCACTTGGGGTCGGCGCAACACATTTTCTTCTTCCATACCCTCCTGTCCTCCGTCAAGCCATCACTGACTCCCTTTTCTTTCATATCACTCCTCACAAAGTCCATTCATCTTTTCTTTAGCCGTCCCCTCCCTCTCCATCCATCCACATTAATAGTCTCTATATAACTCTTTTAGTAACATGCGTTTTATCCCTCCTCATCACATGACCATACCAGGACAAACGGTTTCCTTTCAACTTTTCTGTCACTGGCGCCACTTTCAAACTGCCTCTAATATACTCATTTCTCACTTCATCCATTCTCGTCACTTCGCACATCCATCTCAACATTCTCATCTCATTATATCTACGCGTAAGGAAAAGAAATAAAACCAAGCAATCAATTAAAAAAGAAGCAAAGTAAAAAAATAAAAAAAAGTATCAACTATGTCGATTTATTAAAAATGATAAAAATTTAGTACCTATTGTATTATTTTATCTTTTTCCCCACAAAAAAAGTTTGAGAACCGCAACGCAATTGATGACGTAGTCTTAGGCCAATCACGTGACCCAGCTGTCACGGGAAGAGACTACCAGGCGAAGTATATTATTGTACCATGATCGAGGCGTTATATTTACCTGCGTTGACCAGTTGTTTGGAGTTCCTAAGTGTGTACAGGTTGTTACAAAAAAATCTTTTGATTACGATACTTTTTACAAAGAACTTAAAAAATGTTGAATGGACAAAGACAAGAAGTATGAGTTCGCCTAGCGAAATTTTAAGTTTTATTTATGAATCTTTTGATTATGCAGACAAGTCTGCAAGTAGTATTAAAACAAGTAAATTGACTGGTAAGTACTCGAAACGATTTAGTGTACCGTGGATTGATGCAAATATTGCCCGGCTTTGTGATAAAAGAGACAAATTATTTAGGGATTGGAAAAATAATTTAAATAATACAAAAATAAAATTAGAATATAATAAAATTAGAAATAAAATTCATAAAATAATAGAAAACAAAAGAAAAAAATATTATATACAACATATTAGTGATAATTTCAAAAACTTAAAAAAACTTTACAATATTTTAAATCAAATGTTAGGCAGAGTGACCATGTCACTTGACACGGCCATTCTTAGGGCTTTTGATGCGCAAGGAATTACTGCCAAAACCATTGCTGACAACTTCGCAAATGGTTTTGACAGAGCGGTTAAGGACATAATTCCTAACTGTAATATAACACTAACAGACCCTAAAGCTACATTTATACCTTTGGATTCTTGTATGCTGTTTAAAAAGGCCTCGGCCGGCAGTGTTCATAAAATCATAAAACAGTTAAACTCAAGAAAAGCTCCAGGTCCAGACAATATTAAAGTTTCCGATATTAAAATGATAGGAGACAGTATATCCAACCCAATTGCTGACTTAATTAATCGAAGCATTGAAACTGGTCTATACCCAGATGATCTAAAAGTAGGTTGCATAAGGCCAATCCATAAAAAGCGTAAAAAAAATGATTATGCAAACTATCGTCCAATAACTTTGCTCTCGTCTATTGATAAAATAGTGGAAAAATATGTTTGTGAACAAATTCATGCATTTTACAGACAGCACGACGTAATTAATCAGTATCAATTTGGTTTTCAGGCCGGCAAAAGCACCACGCACCTCTTGTCAAATTTCACTGATGAAGTCAATCAACACCTAAATGAGAGAAAATATGTTATTGACTTCTCACGTGCTTTTGACACTTTAATTCATAATGAACTAATAGATAAATTAGACGATTGCGGAGTGCGTGGTCCATTACTCAACTGGTGTAAAAGCTATCTTGAGAACCGAACATTTACTGTAAAAATTGTCAACATCTGTAGTGAACGCGTGGATATAACTGAGGGAACAGCTCAGGGTTCGGTATTGGGCCCCCTGCATTTTTTGTCGTATGTTAATGACATGAGTAAATGCATAACAAACAGTACATGCTATCAATTCGCGGATGATACTTGCCTTGTTATTGCTAACAAAAATCCTCAAATAGCATGTGAACGCTTGCAACTCGATCTGGATGCTCTAACAAGGTGGTGTCATGATGCTGGCCTAGTGCTTAATGCAAGCAAAACCAAACTTTTAGTTATTAAATCTCCCTACGTTAGAAAGTTGCCCTTACGGAACCTAATAGCCCATGACCATGACTGCTTGCATGCCGTCAATATGACCAATTGTAACTGTCCTCAAATATATGTTGTCAATAAACAAACATATCTTGGAGTAGTTATAGATGATACGTTTAACTGGAGTCATCACGTAGAACGTGTTTGCAATAAACTTCAACAATTTCTTGCTAATATTACAATATTAAAGAACCGTTTGCCCTTCAAAGTGAAGATTATGCTATATTACGCACTGGCTGAATCCTACATCCAGTATGTGCTTAGTTTTTTTTTTTTTTTTTTTATATTATTGATAGGCTTGCGTTTGACCACTATCTCACCTGATGGTAAGCGATGATGTGGCCGACGATGAAGCACGCTTGCCTAG
This sequence comes from Orthosia cruda, assembly GCA_964057195.1. Classification (NCBI taxonomy): domain Eukaryota; kingdom Metazoa; phylum Arthropoda; class Insecta; order Lepidoptera; family Noctuidae; genus Orthosia; species Orthosia cruda. The sequence continues at coordinate 16,938,724 of OZ059833.1, read as the reverse complement.
AAGAAACCTATTCACTCTTGACTTAAAGACTCCCAGGTTGTAGGTATCAGGAAATACAGACTCCGGCAGGGAATTCCACTCCTTTGCTGTACGCATAATAAAGGAATTCCCGAAACGTTTGGTGCGTATGGGTGGGATGTCCACCATGTACCGATGACGCAACGCCGTACGTCTTGTAGTCCGATGATGGAACGGGCTAGGAGGAATTAGTTCATGCAATTCCAACGCACACTCCCCGAAATGTAACCGATAAAAAACCGACAGACTGGCAACTCGGCGCCGATGTTCGAGGTTCTGGAGCCTAGATTCGGCCAATACTTCATTGTCGATGAGCCTCTTAGCCCGTCTTTCGATCGCATCAAGTGCATCCAGCTGGTACTTGGCAGATCCGTCCCAGAGATGAGAGCAGTATTCCATGCATGATCGAACTTGCGCTTGATATAAGTTGAGCAGCTGTTCTGGCGTGAAGTACCGTCTCACCTTCGCGAGTATCCCCAATTTTTTGGAAGCCAGCTGAGCTTTTGCCTCAATGAATGGACCAAAATTGAGCGTCGATGTCAACGTAATGCCAAGAATCTCAAGATGGTCAGTTATCGGCACGGTCACACCTCTGAAAGAAGGAGCCGGGTGGAATTGGCTCCTTTTAGCGGAAAAAAGACACGCCTGGGTCTTAGCAGCATTGAACTTGACCAGATTGGCATCGCCCCATTCGGAGACTGCCTCCAAGGACAGATTCAAGCGCCCAACCATGGCCTCCCGGAGAGACCGGATCTGAGGTCCAGTAGCGCGCGCGTTGGACACGTATCTCTCAGCTACAGTGCTGTCGTCTGCATACCCAAAGGTGCCGGGTTTTCTATTTAAATAATATTTAGTCAATATTACCCGCATATATTAACTAAGTATAACAGTAAGGATGCGGAAATAAAAAGGTTTTATTATTATATTAATCCACACGTAACGCAGGAAAAAAAAATATTTCTTTATTCAATTAGGCCATTAAGCGGCACTTTCGAAAGTCATTTTTTTTTTTTTTGTAGTAATAATTGATTCTACCGGTAATGGTATTGGTAATGTCAGATGTCCATCATAATCACTGACCTCTATCATACTAGTACGCTGGACTACATATTATCGATGACAAAATGAAGACATTTGATTTTCGCCACTTTGGCGCTGATAGCAACGTGATTTAACGTGAGAGTACATGGAACTAATATTAGAGATGGGACACAGCTTTCGTTAAAAAAATACTTTTATGGGCTTTATCGATCGTGAGAATAATTAAATACGTAAGAGAAAAAAACATCCCAGTTATTTTTATTATGATTCATTTTTAAGTAATAGAATAATTGCTGTAAAGGTTAACTGAAAAATATTTTAATTCAGATTGCAAGCTATAAACTAGTGGTGCTAGTAAAGTTATAGCGCATTACTGTCAGATCAGTGAGATTTAAATAGGGAGGTAGGCTAACAACTTATCCTTAAAACTAGTATATTTGAGCAAGTATCTCCTCGCTCAAGTACACTAGTTAGATTAATACTTACAATCGTTCAGATTCACTCGGTTGGCGCTCATCGGATTCGTGAAGGGAACATCATTTACACAATATGAACATCATTTATGTTCTCACAGATAGACAATCAATGCGCGCAGATCAACTTTTTCTTACTCTTTGAAATTTACACAAACATGGCGCCCTCCCGCCTCCGCGGTGACGCAACGTCACGAGATACAATAAATTGATAAAATATAATTAAATTAAGCGTGTTTTTTAACTTACTGTTGAAAACTCATCCCTTGACTTTTATTTATATTTAACGAGTTGTTTGAACAGTATCTCAATACACACGAAGGCATTTTATAAGAAACAAAATTAAGTACTCAAACGTGTCACGTTGCAGCGAGCGCTTGCCACAGACTAAGTGAGTTGGGGTACGCGCGCTCTAACGCGTGTTACAAACAATTGAGTTGAGGAATCTCCTCTAGTACGTAGTATATTTAACTCAATGCTCAGAAACGTGGTGATTGGTACAAGAGTGAGGCCTGTGCTCAGCGGTTGGCGAAGTCAGGCTGTGGATGAACATGATGATGATTCCAGAATTTAGTATTACACATTGCTTTTGAAAATATTATTACTGATTATTAGGCATTCACATAACATTCATCACCAATACCAATATGAGATATTTAGTTCCAACATACTATGAGAAGTCAATACAGTAGATGACTGATACGCCTTGCCAAGTCTACTATTTTTATATTAGTGTAATTTAAAAATATCACTAATACTGTTATATTAGTTAAAATATTATAATATTGCCAGGCGAATATATTAGTATTACCTAATTTTGAGAAATATCGGTACTAACCTATCTCTAAATCTGTCAATTTTAGTTCCTAATACGCTCGAGCGGGGCGCTTTGAATCAGCACAAAAATCAACAGTCATTTCATATAGTATGTTTAGTCCAGCGTACTTGTATGATAAAGGTTAGTGATCATAATAGTAGTCTATCTATATGTCTGTCTATCTCTATTACAGCATCACAGTGTACATTGGGTGCGTGTGTCATCAATACATCAATAATAATAATAATAATGTTAGGAAATACACCTTGTTTTGATTTGAGTGTTGACAATGACGTAATAAAAAAATGAATTAATACATGTATAAGTAATTTTTGCTTTTAATTTTAGGTTTCTTTTGAACGGATTTCGTACGGAGTTTCAGATATATTGCAGGTACGGACTTTGTACGGATTTTGTTGTCCAATGCTCGTGCTAACGACCACAGTTTTTTCCGTTCCACTTGTTGACGAGCGTTACAATTGTAAACTCAAGTGAAATGAATTATGGAGCGTTCTGAGCGTTGATGTAAATAATACAAATGGCGAGTTAGAAAAATAAAGCGAAAGGTTAAAGCAAAGAGTATAAAAAACTACGTTTAAGAGACGAGACTGCTATAGAAAAAAACGATGTATATTTCTATGAAACGTACTCTTTCCGGCAACCTAATAGAACCACGGCGTAATACATATGTATGTAACAATGTCATACAACTAATATTGTTAACATAATATGTTATTCACATTATTAGTGATGGGACTGTGGTGGTTAGCGAAAACTTATCGTTATCGGCTACAGTAGAAATACTGGGTTTGCATATTTTTCAGAAAATAAATAAACAAAAGAAATATAAACTCAGATTGTTAGATTACATATTTATTCAACGAATTAAACAATTACCCATGCTATCATTTATTTATTTAGTAAGTTTGGGCAAAGAAACACAAAAATAACAATAAATAATAATAACTTAAGTCAACGACATGTTTCCCTAGTACACACTTAATTCTCTATCTAAAAAACTAATGGAACGATTTTAATGAAACTTACACTGTTCCCTAAATTGCAATAGAACAATCCGTTTCCAGTATGATGTGTATCGATTTTGAAGGATCTGTAGCATAAAAACGATATATCGTTCTAAGGGTGTGCATCATACACACATAAAATATGAAATGACATCGATTACACTTTCTTAATAATAATATCATTATCGGTATCAGCTTAGTCTGTAGATGTCCACGGCTAAACATAGCCTTAAATTAGTTGTTTATTTCTAAATCTAACTAAACATCGATGTCGATAAATCCAGGTTGATGGATAGGTAAACACTATGTAATGTTTTGTTTAAGATATTTTATATTTGTTAGAATGCACTAAATCTTTAGGAATTGTACTCGAATTGACTTCTTTATAGACAACTAATTTATATTTACCGTTCTTCATCTTATTGATATTTAGCCCTAAAAACACGTTTGTCATCACCAGCCTGGGCATGTTTTTATACCACAAACTTTAACTCACGATAATTTTTACATATTGTTTTTTAGACACACTCCTTGATAAACGGACAACAAATTTCTTCCAACAAAATGATTATTAATACACTTTTAAGCAATATAAACGTGACAATATTGCTTTAGAAAACCATAACAAGCTGTAAATGCTCATTGAGATATTATTATGTACTACGTACTTATTAGATAAGTTATGCTATCCTAGGCAAAGAGCATGCTCCATTTTGACAAGAGTTTGAACTAAAGTTCGCTACAGCGCTGAAACAATAATGAGTCGTCTAACAAAACAGTATAAACGCGCAGCGCTAGAGTGCTTCTAACAAGTAGTTCTCACGATCAAAATGACGGAAGCGCCGTGTTTTTCATAGCGCTTACGCGTTTTGTTCAACGTTATGCAACAACTAGCCACTACGACCGTCAACCCGACTTTCAAAGCAAAACACTATAAAGCGAAAATTAACTTTATTTTCGAGGTCTTTGTATTTTAAATTTTTTGAAACAACTACTTCGGAAAAGATAGTTATTTATTGCTTTCAAATTCAATTTTAATTTATTTCAATCTAATTAGATTATATGCTGTAAATTTAAAATTATAACAAAAAGTTGACAAAATAATCTGACTAAATATATCTGTATAAAAATAATTCATTAAATAATATATTCCAAATTAAAACATTTTCTTAAAATTATTATATACCCTCGGACCAAAACACAATGCATTCACTCTTCTTTGCGTTATAGAGCAAACCGTGATCCAGCGCGTAACGCTCGCATATGCCCAGCAACCTGGACAGACCACACACCGAGGCGCTCAGCAGCACCATATTATTGTTTACACAAACACCATCAATATGACAGCCGACACGGGTGCTGCTGAGCTCCTCTATCAGTGCATTCACAAACAGGTTGAAGAGCTTCGGCGAGGTCAGCCCTCCCTGCCTTACCCCACACTCCAACCTGTACAGCTCCGACAGAGCACTCGACCATCGAATGACGTTGACCTGGTTAAGATACCAGTACTTGAAAATTTCTAACAACTTTGCAGTTTTTTGCTTTCGAAGTAGGCTCACTTTTTTTGTTACTTTCGCATTTATAGGACGAGCGTCTGCCAGCGGCTTCGCCCGCGTGTAACTTGTTTTCTTATTCCCGAGATAAAAAGTGAAGTGTAGTCTATGTGTTATTATAGACTATAATCTATCTCTGTGCCAAGTTTCATCCAGATCCGTTGAGCCGATCTGGCGTGATTGATTAACAAACATCCATCCATCCAAACTCTCGCATTTAAAATATTACTTAGATTAGATTAGTCTGGATATAAAATTCGGGTATCCTTTTAACCTCTTTCTACTCATTCAGGGCAAACAGGCGTGAAATGTTGTATTTTTCTAATTCTTAATAGTTAAATCTTTCCACAATACTATTAACCTAAACTACTTGTGCCTAATTGTGTGTTATTCTGTGTCTAAACCACAGAAATGGTGTAAAACAAAAGCAATTATCCTGTTTGTGCTTTTCGCCAAATATCCTGCTACTGTTTTAAACGTTAAGACTTTATAAGGATGGATTGATGTTTGTTACTCTTTTATGCAAAAACTACTGAACGGGTTTTGATGAAACTTAACAGAAATATAACGTGTACATCAGAATAACATATTATGGGCTAAAATGTATAAAGATAGCTGCGGGTGGCAGCTAGTAAGACATATTTTAATTGTATTCTAAAAATAATTCTTATCAAACAATGGCAGGAAACGCGATGGCGCGTATGAGTTAATATTTACCACATCCTGTTTAATTTACAGTAGTTGAATATAGCTTATATATAAATATTTGCCCTTGAAACACCCGATAACTTTGTGATCAATTATTTTATTTTGTTTGTTCGTTTTCCTGGCACCTTACGGTTCTCAATACGATAAACGGTAAACGTTGATTTGTTGGTTTCGGATTCTCTATAACATTGTTCAAATGTATGTATCTAAGTGTATATATATGTAGGGAATACTGTGTAGTTGTCAGGAAAAGCCATTATTTGCATGGGTTCTTCGCGCCAAAAACTAGTCTTTAGTGTTACGCCAAGTTGACATCTGTCAAAGTCGTTCCAAACCATAGCGCTCGTCAGAAATCGTTAGAAGTGCCTACATATATATATTTTTTGTATATGTTTACATATTTTTCTCTATTCATACTATCATTTAGTTGCAACTGCCTTGTTTATCTCTGCACCACCCTATGGTCGACTGGTAGAAAATGCCTAAGGTATTAAGTCCACCTTTGTACTTGTGCATAAAGTTTAAATAAAAATAAACTTATCTGTCTAAACCATTGTTGTTAGGAGGGTACTTTTAAACAATTAATATCATAGAGAAGAATGGTCTTGTACGACCTAGGCATGTGATATTCGAGCTTTTCTGAAGTTTGTTACACTGTTACAATTTTTTTTTTTAAGAATTTTCAATTTGGGAATTGAAAACGTAACTGGCGCAACGTGAGTAATGTATTTATTTATTGATGTCGGAGCCTTATCGTATAACACGCCGTATTGCAAATAGGCGCGGCCAATTGAAAATCGTCGCTGTTTTTAAATGTGGCTATTTCCGTTCAGCCGGATTTCAATTCAGCTGAATAAAGTACGCCGCATTGTACGAGCAATTTGCGTTCGACAAAGCGGCTTAGTAACGTGGCGCCCATACAAACGGGCGCATCTTCGATACGCCGCTTTGAAATCTGATACGCGCTGCATGATCATGACAACAAAAATGGCGTCGCGATCGACAACAGTGTGTTACGTGCCCTGCCTACACCAAATCGGCTGAATAGCGACATGATAGCTAATTAACAAAAGATGTTTCCCTTTGATTATATACTTGTCTGACGCGCTAAAACTGTCTCCAATTGCGTGATATGTGTGAGTACCGCTCGTTTACTTATTGTCGTCAAACTGTCAATGTATGCGTGTTTAGGGATGCCTGCTCCAAACTGTTAATCTACCTTTTCTGAATTATTTAATATGATGAATGGTAGCGCCATCTCTTGTAAATGTCATAAATCAATGACCGAAAACACATAGACAAACGCTTTTGAGATTTCGCGGGCGATCGATATCCTAATTATCTCGTTCCTTCCTCATTCCTTTTCCCTTTATGTACGCCTTGATGACAGGTCGCCAGAACGAACCGAAACTTCAACGTGAACATCCCTCGTATCTCAACCGCCAGCTTTCCAAGCCACAAGGCTGGAGACTGATGCATCTAATTAGTTAGATTGCTGAGAACCTTGTGAACCGTGTCTATTAACCCGCCTCGCGGATATAAAACAATTGTGTGAAGTGTGGATCCTGAAGGTCGCCATTTTGGAGTTGAAGGACACCAGCTCGCTGCCACACGTAGGCTGGCATCGACCACTACAAGGTAAGGCTACTACTACTTCCCTCATTTCCATACTAGATCGCCCGAATTGATCCGTGAATATTTTCCCGCTTATTTTCAACGCACTATTGCCAGAACCCTTCAAATACAGTCCACTTCTCATAATAGACACAAGGATGAAGAGGTTTCTCAAACCGCTATAACATTTTTGGTCCTTCGTAGCCCGATATATTACTATAATATATCCATTTTCCTTTATTTCTTACGTAGGAATGAATTATAAATTCCTACTAGGGTCGTGGCACCTAGCCGCCTACCCACATAATCAAGTTGTAAACCCAATACGTGGTTCCATCAACGCCGCTATAGCAGGTTCATAATTACGTATCTGCTATTATTAAAAATAATTCTTATTTAAAACTAACTTGTCGTATTGTAAATTTCCATATTTCAAGCTTCTTTTAGTTTAACGGCTCTAATAGGAATCAGCTACCTCCAATTATAAATTGTTAGGAATAAGTTACTTTCCGAATACCGCGGGGTAGACATTCATTCTATAAGAGAAAAATAAAATAGGTGTAGTGTGTAGGTACCTACGCAGTATAAATACCATAACTTTACCGAATACGTTTAGACGATTGCGGGCTATAAGTTGCATATTTATACCTATTCATTTATCTTAAACAATATTCAAACTTAACAATAAAACTGGCTAGGATAGTAATGCTATTAACATTTTGTACTATCTAATTACTTTGGTTAGTGGGTACTACGAAAAAACTTATTTCGTTATTACGCAAATATTGCGAAACCCGTTGTCACAGTACAGTCACAATCAGTAGTATTACTTTTCTACATATAGTTGTTCGTTTAAATAATTACCGTACATTGTTTTGTTTGTGTGGTTATTTGTAACTACATTACATAACAATGCCGCGTGATGCGAAAGCAATCGCTTCTTCGGAAGATCAACAGTTAGTGATTTTAGAAGCTAAGCGTAATATACTTTTCGAGCGTATTCAGTCAATTTATGATCGCTCTAAAGTCGCTAATACTTCCGAATCGGTGAGAGAAGGCTTTCTCAGTTCTTGTGTAAATAGATGATATTCGAACGGACTTTCATGATTATCATGATTTTGGATGATTATAATGCTAGGTAACTAGCTATACATCCCGATGCGAAGCCTAGCTATCAAGCCTACGCCTCATTCGAGGATATGTATTGTTCCGTGAAACGTGTGATGTCTCAATTGGAAGATAAGCCGTCCGGGAGGCACAGTATGAGTGATTCCGCAACATGTAGACCAAGGTTGCCGCCAATCGAACTCATGTCGTTCGACGGAGATATACGAAACTAGCCATTATTTTATGCAAGTTTTAAATCTACAGTTCATGACAATAAGTCGCTGACGGATGCAGACAGGTTGTACTATTTAATAGGTAAGCTGTCGCCGAAGGCACAGTCTGTGATAGCGGGAGTCACACCGTGTGCTGAGAATTACCAAGTTATATTCCAGGCACTCCTCGATTGGTACCAGGATATTCGTGTCCTCGCGTCTACCTATTTGGATCAAGCTTTAAATCTTAAATTGTCCGGTCCCGCGTCTGTTTCAAATTACCAGCTATTCGTGGACAAGTTCGTCACCGCAATTAATTCCTTAAAGAATCTAAAATAAGTTGACCTTCTGGATTTCATTTTATTGCACCTCGCAATAAAAAAGTTTGACACTGAAACTATTCGCGCTTTCGAGATGACAGAACGTAATCGTAAGATTCTTACTCTAGATAGTTTTGTCACCTTCATCAATGATCAGTGTCGGATATTCCGTAATACCCAACCACCCTTAGCTAACAATAATAAGCCTAATAGTTCAGACAATTCACATAAGTCGAATAAATCGCGTAGTTTTAATAATAAAATGACCGCTCCTAATCCACAATCCTATGTAGCTTGCTCTGAGTCATATAATTCAAACAAGTGTCTGTGCGAAGCATATATCCATGAACACTTATATAAATGTCCCGCTTTTGATAATTTGACTCCGACAGCCCGTTTCAAATGTGTGAAAGACAACAATGCTTGTGTCAATTGTTTGAGTATTAAACATAAAACGGTTAACTGTTCTTCTAAATTAAAGTGTCGCACATGTAATCAACGTCATCATACATTGTTACATTTTAATAAAAAACCCGCAATTATCAACTGTAGTGACGTCACAGCCGAATCCGGTCCCAATGCCTATGCCGACTGTACCTTCTATTACCTCACAATCTGAGGTATCGTTGTGTACGACCTCTGTCGCTGGCACCGCTCGATCGCGTTCGATTGAAACTCGATGCGTTGCGGCGTCGCCGTCGGCGAGAGATAGCCTGCAATGTACGGCGTACACAACCGTTCTGCTCGCTACTGCTCAAGTCGTAATTTACGATGTAAATGATAAGCCACACATAATACGTTGTTTACTAGATAGCGCTTCACAAAGTAATTATTATTACTTCTGAATGTTTTAAGCGTCTAGGACTTTGGAAGAACTTTCATACTTCTAATTTAATAGTTAAAGGAATCGGTGGGTCGGAAAAACCAGTTAAAGGTTCCGTAGATATTAAATTATATTCTCGTTTTAGTAGTGATATTAATTTTAACGTTTCTTCGCTTATTGTTGAACGTATAACGGCGACATTGCCGACCGCTCTCGTCGATGTCTCTAAACTTACACATCTCAAAACATTACCGCTCGCAGATTCGAAGTTTGCGGAGCCGAGCGGTATCGATGTTTTGATTGGTGCTGCTATATTCCCGCGCTTGCTTTTGCCTAACATAGTGCATAGCGAGCAATATAGTCGCTAGGTGGCGCTGATGACGTAAACATCCGAAGTGTAGTTCTCTGATCTATAAAAAACTTTAAAATTGTAAAACAGATTAAATCGTACATTCAATTGTGTTTAATAAGTCCGTTTCGATGTGAATTATGTGCACAAACGTTATCTAAATAAACTGTGTGATATTCTTTTGACTAAGTGAAGACAATATATGAAGTGACAAAACAGAGTATAAAGTTAATTAAGATTAAATAGTACCGTAATAAACAATTACATACGTGAAATACGCTACAAGCTAAGTGACAAAAGTGTATTACGCTACAAGCTTTGACAAATGTGTATATAAAGGAAAAAACTAAAAAACTTATGTGTACAGTTAAAATTGAACTTGGTGGTGTGTGGAAAAAAAATCTTATGCGATGAATTATATTTAACGACTTCATAACTATTTGAATATTCCCACAAACCATTGCAAATTTCAATGTTCTAAGTAATGTTCGGATAGCCGAAGTAATTTATGTTGGATTGCTGTGACTCTGAGTGCCGGTTCGATCCTCACCAACAGCGGAACTTTTTGTGTTTCATAAAATCTCAGATTTAAATCAACATGAACTTCTTTGGAAACATCACACAGCGTCGTAATCGAAGAGTCTCCGAAACAAAAAGCGAAGATTTAAATTTAACATATAGTGAGCTAGATGGCACTACTAGTAACAGTCTACCTTACATATCAGACGATGAGGACAGCGCAGAAATTCTTCAACTAAAAAACAAAATAAAAGAATTGACCCTGCAACTGGAGACTGCTCACCGCGAAGTTGAATCCCTAAATATGGACAATACAAATCTCAAAAAAACTATTGATAATTTAACAAGAAAGGAAAGCATTTACAAAAAACTTACAACGGACATTGTTAATAACACTCCAAACAGGAAAAATAAATCTCGATCAGTTCCTACAGTAGATCTCAGCATCACTCCCAAGTCGTCGAAGAAAGTTATGAAGCTTACGCCAAAAATGGCTGATAAATCAATACCGGAAGCTATACCCCAGATGGTTGATAAGACAACTCAATGTAACACCTATGGAATAAAACACTCAGTGCGTGAGGATTTCATCGACAAACGACACCTGACTCAAGAAAGCATAAAGAGTAAACTATGTATAATAAGCGCTAACAACAGAAATGGACTTTGCAGCATTATAGAAGATTCTTTTGCAACTGATTATGACTTCTGTCACTACTCGTATCCAAATGGCAGCATTGAACAACTCCTACTAGGTATAGAAAATAAGGTCAAACATTATAATAAAAGCGACTATTGTGTCATATTAATAGGTGAAAGAGACTTCTTGAGAACTAAAAACTATCACGATTTAATCTACCATATTAAAGAAACCATCGAAAAAGTAAGCCATACCAATATAATTATATGTCTCCCAACCTCTATAGGTTAGGCAATGTGGTGATTACACAATAATATACAACTCACGGATTGAAATGTTTAATAGTCTTTTGTATCTACATAACACAACATATGAATATGCTTATTTACTGGACTCTAACGCTGACTTACGTTATGATAACACAATGTTCTCGGGTCGTCAAGGTCTCTTAAACGACACAGGCATGAAAAACGTATTTACGAATCTCAAAAAGACCATTTGTGAAATCCAAATGGAAAATAGTAGTAATACTGACACTAAGGCCACATTTGAAGACATATCAAACCAGTTTTTTCTATAATTATCTGTCAATAATGCATCAAAACATCGCAGGATTAATAAATAAGGCAGACCAATTACTCCTGCACCTACTTGATCTCCAAAACCGCATAGACGTTATCTGTGTGACCGAACACTTCATGGAAACTGGATATGAAGACTTTCTCACTATACCTAATTATAAATTAGCAGCGTGCTACTCCAGAGATACAAAAAGAGGAGGAGCGTGCATTTTAATAAAAAACGACCATCAATATAGAGAGCTTGAAGATATCAAGAAACTTTCAATTCAGGGAGTTTTCGAGTGCTGTGCAATCGAATTAACACAGCATGACATTGTTGTTGTGTGTATTTACAGAATACCTAAGTCAAATAATCTTGACACTTTTTACTCAAAATTAAATATTCTATTACCCAAGATCTGTTACAAAGCGCGCAGGAATGTCATTATATGTGGTGACTTTAACATTAATATATTGAAAAAAAATAGAACTTCTCTTGAGTTTACCAACTACCTATTAAGCTATAACCTAAAATTGCAAATTGACCAGCCCACTAGGTTACAAAGCAACACATGTATAGATAATTTTGCGCACAATTTTACGCAAAAATGTGTCCACCATGTAATTGACCTTAACATGTCAGATCACACAGCCCAAATCTTAAAGATCCCCGTTAAAAAGACTTGTACAATAAACAGTTGGAATATTACAGTGCGTGATTACAGTTACGGTAATCTTTTGAAATTTAGATCATGCTTATTTCCTTTATCGTTTTGTGATGTTTATCAAGCTGAAGATCCTAATGTAGCGTACGATAATTTTATGGAAGTATTCCAGTTGTTTTATGATTTATGCTTCCCCTTGATCAACAGAAAAATAAAGTTAAAAAGGAATCCTAATTGGTTAACACCTGGTATAAGACGCTGTAGCAAAAATAAAAGACAACTTCTTTGGCAACTTCGAGCAAAACCAAATAGCAATAACTTAACTAAACTTAAAAATTACTCACGTAGACTTAAGAAGATAATAAAACTAACACAAAAGGCAAAAAATAACCATAAGATAATGACATCAACAAATAAATCAAAGGATACATGGAGGATCATAAATGAAAATAAACATTGCCCTTCCTATGAATATATTACAGAAATACAAAATAACGGGGTTACAATAACAAACCCCAATGACATAGCAAACGCTTTTAACGATCACTTTGTAAATCAGGCAGAATTAATTTCGAAGGCCTCGGGATCTGAGAGCTGTGAAATCCCGAATACGTGTTGTGAATCAATGTTCTTGGCCCCGACTACACCTAATGAAGTATATCGTATAATACAAGATTTAAAAAATAAAGTTAGCGTAGGGTATGATGATATCGCAACAAAAGTATTAAAATTTGTTTCCGATGTGTTAGCTGGCCCCATTTGCCACATCATTAATGTTAGTATCTGCTCTGGAATCTATCCTGATAAACTAAAACCAACTATAATTAAGCCCCTATTTAAAAAACATGACAAAACTGACATTAATAACTACAGACCCATTGCCCTTATACCAGTAATATCAAAAATATTTGAGAAGGCTATTTATCACCGTATGAATTCCTTCTTCACGAAACACAATATCTTGGTAAAGGAACAGAAGGGTTTCAGAAAAAATAAATCCATAAATATGGCTATCTATGATTTTCTTAATATTATAATGACAGATATTAATGAAAGAATTCCTATTAGCGCTGTATTTATGGACATGACGAAAGCATTCGATCTAGTTGATCATAATATACTATTACAGAAACTTAATGCATGTGGAATGAGGGGCAATGCACTTTCTCTTGTACAGTCTTATTTGGAAAATAGAACGCAATGTACGGAAATTAGACGTATTTCTAAAAAGAAAAAAAAAGAACTCAAATTTATTTCAGCCAAACGTAAAATCACTTTTGGCGTGCCACAGGGCAGCGTATTGGGTCCGCCGTTGTTTTTAGTTTACATAAATGACTTTCCAAAACACGTCGCTTTTCCTATGGTTCTTTTTGCTGATGATAGCACAATAATTGTAAGAAATTATAAAAATAGAAACTATGAATTTGACATCAAAGATGCATTGCAACAATCTATTGACTGGCTTGAACATAATAATTTAAAATTAAATTTAAATAAAACTAAAATTATGCAGTTTCGACAAAATATGACCACTCCTGACATAAATATAACTTTTGGCGATAACAGAATTGAAGAAGTAGAGCATATAAAATTTCTAGGCTTGACAATTGACTCTAAACTAACTTGGAAACAACATGCATCAATTCTTATGACAAAATTAAGTAGGTTCTCCTATGCTCTATATAAACTTAAAAACATAGTTAATCAGGCAGCTGTTGTAGCTGCGTATTATGGCTATGTAGATTCCATATTACGTTACGGAGTAATTTTTTGGGCAAACTCCTGCGAAAAAAATAACATTTTTAAAGCACAGAAGAGGTGCATTCGATCGATATGTAGTCTTAAATCAACGGAAAGTTGCAAACCGCATTTTAAATCTCTTAAAATACTCACATTACCTTGTCTTTACATATACGAGACCGCATTGTTCGTCAAGAAAAATAGTGAACTGTTTAAAAAAGCTTCAGAGCAGCGCTATAGATCGACAAGACAAGAATATCGTCACGAACTATGTCTAAGAGCCTCAAAGACCGCCCTTATGCACAAAAGCATCCTCTGCATGGCTCCGAAAATATATAATAAAATACCAAATCACATTAAAGATTTAAACTTGACTCAATTTAAACGGAGACTAAATATTTTTTTAATTGACAAATGCTACTATACCATTGACGAATTCCTGCTTGACAAAATGTAATATTCTAAATGATAATTATTTATCTATGCTTTTCAATTAAAAAACTTGACTTATTAATGTATTCTGTATATTTATTATAATAATTAATTGTATTCTAAATGTTTAGTATAAGGATTGATTGTATTGCTAATATTGAAATTGTGTTAATTTGTATGAAATATCGATTTTAAATTCTTATATTGTTAAATTGTGTATGCCCTAATGGGTAGTTTTTTGAGTCACCATAATCTAACTATAAGACCTACTGTATCACCAAAAAACACACTAATAAATACTTTGACTTTGATAATATACCTCCCGCTATTGAAACTGTGTTGGGGTATGTGGTTATGGGTTCCGTACCTACGGCACATACTTCACACTGTACGAGTACAACTTCATGTTGTTCTGTTCTTCAAGATCCCAGTTTAGATTCGCTTCTCAAGTGATTCTGAGAGCTTGAAGAAATTTCCGCCTCGCCCTCGCAGAGCCGTAAGGATCTTCGAGTGCGAAGAACATTTTCGCGCTACCACTGTTCGCGATGACAGTGGTAGATATATTGTGTCGCTGCCATTTTGCGACGACCCTTATTCACTAGGCGACTCATACGCTGCCGCACTTAGGCGTTTTCATTGTTTGGAGCGCAAACTTGATGCGTCCTTAGGGTTACGAAGCGCTTACAATGACGTCATGCGGGACTACATAAATAAGGGATATTTGAGTCCGATTTTAAAAGATGACAACGTTTCTAATCTGTCATATTACATTCCGCATCACGGTGTCGTTCGCGAAGATAAGACTTCCACTAAACTTCGCGTGGTTTTAGACGCTAGTAGTCGAACTACATCGGGACAGTCGATCAATGACATTCTACATGCAGGCCCCAATCTACAGGGTGATTTATTTAATATTATAATTCGTTTTCGACTCTTTCAAATAGCCGTGTCTGCTGATTGCCGCCAAATGTTTCTCAATGTCGGCGTTCGTGAATCGGACCGTAGATTTCAACGCATCTTTTACAGATTCAGTAAACATGAACCTATAATGGTTTACCAATTTAATCGTGTTTGCTTCGGATTTAAGTCTAGTCCATATCACGCGTTACGTGTAGTCCGCCAGTTAGTCGCTGATGAAGGCGATAATTTCCCTGCAGCGTCTGCTGCTGCTTCTTCCGCCGTATATATGGATGACATTGCCTGTAATGTCATGTCCATAACGCAAGCAATTTCGCTTTGTGATGAGCTTATTCAGCTCTTCAAGCGAGGCCAGTTCGACCTTGTCAAATGGACAAGTAACTTGGAAGAGGTTCTCGCAAACGTACCTGATACTCATAAGGCTTCGCCCGATATCGAGTATGAGAAGTCTATACCGCATAAGGTCCTGGGTTTACGCTGGGACAAGTCTTGTGACAGTTTCCGCTTTGACGTCACCACACCAGATGATAAATGTACTAAGCGAACCATGTTTTCCACAGTGGCTCGGCTATGGGACTTAATGGGTTTTGTCGCCCCCACTATTCTGTACGCTAAGCTCTTAATTAAGGAACTTTGGCTGGCAAAGTGTGACTGGGACGACATACCACCTGAACATATAGTCACCGCTTGGAAGCAGTTTTGTGCTCAGCTTTCTACGCT
Source organism: Orthosia cruda (assembly GCA_964057195.1). Taxonomy (NCBI): domain Eukaryota; kingdom Metazoa; phylum Arthropoda; class Insecta; order Lepidoptera; family Noctuidae; genus Orthosia; species Orthosia cruda. The sequence goes on along the minus strand of OZ059833.1, from coordinate 16,922,470 downwards.
TAATGAAATTATTATTCCGCGTCATCTGGGTTTGGTCGACGGATGCACCATGAATTTAGTAGGTTTCGCTGACGCCAGCGAGCGTGCTTACGGTGGAGTCGTATACATGCAAATATGCATTGGTTCTAACTACTCCGTGCAGTTAGTTAGTGCGAAGTCTAAAGTCTCACCTGTGAAAACCATTTCGGTGGCTAGATTGGAGTTGTGCGCGGCCCTACTGTTGTCTAAGTTGCTTCGCAAGTTACAAGACACAATATCGCCCCACTACCGCATCCATAAGGTATACGCGTTTACTGACTCTAAAGTAGTGCTCGCCTGGATAAATTCCTCACCGCACCGCTGGCAAACTTTTGTTGCCAATCGGGTTACTAAGCTGATAGAGCATATATAGCTTATACCCGCTAATTGTTTCAACCATGTCGCGGGTACTGAGAACCCGGCTGATTGTCTGTCTCGTGGTGTCACGCCAGCTAAGCTCTTGCATCATCCATTGTGGTATCGTGAATGGATCATCATGGATTTCTCATGACCCATCTGAGTGGCCCATGCATACTTTCGAACACAATGCACTGCATGAGGGCGTACCCGAACAGAAATCAGTCGCTCATGCCGTGGTTTCTGAGGTTACGGAATCACCAATTTACGCGCTAGCCTTACGTGTTTCGTCCTGGTCTAAGTTGCTACGCGCTATTGTTTACGTCTATAAGTTTTTAAGATAACTGCCTAGTGCACGTACTGTATCAAGCTCTGATTTGAAATATGCAGAAATTAAATTGCTGCGAGCTGTACAGGATGTTCATTTCCGTAACGATATTTTAAATTTAAAAAACAATAAACCATGTACTCCCGCCATCCATAAGCTTAAGCCGTTTCTCGATGAGCACGGCATCATACGAGTTGGTGGTCGTCTCACAAATTCGGACGAACCCTACGAATATAAACATCCCTGTATTCTACCACGTCATGACCATATTGTTGATCTTCTTGTTGACTTTTGTCACAAGAAACATCTTCATGCCGGTCCGGAGTTGCTTATGTCCTTACTCAGGCATAATTATTGGATTTTAGCTGCACGTCGAATAATTCGTCACAGAATCCACAACTGTAACACTTGCTTTAAGTTCCGCCCGCGTCCTATTCTTCCACTTATGGCAGATCTACCTAGCCAGCGTGTTAACCAAGTCGACAAGGCGTTCACTCACACCGGCTGTGACTATGCAGGCCCACTGCAGTACACACATTTCGTGGTCGAGGTGTTAAGAGCCGTAAGGCTTGGCTCTGCATTTTTACGTGTTTGACGACGCGTGCCACGCACATTGAAGTGGCTACAGATTTAAGTACGGTGACTTTCCTTGCAGCCTTAAAACGCTTTCTTTCGCGACGCGGTCCTATTAAATGCTTATATACCGATAACGAAGTACCGTTACCATTTCGTAGGTGCAAGTTCTTATTTACGCGACCTTCACAAATTTCTTAAAGATTTTCGTCCTCATCTTGAGGAAGAACTTTCCTTCAATCATATAGATTGGAAGTTTATTCCGCCTGCTTCCCCACATTTTGGAGGATGTTGGGAAAGTATGGTCAAGGTAGTTAAAACTCACCTTTTTAAAGTTATAGGTCAACAAATCCTCTCCTACGAGGAACTTATAACTGTCCTTAGCCAAGTTGAGGCTCTAGTTAATTCGCGGCCACTTACTGCTTTGAGTAGTGACCCTACTGAACCATCAGCACTGACCCCTGCGCATTTCTTGCATACCGCGCCATTGTTGTCCCTTCCCGCTCCTGAAGCAGACTCGCTCAGCTTGCTTCAGCGACATACTCTACTTGACAAACTGGTGCAGTCGTTCTGGCAGCGCTGGCGTTCAGAATACTTACATCAACTTCAGGCTAGATTCAAATGGAATAGTCCTGCACCTTCTATACAAGAGGGTACTATTGTAGTTATCATTACTGATAACTCTCCACACCTTTCATGGCCGTTAGGCATTATTGATAAATTGCATACCTCCAAGGACGGTACAACCCGTGTTGTTATTGTGAAAACTGCAAAGGGTAGCTACGTAGGCCCTGTTGTGCGTCTGTGTCCATTACCGACTCAATAAGGCCTGGCTTGATAGTTAGGTCTCTTAGTTTTAGTTACAACATAATTTTTCTATTAAAATTTAACTATAGGTATGCAACTTAATGTATTATGCAACTCGCAGTATTTATCTTAAATCTTCATAATTGAAATGCAAAAATCCGCATCTTAGTCCGTATTGTTGAATAGGTATACGGTAGTACACCTCATAGGGCTAAGTTTAATTTTCATTAAAGGTGACCCTTTAAGGCCGGGAAAATGGTAGCGCCATCTCTTGTAAATGTCATAAATCAATGACCGAAAACACATAGACAAACGCTTTTGAGATTTCGCGGGCGATCGATATCCTAATTATCTCGTTCCTTCCTCATTCCTTTTCCCTTTATGTACGCCTTGATGACAGGTCGCCAGAACGAACCAAAACTTCAACGTGAACGGGCCTCGTATCTCAACCGCCAGCTTTCCAAGCCACAAGGCTGGAGACTGATGCATCTAATTAGTTAGATCGCTGAGAACCTTGTGAACCGTGTCTATTAACCCGCCTCGCGGATATAAAACAATTGTGTGAAGTGTGGATCCTGAAGGTCGCCATTTTGGAGTTAAAGGACACCAGCTCGCTGCCACACGTGGGCTGGCATCGACCACTACAAGGTAAGGCGTACTACTTCCCTCATTTCCATACTAGATCGCCCGAATTGATCCGTGAATATTTGCCCGCTTATTTTCAACGCACTATTGCCAGAACTCTTCAAATACAGTCCACTTCTCATAATAGACACAAGGATGAAGAGGTTTCTCAAACCGCTATAACAATGAAATTATAACAAAACAGGTTAAATTAAACAATAATTTTGTAGATTAGTGTATCATTTATTTTAGTAACAACAAAAAATACAATGGAAAAATATACAGTAATTTATGGATTAAAACCCATCTCTTTGTGTTTGTTCTCGGCATATTTTTCTCTTTGATGTTATTGCCTAGGCTACGTTAAGGTAAGTTGTCATTTTCTGATCAAATATATAATGTAATTTTTAAAATAATAATTCAATAAGTTCTTCTGATCGAAAGATTATGTAATGATATATGTATTTTGTCTCCCATAGTTTCGTTAAATCTCCCTAGTAATAAACTGACAACACTGGCTAAATCAGACTAACCTACAAACTAACGAATTAAAAATCGTGTGTTCTTATAATATTAGTGGTTAAATAACAAAACGTACCGGTGAAAAGTGCTCTTGGTATTTTTATACGGTTTTCACACATAATTGCTATACAGTCTGACGGCACAAACCGGCATAATTAATTATTTGTCGTGAACACGTTACCCTTAGGTGTTTCAAATGACACTGACATAAATAAGAAGCGAGTCTACCAATTTTAGTAGACTTTATTTGGGCCGTTCAGGTAGGGTCAATGTGGCATCTAGACAAGTATATAATCAAAGATGTTTCCACATAAATTGCAACACAGGGGCTCTGCTGACTCGACGCCTCGTGTCGCCGCCAATCACCTAATTCCAATCAGCTAATGTCGCACCTGCGTTTTGCAATCGTTCTAGAAATGTATTTTTACAATAATTAATTTAGGTACTTCGAGACTAGCATCGTCCAAGTCTAGATTTAAGATTTAATTGTAATATTAAAGTAATTAAACTTTTATTTAAATTAACTTCGGGTTTTTTTAAGTCCAGCTGTCACCTTCATAATTGGCGCAGTCGGTAGGATATTCGAGGCAGTGCGCGGCGCAGTATAGATTTTCAAAAATTGTTATTCTGTTGACACCGATAGTCTCTGTCGGTATTTCCAAGTACCTCGTCGAATATCCGAACATAAGAAGACGCAGCTGAGGACGTATCCTGCAGGCATCGATACAACGAGAAAACCATGTATATGTAAGTCCTTGAAAATTCCTTATAGTGTTGCTTCCTTCTCCTTCCTTTTACCCATATATTATAATATTTAATCAAAATTTGTCACCCAAGGGAAACTAGGAAGAAATCTGTCTCCGCCAGACAGATAAGTAGAAGCAGGGAAGTAGATTCAAATAGGTTTATATATTCTGATAACTTAGGTTAGGGCTATTATTTGATAGTAGCAATATGACACTGGACCCCGATACTATCTACAAAGCTTTGCGCGCAGTTTCAAATTTAGATGGCAATCCGAATGTTCTAACACGTTTTATTAAAATATGTGATCAGCTCGTAATAAAATATGTTGGAATTAACTAACTTATTTCTCTTAACCTCTGACGCGTGTTTCGTACCTACGCATGTAGGTAGGAAAAGTAGTCACGAAACGTGTTACGTACCGGTGTCGGTACGTAACTCACAGCTCCGATTGGACGGTGGTATTTGAAGTAAAATATTTATTTGCAACACTTTCTTTCTTTCTTTTCTTTTTTCACTGAAAGCGAACGAAAGCAAAAAAACACAAAATAGATCTGTAGTTTTTGCGACTCCGCCGCCATGTTTTTTCGTTGTGTAAACAAAATAGTTTTATTACATTTTATTATTGTTGAGTGTTGTTTATTTGGAATTGCTTGTCTAAACATTACCTAAACATATTGTTCTATCGTAATTAAATGTTTTTTTAGTGAATATATGTGTGAATTCGATATATTGTGATAAAGTTTTATTGTGCGAGTGAAAGATAAGCGATCGAAAATTATAAAAGTGATAATTTGCTACCGTATTTCATCACTGCGAGATGAGGTCAGTTTTATTTGCTTATTGAATAGTATAATAGTTAGGTAAACTCATAACGAAGCCAAGAAAGAATAATAATATACCATGATTCATAGCATTAATTGCCGATTTCTCACTTTTACTGAGGGCCCACCCAAAATAAAAAAAATCGCAGCCGGCGCTCGCGTTTTAGGTACCTTGCCGGTTACGTACCGGCCTCGCGCAGAGAATTGGCAAGGGATCCGTGACACGTTAATTAATATTTTTTCCGACCAAAGGGATGAAACCGCCCTTTATAATGACATGTCTTTACTGACGCAAGGAAGTAGCACTCCGCAGGAGTATTATGACAAATGCCAGACTCTTTTTAGCACCAGAATGACTTATGTCACATTGCACGAATATGTAGCAACTAGTATTGAAGCAAAACGCGATCTTTATAAAAAACTAACTCTACAATCCTATGTTAGAGGTCTTAAGGAGCCTTTAGGGTCCCGTACCAGATGTATGAGACCCGAAACTATTGAAAATGCTCTGGAATTTGTACAACACGAATTAAATGTCATGTACCTACATCAACGTAATGAGAGAATCCCTGAGCGTCGTAACCCGACTACACAGAAGACGCATCCAACCCATAGAATGCCACCCGCGGTCCCTATGACCATACCAAAAGTTTTTAGCTACCCTAGCCCAGGCCCCAGCTGGCATAAGCCTATGCCTATGCCTCCGCAACAGCAGTAGCAGTGGAGGCCAACCTTTCAGTATAATCAGGTACCTCAACGGGCCCCTAATATGTTTAGCCGTACTCAACAGATGTTTCGTGCGCCCACGCCGAACTACAACCCCCAAAGTGACGCATTTAAATTGCCAAATAGGAACCCCCAAACGCAGTACACCGGTCCGAAACCGATGAGCGGTGTTAGTCTTTTTGTACCGAGATCACTAGGGTTACCATTACACGATTGGCGTAAGTTAGGAAACCTACCACCTAGTAACTACTTTAAAGCGCGCGAAATGAATTTTAACAATATTACTGATTAATATGACACTTACAATTACCCCGACAATTACTACGAGCAACCTGGCTATTACTATGTCTGTGACCTTTGTGACTTTTATGACTACCAGCAGATCGATTCCGAAAATCAATCAAATGTACCGGATCAATTGAATTAAATAAAATGCTTAGAAGCAGAGCCATCTGCCACTTCTAAAGCAGATCAGGATTTTCGCAAGAAACAGGATCAAAAAGGATTAAAATAGAATTAAATCGCCAATCAAAAATGAATTACGTTACATACAGATATCAGACCCGCCACCTAAATTATTAGTAGATACCGGAGCTAATCAGTCTTTTATTAGTCCCGAGGCAGTCGAACAATATTTTTCACATATCCCTTTAAACTTTTATCCCTTCGAAGTAATAAACGCTCGTGTAACTAGTACGCACGAACATTCTATTACGATTCCGAACTTTGCTGAATTTAATAATCCCACGAACGTTTTTTTTTAATCTATAGTGTAACCCGGCAAGTGGTTGATCTCCTACCGTGCTATAGTAAATTTAGTAGGTATGGAATATAGGGTAATATTCAAATGATACAAATATCATGCTATACAAATACAATTTTTGATTAAATCAAGTAGACGGGTATACCCATCCAGATCAATGTTGCATGTACACATTTATACAAACTCGGGGTCGTTCTAGTATTTATGAGTTTCGTGAGATGACCAATTAGAAACTCTCTTTGTAGCTCAATCGTATCACATCACACATCACATCATCAGCCTATTAATGTTCCCACTGCTGGGACACAGGCCTCCTCTCTGTGAGAGGGAATGGGCCGTAATCCACCACGCGGGCCCAGTGCGGGTTGGTGGATGTCACATGTCTTCGAATTTTTGGTTCTAGGACATGCCGGTTTCCTCAAGATGTTTTCCTTCACCGTTTTGAGAGCAGTGGTAATGAAATAATTTACACAAAGTAAAGCGCCTGCCTGGGCTCGAACCCACGACCTACAACTTTTCTTCTCGCTCAATCGTATACGGAGATTAATTACGGATAGATCTAGTCGTGCTCAGTGCAGCATATAGAGTTATACTTAAAACACATCCTACACTTCAATATCATAACAACCACTCAATACTAGATCTTCCTATCTATAAATTAATCAATATGAGGGTCACTAACTCTCTCAAAATATAACGCAACGTAAAATAAACATTACTTGTACTTGGATTGCTGGTTAACTGGTTAGGTGGTTAGCGGAACACGAGCCCGTTGGAATCGGTTCAACGTGCCCAGCACGAGAACCACACCGCGATGCGCGTGCTTCGGGGACGATATCGGAACAAAATCTCCGGTCGGGAACAGACAATAGCGAAAGACTTTTGTACCTTGGAGGGCTTCCTCGAACGAGGACGAAATCTACCTCTCGAATGCTACCTCTGACTCCTCTCACTAAGTTTTACGATAAATCGTTTACGGTCCAGGCTGTGCGATTGTGGAACGAGTTGCCCTTGTCAGTAAGACAAGCCCAGTCACATGCTGCTTTTAAGAACCTGGTTAGAAACCATTTCCTTTCTATATAACGTTTTCCTATTTAGATCTAATTTATTCCATCATTATTCAACCCTTTTTATTTATTTATTTCCATCTATGTATATGTGTAACACATAGTATTATATGTGTATGTTTATATATAAGCTTATGTATAGTATTTAATATAGTAATATATATATATATATATATATTAATGTAGCATTACACCACAGACTACCCCCTGTTTTATTCTTAGTCATTAACGTCCATCTAAAGGTTGTCTGGTAGATATCGCTGTCAGCGATAAGGCCGCCTTTGTACCCGTAGAAATAAGTATAATTGTAAAAGAGATGTGTAACTTTAGTTTTTGGTGTACAATAAAGTATATTCTATTCTATTCTATTCTCTGCAATGGGTCGGCCACGCTGTCCGCACACTCGTCGGGTCCGTCAACACGCACCAAACGGAGTACTTGGAAAACATGAGTACTTGGAAATGTCCGACATGTATGAGTAGTACCCCGAAAGTAGGCAGAAACGACCCAACTCCAATTCGAAACGTCTCCATGAGCAGGGGCTCCAAAAGACAAGCCATTGGCTCCCCCTCACCTCCCTCGTCTTGTAGTGATAAAGAAGACCTTCGCTCTGTTATTAAAGGAATAATAAAAGAAGAATTTAGCGAGATGTTAGTAAAGATCAACGCAACTATTGTTAGCACGATCAACCAAGAGCTAGAACCATTAAAGAAGGAAATGCAAGGAATTCGAGATTCAATGTCCTTTATGAATATAAAATTTGAAGACATAAAGAAAGCACAAGAGTCTTCAAATGAGAGTGTCTAAAAATTGGAATTAGAAAATATAGAACACAATTGAAGATATAAACGAGAGACTTATCAACTTGGAACAGCAGTCCCGATCTAATAATTTAGAAGTGCAATGTGTACCCGAAAATAAAAATGAAAACGTACATAATATAATAACACAACTCGCGCGTGTGGTAAAGTGCGAGATAAATGATAAAGACATCTCACACTGCACACGAATCGCTAAGTCCAATACATCCAGCGCTCGTCCTCGCTCAATAATAGTTCAGTTGGCATCACCAAGACTACGAGATCAACTACTGGCTGCAACTATCAATTATAATCAATCAAACCCACAAGAAAAGCTAAATTGTACTCATCTTGGATACGCAGGACCAAAATCTCCTGTGTACGTTACGGAACATCTATCGCCAACCAATAGAGCTCTTCACGCAGCCACTAGGATCAAAGCCAAGGAGATGAGCTACAAGTACGTGTGGGTCAGAAACGGCCGAATATTTGGGAGAAAAAAACGATGGCTCTGCATACATTCTAATCAAGAGCAATAGTAGCCTAAGTAAAATAGTATAGTATAAAAATTATATTTTTCTTCTTACTAAAATCGAATGCATGTTATACTCGTAGGTCTAACTTTTATAAAATTCAAAAATATTTCAATTTATTACCAAAACTGTAGAGGATTGCGAACGAAAACTAAACATTTCTACTGTAATCTGTGTTGTCTGAATTATGATATAATAATATTAGCGGAAACCTGGTTAAATAGTAGCGTACTGAGCAGTGAATTATTTGATGATCGTTATGAAGTGTACAGGAGAGATAGGGAAACAACTGGATTTCAGAGTGGTAAGGACGGTGGTGTGAATTGTAATGATAATAATAATTTAATTGTGATCTATTGAGTGACTATTGTGATGATAATGATTATTTATTAATTGATATATTGAATTGTAATTGTGATGATAATAATAATTTATTAATTGATCTACTGAATGATAATTGTAATTGTATTTTATTAATTGATCTACTGAATGATAATTGTAATGATAATATATTAATTGATCCATTTAATGATAATTGTAATATTAATTTATCTGGTTTTAAAAAGTAAGTACATGTTGCATAAATAATGTAAATGTTTGCATGCCGAATGGTAAAATATGGCTGAGCTTTGATATTATAACAACTATTGTATGTTACCCATATTTGCAAAATAAAATTCTATTCTATTCTATTCACGCATTGAACACTGGCAAAGTAAATGTGAGGATCTCTGGGTAACCATTGATATATCACCGTCTCAAAAATCTCATAAAATAGCTATAAGTGCGATTTACCTTCCTCCACCTGTGAGTCCAGCAACTCTTGATCTCGATAAAATGTTATCGAGCACTGCAATAGAGTTGTTGACTCAACAAATATTCCTACTTGTATTGTAGGAGACTTTAACCTAGCTGAAATCAATTGAGATCTAAAATCAATAAATGATTCTTTGCCTAAAGCTAGCCAAATTCTAGTGGATTTCGTAAATGTAAGTCAGCTAGTACAGTGTAATTACGTAAAAAACTACTCTGGGCGTATACTGGACCTGGTACTGTCTTCAGTGCCCTCACGTTCAGTAAACGAATCTAACTCTTCTCTAACGGTTGTCGATAAACTCCACCCTCCCCTAGACATAACTCTGTCATTAGTAAATAATCATAATCTGCCATATAACAACTGAAATTGTAGACGTAACTTTTATAAAACAAACTATAAAGAAATGAATAACTATCTTAATGAGCAAGACTGGAATGGACTTTTTAAAAATAGCGATAACGTAAATAGCATGCTATTAATACTGTACAAACATTTATATTTAGCAATTAAAAAAATTGTGCCAGAAAGAAAACAAAAGAACTCTCGTTTTCCACCATGGTTTAACAAAACAATAATTAAATCGTTAAAAGAAAAAAATAAGTTGAGGATACGCTATAAAAATATAATAATCCCATGGATAAAATTGAATTGAATTTAATTTCCAAGCGATGTGAAAAATTAGCCATGAATTTATATAATGATTATCTTAAGAATTTAGAACAAGGCATTAAAGAGAATCGTAAGCTATTTTGCAGTTATATAAAAGCTAAACGAGGCGGATCTAGTGCTTACCCACAGACTATGACTGACGGAAAGACTGTAACATCTAATGGTGCTGAAATCTGCAATCTTTTCGCCAATTACTTCTCGTCCGTATACACATCTGACAGCAATAAAGAAATGAATTGCAAGACAAACTTTCTAGAATCTCTACTTAATAATAGTCAGTGTTCGAATGCCCCGGTAATCGATCGCGAATGTTTGCTTAAAAAACTTAAAACAATTAATGTTACCAAGGGGCCAGGACCTGATGGCATCCCTCCTATATTCATTTCTTCCTGCGCAACAGCCCTGGTTTCTCCTTTACTGATTATCATTAATACGTCGCTAGCCACAGGGACTTTTCCGCTAGAATGGAAAAAAGCGAAAGTAGGTCCAGTGTACAAGTCAGATAGCAAAGACGCCATTTCCAACTACAGGCCTATTTCAATACTATCCGCTTTCGCAAAGATTTTTGAATATATTGTTTGTCCATACATCCAGGATCATTTTAAGGTCTATCTAAGTGACCACCAACATGGTTTTGTAACTGCGAGATCTACAACTACGAACTTAGCAACATTCACGGAGTCACTAATTCAGGCAGTAGATAAAAATAAACAATTTGACGTAATATATACGAACTTCAGTAAGGCATTTGACAAAATGTCACATGCCATACTAATCTATAATCTACAAACTTGCAGCTTACGGTGTATCAGGGTCTTTGCTGGAATGGTTCAAATCATATCTAATCGAACGCGAATTCTACGTCGTTGTGAACGGATTTAAATCTTCAGAACATATATTTTTTTATGTGTAAACAATTGTTGGTTAACCTAATAAATAAATAAATAAATGTGAACCCTTGTCCAGGGACGCGCGTGATACTGCCATGGCTGTATCGGGGCCCACAGCGGCGCGTCCGCCTCCGCAGCACATGTCTCACATTGTTTACATAATGCTTCCACGGCAGCGTCAATATTAGGCCACCATACATAACTACGTGCCAAGCTTTTTGTTTTTACCATCCCCATATGACTGCTATGAAGTTGTTTTAAAACATTATTATGCAACGAAAATGGTATAACCATACAGTAACCCCACATAATACAACTCCGTATATAACTCATTACGCCTCATAAAGTATGGTTTGATACTTTCTGCATCTACACAGGTTGAAGACCACCCGGATTGTATTAATTTAAACATTTAACGTTTCGCACGTGTGAACCCCTTCTTTACTAATCGCGTGGCCTAGATAGTTTACTGATTCAGCAAAAAATACACATTTATCTTTTTTTACTTTAAGCCCGTATTTGTGCAAGCGATCAAATACTTTGCATAAATTACGCATGTGTGCAACGTTTGTGGGTCCCGTTATTATAATGTCATACAAAAAGACCCCCACATGTGGTAAATCTACAAACATATGCTCCAAATGTCTTTGAAAAATGCCCGGACTTGATGCTAACCCGTATACTAGCTTATTATACATTGTACGAGCAAACCCGTACATATCAATAGTATCATTTTTATGCTGACATTGACGCACAATATCAGTTATTCGTGTGTTTATATCAATACATTATTGGTAATTAAATCAGTTTGTCATTTAAATGTACCTTACCCGTACATTTTTGGTCCTTCGAGCCGGATTTCGCGTGTGTACATCACAGTGTAGCAATCAAGTACTGTAAGGTGTTTCACTAGTGACGTCAAACGAACTAGAAGTGAGAGTGTTTTGTACTGCCAGCAATAGTGCAGTACATAGCAGCAGCAACAGCAATCAGCAGGGATCAACAGGGATCCGCATTTCGTGAGCAACAAAGCTCCCGCTTGGACAATCAAGTAAGATCGTTTCATTTACTATCATTTCCATCAACAATATGTCTTCAATGGAGGACTTTCTCGCCCAACAACAGCAGATACTCAATCAGATAGAGCAAGTTTACACCAACTTCAAAAAGGATGGCTCCGATCGCAAAACCTCGGACTACATACGCCGAAGGTTAGAGAATTTGGATGCATGCTGGCAAGAGTATCAATCGAATCATATAAGATTGTGTAGCATCGAATATGCCAGATCGCATATTTACTTCACCTCGAAGCAATTTGACACTGTGAAGGAGAGATATTAGAAAATCAGAGCAGTTATTCAGAATCATCCGCCAACAGAGGAAAGACCATCAACACCGCTTCTAAAGCCTGCTACTCCTTTAGCTACCTCAAGCACCGTACAGCAAACTTCTGGTCAATCTTTAAAGTCTCAGGGATCAAACAGCAAGACCGATGAGATGATAAGGAAACAGATGACAAACTTCAAGGCTTTTGAACATACTGTTTCAAGTATCGACATGGATACTGTAACGGAGAAATGGGAATTCGACCATCTGTTGAGCATGGTACGGTCTCGCTGGGCGAAAACTGACACTCAGCACTGGGACTTAGACAGTGAGCTGGGAGACCGAAATCAAGAGTATCATGGTATGTACCTCAAATACGAAAGCACATACAACGCTGCTATCAAAGCAATCAATAAGAAGATGTTGTCCATTTCACATAGAGAGCATACTACGCCAAAAATAGAAATACCAACATTCAGCGGTAATTACCATCAGTGGACATCTTTTAAGGATCTCTTCACAGAAGCAGTTCATAGCAACCCATCATTATCTGGAGCTCAGAAGATGCAGTTCCTCAAATCGAAAGTAAAAGGTGAAGCAGAGCGTCTCATACAGCATCTCCCGATCAGCTCAGACAACTACATCATAAGTTGGGACATCTTGAGCCATCGTTATGACAACAAAAGGATGATATTTACATCGCATATTAACATTTTATTAAATATGCCCATTTCACAGCAACCATCAATTAATCATATCAAACGAATCCATGATACTGCACTTGAAACGATGAACGCCATACAGACTCTCGGCGTAGACGTGAAGTCATGGGATCCGTTGATCGTGCACATCCTGTGTCAGAAATTGGATTCGGACACATTCAGCGAATACAACGCAGCTGTCAAACAACCACGAGAATTACTCGAATTGAATGAATTTCTAGCCTTTCTAGAGGGGAAGTTCACGAGCATGGAAGCAAGTAGAAGAAAACAGGAGATCAATCATCAAAAACCCTTTTCTTCGAACACCAATAAACCATCAGAAACAAAACATTATCATTTCAAGCAGTCATATTCAAGCAACAAGGCTATTTCGCAATCACCAAGTTACAGGAAATTGCATAACAATCGGCCAAACTGTCCAGTCTGCAATGATACCCATGCTATATTTTTATGCAAACAATTTGCTGACTTTTCTCCAATGAAGAAAAAGCAATGTGTTGCTAACTTGAATTATTGTCAAAACTGCTTATATGATCATAAAGGAAAAGAATGCTTATCAAAAAAGCGTTGCCTCGAATGCAATGAATTTCACAACACATTGCTTCATGAATCGTATTCAAAGGAATTATCAAAACATGGAAGTAATTCGACGCCTTCTACACAGCAAAACAACATCCGTTATAATCAGGAACGTGCAAATCAAGGCAACACGCACGTGACACAACAATATAATAATATGATGCAAGAAACTTTGCTTTCAACTGCACTGCTAAAGGTTCAGAAAGCAGATGGCACTTATCTGATACTGCAAGCACTTATTGATCAGGGCTCACAAATGTCTCTCATCACAGAAAACGCTGCTCAGCAATTAGGTTTGAAGCGATCCAGGTGTGACGGCATTATCACAGGCATAGGGCAAAAAGAAAACAGTTGCAAAGGAATTATGAACCTGAACTGTATGTCAAACTCAAAAATCAGACTATATCAATTTAATATCGATGTTTACATCATGAATAACCTAACAAAACATTTACCATCATATTCATTCCCGAAAATAGTATGCACATTTCTGGATAATTTAGAATTAGCAGATCCTGAGTACAACATCAGCCGACCCATAGACATTTTCTTGGGTGCGGACGTATATTCGAATATTCTTTTAACGGGCATGTGCAGATTAAGCGAATCACTTCCGCTTGTTCAAGAAACGTATCTGGGTTGGATATTATGTGGAAATATCAAAACTAAACTAATATGCAACGTCGTGCAATTTGATTTGGATAGTATAGAGCAATTCTGGGAGATGGAAGATGTTACAGAAGAAAAATCACTATCATCAGAAGATCAAGAGTGCATTCAGTACTACAAAGCAACAACAAATCGTTTGGAAGACGGAAAATACCAAGTGAGGCTTCCACTTATACCACAATTTGAGGAGAAATTGGGGTAGTCCAAAAATAAGGCTGTTGCTCAATTCATACATTTAGAAAATAAATTGCATAAAAACAATTCTTTATTCAACGCATACAAGTCATTCATTACCGAATACAAAAACTTAGGACACATGAAACATTCACCTCGCAACCAGACACTGGAATGCTTCCTACCGCATAATTACGTATTGCGCGAAGAAAGTGCAACGACTGCATTAAGAGTTGTTTACAATGCTTCAGCAAAAACATCTACAAATAAAAGTTTAAATGACCTCATGTATACGGGGCCCAATTTACAGCAAGACCTTCAGTCTCTTATCATTAAATGGAGACAAAATCAGTTCGCATTCACGGCTGACATAGAAAAAAAAATTAGGCAGATTTGGGTACACCCAGAAGATCAACCTTTACATTAAATTGTGTGGAGAGATAACCCGTCACAAAAAATAGTAGAATATCAATTGACAACCGTGACGTACGGCACAAAAGCTGCTCCATTTCTTGCAATGATGACGTTGAGACAATTAGCGGCTGATGAACGGGATAAATTCCCAGAAGCCGCCAAGGTCATCGAAGAATCTTTCTACATGGACGATCTGGTTCATGGAGCCTGCTCCCTTTCAACAGCACAACAGTTGCAGCAAGATTTGATGAATCTGCTGAAATTAGGAGGCTTCAACTTGAGAAAGTGGACATCAAACGACATTCGTCTGCTGCAACTAGAAGATCATGACTATTATAAACAAGAAAGCAAGAGTTTTAATCAAGCAGGATTAACTAAGACATTAGGACTTCGTTGGAACCCTACACATGATACCTTCACATTTATATCAAAAATTGAACCATCAAGCACTAATATCACTAAAAGAATCATACTATCAGATATGTCTAAAATATTTGACCCATTGGGATGGAACGTGCCAGTAACAAAAAAATTGAAGATTTTATTTCAAGAAACATGGTTATCCAATCTCCAGTGGGATGAACAAGTACCAGATAAAATCAGCAAGGAATGGATCAAAACCAGGGAAGAATTAGAAAGTATCAATCAATTCAACATACCAAGATGGTACGGTACGGAAACAGCGAGTAGTGTAGAGTTACACGGCTTTTGTGACGCATCAACAAAAGCATATGCATGCGTCATTTACTGCAGAGTAAGAAACAATCCATCAACAATATTAGTAGCAGCTAAATCAAAATTAGTTCCTACGAAAAAACAAATATCACTACCTCGATTGGAACTATGTGGAGCACTGTTGCTGGCCAAACTTATGACCAAAGTCAAGCAATGTTTAGCAGGTCATGACCTACATATATTTGGTTGGAGTGATTCTACTGCCGTACTGGGATGGCTTCAAGGAAATCCAAGTCGATGGAAAACGTTCCTAGCAAATAGAACAATACAAATAACAGATAGCATTAAATCAGAATCTTGGCGATATGTAAAATCAAGCGAAAATCCCGCTGACTGTGGAAGCAGAGGACTCACAGTGGCTCAATTGAATGAGTATCGTTTGTCGTGGCAAGGACCAACATGGTTACAATCCTTTGAAGCAACGAAAGGATATTAAGCAATCTATTCAACAAACGAGGAAATAAAGAAGCAAGAAGACGTTCATATTGTTACAAAGCATGAATCAAGCATCATTACAGACCTGTTAAACAAATATCAATCAATCAACAAAATTGCACGTATTCTAGCATTGGTGATGAAGATTACGACGTACAGAAGAAAAACAAAAAAGCATTATCTATCATTAACAGAAATCAGTCAAGCCAAGCAAAAAATTTTCAAGCAAGTACAGCAAGAAGAGTTCGCGAATGAAATAAGATGTTTAAAGCAAGAGGGAAAGCTAAATTTAAAAAGCAAATTGTTAAAATTAAACCCTTACCTTGATGAAAATGATATCTTAAGAGTCGGAGGGAGACTAAAAACGGCACATATCAGCCATGACATATTATTCTGCCGAACAGTGGACGTCTGACAGAATTAATAATAGAGGACGCACATCAAACCATGTTACATGCCGGAGCCCGGCTGACATTGGGTTTTATCAGACAAAAATATTGGATTCTATGAGGGAACGTCGCTACAAAGAGGCAGCTTCGTCGGTGCGTAACATGTAGAAAACAAAACGCTTGACTTTATACCCTTTTTGACAATTTTTACAAAGCTCTCTGCTTGTCCATTACTAGCAGGATTGTATGGTGGTGATGTAAGATGTTCAATTCCATTCAATGAACAAAATTTCGTGAACTCAGCGGATGTAAACGCAGTGCCGTTATCGCTAACAATTGTGTGTGGTAATCCGTACTTAGACATGAAATCATGGAGCTTTTCAATAACGGTCGCCGAGGTGGTCGATGTGCTCACGTCATATACTTCTAACCATTTCGTGTGCGCATCTACTACCACCAAAAACGTCTGATTTTTCAGCGGTCCTAGGAAGTCTACGTGTATTCTATGGAATGGCGTATGAGGCAACTTCTATGGTGCTAACGGCGCCCGGGGTAACGAAGGCCGTAGCTGTTTGCCTACTTCACACGAGTGTATCATTTTTTCTAGAGCCGCATCGATGCCCGGGAACCAAAATCGTGACCTAGCCTCCGATTTTGTTTTTACGATGCCTAAATGTGAGGTATGTAATTCTAATAAAACCCTTGTCCGCAACGATTCAGGAAGAACAACTTTATGTCCCAGACCGTCCGTATGTCGTCAACCGTGTGCCAACCGTTTTCATATGACAATTCTGTCTTACATAAATGATATGGTTTTAACCGCAAGTCTACATCCTTTTTAGGCCACCCGTTTACAACATTAATTGCAACTAACTGTAGTACCGTATCCTCATTAGTAGCTTTGCGTAACTCATTCAAGGTCAACGGCATGTCGCCTTCGATAACAAAATTAACGTATGATGCGCGATAAATGGGAGCGGCGGCTGTGGCGGTGTGTGCGCCGCTGTTGTCTCCCTCGCTCTCGGCGTGAGCCCGCCCCTGTTTTACTCTGTAAACTCGCCCGAGATAGATAATCCGCGTTGTTATCAGCGCTCCGAACATACTCAATTATGTAGTTGTATGCACTTAAAAACATCGCATATCTCTGCAGCCTATTAACAGACACCTCCGGTATGCCTTTATGTTTTCCGAAAATAGTAATTAACGGCTTGTGATCCGTGCGTAATATGAATGGATCTGACCTGCCATATAGGTACTGATGGAACCGACGTATAACAAATATTATTGCTGTCGTTATTTTTGTATTTGTGAGTAATTCTTCTCAGCCGTGTTTAACGTGCGAGACGTGAATGCTACCGGGCGCTTTAACCCGTCATAATCTATTTGGGATAAAATAGCACCTAAGCCACTCGGCGATGCATCGACGGTTAACACTATTTTAGCGTCTGAATTGAAGTGTGTTAAGACCTGATCAGACGTCAATCTTTTCTTAATTTCTTCGAACGCTCGTTGGTGTGACATAGACCAGTCCCACTTCACCCCCTTTTTTAATAGGTCATACAAGGGTCTCAAGATACAGGATGCTCCAGGCACGAAATTTCTGTAATAGTTTACCAGGCCTAAAAACGATTGCAATGTATTAATGTTGGTAGGAATGGGCGCATCGGCTATAGCTTTCACCTTTGCCGGATCTCTCTGTAAGCCATCCTTGTTTATTATATAACCTAAATATTTAATTTAGTTTTTGAAGAAATCACATTTTCCTTTTGCAGAACTATATTCAAGTTTTTCAGGTGCCCCTCTGGGGTCCGGTCAGTCACTAAAATGACGTCGAACAGGCATAGGACACCGTCTAGTCCTGATAGCACCGTTTCCATAGCGCGTTGGAATATAGACGGCGCACTAGACAGTCCGAATACTGGTCGAGTATAATTAAATAAACCTCGGTGTGCATTGATACAAGTGATCGGTTGAGATGCCTCGTCGAACAAAACTGATTATAGGCTATGGTCAAGTAAATTTTTGAAAATTCCTGGCCCCCGTATAGTTTTGAAAATAGTTCGTGTACCGTGGGTAGAGGATATTGTTCTATTACTAGCTGTTTGTTAATTGTAACCGAGTAGTCGGCACACAATCTCACGGAACCGTTGTGCTTAAGCACATGTACTATTGGCGAAGCGTACTCCGAGTGTGCAACGGGCTTTAGAACACCTAGGTCCACTAAACGCGTTATCTCTTCGCCGACCTTATCACGTAATGCGAACGCAATTGGACGCGCTTTACAGAATATCGGTTTCACATTTTCTTTTAATTTTAATTTTACACGATATTTATTAAATTTACCAAGCTTTTCCGAAAATAGTTCTGGAAAACGCGATTGCAATTGGTCCTCCATACACTGCTCACTCTTCAAAAAGTTACAAGACGTCAACTTAAGGGCGCGGCGAACAAAGCTCGCAAATGCAATTCGAGGCGAGCGAAAATTCGTTCGGAGCGAAAATTCGTTCGGAGTATTGCTATCTCGGTTTGCATTGCACGCACACGCGGTGTGCCGTAAGTAGCCGTGTGTGTGTGTGAGCAGATAGATATCGCTACCTAATCATCCTATCGACTCGAAAGCCGGCCAACGCGAATGGTGCCCGCGTTTTTTTGTCTTATTGATGTAGGTATTCCTTTTACTAAACCTCAAATATGTGTTGTTATAATCAAATAATGAATGCAAGTAATATATTACAAGTGTTACTTAGCCAAAGTATTAGTAAAATACAAATATTCCAATAATGTATGCCTATTTACGCATATAAGTAGGTACAGATAAATAAAAGCGCTCTGAGTTAAGAATATCTATACCAATATTATAAAGAGGAAAGATTTTTTTGTTTGTTTGTTTGTACCGAATAAGCTCCAAAACTACTGGACCAATTTCAAAAATTCTTTCACCGTTGGGAAGCCACTCTATCCCCGGGTTACATAGGCTTTTTATCTACAGGGATAAAAACTAGTCTATGTCACCCGGGGATAGATCTTCCCACGGGATCGGGAACTACGCGGGTGAAACCGCGAGGTGTCCTCTAGTTAAAAATAAAAACAAGGATCTTGAATAAAAAAATATCATCATTCATCTGTTTAAAAAATATAAATCTAAACTTGATAAAATCGTGTAGGGTGACCATAATTTTAAAATCGACTGAACGAAAAACAAAAAATACAATAATAGTAATCAGAAAACATAGTGTCAAAGATCCACACTAAACACGCTTATTTTCTTTCTTTCTAGTGTTTCTTTATGAAAACTGATGGCCAAAGTCGTTTTTTCCTTGATCGTCGTGGCTCTGTAAATATTTTTGCAGTTTATTATGAGGTCGATTAGCCAGCCAGTTATCAAAGCCTATTAGAACCTCTCCAGGGTAAGGGTCACCGAAGTACAGATAAAAATCCCAGAATAATTAAATAAACTAGAACGAATTTGGATTTTTAGTTTTTTGTAACAGGAATTTTACAAAAAAGTCCAGCAAAATCTGGACCGAGGGTATAAAACCGCGCTTGTGCATGCAAGTCCAATCGCATGGTTACCCTACCCTGGGTGAGCCGAAATGGCCGAACTAACGTCGTAAGTATAGAGGAGCAATGTAGGTAAGTCTTAGCGGTGTCCTTGAGATCATTACCTACGCCCGCTTTGTCTCATGACATGAATAAACAAACGAAAAATACCGGCCAAGTGCAATTCCGACTCGCGCACGAAGGTTTCCGTACCATTATAGCAAAAAATGGCATAAAAATCATGTTTTTTGTATGGAAGCCCCACTTAAATATTTATTTTATTATATTTTTTGTATTTGTTGTATAGCGGCAACAGAAATACATCATCTGTGAAAATTTCAACTCTCTAGCTATCACGGTTCTTGTGATACAGCCTGGTGACAGACAGACAGATGGACCGCAGAGTCTTAGTAATAGGGTCCCGTTTTTACCCTTTGGGTACGGAACCCTAAAAACAAAGCTTCGTAAGTTGATGGATAGGTAGGTAGGTAAATACTAATTTATACAAAACTAGCTGTCCACCGCGGCTTCGCTCCCGTCAATCTACCTACCTACCTACCTACCCTGCCCTACCCTACCCTATCTACATACCTACTCTATACTACATACATGTACGCAACGGAGGCTCTCAAAAAGGAATATTTTGCCCGTTTTTACAACATTTTTCATTTATGCGCCGCTCCTACTGGTTGTAGCGTGATGTTATAACCTATAGCCTTCCTCAATAAATGGACTATCCAACACAAAAATATTTTTTCACCTCCGACCAGTAGTTCCTGAGATTAGTGCGTTCAAACAAACAAACTCTTCAGCTTGATAATATTAGTATAGATAAACTAAGGTACCTATTAATTTACCTTATTGTATTATGTCATTGGGAAATAGGTACTTCCTGTGAGAAACATCCCAACGTTCGGAAACCATGTCGGCAACCGAACCATATAGTAAATAATAACAAAGTCCGTAAACAACGCAAAGTTCGTAAAAAAGTAGATTACTCAATACCAAAGTTCAAATCACAAGGCAAATCTAAATCCAATTTCATAGCATAAGTCAATAATGTCAAAAATATTAAAATAATACAATTTAGAAAATAAATAAACGCGCACATAAAGCATAGTGAACTAATCGTCTAATAATGACAACAAACAATCCACAGAACAGTAGAACAAAAAACAGTAAAACACACCCGAAGCACACCTGAAGTGCCCCGAACAAACCCCACGCCGTACGAACGATACACAACCGTGAGCAGTGCGACCACGCACACATTGACATTTGCTTGACGCGACAGCAATACTAGCTATTGGAAATGTGTGATTAATTTGATGTGTTCCGTAATACCAAAAATTATGAATGAAAACATAATGTTTAAAAAAAAAAAAAACGATTATTTGTAATTTGATAATATGAGCTATGTTCCTGGTACGATATTAATAAAGATATTGTTTTTTATAATACAGAAATATCAAAAACAAAACGTCATTTACGCTGTAAAACTATACAAAATGGAATTCGCTAAAACTTCATTTTAGGTGAGTATTTAGAAAAAAAGAAGACGTAGGAACCTAGATAAATACTGTTTTAATCCGAATATCATCATTATATTGTGGAAATATGCTAAAATTACAAAAGATTTTGGTATTACGTTTGTATGGACAATTCATGGTTCGCCGCGCTCTTAAGTTTAAATCTTGATAAGAAATCTCTGCCTAATAGTGGTGGTCTCCCATTGCGAATGTCGTATATATCCAATGTCTGAGTGTGTCGCATGTACGTTACCGGCAGGTTTACGTACCCTACATATTTCATATTATTGCGGTGTAGCTAAAAAAACTTTTTTTTAAATCTAGTAACGGAATTTTACTGAACAAGTTTTTATAGGTACCTGTATATAACTGTCACAGCTGATCCAATGTCTATTTGAAATTGAACATCATTTCCGTTAATTAAAACTATTTCTGTCATGGGTTCCCCCGGTCTGAGCGTATGTTAAATAATGACTTACCGTCGTCGCCGTCCCCACTCACATTTTACGCAAATGACCTTTGGTGTTGCACTTTTTGCATTTGTAGCTTACAAACCGACATTGGGATGACTCATGATTATTACGACCGCACACTGTACATTTTAATTTACCAGCATTAATGGGTTTAGCACTATGAACTTCCTTGGCGATCTTGAACACTGGCGTCTGCTGCTCAAGGACAGCCGAAGATGTGGCGGCGCCCACTCGCGCGCACCGCACGCTCTCCGCTAACTCCACCGCCTTGGCCAGGGTCAGCTTCTCTCGTTCCTGCCCTGCTATCATTCCCATCACGAACTTGTCTCGTAACGCTTCCTCGACGTTACTAAATTTACAATGTGCTGTATGTCCCTTGACGCCCATTGCGTATGTGTCTCGCCTTGCTGCTGTACTGCTGCGTAAAATTTGTAACGCTCGCTGAAGCCGCATATCTTTGAAAGAAAATACTCATCTAATAAATGCACTATGTTAAATACAGGTCTGCGGATCCCAAGCCAGGAGCTCATCACTGGGGCCCATTAGCAGCGTGCCACTCCTGGATCCAATCAGGACCGTATCCCACGAAACTGCCGTAAAGCAGCAGTGGCAAGCTAGGGATTTGCTCCCTATTGGGAGAGATACTGGTACCTATCTCACAGGTGGCACAAAGGCTGGCCGGTGATACTATTCGTACTTACCTTAGATTCCTGCGGTAGACTCCTGGGCATCGATCAATCTCGTGCCGTGAGGTTAGGGATAGGAGAATATATATAATAAAGGACAATTAGGGATAGACTGACGGCTGTCTGGACCGAATAATCCGGCCGGCGTCCACCAGGCAGCACGTTTTCCGCAAAAGCACTTCGATGCGCATGAAAATATACTCTAAACCCACTTTAGAGGCGCCCCACAACGCCGATTTCGAATGGCGGGCGCGATTAACAAATACAATGGGTGAAACACGTCTCGATTAGATATGTTTCGACAAAAACCCGACTTCCGCGTGTTCACGTTTTAAACTTTTTTTTCTCGACTATGTAGTGTCAGCTGTCAAAATCGTTGACAGCCCACCGACACGGTGTTGCAAGTAAATACCAAAGATCGGGACTAAACATCCCCCCGTCTCGGACATAAGGAGTTATGTCCGCTAATAAATGGGCAAGCGTGCTAAATTGCCACTGCTCGCTTCAAAACCGAATCTCCGACCATGACCTCCGCAACTCTGGGAACTCCGTCAGACCCATAAATCAAATCTACAATGCGTCCACGACGCCAATATAATGGCAACAAATTAGGTTCTTTAACAAATACAAGGTGGAGACCTTGAGGAACTTTGGGAGGGACAGTTTCGTCAGACCACTCAACGCGCCGCTGCAGAATATGCAAATATTCCAAAGACCAGTCAATTGCGAAGATTTAATTTCCCTGACCAATCAAAAAATGACCAGGGGTCATGACTTTGGTCATTTGGGTCTGAGGAGATCGGACAGAGAGGTCGCGAATTGAGGACGGCCTCAACTTTACAAAACACCGTAACAAGTTCCTCAAATGTGAAAATAGTTTCACCAACAACACGGCGGAGAAGCGGTTTTGCTACTATCGCAATATTTACAAAATTCCCATTTGCGCCATGGCAAATCTCAAAGTCTGTTTATCCTTATTTAGATAATTACAAATATCATTTAAATATCTATCAGCGCCCTTATAATTAGTACCGTTATCAGAACGGATCAAAGATGTTAGTCCTCGGCGGGAAGCAAATCTACCTAGCGCTGCAACAAACGCATCTGTGCTGAGGGCAGCTACAAGTTCCAAGTGAACCGCCTTGGAGGCCAGACAAACGAACACACACAAGCAGGCCCTGACAGCCTTGGCTTTCCGAAGTTGAGAAGTTTTCACCAAGAAGGGACCAGCGAAATCGGCTTCGACCGAAGCAAATGGTCTGCTCTCCGTCACTCGGTCGGATGGCAAATCACCCATTATGGGTTGAGTGGGAGCAGCCTTCAACTTATAGCACTGCATACATTTAAAGATGATGCCACGAATAGTGCGTCTGGCCGACAAAATCCAAAATTCACGCTGCAAATGCCTACGAGAGCTTTGCAACCGGCGTGTGCGTTATTAATGTGTCGATCGGACACCAACAATTTCACCAACGCTCCTTCTTTAGGGAGCAACAAAAGATGGCGAGCACCATAAGGCAAGTTCGAATTCCGCAGTCGTCCTCGTACTCGGAGCAAACCAGATTCGTCTAGGAATGGATTTAGACGGGCGATTGAGCCTTTCAAAGCTGAACATTTCTTCAGGGCTTCAATAGTCTGGTCAAAGTGCTCGGCTTGTACAGCACGAACCAACAACATCAGGGCCTCCTGGCGTTCATGAGGCGACAAAACTGAGGATAACAATTTATTATTAGGGTTCCGTCCGTTACGTATGAAACGCCGGACCCAAGCAGTAACTCCTAATAATTTCGACAAAGAACTGTATCTGTCCAAAAGATGAACCAAATTATATGCAGGTTGCGTTTCAACAATTCCAATACGCAAGCCTGGCAGAACCTCTGGAGAGGAGAACCTACTCTGGGGCCAGGACGACTTGCAATGCGTCAACCAGTCTGGTCCCCACCAAAGAGAATGGTCAACAAGGGCAGGAGCCTCGCAACCACTTGACGCGCAGTCTGCGGGGATCAATTCTCCTGGGACATGTCTCCAGATCAGTTTAGTCTCAGAGTTCTGAATCTGTGAGACTCTATTCGCTACAAAAACCTCCAAAGCATGAGCTGAGGTGCGACGCCAACAAAGGACTATGCCATTATCAGTCCTTAAGCCTCAATCCGCGGGGCGGAGCCCTTCAACACGGGTACAACACGTAAGTCCAAAATCAAAAACCGTCGGTACAACTACTAACCCATTCGTCTGCAGAACCCACATGGTCCCGGACAAAATCAAAGCCAAAACATCCGCACCCATATACGGGTCCGGGTACCAACCACTTCGGGTCGGCAGGAGTTAGGTCCGACGTCAATTTCACCACTGCAGGGCCAATGATTACCTGCGGTTGTCTGCCCAAAATATCATTCAAAACAACGGTCTTGGCCAAAAGATTCTTGGCCCACAATGAACAGGCGAAACACAAATTTCAATTTATCCCCGTTGACCAACCGCTTCAATACCACCCATATGGTAGAAGGGTGGAACCACGTGGGAGACCCAATCTCTCCACTAAACAAAAGGATACAAGACAGCCTAGACAAACCGAATCCAAAAGAGCACGAACTAACAAAGATTTACTCTTCGGGCCCCAGATCATTACATGGACAGCTGGCAGAAGGACTGTCTCTGGCTGGGCGGCTGTAGTGGAGGAGTGGGAGGCGATTACCTAATGTTGATAACCCCTCTGGGGTTGGTAGCCATCCTGAAAAGCGGACGCTTCCTCCAAATGAGGACGAGGTGGAGGGGTGCCCCCGCCTTTGCGAGGTATACCCCGTCGAGGATCCACCTGGGGTTGGTGGGGATGCGCTCCCCCGCCTATGGGGGAGCGTCCGGCATCTTCAGGGCCACCAACACCATTTTGGTCCGGACACAACACGCGGTGGTGCCTACCTTGACAGTGCGGGCAAGGATCCGACCTCTGGCAATCCCGCTGCAAATGCTGTCCCAGACAAGTGTAGCACCACTTGCGGCTGTTGGCGATTCCACGTCGGTCCCTTGTGTTCCGTTCTAGGAACTTCGGATAGGACGTGACCATATGGCCATCCGTGTTGCAATATAAGCAACGCATACTGCGATCCTGAGTCGCTACAAATTTATGAGGCTGCCGTCGTGGCTCACCCAACCCACAAGTGGGGGGGCGCGCACCAACACGACGCTGGTCCGGAGAGGGCCGCTCTGGGGCCCGCAAGGGACCTTCAACACCAGAGTTATCCAAAAGGCGACACTCCTCATCCAAAGACTTCAACAAATCATCAAGAGGGGGGAGGTGTGTGGCATCATCCCCACCATATTTCCCATGTGCAAAACCCCTCAACTTAGCGGTTGCCTCAACAATGTCATCTGAGAAACCGTAAAACTGTGTGAAGTCTGCCTCAACCGCAGCGGCCAATTCAGTGTCCTCGGTGGACAATAGCGCCAAACACTCCGCAAAGCATTCATCCACCCTGGCTTGACGGGCTGAGAGTTCACTAAAACGGGCCAACAAAGCCTCTGATCTATCAGATCTACTTATCCAAGAGGCCACCGAGGTCACCCATCTCAATTCCGCTCTAATCTTACAAGCAAATGTATAGGCAGTCATACTGTCAAAATGTAATTAACGGATTAAATATTAATTAATACATAAAATGTTCAACAACTTAATAATGTATGTGTGTAACCAAAACAACAGTTTGACAGTAATTCTCTTACCAAATTAAATATCAAATCATAAAGTCTGTAAGAGAAACAACAAGTTAATTCAACAAATAGTACCGAACCCTGTTAGATTTACTTGTCAGATCCAGGTATATATGATCTTGATTTGACCTATTTAGTGACATACCGGTGTTAGATTATAGTCGTGGGCGCAGAATTTGGGATACGGGTAAACTAGAGAAATATCTCCTGTAACTTCTACACAGTTTAATTCGTTACAGAGTCAATTACTATCACTATGAATACTATGATACTAAGTACTACTCTGGACTTAAAAGGAAACACTGAGCAGTTCCTAGGCCAGTATGTTGTCACGGCCATGTCCGAACGATCACTGTCGCTCTCCAATACCATATCGACACCATACGACACTAGACTCCACCCAGTACCAAACTAAGGTACTTGTGTATCGTTTTAAGTAAACAAATAATGACAAGATCCGACATACTTAATTATTTTCCAGTACAAAATTATTATGGAACCCCAAATATCAATTTATAAATTATCAAAAACAAAGCGGGTATGGAACCCCAAATATCAATTTATAAATTATCAAAAGCAAAGTGGGTACCTCAAGAAAATAAATTATCAACACACAAGAGGGTATTAAAAAAAAACAAAAATTATCAACACAAAGTGGGTAGGCTGATTTTACAATAGAATTCAATATTCAATTTACTTTAATAGGTAAAAACAATGACTTTAACTTGAATCAATTAGAATATTACTGTCAATATCAAACAAACTAACCAATTTTCTTACATAATTGGTAACAATATACTTTTCAATAATAACTTCTGTAGGGGCACTGAGTACGTTTATAATGTCAACAAACTAACCAACCCAAGATAGAAGGTTCACAGTCCAAAAATAACTATGATTCAATTAAATACAATTAGGGAAGATTATTTAGTCTGCACCAAACCTATATTGTATACAACAAATAAACAAATTTCAATACAAAACTGTAACCTTCTATCCCGGAGTGACAATGTTGGGATTCAATTTTGCTCCCAAAACGATTGCCACAACAATCCTCAAATATATTTAATACTTTTCAAATATGCAACTGATAGCAATGAAGATTCATCAGACGCTTCTTGTGACGGTGAATTCGTTTTTTGTCTACCTACATGTTTTTTTCTGTATCCTTTGTTCTTTTGGAATACACACGTAATTTTACAGCTCCAGTCTAGAATTTTCATTTTTCCTGCCTAAACACATATCTCAACATAATTTGGTCCATATCGAGCCGGATGTGTGATCCAGGATAAGGATAATTCCAGGAAATATAAAATTTCACGGAAAATACTGCCGATTGGAGTTTTTTGAGTAGCTGGCTAAAGGGTCAAAAGGGTAACAGCGCAGCATAGTGCAGTACAGTGCAGTGTTCCCATTTATGTTTACTTCAGAACCCATTACTCATATTCAGGTAGTATTAAACGTTTTATATGGAATTGTAAAGGTTAGTAGAACATTGTTAACTAATTTCTTTGTTCATTTGCACATGTATGATTTATTTTCAAGTTACCAAATTATCGGTATAATTTGCAGTAAATCTATTGTATTAAAGGTAATAACGCAGCAAACTAGGTTTCAATTATTGTTAACCATTAATCTAAGCAGTTTCCTTTGTTATCTCGCAATAAATATCATAAGAAATCTTACTTTGTCAACTAATACCTACATTGTATTTTTTTCCGTTTCATCTTAACTTTATTTTTGTAAAGTTCATAAATATTAGGTGAATAGTAAAACCGATACTCACATTATTGTCCATAGTCTAGTAAGCATATTAGTACCTACTTATTAAATGGTATAATATTTTATGATGTCTGTATAGTCAACAATAGGTAGATTTAGTTTTCTATTTTCACATTTGAACAAATAATAAATTACAAGCAACAATAGTATTGTTTATTGTTCGCTTTAGCGTATTAGTATACCCTTTAGGTATTTGTCCTATAGTAATTAACGATACCAATGTTATATTTATAAAAAATAAACTTGTTACGTTTCAGTTTGGTTACCTGCTTCCCAAAGAATGACTGATAAGGAAGAAAAGGAGCTCATTAAGAAACGAGCAAGTTATAAAGGTCGATTAACGGTATTTTCCAATTACTTAGAGGATTTTAAGAAGGATTCTTTAACGCAAACCCAGATGAACGAACTGCAGTTACGCCTCGGTAAGATTGAACTTGTTTATTCGCAATATGACGACGTTCAGTTAAGGTTGGAATGCATAGCTGAGGATATCGATACACAGTTATCAGAACGTAATGAATTTGAAGCTACATATTTCAAAGTTGTTGCAAAGGCACAGGATTTATTAGCCAGACGCAATGACATTGTTAATGAAGATAAGTTTTCTCGCGTTAGTAATAGGCTGGTTAGGCTACCAACCATTCAACTACCTAAGTTTGACGGAACGTACGACAAGTGGTTAGAGTTCCATGATACGTTTTCAAGCTTAATACATTTGGATGACCAAATTGATGAAATAAATAAGTTTCACTACCTCCGAGCTTCCTTGGAAGGGACAGCCGCCCTAGTCATACGGGCTATTGAATTTTCGGCTAATAATTATTCCATTGCGTGGAATTTATTATGTGAAAGGTTTGATAACAAGCGGCTTCTCATTCAAAATCATGTGGCAGCCTTATTTAACATTGAAGTGGTTAATAAAGAATCCTCAGATATTATAAAAAACATAATTGATACTATAAACAAAAATCTACGTGCTTTAGAATCTTTAAATGAGCCAGTTAAGTTTTGGGATACTTTGATAATTTATATAGTTACCCACAAGTTAGATTCAAGAACTTACCGACAGTGGGAGGAACAAAAGGGTCATATAGACAAAGATAAAACAATCACATTAGAAACCTTTCTGGAATTCTTGAGAAATCGTGCAGTTTTGCTTGAAACACTAGATTTGTCTCGCAATCAGGATAATTCACCTAAATCTAACAAGCATAAAACAATGATATCGGTAAGAAGTGAAACACCACCACAGAAAAATAAAGTTAATACCAGTTCCTCACCGGTATCATGCCCGCATTGTAGTGATAAACATAATTTACTCAACTGTCCACAGTTTCTTGGTCTCAGTAACGAAAAACGGCTTGAGTTTCTGCCTCAATACAAGGTATGTTTTAATTGTTTTCGGGCTGGTCACTATGCAAATCATTGCAAATCCTTTGGTTGCAAGATATGTAAGCGTAAGCACAATACTCTGGTACATGTAGCAGGTGCATCACAAAAATCTTTGCCTAATACTTCTACTTCGCAAACTGATAGCACTGATAATGTAGATATTTACTCAACTGAAAAGAAACCCAATGCACACGTGACACTATCTGCACGTGCTGCAACTTATCTTAAAAATAAAAGTAAATCTCTATCTCAAGTTCTTTTGGCTACTGCATTAATAAAGGTTTATGACAAAAATAACCGTGAACATCTTGCTCGGGCTATACTGGACACTGGAAGTACTTCTTGTATAATGACAGATAAGTTATGTGATTTATTGGATTGACCTACCGTACAGGTTAATGAATCTGTACAAAGCATTAACAATTCTAAAACTAATATTAGTAAAATGTGCAGTGTTTCTGTCAAATCATTAAGTGAAAACTTTACTACTAAACTTTATTGTTTTATTTTACCAAACATAACGGATGAAGTACCGTGTCATAAATTAGCTATTAATAATTTAAATATACCTAGCGATATTTCTTTAGCTGAACCTCATTTCCACACGCCATCGGCAGTGGATCTTATAATAGGAGCAGATGTTTTCTGGGACCTACTGGGGCGGCAAAAAATTAACTTAGGTGACGGCAAACCGATATTATTTGAATCTAGGCTAGGTTGGCTAGTTTCAGGTCCGTTAATTAATAGTATCCAAGTTTCACAGTCACCATCAGTTCTTAAAGTTAACATCGCACAAGTCAATTTCCGTTCTTCTCACAACCCCACTTCAGAAGATGACATTCAAAACCTTTTATCGCGTTTCTGGGAACTGGAAGAAGTCCCCAATCAGTCATTTTCATATTCTGATGAAGAAGCCAAGTGTGAAGAACATTTTATACAAAACACCACTCGAATGGCAGATGGTCGTTTTTGTGTTAGAATACCATTCAAACAATCACACCATATTCTAGGTGACTCACTGGCTAGAGCAAAACATTGTCTCTTTTCAATTGAACGTAGGTTTGAAAGTCAGCCAGCTCTAAAAGCTCTTTATTATGATTTTATGAAAGAGTACATTTCGTTAGGACACATGTCTGAGTGTTCCATTAATTCAAAAACACTTTCATATTTTATTCCACGCCACGGTGTTCTACGCGAACACAGCATAACCACAAAGTTAAGAGTAGTATTTAATGCCAGTAGTCTTACTACTTCAGGTGTTTCATCTAATAACTTACAAATGGTAGGTCCAGTTGTTCAAGACGACTTAATGTTTTTACTTATTAGATTCAGAAAACATAAATACGTTCTGTCTGCTGATGTAGAAAAAATGTATCGGCAAGTGATCGTGCACCCTGATGACAGACACTTACAAAAAATAATTTGGCGTGAGAACCCTTTAGAGTCTATTAAAACTTATGAATTAAACACTGTGACTTATGGAACCGCAAGTGCACCGTTTTTAGCAACTCGGTGTTTAAAACAAGTTGGCTTAGATTGTAAGGATGAGAAGATTGCTGGTATTATAATCCATGATTTTTATGTCGACGATTTGCTCACAGGTGGGGATACAATATCTGACGTCATAAATATCCGTCAGAAAGTCACTGGCGAGTTGGCTGCTGCTGGTATGCCACTAAGAAAGTGGAAATCCAACAATATCCAGCTTATATCAGATCAAGTCACTAGTTCATCATTAAATTTAAACATTGGTTCAAATGAGCCAAGTAAAACATTGGGTCTTAATTGGCTAACAGACTTCGATGAGCTCTATTTTTCAATCAGTAACACGTCAACATCGAATAATGTAACAAAGCGTGAAGTTCTGTCAGTAATATCCCAAATATTCGACCCTCTAGGTCTATTAGCTCCTTGTATCATTCGAATGAAAGTAATAATGCAAATCTTTGGTTACACAAATTATCATGGGATGACTGTTTACCATCAGATATCGCTAATACATGGAAATACATTGTCGATAAGTTATATATTTTAAATAGTTTACGCGTCCCACGTTTAGTTTTGTGTGATTCTTGGAAAGTGATAGAATTCCACATATTTGGTGATGCATCACAAACCGCTTATGGTGCATGCATCTATGTAAGGAGTATTAATAATAATAATGAAATTATGGTGCGTTTGCTTACAGCAAAGAGTAGAGTGGCTCCTATCAAGCCAACTACAATTCCTCGGCTCGAGCTTTGCGCCGCCTTGCTTGGAGTGAGGCTATATAAAAAGGTTGTTGAGTCATTTAGCGCCAATTCAAAGTAGTACATTTTGGAGTGATTCTACAATAGTGCTGGGTTGGTTGAAAATGTTACCTAGTAAGCTGCAACCATTCGTACGCAATCGTGTGGCAGAAATAGTTGAAAAAACTAATGCTAATAATTGTACCTGGAGACATGTTCTTACACATCTTAACCCCGCTGATCTTGTATCTCGAGGAACTGATGTAAGTCAAATGCAAAGTCATAATTTATGGTGGTCAGGACCTAATTTTTTAAAACAGGATACAACCGAATGGCCTGCTTTTCCAACCAATGCAGTGGAATTGCTACCAGAAACTAAAACTGAGGTTTCTTTATTTACTACTTCTAAGACGCCGATACCTTTGATTGATTTTAATCGGTTTTCAAACCTTTCTCGGCTTAAACGCACAGTAGCATATACGTTACGATTTATAAATTTTTGTAAAAAGCAACCACCCACCACTTCACACCTTAGTGAAGATGAGTTACAAAATGCGTTAAACTTAATAGTGAAACTCTCTCAAATAGAATCATTTCCCGAATATGAACTATTAATAAAAAATCAGTGCTTACCAAAAGGAAGTCCACTGACTAAACTTAATGTATTTTTAGATAAAATAAACTAATTCGTGTAGGTGGTCGCTTACAAAATTCTTTATTTTCATATGAGAAAAAACATCCGTTAGTCATACAGTCCACTCATCGATTTTCTAAATTATTATTTGAATATAAACATAAAACTCTAATGCATGCAGGACCACAATTACTCTTAGCATGTATAAGAGATACTTACTGGCCAATAGGTGGTCGCAACCTGGCTAAATGGTGTTACCATCGTTGTGTAATTTGCAGTCGCATTACAGCTAAACCAATTAATCCTATTATGGGAAACTTACCTGAACGACGGGTGACGTCCGGTGGTCATCCATTTGAATGTGTTGGGGTTGATTACGCTGGACCTATACTGTCAGCGTCTCGACAAGGTCGCGGTTGTAGAATTGTAAAAGTTTACATTGTACTTTTTGTTTGTTTTACGACGAAGGCAGTTCACATTGAATTGGTGGGTGACTTAACCAGTCAAAATTATTTGTCAGCACTTCGTCGTTTTATGTCTCGCAGAGGCAAGCCTACGCATATATATTCCGACAACGGAACCTCGTTTGTAGGCGCTTATAATGAAATCGGCAAATTTTTAAAGGCTAACAGCAGTTCGTTGTCTGGTGACATGGCCACTGAAGGTATTAACTTCATTTTTATTCCTACCTACGCTCCACATTTCGGTGGTCTTTGGGAGGCAGGTATCAAATCAGTAAAGTTTCATTTAAAGAGAGTAATGGGAAATTGTCATTTAACTTATGAGGAACTATATACAGCACTGGTTCAAATTGAAGCACTCCTGAACTCGCGCCCACTCACGCCGTTGTCATCGGACCCTAATGACCTTCTGCCGCTGACATCTGGACACTTCCTGATAGGACGCACGCTCACATCATTGCCTGTGCCATCGTACGAAGCTGCTTCTGTTACTCACTTGAAGCGATATGAGAGAATAGAGGCATTACGTCAACACTTCTGGTCGAGGTGGAATAAAGAGTATATCTCTGAATTACAGCAGCGGACAAATGGAGGTCTTCAAAGGCGGTCTGAGAGACTGATCGCCTTGTCATAGTAAAGGAAGACAATATACCACCATTGAAATGGCGATTAGGACGGATCTCAGCAGTCTTCCCAGGACACGATGGAATCAGTCGTGTGGCCTAAATTAGGACTGCGAGTGGAACAATACGGCGAGCATGCAGCAAGATTTGCCCACTGCCCGTAAATGATGATTCTGGTTGAAAGATGACCTTTCAACGCCCGGGGGCATGTTGGGATTCAATTTTGCTCCCAAAACGATTGCCACAACAATCCTCAAATAGACAATATTAAGTTGTGAGTTGTACACTTTATTTTAACAAATTGGAATGTAACTATGGGGACTGTTCGCCCCTAACAAAACACAGCTAACTATGAGTGACTCAAAATGTACCACTTTCCAACCCAGTATTCTCAACAATAAAAAGCAAACCGACAAACAATACAGCGTTCACTGTGAACGAGTGTCCTAGCGTTTACTATGCTCGTGGAATGCAAACCACGCTCTTGCTACCAAATGTTAAATACAGGTTTGCGGATCCCAAGCCAGGAGCTCATCATCATCATCATCATCATATCAGCCGAAAGACGTCCACTGCTGGACATAGGCCTCCCCCTCAGGAGCTCATCACTGGGGCCCATTAGCAGCGTGCCACTCCTGGATCAAATCAGGACCGTATCCCACGAAACTGTCGTAACGCAGCAGTGGAAAGCTAGGGATTTGCTCCCTATTGGGAGAGATACTGGTACCTATCTCACAGGTGGCACAAAGGCTGGCCGGTGATACTATTCGTACTTACCTTAGATTCCTGCGGTAGACTCCTGGGCGTCGATCAATCTCGTGCCGTGAGGTTAGGGATAGAAGAATATATATAATAAAGGACAATAAGGGATAGACTGACGGCTGTCTGGACCGAAGAATCCGGCCGGCGTCCACCAGGCAGCACGTTTCCCGCAAAAGCACTTCGATGCGCGTGAAAATATACTCTAAACCCACTTTAGGGGCGCCCCACAACGCCGATTGCGAATGGCGGGCGCGATTAACAAATACAATGGGTGAAACACGTCTCGATTAGATATGTTTCGACAAAAACCCGACTTCCGCGTGTTCACGTTTTAAACTTTTTTTTTTCGACTATGTAGTGTCAGCTGTCAAAATCGTTGACAGCCCGCCGACACGGTGTTGCAAGTAAATACCAAAGATCGGGACTAAACACACTATGTCGTCATATGGTACCTCCTGGATGTCCTTTGGCAGGGCCAGATCCGCTGCCAACTTGTAAGTACCATCGGTAAGTGCGCTGAGCAGTATCGCCCGTCTCTTAGTTCCAGCTGCATCATTCTTCGGGACGATGTCATTTGCAATAAACCATTGCGTAATTCGGCCTTTGTACGACTTCCATTCCTGCACGTCATGGTTGAAAGTAGACAAAATGCCGGTACTGTTCATTTTACGATAACTATTTTGAGGTAATAACTATCGCTTCTAGGGCACCGAAAATCCACGAGTGAACCACCTCCAGCGTGAACAGCGCACCATGCAGTCACGTTGAGCGGGTGTAATGGCTCCTCGTGCATCACTCGTGGATTTTCGGTACTCTAGAAGCGATAGTTTTGCTTGTTCACGTAACCGCTGAGGTGGAAATGAGCCTCATCGCTCATTATGATTTTGGTCAAAAAATCTTCTTCCTCGAGATTGAGGATGGCTTGGGCGTTTGGCGGTCGGCATGCAGCAGCTGATGTACGGACTGGACTTTGTAAGGGAACATGCGGAGGTCTTCGACCAACATTCGCCGCGTCTGGTCGATGTTTAAATAATAAATAAATAAAATTTATTCATCAAAAATGGGTACAATTTATCTATCCTAATCAAAAACATTGAATACTAAGGTTTTTTGTTTTTTTTAAAGATAGAGTGAACGACGATGACTGTACTAGTATAAACTGTGTATAGACACCGGCGCCTTCCTCCTACAGCTAAAAGTTACAAGTCAATCTACACTTTATGTCAAAATTACAATAATAAAATAAATTACAATAATAAAAATCCAGCGACAGCGCGACATCCTCGGCAACAGCGGCGATATTCTCGACAGAATGGGCGCTCCGGGGCCGGCAACTCTTGGCAACGTCTCGTATGGTCCCATACTCTTCAAGGTTGGTGGCCAAACGGCGCAGTGTTTGCGCAGTCGGTGTCGGATGGCCGGGGAATCCGCATAAGGACAAATATAGTCTCATGGTCGAAAAAAATAAAAATAAATTCACTAGGTATTTATATTTGAGGCAATTAGAGGTTTACCCATTCTACCCGTTGATGTATCCGAGTCTGTTTGTGTTGGGCATGGTCGGGTACACTAGGCTGGCGATTAGGAGGGACGTCGCTTTAGTAAAATACGTGGCGAGGGTGCTGCGCGGGCTGGTGCATCACCCAGATGTACTGGAGGCGCT
This sequence comes from Orthosia cruda, assembly GCA_964057195.1. Lineage (NCBI taxonomy): Eukaryota > Metazoa > Arthropoda > Insecta > Lepidoptera > Noctuidae > Orthosia > Orthosia cruda. The sequence continues at coordinate 16,886,484 of OZ059833.1, read as the reverse complement.
GCGGCTGCATGTCACGGACGGGTATGTGGGTGCGCGCCGTCGCCCCACTTTGTTAGATGTGCCAAGGGCTAGGACAAATTTATTAAAGTTTGCCGCTTTGTCAAGGGCCGCGCTTATTATAAATAATATGCCATCGGAAGATGTATTCCATAGCCTTCCGAAATTTGTGTCAGGAGCACAAAAGTGCATTGAATGAGGCATACTTTGAATTGTTTCTTTTTTTAATTTTGATCTTTGTTATTTTATTTTTATTGTTAAACTTTTATGTTTAAATATATTTATTTAATACTTCATGCACACAAACGTACAGAGGCGGACTTAATGCCTTAGGCAATATAGTGTATAGCATTATTTATTATGTGGTATAACATCGTCTTTGTTGTGTATGCGTGTGCTAGCATTTCTATGTGTGCGTGTGCTAGCATTTCTATGTGTGCGTGGCTGCACCCGCGCTATGTGTTTAAGATTTAATAAAGCAGTGTGTATATAGCTGTCACGTCTTTCACTTGTCTCCCCGAACCTAACAGAGGCGACGAGGATTTTTATTTATTACCCACATCTCAAAATAGTTATCGTAAAATGAACAGTACCGGCATTTTGTCTACTTTCAACCATGACGTGCAGGAATGGAAGTCGTACAAAGGCCGAATTACGCAATGGTTTATTGCAAATGACATCGTCCCGAAGAATGATGCAGCTGGAACTAAGAGACGGGCGATACTGCTCAGCGCACTTACCGATGGTACTTACAAGTTGGCAGCGGATCTGGCCCTGCCAAAGGACATCCAGGAGGTACCATATGACGACATAGTGTGTTTAGTCCCGATCTTTGGTATTTACTTGCAACACCGTGTCGGCGGGCTGTCAACGATTTTGACAGCTGACACTACATAGTCGAAAAAAAAAAGTTTAAAACGTGAACACGCGGAAGTCGGGTTTTTGTCGAAACATATCTAATCGAGACGTGTTTCACCCATTGTATTTGTTAATCGCGCCCGCCATTCGCAATCGGCGTTGTGGGGCGCCCCTAAAGTGGGTTTAGAGTATATTTTCACGCGCATCGAAGTGCTTTTGCGGGAAACGTGCTGCCTGGTGGACGCCGGCCGGATTCTTCGGTCCAGACAGCCGTCAGTCTATCCCTTATTGTCCTTTATTATATATATTCTTCTATCCCTAACCTCACGGCACGAGATTGATCGACGCCCAGGAGTCTACCGCAGGAATCTAAGGTAAGTACGAATAGTATCACCGGCCAGCCTTTGTGCCACCTGTGAGATAGGTACCAGTATCTCTCCCAATAGGGAGCAAATCCCTAGCTTTCCACTGCTGCGTTACGACAGTTTCGTGGGATACGGTCCTGATTTGATCCAGGAGTGGCACGCTGCTAATGAGCCCCAGTGATGAGCTCCTGAGGGGGAGGCCTATGTCCAGCAGTGGACGTCTTTCGGCTGATATGATGATGATGATGATGATGAGCTCCTGGCTTGGGATCCGCAAACCTGTATTTAACATTTGGTAGCAAGAGCGTGGTTTGCATTCCACGAGCATAGTAAACGCTAGGACACTCGTTCACAGTGAACGCTGTATTGTTTGTCGGTTTGCTTTTTATTGTTGAGAATACTGGGTTGGAAAGTGGTACATTTTGAGTCACTCATAGTTAGCTGTGTTTTGTTAGGGGCGAACAGTCCCCATAGTTACATTCCAATTTGTTAAAATAAAGTGTACAACTCACAACTTAATATTGTCTATTTGAGGATTGTTGTGGCAATCGTTTTGGGAGCAAAATTGAATCCCAACATGCCCCCGGGCGTTGAAAGGTCATCTTTCAACCAGAATCATCATTTACGGGCAGTGGGCAAATCTTGCTGCATGCTCGCCGTATTGTTCCACTCGCAGTCCTAATTTAGGCCACACGACTGATTCCATCGTGTCCTGGGAAGACTGCTGAGATCCGTCCTAATCGCCATTTCAATGGTGGTATATTGTCTTCCTTTACTATGACAAGGCGATCAGTCTCTCAGACCGCCTTTGAAGACCTCCATTTGTCCGCTGCTGTAATTCAGAGATATACTCTTTATTCCACCTCGACCAGAAGTGTTGACGTAATGCCTCTATTCTCTCATATCGCTTCAAGTGAGTAACAGAAGCAGCTTCGTACGATGGCACAGGCAATGATGTGAGCGTGCGTCCTATCAGGAAGTGTCCAGATGTCAGCGGCAGAAGGTCATTAGGGTCCGATGACAACGGCGTGAGTGGGCGCGAGTTCAGGAGTGCTTCAATTTGAACCAGTGCTGTATATAGTTCCTCATAAGTTAAATGACAATTTCCCATTACTCTCTTTAAATGAAACTTTACTGATTTGATACCTGCCTCCCAAAGACCACCGAAATGTGGAGCGTAGGTAGGAATAAAAATGAAGTTAATACCTTCAGTGGCCATGTCACCAGACAACGAACTGCTGTTAGCCTTTAAAAATTTGCCGATTTCATTATAAGCGCCTACAAACGAGGTTCCGTTGTCGGAATATATATGCGTAGGCTTGCCTCTGCGAGACATAAAACGACGAAGTGCTGACAAATAATTTTGACTGGTTAAGTCACCCACCAATTCAATGTGAACTGCCTTCGTCGTAAAACAAACAAAAAGTACAATGTAAACTTTTACAATTCTACAACCGCGACCTTGTCGAGACGCTGACAGTATAGGTCCAGCGTAATCAACCCCAACACATTCAAATGGATGACCACCGGACGTCACCCGTCGTTCAGGTAAGTTTCCCATAATAGGATTAATTGGTTTAGCTGTAATGCGACTGCAAATTACACAACGATGGTAACACCATTTAGCCAGGTTGCGACCACCTATTGGCCAGTAAGTATCTCTTATACATGCTAAGAGTAATTGTGGTCCTGCATGCATTAGAGTTTTATGTTTATATTCAAATAATAATTTAGAAAATCGATGAGTGGACTGTATGACTAACGGATGTTTTTTCTCATATGAAAATAAAGAATTTTGTAAGCGACCACCTACACGAATTAGTTTATTTTATCTAAAAATACATTAAGTTTAGTCAGTGGACTTCCTTTTGGTAAGCACTGATTTTTTATTAATAGTTCATATTCGGGAAATGATTCTATTTGAGAGAGTTTCACTATTAAGTTTAACGCATTTTGTAACTCATCTTCACTAAGGTGTGAAGTGGTGGGTGGTTGCTTTTTACAAAAATTTATAAATCGTAACGTATATGCTACTGTGCGTTTAAGCCGAGAAAGGTTTGAAAACCGATTAAAATCAATCAAAGGTATCGGCGTCTTAGAAGTAGTAAATAAAGAAACCTCAGTTTTAGTTTCTGGTAGCAATTCCACTGCATTGGTTGGAAAAGCAGGCCATTCGGTTGTATCCTGTTTTAAAAAATTAGGTCCTGACCACCATAAATTATGACTTTGCATTTGACTTACATCAGTTCCTCGAGATACAAGATCAGCGGGGTTAAGATGTGTAAGAACATGTCTCCAGGTACAATTATTAGCATTAGTTTTTTCAACTATTTCTGCCACACGATTGCGTACGAATGGTTGCAGCTTACTAGGTAACATTTTCAACCAACCCAGCACTATTGTAGAATCACTCCAAAATGTACTACTTTGAATTGGCGCTAAATGACTCAACAACCTTTTTATATAGCCTCACTCCAAGCAAGGCGGCGCAAAGCTCGAGCCGAGGAATTGTAGTTGGCTTGATAGGAGCCACTCTACTCTTTGCTGTAAGCAAACGCACCATAATTTCATTATTATTATTAATACTCCTTACATAGATGCATGCACCATAAGCGGTTTGTGATGCATCACCAAATATGTGGAATTCTATCACTTTCCAAGAATCACACAAAACTAAACGTGGGACGCGTAAACTATTTAAAATATATAACTTATCGACAATGTATTTCCATGTATTAGCGATATCTGATGGTAAACAGTCATCCCATGATAATTTGTGTAACCAAAGATTTGCATTATTACTTTCATTCGAATGATACAAGGAGCTAATAGACCTAGAGGGTCGAATATTTGGGATATTACTGACAGAACTTCACGCTTTGTTACATTATTCGATGTTGACGTGTTACTGATTGAAAAATAGAGCTCATCGAAGTCTGTTAGCCAATTAAGACCCAATGTTTTACTTGGCTCATTTGAACCAATGTTTAAATTTAATGATGAACTAGTGACTTGATCTGATATAAGCTGGATATTGTTGGATTTCCACTTTCTTAGTGGCATACCAGCAGCAGCCAACTCGCCAGTGACTTTCTGACGGATATTTATGACGTCAGATATTGTATCCCCACCTGTGAGCAAATCGTCGACATAAAAATCATGGATTATAATACCAGCAATCTTCTCATCCTTACAATCTAAGCCAACTTGTTTTAAACACCGAGTTGCTAAAAACGGTGCACTTGCGGTTCCATAAGTCACAGTGTTTAATTCATAAGTTTTAATAGACTCTAAAGGGTTCTCACGCCAAATTATTTTTTGTAAGTGTCTGTCATCAGGGTGCACGATCACTTGCCGATACATTTTTTCTACATCAGCAGACAGAACGTATTTATGTTTTCTGAATCTAATAAGTAAAAACATTAAGTCGTCTTGAACAACTGGACCTACCATTTGTAAGTTATTAGATGAAACACCTGAAGTAGTAAGACTACTGGCATTAAATACTACTCTTAACTTTGTGGTTATGCTGTGTTCGCGTAGAACACCGTGGCGTGGAATAAAATATGAAAGTGTTTTTGAATTAATGGAACACTCAGACATGTGTCCTAACGAAATGTACTCTTTCATAAAATCATAATAAAGAGCTTTTAGAGCTGGCTGACTTTCAAACCTACGTTCAATTGAAAAGAGACAATGTTTTGCTCTAGCCAGTGAGTCACCTAGAATATGGTGTGCCCGCGCCAGGGTAAGCAACACTTACCAAGGTCAGTCACAACCCCAGCCGCTTCAAGTTAAACACAAACCTATCCAGAAACTGAACTTGCAAGTACTAAGTACAGTTCGTTGACACGACGACGAGCTTGCTCACGGAGCGTCGGAAGGTGGAGCGCACCGCGACGACTCTGATGCCGCCATCCGGTCCGCGATGCGTGCTCTCGACGATGCCCATTGACCATGTGTTCCGTGGCTTGCCGCGAGGTATCCGTGTGGGCTGGTACTCGCGTAGCCTCCGTCGCCAGCTTGCATGGGTCGCACTTCCGCATACTTAGAGAAGCGGGCCGAGTTAGGTCGCCAGCTGTCTCGCTCCGTTTCTTCCATTGTGTGAAGGACCTCCTCGTCCTCTGGTTCATCCGATGACGTCGTGGGCCAATGCTCTTCTGGCAGGAGCAAGAAGTCCGGCCCTTGAAACTATATATCCGTGGCGCAGATGGGCGTGTCGACGAGTCGAGTGGCGTCCTCCGCTACGTTGCACGCAGTAGGCAGCCAACGCCACTCTTCTTTTTGGGTCAACTCCGCGATCTCTCCCAGCCGATGCGCGACATATGGCGTGTAGCGTCGCACGTCGTGATGGATCTAGTACACCACGGTAGATGAATCGGTCCAGTAGGTCGTCTAGCCGATATCAACTCTGTGCTTCCTCCTTATCGTCTCGGCGAGTCTTGCTCCGATCACTGCGGCTTGTAGCTCCAGGCGCGGTATAGTTTGCGCCCGACGAGGCACCACCTTAGCTTTGGCGGCCACCAACACGACGTTCAGGCTCCCATCGACGTTTCTTATTCGCCAATAGGCCACGGCTGCGTGGGTTTACTGGCTGGCATCGCACAGTACATGTAAGTCAACGCATTCATACCTTTGCGTCACGTAACAGCGCGGTAGTCGCAGCTGAGCGAGTTCGGTCAGGTGAGCGAGCCAGGAGGCGAAGAGCTCGTTCTCTTCCTCGGAGATTTGCTCGTCCCACGTCGTCTGGAGGCGCCACAAGCTCTGCAGTATGATCTTCAATCGTATTGTGTAGTGGCTCAACAACCCAAGTGGATCGTATATGGACATCACGGCGCTGAGGGCTTCACGCTTAGTCGGGGCACGCGTTCTCGCTCGTACTTCAGCCGGGACTCGGTTCATAGATGTGTTGAACCCCAGCTCATCGCGCTCTGCCTTCCAATGCAGCCCAAAGATCTTGCTCTCAGGCTGCTCACCCCCTAATTGTGTAGGAGAGGTGGCGTGTAGCTCGATGGGCACGTCGCATAGCACCGTCTTCTCGCTGGAGCTCCAACCTCGCAACGTGAACCCTGCGTGCGCGACCACTGCCCTCGTTTCCTCGACTGCTTTCCATGCTTCTTCGGCATCTTCATAGCTGGCCACCAAATCGTCCATATAATGACTTCCTTTGATGGCCTCCAGCACTCGCGGGTACTCCTTCCCATGTACGTCTGCGTTGTAGTTGCGTACGTAATGGGCCATGTACGGGGAGCTCGCGGCGACGAATCTCATGCTGTAATTGCTACCGCCTTCTCTCGGAACCTAAACAGGATTCCTGGCAGCGACAGCAGTAGGTCGGGTCCCTCCTACAGTTCGTCGTTTAGGCAGACGCCGTTGCTCTTCGCTGCCGCGTCGAACACTAGCCTGTGTCTACCGGGCTTGTTCGGGTTCTGCACGGCGAAGTGTGGCAGATACCAACAGATGGCACTCGCTCGCTCCAACCCGTCGCATGGCGTCGCGTACCCCTTGTCCAATAGGTTGTTAACCTGCTTGGGGTACTCAGCCGTGAACTGCGGGTCGGCGTCCATCTTCTGCTCGATCTTCTTCAGCATAGTGACCTCGTCTCGTCGCCATGGCAGCCCAACCACGTACCCGGTGTCAATCTTCCTGATTGTCCTGCCAACTATGTCGATGGCCCGTTGATCGCTCGCCTTGACTCTCGGCTTGCCTTGTATGCCGAGCGCGTCGATCCTGAAGTGGTGTGGAGTTCCTGGCTGCATGCACCCGTGGTTCGGTCGGGCTCGTATACATGCAGCATGTTCCCTTCTTTAAAGATGGTATTGCGTGGTGCGGTTCCGTGCACCACCCATCCTAGTTGCGTTCTTGATGCGGGCGGTTGGTTAGGGCCGCCGATTCAGAGCTCGCGGGACACTATGCGCTCTCAGTGGTCTATACTCACTAGAATCCCGGGGCGCGCCAGTTCGTAGCACACCTCTTCTGGTGTCAGGTCCCTCAGGTACTCGTAGTCCAGCAGCGTGTCGGGAATAGACTGCTGGTGAAGCCGGAGATCACTCATGGTCCTCGCTCTGAGCTTGTAGCTCTCGTCACTCTTCAGTCCCTTCACATTGATGTTCACTACTTGGCTGCCCATATCTCGCTGCGACATGTTGACCTCGCTCAGGTTTAGCGGCCGTGATGGACCTTCTGCCCCGACGCTCGCCCCCAGTTCTTCGTCCACTAGGGTGATCGTGGCCCCTTCGTCTAGGAGCGCGTAGGTCTTGATCGCCCCCCGTGGTCCGGACACAATCACAGGGCACATCTTGAGCAAGATTGCCCGTGACCCGGTAGCAGGTCGGGTAGCCACGGACAGGATCGCTTCCTCCTTCGGTGGTTCAGCATTCCCCGTGTCTTCGGTCTGCGCTTCACGTGCCGCTTGATGGAGCGTCGCATGATGCGGGCGGCGACATTGATCCACGTCGCACAGCTGTGCCTTGCAACTTATGCGCCTGTGTTGCTTCTGGGCGCATTTAAAGCAAATCTTATTAGATTTCATGAAGATCCATCGCTGCTCTACCGTACTGCGGACACCTTGTCAACACGTGGGTTTGCTCGCACTTGGGGCACTTGTCCTTTTCTTCTTCTCTTCTCTCGGTCGTAGTGAATGCACTCGCCTTCTTCTTGAGTGTTGCGATGGGTCGAGTTTCCTTTCTCGGTGCGGCGGCGCTTGTGGACGGAGCGTACGTATATCGTAATGCTCGGTCCGCCTCTCGCATTAGAAACCGTGACATCACTACGATTTCCAGATCCGCTGTCCCTTCTTGATCGTAGGCGTAGTCACACCAGCGGGATCGGCGATGCGGGCTGAGCTTGTCCAGTACTTACCGGGTCATAAAAGGGTTGAACAAGTAACCTCTTCGATAGATTTTTTGCAGCTCGCGAATGATGTTCTGTAGCTTGACAGCGAAACTGTTGAGTTCTGAAAAAGTTGCCTTTAGACATAAAAAGTTTAGTTTATAATAGCTCTTTTAAAATAAAATTAAAGAGTTTCCTATTGAGTAAGTGTCTATATGCTGTAGAAGAATTATAATATTGACATGTCTTATTATTTGTCTAAATGTATTTTTGTTTTAGATGTATTGTATTGTTTCTTATTTTTATTTATTTTTTTGACATGCTAATTCTATTTAATTGTAATTGTAAATTTTGTTTATTGGGTTTAAAGACATTTTGTTTATTATTTAAAATTGGATTATTATTATTATTTTTTTTTTTTTTTTTTTTTTTTTTTTTTTTTTTTTATTCGATGACATGTAATTTTTTATATTTTTATTAAGTAATTTTTTATTTCTTGACATCTTAAATGTAATTTTATTTATTGAAATTTGTGTTTGTTTTTTAAATATGTTTTGTTGTTTTTGTTTTTAAGATATTTTCAGTCTCAGTTTTCTGAATGATTGAATCATTTATTTATCTCGTTTAACGTTTTCTTTTTTTTTTTTTTTGTGTTCTATATTTTTTATTATTAATATTATTTTGAAATGTGTAAATTCAGATACAAATGATTGTTCATGAATAAATGACTATGACTATGACTATGACTATTCTGTGGTCGATGTACAATCGGCCAAAGCTATATCTGATCACCGTAAGGACTATTTTAGCTTGCAGGGCTCGCCCGCTAAATTATGGCCGACATACTCATCAACCAATAGTATTGCAGCATCGGGTGACTGTTTCTATAGAACCTGTCAGCCCCTTGTTTTTGTAATTAAAAAAAGACGGCAAAAAATCAAACAAGTCATTTGGCTATGGTCGACGCAAAAAGGGTGGACGCAGCTTTGGTCATCTTGTGCACGGGATTTTGTTTTCAAAGTGATCAGATGTAGCTTTGGCCCATAGTACCAGGTTTCGGAAGCTTCTTGAGTTCATCCAGTGCCCGGTCGATGATGACTTCCGGTCGTCCGAAGCACTGCTCAAGGGTCTTTATAATGACACCTGGATCATTGGCCGTATGTAGAAGGGCGGCCACGGCGTCTCTAGCTTCACCTTTGAGGCAGCTTCTCAGCCTTTGTACGTTCTCGGCTGCTGTAACCTGGTACATGTCTGTCGAATCTCGTACAGCCGCCTTGAATGACAGCCACTCGTTGGCCGCTCCAGAGAATGTAGGTAGCTCCGTGCGCCTAGGCCTAGGTCGGGCCATTTTCTCTAGCGTTGCTGCCAAGAGCTTGATGCTGTCCTTCGCTTTTGTGGGGCTCGGCGACCTCGTTCTGGATGCGAAGCGTAGTTCTTTGGATTCTCTTGCTCCCTCCTCCCCCTGTGAATTGAAGGGATTCGTCCTCAGCCATTCATCCACCATTCGATGAGGCTCTTCGCGTGGAAGAGGGGGCTCTTGTTCCTCTTGTACGCTTTCTTTATCGTTGATCGCTGACACCTCCAATGCTAGTCTTTTCTTGACTAGCTGTTCTTCCAGTGCCAGTTGTTGGGTCCGGATGGCTGCAACCTTCTCTGCAGCCTCCAGTTCCGCCATCCGTAGCCTTGTTGTGACGCTTGTCGTTGACCGTTGCGACCTCATTGTCCTGGTCGGTGACGTCATTCACTGTCAGATCACAGTGTTAGTCGACTGTGCACTGGAAGGCCCCGCTGCGCTGTTGTGTGCTGTTCTTGAGAATGGTGATGCTGGTGGGTCCGGTGAGTCTTCTTCTTCGCTCCCGTTCGATCAGCTCCGCTTGCTGGCGGCACGCCTCCTGTTCTTGGACGCGTCGCGCTTCCTGTACTTGGATGCGTAGCTGTTCTACCATCTCGGTTCAGCACGTTCGGTTTAGCACAACGTGTTGTTACCTCTTCGGTTCGGTACTATGGGTGAAACCGGTTGGCTCGGCTCGGTGAGCCGGTCGGGTTCGGTTGTATTTAAGCCGGTCAAGTTCAAGACCGGTTAGTTTCGAAACCGTACAGCTTTGTTCTTGCCGCAGATCTTCTTGCTTCGTCTGCAGCTCGGTGACAGCCGGGTTCGTTTCTTCGCTCTTGCCGCAGATCTTCGTAGTTCGTCTGCAGCTTGGTGGTTCTGGTTGCAGCGGATTCTTCGTTCTTGTATCCGCTGCTTGATGGACCAGACTGTATTGGAACTGTTTGCTGCAGGTTCTTCGTTCTTGTATGCGGCTCGGAGGACTAGACTGAAGTGGGCCTGGTTGCCACGGATTCTTCGTTCTTTATCCGTTTCTCGTAGGGCCAGACTGAAGTGGGCCTGGTTGCCACGGATTCTTCTTTCTTGTATCCAGCTCGAAGGACCAGACTGAAGAGGACTGTATCGAATATAAATTTTATTCCTTATTCTTGTTACCCCTTGTGGAGGTGAAGACCGACTGTGTCTTTGCCCCCAAGCGGTCCGGCCTTTATACAAAACCGCTAGGCGATAACAATGGCGCCCCTCTCTCCCAACGCTACTCGGGAATGGCACCATAGAAATGCCGATTTTATCAAACTTATCTTACTTAAATCTACACAAATTTTACATTTCCTTAATCTAAATACTTAAATCTACATAGGAAAAACATAAAAGGTGTAAAAAATTTAACACGAAAATCTTATCTAACCTAGATTCCTCCCTACTTATGAGCTATCAAAACATGCATAATCTTATCTAATTATCTACCTTTTCTCTAGTTCTTATACACAAGATGGGCCAAAAGAAATCATCCGATGTTGTTTGGCTCTCTTTTTTTTTCTAAATGAATAACTTCAATTCTGTTTTTTTGATTATTTTTAATTTTATTGGTCAAGTCGAGAAGATTATATCAGAAAAATGGGCGCCGTCACAATTGATTGCCGTACGGGCTCGTTTTATGGCATTTTTCATCATTTCGGCGAGAACTTCGGACGACAGATTCTCGCACTCGTGTCGAATGTTGTCCTTGACGGCTTCAAGAGTCTCGGGCTTGTTCACGTAAACACGGGACTTCAAAAAAACCCACAAAAAAAGTCTGGAACGCTTAAATCGGGCGATCTTGCGGGCAAGTGCAAATCACCAAAACGAGAGATGAGGCGACCCGGGAACGCTGCCTTCAGAATATCGGTTATGGCTCGCGCAGAGTATGCCGTTGCTCCGTCCTGTTGGAACCACATGTCCCTCAGTCCTAATTCGTCCAATTACGGCAGAAAAACTCGGTCAACATGGCCCTATAGCGCGCAGCGGCATTCTCGAAAAAAAATGGCCCGATGCCATTTTTTTTCGAGAATGCCGCTGCGCCCGATTTAAGCGTTCCAGACTTTTTTTGTGGGTTTTTTTGAAGTCCCGTGTTTACGTGAACAAGCCCGAGACTCTTGAAGCCGTCAAGGACAACATTCGACACGAGTGCGAGAATCTGTCGTCCGAAGTTCTCGCCGAAATGATGAAAAATGCCATAAAACGAGCCCGTACGGCAATCAATTGTGACGGCGCCCATTTTTCTGATATAATCTTCTCGACTTGACCAATAAAATTAAAAATAATCAAAAAAACAGAATTGAAGTTATTCATTTAGAAAAAAAAAGAGAGCCAAACAACATCGGATGATTTCTTTTGGCCCATCTTGTGTATAAGAACTAGAGAAAAGGTAGATAATTAGATAAGATTATGCATGTTTTGATAGCTCATAAGTAGGGAGGAATCTAGGTTAGATAAGATTTTCGTGTTAATCTTTTTACACCTTTTATGTTTTTCCTATGTAGATTTAAGTATTTAGATTAAGGAAATGTAAAATTTGTGTAGATTTAAGTAAGATAAGTTTGATAAAATCGGCATTTCTATGGTGCCATTCCCGAGTAGCGTTGGGAGAGAGGGGCGCCATTGTTATCGCCTAGCGGTTTTGTATAAAGGCCGGACCGCTTGGGGGCAAAGACACAGTCGGTCTTCACCTCCACAAGGGGTAACAAGAATAAGGAATAAAATTTATATTCGATACAGTCCTCTTCAGTCTGGTCCTTCGAGCTGGATACAAGAAAGAAGAATCCGTGGCAACCAGGCCCACTTCAGTCTGGCCCTACGAGAAACGGATAAAGAACGAAGAATCCGTGGCAACCAGGCCCACTTCAGTCTAGTCCTCCGAGCCGCATACAAGAACGAAGAACCTGCAGCAAACAGTTCCAATACAGTCTGGTCCATCAAGCAGCGGATACAAGAACGAAGAATCCGCTGCAACCAGAACCACCAAGCTGCAGACGAACTACGAAGATCTGCGGCAAGAGCGAAGAAACGAACCCGGCTGTCACCGAGCTGCAGACGAAGCAAGAAGATCTGCGGCAAGAACAAAGCTGTACGGTTTCGAAACTAACCGGTCTTGAACTTGACCGGCTTAAATACAACCGAACCCGACCGGCTCACCGAGCCGAGCCAACCGGTTTCACCCATAGTACCGAACCGAAGAGGTAACAACACGTTGTGCTAAACCGAACGTGCTGAACCGAGATGGTAGAACAGCTACGCATCCAAGTACAGGAAGCGCGACGCGTCCAAGAACAGGAGGCGTGCCGCCAGCAAGCGGAGCTGATCGAACGGGAGCGAAGAAGAAGACTCACCGGACCCACCAGCATCACCATTCTCAAGAACAGCACACAACAGCGCAGCGGGGCCTTCCAGTGCACAGTCGACTAACACTGTGATCTGACAGTGAATGACGTCACCGACCAGGACAATGAGGTCGCAACGGTCAACGACAAGCGTCACAACAAGGCTACGGATGGCGGAACTGGAGGCTGCAGAGAAGGTTGCAGCCATCCGGACCCAACAACTGGCACTGGAAGAACAGCTAGTCAAGAAAAGACTAGCATTGGAGGTGTCAGCGATCAACGATAAAGAAAGCGTACAAGAGGAACAAGAGCCCCCTCTTCCACGCGAAGAGCCTCATCGAATGGTGGATGAATGGCTGAGGACGAATCCCCTCAATTCACAGGGGGAGGAGGGAGCAAGAGAATCCAAAGAACTACGCTTCGCATCCAGAACGAGGTCGCCGAGCCCCACAAAAGCGAAGGACAGCATCAAGCTCTTGGCAGCAACGCTAGAGAAAATGGCCCGACCTAGGCCTAGGCGCACGGAGCTACCTACATTCTCTGGAGCGGCCAACGAGTGGCTGTCATTCAAGGCGGCTGTACGAGATTCGACAGACATGTACCAGGTTACAGCAGCCGAGAACGTACAAAGGCTGAGAAGCTGCCTCAAAGGTGAAGCTAGAGACGCCGTGGCCGCCCTTCTACATACGGCCAATGATCCAGGTGTCATTATAAAGACCCTTGAGCAGTGCTTCGGACGACCGGAAGTCATCATCGACCGGGCACTGGATGAACTCAAGAAGCTTCCGAAACCTGGTACTATGGGCCAAAGCTACATCTGATCACTTTGAAAACAAAATCCCGTGCACAAGATGACCAAAGCTGCGTCCACCCTTTTTGCGTCGACCATAGCCAAATGACTTGTTTGATTTTTTGCCGTCTTTTTTTAATTACAAAAACAAGGGGCTGACAGGTTCTATAGAAACAGTCACCCGATGCTGCAATACTATTGGTTGATGAGTATGTCGGCCATAATTTAGCGGGCGAGCCCTGCAAGCTAAAATAGTCCTTACGGTGATCAGATATAGCTTTGGCCGATTGTACATCGACCACAGAACTCAACAGTTTCGCTGTCAAGCTACAGAACATCATTCGCGAGCTGCAAAAAATCTATCGAAGAGGTTACTTGTTCAACCCTTTTATGACCCGGTAAGTACTGGACAAGCTCAGCCCGCATCGCCGATCCCGCTGGTGTGACTACGCCTACGATCAAGAAGGGACAGCGGATCTGGAAATCGTAGTGATGTCACGGTTTCTAATGCGAGAGGCGGACCGAGCATTACGATATACGTACGCTCCGTCCACAAGCGCCGCCGCACCGAGAAAGGAAACTCGACCCATCGCAACACTCAAGAAGAAGGCGAGTGCATTCACTACGACCGAGAGAAGAGAAGAAGAAAAGGACAAGTGCCCCAAGTGCGAGCAAACCCACGTGTTGACAAGGTGTCCGCAGTACGGTAGAGCAGCGATGGATCTTCATGAAATCTAATAAGATTTGCTTTAAATGCGCCCAGAAGCAACACAGGCGCATAAGTTGCAAGGCACAGCTGTGCGACGTGGATCAATGTCGCCGCCCGCATCATGCGACGCTCCATCAAGCGGCACGTGAAGCGCAGACCGAAGACACGGGGAATGCTGAACCACCGAAGGAGGAAGCGATCCTGTCCGTGGCTACCCGACCTGCTACCGGGTCACGGGCAATCTTGCTCAAGATGTGCCCTGTGATTGTGTCCGGACCACGGGGGGCGATCAAGACCTACGCGCTCCTAGACGAAGGGGCCACGATCACCCTAGTGGACGAAGAACTGGGGGCGAGCGTCGGGGCAGAAGGTCCATCACGGCCGCTAAACCTGAGCGAGGTCAACATGTCGCAGCGAGATATGGGCAGCCAAGTAGTGAACATCAATGTGAAGGGACTGAAGAGTGACGAGAGCTACAAGCTCAGAGCGAGGACCATGAGTGATCTCCGGCTTCACCAGCAGTCTATTCCCGACACGCTGCTGGACTACGAGTACCTGAGGGACCTGACACCAGAAGAGGTGTGCTACGAACTGGCGCGCCCCGGGATTCTAGTGAGTATAGACCACTGAGAGCGCATAGTGTCCCGCGAGCTCTGAATCGGCGGCCCTAACCAACCGCCCGCATCAAGAACGCAACTAGGATGGGTGGTGCACGGAACCGCACCACGCAATACCATCTTTAAAGAAGGGAACATGCTGCATGTATACGAGCCCGACCGAACCACGGGTGCATGCAGCCAGGAACTCCACACCACTTCAGGATCGACGCGCTCGGCATACAAGGCAAGCCGAGAGTCAAGGCGAGCGATCAACGGGCCATCGACATAGTTGGCAGGACAATCAGGAAGATTGACACCGGGTACGTGGTTGGGCTGCCATGGCGACGAGACGAGGTCACTATGCTGAAGAAGATCGAGCAGAAGATGGACGCCGACCCGCAGTTCACGGCTGAGTACCCCAAGCAGGTTAACAACCTATTGGACAAGGGGTACGCGACGCCATGCGACGGGTTGGAGCGAGCGAGTGCCATCTGTTGGTATCTGCCACACTTCGCCGTGCAGAACCCGAACAAGCCCGGTAGACACAGGCTAGTGTTCGACGCGGCAGCGAAGAGCAACGGCGTCTGCCTAAACGACGAACTGTAGGAGGGACCCGACCTACTGCTGTCGCTGCCAGGAATCCTGTTTAGGTTCCGAGAGAAGGCGGTAGCAATTACAGCATGAGATTCGTCGCCGCGAGCTCCCCGTACATGGCCCATTACGTACGCAACTACAACGCAGACGTACATGGGAAGGAGTACCCGCGAGTGCTGGAGGCCATCAAAGGAAGTCATTATATGGACGATTTGGTGGCCAGCTATGAAGATGCCGAAGAAGCATGGAAAGCAGTCGAGGAAACGAGGGCAGTGGTCGCGCACGCAGGGTTCACGTTGCGAGGTTGGAGCTCCAGCGACAAGACGGTGCTATGCGACGTGCCCATCGAGCTACACGCCACCTCTCCTACACAATTAGGGGGTGAGCAGCCTGAGAGCAAGATCTTTGGGCTGCATTGGAAGGCAGAGCGCGATGAGCTGGGGTTCAACACATCTATGAACCGAGTCCCGGCTGAAGTACGAGCGAGAACGCGTGCCCCGACTAAGCGTGAAGCCCTCAGCGCCGTGATGTCCATATACGATCCACTTGGGTTGTTGAGCCACTACACAATACGATTGAAGATCATACTGCAGAGCTTGTGGCGCCTCCAGACGACGTGGGACGAGCAAATCTCCGAGGAAGAGAACGAGCTCTTCGCCTCCTGGCTCGCTCACCTGACCGAACTCGCTCAGCTGCGACTACCGCGCTGTTACGTGACGCAAAGGTATGAATGCGTTGACTTACATGTACTGTGCGATGCCAGCCAGTAAACCCACGCAGCCGTGGCCTATTGGCGAATAAGAAACGTCGATGGGAGCCTGAACGTCGTGTTGGTGGCCGCCAAAGCTAAGGTGGTGCCTCGGGGCGCAAACTATACCGCGCCTGGAGCTACAAGCCGCAGTGATCGGAGCAAGACTCGCCGAGACGATAAGGAGGAAGCACAGAGTTGATATCGGCTAGACGACCTACTGGACCGATTCATCTACCGTGGTGTACTAGATCCATCACGACGTGCGACGCTACACGCCATTTGTCGCGCATCGGCTGGGAGAGATCGCGGAGTTGACCCAAAAAGAAGAGTGGCGTTGGCTGCCTACTGCGTGCAACGTAGCGGAGGACGCCACTCGACTCGTCGACACGCCCATCTGCGCCACGGATATATAGTTTCAAGGGCCGGACTTCTTGCTCCTGCCAGAAGAGCATTGGCCCACGACGTCATCGGATGAACCAGAGGACGAGGAGGTCCTTCACACAATGGAAGAAACGGAGCGAGACAGCTGGCGACCTAACTCGGCCCGCTTCTCTAAGTATGCGGAAGTGCGACCCATGCAAGCTGGCGACGGAGGCTACGCGAGTACCAGCCCACACGGGTACCTCGCGGCGAGCCACGGAACACATGGTCAATGGGCATCGTCGAGAGCACGCATCGCGGACCGGATGGCGGCATCAGAGTCGTCGCGGTGCGCTCCACCTTCCGACGCTCCGTGAGCAAGCTCGTCGTCGTGTCAACGAACTGTACTTAGTACTTGCAAGTTCAGTTTCTGGATAGGTTTGTGTTTAACTTGAAGCGGCTGGGGTTGTGACCGCGCCAGGGTAAGCAACACTTACCAAGGTCAGTCTTGGGATGGGTGACCACTTTTTTTTTTGGATTGCTTATGCCAGATCTTGTAATTACTAAGACCCCGACAAACTTAATATTAAAAAAAATTGATTCCACTAGAATACACCTGTTATGTGATCGTAGTATTTGCATACCACCATTTTCATTGCGCGTTATGCAAGTGAAATCACAGCCTTCTTTTACTGGCAATGTTTACGTACGCGCCTCTCTTACCCTCAGTTTCCCACCTAAAAATTATCGCAGAATTAATGTGACAAATTGTCAAGCACGCGTTATCTGCTATGATTGGTTGAATGAATTTTCGACAGCCAACCACAGAAGATAACGCGTGCTTGACAATTTGTCACATTAATTCTGCGATAATTTTAAGGTGGGAAACTGAGGGTTAGAGAATTGAATGGCAAACACTTTTATCTCGTGAATATAACATCAAAAATGGAAGTGGTGCGTTGCTTGCGTATAACGTGTCTGACAACGAGATCACTATTTCTCAAAATTCTTTAATGACTCGTTCTATTAAAAGCGAATATTCAGACCCTTTAGAAGACCTTAATTGTAATCAGTTGTCTTTTGATTCTACTAACGCTGATCAACTTATTAGCTGTGGTAAGAAACTCACCCTCAGTTTCCAACCTAAAAATTATCGCAGAATTAATGTGACAAATTGTCAAGCACGCGTTATCTTCTGTTATTGGCTGTTGAAAATTCATTCAACCAATCACAGCAGATAACGCGTGCTTGACAATTTGTCACATTAATTCTGCGATAATTTTAAGGTGGGAAACTGAGGGTCAATGACGAAGAGCGCATATATTATAAAGATCTCGGATTTACCAAAGTGTCAGAAATGGTTATTGAGCTAGAAGATACGGAACCAATCGTGTACAGACCATATCGGTTATCACAATCGGAAATATCATTAGTAAATGGCATGGTTCAAGAAATGATAGATAGTGGTATTGTGAGGGAGTCATCTTCACCTTATGCTAGTCCCATCGTTTTAGTACAAAAAAAGACTGGCGAAAAACGATTATTTGTCGATTATCGGGCACTAAATAGGAAGACGAAACGAGACCATTACCCCCTCCCACGCGTTGAGGATCAACTAGACCAATTGGCTGGCAACAAACAATTCACGTCCCTTGATTTAGCCTCAGACTAATATCAAATACCTTTTAGTAAAGAGTCATGTCATAAAACAGCCTTCGTTACCCCAGACGGCCAACTTAAGTACAACCGCATGCCATTTGGTCTCGTTAATGCACCCTCAGTGTTCCAAAGAACCATCAATAAGATTCTTCATGACGCGAAAATCAAGTATGCAATAGTTTTCATGGACGATATTCTTATCCCTAGTAAAGACGTCTCTGAAGGTTTAAACAGGTTAGAGGAAGTTTTACAACTCTTGAAGCAAGGAGGTTTAACCCTTAGGCTCAGCAAATGTAACTTATTTCAAGACACAATTGATTTCTTAGGGTTTGAAGTAAACTCGTCGGGTATTCAACCGGGTGGTAGAAAGACAGAAGCTATCTCGAAGTTTCCAACTCCCAAAAACATACACGAGTTGAGGCAATTTCTAGGGTTATCTGGGTTTTTAGGCGGTTTGTCAAAGGTTATGCCACAATAACTACACCTTTGACAAATTTACTGAAAAAGGATACTGCTTGGGTCTGGGGTAGCAACCAAGAAGAATCTATCAATTTAGCCAAAAATCTGTTAACACAACGACCATTATTAGCTTTATACGACCCTAAAGCAGCAATGCAATTGCATACTGACGCGTGTAAAGACGGGCTTGCAGGTATACTGTTACAGAGTGATTCGTTAGGTGTATTTCATCCGGTTTCATATTTTAGTCGTAAAACTTCCCCCGACGAGCGCAAGCTACACTCTTATGAGCTCGAGACCTTAGCAGTAGTGGCGTCATTAAATAGGTTTAGGATATATTTGCTAGGCATACCATTTAGAATTTATAGCGACTGTAGTGCTTTAAGATCCACATTTGTAAAGCGCGACCTGATCCCACGAGTTGCACGTTGGTGGGTCCAAATACATGAATTCGATTGCACTATCGAATACCGACCCGGCTCGCGGATGACGCATGTTGATGCACTGAGCCGAAACTCACATACTAGATATATTAAGTATCGAAAGTTCTGACCAAGAATGGATAGCCACCGTACAGCACACGGATGAAGAGGTCCAAAGAATTAAAAATATATTAGAGGATAAAACTGCGGATTTAGGGCGAGTTTCTGAAGTTGACGTCACATCTCAAATCAACTGACAATTTGTCACAAATTAACCAGCCGTCAGTTGTCAGTGAGTTTCTCAACTCTGCATCATCGAGAAATTACGTAATCGCTTTTTTACAATAAATAATTGGCATTAATTTATTTCGGTTGGCTACCCTAGCTGGTATTCATTCACTTCATTCACTACTATAACGTAATCAGTAATTATGAATAGTATTTTATCTTGAGCGGCTGGGTTAGTGTAGCCCGCAAGTTAAGCAAACCTTACCAGGGACGATTTTTGGATGGGTAACCACGTTTTCTAGGTTTGCATTTTTTTGGATAGGTGACCCCACACAGGTTAAGCAACACTTACCAAGGTTAGTCTTTGGATGGGTGACCGTTTTTTTTTGGTTCTTTTGATTTGGATGGCTGACCCCGCCATGGTAAGGAACACTTACCAAGGTCAGTGTTTGGATGGGTGACCACTTTTTTTGGGTTCGCTTGTTTTTGGATGGGTGACCATGCCAGGGTAAGCAACACTTACCAAGGTCAGTGTTTGGATGGGTGACCACTTTTTTTGGGTTCGCTTGTTTTTGGACGGGTGACCTTGGTAATGCTGTTTAACCTAGCGGGGTGACTTTAGGATGGGTGATCCAAAATTTTTGTGGTGATGGTCACCCATCCAAACACTGACCTTGGCAAGTGTTGCTTACCCTGGCGCGGTCACCACCCCAGCCGCTTCAAGTTAAACACAAATCTATCCAGAAACTGACCTCGATAAGTACTAAGTACAGTTAAAATTAATGCGCGTGAGGAAGGTTCGATTCCCAGGTCAGTAATTTATTTTATTTTATTTTTATTTACCTAAATACAAAATAACTATTTTTGATAATTGTGTTAAGTTTTATAATGTAATTAATTTAAAAAGTTTGTAACATCCTATTTTTTTAAATCTTGCTAATTAATAATTGATCTAAATTAACACATTTTTTATAACTCAACCCATACCACAGTTTTCGACGACCCCTGTTATCTTTTTATCGTAATATAAGCCTTTAAAATCATAATATTAATTTTAATCTGCGAATAATCGACGAATTTCCAACAATTATAAATTAGGCTCGTTGACAAGAGATTAACATTAAAAATGGTTCTCAGAAACCCAAAACTGCTGTAACATGTGGTTAATTCGAGATTTTCTCAAATGTGACAAATTGTTAAACGCTTGTCACAGTTGGGTGTTGAGAAACTGAAAGTAGAATTAACAGGCGATTAATCGTCGATTACGTTAACAGCCCGATAATTGAGACCTGGGAAACTGGCAGTTAGTCATGGATATTCATAAAAACTATAAAATCAAAAACGGTCGCGTATATCGTGTGATAGGAAACGAGATTAGGTGGTTAGTTCCAAAGGGCGTACGTTGGCAAATCCTAAAAAGAAATCATGATGACATTGGACATTACGGATTTGATAAAACTTTACAGAGCATACCACAGCATTATTGGTTTCCAAAAATGCGTAGATTTGTAAAAAAATACGTTCAGTCTTGGTTAGAATGTGCACACCATAAAATACCGGGTGGCAAACGAGAAAGCGAATTACACCCAATCGAAAAAGTCAGTGTCCCATTCCATACAGTACACGCAGACCATTTGGGTCCATTTATCAGGAGCAAGAGGGGTAACTGTTATTTACTAATTCTGGTTGAAAGTTTCACAAAATTTGTAAATATAAATGCAGTCAAAAATACAAAGCCCCTTACTAGTATACGCGTGATCAAAGAACACGTTAGTTATTTCGGAGTTCCCACATGTCTAATTACCGATAAAGTTTCTAGCTTTACAAGTTAAACATTCCATGAATTTATTTCACTACACGGCATTAAACACATTATTAACGCAGTAGCAACGCCTAGAGCAAACGGACAGGTTGAGCGATTTAATAGGACTATTTTAAATGCTCTTTCGACTTGTACCCATGGCAAGGATGACAAATCTTGGGATGAATACGTCTATGACATTCAAATAGGCATCAACACAACAATACTAATAAAACTAATTACATATGCTTTAGTATCAGTAACCGAACACAGCCTGTTGATGAGTTAGATTTAAAGGTACACATTTGTGGAGACAGGTCTACTGTAAGCTGTAATTGCCCTTGCATTGAGAAGGTGACTAAAACTAAATACCTTGGGGTTGTCGTAGACCAAGCACTGTCCTGGTACCCTCAGCTTGAGCAGATTTCTGGGAGGATAAGGAAACTCAGTTGGATCTTTAAAACCCTCAGACATATTGTTCCAACTAAAATAGAGAGCTGTAAAAACCGTCCCAGAAATCTCCTAAATGAAATATATGTGGCACTGGCCCAGTCTGTACTATTATATTGTATCCCAATTTGGGGCGGTACAGCAATAACAAAATTTATAAACATAGAACGGGCGCAGCGTGCATTAATAAAAATCATGTACTTTAAAAATAAAAGATTCTCCACTGCAAGCTTATACCAAATAAGTAATTTACTCTCTGTAAGGAAACTGTACATAACCCAAACCATACTAAAAAAACATAAAAACGTACCATATAACGATAAGCAAAAAGCTAAAAGAAGAAAAGATTTAATTCTCAAAGTTCTCCAAACTAAAACTAGATTTGCATGCAAACAATTCAATAAACGCTCTACCCAGCTGTATAACAAAATTAACAAATACGTTTATATATACAATAAAAGTTACTACGACTGTAAAAAAAGTATAATAGACTGGATAAAACCACTTACCTATGAGGAAACCGAGGCACTCCTGGAACACGTTGAGTAGCCGGCATATACCACATATATATACCATAACATAGAACTACACACACCATACCACACCACACACCTCATCACACACACCACACCACATCACAAACCATACCACACATCACACACCTCACAACACAATACGCACCACGCCACACATCACTCACTCCACATACCAAACATAATGCCATACTACTTACCAAACCACACTTTACCTCACCTGCACAGACTAGGAATAAATTTTATTTTACTATTTTACTGTTAATAATTAAAATTGCAACTTTACTGTATATTCTTATTTACTTAGGATTGTATGTTTAGTTAAAAATAAATACAGAAAAGTGTACTTACATTGCATATTTACCCTTAAGGTCACAGTTCACTATAATACTCGTATCAGCTCGAGTTAGAATAAGAATAAGACAATGATGTTGAAAGAGCGGAGCCTTCTAATACAGGCATTGTTTGCCTAAATGGGGACTCCATTCACATTAACATGTAATGTAATTTCTAATTGAAATAATAAATTATTTTGTATTGTATTGTATTGTAATACATAAGACTACAAAAAAAGCCCTTCTGAGCTTTTATTTGGATTTAATATAACTAGTAGGTCAGAAGACATTATGAACCCCGTTATCTCTGATACCACTACTGTAGTTAGTTCGGCAGATTTAAATACCATGAGAGAAAAAGCAGGTTATATTATAAAGGCACAGCAGTTAAAAGACGTAGAAAGGTTTAATAGTCTCAGAAAACCGGCGAAAAAGTATCAAGTAGGAGACTTAGTTCGCGTTGGTCAATCCCAAAAGTTAGTGGTTAAATTCCAAGGTCCGTATCGTGTAATGAAAGTGCTTCCCAATGAACGATACATGATTGACACGCAAACACGGTCACCGAAACGAAGCTGTAGTAGCTATAGATAAAATGCAGCCTTGGTTATCATTTGGTAGAAACTTAGAAAGCAGCGATGATCACAATGATGTTGAACGAAATAAATTAGAGAAGTAGGAATGCTTGATTAATTGTTTAAATTTTATGATAATAATTTTTTCTTAGTTATCCAAATATTTATGTATATAGGACCATTGTAAAAAAGATTTAATAAGTCATATTAAATATACTTGATTCGAGATGTATTATAAATAATTTGAAATGATTTATAGATACATAATGTAAACATCCAATTTGAAAACCAATTTTTTTGTGTTTATATAGCATAGGTTTTTTTTTGTAGATATCATTATTGTGTGATTGTATAGTTTTCTTTTATTGTTTTCTTCTATGCGATTGTTAGCGTGAGGACGCACTTTGGACAGGATGGCCGAGCTGTTAGCTTATATCTGGTATTGCATTACTATACTTAATCGACTAACACTAGACAGCTAGATAAGTTTGTCCATCAGTTATGACGTTTGCTGTCAACTACGGGGAAACATGGTTAACGGTCGGCCTTCTTAATCGGGACGCGGAGCATAAAATAGCTATACAAGTCTGTGCGATAAACAGGTAGATTATTTCGAGTTTCTTTAGCAAGTAAGTAAAACCATTATAATTTAGTGATTTGATGTGGTATATTTTTCGGAATATTATGAATTTACTCTGTTGTGTTTTTGAGTCATTGTGGAAAAGGAAGTAAATATGTTTATGTTTCAATGATTTCTATTGCGAACATTTATTAATTTCTAAACTGGTGCTTACAATAGATACTACCTTCTCCTTTTTTAAATTTAGAATCAATATAATAACAACCCTTTCCGGCAAGTTTAGGTAACAATTGTTATGGATGGATATATATTGATTAATATTGGATGGCCAAAATGGTCCTTCTGTATACTTTGTATTTTGTGCCATTGTCAATGCAACCAATAAGCTAAATGGTAATAAGATTTTCCAATTAAAATAGCTTTTTTAAACAAGCTCTTTAGCTTGCCGTGCATTGTCATCCAAACCAAACGTGTATGCAAAATTTCATCTTAATCGGTTGAGGATAACTGCTTTAAAATTAAGTTACAAGATTTGACCCGAACACACTTACATACATAAATACATTGTGTTAAATCATCAGTTAACTCTAGCGCAATTAGTAATTAGTAGACAGTAAGACATTTAGCTATAAGTATTTTATCAGGCGTTTATCCTACGGTCCTAGGATTCATGTAATGTCAGTTCGTAGTCTAATAAAATAGGTGGATCACTGCGTGCTACATCCTGAGTTTTTAATTACCTTAATTCCCATGAAGTTCCTCCAGTTTTTATACATGGTCCATACGAGCCGCATTATTACCTTCATACTAGCAAAGTGGAATACGCTGGAATTGGATATTCTCGGAGTGACGAGGTAACGAACACGTGTTTGGAAGAAAAGTGTAGTGAAATAAAACAGGAAGCTAAGCATTATAATATTAATTATATTCACCCAACACTCATTAATATTAAATCAGGTAAAATAAAATATAGGAATTAAGTATTTATAATAAGGTTAGTAAAATATTTTTTGTATAACATTTACAAAGTTATTTATCAAAATGTTTATATTCTTTGTGTAAACATATTTACAAGGAATTATTTGCAGAGCATTAGGTTAAATCACAGTTGTATAATATAGTTAACGTGTGCTTAAAATACAGTACAGTAGTGTTATTGTTAACCTACATTAGTTAGTTATTTATTTTTCTCAAAAATGGTATGTAATATTGCCATAACATCTCTAAAAAGTCTCCAGAAAGTGAATTCTACCGGAGACTTATTCACAACTGTCCAGTAAGTAAGTATGTAATTTACTTACTAGACAGTAGCAGGGATAGGTCCGATATATCAAAACGTAACTTATATCGGATATGTTTTAAATATCATATCGATATCTATATCATAATAACCGATATTAAAAAAACTATATCTAATATAACTGTACTACTAATACCGATATCTGAAAACCGAACCAAACCATTTACTTTTCAAAATCAATAACGAACAATGAACAAAAATAATTATGCCCGCGTTAGGCCTTTTTATTCGCGCGATTTTTCGCCCGTTCTGCGGCCTATGGAATTGTATGAAGCTGCATGCATTGCGGTAAAAAACTACATAAATCCGCGCAAATAAAATCGCAGTGCCTGCTATGCCTTAAAGTGTTCATTTGTTTTTTTTTTTCAATAAACAGCTTTCTATTAGCAAGCCAGTTCGAAATTTAAATAAAATTTTTGATGAGTTACCTCCTTGGTTGCCATGTTTCGGTGAAAAAGATCGTTCCATTTTTAAATTACACGACAGATATGAGTTTACTATATAATTTATATGGCCGCTACACACGGCAGATAAGGATTTTCATACAACTTTTGCCGGCCGCTGCTCTCATGTATTTGGTCTGTACTGCAATTTCGATTTTTCTCGAAGAAGGTTGTCAAAATAATGCTCAAATTTAGAAAATGTGTCATGTTTGAGAAAATATAAATAAATGCCCCCTGTAAATCGATCACAATATCTATCAGTAATTGCCCTAATATGAATGTAACCTAAAATATTAATTAAACGACTTTGTTGTTAAACTTTCTTTCATTTTTGAGAAAAGCATTATACAAGCCTCAACCAGTAAGAAAGACATCCTGGCCTCGTATATAACCGGACCTCACCTGCGGTTCGGTCCGGTTAACTCATACTTGGCCAGGAAGTCTTACTTACTGGATTCTGCAGTAATGTACTATTTCAATATACAACTATTATTTTCTAATTTAAACCTTTAAAATAATAATAATATACCTAATTGTTGCTCTGTAAACCTTTTAACAGGCAGATAATTAATTTGTTTGTTACGTTATTTCTTAGAAATATTAAACCTTGCATACTTTCTACAGTAGCTATTATTATTTATTTGCAGTGATACAAATAACAGTTAAACTTGTACAATTCATAACTTGGGCTAGTTTTAGCTGGCAATCTCATTAGTCAGTACATTAGGTATTTGTTGTTACAGTTTCATTTATATTATAATTGTTTAATTACAGGTCTACGAAACCCTCCATTCGAAATGACTGAGATTAAAGAACTTAAAAAGAAGCGAAGCAGTTATAAAGGAGGGTTAACAGTATTTGGAACCTATTTGAGTAATCTAAAATATGCCGAGATAACCCCCTTTCAGGTAATGGAGTTGCAATTGCGAGTCGCCAAATTGGATGATCTTTTTGATGAATTTTTGGGGAACCGACGAGTGGGGTAGAGGCACACAAAACACGGTTCACTCCAGTTTATGCTTTCATATTTATTCGAACGTGAAACACACTAGGTATGAAATATCCATATATATTAAAGGATTAACACTAGCAACTTATCGATAGGTTCTAGCATAGAGTAGCGAGTTACACTTTTGAATATTCGCGACTATTGGAACTTGGAATCAGAAAATTATCTGGTGATTCTTTTGCAACCAAGTTTCTTCTAGAGAGTCAAAATCTCCCTCTGTCAAAATATTAGTGGCGGTCTTTTTTCTCGAACCTTATTGGTCCATCCACCTGACAGCGCGTGGCTCTGTTCGGAAACGCCACACCACCCCCCTACGCAGACGAGAGAACCATACAAAATAATGTACAATAGCGAGAAAAATTAAATATCCAAGAAAGAAAAAAAAAAAAGAAAAAAATTAAAGATCCTTGTACCTTTCGACCAGACCGTGTGGTGTACTCTGTTGGTGCGTCCGATGGCGCTAAGGTTGCCGAAGGTGCGACGGTACGATTCGGTACGGTTATCAACGGGGCCAAAAGAGGAGACGGTGACGTCGGCGTAATCACTTCTTCAGGCGGGGACGGTATTTCATCATGCTCAATATACGCTGACATTAATTGTTAAATGGAGGCTGTAAGGGCTTTCAAACTGTGTCATCACGAAGGAAAACATGAGTCGCTACATCTAAACCTTTGAAAACGAAAGTCGATGGTTGTGAGTGTCGCGAGGCTGATGTTGGTCGCAGTCTTGAAATTTTCTTGCGTAATTGGACAACGAAATCCGTAATATCTTCAGGCCGTTCAGGTGCGACTATGAGTTCTCCGGGTAGACGAAGTGACTCACCATATAATAGCTCTGCTAATGAGGATTTTAGGTCTTCCTTTAGAGCTGATCGAATACCCAGAAGAACCAGAGGTAACGCTCTAACCCACATGTCGCCGTGGCACATAAGGGCGGCTTTCAACTGACGGTGGAGCCTTTCTACCATGCCATTGGCGCACGGATGGTAACTGGTGGTTCTACTTCTCGTTGTGGCGCACTCTTGTAAGAGTCTCCTAAAAAGGTCAGATTCGAATTGTCGGCCCTGGTCGGTTGTTATGACGCTAGGGACGCCAAATCGAGAAATCCAACCATTGGTAAAGGTCTCGGCTACTTCTTCTGCTGTTATGCTGCTCATTGGCCATACCTCCGGCCATCGGGTAAACCGATCTACGGCTGTGAGGCAGTATTGAAAACCTTTGCACATTGCTAAGGGCCCGATTATGTCAATGTGAACGTGTCGCAGGCGGCCAGTTGGGTTGTTGAAATGTCCTAATGGGGCGTTGACGTGCCTCGTACCCTTACTGCGCTGGCAAGGTATACATGTTTGTGCCCACAATCGACAATCCTTATTCATTCCATGCCACACAAAACGTTCATTTATAAGACGTAAGGTGGCCCTAACTCCAGGATGGCTGAGATTGTGGAGCTGGTTAAAGAATGAGCGGCGGAATGGCGGTGTTATGTATGAGCGAGGTTTTCCTGTTGATGTATCGCATACTAGAACGGTGTTAGTACCTGGTATTATTACTTCATTTAGATTTAATGATGTTTCGGAGGCCTGTAGTAACTTTTTAAGTTCATCATCCTGTTTTTGCGACTGTGAAAGAGCCGTGTAATCGGATTCGATCGTGACAGCTTCAATACGGGACATGGTGTCAGCTACCACGTTGTTTTCACCCTTGACATGTACAATATTCGTTGTGTATTGTGATATAAATGATAACTGATTGAGCTGGGTAGGAGCTAGTTTTTCACGGCGTTGTTTAAAAGCGAACACTAATGGTTTGTGATCCGTGTACACAGTTGTTAGTTGTCCTTCCAGAATGTGCCTGAAATGTTGCACACTTTCGTAAACTCCTAATAACTCACGATGATAGGCAGGCCATTGAATCTGTTGGGCATTCAGTTTCTTTCTAAAGAACGCAATGGGTTGGCAATGACCGTTGACTTGTTGTTGCAGGCATGCACCAACGTGCGTGCTAGATGCATCTGTGAACAGTCCTAACGGTATGTTGTAGATGGGATGGGCAAGTAATGTTGTGTTGGCAAGGCTATCTCTCAAAGCATAAAAGCGTTGTTCTAGGTCCGGGGTCCACGGAACGGGAATTTTTCCTTTTCCCTTTATGGCCGTTATTGCATTAATAAGTGGAGCTTGAAGTTCAGCCGTATGGGGCAAGAACCGAAGATAATAATTAATCATCCCAAGGAAACGACGCAGACCGCAGACTGTTTTAGGTAGATTAAACTCCCGGAGAGCTGCAACTCGTTCCGTGGGAGGGCGGGTCCCTTCTGCGTTAATGCTATATCCCAGGAAAGTAACATCTTTGGAACCCAAGTTACATTTTGTTGGGTTAACGACGAGTCCGTAGTCCTGTAGGCGTTTAAACAGTATACGTAAATGCCGGGCGTGTTCCGTGGCATCACGTGAATACACCAAAATGTCATCGATGTACACAAAGCAGAAATCGAGACCCTGAACCACTTCATCAATAAATCTTTGGAACGTTTGGCTGGCGTTCCTTAATCCGAAATTCATGTAGGGGAATTCAAACAGGCCAAAAGGAGTGATAATTGCCGTTTTGCATACATCATCTTCGTGGACTGGAATTTGCTGATAAGCTTTAACCAGGTCAAGGGTGCTAAAAATTTTAGACCCTGCTAGGTTGTGGCTGTAATCCCCTATGTGCCGGACTGGGTATTTATCAGGCACAGTACGGTCGTTAAGTGCGCGATAGTCGCCACAAGGGCGCCAGGTGTTATCTCGCTTCTGTGCTAAGTGCAAGGGTGATGACCACGGGCTTTTAGAGGGCCGAGCTGTCCCACATTGCATCACATCCACGAATTCTTGTCTTGCGATGATGAGTTTTTCTGGGCCGAGGCGGCGTGGGCGGCACGATACGGGTTGCCCTGGAGTTGTCTTGATGTGGTGCACCGTACTATGCTTGACACTCTTCGGAAGCCCTGGTGGGCGTGTGATGCCTGGGAACTCTTTGAGGATGCAGTCGAAGGCTGAGTTGTTGTTGACTCCCACTGCTTTGACACTGGCCTGATCAATTGAGGCGATGGTTGCCTGTACTGAAATACCAGTCTTCCCATCCAGCAACCTTTGGTTACCGCAATCCGGGAGCAGATGGTAATGGGCCAAGAAGTCCGGCGGTTTCGACGTCAGCTATGATAAAGCGCCAGCTAAAGTCGCGGCGTAAACCTAGGTTTAGTGTAAGTGTAGTACCGCCATATGTTTTAATCACACTACCGTTTGCAGCATTGAGATTGTAATTTGCAGAACGGAGGTGAGTACGAATAAGCCGGCGGGGGAAACAACAAACATCAGAGCCGGTATCGATGAGATATTTATATTTAGAGACGGCATCTGTAATAAAAAGTCGGCGACTGGAGAAAGGGCCATCAGCTGCCGCCACTACTGACTGCCTTGGCTGTTTTCCGCGTTGTCATCCCAGCTGCAAGGTTTTACACACTTTTGTGCTTTCTTTTTATAGTTAAGATGGTACCAACACATCTCGGAGTCAGCGGATGAAGTTCGCGGACCCCTCGATCTGGACCTTTGTCTGCTAAAATCTCTGCCACTCTGTGATAAGGCTGCAACCTGCCTAGTAAGCTCATCCATGCGGGTTGTAAGAGTCTGCATGTCAGTCGGAGCAGCTATTGGGGCGGAGGCGGCGTAAACGGCTGGGGGAATAGCTACTGGGGAAACTTCCAATATTTTTTCAGCTAAATCAGCAAGTTTTTCAAGTGGCAGATCTGCTTGTGCCGTGATAATATCTTGAATATGAATTGGAAGCCGGCGAAGCCACAGTTGTCTGAGGATGCTCTGGTCTTGCAGGATTGTCCCTGCGAGGGAACGTAGGTGGCGAAGGAATCTGCTCGACATCTGCTATCGGCGTCTCCGTGATCTTGAAGACTCAAATTACTCAGTGCTATGGGCCCTGGTGGACACAGGTCTGGATAAGATCATCTACGCCTGTGTCTACCGATCGCATAGCGGTGATCTGGAGACAACCAGACTCACACAGTACCTGAGTGAGGCGGCAGATGTGGCTCAGCTACGGTACCCCTCCGCCCAACTAGTGTTACTGGGGGACTTTAATGCCCACCACCAGGAGTGGCTCTTCCCATACCAGTGCACTGATCATGCTGGACGAGAGATGCGAAATCTTTCGATTGCGCTTAATCTCACCCAGCTGGTCCAAGGGGCTACGAGGGTGCCAGATGTTGATTCACATACAGCCAATTGCTTGGACCTTCTGCTGACAACTGATCCAGACCGATACTCAGTGTCGATATCATCACCTTTGGGTAGTTCCGACCACTGTCTGGTGAAATCTGTATCTGTCTACTCCCCGCCCGATCCCAGCCCAAGAGGCACCCGGCGGGTTTGGCGGTACAAGTCAGCAGATTGGGATGGTATGCGATCTTTTTTCGCATGCTATCCTTGGCGGCCCACTTGCTTCTCTTCGGATGACCCATCGTCATGCGCTGACGCAGTGACAGATGTGTTGCGTCAGGGGATGGAGTACTACATTCCGTTCTCTGACGTAACGGTGTCCAGCGTTGACCGTCCGTGGTTTGGTGCTGAGTGTGACCGCGCAAACGTGGTTAAACACAAGGCATACATAGCATGGGTCGACGCTCGTATGCGCAAGGCAAGTGACGTGAGTCAGAAGAAGAGAGCCTTCAACAGGGCTGCCAAGTCCTGCAAAAAAGCGATGCAAAGGGCACGATTTGACCATATTAGCAGAATCGGGGACAAACTTGCTTCACAACCTGCAGGTAGCAAGGCGTTTTGGTCCCTGGCTAAATCGGTTGAATCAAACTTCTGTCGCCCCTCACTACCACCACTGCTGAGGCCCGACGGTTTGCTGGCCCACTCCGCTGAGGACAAGGCTAACTTGTTTGCCTCCCTCTTTGCGGAATCTTCGCGTCTGAATACTGATGGCACGCGGCCCCCCCCCTTCTGCTGTTCGATGTAAGACGAGTATGTCGGAAATTCGCATCCATCAGAGAGAGGTCTATAGGGTGCTGCGAAACCTTGACGTGAACAAGGCTAGTGGCCCGGACGGGATACCGGCAATTGTACTTAAAACTTGTGCGCCTGAATTGTCTCCGATCTTGACACGCCTTTATCGCCTTTCGATGGTGACTGGAAAAGTGCCGAAGGCTTGGAAGCAAGCTAACGTTCAACCCGTGCCCAAGAAGGATAGTCGAGCGGACCCGGCCAACTACAGGCCCATATCAGTAACGTCCATCCTCTGTAAAAGTATGGAACGTGTATTGAATAAAAAGCTCCTGGCATACCTAGAAGACAACGACCTCCTTAGTGACCGACAATACGGCTTCCGCCGAAACCGGTCAACTGGGGATCTTCTAGCGTATGCCATTTACATCTGGAGTGAGGCCATCGAGAAGCACGGGGAGGCGCTTGCTGTCTCCCTTGACATATCGAAGGCCTTTGACAGGGTCTGGCACGAGAGCCTTATTGGTAAGCTTCCTTCCTTCGGTCTGCCTAGTGGTCTGTGTGACTGGATTGCAGACTTCCTGAGGGATCGGTCCATCCGAGTGGTTATCGATGGTTGCTCGTCCGGTCAGTTAGGTATTAATGCCGGAGTCCCTCAGGGGTCAGTGCTCTCGGCAACATTGTTCTTGCTGCACATTAATGACCTGCTAAAACCCGGAACCTTTGGGTATGCAGACGACAGCACTGTTGCTGAGAGATACGTATCTGGCGCACGGGCTACTGGGCCTCAAGTCCGGTCTCTTCGGGAGGCTATGGTTGAGCGCTTGAACCTGTCTTTGGAGGCAGTCTCCGAATGGGGCAATGCCAATCTAGTCAGTTTCAATGCGGCTAAGACCCCTGGGTCTTTTTTCCGCAAAAAAGAGCCAATTCCACCCGGCTCCATCCTTCCGTGGTGTAACCGTGCCGATAACGGACCATCTCGAACTTCTTGGTGTTACGTTAACATCGACCCTCAATTTTGGTCCATTCATTGAGTCAAAGGCTCAATTGGCTGCAAAAAAGTTGGGGATCCTTGCGAAGGTGAGACGGTACTTCACGCCTGAACAGCTGCTCAACTTGTATAAAGCGCAAGTTCGGTCATGCATGGAGTACTGCTCTCACCTCTGGGATGGATCTGCCAAATACCAGCTTGATGCACTCGAGTCGATTGACAGACGGGCCAAAAGGCTTATTGGCAACGATGCACTTGTCGCCTCAAAGCTCCAGAGCCTCGAACATCGACGCCGAGTTGCCAGCCTGTCGGTTTTTTATCGGTTACATTTCGGGGAGTGCGCGACGGAACTGCACAATTTGATTCCGCCAAGCCCTTTCCATCATCGGACTACAAGACGTACGGCAATGTGCCATCGGTACATGGTGGATATCCCACCCATACGCACAAAGCGTTTTGAAAATACTTTCATTGTGCGTACAGCTAAGGAGTGGAACTCCCTGCCGGCGTCCTTGTTTCCTGATAGCTACAACCTAGGGGTCTTCAAGTCAAGAGTGAATAGGTTACTTCTAGGCAAGCGTGCTCCACCTTCGACCATATCATCGCTTAACATCAGGCGAGATAGTGGTCAAACGCGAGCCTATAACGAATAAAAAAAAAAAAAAAAAAAAGAATGTGGAGGGTTTCCTGTCACCGATCTCTTCATCTGACAGTAATTGCCGGACCCGTTGTTCCTCAGTGCACGATAGTCGCCGAATGAGCTCCGCCTTAACAGTTTTGTATTTATCTACTTTGGGGGGCTGAGTTATTATGTCTTCGATCTCTGCTGCGTGCCTTGTATCTAGCTGAGATATGACGTAGTTATACTGTGTTGAGTCTGCTGTGATACCTGCTATTTCGAATTGTGCTTCAATTTGGGCAAACCACACGGCTGGTCGATCGGCCCAAAAGGGGGGCAACTTGACTGACACTCTAGCTACATTATTGTTTGGGGGGGGCAGTTGAGGCGCAGTTTATTTGATTGCTATTTAAAAATTGGGCAAGTTGTTCTTGCAAGGCAGCGTTTTGCTCTTGTAGAGATTTTAGTTGTGCTTGACACTCCTCCATACTTGAGTATTAATACAAAAAAAATGTATGATACAATTTTTTTTTTTTTTTTATTATTTATTATCTCGATTCGGACCTGTACCATTAATTTTCACTTATACAGCTATATAATATATCTAACTCAACATGTATTAAATTTTTAATTCACAACTTAATTATAAAAAAGAAATATATATTATTATATAATAATACATATTTATTATTATTTCTTTCTTATTATTAATACCTACAGTAAATTAGTTAAAAGTTATATGAAAAACAATTATCCAGGTAAGTGTTTAAAATTGCACGGTTGAATATTTTTTTTATTAAAGTTGGTTTAAAACAGATAAATAAGTTGTTTTTAATTTAATGTAGTAGTATTAAATGTGAAAGTACCTTTCAATTCATGTATATATTTTAAACCGTACATAAAACAGATAAAAATTAGAAAAATATTTGGTTACCTAGATAAACATTTTACAGTGAAAACACTTAGGTCTTGGTATGTAGAACCTATTTGTAGTGAGTGACAGGTCGAAATCCTAAATAAGTTGGTCTTAGTGCTAATGAAGTCTTGAACTAAATAAAAATTAAGGTATGCACGGCTAAAATTATATCAGTTTCTTGTCTGTGGTATATTTAAAGACTATATAGTGTTCATTATTAATTAAACGTCAAGCACTGTTTGAGTAAGACACATCATTTTACCTATCAAAATGTTTTTATAGGACTCGGAACGAACTGACCGTTTATCTTTGTTGTGTTGAATCTGACTCGTAGATGTGGGACGAAGTTCCTGATGGTGGTAACTCGCTGGTTGTGTTACTACTAAGATGGGCAGTGTTGCTACTTGGTTTGAATAGCGCAGGATTGTGTCCGAATTTTGATTGTTGTTGTAGTACGGTGAAGAACTTGTTGGCGTTCCAGATCAGGCCCGGGATGCGTCCGTTTTGTGTATTCGGCTCTTGAAGCTGGGCGTGTCGAGTTGGTCTCGTAGTTCAACTTGTAGGAGTACAGGAACTTGTAAAAGGTTGAACGTGTGATAGAAGAAAGTTGAATCACTTTTCTGAAGGGGTCACCAATTTGGGGAACCGACGAGTGGGGTAGAGGCACACAAAACTTCACTCCAGTTTATGCTTTTATATTTATTCGAACGTGAAACACACTAGGTATGAAATATCCATATATATTAAAGGATTAACACTAGCAACTTATCGATAGGTTCTAGCATGGAGTAGCGAGTTGCACTTTTGAATATTCGCGACTATTGGAACTTGGAATCAGAAAATTATCTGGTGATTCTTTTGCAACCAAGTTTCTTCAAGAGAGTCAAAATTGATCTGTCAAAATATTAGTGGCGGTCTTTTTTCTCGAACCTTATTGGTCCATCCACCTGACAGCGCGCGGCTCTGTTCGGAAACGCCACAAATTTAATGAGGTTCAATTAAAATTAGAATGCTTGTGTGATAATGTTGATACTGAGACACTCGAAAGAACTATAATTGAATCTCAATATTATGGGTTGGTAGCCCAAGCTAAAATTATGTTAGATAAACTTTTCAAAATCTGACAAAGATGAAATAAAATCGAATTGCAGTACTTCTAATGTTAAGCGTCAGTTCGTCAAGTTGCCTACAATCCAATTACCCAAATTCACAGGATCATATGATAACTGGCTCGAATTTCGCGATACCTTCGCAAGTCTCATTCATGGATATGACGACGTAGACGAGATTAATAAATTTCATTACCTTAGGTTATCATTATCGGAATCTGCTGCTGCACGTGTTAATTGGACAGGTCGCTTCAAGTAAAACGCACACGGTATTCGCAACCAAAGATGAGTCCTCCAATAAGGTCTCAAACTAAACAAGTTGTTTATAAAGTGTACGAATATTTTAAAACATAAAAATAGATCCCAATTCTGCTGAGTTTAAAGATGACATTAACATACATAAAACAGTTGCCATGGCTACATGATTATCGGAAAGAAGTGTAATACGGATTGTCAATGAGGAAAAAAGTATGGAATGTAATGTAAAGTTTTCTTCACCAAAAAGGCCTAAATAGGCGAGAAAAAGAAAATTGAAGTTGACGATTTCGGTAAAAGTGTTATTAGAAGAAAGATAACAGAATTCTACACAGTAAGAAGAGAAATCCCCACGATCAATAAATTAAGAAAAGTTTTAGCGGAAGATGGAGTTATTAAATGTGGTTATAGGTACATACTTGAGACTTTTATTACGTGAATAAGGATTCCGATACAGAAAATGCTAATCAAAGAGGAAAATGTTGATAGAACGCCATTCAATTCAGCAATGGAGAGGCAAATACATTACGGCAATAAGAAAATATAGAACAGAAGATAGACCAATATTTTTTCAAGATGAAACTTACGTGAATGAATCCCATAATGTGTCAACGTGTTGGCAATCAGATACTGAAAGAGGTGCATTGTCTTCTATTGGTAAAGAAAAAAGATTGGTCATCGTGCATGCTGGTGGAAGTTCAGGATTTTTCGATGACGCTTTAATCATTTTCAAACCAAATACAAATACAGAAGACAATCACGGAAATATGAATTCCAACAATTTCGATAAGTGGGTCCGCGAAAAACTTATGCCTGGCCTTCCTCCTAATTCTGTAGTTATAGATAACGCGAAATACCATTGCAACGAGTTGGATAAATCACCTACGATGTTATCCTTGAAAAAGGAAATGCAGGATTGGTTAAAGCGGCGTAATATTGAATACACTGAAGCGATGAAAAAGAGGGATTTGCTAGAGTTAATAATACGGATCAAACCAGGAAAACAATTCAAAATTGATGCCATATTGAAAGAAAAGAGTCATACAGTACTTTATTTGCCACCCTATCATCCGGATTTAAATCCTATTGAAATGGGATGGGGAGATACCAAGGGTGACCTGGCACGACAATATATAAATTCAAATTTAACTAGACGAAACGAGCTCTTGCAGAGCTATTTAATAAGTATTCTGTGGAGAAATGGCACAAATGTGTCAATCACACAAAGAAAGTGGAGGAAGGTACTATAAAGATGACAATCTTAGTGACGAGATCATGGATCAATTTATTATAAATTTACGAAGTGGGGCATCAGATAATGAAAGTGATTTTATTGTCACACGCCGAAATATTAATCAATTTGACTTAGGTACACGCTGTAAATATCATAAGCATATCGTAAGAGATATCTGCATTAAAATTTATCACGTGTATAGCGAGACAGTTAGGACACGTCATGTGACGTCACTTGTCACCCCTCCCGTACCGCTCCCATACCTCAGGAACTGACACAGTTAGGCGCTAGACCTGTAATATCTCTGCGCATTCTTATACGAGCAGCGCAGGCGACATCCTATTGTCAACTGCGTTAGTGAGGTGCTACGATGTAAATAATAAGGAACACATAGCTCGAGCGCTTCTCGATTCTGGTAGTTCGTCGTGGTTAATGACAGAGAATTTATTTAATAAGCTTACCCTCAGTTTCCCACCTTAAAATTATCGCAGAATTAATGTGACAAATTGTCAAGCACGCGTTATCTGCTGTGATTGGTTGAATGAATTTTCAACAGCCAATCACAGAAGATAACGCGTGTTTGACAATTTGTCACATTAATTCTCCGATAATTTTAAGGTGGGAAACTGAGGGTAAATCTACCTTATTTAAACACAGACAAATCTATACAAGGCATAAACAATTCTATATCGCATGTGGAAAAAATTAGTCGTGTACACATTAAATCGTTGCACGAATCTTACACTAAGGATTTAATATGTTTTGTCTTGCCCACAATATCTGATAACGTCCCCGCTAGACAGGTACATGTGAATATACCGTCAAATATTCACTTAGCCGATCCGCATTTCCACACACCGGCTTCTATTGATATTATTATAGGAGCAGACGTATTCTGGAGTTTATTAGGATCAAATAAGATTTTACTAGGTGATGGGAAACCAACACTTTATCAAACTAGACTTGGTTGGCTAGTTTGCGGCCCAATTAACGGCGACTTTAGTAATAATTCATCTCATCTTACATCAATAAAATGTAATTTTACAAATGGTAACGATTATTATGAAAGTTCTTCCAGTTCGATTGAGTTAGATGCACTGACCTCTATCATACACTGGATTATATCTATTGTACACTGGACTTCATACTATCGATGACAAAATGAAGACATTTGATTATCGCCATTTTGGCGCTGATAGTAACGTGAATTAACGTGAGAGTCGCATGGAACTAATATTAGAGATGGGACACAGCTTTCGGTAAAATACTTTTATGGGTTTTATCGATCGTGAGAATAATTTATATAATTAATATTTAATACGTAAGAGAAAAAAAAACCAGTTATTTTTATTATGATTAATTTTTAAGTAATAGAATAATTGCTGTAAAGGTTAACTGAAAATATTTTCAGTCAGATTGCAAGTTATAAACTAGTGGATAGCGTGCTAGTAAAGTTATAGCACGTTACTGTCAGATCAGTGAGATTTAAATACCGGGGATAGGCTAACAACTTATCCTTAAAACCAGTATATTTGAGCAAGTATCTTCTCGCACACTAGTTAGTTAATACTTACAATCGTTCGGATTCACTCGGTTGACGCACATCGGGTTCGTGAAGGGAACACCATTTATACAATAATAATAATAAATGAGATGGATAATCATTTACAACGGACGTATTTCTCGCTATCATCGCTGAGATCCTGTCTGTAGTGTTAAGGTGCAAATAAGAGTGGTATCGCATTCCAGCAAGGTGAAGACTTTAACTCTGTTTCAGATGCAGATAATAAATTATTTGACTTCAAAACATTTGTTAATATAATTATAACTATCATGATATTATTCCAGAATTAATTCCAGTCTCAGGAACGTGGTGATTGGTACAAGAGAGAGGCCTGTGCTCAGCAGTGAGCGAAGTCGGGCTGTGGATGATCATGATGATGATTCCAGAATTTAGTATTACACATCGCTTTTGAACATATTATTACTGATTATTAGGCATTCATATACCTAAAATTCATCACCAATACCAATATGAGATATTTAGTTCCAACATACTACGAGAAGTCAATACAGTAAATGAAAAATGATGTGATACGCCTTGCCAAGACTACTATTTTGATGTTAGTGTAATTTAAAAATATCACTAATACTGATATATTAGTTACAATATTATAATATTTCCAGTCAAATATATTAGTATTACCTAATTTTTTGAAATATCGGTAGTATCCTATCTCTAAATGTGTCAATTTTAGTTCCTGATACGCTCGGGCGGGGCGCTTTGAATCAGCACAAAAATCAACTGTCATTTCATATAGTATGTTTAGTCCAGCGTACTTGTATAATAGAGGTCAGTGGTTAGATGACATCCGAAACGAATTGTCGCGTTTCTGGCAACCCGAGGAAGTTGTCATGAGTCATCGACTTATTCAGCTGAGGAGAAGATGTGTGAAGAACACATTATAAAAAACACAACGCGCTTGGCAGATGGCCGTTTTAGCGTTAAAATACCGTTGAAGGAATCTTCGAATAATTTAGGCGATTCGTATTAGCGTGCAAAACGATGTTTTCTGTCATTAGAGCTCAGAAATCTCAGCCAACCCTCACTCAATAAAATGTACAAAGATTTTATGACGGAGTACATTTCTTTAGACCATATGTCCTTGTGTACTATTCATGAAGATCAGCGGTCATATTTCATTCCTCATCATGGAGTACTGAGCGAGAGTAGTAGTACAACCAAATTAAGGTTTGTTTTTAATGCTAGTGCACCCACCACTTCTGGTCGCTCTTTAAATACAATACAGATGGTTGGGCCTACCGTCCAGGATGATCTGACAGCAATCCTTCTTAGATTTATAATGTATAAGTACGTTTTCTCTGCTGACGTCGAGAAAATGTACAGGCAGGTGTCTATACATACTTCAGATAGGCACCTGTAGCAAATTATTTCTCGTGATGATGCTTCTAGTCCTCTCAAAAACTACCAATTGCATACAATAACTTACGGTACGGCTAGTGCACCGTTTTTCGCTACTAGGTGCCTCAAACAGGTCGGTATTGAATGTCAGGATCAAAAGGTCGAAGAAGTAATCCTTCATTATTTTTACGTCGATGATCTTTTGACCGCTACAGACGTGTTTGAGGATGCTCGAATGTTGCGTCATAAGGTGACTGATGCTTTTGCTTCTGCTTGCATGCCTTTAAGGAAATGGAAATCTAACGAACCCAGTTTAATTTCAGAAACACCTGGTGATTCTTATTATGATTTTCACAAGGAAAGTTATTAGTTGTCAATAAAACACTTGGTCTTAGTTGGCAAACTAACACAGATGATCTGTGTTTTCCTATTAATGTTCCTGAATGCATAGAAAATACTAAGCGTTGCATGTTAGTAGTAATCGCGCGAATATTTAATCCTCTATGGTTGTTAGCACCGTGTGCCGTGCGCATGAAGATGTTGCTTCAGAAACTTTGGCTGGACGGGTTAAAGTGGGATGACCAGTTATCACCTGAGGTTGGAACAATATGGGCGAACATAATTAAAACCTTACCTTGCCTCCATAATTTACGTGTTTCACGTCGTGTAGTCTGTGACGCATACAAGCAGGTTGAATTTCATATTTTTACTGACGCTTCGGAGCGACCTTACGGCGCTTGTTTGTATATACGCAGTATCAATGAGCAGGGTGACGTCGACGTGCGATAGTTAACAGCTAAAAGTCGTGTAACTCCTATAAAACCGTTAACAATACCACGATTTGAGCTGTGTGCTGCTTTGCTTGGTGCACGTTTATATCAAAAGGTTGCTAGTTCTCTTCGCATTAAACCATTTAGTGTAGTTTTTTGGACTGACTCCATGATAGTTCTGGGTTGGTTAAAAATGCTACCTATTAAATTAAATACTTTTGTTCGCAACCGTGTTGCCAAAGTATTAGAATTAACGACAATCCAGCTGATTAAATAACACGCAGGGCGGAACCTACCGCTATGCAATCACTGGATTTGTGGTGGTTCGGTCCATGTTTTTTATAGTATGACAGTGCTACATGGCCACATCCTGTTATGAATCCAGGCATCTTACCAGACATTAAATCTAATATTATGATTAATTTTGGCCATAATCATACTAACGCAGATTCATTTAAAGCATTAATCGAGTTTAATCGTTTTTTTCAATTTCACTAGATTACAGCGTTCTATTTGTTACGTGTTTCGTTTTATTAATGCATGTAAAGGGCATTCAGCAAATACGTCCTATTTAAATGTTCAAGAATTACAAAATTCGTTAAACTTCATTATTATTCAATCTCAAAGGGAATCTTTTCCTGAATACTATTAAATAATATGAACGCACCTAATTATAGTTTAGTTTAAAATACTGCTGAACGCACCCATAATGTGCTGCCATCCTGGCTCTATGCTCTGTCTGTAAAAATACTGTTATATGAAGATGTAAAAATGTAAATTACAATAAATAATTAAAGGAGTCTAAAGTGTTTGGAATAATAAGTCCTCCAGTTCTAATACGCTAAAAGGTTATGGGCTCAGAAAACAGCCAGATGGCACAGTTGTAAGGACTTATAAGTTTGTTTTGCAAAATCTCAGATCAAATAAAAAGTCAAGATGGAACGTTGCAAACAACAAAGTGAAGCCGGTTCAAACTAAGCCTTGCCGTATAAATACACAATTACACGCACTCACGTACAACGAAATTAGGCCTTAGCTTGTCCTTCGAGCTTACAGATCAAATAATAAAGCTCAACTGACAAGCTCAAGGGTTTGTGAGGAATTTTATCCGTGAAATAAACACCATGTATTTTCCTTTAGACAGCTATTTATACTTGACAAGCTTTTTGTTTCATTTATTATGACAATACAAAAACCATTGAGAATAGGTAGTCAACCTCTAACATCCTCCCTTTTTGTAAAGTCTATTATAAAAATAACAAATACTAATTTAACAAACAATGTAAACCAATTCGGTCCAATATTGTTATCATAGATGGCCGGCTAAGAGCCTTTGTTAAGAAATCAGCACTTTGAAATTGTGTA
Source organism: Orthosia cruda (assembly GCA_964057195.1). NCBI lineage: Eukaryota > Metazoa > Arthropoda > Insecta > Lepidoptera > Noctuidae > Orthosia > Orthosia cruda. Next base: position 16,844,975 of record OZ059833.1, on the reverse strand, counting down.
CCAACGTGCTGAACCTTAAGTCTTCCATCTGCAACTAGTTCTCTCACATAGAAGTGTCTGACTGCAATGTGCTTTGTTCTTCTGTGAAGTTCAGGATTTTGAGCCAACTTCACAGCGGCGTCATTATCAATCTGCAGTATGGGAACATTCTTCAGAGCAGAAATTTCATCAAATAGTCTTTGCAGCCATACTATTTCTCGTGCTGTTTCGCTCGCAGCAACTATTTCAGCTTCGGTCGAGGAAATAGCAACCGATGACTGTTTTCGACTTGCCCAGGTGATAGGTCCGCCAGCATATAAACAAAGGATGCCACTAGTCGAGCGACCGTCTTTGACGTCTCCTGCGTGATCGGAGTCACTAAAACTTTCTAGTATTCCAGACTTGTAATCCTTTTTATACGTTATTCCATAGCTTGATGTACCTTGTAGATAGCGCATTATTCGCTTTACCTTTAATACATCTTCTTTTGAAGGATTTTCTAGGCTTCTGGAAACGACACCGACAGCGTAGGCAATATCAGGTCGTGTTCCTACCATGAGGTAAGCTAAGGCACCAACAGCTTGCCTATAAGGGTATGACTTCTCGTCTATTCCCTCTCTTTCAGACTGTCGTAGTTCCGAATCTCTGATAATAGGTGTAGTTACTGATTTACAGCTGCTCATCGCAAACCTAGCTAAAACCTTTTCAGTGTAATGCTTCTGCGTTATACTTATGGAGCCATCATCTTTGTATAGTAGTTGCAAACCTAGATAGTAGTCTGCAGGCTTTACGGTTATCTTAAACCTTCGTTTAAGTTCTGCCATAAACTTATCTGCATCCTTCTGCTTTGTTGCAGCTACGAGTCCGTCATCGACATATAATGCCAAAATGATTTTATTCTGCAATCGCTTTCGAATAAATAAGCAAGGATCAGTTTGACTTTGTTGAAAGCCTATGGTCTTCAAGTAATCCACAATGCACTTATTCCAACATCTTGGTGCTTGCTTAAGTCCGTATAGACTTCTCTTTAACTTGCAAACTCGTTTAGTTCCGTCATTTATACCTTCTGGCTGTTTCAACTGCTTTTCTAAATGGGTCTATCAATGAAGAGATCTTCATTGATAGACCCATTTAGAAAAGCAGTTGTGACATCAAATTGAGTAAGAGATAAACCTTCGTTCGCAGCAACGCTTATGATCGATCTAATTGTCGTCATTTTTGCAACAGGACTAAACGTTTCGTCAAAGTCAACTCCGGGTTGTTGAGAAAAACCCCGAGCAACAAGCCTTGCTTTATATTTGTCGATTGTACCATCAGCGTTCGTTTTGATTTTATAGATCCATTTGCACGAAATAGCTTTGCGATCCTTGGGTAGATCAACTAGAGACCAGGTTTTATTTTCTTCTAAGGACTTAATTTCACTTTTCATTGCTTTTAACCAATGCTCCTTGTCCTGACTCTGTAGTACGTCAGTATATGTTGTAGGTTCATCATTTTCAGTCCTATCATCTACTGATATCATTACGTAGTCACCAAGTCTTGCAGGTGGTCTTAGCTTTGATCTGTCTCGAAGAGTTATTCGTCCTTCATTCTGTATTTCTCTATCTGGTAAAATCTCATCGTTTATCGCTTCCAAGCGTTCTGGTAATGTTTGATCTGATAAATCTTTGTCCACATCATCAGTTTCATCACGCTCATCTTGAGTTTCCGAAGATAATTCTGGGATTCCGTTATTTATCTCTGTGTCAGGTGTATCTTCAAACAATTCAGGAGGTATACACTCTTGAAATGTATCTGAACTTTCATTTGCTTCCTCCCTTACATCATGAATCGTTCGATCATTCTCCTCCCTTGCAAAAAGATTCGTTGGTAATCGTAGACTTATTTCCATCTCAGAGTTTTTCTCAGCAGATTTTGATCCATTATTCAATTTCGGGTCAGATCTGCCGATTGCTGACTCTTGAAATACTACATCTCTTGATCGTACCAGTGAATTTCCATTCAGAAGACGATACCCGTCATCATTATCGTAACCGATCAATAAACATTTTTCTGCTTTCTTGTCCAATTTCGTACGCTTTTGCTTGGGTACATGAGCGTAACAAGGAGTTCCAATGATTCTTAAATGACTTATCTTTGGTTTCTTGTTAAACCATAATTCGTATGGTGATTTACCATCAATAGGAGTGGGTCCTGTACGATTCAGCACATACGCTGCGGTATTTATAAGTTCTGCCCAACAGGCAATAGGCAACTCTTCGTGCGCGTAAATCATGGCACGAGCGGCTTCGACAAGTGTTCTATTCTCCCGTTCACTACAGCCATTTTGCTGTGGCGTATATGGCATAATCAATCTATGCTTGATGCCATACCTTTGTAGTATTGTTCGAGTTTTCTCGTTATCAAACTCTCCACCATTGTCGCTTAATAGTTCTTTTACTACATGACCAGCTACCTTGCTTTCTTCTAGCATCAATTGAAGCTTTGAATGGACTTCAGACTTCTGTTTCATAAAGTATACATAGCGGTATTTGCTGAAATCATCTTTAAATAGAACGAAATATCGATATCCTATGTATGAAAACGGAAAAGGTCCACACACGTCTGAATGCATTATCTCGCCAGGTACCTTTGCTCTGTCTCTGGTTCCAAAAGGTCGCCTTTTCATTTTTCCAAAGCTACAACCTTCACAACATTCATGTGTATTATTCGGTACCTTAATCTTCAGTTCCCTTTCAATTAGCTTCTTCACATGCGTTTTGCTTTGATGTACAAGTCTCTCGTGATAAATCTGTAATAAATCTTGGCGTGTCAGTGCATTAATTTCGACTAGAATTGGTGGCATTACATTCTTCACATTAAGTTTAAACAGCCCTCCTCTTTTCTTTCGAATGCCTGTAACTTTGACTTCACCTTTAGATTTCAATCTACAAAATTCGGGTTCAGATTCAAATAAACTTTGCGGTAATCTATCTTGCGCTGCTAATAATGAGAATAATTTTTCTGCAGTGTCGGCACACACCACACATCGCATAAGGTTATCATTTCTTTATGATCTCCAACCGTAGCTTCTAGCTTTATGTCACCTTTACCAGTGGCATCTACTTTCTCGCCATTCGCTGTCATTACCGTATGCTGTGAACCAAAAACTTCAAACGTATGGAATAAATCTCTCCTGAATGTGACGTGGCTTGTGGCTCCACTGTCCAGATACCAATTATCTTTGTCAGGGTATAAGCATCTGTCAACGTTCATTAGGACTGTACTATTCACATTATTTGTATTTGTGTTTGGCTTGGGAGGTCGTCCATCAGTCAACCACTTAGAGCATTTTCTTACCTTGTGTCCATCTTGACCACAGTAATTGCACTTAATATTTTTATTGCAAGCCTTGTTTACTTTCTTCTGAAACGCTTTAACTGTAAGAGCTTGGTTACTCACACTTGTAGACATAGAAGCCTGTGTATCTATGTTTCTCTCAAAGGCACAGAGTTGTGAGGTTAGTCTCTCTATAGACCTCTCCTTTTTACTCATAAGTAGCCAACTAGATTTGAAAGTAAGGTATTCCTCTGGTAAAGTATCTAAAATCTTACATATCAATAGTACCTCTGGTAACTCATTGTTTCCTTCTAGCTTCGTAATTTCTTTGTTCAGTTTGAACCAAATATTCTTCAACTTTGAAAGATGTATAGCCATATTGTCATCCAGTTGCTTCTTGTACTCAAAGAACTTTAGGCAATTGTCATATACTAAATCGTCACCATCTCCGTCAAACAACCTTTTTAGTTCATCCCATACTTCTTTAGAAGACTCGAAACGCATTATTCTTTGAACAATTTCATCTTTCATATTGCTCGTAAGAATTATAAGGACTGTGCTATCTAGTTCTTGAAACTTTTCTGAAGCAGTTTTGTCATCTGTATCTTTACATAAAACTTTTACATATCTACCTTCTAATAGATCTAGGGCTTCTGGGATTCCCTTCAGTAACATAGATATTTTATACTTCCATATCAACCAGTTGGTGCCATCTAGGTGTCCAATGTTTAATCTCGTGATATCTGGTTTGGTTGCCATATTCACTAATAAACACTGTTATCGTATTTTGTAATATCGATTTTAAAATCCTAAACGCTCTGCTACCATGTTTGAGAGGAATTTTATCCGTGAAATAAACACCATGTATTTTCCTTTAGACAGCTATTTATACTTGACAAGCTTTTTGTTTCATTTATTATGACAATACAAAAACCATTGAGAATAGGTAGTCAACCTCTAACAGTTTCGTTCAGAGGAGGAGATCGATATCAGACCAGAGTTCAGCAAGGAGGACAAGGAAGAGGACAACACAGAGGAGGTCAATATGGCAGAGGACATTATAATGTCAGACAAAATGAAGGAGTATGGCATGGTGGACGGCACGGACGAGGACAGCACTACAGTGGGAGAGGACAAAATAATGATGCAAGCAGAGGTCGAGGACAAAGTGGTCAAGGACGAGGACACCAAGCAGCAGCAGCAGCAGTAGAAGAGGAAAACGAAGACAGGTTTATGTTCTTGACAGGTATTGAAAATAATTGTAATTATGTAGATAATAATTTAGTTGAGTGGGTGATAGATTCTGGTTGCACAGAACATCTCATACAAGAAAAATGTATAAAACATATGACTAATATACATGAAATGGACAGAGAAATGAAAATATACTAAGCTAACGGGGAATATATAACAGCAAATAAAAAAGGCACTATTGATTTGAAATGTAATGGCAATGGGGTAACTATAGAAGCAGTGATAGTTGAATATTTAAAATTTAATTTGCTATCTGTTAAGAAGATTATAGAAAATAATTGTAGTGTTAATTTCAGTGAAAATTATGTGGAAATCTTAAACAACAAAACACAGAAAAAACTATTAGGCAGAAGTGTAGGTAAACTGTTTGTCTTAGAAATGGAAATGTGCCTTTCATATAGTGATTCATGTTACAGTGCAAGCAATTCAGACTTATGGCACAGATGTCTAGGTCACCTGAACAACAACAGCTTAAAAATGATGAATTTACCAGCCACCAATGGAACATGCGGACCCTACATGTTAGGCAAGTCGACCCGCTTACCATTTAACCCCGTACAAAGGCCGAGGTCACAGAAGATTGGAGAACTTTTGCACACAGACGTGGCAGGTCCTATGTCAACACCTGGAATACACGGTGAGCTATACTACCAGTTAATACTAGATGATTTCTCACACTTTTGTGTGGTGTATTTAATGAAACTGAAAAGTGAAGCTACCAACAATTTACTAGATTATATAAGACAGCTAGAAAACGAAAAGGAAACAAAGGTCAAGTATATAAGATGTGATAACGGTGGAGAATTTAAGAACAACAAAATAGAGAATTTCTGTCGTAATAGAGGCATCATAATACAATATACACAACCCTATTCGCCACAATCTAATGGAATGGCCGAGAGGATGAATAGGACATTGTATAATAAAGCAAGAACACTAATGATAGAAACTAAACTGCCGAAACACCTGTGGGGAGAGGCAGTAGCATCCGCGTGCTACCAATTAAACAGATGTCCAACATCTGCATTAAATTATAGGATACCACAGGAGATAATGCCTGGTAAACTAGATTTAACAAAACTAAGAACATTTGGAAGTAAAACATGGTGTAGTATACTACCAAGATGTAAAAAATTCGAACAGCAGGTTATAGACTATGGGATCCAGACAATGATAAAATCATAATTTCAAGAGACGTGAGATTTGATGAAAATGACTATGTATATAAAGAGGAAAAGAACAGTAACCGAAACATTACTTATCAATATTATGAAGAAGCAGAAGAAGAATTAGTAAATGAAACTGATGTGAAGAAGAAAAGCTCAGAGGAAGCAAAAGAAGGACAGAGAAGTCAGAACAGAGAAAGAGAAAATAATTTGGATGAACAAATACAGCAGAGAATGGAAAATGCAAGTGAGAACAATGAAAATTATAATATTGAAAGAGAAAGTGAATATATACAACCAAATACGACAAGAACTGGGAGGACAATAACCGCACCAAAGAGATTAGACGACTATGAGGTTTATACAGCATACTGTTTATACACCGGAGATCCACAAGATTACAATACTGCAATGACAAGAAAAGAAGAATGGGAAGAACCTATCAAGAAGGAAATATAGTCTCATGAAAAATTAGGAACATGGGAAATATCGGACCTACCAAAAGGTAAAAAGGCAATTGACACAAAATGGGTTTTTAAGACAAAACAAAATAATGTTAGAAAGGCCAGACTAGTCGCCAAAGGTTTCACATATAATTGTTATTCACCAGTAGCAAGATTGTCAACGGTAAGACTACTGTTAAGCCATGCAGTTCAAGAAGATTTATCTATCAACCAACTATACATACCTACAGCCTTTTTGAATGGGAACTTGGATGTTGAAGTGTATATTAAATGTCCACAAGGTGTACAAATACCTCAAGGGAAGGTACTACGATTAAAGAAAGCTTTATATGGTTTGCGAGAAGCACCAAAATGTTGGCACAAACGTTTTCATGAATTTATAACCAAAAAGGATACACACAATCAAAATATGATTGCTGTTTATACAAAAAGGACAAGACATTTCTACTTCTTTTTGTGGATGATATTTTAACTATCGGTAAGGATGAAGAAATAATAGCAATTTTACAGAAGGAATTTAATACTAATCATCTTGGAGAAATTAAAGATTACTTGGGAATGCAAATTACTCGAAAAAAGCATACAATTGAAATAAAACAAACAGAACGAATAAAGAAAATTTTAATTAAATTCAATATGCAAGACTGTAGACCTATAGATACACCAATGGAAGTAAACTTTAATGGACATTATAAAGAACATGAAATAATAAATGTTCCATACAGAGAACTAATAGGATCATTGTTATACATATCAATAAACAGCCGTCCAGATATTACATTTTCGGTCACATTTCTGAGCAGATTTCTTGACAAACCCACTACTGAACTATGGAAAGCAAGTAAAAGGATATTACGTTATCTAAAAACTACAATGAACAAAGGATTAATATACAGAAAATCGGATACAAAAAATATAACAGCCTACTCAGATGCTGATTGGGCAGGAAACAGGTCAGATATGAAAAGCACAAGCGGTTGTGCCGTATTCTACGGTGGTAACTTAGTTTCTTGGTTCACCAAAAAGCAGACATCTGTTGCATTGTCTACTGCCGAGGCTGAGTTTGTTGCAAGTGCACTATCTGTGACAGAATTAATCTATATCAAGGGCATATCAAGCGAACTTTGGGCGAGTTTCTGAAGTCGACGTCACATCTCAAATCAGCTGACAATTTGTCACAAATTAACTAGCCGTCAGTTTTCAGTGAGTTTCTCAACTCTGCATCATCGAGAAATTACGTAATCGCTTGTTACAATAAATAATTGGCATTAATTTATTTCGGTTGGTTACCCTAGCTGGTATTCATTCAGTTCATTCACTACTATAACTTAATCAGTAATTATGAATAGTATTTTATCTTGAGCGGCTGGGTTGGTGTAGCCCGCAAGTTAAGCAAACCTTACCAGGGACGATTTTTGGATGGGTAACCATGTTTTTTTGGTTTGCTTTTTTTTGGATAGGTGACCCCACACAGGTTAAGCAACACTTACCAAGGTTATTATTTGGATGGGTGACCGTTTTTATTTTATTCGTTTTTTTTGGATGGCTGACCCCGCCAGGGTAAGCAACACTTACCAAGGTCTGTGTTTGGATGGGTGACCTCTCTTTTTGGGTTCGCTTGTTTTTGGATGGGTGACCATGCCAGGGTAAGCAACACTTACCAAGGTCAGTGTTTGGATGGGTGACCACTTTTTTTGGGTTCGCTTGTTTTTGGATGGGTGACCTTGGTAATGTTGTTTAACCTAGCGAGGTGACTTTAGGATGGGTGATCCAAAATTTTTGTGGTGATGGTCACCCATCCAAACACTGACCTTGGTTAGTGTTGCTTACCCTGGCGGAGTCACCTATCCATAAACAAGCGATCCAAAAAAAAAGTGGTCACCCATCCCAAGACTGACCTTGGCAAGTGTTGCTTACCCTGGCGCGGTCACCATCCCAGCCGCTTCAAGTTAAACACAAATCTATCCAGAAACTGACCTCGATAAGTACAGGGTACAGTTAAAATTAATGCGCGTGAGGAAGGTTCGATTCCCAGGTCAGTAATTTATTTTATTTTGTTTTTATTTACCTAAATACAAAATATCTATTTTTGATAATTGTAACATCCTATTTTTTTTTAATCTTGCTAATTAATAATTGATCTAAATTAACACATTTTTTATAACTCAACCCATACCACAGTTTTCGACGACCCCTATTATGTTTTATCGTAAAATAAACCTTTAAAATCATAATATTAATTTTAATCTGCGAATAATCGACCAATTTCCAACAATTATAAATTAGGCTCGTTGACAAGAGATTAACATTGAAAATGGTTCTCAGAAACCCAAAACTGCTGTAACATGTGGTTAATTCGAGATTTTTCTCAAATGTGACAAATTGTTAAACGCTTGTCACAGTTGGGTGTTGAGAAACTGAAAGTAGAATTAACAGGCGATTAATCGTCGATTACGTTAACAGCCCGATAATTGAGACTTGGGAAACTGGCAGTTAATTGTACTAACTTAGAGCCGGTTTCTTAAGTAGACGTCACATCTCAAATTAGCTGACAATTTGTCACAAATTAACCAGCCGTCAGTTGTCAGTGAGTTTCTCAACACTTCACCATCGAGAAATTACGTAATCGCTTGTTACAATAAATAATCGGCATTAATTTATTTCGGTTGGCCACCCTAGCTGGTATTCATTCATATCATTCGCTACTTTAACGTTATCAGTAACTTTAAATAGTATTTTATCTCGAGCGGCAGGGTTGGTTTAGCCGCCAAGTTAAGCAAACCTTACCAAGGACGATTTTTGGATGGGTAACCACATTTTTTTGTTTTTGGATAAGTGACCGAACACAGGTTAAGCAACACTTAGCAGGGTTACTCTTTGGATGGGTGACCGCTTTTTTTTTTGGTTCCTTTGTTTTGGATGGCTGACCCCGCTAGGGTAAGCAACACTTACCAAGGTTAGTCTTTGGATGGGTGACCGTTTTTTTTGGTTCCTTTTTTGGATGGGTGACCCCGCCAGGGTAAGCAACATTTACCAAGGTTAGTCTTGAGATGGGTGACCAAATTTTTGGGTTCGCTTGTTTTTGGATGGGTGACCCCGCCAGGGTAAGCAACTCTTACCAAGGTCAGTGTTTGTAATTATTTACAGGTTTTACTAGCTGATTTCTTGAAACGCAATTGTGACTCTATAACTGATAGTGCGGCTCAAGATGGTATTATATTTCATTTTATTCCTGCTTACGCTCCACATTTTGGTGGTCTTTGAGAGGCGGGTGTCAAATCGGCCAAATTTCATTTGTTACGAGTGTTGGGCAATTGTCTTCTAACATACGAGGAGCTTAACTCCGTTTTGATTCAAATTGAAGGAATTTTAAATTCTCGGCCGCTCACACCGTTAACGTCAAATCCAGAAGACCTGTTGCCTCTCACTCCAGGTCATTTCTTAATTAGACGACCTCTCACGTCTCTTCCTGTAAAGAATATCTGGGACTATTCCACTCATCACTTGACGCGCCATCAACGCATTGAGCAGCTGCGGCAGCATTTCTGTTCAAGATGGAGCAAGGAATATGTCTCTGAGCTTCAACAGCGAGTAAAGTGGCGTACCAGCAACGACAGCCTGTACCTGGACTCCGTCGTCGTCATAAAGGAGGATAACCAGCCACCGTTGAAGTGGAAGTTGGGCCGCGTTGTTGGTCTTCATCCTGGCACAGATGGCATAAGCAGAGTTCTCGACATCAGGACTCAAAATGGAACTATCAGACGGGCATTCTCCAAGATTTGTACATTACTGGAAGACAACTGTTGAAAGGCGAGCTTCCAACGGCCGGGGGCATGTTAAAGCATCAGTTAACTCTAGCGCAATTAGTAGACAGTAAGATAGATAGATAAAACATTTATTTAGTGCCCACAAAAGACACAGCACAAAATCACAATTACAAATTTCATTTTATACGAGGTATATAAAACAAGGTGCCAACATACAAAAGAAAGAAAAACAAAATCATACAGGAAATAAAAGTGGCATAGTAACATACCTCAAATAGTAGTAAGACATTTAGCTATACGTATTTTATCAGGCGTTTATCCAACGGTCCTAGGATTCATGTAATGTCAGTTCGTAGTCAAATAAAATAGGTGGATCACTGCGTGCTACATCCTGAGTATTTTTTTCTTTTTTATTGTGTGTTCCTCCAGTTTTTATACACATTGCAAGTTAATAAAGCTAGTCAATAAATAAGCAAAATCTTGTAAAAATGCAGATTATTCCGTAGGACTTAGGATTTTCGTTTAGGTTTCCTTGAAGATGATTTAGGCCCTCTAAGGGCCTCAAACATTATTTACAAAATAGACAGACAACTAAATAACAAAAAACTAAAAAATAGACAACAAAATAGAATTTAATTAAAATAGTCGTTAGGTACTATTTTTAAAACAAGAAAGTATATTGTAGGTTTGTAAAAAATGTACCTACTATTGTGTTTTTTTTTTTAATAACAGTGGTTGTATGTGGATTAGATTATTATTTTTTTAAAATATTCCACAGGTTTTTACAAATTATTAACTGAAAAAAAACTATAATCCTGACACCATATCGTGCCACACACCAGCCAGCGATCGCTTGCCGACACCCTGAGCGTGCGCACACATCGGTCGTCTTAAATCAGTACCTACCCAAGAAATAAAATCATACTTATAATCGAAGTCGTTTTATTATTAAATCAAGACCACCAGCAGCACACCCTTTTTTTTGTTGAATTGCTCATGCATACTGCGCTACCACGGGGAGATAGCGCAGTTATGTGGGACTCTAACCCACTAAAACTCCACGGTGTCCTCCTGTGCCACTTATGGCGGGCACACGGGCACGCGTTATCACTCACCGCGAACCCGCCGCGGCCGTCCGTCACTGGACCCACCTCTGGGAAGTAATCCCCCATCACCGGCGCACCAGAACACACTGCACCGTGACCACCCTAGGGACCAAACCATTACATGGGTGCCAGACGGCCCCGTGAATGGCACCCTTGGTCCCCTTGTGACGAGTCAAGGTCAATGGCCCCGCCACCTACCATTTTTCGGCCGCTGGGGATAGGGAGAGCAGTCAACGCTATACCGACACTCCTCCTCCCCTGCGGCTCCACCGCGTCCGCCATCAGACGATGGCGACACCGTCTAGGCCGCGGAAGGTAGGGAGAGCGGCACACCGCAATACCGGCACTCCTCTCCCGCCGCGGCCTCCAACCCTCAGCCACGATATCGTATGGGTATGGGAGACCCCATACGACAACACGGCCCGCCTCAGTTGCGATGTCGCCTAGGCAGCACCGCAACCTACGAGCCTACCTAAGCCATGACGAGCGGCCCGCCTCGGGTTCCTTTTCGCTTCACCGTGGGTGACCAAGCCACGGTTACTGAGCCCCCCCGCCTCGACAATGCGGGAACCCACCGGCGGGACCAGCAGCACACCTGGAGCTTGATACTCAACAACGACTTCCATAATAATAACTACAAAGCAAAAAAATAACTTTCTTTTCCGAAGTCGGTGTCTTTAGAAGCAATTGTTTTTGTCTTTCGACACCGACTTCGGAAAAAATATTGTAAGAGCGTGTGTTTCACACCTTACATTAGTAGTTATTTTGAAGGAAAACAGTCAGTTGAACATTATAACTTTAATTACTTTAACAATTGTACATACAACTTATTCGTTTAAGACATAATAGTAATGCATTTCGAGACGTTTGTGGGCGCGCGGTTGGGAGCTCATGGGCACGTATGTCTTCATTGATGGTAGCCATAGGTGGTAGCGGACCCAAAAGGACGAGAGTGCGGCTCGCTCGACGCAGACGCGTTGCGTGAGGGCAGGCGCGGGGTGTCCCATAGTAAGGGGAAGCGCGGCGCAGGCGAAATTCAGGTCGCGTAGTGTTGGCGCGAACAAAGATATTTTTCGCTTTGTAGTGTTTTGTTTTGGAATCAGTTAATCTTTTTTGTAAAAAAGTATTTTATTTTTCTTTTGGTAACTTCCTCAAATCACCATGAAAATCATAAATATACAAAGTACACCTCATGACGATTTCAGTAAGACTAAACCCGACTAGGATTAACTATTTTAATTCGGAGTTCCAGTGCCTACCTTCCGGTTTCATCTTCAGATCAGTTCGATCGTATCATTTTCATCATGACCATTTATAAGTATTTGCTTCATCATAGTTGTTTAACTATTCGATATCTTATACCCGTTGCATATCTACTTATCATTGAGGAGTTCCAGTGGCTATCTGTGGTCTTCTTCATCAGTTCCACTTCACCAAATTATACTTTTTGAGTGCAAATTATTGAATTGTTGATGGAAATACAAAAATCGCTATTTGTATGCCTATAATATTTGAAGAGTTCCCTCGATTTCCATGAGATCCCATTACCAGATTCTGACTTTAAGACTATGGGATCACCTCGGGAGTATAGGCTTTCAAGCGCAAAGAGTTTTCAAAATCAATAACTACACAATCGAAGGAGAAATCGGTGAAAATACAATAAAAAAAAATCTTACGTACAGTCGAACATAAAACCTCCTCCTTGTTGGGAAGTCAGTTAAAATATTTTCGTCGACCGCCTGTCTAATACTGCCGGAGAATCCGTGTAAAATCGTAATGTCAATGTGTGCGCGCAAAAAGGCTCTTTGTTCGTAGAGGCCTTACTGTCGTCGGCGCGCCGCCGCTTACATACTTTGTGGTAACTTAAATAAAATTCAGCTTTTGCAGCAAATTGTGACGAAACTTCGTCATACAATCACCGTCACCGTCATCATTACAATCTATCATACTTTGAGGGTGCCTGACAGGGGGTTGCCACCGTCAAAGACCTTATACCTATTTCTTACTACTAGACTGTGTACCAAAATGTTTTGTTTAGCTAAAATGAAATCTATCATCATACACCTAGGTTAGCTAATTCCTTATAAGCGGTAGCTAACTAAAAGCGGTCCTGGCGAGAGGGTTTCCGCTGGTAGTGTGTCCTTGTCTGACCTATTGCTAGCACAACTAATCATTGCGTTTGGTAGAAATGGTAGAAAATTTTATATGTTTCTTTTTATGTTCTAAGTTCTTATATTTAATCTATTCGTTGTATTTTTTTTAATTATCATTAATACTGAGTAAGAGTAGTAATTTAAAATGTTTGGGCCTGGTAATACTAAATGTAGGATGGTGGTTTGCGGATTTTTTGGCGGACTTTTTCCGAGTGAAATTCAGCGGCTGTTAATATTATTTGCAAATTGATTCCTAGTGGAATACAATTGGTGTAGTTTTATTTCTCAACTGTCTACGCAACTGAAATATATTTGAAATCATAGAGATCCTTTGAGGTATATTTAGCTGCCGGTATTTCAAAGCACCGTCAGAAGACTGCAGGGTCATCTAACGCCACTCCTTCATGAGCTTGAGAGTAGGATCAGAGAGCTTTTTGTTCCAATTTATATGATGGTCTTGAAGAATAAAACTTGAAGAGACTTGGGATTTGAGGATTATTGAGTCGGGGAGGACTCTCTTTGAACTTTAGATAACCCTTTAATACTCCATCGTAAACTTCTCAATTCCTCTTCGAGTTCGGTGATATTTTCGTCGGTCCGGAGTGTGCGCGTGTTGTACGTTATCAGGTACAGTCGTCGGTATTTGTTAGGGTAGCCGGATCTAGTCCGGCATTCTTAGCACCCCTTGCCATACCGTAACCTCTACCCTACCGTAATGTTTTATTTGTGCTATTCATCGGGTTGGCGATCGCAGTATGGTTGTTACAAATGCACAGAGAACGCTGCTGCCCATTCTCTGGTTTTTCCCTTAGTCGCCTCTTACGACACCCACGGGCAAACATGGGATGGTGAAATTCTTTACGCCCGACACCATACGGTTAGTGATGTAAATACCAAAAATACCCCTAAGGGGGTAAAAAGGGGGGTTTAAAGTTTGTATGAAATTTTTACAGTTTGTAAATTGGACACTTGAAATTTTACATTTACGTTCTTAGTTGATAAAAAGAATTAATGTTTTCATTGGTTTTTGAACATTCCACCCCTAATGGGGTAAAAAGAGGGTTGAAAGTTTGTATGTAATTTCTACAGTTGTGTAAGTTGGGCACGTGAAATTTTAGATTCACGCTTTAGGTTCATAAAAAGAATTAATATATTTATTTGTTTCTGGATATTTGACCCCTAAGGGGGTAAAAAGGGGGTTCCAAATTTGTATGTAATTTCTTTAGTTTGAACGCTGTACACACAAAATTTTTGATTTAATCTCTAGGTAGATAAAAAAAATGTATTTATTAGTTTTTGGAAATTCTACCCCTATGGGGATAAAATAGGGGTTGAAACTTTATATGAATTTTCTTCTATTTGGAAGGTAAAACATCTAAAATTGTAGGTTTACGCTGCTCATTCATATAAAAACAATGAGTTTAATTATTTCCGGAAATGCCACCCCTGACGTGGGTAAAAAGGGGGTTGAAAGTTTGTATGTAATTTCTAAAGTTTGAAAGCTGGACACGTAAAATTTTAGATTTAATCTTTAGATAGATAAAAAAAATGTATTCATTCGTTTTTGGAAATTCTACCCCTATGGGGATAAAATAGGGGTTGAAACTTTATATGAAATTTCTTCGGTTTGGTAGGTAAAACATCTAAAATTGTAGGTTTACGCTGCTGATTAATAAAAAAAACAATGAGTTTAATTATTTCCGGAAATGCAACCTCTAACGGGGGTAAAAAGGGGGTTTAAAGTTTGTATTTAATTTCTATAGTTTGAAAGCTGGACACGTGAAATTTTATATTTAATTTCTAGGTAGATAAAAAAACAATGTATTTATTAGTTTTTGGAAATTCTACGCCTTTGGGGATAAAATAGGGGTTGAAACTTTATATGAAATTTCTTCGGTTTGGAAGGTAAAACATCTAAAATTGTAGGTTTACGCTGCTGATCAATAAAAAAACGATGAGTTTAGTTATTTCCGGAAATGCTACCCGTAACGGGGTTAAAAAGGGGGGTTGAAAGTTTGTATGTTTCTAAGTTGGACACGTGAAATTTTAGATTTACGCTCTTGGTTGATAAAAAGAATTCATGTATTTATGAGGTTTTAGAAATTCTACCCCTAATGGAAATAAAGTAGGGGTTGAAACTTCATATGAAATTTCTTCGGTTTGGAAGGTTAAATATCTAAAATAGTAGTAATAAAAAAAGAAATGATTTTATTGATTTCCGGCAATTCTAATCCTAATGGAGGTTAACTGCCAGTTTCCCAGGTCTCAATTATCGGGCTGTTAACGTAATCGACGATTAATCGCCTGTTAATTCTACTTTCAGTTTCTCAACACCCAAATGTGACAAGCGTTTTACAATTTGTCACATTTGAGAAAAATCTCGAATTAACCACATGTTACAGCAGTTTTGGGTTTCTGAGAACCATTTTCAATGTTAATCTCTTGTCAACGAACCTAATTTATAATTGTTGGAAATTGGTCGATTATTCGCAGATTAAAATTAATATTATGATTTTAAAGGCTTATATTACGATAAAAAGATAATAGGGGTCGGCGAAAACTATGGTATGGGTTGAGTTATAAAAAATATGTTAATTTAGAACAATTATTTAATTACAAAGATTAAAAAAAATAGGATATTAAAAACTTTTTAAATTAATTACAGTATAAAAACTTGACACAATTATCAAAAATAGTTATTTTGTATTTATGTTTATAAAAATAAAAATAAACAAATTGTTACTGACCTGGGTATCGAACCTACGTCACACCAATGCTCGTGAGGAAGGTTCGATGGTCAGTGTTCACTGTATCCTGTACTTAGTACTTACAAGTTCAGTTTCTGTATAGGTTTGTGTTTAACTTGAAGCGGCTGGGGTGGTGACCGCGCCAGGGTAAGCAACACTTACCAAGGTCAGTCTTGGGATGGGTGACCAATTGTTTTTTTGGATCGCTTTTTTATGGATAGGTGACCCCGCCAGGTTAAGCAACACTAACCAAGGTCAGTCTTTGGATGGGTGACCATCACCACAAAAAATTTGATCACCCATCCTAAAGTCACCCCGCTAGATTAAACAACATCTACCAAGGTCACCCATCCAAAAACAAGCGAACCCAAAAAAATTTGGTCACCCATCCCAAGATGACCTTGGTAAGTGTTGCTTACCCTGGCGGGGTCAGCCATCCAAAACAAAGGAACCAAAAAAAAAAAGTGGTCACCCATCCAAAGACTAACCTTGCTAAGTGTTGCTTAACCTGTGTTCGGTCACCTATCCAAAAACAAGAAAACCAAAAAAGTGGTTACCCATCCAAAAATCGTCCTTGGTAAGGTTTGCTTAACTTGGCGGCTGCCGCCACCTCAAGATAAAATACTATTTAAAGTTACTGATTACGTTATAGTAGCGACTGAATGAATGAATACCAGCTAGGGTGGCCAACCGATATAAATTAATGCCGATTATTTATTGTAACAAGCGATTACGTAATTCCTCGATGATGAAGTGTTAAGAAACTCACTGACAACTGACGGCTGGTTAATTTGTGACAAATTGTCAGCTAATTTGAGATGTGACGTCTATTTCAGAAACCGGCCCTAAAGGTGGCAATTTGTTGGGCTTATATATTTGAAACTTGGCATAAATAATAACAGCTGATATTTTAAATTTTTAATTGTTTTTAAATTAAAGGTTGTTAACTACTCCTATAATACGATTTAGGGTGTGTTAAAGATTTTTGAAGAATTTTATTGCACAAGGCTTCTTTTTTTGATGTAGGGGAAGCAAACGATGGATCATCATCTGCCTAGCCTTTTCCCAACTATGTTAGGGTCGGCTTCCAGTCTAACCGGATTCAGCTGAGTACCAGTATTTTACATGGAGCGACTGCCTATCTGACCTCCACAACCCAGTAACTGAGTAATACGGTACCCCTTGGCTAGACTGGTGTCAGATTTCAAGCTTCTGACTACTCGTAACGACTGTCAAAGATCTTCAAATGACAGCAGAAGCAAACGATGGATATAGAATACTAATTTCTTGGGCAAAATAATAAAGGTAACGTTAATTTTTCGGAACTACCCCCAAAAGACGATTTAAGGGATGTTAAAGTTTGTATGCAAAATCTCATTTCTTGGATTAATAAACTTGAAACTTAGGACAAATACTAACCTAAGTAAATAATAAAGGATATCATTATTAGTTTTTCGAAACTACCCCTAAAAGATGATTAGGGGGGTGTTGAAGATCTTGGGTTAATAAACTTGAAATTTGGCATAAAACCTAACCTTAATAAATAACTTAGGTTGTTATTAGTTATTAGTTTTTCGGAACGATCCCCAAAATACTATTTAGGGGGTGTTCAAAATTTCTGAAGAATTTTTACAAAAAAATATTACCGATTTCCAACTAAAAACACTACTAAGTGAAAAATAAATTTGTTTTTCGAATTCGGTGTTTTTGGTACGTACATTTTTTTTTCGTTACGGACACCGAATTCGAAAAAGAAAGTTATTTTTCACCTTGTAGTGTTTTTAGTTGGATTTCAGTGTCGGTAGGGTTTGTAGTGTTTTTTTTCACTTTTTAGGTGTACCTATTTACCACTTATTTGTTTTTTGTGTATGTTCGCCGATATCTCCGTCAAACAACACTTGTTTGTAGTTCCAAATCGAGGAAGAGGTCGTCTTAATGCCGTAACATTCTTCAAAAAACCATTGACACACCTAAAACATCTTCTCGGGGTAATTCTGAAAATCTAATGATGGCAATTTATTATTGCCCAAGGAATAAGATTTTCAAAAAGGAGGAGGTTCTATGTCCTGTTAATCCTAACTTGAACCGTAGATATCTACGATTCCTTTTATTATTATCGCATTTATTATTGTTTTAACAATAGCTTATTTTTGGTCGCCTTCACTAACTGCACATCATTTAGTTGAATAAAATACGAAATCATGCGAACGAAGTCGCGGGCGGAGTGCTAGTTAACTATAAATTAGGTAGGTTTAGGTAGCGCTGTTAGGTAGCATCAACATATCGGAATACTTAAAATGTCGTTTGTACAATCAATTTGTCCCGTGTTCTGTTTGGTCATGGTCACCTCATTAGAAAGAGACACACTACCAAAGGGAGCCCTCTCGCTCGGACCGGTTTTTGCGCCATAGTGCACAGTCTAGTAGTAAGAAGTATAAGGTCTTTGGCCAACGTAGTAATGGTCTGACAAATAGACGACGTGATTTCTAATGGTATCTATAATTCTATACTGATACTTATAACATAGGAAAGATTTGTATTTTAATATTTTTGTATGTAACAAATAAACTTAAAAACTACTGGACCGATTTCAAAAAATCTTTCATCGTTGGGAAGCTACACTATGCCCGGGTGACACATGCTACTTTTTATCCCTGTATTCCCACGGGGACGGGAACTACGCGGGAGAAAACCGCGAGGCGTCCGCTAGTTCCAAATAAAATACATAAAATCTGAACTTTATACTTTAATGGAAGTGAGATGCTGTACGGTTAGCAACCGCACATCACATTGTACTTTGGCCTAGTTAGAATACTGCAGATTTAGTTAATTTATAAAATGTAGTATCGGCATTTACGCAAGAACGTCAGTCTTCGGTTTGTATCGAGCTCGCGCAACATTCAACATTTTTTATAACATTTTTCTATTATTTCATTATTACATTATTTTAGTGCAATTTAGTATTAAATACCTGCCTTTACACTTTTTGGTCCTTCGAGCCGTTAAGAGTAGAATCAGTGCCGTGGTACGTTTCACTCGCGGGAACATTTTAACATTAAACAGAACATTCAACAAAACAGTGAGAACAGTGATAGTGAGTGAGAACTACACAGATCGGGGTGAAGTATAAGCAGCAAGCGTAAGCAGCGAATCCGGTGAGCACGTTCCATATTACTTACTTTTCTGAAATTTTGGATTTATTGTGAGCACAAACCACCGTTAACAACAATGGCTTCTTACGATGCTTTACTTAGCTTGCAATCTACAAATCTTGATTCTATCAAAAGAATAAACGAAAACTTTAAGAAAGATAGTTCTACACGTAAAACCACTCTTGAATATCATGATGACAGACTTCAAAAGCTGGAGGAGTATTGAAGTGAGTTTAAAAAGAACGACATCCAATTAGCTTTGTTTGAAGGCAAAAAGTCTGGACCTTATTACGAGAATCGCATTTACGAGCGTCTGGAACAAATATACGAAGAAACAAAGTGTATTATAATGAAGTCGAAACAAAACTTATTGGCGAAAATCGATGACGACCAATTTGCTTCTTTTAGCCAGTTACAAAAACAAGAAGAAAGGTCATGTGCCCAAGAGAATGTTCCAGAACAACAGGACAGCGATGAGATCGCAGACGATACGAAGAACACGTCATACAAAGAGTTAGCCGTGGACCAACGGACTAAAGATATGATGAATGAGCAGCGGTCAAATATCAAGGCGTTTGAGAGAACAGTACGGAACATGGACATTGAACATTTAAAAGAAAAGTGGCAACTTGAAGATAAGTTGAGGACAATAACTCAACGTTGGGAAAAAGTTGATAGTACTTATTGGAAGCTTGATAACATGTTGGACAACACGCAAGCATTTGAAAGTGATTACAACAGATTAGAAAGGCTGTATGAATTCAGCAAGAAACAAATAAACAAGAGGATTTGGGATAACAAACATCAGGAAAAATCCACTCCCAAAATTGAACTTCCGATTTTCAGTGGTAGCTATGCCCAGTGGACAACATTCAAGGACTTATTTGAGGAAATCGTGCATCGTAACACTTTCATTTCAAATGCTCAAAAAATGCAACATCTGAAAGCGAAATTGAAGGGAGAACCCGAGCGGTTAATACAGCACATGAACATTAGTGCTGATAACTACGAAGCTAGTTGGCAGATTCTTCAACAGAGGTATGATAATAAGAGGCTATTGTTTACCTACCAAGCAAACATCTGGGAACAGGAGTCTTTACAAAAAAAAAAAAAAAAGAAGATGTGGACCCTGACACAACAACACGACTTTCTGACGGGCGATACCAAGTTCGTCTCCCCCTCAAGGACAATTTTATTGAACACTTAGGAACATCGAAACCACAGGCCGTCGCTCAATTTCAACAACTTGAGCGAAAGATGGCAAAAAATCATGCGTTTGCAAAAGATTATAAAGCTTTTATGGAAGAATATGAAGAAATGGGTCACATGGAGCAAGTCGAAAGCAACACTAGGAACAAAAACATGGAATATTTTCTCCCACACCACGGGGATGTGCGGCCAGGTGCTATCACAACGAAACTTGTGTTCAACGCGTCGGCAAAAACCAGCTCCAAACACAGTCTTAATGACTCAATGGAGGCGGGACCGAATCTACAAAAAGATATCCTTAGCATCTTGCTGAAATGGAGACAATACAAATACGTCTTAACATCAGACATTGAGAAAATGTACCGATTTATAATGGTACATCCAGAACATCAACACTTACAGAAAATAGTGTGGAGGAATTGTCCACAGCAACTGCTAAGAGAATATCAACTACGTACTGTCTCCTATGGTACTAAGGCCGCTCCGTTCTTAGCACTCCGAACACTTCAACAGCTAGCAATGGACGAAGGTGACAAGTACCCGGAAGCTAAAAACATCTTACACAACCAATTTTTTGTAGATGATGCGTTATTTGGAAAGGATACCATGGACGAGGCCCGAGATACAAGAGACCAACTTATACAGCTATTGAAAGAAGGAGGCTTCAATCTCAGAAAGTGGTCGAGTAACGAACATCAACTGCTAGAAGATCTGCCAGAACATATGATTAGCCCAGTCAGTTTATGCTTCACAGAGGCATCAGCTTCCAAAGCATTAGGCTTGGCATGGGATCCGACACAAGAT
Organism: Orthosia cruda; assembly: GCA_964057195.1. Classification (NCBI taxonomy): domain Eukaryota; kingdom Metazoa; phylum Arthropoda; class Insecta; order Lepidoptera; family Noctuidae; genus Orthosia; species Orthosia cruda. Next base: position 16,823,856 of record OZ059833.1, on the reverse strand, counting down.
GAATTTATATTTTCACCTACAATAAAAAACAAAAACAACATTGGCATTAACAAAAACTCGTCAAAACGGCAAATCTTAAGCGACATATCAACAATTTTTGATCCCTTGGGGTTGCTATGCCCAATAACAATCAAGGCAAAAATTTTATTCAAACAAATCTGGAAGTACAAAATCGAATGGGATGACACTGTTCCGGATGGAATAGAAAAGGAATGGAGAACACTAAAAACTGAGTTAACAAATATGCAAACTTTCAAAATTAATTGATGGCTAGGATTAGAAGCAAACAAGGATTGGGAATTACACGCATTCTGTGACGCATCGGAAAAAGCGTTCTCGTGCGTAGTGTACAGCAAAGTTACAGAGGGAAAACAGCAACAAATTGCATTGGTTGCGGCAAAAACAAAGGTCGCTCCAATCCAAAAACAACAAACACTGCCCAGACTTGAGCTATGCGGTGCTCAACTATTAGCTCAACTGGTCAAGAAAATAAAACATTGCCTCGACAAACCTAACATTAAAGTTACAGCATGGACGGACTCAATGATCGTGCTTGGCTGGCTGAAGGGCGATGTCTCGCGATGGAAGGCCTATGTCGGACACAGAGTTCAGGAGATAACATCAGTAGTGCCCGCAGGGAATTGGAAGCACGTAAGATCGGAGCAAAACCCGGCCGACTGCGCGTCACGTGGACTACTACCTTCTCAGTTACATAAGTTTGCTCTGTGGTTTGATGGCCCCGAATGGCTTAACAGTGAAGACATCCCTGAAACATATGCCACGATTAAGACGCCAGAAATTGAAGTTAAAAAGATGCATGCAGTTAAGTCAAGAACTACTGAAAACGTGAACATTGTAACAGAACTCCTTAACAAGAGCAGCTGTATTATGACTGTAATACGTATCGTAGCTTGGGTGTCGCGTTTCATAACATACACGTCACAAAACAATCGTCACAGGGAAGACGCAGCTATGAATCATACAAACATGAATGACCCGCCCGCGTCAAAACAATGTAATTTAACACTTGGTGATATTCGATGCGCCACTAACATAATTATAAAACATGTACAAAATGAACATTACGGACAAGAAATCCAAGATTTGCAAACAAAAGGAAGGGTAAGCAACAATAGAGGACTTCAGAAACTTTGCCCTTACCTAGATGCAAATAACATATTACGCGTTGGAGGGAGATTACAGAATTCAAACTTACCTGAAGAAACAAAACACCCTTTTATTATCCCAAAAAACAGCAAGCTGGCATATATTCTGATTGCCCGTGCGCATGTGTTAACACTACATGGTGGAGCGAGACTAACTATGGCTACATTGAGACAAAAATATTGGATAACAGGAGGAAATAACACGGTTAAAAAATACCTGCAAGACTGTGTAAAATGTTGTCGCTTTAAGCCATCGAAACAATATACCAATTAATGGCCGACCTACCCAGTGAGAGGATAACGCAATCACCACCATTCTATCACATAGGGGTGGATTTCACAGGATTTGTTAGTGTTAAACTAAACAAGAGTCGAGGCGTCAGAACGAGTAATGGTTATGTCGTTGTATTCGTATGCATGGCAACAAAGTGCATTTGGAACTTGCATCAGATCTAACGTCACAAACATTTATACTGGCTCTCAACCGCATGATTGGACGACGAGACTGTCCGAAACATATTTACTCCGACAACGGAACAAACTTTGTTGGAGCCGAAAGGGAGTTAGCCAAGCAACTACACATCTCACAAACATTTAACAACGACACTTTATTGAAAAGGAACACCGAGATGGGGATAGAGTGGCATTTCAACGCCCCAAGCTGGCCGACTGCGGGAGGACTTTGGGAGGCTGCAGTTAAGTCTATGAAATATCACCTAAAGCGTGTCCTAGGAGAGCAAAAGTTGACATACGAAGAGTTTTTAATACTGCTTACTCAAATCGAAGCCTGTATGAACTCTAGACCACTTTGCCCTTTAACAGAGGTTGTGGACGATATTGATTATCTTACTTCAGCACATTTTTTAATTGGCCGACCAGTAACATTCTTACCATCGGAACATTTCGAAAAGCAAAACATCAACATTCGACATAGGTGGCAGTTACTAAACAAAATGAAACAAGGGTTTTGGACCAGGTGGTCGTCAGAATACCTGCAACAACTTCAAGTTCGTAGTAAATGGCTGAACAAAACAAATAATTTATCAATAGGGGATATTGTCTTGATCAAAGAAGACAACTTTCCACCTGCGAAATGGGCACTTGGGCGAATACAGGAAGTTCACCCGGGGAGAGACAATCTAGTCAGAGTTGTGACGATGAAAACAAAAACAGGACTGCTAACCAGACCAATAACAAAATTAGTCAAACTCCCTATATCTGAATCGCATATCGAAATACCTTACACCACCACCAATGACAAAATCTGCACTGAAAATCAAAAATCTACAAAAACCACACCACCAACCGCCAGGAAACAACGATTTAAATCAAGGAATATAATTTCCAGCCTTCTATGTATACTCGTAACATTACTAACATTATTTAAGCCCACATATCAAAGCAACGACGCCATAAATATCACACCGTTTGAACCAAATAAAGCCGTGTACTTTGACAAAATCGGAAATTAGCAAAGCGTACACGATGACTGGAAGATTGTTACTTACTATAATATGACATCTTACTGGCAAAGCATGGCAAACATATATAGAGTTGTAAAACACCTGGGAGAAAGGTGTGAGCAATTTGCATACCAAACGATGTGCAAAACCATCATGACTGAATTCAAACAGGAACTCAACGAACTTGATTATAACAATTACATGTTGGAAACACATCATGGGCAGACAAAGGGACGCGTTACCCGAGGTCTTGTCAATGGAATAGGTTACCTTGCAAACAGCCTATTCGGCGTGCTAGATGAGAGGTTCGCTATACAATATAAAAAGGACATAGAAACATTGCAAAATAATAGAGACCATTTATTGAACCTGATCAAATGTCAAACATCAATCATTGAGGCACATAATAACATTTTAAAGAGAAATGAAGAGACGATGAACACTCAATTCAATCTCTTAAACCAACATCTTAACGCTACCGAGAACTATTTGCAGAAATTGGGTAATGTTGTTGAGCAAGAGGAAGCTTTGAACTACTTTAACACAATGGCTCTGACTAGTTCAACAATTCTGTCTAAACTGCGCCACATCCAACACATGCTTTTAGACACAGCTATAAACATTCACCATAGTCATGTAGACACCAGACTTTTACCGCAAAACCAGCTCTTTCAGGAGCTCGACATTATCTCTGGACAATTGCCACAACAACTATCGTTACCCGTTAACAACATTCAAAATCAATTAGCTGACATATACAAACTACTAGAAGTAAAATCCAGATTATTTGATAAATATTTTATCATCGAAATTACATTTCCATTAACAGGCGACACTCCATTAACAATATATAAAACAGTTCCAATTCCGATGATAAAAAACAACAAACATTCACTTACAATGAAAACAAATTCAGAATATGTTGCAGTGAATATAAGAAAGGAGACATATATGCAGCTTACAGACATTGACCTGGAACATTGTATTAAAATTGAACCAAGTAGTTATGTATGTTCACTAAACAAACCAACACGTAATATGAGAAATCATCAAATTCCATGCGAAATCGGCGCAATAACAAACATTACATTATCAAAATGTATCTACACATCTGAATCCTGCAACAACAAATGGACACCATTACGAAATCCTAACACCTGGCTCTATGTCTGTTGTACGGATTGCCAACTGCAAATAATCTGTGAAGGTCGTATGACCACTAAGGCAATACATTTAACGGGAATTTTAGAAGCCAAGGAAGGATGTATAATTAGAAACAACGAAGAAACATATTACACACAAGTTAACTACGCAAACAAAATCTATGTCAACCCGGAAATTCCACTAATTGATCTGGAAGACACCAACAATTTAACATCTGTCCAGCTTCTTGAATTATCAACTGGACAACAGAACACCCAATTTTTACAAATTTTTTGAAAAACTTCATAATTCGCTGAAAGAATTCGAAGATCAAACAAAACAGACTGAAATGTCGCAACACGATGTGCATCAATACATCGTATCATACTCTGCGATGGGACTTCTGATCTTGTCAATAGTCGTCGCGGGAGGAACCTACGTGTACTGCAAACGCTGCGGCAAGGTCGCCGTCAGCGCCACCGGCGCGTCCACCAGATTACCGCCACGGAAGCCACCAAGAGCTGAAGCATCTACTGAAAACATAGAACTTACCTACGCGAGACCTCATTCTTTTAACATTTAACTTATAATAATTTTTATTCACATTGTTTTAATTTAATATTTTTTATTTACATTGGAAAAATATTCTGTAAAAAGTTATCTTAATTATCAACTTTTGCCCCGCCAAGATGTACGGTTAGCAACCGCACATTGTACTTTGGCCTAGTTAGAATACTGCAGATTTAGTTAATTTATAAAATGTAGTATCGGCACTTACGCAAGAACGTCAGTCTTCGGTTTGTATCGAGCTCGCGCAACATTCAACATTTTTTATAACATTTTTCTATTATTTTATTATTACGTTATTTTAGTGCAATTTAGTATTAAATACCTTTTTAAACATTAACATTTATTTTATTAAACATTTAACATTAAGTGTAAAGGCTCCTGCCCTTACAGATGCAATTTTATGCACCTTTGGTAACTGATATCGCCTAAAGCCACGCTAATCCAAACTTCATATTTGGGGATCTCTCTTATCTATATTAATTATTTGCTGCCGGTGCAGAAAACCTCAAACGGCGCAAATATAACAACCTTATTGGAAGTTATATGTTTGAGCCGTTTGGGGTTGAAACATTAGGTCCATGGGGTCCGAGTCCGCATCGAGTTTTTCGAGAAATTTGCACAAAGCTCGACACTTCACGTGACCAGAGGGCTAGCCTTTTCTTCAGCCAGAGAATCAGCATTACCATCCAACGTGGCAATGCAGCCAGCGTTCTGGGCACGTTTCCCATTGACATCGATGTGGACGAATTTTTGTTGCACAATGAGCCCTTTTCCCTCTCCCCTTTGTATTTGTATATAGGTTTGTTGTTTTTTAATTTTTTAGAATATTCAATTGTTTATATGTCAATATGTATTAAATTAAATAAAAAATCATTTATTTTGGAACCATGTGAAATTAAAAATATCAGATACATTAAACATTTATTAAAATAGTAAAATTAGATTTAACATTACAAAATTCATCAATAAAAACATTATAAATTACAATTTTACAGTAACAAAAAGACTGAATACACTTTAAAAGGTTTTGTCTTAAGTCTAAATTAAGGTTTGGATCCAGAGTGCTAAACATGCAGCCTGGTCCAGTATCGCATTATTGGGCAATCCAGATCCATCCTCCATGCGAACAGCTGTAAGTAGCTGTTGGAACTGCTTCGTATGCGGCGCATCATGACTCTCTTACGAATAATCGCCGCAAAGCCAAGCCAATCTATATTTGCGTTTGCAAACATACCCGACACGCTACAGTAGCGAGGCAGCTTCATCAGGGCCTCAGGGCCCTTAGGGGCATTATTGTAGAGAGCGCGCCTGTTCGACCCATAATCTGCACATGTAAAATGATTGGCAAAATGCCCTAAATAACGTAGCTTTTACTTCCGTAGTACAGCGCGCGAACCTACGAGACAGCATATTAGCTCTAACAGACAATGCTCTAACGCTCCCTATCTATATCAATATCATCTACAAGCTTCTCGGTGACCCAGTTGCCCAGATACTTGAACTGCGAGACTCTTTTAAGGACACTGCTATTCAACATGACCTGTGGGACGGTGTCATACGTTTTAAATCCCGCCTTAAATATCATGAGCTCGCTTTTAGTGGCGTTATATCTGAGCCCGTGAACTGTTTTCTAAGAACACTAATCGATGGAGTCAACAGCACCATATCGTCCGAGTAACTGGTGTTGTTGACAAGAACACCATCAATCGGGCAGCCCACACCGGCGCTACTGAGTGCACGGATCAGACGGTCAATAAACAAGTTGAAGAGAGTCGGCGAGGTTAGCCCACCGTGCCTTACACAACATTTCAACTTGTACTCAACCGATAGTGACCCCGAGCACCGAACGAAATTGCTCTGGTTGCCATACCAATACTTTAGGAGACCTATGTACTCAGTAGGTATATCCGTATCATCCGACAACTTTTGGCACAATCTTTCGTATGCAACAAGATTAAATGCCTTAGATAAATATACGAAGCAGGCGATCATCATGAAGCTGTAGGTGTTTTCTTAACGTATTGGGTACCGACATACACAGAGAAACTTCCAGCTTTTATAAAATAATGAAGGTCGGTTCATCGCAGGCTCTTGGGAATAAGAACTGGCGAACAATGAAACGCTATCGACGGTGATTACGTTAATGGATAACAAAAATCTTGAGGTTGAATCGGTAATTACACACTACTGGTACTAATACCTATTTATAATTACTTAAGTATAACTGATCTATTTACGCCATCGATATCAATACGTCTTTACAACAGAGCCGGTTCGGCTCTGTTGACGGAAAGACGTATTGATATCGAGCACCGTTTTCTGATACGAATACCGAGTATATACCGTCCCATACTGTGAAAAACCCCCTAATCTCGTGCGTAACGCGCTATAGTGTAAAGTTCAATAAAAAACCGAGCGAAAACTGTGCTATCAACATAATTTTCAAGACGATAAAGACAGAAATTTGGTGGTCGGGGATCGACATTGACATAAACTCGAAAATACATAATAGTGTACCCGCATTAAATAATATAAATCCAGTGCCAACTTGACAGCTATAAAATAAGGCGCGTTCACTCAATTACGTTCCGTTCCACGCAAAATGGAAAAAATTAAAAACGATTTAAACTAAAATCTTGAAAACCGAGACGCGAACACGATCAACAGAATTGGCAGTAATGACATGAAGGAGGGAAGGGGAAGGCCGATACTCATTTCACTTGTAAACAATTGGAAGAAAAATGTGATAATGAAGAATAAAAAGAAGTTGAAAAATGTATATGCTTCAGAAGACTATCCGAAAGACGTCCTTGATAAAAGAAGAGAATTAAAGCCAAATCTCGAAGAAGAAAGAGCGAAGGGTAATTATGCAATTATTAACTATGATAAACTAGTTATTAAGGAGGGAAAACAGGGTAGCGAGAAGCGAAAGAGAAATTCATCGACCTCACCCGACGCAGCGGAACAGCCTCGCAAGCAACTAACGTTCATGAAAACAAATAGACTGAATGCATTCGATGTGATGAGAAACAGAAGCAACCCTCTGCCAACTGCAAACCCTTCAGCTGAGCGGAAAGCATAGGACACAATCATCAGGCACCGGAACAAACCATCTAATAAGCCAGAACCAAATACTAATACAAACAAAACATACCCCAATCCGACTGGTCCTCGTGGGGAATTAGACCACTACTCTCTACTTAAAAATATAAAGAATAAAGTAACCACGTTAAAGCTGTGCACTTTTAATGTAAGATCGCTATCAACAATAGAAAGATTTCTCGAATTACGTAACGCCTTATAAAACATTTTACATACATGCACTCATACACGCACTTACACTGAAATGGAGATAGGCTGGTCACATTTCGCGCTATACGGACAAAAGATGGACCATAGAAACCACACGTTGGAAAGGGCCTAATGGTAAAAGAAATTTTGGTAGACCGATAAGACGGTGGGCTGATGACATAACAAATACGACGGATAAACTTAGGCAAGGACAGAGAGTCATGGAAGAGGCTGGAGGAGGCCTATACCCAAGAAGGGATTCATATTTCAATTAATAAAGACTAATACTTATAACACATTATTTAAATTTAATAATCAAATGGAATTATAATTGTTATTCTTAATTAAAGAATCAATTGTAATTTATAATTCAATAATCAATTTTAATTTATAATTCAATATACAATTTTTATTTATAATTCAATAATCAATTTTATTTTGTAATTCAATATACAATTTTTATTTATAATTCAATAATCAATTTTATTTTGTAATTTAATAATCAATTTTAATTTAATGATCCATGTCTCGTGTTGGACATAAATGAAACCCTCGGATAGTTTAATACTTGTATTTCGACACAAATAGGTTTTTTACAGTAATTTTAGTGGAGCGATCAAAATTGTGAACATTGTGCAAAAATGATTATAATAAAAAGTAATGTGGGGTATCTTAGAAACACTAAGAAAAAAATAAACTCCTGACATTTTACTGCGTTTCATATTATCTAAGCTTGTTGCTATGAACGTAGCACTAGGCGCCAACATCCTCCCGCCGTTGAAATCTTCAGTTTTCAACCCTATATTTCATCTGAGGAAGGCAGAGGGCAGAGGCGAACTAAAGGACGTCGTACAACTCCCCGTTGAGTCTTCACATCAGCAACTCGAGAAACTCCGTCCGATCCAGGAAACAATTTCTGGACTCGTCCCAGTCTCCAACACAGAGGCGCATTGTCCGCCTTCAGAAGGACTAAATCACCGATGTTCTTGCTTGACTTATCGGTTCTCCACTTGGTACGTTGCTGTAAGTCAGCGATATATTCACGCTGCCACCGACGCCAAAAATGTTGATGAATTTGCTGTATTCGTTGGTAGCGTTGTAGATTGTTGGAGTTGCGGTCTTCTAAGGCAGGTGATGGAAGAGCAGTGAGGGGCCGGCCAATAAGAAAGTGACCAGGGGTGAGGCAAAGAAGGTCATCAGGAGAGGGGGATAATGGGCATAGCGGACGACTATTCAGGATGGATTCTACATGTGCAAAAAGGGTAGACAACTCTTCAAAAGTTAAATGGGAATTACCCATCACACGTTTGATATGGTACTTAGCCGATTTCACACCGGCCTCCCAAATTCCACCAAAATGAGGGGCGTAAGAAGGTGAAAAAATAAAATTGATCCCTTCCCCGCTTGCAAAATCAGAAAGAGAGTCCGCGTTAATTTTTAAAAAATGATTTAGTTCCTTAGCACCAGATACAAAATTGCGACCATTATCGCAAAATACTTCCATTGGCCTTCAACGTCGTGACACAAACCTTCGAAAGGTAAGAATAAACGCGTCCTTTGTTAAATCACTTACAGCTTCAAGGTGTATGCATTTATACGTTAAACATACAAAAAGACAAAGATAGCCTTTAACTAATTGGTGATGGTTCGACCACGTCCTTTCCTATTTAAAATAAAAAAAGGACCAGCGAAGTCTATGCCAACAGTAGTGAATGGGAAGTTTGGCGTGACCCTTTGGGAAGGTAAATTACCCATTATAGGTTCCAACGGCTTAGCTTGAAACCGCCGACACTTGACGCAATGACGAACAGTTTGTCTAGCGAGACGTCTGCCATTAATAGGCCATATGTAATCTCTAATAATGCCCAGCAGCAACTGTGGGCCAGCATGTAAATTACGAATATGTTCATAATTAAATATTAATTTCGTGAGATGATGAGATGCATCCAGCAACACAGGGTGTTTTTTATCATGGTGATATTTTGAGGAATCGATACGACCGCCTACTCGAATTAATTTATCATTTGGGCAATAAAAAGGAGTTAGTGATAAAAAATTCGATTTAGATTTCAATGAATGGCCGTTGGCTACTGTTTTGTATTCGCTTGGGTAAGATTGTTGCTGTGCCAAACGACACAAGCAAATAAATGACTTATGTAGCTCATTTGTTTTTAAAGTACCTGTAACTATAGATTTCTTGTAAGACTAATTTTAAATTATTAATACATCGTATCGCGTATACAAATATTCGTTTTAAATGATCGAAACCTTGATAGTTTTGAAAATTGATAAAGTATTCTGTTGAAGTTTCTAAGTTAACAATTGCAGAATTTTGTTTAGTTTCCGGTAAGTCATTCACATTAACCTCATTGTTATTTAAAACAGGCCAAGTGTTTTCCGATTGCAATAAATATTGTGGACCTGACCACCAGAACAAATTGTCTTTTATAAGATAAGGGCTGACCCCCCTAGGTATGAGATCAGCTGGATTAACTGACGATGGAACGTGCCGCCAAGAATTTACGTCTGTCAGTTCACAAATTTCTGAAACTCTATTTGCAACAAAAGTTTTAAGATTCTTAAAACTCGAATGAAGCCATCCCAGTACAATACTAGAATCACTCCAATAAACCTCACTATATACCTTATATCGCAAGGAATCTCTGACCGCCTTACACAATCTAGCAGCCAAGAGCGCAGCACAAAGATCCAAGCACGGGATTGTAGTAGGTTTAGTAGGTGCAATCTTGGATTTAGCACACAATAATTTCACAGTGACTCCATTAGCAGAGTTCACTGATCGTGCATAAATATAAGCTCCATACCCATTTTGGGAAGCGTCACAGAAACAGTGAAATTCTATAAATGTTGGCTCATCACAGAGTACATGCCTTGGAATTTTTATGTTCCCAAGTGCGGATAAAGAATCAGCAAACTTAGCCCATGTCGAAGCAATATTTTCAGGAATTGGATCATCCCAGCCTAATTTATCCAGCCAAAGCTGTTGTAATATAACCTTTGTTTGCATTACACATGGACTGAGCAAACCCAAAGGGTCGAAAATTTTAAATAAATTAGATAATATTGAACGTTTAGTTGGGCGTTCACTATCCAACTGAACTGGAAATTGTATTGGAAAATGCAATGTATCCGTCGTTGGATCCCAGCCCAAACCCAGGGTGCTAGAAGACTCACTGAGTGTTAACCGTTCATTAACATCCAAAGAACATGAGTCAAAAATGCTAGTTATATTAGTTTTAAGTTTTCTTAGATTAAAGCAACCTAATTTAAGTGCCGCGGTAACCTCCTGTAGAATATGTTTTAGTTTGTGTTCACTGTCACTCAAAGTTATCATGTCATCGACATAAAATTCGTGCTGAATTACATTTTTAATGGTTTCATCTGGATTTTCTTCGCCAAGCTGCCACAGACAACGTGTACTCAAATAGCTGGAACTTGCCATGCCGTAAGTTACAGTATTTAATCTTAGCGTTTTGATAGGTTGGGACTCATCTTCTCTCCACAGTATGAGCTGGAGGTTTCGGTCCTCCTCATTAATTTGCACCTGGCGATACATTTTCTTTAAATCGCCGGTCAGGAGGTAGTTGTGTTGTCTAGCCCGTACTAGAATGGAGAATAGAGAGTCCTGCATATTTTGACCTATCATAAGAATATCATTGATTGACAATCCAGATGAAGTAGGTGCTGATCCATCAAAAACAACACGAATTTTAGTGGATTCGCTGCTTTCTTTAAACACGGCGTGATGACACAAGAAATATGATATATTAGGTCTAGGTACATCAGACTGTGCGAGATGACCTAAATTTTCATATTCTCTTATAAAGTTGACATATTGTGATTTAAGTTGTGGGTTCCTACGGAATCTTTTCTCTAAATTATGAAAGCGTTTTTTTGCTAGTGTATATGATTCACCCAGACAATTAGGTGAATCTATTAGTGGTAACCGAACAGAAAATCTGCCGGTATTTAATCGTGTCATATGAGTTAAAAAATGTTTTTCACATAATCTTTCATCGTGACTCAATGGCGATTTTAATGGCACTTCCTCAAGCGCCCAAAACTTTGATATTTCTACATTAGAATCATTGTCCGATTCAACTGAAGTCAAAGAATGATGACATTGAATATTGGATATATTATTTAAATCGTTTATTTTAATTGGGCCTGAAACGAGCCAACCAAATTGGGAATTGCTTAAAGTGGGATTATTAGGGCCTAGAGAACGCTGCTCGCAGCCAAGAATATCCCAACACAAATCTGCTCCGATGAGTAAATCTACAGTGGAGGATTGATTAAAACTAGGGTCAGCAAGGTGTACCTCGGTAGGTATTTGCAGTTGCTGAGTGTTTATTGTGTATCTGGGAATGTTACTTGTTAATGCCGGTAATATTAGAAAAGTTGTTGTGACGTGAAACGGTTTAATTAACGATTTTAACTGCGCCACACAACTCTCGGTGACTTTACTATTGACATGATTGCCGATGCCGACAATGTTAATATAATTGTTAAATAATGAATTACCTGATAAAGATAATTTGTCTCTAAGTGACTGCGTCATAAAAGACGATTGACTGCCGCAATCTATCAAGGCACGTACTTGTTCAGTTTTATTTGTTGTAGGGTTACACACCTCAACTAAGGCGGTAGATAGTAGAATATGTTTTGAACCCTGTGTAGTATGATTCGCTATCGTTCCACATGATAATGTGGTAGCTGCAGCAGGGATGGTTTTACCTGCAGCAGGGGTTTCTGTTACTACCGGAATGTGTAAAAGAGAGTTGTGCTTCTTCTTACATTCCCGACAAGGTCTGAGGTAGCAGTTTCGTGTAATGTGCTCGGACCTTAAGCAATTTGAACAAAGATTTAATTTATTAACTTCAGTTATACGATCTTCCACACTCTTGGTCTTAAAAATAGGACAATCGTAGATTCTATGTTCACCCTTACAAACGACGCAACCTGAAGAAGATGAAGAATTACTTTGACAAGCAGACTGACAAACTGATTGGAATGTAGCAGATTTATTATGCTGACGTTCGGCCTTATTGTTACCGTTAGACGACGTAGACGCCGATGTCTTATTATTATTATGGCTTGATGAAGAATGGTTTAGAAATACAAGGACATCTGCACGATCAATTAGAAATGTATTAAATTGTTGTAAGTCAGGTATTAAATCAGCCAAAGTGCCACGCCATTCTTCCCACTTGGTAAGAGTATGGTTATCTAGCTTAGAACACAGTATATGTATTAATAAAACATCCCAATTATCAACATGTAGCCCCAGGCCAGACAACGCTCTCAGGTTCTTGGTAACGTGGTCCACTAAAAAGCGAAGTGATTTATCTGACTCGCGAGACATTGGATGTATGTTTAATAAAGAAGACAAATGATGGCTTATTAACTGTCGTTTGTTATCATATCGGTCACATAGCAATTGCCAGGCAACACTATAATTAGAATTGGAGACTTCTAAGTTACTCACTATTCTCGCTGCATCTCCTTCCAAATAAGATAATAGATAATGAAATTTATTGATAGGTGCAATGCGCTCATTATTATGTATGACTGACTTAAAGGTGTCACAAAACTCAAGCCAACGAAAGAATGTTCCGTTAAATTTAGTAATTTGTATCTGCGGCAGTTTGAAACCTACTTCGTGATTGTCAGCATTCAAATGAGCAGCTGAACAATGGCTAGAATTGAGCATGTTGCCAGATTCATCGTGGCGGTTATTAGACTGATGATCTTGAATGAAAGTCTGAGCATTCGCAATGTTTGTTATGAACAATTGTTTAATATCATCCCTTTCATCAATCTCGACTGATAAATTACTTGTGAGTCTATCTGGCAGGCCCCAACGAGATTTATCAACAGGTGATAGCTTTTCATAAAGACATTATTTTGTACCTAAAGAAAATAAATACGATATATTTTGTACCTCGACAGTTTTTGATTGAATGACGTTTTTATGAAGCGTCTAGCTAGCGGGCCCCTTATGATTATTTTTGTTGTTATTATACTTTCAGAACGCCCAATAGTGCTCGGAGTTAGAAACTATTATGTACCTTACATATCCAAAATTTCGACTTTCTGTGAGCTAGACTTTAGAAGATATTCGTTATTTAAACAAACGTCCAGCCAGCGGGCCCTTTTTAGAATACTACTCTTTTATAACATACAATAGTGTTAGTAGCTTGATACTATTTTGTACCTTACAAATCCAAAATTTCGACTTTCTGTGAGCTACACTTCAGAAGATATTCGTTATTTAAACAAACGTCTAGCCAGCGGGCCCTTTTTAAAATACTACTCTTTCATAACATACAATAGTGTTAGTAGCTTGATACTATTTTGTACCTTACAAATCCAAAATTTCGACTTTCTGTAAGCTACACTTTAGAAGATATTCGTTAATTAAACAAACGTCCAGCCAGCGGGCCCTTTTTAAAATACTACTCTTTTGTAACATACAACAGTTCTAGGAGCTTGATACTATTATGTACCTTACAAATCCATAAATTTGGACTTTCTGCGAGCTATACTTTAGAAGATATTCGTTTCCAACCAACGTACCAATTTAAATTTGCGTTTGCAATTTGCACAATACAATTACGTCTTTGCTTGTTATGCACATTCGCATTAATAAATAATTTTTATTTTGGCTGATTGTTTTACAGGAAAAGGACAAATAACTATTTATTTTCTGTAATGTACTTACAATAATAAATGCTTAATAGTAAGTATAGTAACATAGGTGTGTCTAGTTTATGTTAATTTTGGAGGCAACATATAATTAAATTACGAGGGTAGGTACTTGTGAATAACTTGTGTAACTAGATCTGTTGGTTGAATACTTATTGTGTGAGTTCTCAAAAAAGTTTAAAAAGGGCCCGCTGGCTGGACGTTTGTTTAAATAACGAATATCTTCTGGAGTGTAGCTTACAGAAAGTCGAAATTATGGATTTGTAAGGTACAAAATAGTATCAAGCTACTAACACTATTGTATGTTATAAAAGAGTAGTATTTTAAAAAGGGCCCGCTGGCTAGACGTTTGTTTAAATAACGAATATCTCCTGAAGTGTAGCTCACAGAAAGTCGAAATTTTGGATCTGTAAGGTACATAATAGTTTCTACCTCCGAGCACTATTGGGCGTTCTGAAAGTATAATAACAACAAAAATAATCATAAGGGGCCCGCTAGCTAGACACTTCATAAAAACGTCATTCAATCAAAAACTGTCGAGGTACAAAATATATCTTATTTATTTTCTTTAGGTACAAAATAATGTCTTTATGAAAAGCTATCACCTGTTGATAAATCTCGTTGGGGCCTGCCAGATAGACTCACACATAAATTACTCGAATTTAATATCTCAATTTGATTCTGCAAGTCATCGAACCGAACGGACAGTGACTCAAATTTACTAAGTTTAAGTTTTAGCTCGGCTAATTCAATGCGTGAAACAGAATCATTTGGCAACAGACTAGTTAAATAATTCCTAAACTTAGTAATTTGGCCCTTTATTGAACTACGCTTAACAATGAGATCTTGTAATTCTTGCACAGAACCGTCATCCTTGCCCATTGTAATAATGAACAAAGTAAACAAAAGAAATGTGTATTTTAGTAATAAAACATAAACGGTAAAACTATGCAAGAATACAATGAACTATTAATAAAATATTTGTCTTACGTCCCTCTTCCTGTGTCACCTGTGGTCTTGGAGTACCGATGCTGAACCCGACAGTAGGTACTCCGTGGATGAGGCTTGACTATATTGCAGGCCCCGGCCGTCGCAAACGACGTCACCGTTCCTGGAATGTTCGGCGAAACAATCTTAGTGACTTGCAAAAAATATGATTATTAACCTATGGTTTGAATTTAGTTGATAACAATAGATAATACTGTAGATACTTGCAGCGGTGATAGATACAATGTATCTTGTAAAATAAGTAGGTCATTCAAACCGGTAAGAATTGATATAGGTAGGTACTCGGTCAAACAATATAAAATCAATTATTTTTTTAACTATGTTTAGATATTTATTTTCGAAATTAATCACTGCTTATTTATTTATTTAAGAACCTATCTGTATGAAATAAGCACATATAAAATCACGGGGTTTATGAATTATGAAGGATCAGTATGGACAAAACGTAGGTATGTGTGAGGAGGAAAAGGAAAGGTCACTTAGCTGCGTTGGCCAGGCTGCTGTACGGCGACTTCGGTTGATATCACAGTGTCTAGACCGTAAATCAGGTGTAGGCTGCAACGGCTGAACCTCCAGATACTCCAAAATATCGTTTCTTGATGTAGCAGATCTGTAGCTTAGTTGGCCAAGCTGACCGGGCTTCGTATTTCTTGATAGTTTTTCGTTTTGCGGAAAGTCCTGTCACGGTCGCCAAATTTTATGTCTCGTGTTGGACATAAATGAAACCCTCGGATAGTTTAATACTTGTATTTCGACACAAATAGGTTTTTTACAGTAATTTTAGTGGAGCGATCAAAATGGTGAACGTTGTGCAAAAATGAATATAATAAAAAGTAATGTGGGGTATCTTAGAAACACCACGGGGTCTCATTGCTAAGAAAGAAAATTTGGTTCAAATAAATCTCACTAGATGGCGCGACATGTACACACAATTCAATAGAATTGTGTGTAAAATTAAAATTTTCTGGAATTGAACATAAAAATTGTATGTTCTTGTTTAATCAACTCTCCTAAGTACAAAATTATGGAATATTGGGCTCTTAATTCACATTTCAAAGATTATTTTAACGGATCATTTAAAATTGATGCCAGTAGATGGCGCATTTTTACATTTCTGAGGCATTCCTCTCGATTGTTAAAATTTGCATTGCAACACATTTTAGTGCAAAAAAACTGTAAAAACGTGCAAAAAAATACTATAAAACGAACCTTCATTGCCTATAAGGAAAAAAATATTCACGAACCTAGTAAACCCTTTTACTTGCAAGTCTCTGCTAACACCATCTATTGCTGTGAAACGGGATCGAACGCGTTTGATGTACTTACAAAAATAACAAGATTAATCAGATGAAAAACGCTAGTTACGTCGGCACGGTTTCTTTGTATGGGATGAGGCATCTGTATGCAAGTATTATATTATCTGTGGAAACACTAAGAAAAAAATAAACTCCTGACATTTTACTGCGTTTCATACTATCTAAGCTTGTTGCTATGAACGTAGCACTAGGCGCCAACAATCCCTAATGTACCAATCAATTGAAATTTAATCATTTAAAATGTAACAATAAATTTTAAATATTAAATTTATTATTAAGTAGGTACAATTTAAAGAAATACGCAAAATTGTTTATATTGTTGTTTTCAATTAATTTTTTACTACTTTAACAATTGTTCAATTTTAGTGATTATGCATGGTATATAAAGCTAAATTTTATTATTATTATTACTAATTATACTAACATAAAATTTAGCAAACAAATAACAACATTTGAAATGTTATTGTGAAATATGGAATAATAGGCTATATTATTATTTCCTTTATTTAACTTTTTTCTTATTTTAAATATTTTTACAAAACACATACAAAAAAGAAAAACATATAAAAATATAAGGCCCACCGGTATCGGGAACAGGGTCCAAGCTACCGCCGGTCAGGGCTCCAGAGAAAGGAACCTCCTAACAATGCGAGCCGTGTCCAGCAGTACTGCTTTCTGGATTATGCCCTTGACCCAGCCGCCAAACGAGAGCCTGCTAAGGTGTTGGTCGAGGCTCGTGGCTATTAAGCCATTGGCTGACACGACTATCGGCACAATGATCGCTGTGTCCACATCCCACATGTCGACAACTTTGCGAGCCAAGTCAAGATACTTGATTTGCTTATCTTTCTCGGCTTTCACGAGGTTCCCGTCATGCGGGACGGTGATATCAACAATCATTGCACGCCTCTCGATTCGGTTCACCAGCACAATATCAGGCTTATTGGCTACAATAGTCCTGTCAGTGATGATAGACCGATCCCAGTACAATGTGATATTGCCATTTTCGAGAACAGGGTCAGGCACATACCTGTAGTACGGTACCTCCGATGCCACAAGAGTGTATTTCAGAACAAATTGCTGGTGGATGATCCTAGCTACAAGTTTGTGCCTATGCAAGTTCTCTTCGTTAGCTAGACGAGAACAATCAGAGATAATGTGGTGGATCGATTCACCCGGGCGGTGACATGCCCGACAGATGTCAACCGTGCCATCCTTCACAATAAATCTCCGGTAGTTATTCGTCATGATAACTTCGTATATTATTATTATTATTTACTGATCTATTTCACTTTAACTTTCTAGACGAGTTTCAGCCACCGGAGCAGGCCGGGTTCCGAGGAGGATACAGCACCATAGACCACATCCTGTGCGTCAAATTATACAAAAGTCGGAAGATTTTGTGGACTATGAGGAGGCTATTGACTCCACCGAGACATGGTCTGTTTTGGAGTCTATGCAGCGATGCCAAGTGGACTGGCGATACATCCAAGTGCTGAGACGTATTTATGAAAACGCAACAATGACCGTCCAAAGTCAGGACCGGCAAACTAGACATATCACTCACTCTCACTGCGTCGAGGGGTTAGACAAGGGGACGTAATTTCCCCGAAATTGTTTCGTAACGAGGTGGAGGATATGTTTAAGACGCTGGACTGGGAAGGATGTGGCATTAGTAGAAACGGCGAGTACATCTCACACTTGAGATTTGCGGATGACTTCGTCATAATGGCAGAGTCGCTGCACGACTTGCAGCAGATGCTGGATGGCCTAGCTGATTTTTCTGCACGCATCGGTCTCCGGATGAACTTGGACAAAACCCAGGTTATGTTCAATTCACACGTCACTCCGGGATCGATTGTGGTTAATGGCGGTGCTCTCAAAGTTGTTCGAGAATACGTTTACCTCGGGCTAACTCTGCAGTTTGGTAAATGATAAATGATTTTATTTCTGTAAGTTGGTTTGTACAAACACTTTTACAAGTCGATCATATTTTTTAAAACTAGATGCGGTCGGCGTTTTCTATCTGACTATTCTGAGAAGAAAGACCAAAAACAAACTCAGAGGTAAGAACAACTTTGAGAAGGAAGCTTGCAGAAGAATACAGCTGGGTTGGGTGGCGTTTGGAAAACTACGTCGAGTCTTCTCGTCGTGTATCCCACACAGCCTGAAGACTAAAGTCTTCAACCAGTGCGTCCTACCTGTTATGACCTACTGTGCCGAGACGTGGACAATACGGCTAGTTCATCAGTTCAAAGTTGCTCAGCGAGCTATGGAACGGGCTATGCTCGGAATCTCTCTAAGAGATTGAATCCGAAACGAGGTGATCCGGCAGAGAACCAAAATTGTCGACATAGCTCACAGAATAAGTAAACTGGCAATGGAAATGGCAATGGGCCGGCGATATAAGTCGTAGAACCGATGACCGTTGGGATAAACGTGTTCTTGAGTGGAGACCGCAAACTGGTAAACGTAAGGTAGAGCGCCCTCAGGCTAGGTGGAGCAACGACCTTCGCAGGGGGTGGCTGGCAGCAGCTGGATGACAGTTGCCCAAAATCGAACCAAATGGCGTGCAATTGGAGAGGCCTATGTCCAGCAGTGGACTGCTATAGGCTGATGATGATTATGATTTTACTTTAACACCTCTTAGTCTTGCCTAGTGTTGGGTGTTAGGCAGTAAAAAACAATGAAAACAAAGAATGAAAATGATAGGTAAAGAGAGTAAGAGAGATTGCCTTTGCGGATGTGGGCTGGATTTATTAAAAAAGAGATAAAATTAACTTATAATTCTATAAACTAATTACTACCTAATTTGGTTTGGTTTTCTTTTTTTTTGGTTTTAATTCTAAATTCTATCTTCATGAACAAAATTTGCCATATTGTTGGCCTGCTCCGACCACGCTGCAAACCTAGATCCGTCCATTTCTGGGGCGTGGCTGTTCCCAGCGGTGAGCGTGTGCTGCGCTCCGCCTATAGCCGCCCCGCAGCCCGCCTCCGGACAACGGCCCAGGGCCATCGCGCCGCCGCACTCACCGATGCAATAGAAATGCCCATTCGGACATTTATACCAGTGGCCGGCTTTTAAACCAATAGCTTTGACGATCAATTCGCGCTCGTACTTAGTGACGGGAGCGCTTATTTTAATCACTTTTTGCAACTGCTTAAGAGACTCCAAAGCCCAGTCTTCATTAAATACGGACAGCGAGAACACAACCGCTTTTGTAGTTTCGACTTGTTTTGCTACTTGTGTATCTGTTCTACTTTTCGCGAGATGAAGCAGCTTAGAAAGTTGCACTATAGCATTTAAGCGTTTAATCTCGTTGCCGACATCATTTTGTTGTTGTTCGCTTATTTTGATTGGGATCCTGGACTGGGGGTTAATCTTAAGCACCCCTAGTAGAATTTTGATATGCTCCATCAGTTCATCTTTCAATAATGTCACTTTGTCTTTCAATAATGTCTGTGTTTGGTACGTTTTCCAACATTCTACGATCATTTCAAATATATTCAAGTACACGCATTCCATTTCTATTTCCAAGAGCGACACATTTTGTTGGGCGTCTAAAAGTGATTTAAAGATTAAAAACGTAGGTTTCAGGTAATCTGAAAACAAAAATAAAATTAATTTTACGCGTTTATGGTTAAATACCTTCTAGCATGCCTCCAATTGGGGAGCTGGCGCACCCAGACAGCCCGACTGCATGACTCTGACTGGGCAATCGGCTTGGGGAAATCCACATGACGAGGCCTACCGATATCGAGACTTCCGAGGAATTTCCAGATATCGGCAGAGGAAGAACAAGAAATGTTTTCTAGAATATGGCGGCGTTTGGCATTGCTTATCACCTGATTACACCGATTCCTTGCAACCTTGAAATGGTACCTATATTCCTCACAACGATCTTTTAAGTGTTGTGAGCCTTTATTTTGATACCACCCATAGTGGTATCGTTTACCATCAGGTGAGATAGTGGTCAAGCGCAAGCCTACTAATAGAAAAAAAGTCATTTCCTCAGTGTTATGATAGTTCTTATTTACAGTATTTACTTTCCAGCTTTACTGATATTTTTTTTTATTAAAACGCCCGCTTTGTCAAAAATTTAACAATAAGAACTGAACAAGCTAAATTATTTGTTGAATGGGCACAACGTAAGTACTTAACATATTATAATATTTACTGTGCAATTAAACCGCCATTGTACCTAAAAGTGGAAAACTGAAAACAAATATTTTCAGCGAAGTCGGGGGACTTGTAAATAACTTTTCCTAAGAACCGTCCCCCAACTGCAATGAAAATAATGGCTTTCAGTTTTCCACTTTTCATCATCATTAATTCATACTTTCCATCATTAATTGGGACGTCGTGTAAAAATATAACACTCCTTTTTTGGGTAGTCGTGTAAAAAGAAATAACATTTTAAGTTCAAAATAGATTATTACAAACAAAGTTACCAATAAAGTTAAAAATGGTATTAAAAGATGACATAGCAGTGGTACAGCGTCCACGGCATCTAGCATAGCAAGAGGTAAAGATTGTGAAACATCAAATAGAAGATTGGTGGGCTAATGACATCATACGTCCTAGCTATTCAGAATATGCCAGTACCTTCGTTTTGCGAAGAAGAAAGATGGAAGTACGAGAATCTGTGTGGATTACAGAAAGATAATCCAGAGGATGGTGAAAAATGAATATCTCTTGCCGGTAATCAATGATCACATAGACAAATTGAATACAGCTGTGGTGTTAAGAACTTATAATAGATTTTTCCATCTACCGGTAGACGAGGACTCTATATAGTACACTGCGTTTGTGACTAACAACCCACAAGATCAGTTTTAATGCCTAGGAGCACCTTTTGGTTTATCGATTTCTCCCAAATTATTTAACAGATACATCAACATTATTTTCACTGACTTTGTAAGAAGAGGAGTCCTACTCATTTTCATCGATAACCTGATTATCAACCGGACTGGCTGAGGACGAACACCAGGCAGTTGAAACACTTCAAGTGGTACTGGTACCACTGGAGGTAGCCGCAGAGTATGGCCTCGAGATAAATTGGAAGAAGACACCGTCATTACAGTGGAATACCTAGGTCATGTGGTCTGCAATGGAACCGTGCAGCCATCAAAGGAGAAAACCAAAGCTGTGCATAAAAGTAGAGAGTAGTAAATAATTAAAGAAGTTCAAACTTTCATCGGATGACAACATATTTTTAAAATGTATTCTAAATTATGCTTCACTTATCAATTGATGAATGATCATGAAAATCGGCCTATACGCCACAGTTTGTGTGGTGGGCTTGTTTCCCTAACGAAAAATATTGTCTCTTTTTGTCATATAAATTATATTAAAAAACTTAATTAATAAAAAAAATACAAACCCTCTAAGTACATTCGATATTCTCTAGAATTGACAGAACTCCACCGCAAAGTGCATAGATTTATCTATGCACTTTGCGGTGGAGTTCTGTCAATTTAATTTGTATCTCCTTCTGAGTTCCGTATACTCTGAGTTTTATTGGATTGATATCATCCTTGAACATTTTATTCACAGTGTCTTTGTATCTGTTGGTATTAATGATCACTTTGCGACAGAAAGGACATTTGCGTATTTGAATGTTTTCTTGGTCACCCATCATTAGGCAGTCCATGCTATCGACCTCCAAAACGTGATCACAATCTTGAAGTACAATAAACCTGAAATTACAAGGTTAGCTAAATGTAAATTTTGAAACACTTATACTACGTACCAATGTCCTTCATTCATTATTTTCTAGGCAGAAGCAAAACAACCTAGTAGCCTGTCCTGTGGTGCTGTGCAGGTACTGCTAGGTATATATTGAACATGATTGGTTTAAAACTAAATTGAACCAGGGTACTGACTATCAGACTTAGAGTCAGCGAACAGTTCCTACATATTAAAATAATTTTGGTTTAACGCAACCGTGACTCGTGACTAACTTCCCTTAAACTTGATATATACGGTCAAATAAAATTGACTAGCCAAACTCCATAGACATGATGGATATCTACATCTAATGCTTTTTTTTCTAAACTTTTAATTGACGACCTAACCTAATGTATATACAAGAAGCCCTCAATTGCAATACAAAATAAATGTATTACAGTTGAGGGGTCTCGTGGCGAACGAAGGTGTCTCACTTAGCAGTTTGTTCGTACTGGTCACCGAGGAAGTCCGTGGGGAACTCGTCGGGGCGGCACAGCTGGCAGATGTCAGGGCAGGGCTCGCCGCACAGGCCCCGACACCTGTGGCCGCACGGCCGGAAGCGCGTGCACTGCTCCGAGCACGGCGCTCGCTCACACGGCTCGCCGCAGCGACGTGAGCACGCGCCGTGCACGCACGCCCGACTGCACTGTTCCTGTAATATTTGTGCCATGAGTTTCATGACCATAGACTGAAATATGCTTCGCAGTCATCTTAACTGTGCATCTCGCTGAAATGCGACCCCAGTCACCTAACCTGCGCCGATAGTGAGTGTTGAACGTCAGCGTGACGACACAGCGCCAGATGCAGAGTACAATTTAACTGTGCACTTGGCATTGTGACCTGACCGTGTAGTGATATCGTCTGAAACCCAATGTGATTGCGGTGGCCCTGTGCAGTATAACACACATGCTGGCCCGAGTGCCCATGCACCTGCATTTTGAGGAACTAATGAACTCCACCGACGCGCTGGTGGCGTGGCCACCTACTGGGCTTAAAATATTGAAAGAGGGAAACTCTCGACTCGCAAAGAAGAAGATCTAAATAGTGATGGTACGGTCTTCCGGTGATGTAATAGACTTACCATTTTTTTTTTATTCATGATTTTATTGTAATTCACGGAGACGCCGACCCCGCGTGACTTAGTTTAAGTATACTATAGAGAACGCCATTTATGGATCACGTTAGTGGCGTCATTAGAATGCGCGGCTCGCCTGTCCTTACTACACCTACAAGCCACGCTCACGCATGGATACTACCTTGGTTTGGTCTTCTTCTTCCATCTCGCCAGATCCCATTACTCGGGGTCGGACTACCTACCAACTACCTATCAACACTCAGTGAATTTTAATTTAGAAAATACAATGTATATCACCTGGCAGGGCGTACATGGTTCACCGCACAACTTCTTGCAGTGCGAGTGTACGCATTTTACTTCGCAGGGCATCTTGCACGGTGGGCAGATTTGATTACATGGCTCCTGGCACCTATACAAACACAAGTTATCGAATAATAGTGTAACTCAGCAGCCTTTAAAACAAAATATAACATCACGCCTGCATGCCTTGAAGGGGTACCTAGGCAGAGATGTAGGTATACCTAACTATACGGGTCGTAACTCCGTACACTGATTCGCCGTTAGTTGGTTGGAGAGAAAAACTGTGACAGTTAAATCCACTAGTTAAGTATATTTGAATTAAAGTAAAATTACAGTATAATTTAGATGGAAGGCGACTATTTCTCTCTTGGTTTGAATAGCAACATGGCTATAAGATCAATAACTACGTTGGTTGCTTTGTTATGATGTTTTATACGGTCAAATTATGACGCACACCGTTGGCCTAAAGTAGATTGCCAGTATGCAGACAAATTTACGGTGATGAGACCGTACATAATGGCAACCCCAAAAGTAGCTAAGATGAGTGTAGAAAGAGAGAAATAATCGCCTGTACATAGTTAAGCACACACAGTCCAAATTAATCGAAGTTAAACGCAATGTTGTCTTGAGATTTAGGGTGGCAGTCGTCCGTGACCGCCTGCTGGTTTTCTGAAAGTATGCTGTTGGCAGGCTGCTGTCCCATAGGTTGAAGCTCGATGTTTTCTTACTTTTGCTCTTTGTTTGTCGGCACTCGCTTCCTGAGCCGTGAGCAGTATTTCCTTATCATGACCCACAGGAACGTGACGATAGCAATTGTTAGTAAAAAGTAGCAAATTGTGTATTAATGTACATCATGATCCGTGATGGTTGATGGTAGTTTCGGCTCGTTCTCTTGATGGCAGCTTCTCGTCTATTTCCTCAAAGTCGGTTTTTCTTGAGAGTGAATAGGTCGTGTGGCGCGTTATGAAGTGTGACGTTGACGATGATATTTATTCATCATCAGCCTCATAATGTCCCCACTGCTGGGACACAAGCATTCTCTCTGGAAGAGAGGTAATGAGCCTTAATCCACCACGCGGGCCCAGTGCGGTTTGGTGAATGTCACATGTCTTCGAATTATTGGTTGCAGTTAGGACATGCCGGTTTCCTCACGATGTTTTCGTTCACCGTTTTAAGAGAGGTAGTGATGAAATTAATTAAACAAAGTAAAGCGCCTGTCTGGGTTCGAACCCAGTCGATTCACTGGGTTGAGTTTATTGGAACACGCATGCCATAGTTCACGTTGCGGTTGCTGTTGTACTGATTGTGCGAAGCCATGGTACATTCCTTTGACCGCAGTACGCATCCTAGACTTAAAATTATGATTGCCGCCGTTGTGATAGTTTGTGGTATTACGTCATTTTCACAAACAGTACGTAATTCGCACGTTCCGCAACAAATTACCAGCCAGCTGTTTGATGCTTGCAACTTGATCCATGTCTCCTCGTATGACACGCTGTGCACGCCACACGGTGACGTAGTTTACCGAAAACCCAGTAATTTTGCTTCGCAAGGTACATTCTTGTTTTGAAGGTTGAACACTTCTTCGTATTTATGTTTTTTGGTGCATTTCTTCGACTTTTAATGAGATTTAGGAGATCTCCTCAAAGTTCAAGGCAGTGAATTGTAAAGATAACATCATCAGTTTTTAACTTGACTCCGCCTTGAATGGTATGGCTATAGCCCGATTGTAGGTGAAATCCTCATCCGAAATTAATGGTATATGGACTTCAAACATGAAGTAGTTCTTTACTATACTGTTATAGTGCTTTCACATACAGCAACTTGTAAATCTCCTTGATGTATTCTCTATGGTTCGTCTTAGTTTCTGCCATGAAGAGTTTTATCGTCTTATATTACGTTTCTCTTCAATAGTAATGTATGCCGTGCATTTAAATCCATCCATTGAGCTTGAGGACAGCCGCTTGTTCAAGTACTTCTTGGTTTTTCTGCTCTTGCTGTCCTTGTTTTAGTTGGTGTATAATGTTTTAATGTTATCAAAAAATGTTGATTGTAGCGCTAGCTTATTCATCTTGATTGTAGACGATAGCTTCTTTGTAGTTCACAAAATATATTTCTGAGCAGGTTTTAAAGATTCTCCTTATGGTTGAAGACTCCTCTAGTAGTTCTAGTTAGTTTCAGTCGTTAGAAGCTCCTCTAGTGGTCGAAGACAAAATCAAAATCAAAATCAATTTTTTTATTTCACATAGGCCTACATGGGCACTTATAAAACGTCGACAAAATGAGCACGGTTCGGGTTGGTCGTTTCCTATGGAGAAGAACCGGCAAGAAACTCCATGGTTACTCTTTTATTTTTAATGGTTCGGTTTTACAATATTTCCATGTTACAGCATTAGTACTTAGATATGGGGGGACAACGTAGGCCCGAATTATGACAATAAGTCGTAAGAAACTAAAAAAAAGAAAAGATTATATAAAAAAGTTAACAAATGTTAACTAGCATCTAGAAGGCCTACAATGTTCACACATTCACAAAACAATCGGTAAAAGAATCTATACAAAGGTAAAAAATAATAAAAATAAGTATAACAAGACTAAATTTAACATGTTGCACAAATTTTGTTATCAGTGCTGTAACTATTCTTAGCAAAGGGCTTTAAAGATGATTGAAAACCATTGTAAAAAGTCTAATTAAAAGAAGGAAAGAAAAAATGAAATTGAGAATAGTTAGAGACATCCACATATTTGTTACCAGGGAAGCTGCATGCGCAGAAGGAGCTAAGGCCAAATGTTTTTATCTTCAACGTAGTCCTTGATTTTATAATATGCTTTTTTAACAAGGATACGTTTGATGTAGTTTTTGAACCTTCCATCGGTCAGTTCTATAACTGACTTTGGCAACTTGTTATAAAAGCGTATACTGTTTATAAGAAAAGACTTGCTAGTTTTCGTTAATCTGAATTTGAATTTGGGACACTTCCCGTAGTTGTAGGTAGTCATTGGATAGGTACTTCTAGTAGTCGTATACTCTCACAGTAGTTGTAGTTGGTAGTTGGAGGCCCTTCTAGTTGTCGAAAACACTTCCAGTATTTAGTTTCAGTTGTTGAAAGCTCTTCTAGTTGTCGAAGACACTTTCAGTAGTTATTCCAGTTGTTCAAAGCTCTTATAGTAGTCGAAGACACTTCCAATAGTTATTTCCACTTATTTGAAGCTCTTCTAGCTGTCGAAGACACTTCCAGTAGTTATAGCTCGTCGTTGGAGGCACTTCTTGATGAAAGCGCCCACCATTTAATGTATGGTTCTAATTGCAGAACGACCATGAAACGTTGACGTGGCTCCGAGACGAAAAAAGTAGTAGATACTCATGACCTTGCTCGAAAAGTTTCATTAGGATACCAGAGATTATAAATAATAGTTTAAATAAACAAAAAAAACTCTTTAATAGAAAACCAAACTAAAAAGTAAAAATAATAAATTTATATTATGAATAGTGTAAATAACAAAAAAATAAAATTATTTTAAAGCGTGTTTTTAGAGTTGTTTTAAACCTTTTTTTTTTACTTTTAAGTTCAATTGCTAATCCTGAAGATCCTGGTAAGGATAATGGGACAAACTATTTAAATTATTGCATTGTCATTGGTGCTTAATAAATGTGCAAAGTTTCAAATTAATCCAACGTGTGGATGAGGGTGAAAATCACGTTCAAAGATTTCGTTACATAGATTCGTAGAAACATACATAACAAGCTAATAAAAGCCTGTTAAAATCATAACCCTTTCCTTGCAGTCGGGTAAAAAGGAAGCGACAGAATCAGTGCGTCAACCATTATGATTAAGCCTCATTTTACACATACATCGATCAGCTTTTGTGGTTCTATGGTGACCTAACACACCTTTCTCGTAATGATAGGGTAGGGTAAAAGTTAAAATCTTGAATTGTTAGGTAAAAACTTTATCGAATCACTATATAAACACTTAGATACACGAAATAGTAAATTATGGTTAACTATGTGACTAAATTAATGGTAAAAAGTATAGTAAAAATGGTAATGGGTTTGGTTATGAGTACGTGGTGTCTCTAACGAGACCTAAACGCGTACTAGCCTACATTTTGGTAACCGAGCGAATGTGCATATTTGCGTTCAATGCAATAATGCATTTTTGCTGAGTGTTTGATTAACATTCGAACATATTACCGAGAGCGAGAAGAAATGCGGGAAGATAGCTAAAACTACACTACGATATGGTGTGTGTACATTAAATTACTTAAACTCATTCGTTTCTAAACATTGTTAAGGCACAGTAACAGCAAAAGTTTAAAGCATATTGGTCTACTTAAATAACTATCATTATTATAAAAAATCATAACGGTTTAAAGATAGACTATTGAGTCTTCCACAGTAAAAGCAATATTTTGATATTATCAAAATGTATTGGTGGATATCATGGATTGATATTTTATATTTTTTTATTTCACTGTAGCCTGATAAATTTTACAGGAATAGCACTGAAGTGCATTGAAAGTGTTGAGAAGTGATTTTAATTGTATTTTCACATGGATTTTAATTGTGTTTTAATAGTTGTTTAGTTGTAAGTTAATTGTACTTTTAATTTTATTTCTGTTAGTCCTAATATCTTTGTGGTAGTTACATTGCATTAGCGTTATAGCTTTTAAGCTGTTATTTACATAATTTTGTATAGATAAAAATCGACGGTAAGCCCTGACGAAGCAGTTTGAACTGATTGCCTTAGCTTACCTAGGTCCTCTTTCGTCTCCGTGCTAATTATGAGTCCTCCTTTCCCTATCTTGCGTACGCCTCTCATTTTCAGCTTCATTTCACCAGGGCATATGATTTTCTGGACTATGTTCTTGGTTTCATCGCTGGTCTTTGAACTTTCGGTGGGATAAATCGCCACGGAGCTAAAGTTATTAGGACGAACGAAGTTGTTAGACCCCTTCTTCACCATGTCTGCAAAAGATGATGCAGCTGTTTCCTGCCACTTTACACAGGATTCCTTAACAGTCCGGTTCATCTCCATTACACACTCCTTTAGGTCCGTTATGCAGTCTCTTTCTTCGGTCAATATTTTAGGGAGTGTATGGGTCTTACGGGCATTTTGTTTAAGCGACTGGTATTAAACAGCTAGCAACCCTATGCACTCTAACTTTGCGGTCGCGGGCCTTAACCCAGGCTTGGTAGGCCGGCCCCGCGGTGGGTTCCCGCATTGTAAAGACGGGGGGGCTCAGTAGCCGTGGCTTGGACAACCACGGTGAATCGAAGAGGAACACGAGGAGGGGCCGCTCGTTAGGGCTTTTGCTGATAAGCCGACGACGTAGCGGCCAATAAGTAGGTTGCGGTGCCGAATGGGTGGCATCGCAACTGTGGCGGGCCGCAATGTGGTATGGTAGGCATCGCGGCTGAGGGTTGAAGGCCGCGGCGGGAGAGAAGTGCCGGTATAACGGTGCGCCGCTCGCCCTACCCTCCGCGGTCTGCACGGGGTCGCCACCGTCTGATGGCGGACGCGGTAGGGCCGCAGCGGAAGAGGAGTGTCGGTATAGCGTTGGCCGCTCTCCCTATCCCCTGCGGCCGAAAAGTGGTAGGTGGCGGGGCCACTGTCCTGACCCGTCACAGGGGGACCAAGGGTGCCATACACGGGGTCGCCTGGCGACAATGTGCTGGTTTGGTCCCTGGGGTGGTCACGGCGTACAGTGTGTTCTGGTGCGCCGGTGATGGGGGTAAACCCCAGAGGAGGGTCCGGAGACGGACAGCCGCGGCGGGTTCGCGGATGTATGCTAACGCGTTCCCGCTTTCCCACCATAAGCGGCACAGTAGGACACCGTGGAGTTCTAGTGGGTTAGAGTCCCACATAACTGCGCTATCTCCCCGTGGTAGCGCAGTATGCATGAGCATTTCTCCAAGGTAAAAAAAAAAAGGCTTGGTAGGCAGACTCTTTTCGGGCCTCAGCGTGGGCGCATTCTGCATTATACCAAGACCGGGATTTGTGACCGAGCGGGTTATCGAAGAATGGAATAAAATACTCCATTCATCACGTCCGCAATCACGTCAGCACAGCAAGAGGGGTCACCCGAGGAGAAGCACACATGCCGCCAAGGTTAGGACGCATACAAGTGCCGCATATCATCGCAGTCTGCTGACTCGTATCACCATACTCGCCTCGTGCCTCTAGGACTCTCATCTGGAGGAGAGCAGGTAGAAATGGACTTCACCAGACAGTGTTCAGACGTTTCCAGCGGGGATGAGACCGATACCGAATGATTGTCCGGATCAGTCGTCAGCAGAAGGTCCAAGCAATTGACTGTATTGCCGCCTACATGCGGTACCCGCGTTGCCACATTCACCAGCTGGGTAAGATCTAGCGTTAAAGTAAACTTGCGCGCCTCCAACCCAGCATGGTCAGTTTTCTGGTACGGGAACAGCCACTCCTTATGATGGGTGTTGAAGTCCACAGAAAAATAAGCTTCGCTGTTGGGTATCGTTGCTGGGCTACATCAGTCGACTCTACGAGGCTATTAAAGAGCGCTGTTGACTCCTGGTCACTGCTATGTGATCGGTATACGCCAATGTAGATAGATTTCTCCACGTCTGTGTCCACAAGTAGCCATATGGCAGAAAAACCCGATTTATCAAAGCAACGGAGACGACGACAACCAATGTCATCGCGGACGTACACACAGACCCCAGCTTGCTTCTTGCACTTGTGTTCAAGAGAGTAACCCGGGTAGTTGAGGTACGCCACGTCCGACGGGGATGTTATCTTTGTCTCCGTTAGGAAAAACAGGTGCGTCTTCTCGGTCTCAAGGTGGTAGTGGACTGGATCAAGGTTGGAGTGCAAACCCCTGATGTTAATGAGGTGCACTTTAAGTGGGAGAAAGTGCAGCCGTTGTTTACCCATATTTCTCTTCTTTGCTTTGGTCATTATTTTTGTTAGAGTTGCTGGGGAAAAAGTTAAACTGTCGAGGCGCTCCTCAGTTAACCAAGTAGACCACTAAAACTAACCTAACCTATAGGGAACTCATTTGGAGACTGCGGGGACGCCCGAACCCCCACGGATAGGCCATATCCGGGTCCTCCCATCCAGTCGCCAGCTGGCACGGTGGAGCATACCGGGCTTTTTCGCGAGTTGGCGGGGCAGCCTTTGGCACGTGGCTGGCGCGCTACTTGGGCCCCCTACTGACAGCGGTCGGCCAACGGCTGACACCGTGCTTCGGATCCCGCTACCCTCCAGAATGAGTTACCCGGCAAGTTATTCTCAGAGACCAAGACCAGTTCTGAACAGCGCAACTGACAAACTCCTTCTGCCCCAAAGGCACTGGCACTCTCACACACCGACGGAATACACCAAGCTGCTTGGCGCCGGACTCCGGTGGGATGGTGATCACGAGACAGGCGGCCCCTTGCGGAGCCTACCACCGCTTAAGTGGGATCGTTCAGCCGTACCACAGGCAAGCCCGTGGTGCCGTTGCCCGGGGTGGACCGCTAGGAGGTGGATCCCATACCACACCAAAAAAAAATTGGTTAAATTCTTCCTGTATCATCCTGTTTGTTTCGTGGGACGAAGTTAATGCCGTTATCACTGTACATACGTCGTGGTGCTCCTTTTCTGGTAGCCATTCTAGTTAGAGCTGCCAAAAGGCGGAGCTGCTCATGTCTGACACGAGTTCTAAGTTAACCGCTTTCGTGACCATACATATAAAAACTGCTATGTACCCCTTCCTAGTTTTGATTCCTCGTCCTTTATTAGCTTTGACCTCTACAAAGCCTGTGTAGTCTACGCCGCAGTGATAAAACGCATGTTCTAGATTCACTCTTGGTTCTGGTAAATCTCCCACGAGCCGGTGCTGCCGCACGGGATTTTGTTTTCTGCATATGACACATTCTGTTATAAACTTTTAAGTATCCGCCGATAATCTAAAACGCGCTTAGACGCGCTCCGCCATGGAAAGTTTGTTTATGAGCTAAATCGATAAGTAATGTGGTTGACGGGTGATCAAGAGGTAAGGTGATGGGATGTTAATTTCAAGACTCATGCGAGTGTTTTCTAATCTTCCACCCACACGTAAAATTCCACGTATATCTATGGTTGGATTCAAACTCAAAATCTCGCCTTTGGAGTGCACTATTCCGCGTTTTTTTTATTGAGTCTAGGTCGTTTGCATGCAATTCTGCCAGCTGAACGTTTTTGATTATCAGCTGTTTAGCCCGACGAAGCTCGTGTAATTCGAGGTAGGGTCGGCGAACTTGTTTGTTCAAGGTACGTAATCGCAATATCCACACAAAAATACGTATGATTTTTGTAATTGAGCTATATTTGTTTAACAAATGTTTAATAATTTTGATAGACAGCGATTCTCTTTATTGTCCAATGACTACCGCATTGTTTTGATTAAAAATAGACGGCTTTACTTCTAAATTCGGCCATGACGGCCTTTGCCACCATATCTTGTGGTTTTTGAGTTGCCTGACAGTCAAACCACGACTCCTCCTCAAACCAGATGGATTATCTGTCGTCTTCACATATTGCCAATGTTTTGATGGTATGGTTTTGGTGATTGTTTTTACCCAATTTGCTACAAATGGTTTCCATCGGGCTGGATCTCTTTGTATCCATCCTAGAACTTCAGTTGAATCAGTCCAATAGTAGACATCCATAGGGTATTCTGCCAAGCAACGTTGTACTTTTTGCATTAGCTAAGCTAACAAATAAGCGCCCATTAACTCTAGTATTGGTATTGATATGATTTTGCTTATAGGTGCTAACCTGGCCCTTCCCACCACTAATGTGATGGTAGTCCCTTCTTTCTTTACTACCTTGCAGTAAAATTATCTTACTGTGGGTTCCAACATAGACCCAATGTTTTGGTCGAATCGTTCTGCTTAAACACGTATGTTGACTGGTCACATTGCTCTCTCTATAAATTAGTTAATAGACCTGGTTTGTTCGAGGTCCATTTTCTAAGAATATATCCTCCCAATCGGCATAATTTTATGTGAACGGATTTCAGTATATTTGCTGTTTCCATTGAATTATGCCCTCCGTAAAAATAATCCATAAAGAAGCTGTCTTCTAATTCTTTTGCTGCATCAGAAAATTTATGTCTTTCATCGGACACCAATTGTTTCAAGCACATCATCGCTAAGAATCCTGCTGGTTTGATTCCGAGTTGGAATGATTGTATTGGTTGGTTATTTGATTCTCGCCATAGTACCTTTTGGTAACTTGATCTTCTTGGTGCACTCGGATCATTCTGTATATCTTCTCGATATCGGAAGTACGAGTATATACAAATTGAAATTGTCTCCAGTTGTTCCAGGATAAGCTCTTGAAAATCTATCTGTATATTAGGGCCCCTGTACATGACGTCATTTAGACTGTACCCTGATGACGACTTTGGTGAGGCGTTTAAAACCATTCTCAATTTGCTAGTGGTAGATTAAGCCTGAATGACTGCAAGGTGTGCTCCTGGTTAATGTTGCATGATATTATGTGATTTAATGTAATATTCGTCCATGATTTGTTTGTAATCTGTCTTCAATTCGCTGTTCCTCTCAATTTTTTCTCTTAGTTTCTAAAATGAGCTAATTCTTGTGGTTTGGTTTCATCCAACTTGTCTTTGTGTTCCGGATTAATTGGTAGTCGGACTTCGTACCTTCTGTCCTCAAGCTTCTTAGTGGTTTTAATAAAATACTGTAAACTCTCATGGTCATCGTTGGACATCTCTATCTTCTGTAGTATGTTCTCATTCCCCAATTTTTTTGAATTTCTTCTGTGTTGTTAAGAACCACTGTTTAACATAGGCCTGCGGATCACAAAGCCAAAAGCCGAACACTGGGGCCCATAGCAATATTGCGACTCCTCGATGCTATCAGGTCTGTACACACGAAAAAGCGATTCGCAGCAGTGGAAATCTAGGGGTTTGTTCTTTAGAGATACTGGTTCCTGGTCAGACAGGTAGTAAGGGGCACAATATGCAAAACTTACCCTTGTTCCCGCGTGGTGGTCTTCTGGTCTTTTGTCACACACGGGATTGCGTGTCAGGTCGGGAGATAGGTAGAGAAAAATATATATAATAGATTGGGAACGGACACAGACATGGACTGGTGGTATTCCCGCCAGGCTGCTGCGCGCGAAATATACACAAAAACGACTGCACGGGCGATGCATCACACCAATCGCGGATGGCGAACAGAATTTACAATACCGATCGGTTGATTATAATAAAATCAAACGACAACCCGATAGTACGTCAAGCCATCTCAAAATCACACTTTTTTCCGGGCCTCTGTCACCGTCAAACTCAACCGAGGGCTGTCAAACCTATGACAGCGAGTTTCCTCAGTATTACAACAAAATAACAAGAAAAGAACGAAACGTTTTGGTTTCGAACATCCCCCCGTCTCGGACGTAAGGAATTATGTCCGCTAATAAATGGGCCAGCGTGCTAAGCTCGCCCCTGCTCGCTTCAAAACCGAATCTCTGACCATGATGTCCTCCGCAACTCTGGGAACTCCGTCAGACCCATAAATTAAATCTACAATGCGTCCACGACGCCAATACAAAAGCAAAAAATAAGATTCTTTAACAAGTACAAGGTCTCCGACTTTGGGAGGGTCAGTTTTGTCAGTCCACTTGCGCTGCTGCAAAATATGCAAATATTCCAAAGACCAACGATGCCAGGAACTTTGGGTCATCTGTTGGAGCAACTCAAAACGCGTTAATTGCGAAGATTTAATTTCCCTGAAGGGGTATTCCGGCAGGGCGTTGAGGGTCTGACCAATCAAAAAATTACAAGGCGTCAAAACTTCCAGGTCATTTGGGTCTGAGTAGATCGGACAGAGAGGTCGCGAATTGAGCACGGGCTCAATTTTACAAAATATCGTAACAAGTTCCTCAAAGGTTAAAATAGTTTCACCAATGACACGGCGGAGATACGTTTTTGCTACTTTTATAACGGCTTTAAAAATGCCACCCCAATGTGGGCAGACTGGTGGATCAAATTGCCAATTAATTCCCATTTGGGACATTGCAAATCTTAAATTCTATTTATCCTTATTTAGATAATTACAAATTTCACTTAAATATCTATCAGTGCCCTTGTAATTAGTACCGTTATCAGAACGGATCAGAGATGGGAAACAAACCTAGCGCTGCAACGAACGCATCTGTGCTGAGGGCAGTTACAAGTTCCAATTGATCCGCATTGGAGGCCAGACAAACGAACACACACAAATAGGCCTTGACATCCTTAGCATTACGAAGTTGAGAAGTCTTCACCAAGAAGGGACCAGCGAAGTCACTCTTAGCCATCACCAAGTGGACCTTTATAGTTATAACCGGATAGACTTACAGTCCGTAAAAATACCACGGCCGCGTACCCTCGTTTTTTCTTTTTCACCGACGCCGAATATTTTACCTTTGAGATCAGCCCTCTTTAATCCCAAGATCTGGGCTGAGTTTTCAGTTATTAATGATAGTTCAGAACCCTGATTAACTAAACCTCTCATCTTATGCTGTATTCCATTAGCTCCCTTCACTTTTATAATAGCGGTGGCTAAAAGTATTTCAGAAATGTCACCCCAAGACGCGTGAGATGATCTAGATGTGCTCTTTTTGGTTGCAACATTGTTGGTGGTTTCTTCTGCTGACGCAGTTGGTTTTCCTTTTTTTTTCCCTATACGTCGTGAAGTATTGTATTGTGTGTAGCTAAGCATTTACGACATCGTTTGTTTGATTGACATGGTTTTTTGTTATGACTGCATAGACAGTTTTGGCAGTAATTTAATTGCTCAATTTTATTTTAGTTTTCCTCGTCCGTCAATCCGTGGTCAGAATTGCACAAAGCACAGGTTATCTACCGCGACACATTTAATGCATTAGATTTTGTGTTTTCTTTTTTGCCTGATTGATGGTTATTTTGTTGAAAACTTTTCTTCTGGTTTTGGTTGTGGTTGCTGAATGTGAATGGTTTATGCTGCGTTGTTTTTCGGCTGGCTGGTTCTTGCTTGCGACGAGACGCTACTAGCGCTGTGAATTTTTCTCCAAGAATTCCAAGAACTCCTGCAGATCGGATAGCTCTCTAGGATTCTTGACAGATTCTATGTATTCGGTGAAGGTATCATTATCCAGCTTTTGCGCTAGGTACAGTAGAAGTGGATGCCAAGTTGCTTTATCCACTCCCAGGTTCTGTATAGCGTGTAATGGCTCCTTGGTTACGTCATGCAGCTTCTTAATCATAGCCAGCGATTGCTGTTGTATATTGGGCAGCCCGAGTAGGATATTAATTTGGGACGTGAAAATCAATTTCTTGTTATCATATCTATAGCTTAAAATTTTCCAACATACCTGATAATTGTCAGAGCTAATCTATAAATGGTGAATCGGACGCTCTGCTTCTTCAGTCAACTTACTCTTCAGGAACTGCATTTTTTGCGCATTGGATATCGGTGGTTTATTTTCGATTGCTTCGCTAAACAAGTCTTTGAACGGAACCATTGATTTTAAGTTCCATTGAACACGAGGTATGCCCATCTTCGGAGCTGACTTCTCACGGTGATTTACTGCCCATATCTTTTTATTGATGTCGTTTGTCAACTCACTGTACTTTTCCTCGTGCTTGCTGAATTCCATTTGGTACGTAATATCGTCGCTTCCATCCTCACCTTCAATTTCCCAATGAAGTCTGTCAATCTCACACCAGCGGCTATCCAGTGATTTTAGAGCGCTCTCGAAATTCCATTGATTCTCCAACTTATCTACTTCTATATTATTCACGGTTCTCATGAACGCTTTGAAATTTATACTCTGCTTCTTTACTAATCCGTTTAGCTTGTTGGACCCTCTCTCTTTATGGAGAAAATTCTCTCGCTGCGAGGAGCACATACTTACAGTTGTTTAAAAATCATATAATCAAGTTATGAATAATCGAAAAAGTAATAAAAAACATTAAGTTTTCATTCATCATTTTTGGTATTACGGAACACATTAAAATTAATTTATTATTTAAAATTAATATATTTTTGGGCACGGGCTGTACCTTGCTTCCAAGCATTCGGCACTTTTCCAGTCAAAAGGTTTTATTTCGAGCTCGCGCAACATTCAACGTTTTGTAATATTTTTCTATTATTTTCTTTTTACATTGTTTTAGTGCAATTTCGTATTAAATACCTTTTTAAACATAACATTTATTTTATTAACATTCAATATTAACTGTATGGCCTTACATTTTGCTCCTTCGAACCGTTCATTAAACAGAATATTCAATAAAAACCTTAAACTAGCCAGCACGTTGGTGCAACTTTTAGTCTGAGATTAGAGTCAGATTAGGAAATTTGTTAGTACCTATCTAATGCTTTCTGAAATGCGATGATGATTTCGAATATCATTAGAAATAACGTCGTCCCTTTGTCAGACCATTACTACGGTGGCAACCCCCTGTCATACAGCCTCAAAGTATAATAGATTGTGATGAAATACTTTTTGCGCTTGAAAGGGAGCCCGTTCCCGAGATGCTCTTAAAGTCAGAATCTGATAATGGGATCCCATGGAAATGTAGGGAACTGCACAAATATTATAGGCATACATATAGCGATTCTGGTATTTCTATCAACAATGCTATCATTTGCACTCAAAAAGTATAATTTGGTAAAGTGGAACTGATGAAGAAGATCACAGATGTCCACTGGAACTCCTTAATGATAAGTGGCCACGGGCATAAGATATCGAATAGTTAACCGACTATGATGAAGCAAATACTTATAAATAAATGGTACTGATGAAAATGGTACGATCGAACTGATCTGATAATGAAACCGGAAGGTAGGTACAGGAACTACGAAATAGACGAATGTCTCCGTGTCGTATTTGGGCTTACTTGGAGTCTTCTGTACTTTGGATATAAATGATTTTTCTGGTATTTTAAAGTACTTATTAAAAGGTAAAAAGAGAAAAATAAAAATAAGCATTTTAACAAAAAAAAAACAACCGACGTCGAAAAACATAAACAATAGCTTCTAAAGAAACCGACATCGACAAAGAAAGTTATTTTTCGCTTAGTGATATGTTTTGGAAGTCAGGTTATTTTTTTGTTAAAATTTTTCTTTTAGGGTAGCCGTTGCTGTTGACTAATAATATCGGCGCCGTATTTTTTTTTAATATAAAATAATTAAGTCGACAATGTTAAAAGTCAAAATATTCGCCAATAACAAAGAGGAAGTGTTCTCAAACAATTCTGTGAACAAACAATACAGTTATATGTAAAATAAAAATTAATGAAGTAATCTATATATATAAAAGAAGAAATTGACTGACTGACTGACTGATCGATCAACGCACAGCCTAAACCGCTAGGCCTAGAAGAATGAAATTTGGCAGAAAGGTTTCTCATGTTGCGTAAGTGAGCACTAAGAAAGGATTATCTCTGTATTCCCACGGAAATGCGAACAACGAGGATGAAACTGTGAGGCGTCCGCTAGTTTTACATATAACATTCAATAGGTACCTAATCGTTCTACATATTTTAGGTAGACTAGGTGTTAAAGACTGATGTTTGCTGAGCCATAAACCCCAGCACCCCACACCCTTCACACACATGCTGTCACATGAATTTTCCACTACGAAGCGATTAGAGGAGTGTTGCGACTTTCTGAGCTGCCATTCAGTTTAATTCTACCTGTTTATTATTAGAGTATGATTGACTGAATGAAGTTAGAAACTTAATAAAAATCCATTACATAGCTTTAGTGCCAGTATATGTACAAAGAGGAGCTTGTTGCTATCTAATAACAGCCGCACTGGTTGATCATCAAAAATCGAATTTCCAGTCAGATATGTCATTTGTTGTTGTCAAATTGTTGACCGTTTGCAGTTCAAAATATGCATGTCATCACTCATCAGTGCTTGAAAAAGTAAACAAAGATAAATTTTCACCCGTTATTGGTTGTTTGGTCCAATATGGTAGGGCTGATCTCGTTACTGATATGTAATTATCACAACGCACTTGAACTAGTATAATATTGTTTAATTTTGCTTTAACCTCTATTAGGGGTAGAATTTCCGGAAATCAATAAACTCATTACTTTTTTTATTAATCAAGGGCGTAAACCTACTATTTTTGATATTTTACCTTCCAAACCAAAGAAATTTCATATAAAGTTTCAATCCCTACTTTATTCCCCTTAGGGGTAGAATTTCTAAAATAGTAGGTTTACGCCCTTGATTAATAAAAAAAGTAATGAGTTTATTGATTTCCGGAAATTCTACCCCTAATAGAGGTTAAAGCAAAATTAAACAATATTATACTAGTTCAAGTGCGATGTGATAATTACATATCAGTAACGAGATCAGCCCTACCATATTGGACCAAACAACCAATAACGGGTGAAAATTTATCTTTGTTTACTTTTTCAAGCACTGATGAGTGATGACATGCATATTTTGAACTGCAAACGGTCAACAATTTGACAACAACAAATGACATATCTGACTGGAAATTCGATTTTTGATGATCAACCAGTGCGGCTGTTATTAGATAGCAACAAGCTCCTCTTTGTACATATACTGGCACTAAAGCTATGTAATGGATTTTTATTAAGTTTCTAACTTCATTCAGTCAATCATACTCTAATAATAAACAGGTAGAATTAAACTGAATGGCAGCTCAGAAAGTCGCAACACTCCTCTAATCGCTTCGTAGTGGAAAATTCATGTGACAGCATGTGTGTGAAGGGTGTGGGGTGCTGGGGTTTATGGCTCAGCAAACATCAGTCTTTAACACCTAGTCTACCTAAAATATGTAGAACGATTAGGTACCTATTGAATGTTATATGTAAAACTAGCGGACGCCTCACAGTTTCATCCTCGTTGTTCGCATTTCCGTGGGAATACAGAGATAATCCTTTCTTAGTGCTCACTTACGCAACATGAGAAACCTTTCTGCCAAATTTCATTCTTCTAGGCCTAGCGGTTTAGGCTGTGCGTTGATCGATCAGTCAGTCAGTCAGTCAATTTCTTCTTTTATATATATATATAGATTACTTCATTAATTTTTATTTTACATATAACTGTATTGTTTGTTCACAGAATTGTTTGAGAACACTTCCTCTTTGTTATTGGCGAATATTTTGACTTTTAACATTGTCGACTTAATTATTTTATATTAAAAAAAAATACGGCGCCGATATTATTAGTCAACAGCAACGGCTACCCTAAAAGAAAAATTTTAACAAAAAAATAACCTGACTTCCAAAACATATCACTAAGCGAAAAATAACTTTCTTTGTCGATGTCGGTTTCTTTAGAAGCTATTGTTTATGTTTTTCGACGTCGGTTGTTTTTTTTTTGTTAAAATGCTTATTTTTATTTTTCTCTTTTTACCTTTTAATAAGTACTTTAAAATACCAGAAAAATCATTTATATCCAAAGTACAGAAGACTCCAAGTAAGCCCAAATACGACACGGAGACATTCGTCTATTTCGGAGTTCCTGTACCTACCTTCCGGTTTCATTATCAGATCAGTTCGATCGTACCATTTTCATCAGTACCATTTATTTATAAGTATTTGCTTCATCATAGTCGGTTAACTATTCGATATCTTATGCCCGTGGCCACTTATCATTAAGGAGTTCCAGTGGACATCTGTGATCTTCTTCATCAGTTCCACTTTACCAAACGCCTGTAGAATTTTCAAAGACTAATAAATACATGTTTTTTTTTATCTACCTAGAGATTAAATCTAAAATTTCGAGTGTCCAACTTTCTAACTGTGGAAATTACATACAAACTTTCAACCCCCTTAGGGAACGAATTTCCAAAATCAATATTTTTTTTTTTTTTTTTTATGAACCAAAAGCGTAAATCTAAAATTTCACGTGTCCAACTTACAAACTAAAGAAATTACATACAAACTTTCAACCCTCTTTTTACCCCCTTAGGGGTCGAATTACCATAAACCAACAAATATATTAATTCTTTTTACGAACCAAAAGCGTAAATCTAAAATTTCACTTGTCCAACTTACAAACTGTAAAAATTTCAAACAAACTTTCTACTCCCTTTTACCCCCTTACGTGTCGAATTTCCAAAAACCAATATATGAATTAATTCTTTTTATCAACCAAGAGCGTAAATCTAAAATTTCAAGTGTTCATCTTACAAACTGTAGAAATTACATACAAACTTTCAACCCTCTTTTTACCCCCTTAGGGTTGGAATTTAGAAAAACCATTAAAAGCATTAATTATTTTTATCATCCAAGATCGTCATGTAAAATTGCATGTGTCCAATTTGCAAACTGTAAAAACTTCATACAAACTTTCAACCCCCTTTTTACCTCCTTAGGGGTCGAATATCCAAACACTAATAAATACATTAATTCTTTTTATCAACCAAGAGCGTAAATCTAAAATTTCACGTGCCCAACTTGCAAACTGTAGAAATTACATACCTACAAACTTTCAACCCCCTTTTTACCCCCTTCGGGGTGGAATTTCCAAAAATCCTTTCTTAGTGCTCACTTACGCAACATGAGAAACCTTTCTGCCAAATTTCATTCTTCTAGGCCTAGCGGTTTAGGCTGTGCGTTGATCGATCAGTCAGTCAGTCAGTCAGTCAGTCAGTTTCTTCTTTTATATATATAGATAGATTACTTCATTAATTTTTATTTTACATATAACTGTATTGTTTGTTCACAGAATTGTTTGAGAACACTTCCACTTTGTTATTGGCGAATATTTTGACTTTTATCATTGTCGACTTAATTATTTTATATTAAAAAAAAATACGGCGCCGATATTATAAGTCAACAGCAACGGCTACCCTAAAAGAAAAATTTTAACAAAAAAATAACCTGACTTCCAAAACATATCACTAAGCGAAAAATTACTTTCTTTGTCGATGTCGGTTTCTTTAGAAGCTATTGTTTATGTTTTTCGACGTCGGTTGTTTTTTTTTGTTAAAATGCTTATTTTTATTTTTCTCTTTTTACCTTTGATAAGTACTTTAAAATACCAGAAAAATCATTTATATCCAAAGTACAGAAGACTCCAAGTAAGCCCAAATACGACACGGAGACATTCGTCTATTTCGGAGTTCCTGTACCTACCTTCCGGTTTCATTATCAGATCAGTTCGATCGTACCATTTTCATCAGTACCATTTATTTATAAGTATTTGCTTCATCATAGTCGGTTAACTATTCGATATCTTATGCCCGTGGCCACTTATCATTAAGGAGTTCCAGTGGACATCTGTGATCTTCTTCATCAGTTCCACTTTACCAAATTATACTTTTTGAGTGCAAATGATAGCATTGTTGATAGAAATACCAGAATCGCTATATGTATGCCTATAATATTTGTGCAGTTCCCTAGATTTCCATGGGATCCCATTATCAGATTCTGACTTTAAGAGCATCTCGGGAACGGGCTCCCTTTCAAGCGCAAAAAGTATTTCATCACAATCTATTATACTTTGAGGCTGTATGACAGGGGGTTGCCACCGTAGTAATGGTCTGACAAAGGGACGACGTTATTTCTAATGATATTCGAAATCATCATCATCATCATTATATTAGCCGAAAGACGTCCACTGCTGGACATAGGCCTCCCCCAAGCGTCGCCACTTTGACCGGTCCCGTAACAATAATCGTAATAAAATATTAGAATCTGACCTATAAACATTAATGAAAGTGAGGGACAACTTTATGAACCTTTGGTACCTGATACCTCCCAAAGTCACGCTGATCCAAACTTCATATTTGGGGATCTTTCTTGCGTGTATTAAATGGAATTAAAA
The DNA here is from genome assembly GCA_964057195.1 of Orthosia cruda. NCBI lineage: Eukaryota > Metazoa > Arthropoda > Insecta > Lepidoptera > Noctuidae > Orthosia > Orthosia cruda. The sequence continues at coordinate 16,781,255 of OZ059833.1, read as the reverse complement.
ATCATTTATTTCGGCACCAGTCCATATGCATACATGTGAAATTAAAATTAAAATTAAAATATTAGATATATTAAAAATTTATTAAAATATTAGATACATTAAAAAAATATTACAATTAGATTTAACATTAAAAAGATTACAAAATTCATCAATAAAAACATTATGAATTACAATTTTACAATAAGAAAAAGATTGAATACGCTATAATTATTGTATCTTAAGTCTAAATTAAGGTTTGGATCCGGAGTGCTCAACTTTTTTTTTTTTTTTTTTTTTTTTTTTAGCCTGGTCCAGTACCGTACTGTAAAAGACACGAGACTTCACGTGGCGATTTTTAGAAATGGACACTTCCCAAGCTAAATTCGTTAATGGCTTTTATAGGTACATGTGTTTGGGGTTTTTAGCGGGTCTATGAATGACGCAATATAGATCTATTGTCGGCTAAAATCAATGCTTATTGTTTTGGAACTGTTCTGAACCATCATTTAAACTGTTGAATAGTGATCATCGCAACCGTCGTAAAACAGGAATGAATGAATTTCGGCCTGTATTGTAACCCGAACACATGGTGCGGATGCGGCGAGAGAAAACAGGAGGTCCGGTTAGGAATGCCCTAGCTTTCTCTTCTTAGTGTAACTAAGAAATCACCACGTGGTTGTTTAGAATATGACAGTCGGTCTTCCACTCTACAAGGAGTAACAAGTAAGGAATAAATTTGAAGATACGAATCAAGATAGTATTTTCATTTCCTCAACAAGACTCCAGCGAACAACCAATACAGTCCACTTCACGCATTATTGGGCAATCCAGCTCCAGATCCATCCTCCATGCGAACCGCTGTAGGTAGCTGTTGTATCTGCCTCGTATGTGGCGGATCAGGGAGATAACTCTCTTGCGAATAATCACCGCAAAACCATCCATATTTGCGTCTGCAAACATACCTGACTTGCTACATTAGCGAGGCAGCTTCAGCAGCGCTCTGAAGGCATTGTTGTAGAGAACGCGCAAGGTGTCGTACGATTGTTTCGTATGTTCGACCCATAGGCTGCACGTGTGTTTGATTGGCAAAATGCCTTAAACAACCTAGCTTTAACTTCCGTAGTACAGCGCGCGAACCTACGAGCCAGCATATTAGCTCTAACAGACAAACCTCTAACTTTCCCTATCTATATCAATATCATCTACAAGCGTCTGGGTGACCCAGAACTTGAACTGCAAGAATTTTAAGGTCACTGCCATTCAGCATGATCTGGAGGACAGTGTCATAAGTTTTAGATCCCGCCTTAAACACCATGAGCTCGCTTTTAGTGGCGTTATATTCAGATATAACGCTACTAAAAGCGATCTCATGGTGTTTAAGGCGCCCACGGGCTCGGGTCATTGGGCCCCCGCATACCGCTCGCAGATTGATATCAGTTTTCGAAGGGCAATCATCGATGGACTCAACAGCACCATATCATCCACGTAACTGATGGTGTTGTTGAAAAGAACACCATGAATCGAGCAGCCCATACCGGCGCTACTGAGTTCACAGATCAGACGGTCAATATACAAGTTGAAGAGACTCGGCGAGGTTAGCCCCCCGTGCCTTACACCTCATTTAACTTGTACTCAACCGATAGTGACCCCGACCACCGCACAAAATTGTTCTGGTTGCCATACCAATACTTTAGGAAACCTATGTACTCAGTAATTAGATCCGTATCATCCGACAAATTTGGCACAACCTTTCGTATGCAACAAGATTAAACGCCTTAGATAAATCTAAGAAGCAGGCATAGACAGGTGTGTTTCTGTCAGTGTAGTAACGGACGGTATGTTTGAGATTCAGTATATCCATTTATGTTAACAAACCAGAGCGAAAGCCAAACTGTGCATCATGAAGCTGTAGGTGTTGTCTTAACTTATTGGGTACATACACAGAGAAACTTGCAGCTTTTATAAAATAACGAAGGTCGGCTCGTCGCAGGCTCTTGGGAATAAGAACTGGCGAACAATGAAACGCTATCGACGGCGATTACGGTAATGGATAGTATACCTATAATTATCTCCGGAACCGTGCATCCTACGCAAACATGCTCCTCAGAAACCTGATCAGAGCTTGGCAAAACCATATTGTTTTAGCTTGAGAGGTGCGGACTTTTTTGAGTTTTACTCAATATATTAGGTATAGAAAAAGTCTTGAGGCAGAGCCGGTAATAACGCACTACTGGTACTAATAGCTATCTAAATATATATATATATATTTATATTAGTAGTGTGCCTCACACTAAGAATTTCTCCTGTGGGTGCGTTTACAAATAGAATAGAATAGAATACTCTTTATTATGTACACCATATAAGTTACAGAAAGTATAGATTAAGAAAAAAATACACTGGGTGACACAATGGGCGGCCTTATCGCTAAAAGCGATGATTTCAAGACAACCTTTGGATGGATTTTAAAAATGAAAGGAAAGACAGTACTGTAGGTAGTCTATTGGTGCACTATTTATATATAAAATAAATACGTATATATAAATATACTATATAGACAAATATATACAGTTATAAGTATGGAACAAAAACATAGAAATCAAGAAAACAACTACTAAAGAGAGAGGTAGTGAGAGTGACAATAGTTATTTATGCTACAAGTGCGGAAGGTAGGTGATTCCCGATGAGTGGCATTTTTATTCACGAGCGTTCGAATTGAGTGAGTGTATAAATCGGCACGAGTCGGGAATCATCTTACGTACGTACACGTACGTAAGATGATTCCCGATTCGTGCCGATACTACGATGTTGTATGATACATCATACAACATTTTACTATGCATTGTGCGAGGAAATAAAAAAAAAAAGTCTGAAAAAAGCAAGAAATTAATAAAATGGCGGGCTTATTCAAGCGCGCTCAGCATAACCACAGATTAACTAATAGTTCCTCGGGCATATCTACTGCGCATGTGCAAATAGCTGTCACGTTGTAACGCAAAAAGGCACGAGCAAAATATACGTTCTGCCAAACATATTTAATGAATATTTAAAATTAACTTATTGATCAAAATCTAAATCTGGAGTAATTAAAAACGACTTTTATAAAGTATTCGTTTTATTCTATGTTTTATATGAATGATAATCTGTACTTAACTAATTTTTTAAACTTTTCTCAAATAATAAAATCTCTATGCGTGCGTCGGGCTGACGTTGGAGTTAAAAATTAATAAAATACAGAAAAGTAAAAAGCACTAGTGAAAAAAGTGACACTTTTCGCACAGTTTGGCTGCTTGGAAAACGCTCTTTTCGAGGACATGCATTGTAAACATATAAACTCACATAAACAAGACACCCAGAGCAGGAACAACTATCTGTAGGTTATACAAATATTTGTTCCGTGCGGGAATCAAACCCGCGAAACGCAGCGCAGCAGTCAATCACTAAACCACTGCGCCAACCATGTGCCCCCAATTACATAAGTAGGCTACAGCAATAGGTACCTCTAGTTATCTAGTAGCCTAGTGTTGGGTGTTAGGCACTAAAAACAATGAAAACACGGAAAGGTAAAAAGAGTAAGAGAGACATTACCTATATGGATGTGCGCTGGATTTATTAACAAAGAGAGACATTAACTTTCAATTCCTATAAATTAATTACTTCCTAATTTGGTTTGGTTTTGATTTTTATATCTAAATTATATATTGTTATGATCAAAATTGGCCATATTGTTGGCCTGCTCCGACCACGCTGCAAACCTAGATCCATCCATTTCTGGAGCGTGGCTGTTCCCAGTGGTAAGCGTGTGCTGCGCTCCGCCTATAGCCGCCCGCAGTTTATTTTAATCACTTTTTGCAACTCCTTAAGAGATTCCAAAATCTCGTCTTCATTAAATACGGACAGCGAGAACACAACAGCTTTTGTTCTTTCGACTTGTTGTGTTACTTGTGCACCTTTTGTACTTTTCGCGAGATGAAGCAGCTTAGAAAGTTGCACTATAACGTTTAAGCGTTTAATCTCATTGCCGGCATCTTTTTGTTGTTGTTCGCTTATTTTGATAGGGATCCTGGACTGGGGGTTAATCTTGAGCACCTCGAGTAGAATTTTGATATGCTCTATCAGTTCATCTTTTAATACTGTCACTTTTGGTGTCTGTGATTCGTACGTTTTCCAACATTCTACGATCATTTCAAATATATTCATATATATGCATTCCATTTCTACTTCCAAGAGCGACACATTTTTTTGGACTTCTAAAAGTGATATAAAAGTTAAAAACGTATATTCCAGGTAATCTGAAAAGAAAAAAATAACAATTAATTTTACGCCTTTGTGGTACAAAACCTTATAGCATGCCTCCAACTGGGGAGCGGGCGCACCCAGACAGCCCGACTGCGTGACTCGGTTATGATAGCTCCATGCGCGAACAAGGCTTCACAAGATGGCAAAAGCTAGTAAAGGAGACAATTTTTGTTGGGCCGCTAGTAAATAATAATGTATATTAATCATATTACACATAAAAACCCGGCCAAGTGCGAGTCGGACTCGCGCACGAAGGGATACCAGTATCGCAAAAAACGGCAAAAATCATTTTTGTTGTATAGGAACGTCACTTAAATATTTATTTTATTCTGTTGTTATAGCGGCAACAGAAATACATCATCTGTGAAAAAAAATAACTATCTAGCTACACGGTTCATGAGATACAGCCTGGTGACAGACATACAGACGGACAGTGGAGTCTCAGTAATAGGGTCCCGTTGTCCCGTTTTTACCCTTTGGGTAAAAACGATGAACATAAAAAAGTAATTTCATTATAATAAACAGACCAAAGATAATATAAAAATCTAATCGGACTAATGAAATAATAGTAAAAAAAAAAGTATCCTCTTCGACTGCATGGCATAACTTTCTTCGTTCACATCTTTTTAGTTCGCTACTTACATCAACATAGGGGCACAGTATATATCTTTCTTTTTCAGTTCATGGAATATCTTTTAAATTGTGCCAATATTGGAGGAGGAAATAAGCGAGAGCCAAACCTCAAATTATGACTTTTTGATATTCAGTCGGATGTCTGCGACCGCATTTCCTCTTAAGCAGTCGGGTTAATGATTTTTTTAATTTAGAAATTTTTAGTTAAGTAAAATTATTATTTTCGGATAACTTGTAAGCATAAAACGCTCAGATTAGAGAAAAGTAAGTAACAGACAGAGCGCGCGGAACACAAGATTGAGGGCAGATTTTATTTATGTGTGCGTAGTAGGAGTAGCAATGTAAAAGGGACACGTACTTCCGTGTGCGTGTAAGGATGCCAGTATGTTGGGAAAAAAGTCCCACAATTTTTTCGATTGCTGTCAAGAGTACTAATGTTAAAATATATTGGGAATGTTCTTTCGGAATAAGTATGGTTATCAAATAAATTATTCATACTAATATTATAAATTTGAAAGTAACTGTCTGACAAAACAAACATGTTACCTTTTCACGTCTAAACCACTGAACGGATTTCAATGAAATTTGGCAAGGACCTAGATGGCATCCTGGGGAAGGACAAAGGCTACTTTATGTAGCAAAGACAAAAAAGCCACTTTACCTACCTGGCAGGGTAGGGTAGGCAGGTAGGTAGCCAGTTGACGGGAGCGAAGCCGCGGGTCACAGTTAGTAATAGAATAAAAGTTAAATAGAATACATTAAAAGATAATTATTAATTTGGGTTGGATACCCAAGAAAAAGGAAGCTATTTAGAACCCATATTAAAATGTGCCATCGCGGAATAGATTGTTTCCTGCTGTTTTCAAATCGGATATAAAAGTTACTTATTGAAAAATTAATTGAAATGTGTCCTATTATTGATACTGAACCACTAAAAAGATTTTCAAACTGGTTACAAAATGTTCCTGTATAAATATATAAATTAATAGATCTTCCTACGCCCCATGCACATATCTCTATTTCAAGGAAACTATTTAAAGAAACTTATTTTGAGGTAAACTGAACAATCACACCAACCAATTCCTACCAATATGTTGTATTCCGAGTGGGCCGTTAAAATTAGCGGGTAAATAAATAACAAAACTATAAAACAAACAATAATATTCTATCTTCTTTTTTTTGTTTTTGTGGACAACTTTTGCAACGTTAAAAGATACAAGACGGCCTTTTTAGCCGACTGCCGAAGGAGGGTAATGTGTTTATCAGTCTATATATGTATGTTTGTTCCTAGGTGGCGTTCTAGACACCAAATGCGTGGGCCGATTTTGATGATTCTTACGTCAATCGATTCATGTTAACCTTGCTAGTTTATTTATTTATTTAAACTTCATGCACAAAGGTACAATGACGGACTTAATGTCTTAGGCATAATTCTATACCAGTCAACCAACTGCCATTGAAGAGATAACATGGCAGGAGCATTGTTTAAACCGTGGAGTAGAAACAACACAACAGAAAATAAAAATAATAAGCTGCTTAAATACATATGGTACATAAATATTTTATACATATTAAAATACATACCTAAATAAATATATATATATATATATATTGCGTGGTGGGGACAACAGAATATGGCAGTTCAAGTTGAGTACTGACCGCCTTAAAGCTAAAGTTGCGTCTACGCTAGACGAGCCGAGCACGAGCCGAGCACAAATTCGAACCGACAAAACTCCGAAAAATAAAAAATGAGCCACAAAAAAATTAACGATGTAATGTGTATGTGTAATGTGTGTTGTAATGTAAATGTGGACCACTTACGAGCCTCGAACGCCGCGGACAAAGACGCCGTGGACGACTCCGCTCGTGCTCGGCTCGTCTAGCGTAGACGCAGCTTAAGAAGCCGTAGAATCACTGTCGATCCGTAATATTAGAAAGCAAGATTGTAACTGTGAGTTGTGAATATTTGAATAAATTCAATGTATCAAATAATTTGTGTGTTTTTGTAAATAAATGAATTTCATTTTCATGATACTACCCGACTACCTGCCTACACACGATGTCTTAACCTAAGAGAATACATCCTGACTTCCCGATGGTTTGCATTTATCAGCCAGCCTTGATGCGCCATTAGAATTGGGATACAGTCGTGCTAATGAGAACACACATGTATCCTTAGCGACCGCCAATACGGCTTCCGCCGAAATCGGTCTACTGGGAATCTTCTAGCGTATGCCATTCACATATGGAGTGAGGCCAGCGAGAGGCACGGGGAAGCGCTTGCCGTCTCCCTCGACATCTCGAAGGCTTTCGATAGGGTCTGGCACGAAAGCCTTATTGGTAAGCTTCCTTCATTCGGTCTGCCCGGTGGTCTGTGTGATTGGATTGCAGACTTCCTGAGGGATCGGTCCATTCGAGTGGTTATCGATGGCTGCTCGTCGGACCAATTGGATATTAATGCCGGCGTCCCTCAGGGGTCGGTACTCTCGGCAACATTGTTCTTGTTGCACATCAACGATCTGCTAAAACCCGGCACCTTTGGGTATGCAGACGACAGCACTGTTTCTGAGAGTTACTTGTCCAACGCACGTGCTACCGGGCCACTGATCCGGTCTCTCCGTGAGGCCATGGTGAAGCGTTTGAACTTGTCCTTGCAGGCAGTCTCTGAATGCGGTAATGCCAATCTGGTCAAGTTTAATGCTGCTAAAACCCAGGCGTGTCTTTTTTCCGCTAAAAAGAGCCAATTTCACCCGGCTCCAACTTTCCGTGATGTAACCGTGCCAATAACGGACCATCTTGAGCTTCTTGGCGTTACGCTGACATCAACTCTCAATTTTGGGCCATACATTGAGGCAAAGGCTCAGCTGGCTGCCAAAAAGTTGGGGATCCTTGCGAAGGTGCGAAAGTACTTCACGCCGGAACAGCTGCTCAACTTGTATCAAGCGCAAGTTCGATCGTGCATGGAGTACTGTTCTCATCTCTGGGATGGATCTGCCAAATATCAGCTAGATGCACTAGAGTTGATCGAAAAGCGGGCCAAGAGACTCATCGGCGATGAAGCACTGGTCAAATCAAAGCTCCAGAGCCTTGAACATCGTCGCCGAGTTGCCAGCTTGTCGGTATTTTATCGGTTGCATTTCGGGGAGTGTGCGATGGAATTGCATGATTTAATTCCGCCCAGCCCGTTCTATCATCGGATAACCAGACGCACGGCGATGCGTCATCGGTACATGGTGGACATCCCACCCATACGCACAAAACGTTTTGGGGACACTTTTATTATGCGAGTGGAATTCCCTGCCGGAGTCTGTGTTTTCCGATAGCTACAATCTAGGGGTCTTTAAGTCACGAGTAAATGGGTTTTTTCTAGGCAAGCGTGCTTCACCGTCGACCACATCATCGTTTTCCATCACGTGAGATAGTGGTCAAGCGCGAGCCTATTGATAATAAAAAAAAACACATAAAAACATTGCTAGTGAAAATGTGATGGTCACATTCTAGCTAAAGAAATAAAAAAATATGACGGTGTTAGTTAAAATAAAATCAGTTGTGGTTCGTTTTTGAAGTGCATCAAATGCATACGATAAGTATTGCAATTGCTGAGTAGTGCTGTGGAATTCAACCCGTACAGGAGGGACCTCAAAGTAAATCTAGGGAGCCCTAAAGGTAAGCTTAATTCCATACTGGATATAGAATTTGAAGCGGACAGAATCAAGGCGGGCACCATCGGTGCATGGAAAGAAAATTGCCCAGAGAAAAAGGCCATTTGCAAAAACTAGCTGCTGAACTAGCTAAAATACGTCAGGAAACACGACAGGCCTTTAATGATGCAAAAGCCAGTAAAATGAAGCAAGTTTTTTCTGGCTTTTCTAGCACGCTGACGAGGTATAATACGGTACGCAAGGCCAAAATAACTAATTGGCGGCAGCATTGGACCTCCATCGAAGCTCTGCCAAACGGATTGAGGTTACTAAGACAAACCCACTATCATCTGTAAAGTATGAGAATGGGTATCTCACGGAAACTGGACAGGACACTCTGGGCGTGATGTTTAGGACTCACTTCCCAGAATGTATGCTGCGCGACAGCGATAAAGAGAAACCAGTCACAAGGAACGAGCTTACAAGGCACACGTCCAAAAATAACTGGCTCACGGCAAAGAAAGTGGTAGATGAAAATAAACTGAAGCTTGCCATAGCGGACTTCTAGCCTCTCAAATCCCCTGGTCCGGATGGCATCTACCCAATACTTTTGCAAGCTCTTCAGAGCCTGCATAGTCTTTGGGTACGTACCCAAGGCATGGAGGGAGGTCAAAGTCACCTTTACACCGAAGGTAGGTAGACCGACTTACGAAGAAGCTAAAGCTTACAGGCCCATCAGTCTATCATCCTTTCTCTTAAAAGCACTGGAGAAACTGGTAGACAGGTACCAAAGAGAGAGACCACTTAAAGTATTCGCTCTACATAAACTACAGTGCGCCTACAGCCCTGGCAAATCTACAGAAACGGCATTGCACTATGTTGCGAGTCAGGTCCGAGGCTGCGCTAGACGGACAAGAGATCTGTGTCGGGGCTTACCTCGACATAGAGGGAGTCTTCGACAAGACAACATTTGAGTCCATACGCATAGAATAGTCAGATCGGAACTGATGGGTGACAGACTTAGAGCAACAACGCCAAGAGTTTGTCCGCAAGGCGGAGAGCTGTCACCATTACTGTGGTGCTTGGTAGTAGACTCGCTACTTACCAAACTCAATGCCGGACCATTCTACACAGTAGGCTATGCAGATGACATAGCTATAATGGTTAATGGTAAATGCCCGAACATAGTCTCTGGATGATTACAACAGGCCTTGAGGATGACAGAGGAATGGTGTACAAAGAACCACCTCTCTATCAACCCAAGCAAAGTAGTCATTATTCCATTAATGAGGAAGAGACAACTAGGCAACCTAGGAGAGCTCTTCCTCAATGGAATTAAGCTGCCCTGGTCCACCGAAGTTAAATATCTGGGTGTAACGCTTGATACATGAACTAAGGTGCAAAACTTATGTGGAAAATATTACGACAAAGGCCCTACGAGTGTTCGGCATGTGTCGTTCCACCTACGGTAAAACTTGGGGGCTAAAGCCCAAAGTGATACAATGGACAGCCATATCGGACATAACCGGACAATGATAATATCTATTATCACATACGGCAGCATAGTGTGGTGGCCAAATAAAAAGCTTGCCTCGTGCAAAGTGCCACTCACCAGGTTACAAAGAACAGTGTGTCTCGGCATCACGGGTGCTTTTCTTCTCTCTCTCTCTTTTTCCCTCCTCTGCATATGATGGTTAAATTCGAGGCAAGAAAGATATTACATCGTCTTGCTGTTGCTGGACTAAGGGATGCCTCTAAGCCAAAGACTAACCATACAAAGTTCGATGGGAATGAAGGCCTGGATCGGATAACAAGCATGATATCCGATAAAACTGCAAACTAAGTTTGTGTTTGAAAGGTCTTTTAAGGTCCAAATCCCTACAATAGAGAACTGGACGAAGGGACTCGATCCACCAGAACAAGATAGTCTGGTGTGGTACATTGATGGATCCAAAATGGGATCAGGTACAGGAGCGGGAATACACGTAAAAGGTTACAAATATAACAAAAGCTTAGGGAAGATGGCAACTGTATTCCAAGCAGAAACATATGCCATAATAACCTGTGCTCAAGAGAATATAGATAGAGGAACCAGAGATAAATCTATTATGTACATATATATTCTTAGTGACAGTCAGGCTGCAATCATAGCCATGGCATCCTACAAAGTGGACTCCAGACTTATTCTGGATGCTATCCAAACCCTAAGCAGGCTTGGGAAGCACAACAGGGTAAGACTAATGTGGGTCCCTGGGCACACAGGCATCCATGGTAATGAAGTGGCAGATGAACTGGCAAGAGAGGGCTCAGTAAATGATTTTGTGGGTCCAGAACCAAGTGTAGGCATTTCGACGTGTCTCGTAAAAGCCACATTTAGGGAGTTTGCAGATCACATAGAACGCACACATTGGCTGTCTAATACCGATCAACAATACTCCAAGAAATTCCTAGGCTCTAAGTTGAAAGCCCGGGAATGCATTTGGAACATCAGCAGGGGGCAAATTCGCTACCTGCTTGGGGCTTTTACTGGTTTTTTTTAAACTAATGACATGCTCATGAAGATGGGTCTAACCCATGTGCAGGTTGTGTGGGGAACATACGGAACGCATGGATTATCTTCCGTGCACATGCGATGCACTGGCTGGTAAGCGAATGAGTCTCCTAAGGGTTGGATATCCAAAACCAGAAGACTATAGGCGCATATCTCTTAGTCTCGTTGTAAAACTCATGAAAAGAATTTTCAACGAGATTGGGGAGGAGTAAGTTATCAAGGCAAACTCAATAGATCCCGAAGGGGTCGAACTATCCGAGTTATTTATCGGCCCCTCCACAAGATAAGATAAGATACTGTGCAATTAAACCGCCATTGTACCAAAAAGTGGAAAACTGAAAACCAATAGTTTCAGCGAAGTCGGGGGACCTGTAAAGAACTGTTCCAAAGAACCGTCCCCCAATTGCAATAAAAATATTGGTATTCAGTTTTCCAGTTTTCATCATCATTAATTCATTATTTTCATCATTAATAAGGCAGTCGTGTAAAAACATAACATTCCATTTTTGAACAGTCGAAAAGTTGAAAATTAAAAGAAATACCAATTCAAGTTCAAAATAGATTATTACAAACCTTTAAAGATAAAAGAAGCTCCAGTAAATTTAAAAATGGTATTAAAAGATGACATAACAGTGGTACAGCGTCCACGGCGCAATTCTAGTGCAAGAGGAAAAGATTGTGAAACATCAAATAGAAGATTGGTTGGCTAATGACATCATACATCCTAGTATAAAAATATAGCTAAATTAATAAAAAAATATATTCCTGTACCCTCGTTTTGGTGAAGTAGAAAGATGGAAGTACGAAAATCTGTGTGGATTGCAGAAAGATAATCGGGAGGATGGTGAAAGATGAATATCTCTTGCCGGTCATCAATGATCACATATATAAATTGTGTACAGCTATGGATTGACTTATCAATTGACATAATAATCATCAAAATCGGCCGATACGCCACAATTTGTGTGGGGGGCCTATTCCCCAAACGAAAAATATTGTCTCATGTTGTCATATAAATAATATTAAATTAAGAAACTTAATTATTAAAAAAAAAACAAACCCGTGAAATACAGTCCATATACTTCTGTAAATCTATCCACTTTGCGCTGTAGTTCTGTCAATTTAATTTGTATCTCCTTTTGAGTTCCGTATACTCTGAGTTTTATTGGATTGATATCATCCTTGAACATTTTATTCACAGTATCTTTGTATCTGTTGGTATTAATGATCACTTTGCGACAGAAAGGACATTTGCGTATTTGAATGTTTCCTTGATCTCCCATCATTAGGCAGTCCATGCTATCGACCTCCAGAACGTGATCACAATCTTGAAGTACAATAAACCTAAAATTACAAGGTAAGTTTAATGAACATTTTGTATGTGTATGTCCTTAATTCATTATTTTATAGGCAAAACAACCTAGTACCGTGTCCTGTGATGCTGTGCAGCTACTGCTAGGTATTTATATTGAGCATGATTAAAACAAAATTGATTGTACTGAAGATCAGACTTAGAGTCAGCGAACACTACCTACATATTAAGATAATTTTGTTTTAACGCCTTTAAACTTAAAATATAATCAATCAAATAAAATTGACCAGCGAAACTAAACAGAGAAAAAAAACCATAAGATATCTTATGTTTTTTTTTTCTAAACTTTTACGTGACGACCAAACCTAACTTATAAACATTACTCCTCAATTGCAATACAATACAAATGTATTGCAGTCGAGGGGTCTCTTGGCAAACGTGTCTCACTTAGCGGTGTCTTCGTACTGGTCACCGAGGAAGTCCGCGGGGAACTCGTCGGGGCGGCACAGCTTGCAGATGTCGGGGCAGGGCTCGCCGCACAGGCCGCGACACCTGTGGCCGCACGGCCGGAGGCGCGCGCACTGCTCCGAGCACGGCGCCCGCGAGCACGGCTCGCCGCAGCGACGTGAGCACGCGCCGTGCACGCACGCCCGACTGCACTGTTCCTGTAATATTTATGCCATAAGTGTCATGACCATAGATCGAAATATACTTCACGGTCAACTTAACAGTGCACCTCGCTGGACTGCAACCCCTCTCCCGCCTAACCTGCGCCGATAGCGAGAGTCCATATGAACAATACAGTGTGACTTCGGTGCCCCTGTGCAGTAAATGAACATGCTGGAGAGCACCGAATGCCCATACACCTGCATTTTGAGGGGACCTTACTTGGTGTTGTCTTCTGTTCGCCCGCCATCGACTAATTTTCCATCTTCAAAACTAGCGCTGGAAACTGTAGGTTCAGAGTATGCACATTGTATTATCATGGGAGATTCTAACACATACCTGTCTCGCCCAGCCCTTCGTTCCCGTAAGCTCCTTCTTATCATCAACAACCTGTCTTTTGGATTCCCAAATGTTATCACAGACGGTTGATTTCATTACCGGCCTACCTGGTCCTATTATAGAACAGTTCCACTTTTCTCCGGCTAATTTGGATGCAATCACAAAGATTATCCTGTTCATTAAGTCCACAGTTGTGGGTTTGATGACATCAGTCGATATATATGGTCATCTTAATCCTCGACTTTCTTCTGCCCCCGATTAACCACATTATCAACTTTTCACTTGATTCCGGACAGTTTTCATTTCACTTCCTAATATCTAAAATCCCTCCCTACCTAATCGTTTTCGTTCAATCTGACCATTTAACAACTTAGTTACTAATAACTTGATTACTTAAGTAATTAAGTTATTCTAGATAAATACTGAGTAGTTAAGTACCTCAATCAAACATCATGGCCCAGTCTACTCCACGTTGGACGTACAAATTGAAAGGTTAGTTTTTCCTTACTCACCAACTTACCCAGTTGTAGTGAATCCATGAGAGTAAAATAGGGATGATTTCGCATGAGGTATTGATTGAAGTAAGTCTTTCAGTTGGTCTTCTCAACTAATTTAATCTTCTCACAAATACAGTCAGTCTGTCACTGAAGTTTCTTGATAAAAAATATTATTTAAATAAGCACAGCTTAAATTAGAAGGGATACATATAGCCTTAAGATTCAACACTGGATATATGCTGTCTCAAACAGCATCGTTCAGCCTGTGCAGTTGTATCTTTGTATCAACCATACCATGAAGACATCTGTATTCGGACCTTGCTGCTGAAGTCTTGGGATGTTGTTAACGTTTGGTTGAGATGACCATATTTATTATTTTAAGTATTTTATTGAATAATACTTTGTTATACTACCCTGCCAAGAAGAAAATTCAATGATGAAATCAAAATCATTTTTTTTATTTCACATAGGCCTACATGGGCACTTATAAAACGTCGACAAAATGAGCACGGTTCGGTTGGTCGTTTCCTATGGAGAAGAACCGGCAAGAAACTCTATGGTTACTCTTTTAAAATGGTTTGGTTTTACAATATTTACATGTTACAGCATTAGTACTTAGATATGGGGGGACAACGTAGGCCCGAATTATGACAATAAGTCGTAAGAAACTAAAAAAAAAGAAAAGATTATATAAAAAAGTTAACAAATGTTAACTAGCATCTAGAAGGCCTACAATGTTCACACATTCACAAAAAGATGAGATTCACAATGCACATGGTTGGTACAACGTATGGATATTCAGACAAATTAAACTGATACTCACAGCGCCTATTAGTTCCTCAAATCAATGGAAAATTTCGTTTTAACACTGGTCCCTTTAGTCCATCGAGTCATCAGGATTGATTCAGTTTTCTTGGGATTATTTTTAATTAGTTGGAGCTGGTCCAAGACTCACAATAAAAAAGAAACCCCACATACTGCCAACCGAATAAACCTTGAGCATTCTTCTTTTATTTATGTTTGTAGACCGCCCATCTATGGTTTACTTTATGTTTCCAATTTCAATATAAGACAGACTGTATTTGTGAGAAGATTAAATTAGTTAAAAAGACCAACAGAAAGACTTTTACTTCAATCAATACCTCATGCGAAACCATCCCTATTTAGTCTCATGCTTTCACTAATTTATGCATTCATTCACTGGGTAAGTTGGTGAGTAAGGAAAAACGAACCGTCGAACCGTGTATCGTCTGAGAAACTTTCTGTTTGCAAAAACGAAGAATATGCTTGTGCAGACTTTAATCCTCCCTATAATCGACTATGGTGACATGCTACTTTGACCTTAACGGGGTTTTCCTGCATAAGATTGATAGGCTCCTCATTAACTGCATCCGGTTCATATTCAACCCCAGAACAGAAATATGACCATGTTCAGCACAGAACGCAGAGCGCAGAATGGAGCTCAAATGGATGCCCATTCGACACAGGAGAAATATGCTTTTAAGCGAAAGTTGCGGATTTAGTTTCTACACCAATAGCAGAGTCGTCTCAATAAACCTCCATTTTATAGTAGGTATTTGTGTATTTATTAAGGTTAGTATATACGTATGTCTGAATCATTGAGAGGGCGCTGGTGTGCCACTGTTGACATCGAGTCTGTGTCAATTTGTGAATACAAATATAAATATCGTTTGTATTGTATTTGTGTTAAACCTAACGTCGTTACTCGTCTTCTTACTGCTAGTAAAGCTCGCTATAGGGCGTTAGTAGTAACTAACAATGGAAGAGGTATTGAAAGCTTTACACAATATACAAAAAGATTTAGCACAACAGAAGCAAGGTATGAAAAATATGGAAGAGAATATTAAGGAGACTATATATTTTTTTTCTATTTTATTAAAAACTAAGGTTCTTAATAATAAATTACAATCTAGCCTTAATAGACTAATAAGCAATTTAACTCTAACTTATTATTATATTGTATGATGTTATGACTAAGAATAGTGTCAATTTTCACTTTTATATAGTTCAGTAGCACTTTCTTAGAGTCTGATATTATGTTAAAAACACTTAGTTCACGTGTTACATGATAGCACAGTATTGTTGCTATTATTTATTCACTTGTTGCACTACACTAACTTAAATGGTTTAGTTCTCTTTAGCCTACGCACTATTTCCGTGTTATCTAGCAGCTGGATTGCTTCCACATTCACATGTCGACGAAGTCTGTGTTCGTGAGCTTCAGCAAAGTTTTGAATAACGGTGGTGACGAGTTTCATTTTAAGGTCGCGGTGAAGGTAGTCATTTCTGATGTACCATGGTGCATTAACAGCATCTCGGAGTACTTTATTTTGAAATTGATGTATAATTTTTACATTGCTTCGTTTAGTACAGCCCCATGGTTGGATACCATACGTCCAAATTGGCATAAGAATATGCTTGTATATTATAATTTTATTATGTATTGATAGACAGGATTTCCTTCCGAGTAACCAGTACATATTTTTGTAGCGTATATCGAGTTCCTGTCTTTTCTTTTTGAGGTGAGATTTCCAACGCAACTTGGCGTCAAGAGTTATGCCAAGGTATTTTGCTGTATTTGCATACGGCACTTGCATGCCGTTTATATAGACTGGGTGGTAAACGCAGTGTTTATTTGTGAAGTCAATGTGAATCGATTTTGACTCATTCAGTTTGATCTTCCACTTTTGTGTCCAGTCATAAACTTTGTTTACAGCTAGTTGAACTTTTTTCTACTGCTTCTTTGTGATCTGAACCAGTAGCCATAATAGCAGTATCATCAGCAAAGGTCGCTATGGTGTTGTTTTCCAGCTCTGGGATATCACATGTGTAAACCAAGTACAGGATTGGGCCTAACACACTTCCTTGTGGTACTCCGGCCTTAATAGTTTTTAGCTCAGAATATGCGTCCTCTTGCCTTGTCCTAAACATTCTTTTGCTTATATATGACTTTAGAATATCTGAGAATTCGGGGAGCATGCGCCTGAGTTTGTATATCAGACCCTCATGCCAAACTTTGTCAAAAGCTTGTGCGACATCTAGAAATACTTGCTTGTTTTCGAGCGTTTTTTCGATGATGTTTGTTATTCTGTGTACCTGGTCTATGGTAGAATGTTTTTCCCTGAAGCCAAATTGATGGTTCGGAATAAGGTCTTTCTCTTCTATTATTGCTTTGAGCCGTTTTAATAAGAGCTTTTCAAACAGTTTCGATAATACTGGCAGCAGGGAAATGGGTCTATAAGATGGTGCTTCATGGGGTGGCTTCCCAGGTTTAGCAATCATAATAACTTCAGCAACTTTCCATGGCTCAGGTACATGTTTTAGCATAAATGCAGCGTTAATAAGTCTGGTAAGCTTAACTATGGCTTTGCGCGGGAGGTGTTTTAGTATTTCTCCTGTTATGAGGTCATAACCCGGGGATTTCTTCGAGCTTATGTTGTTTTTAATTTCTCTCACAACTTCTTTAGGAGTTACAAGTCGAATTCTTTGGTTTTGTGATACATTTGCACTCTCAGGTATTTCTATGGAACTTTCATTGGGTTGAAAAGTATCTTCTAAGTATTGGGCAAACCTTACCGCTTTTTGTTCATTGCTTATGGTCCATTTTCCATCGCTGTTTCTGATGGGAGGTGTGCTAAGTAGAACTTAAATGATAAGTAGCACATCACTATAATCGGTCATGCAAACCTAGCTACATCACTAAAAAATGTGTCAAAACTGGTCCTGTGTAATGGCGTATAATAAAAGGATTTTGTATTCACAAGTTTACTGCTATTATTTAATAAACATCATAAAACATGGTGACAGCGGTAGCAATGAGTGAATTAAGGATGGAGGGAGATATGGCGACGAACTGGAGAAGATTCATTAGAGAGTTTGAGACGTACATAGACGCGTACAACGACACGGCTTCAGACAAAAGGAAAATCGCAATTTTGTTGTATCATGCAGGTAATGAGGCGAGAGAGATATGTGAGTCTTGGGGGTTATCGGAGGAGGACAGAAGTAACTTAGAGACAGTGAAAAAGAAATTCACATTCAGTCACCTATGAGCGTTTTATATTTCTCACCAGAAAACAAGGAGAAGCAGAGTCATTTGAAGCCTACATGACTACCTTAAAAAACTTATCTAAGACGTGCGAACTGGGATCATTAAAGGAAAGTCTGGTTAAAGATGTATTTATATGCGGCATCAAAGATCCTAGCATACAACAAAAATTACTTGCAATGCCAAAAGTAGACATTGAAACTGCATTGAGCGTTTGTCGAACTCGAACAGCTGTTAAGAGCCAGCTGACCACTAAGAATGCAACTCAAAGTACTTCGGAAACTATAACCGTTGATGATATCAGAAGGAAGGGAAACAAGAAAGTACATGGTGACTGTCAATATTGTGGGTATAGCCATATATATGGAAAATGTCCAGCATATGGGAAAAAATGTCTGAAATGTGAAAAGATGAACCATTTTGCAAGAAAGTGCAAAAGATCTAAAGATCAGGTCAATATGCTAGAGACATTTGAAAGGAAGGAGGACAGTGATGAATCTTATACAATAGAGGTGGTTAAATCTGAAAGTTCAGACTGGTACACAGTGACAATATTGATAAATAAACATCAAGTGGAACTTAAATTAGACTCAGGAGCACAATGTAACGTTCTAGGAATGCAATAATTTCTGAATCTGGGTGTCGAACTGAAGCCGACTAATGCACATGTGACTTCATTTACCAATGATAGATTGTCTGTAGTAGGGAAGTGCCTATTAAAATGTGTATACAAAGAAAAAGTACACAACATTGAATTTTTTGTAGTGGACCAGCAATGCAATAATATACTAGGATTAAAAAGTGCAGAACTGTTCGGGTTAATTAGTAGAGTAAATATGATTTCTGATAATGTAAAGTCAGTTATTCCAGGGAAGTTTCTAGAATTATTTGATGGAGAGGTGGGATTAATCCCTCATGAGGTAAATATTGAATTAAAAAATAATATAACACCATCGGTGTGCTCACCCCGTCGGATCCCTTATGCATTAGAATTAAAAGTTAAACAAGAATTAGATAATATGATAAAAAAAGATATAATTGAACCAGTTGAGGAACCAACGGAGTGGGTTAGTCAAATGGTAGTTGTGCAGAAAAAGGATGGATCCTTAAGAATTTGCTTGGACCCTAGAGCTCTAAATCAAGTGACCAAAAGGGCCCATTATCCATTGCCATTAATTGAAGATATTACTGCCAAACTATCAGGGGCAAAACATTTTTGTAAACTAGATTGTGCGTCAGGTTTTTGGATGGTACCATTAAATAAAAGGAGCTCAAGGTTATGTACATTTATAACTAAGTGGGGAAGATACTCATTCAAGAGATTACCTTTTGGTATTAATATAGCCCCTGAAATATTTCATAAAATTATATATGAAACATTTCAATCATTGCCCAGGGTAGAAAAATTTCAAGACGATGTATTTTTATGGGCAGATTCCAGAGAGGAGTTGAATATAACCTTACTGAAAGTTTTAGAGGTTGCTAAAGTGAATGGAATTAAATTTAATTCTCAGAAATTTGTTTTTGATGCTGAAGAGGTAACTTTTTTAGGTCATACATTTAGTAGAAAAGGTATGGCAATTGATAGAGATAAAGTTAAAGCAGTTCAAGAGATGAAAATACCTAAAGATAAAAAGTCATTGCAGAGAATTTTTGGGGTCTTCAATTTTTTATCTAAATTTATTCATAACTATTCAGAGATTTCAGCACCTCTCAGGGATCTATTGAAAAATGATGTGGAATTTGTTTGGGAGTCACATCATGAGAATTGTTTAACCAAGCTTAAAAACTGTATTATAACAGCACCTGTGTTAGCATTTTATAACCAAGAACAAGATGTTGTGTTACAAGTTGATGCAAGTTCTCATGGGTTAGGTGCAGTATTGATTCAGGAGGGCCGGCCAGTTGGGTATGCGTCCAAAGCATTAACTGAAACCCAAATGAGATATTCTCAGATAGAGAAAGAACTATTAGCATTGTGTTTTGGAGTTCTTAAATTTAGGCAGTATTTATTGGGTAGGGATATAATCAAAGTCCAGACAGATCATAAACCTTTGTTAGGGGTGTTTAAAAAACCGTTACATAAAATTCCTGCACGTTTACAAAAAATGATGATGCAATTACAGCCCTATAGGTTACAGCTTGTCCACACACCTGGCAAATATCTTTATGTAGCTGATACTCTGTCTAGAGATTTTACTCTTAAAGGTTGTGACACAGAAGTTACTTTTGGTGAGGTAGAATTACAAATATCACTTTTAATTGATAATTTACCAATGACTAAAGAAAATTGGGATCTTGTGGTAGAGCATTCTAATAAAGATAATATGTTTAGTAGTTTGAAAAAATATATTGAGCAGAGTTGGCCACCTCATAAGGATGTACATGAAGAATTGAGGTCATTATATGATATTAGGGAAGAATTATCACTAGTTAAAGGTGTAGTCTTCAAGGGTGACCGTGTCCTAATACCCAATAGTTTGAAGCAATACATGCTGAACAAATTACATACAGGTCACCCTGGAATCAGCCGGATGATTAGTCGGGCTGATATAACTGTGTTTTGGATTGGAATTAATCAGGATATTAAAAAAATTGTTAAGTCATGCACTACTTGTCAAAAGTATCAAAATAATAAAATAAAAATGGTCTTAAAGTATAAAAAAGTACCAGCACTTCCATGGATGGAAGTTGGCTGTGATATATTTGAATTATATGGTGTATCATACATGGTAGTGGTAGATGCTTTATCCAATTATATAGAAGTATTAACATTGTCAAATTTAAGAAGCAATACGGTTGTAGACAAACTTAAATGTATATTTGCACGGCATGGCATTCCACAAATCTTATATACAGATGGGGCATTATGTTTTGATTCTGCTGTTTTTAAAGCATTTACTAAGGAATGGGGATTTTTGCATATTATGTCCAGTCCTCACTATCCCCAATCTAATGGATTAGCAGAAAGTGCAGTTAAGACCACAAAAACCTTATTCAAAAAATCATTAGATTCAGGGCAGGACCCATATTTGGCTCTGCTTAATCATAGGGCAACACCTAGAGGCCTGGTCAGTTCACCAGCTTCAATCCTTATGGCAAGAAATTTGAGAACAAACATACCATGTTCACATAATTTGTTGATACCTAAATTAACATATAGACAGGATAGGATAAAACTGCAAAGTTTGAAAGAAGAAGTTAAGCAAAGCTATGACGTGAGAGCCAAAAATAGGTCCAATTTCAAGTCTGGGGATAAGGTCCTGTTTAAAAAGATGCCGAACTTATTGTGGGAACCTGGGACAATTAAAAATAAAACAGTCTACCCAAGGTCTTACATGGTAGTTGGGGAAAGTGGAGAATATAGGAGAAATGAAGGGCATATACTACCTCTAGTTGAGAGAGACGTAAGGGAGGAAGTAGGTAGAGTTGAGAGAGAGGCAAGGGAGGAAGTAGGTAGAGTTGAATCTGAAGCTATAACATCTAGTTCAGGTAGAAAAATTAGATTACCTAATAAATATGATAATTATAAAATGTTTTAATTTTTTGTTATGTTCTAAGGTTGATTATAATTATAAATGTAAGCTAGTCCTAAAAGGGGAAGATGTGCTAAGTAGAACTTAAATGATAAGTAGCACATCACTATAATCGGTCATGTATACCATATATATTTGCATAATCGGGCTTTTTAGTTTTCTTGTAGCTTTCCAAAGAGAGTAATCCGTTGATTGATCGTTTGTTAGCTGCACAAGTTTGGAGTTCAGAGTTTCATCCTCAAATTGTATAATTTTCGTCTTTAATTGTTTAGTAAGGTTATTTAAAAGTGTTTTATCCCGCGGGCACTTTGTTTGCTGCCAGCGCTTTCTTTGTTTTCTTTTCTCTGATAGTAAATGCACATTATCTTTGGGATAGATATACCCCTTATATTTTTGTTTTAACTGTGGAGTGTTGTTCCAAGCACATTGTTGAATGTTAACAACATACTTATTTACTTCTGAGTCAAGCTGATCCGGATTTTGTAATAGAGTTTTTAGGTCGATTATATTATTTATTTATTTTATTTCGGGATAAAAAACAGGAGTACAATTAAATGTGATACATACTATCTAATTAAACAAAATACTTATTATACTACTAGCAACATTATCAACTTATTACTAATTTGATTATTATTAATGCTACGTGTTAAAAAAAATGAAAAGAGAATACATGAGTGAATGGAGTGAACGATAAATCGTTGATTAATTGAATTAATCTTTGTATCCACGAAATTTATGTAACAAAAAGAGAAGAAAAGAACCACTTAATAATTTATAAAACTAATTGAGAAGAGAATCGACTACAGATTTCCTAAATTGATGTGCTGTTAGATTAAAAATATCAATGTTTTCAAATTTAGTGTTGTAGGAATCCACAAGTTGGCGTAGAGGAGCGCGAAAGCCAGCATTTGAATCACATACGTGCCTGATATTAATAGAAAGTAGGCGGTATGAAGGCGCTTGTCTACGCACTACTGTCCTCGGAACGATGTAACAAATTTTATTTATTAAGTCTGAACAATCATATCTGTTATGCACAATACCATGTAGAAACATCGCTCCGAGAAGCAGTCTTCTGGATTCTAGGGTTAACAGTTTGTAATTCTTAAGCAACATATCATGCGAACCGTGGCTGTGATAGCATCTGTAATGCAGAGCTCTTAGGAATTTACGTTGAACTGTCTCAATCGAGTCAATATACTTTGATTAATAGGGATTCCATAACATAGTAGCAAACTCCAGACAAGATCTAACAAGCTATATATATAAGTATCTATAGGTTGATGGACGTTTGAAATCTTTGCTGTTGCGCATAACAAACCCGTACATTTTAAAGGCTTTGTTGATTACATTGTCTATATGGATATTAAAGTGAAGTTTAGAGTCGAGCACCACACCGTGGTCACGCAATGAGTATACTCTTTTTAATTGTGTATTTAGCAAGTGATAGTTATAAGCGTGCTGCTTTATGTTTTTGGTGAATGTAATCGAATTACATTTAGATAAGCTCAAGGAGAGTTTATTCAAGGTGCAGTAGCTAGACAGTCGATCTCAGTCACTTTGAAGCTTCAAACAGTCATCAATACGTTTTATACTTTTGTACACTTTTAAGTCATCCGCGTATAGCAAAAAGTTCGAATGCTTAAAACAAGCGCTGATATCATTTATAAACAATGTAAACAACAAAGGGCCCAAAATTGAGCCCTGAGGAAACCGGAATTTGTAACAGGAAATTGGAACCTTTTGAGTACGGTTTGTTATGTAAGAGGTGAACCATCTCAATAAATTGCCGCGAATACCATTGAAGGCAATTTTACGCAAAAGTAATTCATGATCCACCTTGTCGAAAGCCTTTTGAAAGTCTGTATATACTGCATCTGTTTGCAAACGATTATCCATATTTTCAAAAACATAGCCTACAAAAATAAGTAGTTTTGTATAAGTAGATCTTTGTTGGACGAATCCGTGCTGTTCTTTAATTATAGCCTTGTGTAAAGTAGGATAAATTTCGTTATAAACCAGTCTCTCAAAAAGCTTCGACAAGGTAGACAGAATTGAGATCGGACGGTAGTTCTCTACGTCATCCTTTGATCCCTTTTTAAGTGAGCTATTTGCCATACATCGGGGAAAACACCCTCGCTGATACATTTATTGAACAGCAGATGAAGGGGTTCACATAAGTGATTGGCAACACGTATGAAAAACGAGGGAGGAATGCCATCTGGTCCAGGTCCTTTTGAAGGGTCTGTTCTGTCCCGAGTTTATGTTTACTCGCAACACCGTGTCCGTGGGCTGTCAACGATTTTGACAGCTGACACTAACAGAGTAGTTAGAAAATTTGAACTGAACACGCGAGAAAATCGGTGTCTTGTATTCTAATAACGTAATCGAGCGATATTTCGGTGATTGTATTTGTTAATCGCGCCCGCCGTTCGCAATCAGCGTTGTGGGGCGTCCCTAAAGTGGGTTTAGAGTATATTTTCACGCGCATCGAAGTGCTTTTGCGGGAAACGTGCTGCCTGGTGGACGCCGGCCGGATTCTTCGGTCCAGACAGCCGTCAGTCTATCCCTTATTATATATATATTCTCCTATCCCTAACCTCACGGCACGAGATCGATCGACGCCCAGGAGTCTACCGCAGGAATCTAAGGTAAGTACGAATATATATACGCCAACCCTTGTGCCACCTGTGAGATAGGTACCAGTATCTCTCGCAATAGGGAGCAAATCCCTAGCTTTCCACTGCTGCGTTACGGCAGTTTCGTGGGATACGGTTCTGATTGGATCCAGGAGTGGCGCGCTAATGGGCCCCAGTGATGAGCTCCTGGCTTGGGATCCGCAGACCTGTATTTAACATTTGGTAGCAAGAGCGTGGGTTCATTCCACGATCATAGTATATGCTAGGACACTCGTTCACAGTGAACGCTGTATTGTTTGTCGGTTTGCTTTTTATTGTTGAGAATACTGGGTTGGGGAGTGGTACATTTTGAGTCACTCAGAGTTGGTTGTGTCTTGTTAGGGGCAAAAATCCCCCACAGTTACATTCCAATTTGTTGAAATAAAGTGTACAACTCACAACTTAATATTGTCACTCCGGGATAGAAGGTTACAGTTTTGTATTGAAATTTGTTTATTTGTTGTATACAATATAGATTTGGTGCAGACTAAATAGTCTTCCCTAATTGTATTAAATTGAATCATAGTTATTGTTGGACCTTGAACCTTCTAACTTGGGTTTGTAAGTTTGTTTACATTATAAACATACTCAGTGTCCGCTATAGAAGTTATTGTTGTAAAGTATATTGTTACCAATTATATAAGAAAATTGGTTAGTTTGTTTGATATTGACAGTAATATTCTAATTGATTCAAGTTAAATCCATTGTTTTTAACTATTAAAGTAAATTGAATATTGAATTCTATCGTAAAATCAACCTACCCACTTTGTGTTGATAATTTTCACTTTTTAGAATACCCTCTTGTGTGTTGATAATTTATTTTCTTGCGGTACCCACTTTGTTTTTGATAATTTATAAATTGATATTTGGGGTGCCATAATAATTTTGTACTGGAAAATAATTAAGTAAATGTAACAGGGTTCAGTACTATTTGTTAAATTAACTTGTTGTTTCTCTTACAGACTTTATTATTTGATATTTAATTAGAGAATTACTGTCAAACTGTTATTTTGGTTACACACATACATTATTAATTTAATTTGTTGAACCTTTTGTTTATTAATTAATATTTAATCATCGTTGCTTACATTTTGACAGTATGACTGCCAATACATTTGCTTGTAAGATTAGATCGGAAATGAGATGGGTGACCACGGCGGCCTCTTTAATAAGTAGACCTGATAGATCAGACGCTTTGTTGGCGCGTTCTAGTGAACTCCCAGTGCGTCAGGCCAGGGTAGATAAATATCATGCGGAATGTTTGGAACTATTGTCCACCGAGGACACTGAGTTAGCCGCTGCGGTTGAGGCAGACGTCACACAGTTCTACGGTTATCCTGATGATATTGTTGAGGCAACCAGTAAATTGAGGGGTTCTACACAGGATGTTTTGAAGGTGGAGACGAGGTCTCCCACCCATCCTGCTTTATTAGGACGGTTGCCTACGCTAGACTTGCCACACTTTAGTGGAGATTTGGGTTGTTGGACTGCCTACTTCGACCTGTTCAACAGTTTGGTGGATGCTAGGACAGACTTGTCGCCTAGTCAAAAGCAGGCCTACTTGTTCTCCACGTTAAGAGGAGAGGTCCTAGGTTTAGTCAGCCACCTAACTGTTACGGATCAAAGTTATAATACTGCCCGGGAACTGTTGATCAAGCGTTATGCGAACGTGAGGCTGTTAGCGGACGCCCACGTCTCGCAGATTTTGTCGTTGCCTCGCATCCATCGAGTTGCCACCCTACGAATGGATTTGGTCAACCCACTGACGGTGGCCTTGAACGCCTTGAGGCGATTGGGCCTACCTATTGACCAATGGTCCTTTATGCTACTTCACCTTGTTCTGTCAAGGTTGCCTTCCGACTTGAAGGTTCACTTCGAGCAAAGATATGGTGGGGATAATGCCACATACCTCCCCCCTTTCGATTCGATGACTTGTTGAAATTCCTGGATGAGGAATGTCGCCTCTTGGACCAATCTGGATTTGAAGGTCCCTCGCGGGCCCCAGAGCGGTCCTCTCCGGACCCGCGTTGTGTTGGTGCGCCCCCCCCCCCCCCCCTCGTGGGAAGGGTGAGTCACGACGCCCTCCTCATCAATATGTGGCGAACCAGGCTCGCAGTATGCGCTACATATACTGCAACACGGATGGCCACATGGTCACCTCCTGTCCGAAGTTCCTGGCAAGGAACACAAAGGACCGACGGGGAATCGCCAACAGCCGCAAGTGGTGTTACACCTGTCTGGGACAGCACTTGCAGCGGGATTGCCAGAGGTCAGATCCTTGCCCGCACTGTCAAGGTAAGCACCACCGCGTGTTGTGTTCTAACCAAAATGGAGTTGGCGGGCCTGATGATGCCCGACGCTCCCCCATAGGCGGGGGTCCGCATCCCCACCAACCCCACCAAACCCACGTGGATCCTCGACGGGGCTCACCTCGCACAGGTGGGGGTACCCCTCCACCCCTTCCTCAACGGGAGGAGAGGTATTTGGGAATGGAGAGGCAGGCCGCGCCGTGGCCATTCTCACCACCGCTACATGAGCGACCGCGATTGGAGCGCTGCCCGCCCCAGTTTGGACGTGCCGTGGTTACCAGAACACGGTGACTGGGCGAGTCGGAAGACACTTCGGCACTCCGGTGGACCACTACCTACACTCCAACTGGCCCGCGTCCGATCTTCCAGACGACTACCAACCCGAGGGGGGTTATCAACAATAGGTGGTCGCCTCCCTCTCCTCCACTACAGCCGCCCAGCCAGAGACAGTCCTTCTGCCAACTGTCTCTGTATGGATCTGGGGCCCGAAGGGTAACTCTTTGTTAGTTCGTGCCCTTTTGGATTCGGGTGCTCAAGGCTGTCTTGTATCCTTTTGTTTAGTGGAGAGATTGGGTCTCCCACGTGGACCCCACCATTCTGCTATATACGGTATAGGTGGTAATGAAGCGGGTGGTCAACGGGGAGAAGTTGAAATTTGTGTTTCGCCGGTTCATTGTGGGCCAATAATCTTGGCCAAGGCCGTTGTTTTGAATGATATCATGGGCAGAAACCCGCAGGTAACCATTAGCCCTGCCGTGGTGAAATTAACGTCAGACCTAACTCCTGCCGACCCGAAGTGGTTTGTACCCGGACCCGTAGACGTGCTTTTAGGTGCGGATGTTTTGGGTTTGATTTTGTCCGGGACCAAGCGGGTTCTGCAGACGAATGGGTTAGTAGCTATACCGACAGTTTTTGGCTTTAGCTTCATGGGTCCCGTGTTGAAGGGCACCGCCCCGCGGTAAGAATTTAATGTGGGGATCTCTCTATCCGACGCCGTTCAGCGCTTCTGGGAAGTCGAAGAGCTTCTACTTGCTCCAAGAGATGATCCAGCTGAACAAGAGTGCGAATTGAATTACCAGAACAATACTGGTCGCCTCGCTGATGGTCGTTTTGTCACTCGTTTGCCGTTTCAGGCTGCGCGTCCTCCTCTTGGTCATTCCTATGCTTTAGCGGAAAAGAGGTTATTGGCCATGGAGCGTCGAATGCGTAGAGATTCGGATTTTTGTAAGAAATACGTGGACTTCATGCGGGAGTATGAAGATTTCGGACACATGTCTCTTTCTTATCTTGATTGCCGTTCAATCGAGCATTACTTTTTGCCGCACCATGCGGGTTTGAAAACCCCGGGTGGTAAAATCCGCGTGGTATTCGATGGCTCGGCCCCAACGTCCAATGGAGTTTCTTTGAACCAGTGCTTGCACTCGGGTCCAAAATTGCATAGGGACATTTCGGATATCCTCACCAATTTCCGCCGTCACCAGATTGTTTTTGTGGCTGACATCCGTATGATGTTCAGACAATCTCTTGTTCACGGCGCTATCAAATGATCCTTTGGCGTGAGCGACCTTGTGATCCGATTTCTGTGTACGAGTTGAATACTACAACGTATGGACTCAGGTCTAGTCCCTATATTGCCATCCGCACTTTATTGGAGTTGGCCAGCCGTGAACAGTTGAAGTATCCACGTGCAGCTGCTATTCTGAAAGACTCCGTATACGTCGACGATGTGTGCACCGGGGCCTCTACAGTGGAAGAGGCCTTGGTTTTGCGGGATGAGTTGATTGGAATCCTGAAATCAGAAGGTTACGAATTGCGTAAATGGTTGTCGAATAGTCCGGAGTTGTTGAGTGATCTGCCAGTAGAGCATCAGCAGGATCCTCTCCTTTTTGAGGATGTGAATAACCCTAATTTGATTGCCGTCCTTGGTATCCAGTACCAGCCCGTCCAGGATGTCTTCACCTATCAAGTTAAATTGGATACTCCCCAGACCTGGACAAAGCGCATGGTCTTGTCATCTGTTGTCCGGACCTTTGATCCCAATGGATGGATCACTCCTGTCATATTCTTGGCTAAGTGGTTCTTGCAGAAACTTTGGTTACCCGATATTACTTGGGACGAGCCTCTGCCAGAAGAGTTGATGAGGGAATGGTTTGCGATTGTATCTTCCCTTCCGGATGTAAACCGGATTTCATTGCCCAGACTCCTTCTACCAGCTGGTAAGTGTCGAGTGAGTCTCCACGGATTTTGTGACGCGTCCGAACGAGGTTACGCGGCCATGGTATTTTTACGGACTGTAGGTCCATCCGGTTCTGTAGAGGTCCACTTGGTGATGGCTAAGAGTAAGGTGGCGCCTATTAGGTCACGGTTAACCATTCCTAAATTGGAATTGTCTGGAGCAGCTCTTCTTACTAGGCTCCTTCACCATGTTTACAGCACTCTGGGTCGCTCAGTTGATATCTCAGACGTTTTCGCTTGGACTGATAGCGAGATCGTTCTTTGTTGGCTTCGCACCTCAGCTCATACTTTGGAGGTTTTTGTGGAGAATAGAGTCTCACAGATTCAGAACTCTGAGACTAAACTGATCTGGGGACATGTCCCAGGAGAATTGAACCCCGCAGACTGCGCGTCCCGTGGTTGTGAGGCTCCTGCCCTTGTTGACCATTCTCTTTGGTGGGGACCAGACTGGTTGTCGCATCGTGAGTCGTCCTGGCCCCAGAATAGGTTCTCCTCTCCAGAGGTTCTGCCAGGCTTGCGTATTGGAATTGTGGAAACGCAACCTGCATATAATTTGGAGGATCTTTTGGACAGATACAGTTCTTTGTCGAAATTGGTAGGAGTTACCGCTTGGGTCCGGCGTTTCATACGTAACGGACGGAACCCTAATAATAAATTGTTATCCTCAGTTTTGTCGCCTCATGAACGCCAAGAGGCCCTGCTGTTGTTGGTTCGTGCTGTACAAGCCGAGCACTTTTACCAGACTATTGAAACCCTGAGGAAATGCTCAGCTTTGAAAGGCTCAATCGCTCGTCTTAATCCATTCCTAGACCAATCTGGTTTGCTCCGAGTCGGAGGACGATTGCGGAATTCGAACTTGCCTTATAGTGCTCGCCATCCTTTGTTGCTCCCTAAAGGAGGAGCGTTGGTGAAATTGTTGGTGTCTGATCGACACATTAATAACGCACACGCCGGTTGCAACGCCCTCGTAGCTATTTTGCAGCGTGAATTTTGGATTTTGTCGGCCAGACGCACTATTCGTGGCATCATCTTTAAATGTATGCAGTGCTATAAGTTGAAGGCTGCTCCCACTCAACCCATAATGGGTGATTTGCCATCCGACCGAGTGACGGAGAGCAGACCATTTGCTTCGGTCGGAACCGATTTCGCTGGTCCCTTCTTGGTGAAGACTTCTCAACTTCGGAACGCCAAGGCTGTCAAGGCCTACTTGTGTGTGTTCGTTTGTCTGGCCTCCAAGGCGGTTCACTTGGAACTTGTAACTGCCCTCAGCACAGATGCGTTTGTTGCAGCGCTAGGTAGATTTGTTTCCCGCCGAGGACTACCATCTTTGATCCGTTCTGATAACGGTACTAATTATAAGGGCGCTGATAGATATTTAAATGATATTTGTAATTATCTAAATAAGGATAAACAGAATTTGAGATTTGCCATGGCGCAAATGGGTATTAATTGGCAATTTGACCCCCCAGTGTGCCCACATTGGGGTGGCATTTTTGAGGCCGTTGTGAAGGTGGCAAAAACGCATCTCCGCCGTGTTATTGGTGAAACAATTTTGACCTTTGAGGAACTTGTTACGGTATTCTGTAAAATCGAGGCCGTCCTCAATTCACGACCCCTCTGTCCGATCTCCTCGGACCCAAATGACCTGGAAGTTTTGACCCCTGGTCATTTTTTGATTGGTCACCCTCTTAACGCCCTGCCGGAATACCCCTTCAGGGAAATTAAATCTTCGCAATTGACTCGCTTTGAGTTGCTCCAACAGATGTCCCAAAGTTTCTGGCATCGTTGGTCTTTGGAATATTTGCATATTTTGCAGCAGCGCGTCAAGTGGACTAACAAAACTGACCCTCCCAAAGTCGGAGACCTTGTACTTGTTAAAGAACCTAACTTGTTACCTTTATATTGGCGTCGTGGACGCATTGTAGATTAGATTTATGGGTCTGACGGAGTTCCCAGAGTTGTGGAGGTCATGGTCGGAGATTCGGTTTTGAAGCGAGCAGTGGCGAGTTTAGCACGCTTGCCCATTTATTAGCGGACATAACTCCTTATGTCCGAGACGGGGGGGATGTTCTGTCCCGAGTTTATGTTTACTCGCAACACCGTGTCCGTGGGCTGTCAACGATTTTGACAGCTGACACTAACAGAGTAGTTAGAAAATTTGAACACGCGAGAAAATCGGTGTCTTGTATTCTAATAACGTAATCGAGCGATATTTCGGTGATTGTATTTGTTAATCGCGCCCGCCGTTCGCAATCGACGTTGTGGGGCGTCCCTAAAGTGGGTTTAGAGTATATTTTCACGCGCATCGAAGTGCTTTTGCGGGAAACGTGCTGCCTGGTGGACCCCGGCCGGATTCTTCGGTCCAGACAGCCGTCAGTCTTTCCCATTACTTCCTTTATTATATATATTCTCCTATCCCTAACCTCACGGCACGAGATTGATCGACGCCCAGGAGTCTACCGCAGGAATCGTAAGGTAAGTACGAATATATATACGCCAACACTTGTGCCACCTGTGAGATAGGTACCAGTATCTCTCGCAATAGGGAGCAAATACCTAGCTTTCCACTGCTGCGTTACGGCAGTTTTGTGGGATACGGTTCTGATTGGATCCAGGAGTGGCACGCTGCTAATGGGCCCCAGTTATGTACTTCACTCTCAACAATTAGAAAAGGTTACAAAAGTGGTGACCCCGGTGAAAGAACTTTAAAGATACGGAAATAATACGGCCTCAAAATGACGACGCCACCTATTTTACCAGAAACTGCGGCACTCTCACTAACGTCAAGGATCTCCGATTTCTGGACGAACCAGCCTCGAGTGTGGTTTATAAGAACGGAAGCGACGTTGGCCCCACAGAAGCTAGGAGACCACTCAAAATTTGACCTTGTGGTATCAAAGCTCAACAGCGACACCATAAGTCAGTTAACGGATTTTTTTGTAAATCCACCAGAAACAGGCAGATACGAGGCGCTGAAACAGAAACTAATAAAAATATACGAGGACTCTCAAACAAAACAGATAGAAAAATTAATCAATGAAATGGAATTGGGAGACCAGAAACCGTCACAACTTTTAGCAAAAATGAAAGCCCTCGCACGAGACAAAGTAACAGACGGAACATTAAAAGTTTTATGGCAAAATCTTCTGCCACCAACAGTACGCGCAGTACTCACCGTCACGGAAACAAAAGACTTAGAGAAATTGGGAAATATCGCCGATGACGTGAATGAAGTTACTAAAGCAAGTGTAGTGGCAACGGTATCGCAACAGCCCTCAACATCAACGACAAGCGTAACAGAGAGGTCAATATTAAATGAAATAGCAAAGTTAAGTGCTCGTTTTGATGAACTGGAAAACCGAGGAAACAGGGCACGCAGCAGAAATCGTTACCTGACACCTAGCACGCGAAGCAGGAGCAGCTCACGAGCACGGCGTTCAGAAGAGGATCCGGATTGGCTGTGCTTCTACCATTTCCGTTACGCAGGCAAAGCGCGGAAATGTGTAAAGCCATGTGCGTGGAAGAAAGCGGAAAACTAACAACGGAACAGCCAAAGGCGGAAATCTGTTCCGTACGTCCAGCGAACCGCCTCAGTGTAAGAGACATAAATACGGGTTTAAACTTTCTAGTAGACACAGGAGCAAACGTGTCCGTCATACCAGTAAACAAAAAGAATCAATTACATCCGGAAAGTGAATATAAATTATACGCAGTGAACGGAACAGAAATCAAAACATACGGTGTAAAAACATTAGTGTTGAACCTGAAATTACGACGAGTTTATAGATGGGACTTTATAATAGCCGACGTGAAACAACCCATACTCGGTGCAGATTTTTTGGGACACCATAACCTGCTAGTGGACGTGAGTTCAAGGAAACTGGTCGACCAGGAAACGGAGCTAAGTACAGTGGCATCCCTAGTAAGTAGCTCTCAACTATCATTGAAAATGTTAAATATGGACCATCCCTACCACGATATCATTTCTAAATACCCGGATATTACTAGGCCTACATCATTTAAAGATCCTCCTAAGCATTCAGTAGTACATTACATAGAAACGACCGGCCCACCGGTACATTCGCGTGCAAGGCCATTACCACCGGACCGGTATGTTAAAGTTAAAGAAGAATTTAGAATAATGCAGGAGATGGGAATATGTAGGCCCAGTAAAAGCCCGTGGGCGAGCCCTTTACATGTGGTACCGAAATCGAATGGAGACATTAGACCCTGTGGTGACTACAGACAATTAAACGCAATTACCAAACCAGATAGGTATCCAGTCCCAAGGTTACACGAGTTTACGTATGTGCTGGCGAACAAACAGGTATTTACACATTTAGACATTAATAGGGCTTATCATTTCATACCCGTAAACCCAGAAGATGTAGAAAAAACGGCTATTATCACGCCCTTTGGTTTGTTTGAATTCCCCAGAATGAGTTTCGGGTTGAGAAACGCTGCCCAAACATTCCAACGTTTCATGAGTACAACAGTTTTACAGGGATTAGATTTCTTATTCTCATACATCGATGATGTCATCATAGCTAGTCATGACCATGAGCAACATAAGGAACATTTAAAAATAGTTTTTGAAAGATTCAGTCAATTCGGAATAACCATTAATACATCAAAATGTCAGTTTGGAAAAGATAAAGTAGATTTCCTGGGGTTTGAGGTGTGCAAAAAAGGTATCACACCGCTAAAATCCAGAACACAAGCAATAATGGAATTTCCTAAACCAAAAACAGTGGAGGAATTAAGAAGGTTTCTCGGAATGGTCAATTTTTATAGACCCCACATACCAAAAGCAGTAGAGTCACAAATGAGCCTCAATAAGTTCATACATCAGTCCAAGAAACGCGATAAGACATTGGTACAGTGGGACGATAAAGCCAACCAGGCTTTCGAAGAATGTAAACTTAGCTTACAAAAAGCGGTTACATTGTCACACCCACACAGCGGGGTACCTATGGCTCTGATGTGTGACGCATCGGATACGTGTGTAGGCGCGGTGTTACAACAACAAGTTAAAAACCGTTGGGAACCGTTGGGATATTTTTCAAAGAAACTCACACAGGCCCAAACTAAGTATTGTACCTATGATAGAGAATTGTTAGCAATATATATGGCCATTCAGTATTTCAGGAAGTTATTCGAAGGGCGAGAATTAACCATATATACGGACCATAAACCAATAACATATGCCCTTACAAAACTAAATAGCAGTAACTCAGAAACACCAAGAAGAACACGATATTTATTATTCATTAGTGAATTCACAAACGATATTCGCCATGTAGACGGACTACACAACGTTGTTGCTGACTCGTTATCTCGTGTTGCGGAGTTGTATTGCCCAACGAACATAGGTTTCGCAGAATTAGCGACCGCACAGGAAACGGACGAGTATATAGCACAAGTATTAAATAACAGTAACAAAAAGAGCAGTGTAAACTTAAAGAAAATACACGGACCCACAGACAATAAACCGATTTATTGTGAAACTTCTAAAGACACCGTCCGACCATATTTACCAGAAAAATTCAGACGCATGGTTTTTGACAACGTTCATAACTTAAGTCACCCCGGGGTCAGGGCAACAAAGACGTTAATCACACAAAAGTATTTTTGGCCCGGTATGAATTCACAGATAGGTAAATGGGCCAAATCATGTATAGCATGTCAAAAATCAAAAGTACAAAGACACACAGTATCAGAATTAGGCGTTTACTCGGAATGCGGCAAGTTCGAACACATTCACATAGACATAATAGGTCCGTTGCCCGTTACAGCAGAGGGATATAGGTATTGTCTTACTATAATTGATAGGTTCACTAGATGGCCGGAAGCCATACCATTGAAAGAAATTACAGCAGAAAATATAGCCAAGGCACTATATGATTGTTGGATCACGCACTATGGGTGTCCAGTAAAAATCACTAGTGACCAAGGAAGACAGTTTGAAAGTAATTTATACAATCAATTAATGAAAGTATTAGGAATCGAAAAGATTAGGACAACAGCTTATCATCCCCAAAGCAACGGCATGGTGGAAAGATGGCACAGGTCACTAAAAGCATCGTTGATGGCCAGAATCAAAACAGAATCGTGGTTAAGAGAGTTACCTACCGTTTTATTCGGTCTGCGCGTAGCCGTTAGAAGCGATACAGGATACAGCGCCGCCGAGTTAGTATACGGGCGTACAATAAGGCTACCGGGAGATTTTTTTACTAGCAATTTAACGCAAAACCAAGATATAAATTCCTACGTAGAGGAACTTAAGAAAACAATAGGGAATTTTATACCTCATATAAGAGAAAACAAGGGACGCTCGTCGTTCGTGCATCCAGAATTAGAAACGTGTAAATATGTTTTTGTTCGCAATGACACAGTGCGTAAATCGCTGCAACCGCCCTATGATGGCCCATACCGCGTCATAAGTCGGAAGGAGAAAAATTACATAATTGAATTAAATAATAGACAAGCTTGTATTTCAATTGACCGATTAAAACCAGCATTTTTAATAACAGACAATGAAAAAGAAGACGGGCAAGAAAGTACCGTGCACGACATGCCGAGAAAGGTAACTAAAACAAAACCGCAAACAACAAAAACAAACGCAGCAGGACCCTTAACTAAAGAACAAATCGTCACTCGCAGCGGTCGCGTTAGCAAAAGGGTAAGATTTTTTGATGAATAACTAGGCACAAATACAACATAGTAGGTACCATATGTAAGAGGAATGCGCCTTAGAATAAGCAAAACAAAAAAAGGTTATTTTATATATCATTTGTATGGCGTGGGCATGCAAAATATTGTGGATCCTAATGGGATGGTTATTTTTATGGCAGAATATTGAACATGCCCACTACCCTTAGAAATACGTAAAAGATATGTATCACTTAATATCGACCCTGTCCATTGGGAGTCGGAAAAATAGAATAGTTATAGGTAATTTAGTTAAGCCATCCGTATATACCCTTATAAAAATGTAGTAATAAAAAAAGTAATTTAGTAGTAACAACATTTAGCAAAACTGCAACTATTGAGAAAATGTATAGTGTAAGGTTGCAACAGTAATATAAAACCAGTTAGTTAAGTCAGCATATACGTCAGTAGGTCAACTAAACGAACCGAATGCCTTATAACATCATATTTGTAAATTTACTTAGACATTAAGAGCAAGCCAGTTGTTGTTAGTATACGAAACAAACAATACAAAAAATGTGTAACAGCCAAGCTAAACCACAGCAGAATAATGTGGCAGTGTCCCAAAGTGTGTCAAATGAGGTCATGGGACAACGAGTCGGTACGGTGGAAATGTTTATGATAGCATTTGCCATCATTTTCGGCATCGTGTTATTATGGTTAATCAGACACCAATGCAGAAAACATGTGCGGAACTGGTTCCGCAAAGAAGCAGAAGTTATTGGATTGGCTGCGGTAAATAAAGGTTTTAACGCACCACGGGCAACTTCTACTCGAGAAAACGATACTTATTAGTGTTAGTAATTAAGGTAAATTGTGTAGCACATAAGCACCATTTTTGTAACGGTATATAGGAGCATTGTAACTAGAATGTGTTTTTGTGATTATGTTTCTCATGTAAAAATTGTCATGTTTAACAATAAATGTAAGGAAAACGTAAAGAGTCCATATGATGTGTAAAATATAAATTGTCAATGTCGTCATAAGTCGAAGCTTAGTTATTTGTAACGCCGGACGGACGGCGCGAACTTTTGCTGATAAGAGAAACATAAACATGTAACGCGAAGGTATGTAGGAGTAATACATTGAAAACAATGACGTTATGTTACTAACTAATGTAAAAACAAATTGTAAAGGAGAATGTACCCAAATATTTTTGTATAATTTTAACAAATTATAAAGATAGGGGGGGAATACTGTGGTGACACATTGTTGCACTATCGATGACATAGCACTTTAGGTTTTCAGCACGGTTGCCACGCCGCGCAGGGAGCGCAGTGTTCTCCTGTAGTGTGTAGTGGATAGTCGTATATAGTCTAGAAAAGTACTGTAAAGTGACCGTGAAATAAAGACACAAAGTTTTACCTCCAACTTCACCTTTTATTTACTTCACTCTCAACAATTAGAAAAGGTTACAAAAAGCTCCTGGCTTGGGATCCGCAGACCTGTATTTAACACGGTCTAACGACTTCAGTTCCTTATAAACTTTAGAAGGCTCGATATAAACATTGTTGATAATATCACTATTATCATGAAAGTTAGAAGGCAGTTTCCATTTATGGACATCAAGAGACAATGGCTCATACACTGATTGAAAATAGTTAGAGAAAAGTTTATAAATATCACGTGGATCACTACTGGAAGTACTCTTATATTTAATATTGGATGGAATTCCTGAGTTATTCCGTTTACTAGCCACATAGCCCCAGAAGTGTTTGATATTTTTATTTACATTTTGTTCTACAGTTTTTATATAGTTTGAGTAACATAAGTAACATTCTTTGTTGAACCTGCGACGAAATAGGGAAAATTGGTCATAGTCAGATATATTATTGTACACTTTCCATTTGGTCCAGGCGTTGCTTTTATTTTTGAATAACTTTATGAGGGGTCGAGTGAACCAAATGGGGAATTTAGAAGTTCTGTATGATTTTGTATGTGTGTGGGACGTGTTTTCTAATTATACCAAACACGCTATCATAAAATGTATTTACAGACTCCTCTGCTGGAAAAATTTTCAGTAAGCTGTCCCAGTCAATTTCAGATAGCTCTGCCTTTATAAGATCGTAATTGCTTTTAGTATAGTTAAATTTGATGATTAGGCAGCGTTTCATAGGCGGATATTTCAAGTAAGGGGAAGTCACCGCACAGTAAGGAGGGTGATATAGGTCCACGGGTACTAAACAATCGCTCGGTTGGTAAACATGGCAGTGTTCGTTGGAGATCAGTAAATCCAATGTTCGGTTGTTAGCATTTGTAAAATTATGATATTGCGTAGCATTAGATTCGGCGATGAAATTTTCTAGATATCTGCAACTGAAAGACCGGGCCTCACGGGGCTGGTTGCATGTAACACTGTCATAGGAAGACCAGTCCAAGGTCGGTATATTAAAATCACCGATTATGTAAAAACAATGTGTCATGGGACTACTTAAAATTGTCGAAAGCATGTCTAAATATGTAGAATAGATGTCGTCTGGTGTGTTCGGTGGAATATACACCGCGCTGATAATGTGTCGTTTCGCACGGTCACGGCTAGGTAATTGTATAAGTAGATATTCTATGTGGGTATGCAAAGAGTTACCTATTATATTGGTGAAATATATATGGTTTGAAGTGTTTATTTATTTATTTATTTAAACTTCATGTACAATGGTGATACATAGGCGGACTTAATGCAGCAAGGCATTCTCTACCAGTCAACCTTTGGGTTAAAAAGGACAAACAGGTGGTAGGAGTACAAAATAAAAATGAACAATAATTAAAGTCGGATATTAATAAACTATCTAACTAATAAAATACATAAATAATTTCTAAAACAATAGACTAATAAATATTATAATAAATATCATATTCTAAATGAAACAGAAATTAAACATAATAACTAAGTGTTCGTAAGATAGCAACAAGAACACCTCCACCCTCGCGTTTACCAGTGGCTGCGCGATCTCGGTCGCAACGAAAGACGTTATAGCGCTCATCTATAACCTCACAATCTGCTATATCCGACACCAGCCATGTTTCTGTTAAAACTATAATGTCGTATGAGTTACTTGAGATATTCATATAAATTGTCTGAAGTTTGCCACGTATGCCTCTACAATTCAGATAATAGATAGTAAGTGTGTCAGGCATTAAGCTGGAGATAATTTATGACATGATTGCTAAGTAATGTAGAACTTGCAAAGATATTTAGAGATGCTGCCACTAAGCCTGGTGTTACAAATAACAGATATCGAAAATAAAAACAATATTGAAGGTAGAACGTTTTAAACTCGCATAAATTTAGATTGTTTAAAAAAGAAAAGTTCAAGTAGTCGACTCTTATCATAATTAGATGTGTATTATAATTAGTTGCAGTAATAAGATTGTATAATATGCTAAACATTGTGTTTTGTGGTTGTATCATTGGTGATTTTAAATTTGTGAAAATCATTG
Source organism: Orthosia cruda (assembly GCA_964057195.1). NCBI lineage: Eukaryota > Metazoa > Arthropoda > Insecta > Lepidoptera > Noctuidae > Orthosia > Orthosia cruda. Next base: position 16,742,362 of record OZ059833.1, on the reverse strand, counting down.
TTATTTCGAATAGCATGTATTGTTGATATGTCAGTCCTGCGTACAAGAATCGTAGAGTGCTTAACCCAACAATGCTTAAACTTGTGTTTATTAGCCTCAAGGTGACATTCGCGAAAGAACATGAAGAAACAGAAAAGTTACTTGTTGTAACAAAATAGCAGGGTATAACAATTGTTTGACTATTCTTAACTTTTATATTAATTTGAACATTTTGCCTTGTTGAAAATTGATTAATTACGCTAGGAGTGAATAGTTGCCTGGGGATCGTGAAGCGGGTGCAAGTGTAGTAATATTATAGTTTTGTACGTTATGTGTAAATATATTTATATAATATTTAAGTACAATAAATTATTATACATACATCACTCACACACACGCATACACACACACACGCATACGCACCATCCACACACACCATCACTCATTCTTATTAGTTGGCTTCTGTGTTGACAATCTCTATTTAAATCGATGTAATGGGGGGCCTGGAGTTCTGAAATACAGCCTTGGCTTAGTTTAGACTCCAGATCTCCCACATATTACAATTTTTGTAAAAAATATCTGTCAACATAAATAGTTAAAATAAGGATGTAATTTGTGGAGATGAATAAACGTTTTTATAGTTTTTTTTATAGTTTATAGCAATTACGCTTACGTAGCTCACTCACGCGAATGATAGGTATACCGACCGTTCTCGATAGAAGTCAAACAAAAACGAACGAGAGGAGACTATAAATAAAATATCGACGAAACGTCGATATTGACCGTATTGAGTCAAAAACAAAACAGCTAGACGACAAAATAGAAAAACAATAAAATATAAATTCTTTGGTGTCCCAGAATCAGAAAATATATACGAAAACTTACTTGGCTGTATTCTGGATATCATAAACAAGAAAATAAATATAGTTTGCCCAAAATGGGAAATTGAAGCAGCGATCAGGCTAGGGAAAAATAAGACAAAATAAGACCCGTCGTAGTGACAATCACGACTATAAGTAGAAAACTACAACTTTAAATAAAAAAACTTTTTGCAAAAAAATACTACCGACTTCCAAATACAAAACTACAAAGTGAAAAATAACTTAATTTTTTGAAATCGGTGTCTTTCGTAGGTACCATTTTTTTGCGTTATGGACACCGACTTCAAAAAATTAAGTTATTTTCACTTTGTAGTTTTGTATTTGGAAGTCGGTAGTATTTTTTTACAAAAAGTTTTTTTATTATTCACTTTTTAGTTGTACGTACCTAATAGGCAAGTTAGTAAGGGAACTATTTCGCCAGAATAGATTTCATGAAACTTGAACATAACCGGTGAAATGAGAAATCTGCTTACCCCTTAAGAGCGAACTGGCGTGATGTTATGTTATGAAATGTTATAAACAACAAACAGACATGCGATTGCAGCAATCCCGAGAGATTTGCCGTTATTTATTTCAGAGTTCTGTTGTATATCTCCGAAGTGGTTCATCAGATCTTCACCAAATTAAAATGGGAACAATTTCGGAACATACTTTTTCAAAGAAAAAATAATTTTCAAAATCGGTCCACAATTGACGGAGTAATCGGTGAACATACACAAAAAAAAAAAGAAAACAAACATGAAGTCGAACATAGAACCATGTTGTCCTCCGTTTTGGGAAGTCGGTTAAAAAAGTAGAAAGCTTTAGAAAATACTGGCATTTATATACAAGAACATTATTCACAAAAATGCAACAAAACTATTTACCCAGTAAACTTTATCAAGAAAAATATTTCTATTGGAGTCTCCCGAAGCTATAAACATAAATCTCGATCACGCATCAGGTGTTCCTTGGTTTAGTCTTCTTCTTCCATCTCACCAGTTCCCATTACTCGGGGTCGGACTACCTACCATTAATTCCTAATGAATGGAACTAGATTTAGAGTTTATTTAGAAAATACAATGTTATTCACCTGGCAGGGCGCGCATGGTTCGCCGCACAACTTCTTGCAGTCCGAGTGTATGCATTTTACTTCGCAGGGCATCTTGCACGGTGGGCAGATTTGATTACATGGCTCCTGGCACCTATAAAAACATAGCAAGTTATCGAATAATAGTGTAACTTACCAGCCTATAAAATAAAAGATAACATCATGCCTACATTCCCTGAAGGGGTACCTAGGCAGAAATGTAAGTATATCTAACAGTTAGCGACTAAAGTCGCCTCGGAGATCATTTCAGAACGACCTTGAAACATAGACGCGACTCCGAGAAGAAAAACAAGTAGGTACTCATGACCTTGCTCGAAAAGTTTCTTAAGGGTTTTCTTCTGAAAACCAGAGATAATAAATAATAGTTTAAAAATAAATAAAAAAACACGCTTTAGTAGCAAACCAAACTAAAAAGTTCAAAACAATTTTCAATAAATTTGTTTTCTACTTTTAAGTTTGGTCTTAAACTATTATTTATTTTTTAGTTCAATCGCTAATCCTGAAGATCCTGGTACGGATAATGGGACAAACTATTTAAATTATTGCATTAATTATTATCGGTAATTGATAAGTGTGCAAAGTTTCAAATAAATCCGACGATTGGAAGGGGGTGAAAATCACGTTCAAAGATTCCGTTACGTACATACCAACCTAATAAAAGCGTGTTAATAAGGAAGCGACAGAACCATTATGATTTAACCTCATTTTACAAATACATCAAACAGCTTTTCGAAGATAAAAGAGATTTGTAACTTTTAAGGAGTACAATAAAGTATATTCTATTTTATAAACGTATAACCCTCTAAACGTACAAGACCTCTTATCTATGGGAAGAGACCGACTGTTTATCTCCTAGACAAAGGTAGTTGAAGTAACTTATCAGATGTCGTTTTTACGATGTTAACGCAACGTAATTTCGGCGTGATATGTAGATAACCTTACTTCCTTACAAATATTATATGTATGGATAGATGGATTGATGGATGTAGGTATGTTTGTTACTCAACCACGCCAGAACGGCTGAACGGAACTGAATGAAATTTGGCAGAGAAATAAAATAGATTATAATCTGCAACATCACATTTCTCTTTTCGGGCTTTTGTCCCAAAATAAAGTTTCATTCGGATAAGAAAACACTTTTCACGCGGGTGAGGCCGCTGGCAGAAGCTAGTTAAAAATGAAAAACATCGCTAGCGAAGCTCATAGAGCACAAAGAGTTTGTGAACTAAACTCACTTCCGAGCAGAGCGGCTCCGGCAACACTGATGCGGAGACACTGGAAATTCGCAGGTCTTAAAAGCGCCGCCGTGTAGTACGCTGCGCTTACGCGTTCTAGTCAAACCACTTTCATCGCAAGGCGGCCGCAGTGACGGAATGATTTGACTCGAACATGTAAGTGATGCATATTGTTCACAGCGCTTAGGACCCTCTTGCCGCGAATTTCAATGTCGCCGGAGCCGCTCTGCAAGGAGTATTTCTCGTTTTCCTTCGCGCAGCCGGCGCACGTGCCCGCGCACGTGTGCTTGCATGTCGCCGTACAGGCCAGACTTACTGGTGTCCGCAGATGTTGTCCTGGTTGCACTGCTGCGTGCAGGGCTGGTGCAGGCGGCCCTGCGCGCAACCGGCGCACGAGCCTGAGCACAGGTGCTTGCACGCCAGCGTGGCGCCGCACGGCGTGCTGCAGTACTGCGGCAGTTTCTCCCACTGCACCTCACCTGCACGATTACCACTGTTAGCTGCAATTTTTTGTTTGTTGAATTCGTTCTTGATTCAGCAATAAATTTGAAAATCAAAATTTCTTTATTCAATTAGGCCAATAAGCGGCATAATTGATTCTACCCTCCATTCGGTAATGTAGCTTGTTATGGAGAAGAATGGACAAGAAACTCCACACGAGTTTACGGACGAGCTCCACACGGACCAAAAGAGTACTTTTAAAATAAAAAGTGATTTATAAGTATTTGGTTACATCATTCTTGTTGGAAAAATACATATATGTGAGAACGATGTAAAAAGACGTGCACGTAAAAGCGTCTAGAGTAAAACAAATAATTAAAAAATACAATACATAGGTAATTAAAAACAGGCCGAGGCAGCTAAGTTATGACCAATCCCAACTGATGGCGCACGTTCATGAACATGACACATAGATCGGCACCACTCAGCTCAACCATCATGAAGGGAACCGAATGATCCTTAGATGAAGAACCTTCTAAGGAATGATCCGACACATGTGCCACCATCAGAGAGATATTTGAGAGAGCATGACACACTATCAACTGCCAGGGCACACTACTATAACAAACGGCATATAGGTACAGGAAATGGTAGATTTACGGTTGGTACATAGTACTCACATATGTGCTGTGCAATTATACAGGTTGTTTGGTGCATCGTGTGCCAAATTGAAATGGTCGACTAAGGGGTCATCTGCTAGCCATTCAGACCCCTTAACACCACTCATGCCCTATGGATTTATTTTTATCGACTTTTAATTGTTTTACTTAAAAAAAGACCGAAATTTTATATTCAAATACAAATAAAAAAAAAAAAAATAAGGCGTAGACTCTGAATTTTAATTTTATTTCGATGTGTATTGTTTAATAGTACTTCAAAATACAAAATTAGTGAAATTAGTCATTTTTTTTTTTTTTAATTCACTTGCAAAGGTAAAACTTACGAAAATAAAAAAATACTATACAAAAATAAAAACCAAATGTGACCGGGATCTTCCAACTCCCTCACTAATTCTCCACTCTATCCTCTTGCTAATGATTTGCCACATGCTATAAAAATCTTTTAACAACTTTGTGAATTCGCTAGAATTGTGAATTAAGTCACATAAGACTACATTCCAAATTCCAATGATTTTTTTTAAATCATCGGAATTTGGAAATTAACATTGAATTAATTTTAAATCGTTTGGTAATTCATTTAATTTTTTACATTTAACAGCACTTTAATCAGTAAGTAAAGTTATCAGGACCTCTCTGTGAATGACGATAATATTTTATACAAAAAGTTTTCTCAGTGGTTCAAACACAATTTAATAATACTTTTAAGAAGAAAACTAAAACTATATGCCCTAGGTTTTTATTCAGTGACTGGGTGACTAAAGGACTCAGGTAAAGTAGGGAAAGACTTTACGAGCTGTATGGCCTTAAGCCTTATATTAAAACTGAAACTTTTAATAAGTATGTTGCTACTGTAACGGCTAGGAGTTTTCTACACAATTACTTTTATATTTTCTAAACAATTACTTCCAATGCTGTTGGTAGTGACTGTGTCAGCCGTAAAATGATTATCCCCATCCTTGATGATATTCTTCCTGTTATCCTTTACATCCTCAACTTCTCTGTTTCCAGTGGTGTCTTCCCACAAGCCTGGAAAGATGCCCAAGTTATTCCTCTACCCAAAAAATCTAATCCTGCTTCTTTCTCTGACTATCGTCCCATTTCTATTCTTCCTTTCCTATCCAAAGTCCTTGAAAAACTTGTCCACCATCAACTTAGCTCATTCCTTTCCAAACAAAAACTGCTAAATCCCTTCCAATCTGGTTTTCGTCCAGGACACAGCACTACCTCAGCACTTGTGCACATTACGGATGATATCAGGTCAGGCATGGAAATGGGCAAGTTAACTGTACTTGCTTTGCTTGACTTTAGCAATGCTTTCAACACGGTTGATTTCGACATTTTGCTGGGCGTCCTATGCTCTTTTAACATATCTCCTTCGGTAATTGACTGGTTTCATAGTTATCTGTTTGGCCGCCGGCAGCGTATTTGCATTGAGGAATATTTCTCTTCTTGGTGCCACACCTCTGCCGGTGTGCCGCAGGGCGGCGTTTTATCTCCTCTACTTTTCGCACTCTTTATTAATGCTATCACTCAACGACTATCTTCTTTCTACCACCTGTATGCTGATGATCTGCAAATTTATACCCAAGCCCCTCTCGGTGAGTTATCTGACGCTATTGAGACTATTAATATGGACCTGGCTCGAATAGGTGACTGGAGCACTGAGTTTGGGTTGAAGATCAATCCGACTAAGACTCAAGTGGCTGTTGTGGGTAGTTCTCGAACCGTTTCTAGGATTGATTGGGCGTCACTTCCCCAGATTTCTTTCAACAATACTATTATTCCTATAACTCACACTGTGAAGAACCTGGGGATATATATCGACGGCACTCTTTCCTGGACCAAACAGCTGCAGGAGGTTAGTCGTAAACTATTTGCTTCTGCTGGTTCCCTGAGACGCCTTCGTAATTTTCTTCCCATGACCACTAGAATTGCGATAGCACAATCTCTACTTCTCCCTATCCTGGACTATGCTGATGCCAGCTATCTTGATCTCACCCAAGACCAATTGGACAAGCTTGAGCGACTTCAAAATCTCTGTGTCAGGTTCATATTTGGCTTGCGCAAGTATGATCATGTTTCTGAATTTCGAACCAAGCTCAAATGGCTTCCTATTCGCCTTCGCCGGAATGCCCACATACTTTCTTTGCTATATAACGTGCTCTTTAATCCATCAAGTCCTTTTTATCTTAAAGAACGCTTTCAGTTCCTTTGTGACACACATTCTAAGTCCTTGAGATCATCGGAGAATCTAAAATTAAGTATACGTATGCATTCCACATCCTTCTTCGACAAATCTTTTACAGTTCAAGCAGCTCGTTTGTGGAATGCATTACCTATTGAAGTGAGGCGTGCTCAATCCTTACCAACATTCAAAAAAATGGTGAAGGAGCATTTCCTTTCACTATAATTAGTATTATCCTTTCTCTATGATATTTTTGTTATATATTAGTATATTATGTATTATTTTACGTATGTATTTTATGTTATTATGTCTAAGTATTATTATTTAAGATATGTTGTACACTGACAACCCTAAATTCCTCTCCTCTCGTTCAGTCCATCCAAAGGTTGTCTGTAAGAGATTGCCCTGTGCGATAAGACCGCCCATTGTACACTTGCTTTTATGATTTTTTATCCTGTATATATATTTGTGTGGTGTACAATAAAGAATATAATAAATAAATAAATAAATAGGAGCTGCGCTGGGTAAGCTTGCCAGTCCGTTAACTTGTAGGTAAGTAGGTTGATGCAAAGAAAACAGCTGGACAAGTTAATACATATATTTAGATAATGCTCAGCTAGGTCGCGGATACGTGGTCACAATAGTTCTGCTCCGATACACATCACTTAATGAAATAAAAGGGTACCCTCCCTTGGCATCACGTTGTAGTCGCGGATACCTGCCAGCACTGGCTCAGCGGTAGGCCGCCGGATCTGGAGCGGCTAGGGTTTCGCAGGGTAGGCTGCGCAGGCACCGGCTCACGTGGCGGTAGGCCGCAGGTAGGCAGGCCAAGACCTGGCAGGCGTGCGTAGGCAGCGTGCCTAGCTCGCGTGGCGGTAGGCTGCAGGTAGGCAGGCCCAAGACCTGGCAGGCGTGCGTAGGTAGCGTGCAGGCACAGTAGCAAGAGAGTTCAAAGGGTCAGCCCTCAGCCGTACGGTGAAGTGCGTCCCTGGCACGTGGCAGAAGTGGGGACGCGCGACGGTAGGCCGCGGTAGGACAACATACAAATTCCTTTGTACCGGACGACGCTTAGCCACGCGTCCAACATGACAGTGCTAAAACTAATATTAAATAGGTGATGGAGACGATATTGGTCGTCCGGCACAGAGAATCAGGTACAATCATTAAACTAGTGTGAAACTCACCATGAACGGGGCAACAGAGTCGTGAGGATCGTAAGATAGATGTTCCGCTTCACCACTGGAATTGAAATGACAGTAGCAATGGCGTTCCGGAAAATTAGAGTTGTTCCGTGTTTTTAGGGATGTGGCTATTAACCGTGTTAACTTACTAATTTTGATATTTAGTATCATTCGACTATTTTCAGTTGTGATCCTCACAACGCTACACTACCTAGCTTTAAGGCTTTATACATTAGCTATAAGGTTCAATTAGCAGAAAAAAATAATTAAACAATGAAACGATCAGGAACAAAATAAATAATACTGATTACACGCTTGAGTCTACACATGGACTTATTCCATATAACAAACAAGTTACTCAAGAATTTGTAAATTTCTTTACCAGCATCCCAATTAAAACTACTGAATCGTAAAATTCTTTGCCGTCGCTCGCTTCTGGTTTATTAAACGTTAACTTTTCAGCCTGCCCGACTGTATTTAACTTTTCACATATAAACCCAATAACAGTAATAAAAGCTTTTAAGCAAATCAAGATCAAATTGACCGATGATCTATAGGGAATGTCCATCAAAGTTTTTACCTCCATTATTCAGACTATAGCACCGTAATCAGCTTTAATTTGTATGTAGATCAAGGAGTCTTTCCAGATCTAATGAAACATAGTAAGGTTATACCACTTTTTAAATCCGGGGACAGTAAAGAGAAAAATAATTATAGACCAGTATCCGTGTTACCTCAGCAAGGTATTTGAAAAAATAATGCTATACCAATTAAAATAACCTTATATGCTTAAGAGTTCTGAACTCCATTTGAAACTGCTATGTGATTTTCAACATTGGGATACTAGTTATAGATAATTGGAATGAAATCAGTGGCGACCACCAGAAAAGCGCCGAGGCAATGAAGGTCGACAAAGTCCCGGCGAATGAATTTAACTGTCTTGGATCCCGCAACGAAATTAATCAGAAAAGAATAACGCTCCGTATCAAGCAGGAGACAGAAGTAACAAGGCAAACAGAGACAAATGGTCGCTTACAACTGGGATAAGCGCAGTTGCCTAGCACCACGGATAAAAATTAGTATTAATACTAATGGGTCCTAACATTGTGAGCTGTTATGTTTGATTCCAATAATAGGTTTGGAAAAAATGCTTGAAAACACGGCTATTTGTTATAGTTTCGTATAGTAAACAACTCATGATGCTGCCTGTACATTATTCAACATAGTATTGCGTTCATCCAGACAAAGAATACACTCCCATAAGATGGATGCATAGAAATGGTGGACGTCTGTGTGAGGTGCGGCAAAGGGGTCCATCTATCCTATCTGGTAAAAATTTCAGTGGTGACACACGGACAGACAGACGGTCAAGAGAGTGATCTTATAAGGGTTCCTTTTTTACCTTTTGAGGTACGGAACCCTAAAATACTGTCTGTTGACTGTCTGTCATCTTACCTCACTATGAATAACTTGTCTTGTTGCTTAGTTTCCTTGCATTGGCTACAATGGCTGCGCAGTAGTAAATCTCATACAAAAACAGCGTCGAGTCATGCCCGCCAAACTTTTTGGCCGCCCTGAAGTTGTCTACAATGGCAGTAGTAAATCTCATATATAAATAGCATCGTTACGTGCCTTGCGCATTGGAAACCCAACTTCAGGGCGGCCCAGAAGTTTGGCGAGAACTATACATGTTTGATATGATTATTTGTTTATGAGATCTGTGGAACACGCGTTGGTTGCATGTGGCAACACAGCGATACTGGTAACTGGGCCTGTAAAACATGTCGACTAAAATACAGAGTTAATATAATTAATAACTTGGTGTTTAACTTAATTAAATATTACAGAGAACCTTATATTGGTCAGAACATGGTGTCAGGTTAAAACTTGGTAATAATATGAATGATTAAAACCTTAGTGGAAGTGAAGAAAATAATTAAAAATGGAAGGAATAAAGCCGCCATGCGGTTTAGTTATGTCGGGCGAGGGAGCAAACTGGCCCAGATTCAAACAGCAGTTCCAGCTGTACCTGGAAGCAGTGGGACTGGCAGATGCCAAGGAAGAAAGGAAAATTGCAGTTTTTCTGAATGTCGCGGGAGGGGACGCCGTAGATGTGTATAATACAAACATGAAACCGAATGAGGTTAAAACCTTAGACATTTTAATAGAAAAATTTGATGCCTAGCCGAGGAAAAGTATAATTACGAACAGTTTCAAATTCTTCAATTTAAAACAGGAGGAGGGTGAGCAAGTGGACAGATTTATAACGAGACTCAAGGTGCAAGCCAAGCAATGTGACTTTAAAGATCAAGAAGATAGGCTTGTTAGAGACATGATTGTCATTGGAATTAGAGACAATGGTGTACAGGAGAGATTGTTAAGGGAGGCCGATATTGGATTAGACCAGGTAATCATGCCGGGCAGCGGAGGCAGGAAAATCAAGGGCTCTAGAAATGACAACGCAAATAAAGCAAGAAGTAGATGCAATCAAGAAAATAGAGATAAGACAAGGAGTGAGGTCCAAAATGCTTTCCTGTACTTATTGCGGCAAAAGGCACTCTGCTAGAAATTGTCCAGCATATGGAAAAAAGTGTGCCAATTGTAACAATTATAATCATTATGCTGCTGTGTGTCGGACTAAGTTAATCAATAATGAAGCACGTAAGAAGAAAGAGAAAGAAAATAAGATTGACTCTGTTCAAAAAGGAGAAACTGATAGTGATGGTTCGGAAGACTTTGTGTTGGATTCTGTAAGTAATTTTACTGAAAATCGTCAATGGTATGAAATTGTTAACATTAATGGAACTAACATTAGGTTCAAATTAGACTCAGGGGCCGATTGTAATACTTTATCATTGAAGCTGTATGATAAAATTAAAGATAATACCAGTTGTTTGATCAGTAACTCAACTGTGTTGGTAGTGTATAATAATCAAAGAATTAAAACTGTAGGTACTGTCAAATTAAAATGTTTGGTAAAAGGCAAGCAAGTAAAATTAAAATTTTGCATAGTTGATTTACCTATTCAGCCGGTGATAGGGTTGCCAGCTTGTGTAGAATTGAATTTATTGAAAAGACTGGATAGTATTGTAACTAGTGAGAAACAAAATTTCGTGAAAGCAAACATAGAGGTATTTTCAGGTCTAGGCAATATAGGGTTGTATTGTATTAAATTGAAAGAATCAGCGCTACCTGTTGTCAAACCTATTCGAAGAGCACACAGGAAGAATCCACAGGCAATAAAAGATAGGTTAAAAAATACTTTAGATAGCTATGAAAGTAGAGATATTATAGAAAAGGTAGAGGGACCAACAGCTTGGTGTAATAATCTTGTAATAGTTAAGAAGCCAAATAAGTCCCTTCGACTGTGTTTAGACCCAAAAGAGCTAAACAAATTCATCCTTAGAGAGAACTATCAAATACCATCTCCTGAAGAAATTTATAATTCTCTTGCAGGTAAGCAGATCTTCACAGTATTAGACATGAAAGATGGTTTTTTCCAAGTTATGTTGGATGATAAAGATAAACTATGCACATTTGGAACGCCTTTTGGTAGATATTGCTTCAGGAGGATGCCATTTGGTATTTCTTCAGCACCTGAGGTGATGCAAAGAATAAATACTGCAATTTTTAGTGATATACAGGGAGTCCATGTGTATTTTGATGATTTAATAGTGGCTGGGGACAGTTTGGAAGAACATGACAAAATTTTAAATCAGGTAATAGACAGAGCAAAGAAACACAATGTTAAATTTAATGCAAATAAAATACAATATAGATGTGAGACAGTTAAGTATGTGGGGCTAATGTTGTCAAAATCTGGTATAAAACCAGACCCTGAACATGTTAAAGCTATAGTGGATTTAGGGCAAGGGGCAACCCAGAAGTGTAAAGGAATTACAAAATTTTTTAGGGATGTGCAATTATTTAAGTAAATTTATACCACAATATTCCAAAACTACAGAACCTCTTAGAGATTTATTGAAAAAAGAAGTTATTTGGGACTGGGGCACAGCTCAAGTTAAAGCCTTTGAGGAAGTAAAAATGAGAATTAGTTCTGCCCCCACTTTATCTGTTATAAAAAAAATGGGAATATAGTATTGCAAACTGACAGCTCTAAAAGTGGCATGGGAGCTTGTCTATTACAAGAAGGTAAACCATTGTCTTTCTATTCAAGATGTTATACAGAGTGTCAGCAGAGGCGGGCTCCCATAGAGAAAGAGTTATTTGCTATATGTTGTGCTATGGATAAATATCATCAGTTTATTTATGGGCGCCATATTATTGTAGAAAGTGATCACAAACCTCTTGTATCAATAGTGAATAAAGACATTAATAAAATTTCTGCTAGATTGCAACGCATGGTTCTCAAATTATTAAAATATGATTTTGAAATAAGGTATGTACCAGGTTCAAAAATGTATATAGCAGATTATTTGTCAAGGCATTATGACACAAGCAATGCCCAGTTAGATCCAGTGCTAAAAGAGTTAGTACATAGTATAAATTCCGAAACTGTGTATGGTTTAGAAACTGATTTGCAAGTTTCAAACAATAAATTAATGGAGTTAAAAAAGGAAACAGCAAAAGATGGCAATCTTCAACAAATAATGTTGTGGTATAACTCAGAGTGGCCTAAAAATGATAAAAATATATATGGCATAGAACTGAAAAAATTGACTAAATTAAAAGATTGTCTTGTAGTGAAAGATCACCTAGTATATTATAAAAATAAAATACTTATCCCTAAACATATGAGAAAAGAGATGATTTCAATAGTTCATGCAGGGCATACTGGAATTGTAAAATGTAAAAAACGTGCCAGAAAGGTGTTATATTGGCCTGGTATGTCAAGAGACATAGAAGAGTTTGTATCAAGATGTAAAGCTTGTGAAAAGTACAGACCATCAAATCCTAAACAACCCCTATTGTCTCATGAAATACCTGACTTGCCTTTTAATAAAGTCGGTATGGATGTTGCTCATTTTGCTGGCAGAGAATATTTAGTTCTGGTGGACTGTTATTCCAAGTGGATAGAAGTGGCGTCTTTAAGGAACAAAACAGCTGATTATATAATTAAAAAAATAATGTCAATATTTAGTGCTCATGGTATTCCTAGGTTCATAGTAAGTGACAATATGCCTTTTGGTAGTTTTGAATTTGTACAGTTTTCTAGAAAATTAGATATTGAGTTGATAAAGTCCAGCCCCCGATACCCCCAATCAAATGGGTTATCAGAAAAAGCAGTGGGCATAGTAAAGAGCATGTTAAAAAAATGTTTAGAGGATAATTCTGATTTTGAAACTGCCCTACTGCATTACAGAACAACCCCAGTAGCGGGGTTGGATTATAGTCCATCAGAATTATTGATGAGTAGGTTGTTAAGAACAAATTTACCTTGTACACAAGAATTATTAAAACCTAGAGTACCACTAAATGTTAGAGAGCAATTGATATCAAACAAGGAAAAATCTATGACCATATATAATAAAACTGCAAAGGCAAAGAAATCTTTTAGTTTGGGGGATAATGTAATAATACAAAATGCACCAAATAAAGATTGGTGTGCTGGTAAAATTATGGGTGAAGCTGATGGTCCTAGATCTTTCATTGTAAAAAATGAAAAAGGTAATTTGGTTAGGAGAAATGAGAGACATATTAGACCAAGTAAAATAAGTTAATTATTAAGCATGACAGTGTACCTGATAAGTTGCTTGAAAGTCAATGGGAGGATATTGGGCAAGGATCTCAAATTGAAATATTGGATAGTGCTAATGATAATGTATCAGATACTGCTCATGCAGAAGTCATTCCTGAGAGTAGAACGAGATCAGGTAGAGTCACTAAAATGCCATTGTATTTAAAAGAATATGAGTTGACTTAAATGCTACATGTAAACTGTTTATCTTTACGGGGGATGTTTGATATGATTATTTGTCTAGATGTTTATGAGATCTGTGGAACACGCGTTGGTTGCATGTGGCAACACAGCGATACTGGTAACTGGGCCTGTAAAACATGTCGACTAAAATACAGAGTTTATATAATTAATAACTTGGTGTTTAACTTAATTAAATATTACAGAGAACCTTATATTGGTCAGAACAATACAAACATAGTTAAACGGACTTCGTGAAATAGAATATCTGTAGTTCTGTACCTACTGCACTCCAAAATACCCGATATCATAGCTTTTGGATCAACCTAGTATTTCGGGAGTGCTTGAAACTGTAAGTACACAAATTGGTCGCCAGGATAGCTGTGTAGGTATAAAAATTCAAGTTCACAATAATTTAACGAATTACCTTTAGCGAATAAACGTGATACATTGCATGGGGGCCTGACTCTGTGACCGCAAGGAGACCGGATCGAGGTGAACGAAGGCATGGTGCACTTCGTAGAGTCACACGCCGCTCCGCATCTGTCCATGCACGGATGCCCACACGACAGCAGACGTTCACACTTTTCATTGCAAAGTTTATGAATCGTACTTTGCTTACATTGCAATGTTATTGTATGAAGACACTCGGGTATTACTTTGTCCACCTGAAAACACAAAAAATAATCAGCTCAGTGCAAAAAACATTCAAATGGTAGAAGCTGCTACGGCGTAGCTCGGCAACCGCAAGACTAACCGTAGTAGCGCTACGAGGATCTTTACTCGTTTGGTACGTTAAAGTAATCCCCAATCTTTTTTGCAGGTTTAAAGTTGACTACAACGGCTGCGCAGTAGTAAATATCACGAGAACTAAAACATCAGCACGCCATGCCATGCTCATTGGAAAGCCTACGTGCAGCCCGGCCAAAAAGATTGGGGTTTACTATACCTTAGAGTCAAGGCACACTGATACAGAGTCGGTGCATCAATTTAAAAATGTACGTAGCATATTGGCCCCTATGTCAACAACAAAACTTATACATTCCCATCAAAAGAAAAAAATAAGTCGAGACACGCGTCTTTTTTATCTATAGATGATGACAATATGTTATGTAAATTTTTATGTTGACCGTCTAAGGGCGCTGGCAACAGAGACCAGCGTCATGAAATAACGTGAATAATCTAGGTCTAAAAACTATATTGTTTTAGTTAAGGCTGTCTAATTGATAAACGGCAACTATCTACGCTAACTTCCTGTTTACTACGCAAGCTACAAAAGAAGCAAAGTTACATACCATGTGGTTGCAATCTCCGCATGGTTCACAAACCTTCTTGTTGCAGAAATGTCCGCAGGTCATGGTATGTGTGCATTTCCCCGCCGCTGGTTATTCAGACACGTCATAATTAAGAATCAATCAATCTGCCTGTTAATCGTATTCTAACACATTTTTGTCACTATGTGTAGTACATAAATTGTACGTACTATCTACTGGAATGACGGCGGGCTTTGGCTCCAAAATTGCGGATCTGATGGACCTGGTAAGCGAGCTGTCTGGATATCGTAGCTTTATCAGAGATTGGAATATCTCCCCACACCAAATTACACACCCCTGGCTTCATCTGTTATCGGTGCGAAAAGAAACCAGACGGAGTTGGTCAGGGAGTCGCCATTTTAGTCAAGTCAGACATAGATCATACCCTTCTAAATATTACTATTAGTCAAAACATAGAACGTGTCGGACTACGAGCCGCCCTATCAAACTAGAAAATTGCCTTTATCTCAGCTTATCAATCGCCTAACTTAGCCTTACCTACCGACCTAGACACAGCTATCAATGTTCATTCAAAAACCACAATAATGTGTGACCTTAACACAAAACACGCCTCCTGGCACTGCTCTCGCTCCAACATCCATGGCGAGGACTTTTCGACCACCTCTTTGTCCCTCTATATGTAATGTAAATCTAAAATTTCATGTGTCCAATTTACTAGCTAAACTTTCAACACCCTTTTTACCCCCTTAGACTGCACCACAACACCCTTTTACCCCAGACTTAGCTTACGCCATGCTTCGTGAGTAAAATAATAACAATCACATCAAAACGGGAAATTGACAGGCAAGATGGATAACATACTGTACGCAATAAATTGATAAGATCACAATCACAAATAAACTTATCGTCTTTAACTAGCCAAGATCTATTGAACTCTATCATTTTCGAATCTACTGTGATGAGTATACAAAGTGATACGCAAAACTACGATCAATCATATTCCGAGGACCTAAGGCGGTAAATAAATGAAATTAAAGATCGCTAAAAATGAAATTGAAAATCTTAACTGTGAGAATATTAAGCTGAAACAGATTTCACAGGAACAACAACGCCAAATAGAACTACTGAAAAGGATTACCTCCACTAACCAGCAGCGGATAAATAACTCATCTCCTATCTCGAGACAAATTCTAAGCATGAGAGTGAACACTCCCCGTCATTCTCCTCTACGACTACCTTAACTTACCTGCATAAGTAGCCTCAGCTCACGTACAACCCAACAGGATAAATTCGAATGCAATACGGATATTCAATCGGAAAGCCAACATGGTTACGTTGGAAATAAAATGTGTTAAAACACACCGTTCTATAAGTACGCAAAGCCCACCAGTTGAGATTCAGAACAACAAATATAGAGTGACCATCCTAGGTGATGGACAAGGTCGGGGTCTACGCAACAAACTACAAAACCTGCTTGGATCCGATTACGAGGTGTTTTCCTATCTAAAACCTGGCGCTGTGCTGAGTGAGATCTTGGTATGCTCGAAGAGTGAAATCAGCACATTAACAAAAAGCGACTATGTGATTGTATTGGGCGAGTCCTGCGACAAAAACCCTTATGAAATTGATATAAATCTACACCGCTGGTTGTCAACTGCAAATACAAATGTAGTGATGATAAGTGAAGTACCCAGTAACAGGTTTCTAAATGCATACAAAATTTACTATTTACTACCGTTTATCTGTAAGAAATATAAAAATATATTGTTCATGGATATGAGTTACGCTGGATTTTCACCTAGTAGACGCAATTATGTACTAAATCTTGCGAGGGCACTATTAAAAGAAATATTGTGTATTCATTACCAGACTCATTCATTACCATTTCAAAGCATTGCATACAAGCAAATGGGTCAAATTAAAAATATAAAGATTTTTGAAAGTAAAAACTTGCAAGTTAACTTAGATTCTGACCAAAAATTAATAGATAGAACTAACACAGACTGTATAATTTCTCAAGTAGCGAACACGTCGAATCGGAATGCCACAAAGCCGAAAACCCTAACTTGAATAATTTATTTCGTTTATAGATTTGTCACTATCCTTCATCAAAATACTAATGGATTGCTCAATAAATCTGATATGATTTCTGTTTGTATTAACGAGTTAGCTGCCCAGGGCTATCCTGTTGACATACTATGTGTCACTGAACACAACACGACAGACGGTTACGAAGTGTATCTCACAATTCCAAATTATAAACTTGCGTCTCATTATATGAGAGTTAGTAGACACGGAGACTCACGTAAATTAATTAAAAATAACATGAAATATAGAATTCTTCATGATATCACAAAACTTTCAATCAGCAACAAAATAGATTGCTCTGCAATCGAGCTATTGGAACAACAAATAATTGTTCTATGCATTTATAAGCCGCCAAACAACACCGCTGGCGCTATAGACAGCTTTTTCATAACTTTAAATAAAATATTAAATAACTTATGTTCAAAGGGGAAAATATTGTTATATGCGGCGACTTTAATATAAATGCGAAATATAATACTATTAACTAGGTACAATTTGAAAATAAAATTCAAGCAAGTAACGAGGTTTGCTAGTAAAACGTGCATAGACAACATAGCCCATAACATAAGAGCTTGCAAAGGCACTATCAAGGAATTAGATTTTTCAGACCATAATGCGCAAATCACAAAGGTTCCGGTCAAAAAGACCTGCACCTAAAAATATTGGTATATATTAAAACGAGATTACTCTCAAGACAATAGAGCAATATTTATACAATATTTAAAACAATTAACCAATAGCGATGTTTATAGTTGCACGGATGCGAATAGTGCCTACAACAAATTCTATGATAATTGTATTATGTTGTACAATCTCTGTTTCCCTCTACAGAAAGTCAGGATACATAAGAAGTCTAGATCGAAATGATCTCACGTGCCTTAAAAATATGCAGCAAACGTAAATGTCAACTATTGTGGCAATATAGGAATAATCCAAATTAAGTCACCAAAACAGCTTTCAAAGCATATGCTAACAGGTATAAAACTGTAATCAGACTGACAAGTAAATCTTAAAACGACTACTTTATTAAATCTGCCACAAATAAGAACAAAGCTACTTGGAAAGTAATAAATGAGATCAAATCTAAATATCCTAATGAAGGCGTAAATCAATTAGTTATAAATGACGATATCATAAATAATCCTCAAGTTTTCTTGACATCAATGACAATAATACTAGTGTTCCCAAAAATCTTCCAATAAACTGACATATAATTCTAATTCAATTTTTATGACACCGACTATCCGTGATGACATTAATAAAATAATAATTGCACTGAAAAATAAAACCGGCAATGACAGCATTATAACAAATATTGTTAAAGATGTAGCTCATATTATATCTGTTATAAAGCCAGTATTTAAAAAAGGAGACAAAACTAACATAAGCAACTATAGGCCCCATAGCACTGATACCTATTTTTGGCAAAATTGTTGAAAAGGTGATGTTTAACTGTTTGTATACTTTCTTTGTAACACAAAACATTCTAACGTCCAGTCAATATAGTTTCAGAAAAAAACGAATCCATAAATGTGGCAATATATAACTTTTTACGTAAGGTATTGACTAACTTGGACAAAGGGCTGTCGGCTGTCGCGCTTTTCATGGACATGACGAAGGCTTTCAACTGGGTCGACCACAAAATCATCTTAAGAAAGATGTATGCATATGGTGTGAGAGATAATGTGTACAAACTTATAGAATCATACCTTTACAACAGACAACAATTTACAGAAGTAAGGAGGTTAAATCCTATTACTAAAATGGAAGAAATATATGCTTCTGAATCTGGAACTGCTAAATTCGGCATTCCTCAAGGGACTATCGTGGGTCCTTTTTCTTCCTTGTTTATATAAATGACATGCCTTCGGTAACAAATCACGACATTACACTATTTGCTGATGATAGCACTGTTTTATTTGTTAATGATAATACAATTGATCTAGAATCTGACATTAACGAAATAATATAATGAATTATAGACTGGCTATAAATGAATAATTGAATGATTAACATTGACAAAACAAAAATAATAAATTTTAAAATCCGAACTCCACGTACGGGTACTTTAAAATCTATTACCTGGACAGCGACATTGAAGAATCTGAAGTAACAAAATTTCTAGGATCACATTGACAACAAAATTAATCGGAAATTTGACCACGTATGCAAAAAGCTGGGTCAGTTTTCATATGCGCTTCGCAGATTGGGGAAAATAGCGAATCAGACTACTTTACTAACAGCTTACCACGGTTACGTTAGCTCTATCCTCAGATACGGTGTCATATTCTGGGGCATCAGTACAAACAAGGAGCGTGCTTTTATTGCCCAAAAACCTGTAAGCTGTTTTTTACAAAGATGAAGTTATTGACACTGCCATGTGTCTATATATTTGAGGTCGCAGTATTTGTCACAAATAATATTGACACGTTTAATTACTGCACGCGTATACGACGTAAGGACAAATTGCGCACAGTAGTTAGCAGGACTCATCTAATGCATGAAAGTATATTTTTTAACAGCTTCAAGTTTCTTTAACAATATTCCGGTGCCCATTAGAATAATTTGGGCAATGTTTTTTTTTTTTAAAGAATTGCCGTGATCTGTTTGTAAACAAGTGCTACTACTCTATGAAAGACTTCCTATCAGACAAATCACTGCTCAAATACAGTCCCCCTGAGTCATGCTCATGATGCGTTCGATGGCCCACTGATGTGTATCTACTTAGATTCATTCCGTTTTATTTTGTCTTTTTTATATTTTATGTGTAATTTTAATCTTTTTTTATTTAATTGCTATGTACCTATTGTATGCCCGAAGGGCGGGATATAGCTGATCACAGTTTAATTATTTAACACCTGTATTATGTACCTACCTATGAACCACAGTAAACATATTGATTGATTGATTGATTCACATAATACAAAAAAATCCCAATATATTTGTACACCAATTTCATTGGTAGGACATAGCGATTGATGGATAGATGTCAGCCCCGGATATAAGGGGTGGCAAACCGGGGCACTTGCCCCGGGCGGCAGTTTCATGGGGGCGCCAAATCCTTGAGACAAGAATTCGAAATATCGAACAAATGAAGCCTCTTTTACTACAATCTCATAGGTTTTTATCAAGTAATCGAATCTTAATATAATATGTTTGAAAAACAAACTTTTCTAGCTTAAAGCTAACTTTTTTAGCCATTGACAACAAAACTGCCTATGCGACTTTGAGGAGCTAATAGATTCTTTCGCAGAAAAGAAAGCACGCCGTGTAAAGTTGTAGTCTTTCCTGGTTATATTTTTTTTTCTGTTTTATGTCAAAAATGAAAGTTATTAGTTATTAAAAATAATAATTTATTAAAGGATTATTATTTTAACAAATGGTCACAAAAATGCTACTCATTGGCAGTTTCAACAGTTTTTCTCAAACACTGATGGGAGGGGGCGCACACTATCAAGGTTTTGCCCCGGTTCGAAAAAATCGTAGATCCGGGGCTTATAGATGTATTAATAAATATTTATGGATCGATGCATTAATAAAGATTGATTGATACATAAATAAAGATTGATTGATTGATGCATTAATAAGGATTGATTGATGGATTGATACATTAATAAAGATTGATTGATTGATGCATTAATAAAGATTGATTGATTGATGCATTATTAAAGAGTGATTGATTGATGGATTGATGTATTAATAAAGATTGACGCATTAAGGCAGGTTGCCTGGAAGAGATCGCGGCAAGCGATAAGGCCGCCCATTGTATGTGTATTAGACTTAAGTTTATTTTTATGAATGTAATTTATGGTGCACAATAAAGAATATAATAAATAAATAATAAGTATTTATTGATGGATTGATGTATTAATAAAGATTAATTGATTTTGTAAAAATGACGAACGTTGTAAAGTGCAGCAAGTGTAATATTGTGATAGACGAGATGTTATCGTACATCCAAAAAAAAGGAGTCCGTGACAGACGAAGTAACGTTGGTGCGAATTTGTACTTCGTCGTTTACGAGTGAAGAAATTAAGACCTCCAAGTCGCTTCTGTTTGACTCCATACCCACGGAGTTGCGTAAGGTGGTCCGAAAAAACAAAGGTAAGGAAGAACGAGATATGGCGGATATAATTATGTTGTTTAAATCTGCAGAACCAACCGAAATCCCAGTGTTTGTGGCTCGGCAGCTAGAAAAGCTACCCCCGATCACGTTTGATTATTTGGACTGCACGAAACTTCTAAAGAACATAGTACGAGCGCAAACTACAATTAACGAGATGAAGACCACTTATGCCACCTTAGATGATCTGAACGAGTTAAAAGATGAAATCTGTTGAATTAGATGTGACTCATTACCACCAACGTCCGCATTTAAGGTAAACACAAGGCGAGGTGCATGGTTACTCGACAGTGGCCCTATGAGACTTTCAAACGTGCATAATTCTTCGATGGATGAGAAAATCATTATCAATAATAGTGCCTTGGGCAGTGAAAACTTGAAGAAAACTCCACCTAGATACAGAAAAATTATGCGGGTAGATGAGAAACAAAAGCAAAAAAGTGAGAATTCAAAGTACAAGGGAACTCGACTACAACGGTCGGAACCAGCGGGCAGTGTAAATATGATGATGTATGAATGTGACGAAGCATCGAGCGCTGCGGTTACGTCAGAGACAGTGAATCATCATTCGCGAGTACATTCGCCCGGGCCGGCTGCGGCATCGCCAGTGCGGGTAGTGAGGGGGAGTCAGCTGACCGACACTATGGCTTTATTGTGTGCAGATGGACAAATACAACAAAATAAAGACGAGGAATGGCAACAAGTTTCGTATAAGAAACGGACAAAGTACCGTTTTGCAGGCAAGTCAGGCGTTGCCACGGATTTAAACTGTAATTTTAAAGCAGCTGAAAAGAAAATACCGATACTCATTACGAATATTCATGGGGCAACAACAGAAGACGACATCATTATCATACATTTACCGTAAAAAAGAGGAAACTGTATGTCTTGAGAAAATTAAAATGAGAAAAGATAAGGGCCATAATGCTTACAAATTTTTTGTGCCTGAATCTAAAGTATCGGTATACATAGATGAAAATATATGGCCTGCTGGTATCATATTCAGACGATTCAAGAATTTTGTCTATCGAAATACGAACAGATTCTCCTCTGTGGACGGCGCTCAACAACATAATAATGGCTAGACATGGCTACCGCTTTGCTAGCTTCTACTGCAAGAACGTCAAGCGATCAGTAGATGGTGTTCGGGAGTTGTGTCGCACCTGTGACCTAATTGCATTGCAAGAAACATGGTTATTGCCTGAAGAAATTACGTATCTAAGCACGATCGACAGCGGCTTCGGATATACAGGAACGTCGGCGGTGGACACGTCCGACGACATACTGCGCGGGAGGTCGTTTGGCGGCGTCGCTTTACTATGGAGAAGCAGTGTTTTCCAACAAGTATCAGTGTTACAGTGTGATAACGCTCGTATTAGCGCATTAAAAGTGACAACAAGAGACCGACCTGTGCTTGTGATGAGTATATATATGCCTACTAATTGTGCGGATAACCTACCGGACTTTACGGACTGTCTAAGTGCGGTAAGTGCTATTATAGACGAACATAATATTCAATCTGTTTTTATGTTAGGTGATTACAATGCTGACCGATACGAGTTATTTTATAACGAGCTTTGTAGTTTTCGTAGTGAACAATATTGGTCATGTATTGATGTTGACTTTCTCGGTGTGGACTCTGGTACATACACATTCATAAGTGACGCTCACGGTACATGCAGCTGGTTGGATCATTGTATAGTTACGCAATCGGCAAAACGATCTGTCACTAATGTTTACATTAATTATGATACGCTGTGGTCTGATCATTTTCCTCTAATCATAGAATGTGACCTTGAATTACTTACACCTAAATATCGAATGAAATATCATTGAACGATAACACTGTGTCGTGGGGCACCAGAAGTAAGGAACAGATCGCGAAATATACCACAGAGTGTCATAAACGTTTAGGTTTGGTTAACTTTCCTACCGAGTGTATAAATTGTTCTGGTTTTTATTGTAATGACCCCTGTCACCATCGTATTCTTGATGTGATGTACTCTGACATTGTGACCGCCCTTCGTGCTGGTCGAGAGGGCATTATGAGGAAAAGGAGTGGGTCACGCATACTGGGTTGGAATAGGCACGTTAGCGAGGCTCACCGGTTTTAGATTTTTTTAGATTAAAGTTTACAGAGTGGGTATCGTGCGGTAAACCTAATACTGGCCTTATGTACGATGAAATGTGTGCCAGCAGAAGAATTTTTAAATCACATTTGAAGTGGTGTCAAGATCATCAAGCCCAGATTAAAATGGACAGTCTTGCGGAAAAGCACGCTAAAGGTGATTTTAGAGGCTTTTGGAAAAACACCAAAAAACAAAGGTATTGCTGAAATCTTTAAGAGTAAATTTTCTGTTCAGTCACCTTTGGGTCCGGCGTGTGAGGTTTACAATGGGGAGTTACCTGAAGGGATGGTAGGGGTGAGGTTTAGTGCCAAGGATGTGGCCATAACCCTCAAGACTATGACAAAAGGCAAGAGTCCAGGTCATGATTCTCTGTCCATTGAACACCTGGTTCACGCTGGCCCACATATTAATAGAGTATTAGCAATGTTTTACTCGCTATGCTTGGGCCACTCTTATCTTCCGCCGGATCTTATGAAAACTGTTGTTGTGCCTATAGTTAAAGATAAAACCGGTGACTTAGCTGATAAAAATAACTATAGGCCCATTTCTCTAGCTACAGTTAAAGCGAAGGTGTTTGACGGTTTGCTTAATACACAGTTAAGTAAATATATATCTCTGCACGATAATCAGTTTGGATTTAGACCTCGATTATCAACGGAAAGTACAATACTGTGTCTTAAGCATACCGTCAGATACTATAATGACCGCAAAACCCCGGTATACGCGTGTTTTCTCGACCTGTCCAGGGCCTTTGATCTAGTGGCGTATGATCTCTTGTGTATTATGTACGATGAAATGTGTGCCAGCAGAAGAATTTTTAAATCACATTTGAAGTGGTGTCAAGATCATCAAGCCCAGATTAAAATGGACAGTCTTGCGGAAAAGCACGCTAAAGGTGATTTTAGAGGCTTTTGGAAAAACACCAAAAAACAAAGGTATTGCTGAAATCTTTAAGAGTAAATTTTCTGTTCAGTCACCTTTGGGTCCGGCGTGTGAGGTTTACAATGGGGAGTTACCTGAAGGGATGGTATGGGTGAGGTTTAGTGCCAAGGATGTGGCCATAACCCTCAAGACTATGACAAAAGGCAAGAGTCCAGGTCATGATTCTCTATCCATTGAACACCTGGTTCACGCTGGCCCACATATTAATAGAGTATTAGCAATGTTTTACTCGCTATGCTTGGGCCACTCTTATCTTCCGCCGGATCTTATGAAAACTGTTGTTGTGCCTATAGTTAAAGATAAAACCGGTGACTTAGCTGATAAAAATAACTATAGGCCCATTTCTCTAGCTACAGTTAAAACGAAGGTGTTTGACGGTTTGCTTAATACACAGTTAAGTAAATATATATCTCTGCACGATAATCAGTTTGGGTTTAGACCTTGATTATCAACGAAAAGTACAATACTGTGTCTTAAGCATACCGTCAGATACTATAATGACCGCAAAACCCCGGTATACGCGTGTTTTCTCGACCTGTCCAGGGCCTTTGATTTAGTGGCGTATGATCTCTTGTGGAAAAAACTTGAGAGTATCAACCTTCCACCAGAACTTGTTACCATCTTCAAGTATTGGTATACGCACCAGGTCAACAGCGTCAGGTGGTCGGGGGCAGTGTCGGAGCCATATCGGTTACAGTGCGGTGTAAGGCAGGGCGGACTGACCTCACCCTCGTTATTCAACCTTTACATGGACGCGCTGATCGTCGCGCTAAGCAGTCAGCATGTCGGCTGTCATGTAGACGACGTGTGTCTCAACAATTTAAGCTATGCTGACGACATGGTTCTGCTGAGCGCGTCGATCTGTGGCCTGAGAAGGTTGATTGCGACATGTGAGGATTACGCTGTTAAACATGGACTTGTTTATAATATTAAGAAAAGTCAGTACATGGTCTTTGAGGCCGGAGGTGCTATATGTCCCGACTATGTACCATACCTATGTTTCTATACGTCTGAATAGTGTACCCTTAGACAGGGTGAAACATTTTAAATATCTAGGACATATAGTCACGTCTGACCTCAGGGACCATGCTGACTTAGAACGGGAGCGGAGGGCGTAATCTAAAAGAGCTAATATGCTGGCCCGCAGGTTCTCACGTTGTTCGGATGGCGTGAAAATAAATCTTTTCCGAGCATATTGCACGTCCTTGTACACCTGGAGCCTGTGGGCTAATTACACGCAGAAAAGCTACAACACCCTCCGTATTCAATTTAACAATGCTTTTAGGACGGTTTTGGGTCTGCCTCGCTACTGCAGCGCTTCAGGTATGTTCGCATGGGCGCGCACAGACTGTTTTCATGCAACCATGCGGAAGCGCTGCGCGTCTCTTGTGCGCAGAGTGCGAGACAGCTCCAATACCGTTCTGAGCATGATAGCAAATAGGTTGGACTGTCCTTATGTGCGACACTGTTGTGACAGACAAGTTACATATAGTGTCGCACGTAAGAGACTAATGTAATTAATTGTAATGATTATTATTGAATTTGTTTCATGTGTTGTATTTATATTGTATTTATTTGGTTGTATTTATCTATGTGTGATTATGTATTTATTATTGAAAAATTTAAAGCTGTTGTTGTGTGATATGGGTTTAAGACCTGAAATAAATGAATTTGAATTAATAAAGATTGATGCATTGAAAGAGATTGATTGATTGATGCATTAATAAAGATTGATTTATTGATGGTTTGATGTATTAATAAAGATTGATGCATTAATAAATATTGAAAGATTGAGTGATTCATAAAGATTGATGCATTAATAAATATTGAAAGATTGAGTGATTCATAAAGATTGATGCATTAATAAAGATTGATTGATTGATTTATTTACATAGATAAAAGTATATACATTGTATAAAATACTTAAATAACTAAGACTATAACCATATAGAGAGAGGGTAGGCCACCGCGCTTGTGTCAACATCGGCTCCGTAAACATATCAATAATAAAAATAAGTTTTCTATGTGAAATTCATGCAAATCAGTAACTTCTAAAAGTAAATCAGTAGATGAGAAGTAAGCACTATCAGAAAATCTTTTGAAACGAAAAAACGAAGACGGCAACAAGTAGCATGTCAAAGTGCAAATTATTTTGAAAATACTTGTAAGTGTACTACAGTGATACTGAAAAGCAAAAAGGTACAGCAAACCTTATATAAAACCTAATACAAGTTATCGAGACACGTAACGCCATCTAGCGTCAAGCAGCTGTACTAAACGTCAAGCGCCATCTAGCGTCTCAGCTTTACCACATAAAAGACTCAATTCTTTATCGCACCTGCGCACTTATTATGGATGAATTAATAAAAATACTGCAAGATGTACAGAATCAAATTGCAGAACAAAAGGTTGCAATGAAATCAAACAGCAAATGTATTGTCAACGAAATAAATGATCACATGAATCAAAAATTCCAACAACTTTATCTTTTGAACGAAGAACTACAATCGAAACTCGAACAGCAAAGTTCGCGGTTGGACTACATAGAAAGAGAAATAAGGAAGAAGAATATAATCATGTTCGGAGTTGAAGAAACTGAGACAAACTACTTCGAACTTCAAGATAAGATCCTTGGAATAATGACAAATATACTAGAAGTCAGCTGCATACCGAATGACATAGAGGCAGTCCAAAGAAGAGGGAAAAAAGTAGAAGACAAAGTACGTCCCATCGTAATAACTTTCACTACGTTGGGTATAAAAATTATGGCCTTAAAAAACAAGAAAAACTTGTCTGATTGCGTTTATTATATCAAACAAGATTATCCTAAAAAAAATATACTACAAAAGAGAGCCGAACTCAAGGAACAAGCAAAACTCGAACAAGAAAAGGGAAATAATGTTATCCTCAAATACGTTTCACCAGCACCAGTACGAGTGCCATCAAACTCTGATCACAAAAAGGAGCAATCAAAATGTGAATCTAAAAAATCTCCTTCACCTACCTCCCACCCTCCCAGTACGGCTGGTCCCCGCGGGAGAGGTGGACCGCAACCCTCCAAAGAAAAAAATACACGAGATAAAAAGCAAATAAAATCATTACCCTCCCCTTAAAAAGAAAATATAAATTTTATTGGGATAAAACTGGCAAACTTCTTTGGAGGAGGCTTTTACCCGAAGGTGGTCCACACGAATCACAGATGATTCAGATTTATATTATTTGTAGTAATTTGATGTTATCATATGTAATTTAATTTATTTTAATTAATGCATTTATTGGTTTTACTTTATAAACAATTTATTATCATGGTACCTACTTAATCAAATCTTTAATCAATCAAAGTAATATATGTATATATATTATTGTTTATTATAAAATATATCAATTGTTTATTAAATCAATCAATCTTTTAAATCAATGTAATGTTATTTTATGTATAACTTCATAGTTTTGTTATCGATTCATCTATTTATTGTTAATAATTAATAATGTTTTTTGATGAATTACCTAATGATAATTTAACTTTATTTGTTAATTTTCAATTGTATTGTCAATGTGGAATTAATAAAGCATTTTTATTTTTTTTTACCATTCACATATATATTGATTGATGCATTCATAAAGATTGATTGATTGATGGTTTCAGCTTTATTAATAAATATTGATTGATTGATGGATTGATGTATTAATAAATACGTTGTGGTCACCAAATATGTTGTGGTCGGCTTCCAGTCTAACCAAATTCAGCTCACTACCAGTATTTTACATGGAGCGACAGCTTATCTGACCTCCACAACCCAGTAACAAGATAACACGATATTCCTTGGTAAGACTGTAGTCAGATTTCCTGGCTCCTGACTATCAGTAACGTAAATGACAGCCAGAATCAACGGCTTACCCTCAGTTTCCCACCTTAAAATTATCGGAGGATTAATGTGACAAATTGTCAAGCACGCGTTATCTGCTGTGATTGGTTGAATGAATTTTCAACAGCCAATCACAGAAGAAAACGCGTGTTTGACAATTTGTCACATTAATTCTCCGATAATTTTAAGGTGGAAAACTGAGGGTTAACCTCGCTACGTAAAGATCCATCCACGGACTGACCTCGGCAAGGTCTATTTTACCTTAAAGACCGACCCGTGCGGCTGTTTTTATCCTCCGTCAGAATATAGCCTTTGATTGAGACGATTAATATAGACCTGGCTCGAATAGGTGACTGGAGTGCTGAGTTTGGGCTGAAGATTAATCCAACGAAGACTCAGGTGACTGTTGTTGGTAGTTCCCGGACTGTTTCTAGGATTGATTGGTCGACGCTTCCCCAGGTTTCTTTCAACAACACCATTATTCCTATAGCTAACCAGTGGCGTGCCTAGGGTTTCAAAATAAGGCAAGCCCACTAAAATTTAAAACGATTTCAAAAACACTGAGTATGAAGGTACCTACGTATGTATCATCGCAATTTTTTCATAAACTACTGGTTAGGTATAATAAATTAAAAGTGAATTCATCCATCTTCTTCTTTCCTCTTCTTTCTTCAATTTCACTCTTGCTTGTCGTGCGGTGAATGAGGTAACCAAAGCACACTGAAGGCATGCTAGTGCTAGATTGAATATAATAAACATATCAGCAATTGCATACCTCCGGTGGCTTTAAAAAAAGCCGTTTGGTTTGCTTCATTGCTTGAGGGAACAAAGTAATGGTAAGTAGTTGCTTGCTTCGTAACAGGACTAACAGGTTACAGACGAAAAAAAAAACAAAACCGAAAGTTAAAAAATAGCTAGATAGAATGTAATAAGGAATTTAAATAAATTATTTATATTCTAATTGGAATCGTCTATCTTTCTTAAGAAATGATTTAATTACATCAGAGTAAAATGTTGGTGATCGTTTTAATTCTACCAACAACTGTTTTTCAATAGCTATCATTGATAATTCGGAAAGACGCTCTTGACCTTGTGTATTTCTCAGATAGGTATGGATACGTTTAAGAGACGAAAAAGCACGTTCCGCGGAAGAACTGGTAGCCGGAATAGTTACAACAAGATACGCTAACTTTAACAGCTCGGGAAAGGCATCTTCGAGGTTATTCTTATGAATGAAATCAATTAATTCGAAAACATTACGATCTTTCAGATCAGGACTAGAATACAAGCAAATCAATTGGCTTTTTAATGTTTGTTTGTCGAAATAGTTTGCATAAATGTCAAATAATGAATCTAATTCCTCTGTAGGAAAATGTTAAAGAAATTAACTGTTTTTTCTGAGCAAAGTTTAAAGATTTTACCTTATCTTCGCCAATCAAAACTTGAACGCATTTTAAATCCCCACAAGGTACAATTACCTCCATTGATGTAGGTAAGTCACCAAAACAATTGTATCACTGAGAAAATCTAAGAAAACACATAAAACTCTAAAACTTTTCCCACTCAAGCAAAATAAAAGCAAAAAACTGAAGCACAGACTACTAAGACAGTGTTACCAACCATAAACAAAAATATTCCCCAATTTTTTTCCGAATTTCCCTAAAAATCCCTAAATAGAATTTTATATGTGTTGTACCTACATACTTATTTAGTACCTAAATTATTTTGTAGGTAAATATAACGTTACATATTAAGTTGATAAAAAAAAATGAAAAATACAACTATGCAAACTTGTTAATTATTTCTAGAACCACATCATCATCCTGTTGCTCCTTTTCATTTGACGTCTCATTTTTGAAGTCATACATATGTACGATGAAGTTCTTGATCGTGTCCACAGTATGATTAAGTTTTACTCACGATCCATAATCCCGATTTATAAGGAAAATCGTACCATCATGATACTATGTACCTTTTTAGGGGATATGAATTACATATCGTGCGTTCCTTTCTACGCACAAAACAGAAAACACACGCTTTGTTTTCGATTTGGTAAGTTTTGTTCGAAATCCCTAAAAAAATCCCCAAAATATTCCAGTCCCCAAAAATTTCCCTTTTAACACTTCTAGTCCCTAAATTTAGGGACAAAATCCCTAAGTTGGTAACCGTGTACTAAGAGATATGAACTGAAGTGAGTTGCACTCGGGTCGTTGCAGTGTTGTCATTTGGCAAAAAAAAGTCGCCAGTTATATGAAAAATCTAGCTAGATGTCGCAAATTTTTTATTTTTAAGATATTGTTTGAATATTTATATTCGTTATTTTCAAAAGTCGCTAGTTTTTATTGTTGCTAAATCTTAAAAAAAGTCACCAAACTCGTTAAAAATCTCCAAGATCTCACAACGTCGCTAAAACGGCAACACTGCAGAGTTGGCAAGGTGACAAGGTCACGCATACGCGTGCAACTTCACTTGCAAGCCCTTCTTAAATCTTCAAACTGATCGTCTACAAAGACGCACAAGTTTCTAACTCGTTATACGGCACATCGCTATAAGTGCGAAAGAGACAGATGTAGTATTTGAAAGCCCGGTAAAAGCCGGTGCGTGTAAGCGAGATAGCTATATGTAGATGCTACAACTGCAAATGCGAAACTCTGCGCGCGACCAATCGCTATGTGAAGTAGTGTGGCATAGGTAGATACTTTGTGTTATTTTGATAAGAATTAAGCGCGCGAACTTTTAAATAGTTCAGGTTTGATATTGATTCTCTATCGAGCATTTTAGTAAGGCAAGCCGGGCTTTTGGGCTTATATGAAGCTACCGCCACTGATATTAGCATACAATTTATACAGCTTGCTCTCTGATGTTCCCTCAAGATAAGAAATGTTACTTTTAATGGTTACTTTATGATTATTAAATTGTACATTATGTCCAGCCTCAGTAATTTTGTGTACCGATAGTAAGTTATACGATATATCTTTATGCCTCAAAGTTTATCTTTAAATTGCCACATTTTATTTTTAAATTACCTTTTTTGTTTGTTAAGAGATATTGACCATTAGCAACCAGTATTTTGACACTCTTGTCTAATATTATTACATCTGTCATATATTTTTCAAACTTACTACTTACAATATGTTGAGTACAACCAGAATCCACTATAAAAGAAATATCATAGTCTCTGTCCTTTTCACTCCTTACGCTTAAAGCATTTTCATAAGTCATCATTGATGTTGCTTCTTGTCCCTGAAATCCTCGTCCTCTAAATCCTTGTACTTGAAAACCTCTTCCACGAAGTCGGCGACCACGTCCTCGGCGAATCTGACTATAAACTCGTCCTTGGCCTCTTGCCTTTGATGTTCCTCTGTATTTGTTTATTTCCTTTGTACTGTTTATTTGACACTCGTATGACTTATGGCCATTCTTTCCACATCTATAGCAGGAAATATTGAAAGCATTCTCTTTGCTGTACTGTGTTTCTTCTAATTTTATCTTAGTTTCAGCATCTAACAACCTTGCCTTAACAAAATCGAAGGTCAACTTTTTCTCCGCAGCCATTGTTTCAATCGAAGTTATAACATGATCATACTTTTTAGGTAGTGAGGATAACAGATAGCAAATCTGGTCTTCATCTTCCACTTTTAGATCTATAGCCTGCAGTTGACTGATAATAGAGCTAAATTTAATTAGGCTCTTCACATTTCATGGATATCAATTTTCGCTTAAGGTGGAAACGATTGTATACACTCTTTCTTTCAAAAATATTTTCAAGTAGCTTTATCATATCCGCGGCAGTTTCCCCATCCTTTACCAATTCTACATATTGGTCCGACAGGCTTTGTGCGATAATCGACCTTGCTTTCGCCTCATCTTTCTTCCATTGTGGTTTCTCGACATCTTTTGACGTTAGAACATATGCGACTTGTCTCTCTTCCAAGATTAATTTTACACGGAATTTCCACGTGCTAAAGTTTTTGTTTTCTGATAAACACGGTAACGACGACACCGCAGCGCTCGTCATATTTATCCGTTTTATTTAAATATAATATATGTACGTACGTGGATCGCAACCCAGTATCTTCTTATTTTTTATCCAAATAACAAGCTAACGCTTTATAACGCTCTGCTACCATGTTAAAGTTTGGTTTTCAATAACAAGGCACATAATCTTCAATAAACTTCGTTATTTATTTAAATCATTTTCCAATAGTTATAATGACACATTGCAGTAAAATTTTCACACACTGACAGGCACTTATTCTTCTTTAATACCACAAACAATGCCTTAGACAAAATAAAACCTCAACAGTAAGGTTTGCCCAATACTTAGAAGATAATTTTCAACCCAATGAAAGTTTCATGGAAATACCTGAGAGTGAAAATGTATCACAAAACTAAAGAATTCGACATGTAACTCCTAAAGAAGTTGTGAGAGAAATTAAAAACAACATAAGCTCGAAGAAATCCCCGGGTTATGACC
Organism: Orthosia cruda; assembly: GCA_964057195.1. Taxonomy (NCBI): domain Eukaryota; kingdom Metazoa; phylum Arthropoda; class Insecta; order Lepidoptera; family Noctuidae; genus Orthosia; species Orthosia cruda. The sequence goes on along the minus strand of OZ059833.1, from coordinate 16,709,913 downwards.
TCATAACAGGAGAAATACTAAAACACCTCCCGCGCAAAGCCATAGTTAAGCTTACCAGACTTATTAACGCTGCATTTATGCTAAAACATGTACTTGAGCCATGGAAAGTTGCTGAAGTTATTATAATTGCTAAGCCTGGGAAGCCACCCCATGAAGCATCATCTTATAGACCCATTTCCCTGCTGCCAGTATTATCGAAACTGTTTAAAAAGCTCTTATTAAAACGGCTAAAACCAATAATAGAAGAGAAAGACCTTATTCCGAACCATCAATTTGGCTTCAGGAATAAACATTCTACCATAGACCAGGTACACAGAATAACAAATGTGAGTTTATATGTTTGTAAACGGGTGCGTTTACAAACATATAAACTCACATACACAACACCCAGAGCCGGAACAACTATCTGTAGGTCATACAAATATTTGTTCCGTGCGGGAATCGAACCCGCGACACGCAGCGCAGCAGTCAATCGCTCAACCACTGCGCCAACCGTGCGCCCAAACTATTAAGTGCTAAAAACTATTAAGGCCGGAGTATCTCAAGGAAGTGTGTTAGGCCCAATCCTGTACTTGGTTTACACATGTGATATCCCAGAGCTGGAAAACAACACCATAGCGACCTTTGCTGATGATACTGCTATTATGGCTACTGGTTCAGATCACAAAGAAGCAGTAGAAAAAGTTCAACTAGCTGTAAACAAAGTTCATGACTGGACACAAAAGTGGAAGATCAAACTGAATGAGTCAAAATCGATTCACATTGACTTCACAAATAAACTTTACTCTGAATCCTTTTTGCTTTTTGACTAGTACGGTCGGTAAAAGCTGTTACCTAATCCACCCTGCCGTTAGCTGACCTTGATACGTATGAGCTTATCGAACTATAACAACTTGTTCAAGATAGGCAAGTATTATAGAATATAGTTATACCAATTAGATCTTTAACCGTAACATTAGTGTAGGGGTAATTAGCATTTGAATATTTTTTGTCACCATAATGGACTTGTTAATTACCCGACTGCCGAAGGAGGGTAATGTGTTTATCAGTATATGTATGTATGTTTCTATGTAGCTTTCTAGAGACCAAATGCGTTGGTCGATTTTGATGATTCTTACGTCAATCGATTCGTCTTAACCTTGTGAGTGCCACATAAAAATGGCGGCTTTTGGACACCATATTGTAGGGAGCCAATTTTGTTCTATAAATTATACAATTATTTAATTAAAGGGTTTAAAGAGGTTTGTACCTGATCCGAAAAAAAATAACTAAAAAGTTATAAATAAAAAAAATTAATTCTAAAGATCAAAAAACTGACTGCTTATGAAGCGGACTAAAAAGATGTAAAAAAGCATTGAGGTAATAATGTACTACGCACTAGAGAAGTCACCACACATCACTGCTGTATTCCGTTTATGTGGGGTCGGCCGGCCGCACTTCACTCAGTTGCTTGCTAGATCTTGAGCGCCTATGTCATTGTTTGTTTTTAAACGAAAAAACGTTCAAACGCATTAAATATGCGGTCGTGTGTTTTAAGATATTGCACTTATAATTCAACTAATACGGCGAAATGCAAAGGAATAACTTTTCGTCAATGAGTAACTAGATAATCATTTTTAAATTGAAATATTTGGTGGGCGCCATGATGCCTCATTTCTCATATAGACTAAAAATTAAGATGTGACAATTTGTGTAACAAGTGTAGGTAGAATAGTAGTAGGTTTGTATAGCGGAAATTAACAATCTTAAGTATATTCAGAAAGGAACTGACTGTGATTATTCAAATAAATAGTTTAACAAATTGGTAGGTATGATAGGTGGGTAGGTGTCTAGGTAGGGTAGGGTATGTAGGTATCCAGTTGACGGGAGCGAAGTCACGGGGGACAGCTAGTACCTAAATAATGGGATGACGTAAATTACTTCAAAGTCAGCGTTTACCTTTGATATTCTTATGCAAAGCAAACAGGACGGTTAGTACTGAGACCTTACAGGTACTTGCTGGCATACTTTCAACCTTGATGTGCAACGATGTGCTGCAATGTACTATTAAGCACTAGAAACCATGGACGCGGAGTGACCGTGAGAAAATCTCTAGATTATTTGAACCACATATTGACGTCTGGGAGGAACTTTTATCCAAATGGCAATGTAGTTGGGATAATAATGCCACCAATTCTTTCCATCTGTTCGCATGCGACTGGCCAGGACGTGACTGGAGGTGGATCACTGTGTTGCCCAATATCTCACAGGGCAAGGTAACTTTAAAAGTAAATTATTTTCCTTCAAGCTCGTTGCCTCGCCTTTATGCCAGTATTCTACATCTGACTGCGAATATGTACAATCTGCCCATCATATCTTATGGGAGTGTATTCTTTGGCAGAATGAAAGCAATACTATGTTGAATAATGTACAGACTGCATCAGAAGATGTTTATTATACGGATCTTGTGGTAACTAGAACAAATTTCCGTGCGTTCAAGCGTTTTTGCCATACCTATTTATTATTGGAATCAAATATAACACCTCACAATGTTAGGACCCATTAATATTAATGCAATTTTTTTTCCGTGGTGCCAGGCAACTGGGCTTATCCCAGTTGCAAATGACCCTTTGTGCCTATTGACCTTGTTTGTTCTGTCTCCTACTTGATATATAGGGAACTGGAATTTTTTATATTTTCCTACTCCTCCACTATTCTTTTCTGATTAATTTCGTTGCGGCATCCAAGACAGCTAAATTCATTCTCCGGGACTTCGTCGAGCTTCATTGCCGCGGTGCTTTTCTGGTGGTCGCCACTATTGATTTTGGCTTTCAGGAGTTGCAGTGATTTGGGAATAGTGCTGTGGGAATGTCCCAAAAAAGAAGTACATAAATATAATATTAAATTAATATACTATTTTATTAATATAATATTAATAAAATATTACTTTACTAAGGTTATTTCAACAAATATTTTTTTTTGAAAAAAATTGTGAATTCTAATGAAGCTTATTAGGTATAAAGCTATGTAGGTACCGCTTCTGTAGTCAGTCAGCAGTTTAGTCTATATGAGTGACAAGTTGTTGCAGAATGTTGAACGAAACGCGTAAGCGCCATGAAAATCACGGCGCTTCCGTCTTTTTGATCGCGAGAAAACTATACCTTAGAAGCGCTCTAGCGCTGCGTGTTTATACTGTTTTGTTAGACGGCTAATTATTGTTTCAGCGCTGCAGCGAAGTTTAGTTTAAACTCTTGTCAAAATGGAGCATGTCCTTTACTTAGGATAGCTTCTCTAGTACATATTATCTCAATGTAAAAAAAAAGAAAATCATGCTGCGCTGTCGGAGTATACATCTGGTTTTGGTCAGCCAGCTCGTCTAAACTCTTTCTCTTGTTAGATTCCATTATCCCGGGCAATTACAAGAGACAAAAATAAAATCTCAATACCATAATATCTGAACATGCTTTTAAAAAAATGTCACTCATCGCGGGTCGACTGGCAGATGTGAAACATTGAAACCTCAGCGCGTTGAGAGAGAGAGCGTCGCCACACCTACAGCCGGTCTGATCCCCGCCGCATTACATGTTCCACATCAAAAATAATAACTAGTACCTTATTATTGCACTTGTTGATCATCCCATCAATGTATGTACTAGTTTCTGCCAGCGGCTTCGCCCACACGAAAGTTGGAAATTAACCCACGGGAACATTCTCCCGAAATAAAAAGTATCCTATGTGTTAACACTTCTGAAGCAAAGGTAAACTATATTTACTTTTTCAGCACAAATGCTTGAAACCTTGCGCGTACCGGTTAGAGTGCGGCCATGTGTGCGGGAGCTACTGTCAGGTGACCGATGATGATCCGAACCATGTGAAAGTGAGTTGTTTGACTTTTGTATCCATTATCATCATCATTTCAGCCGAAAGACGTCCACTGCTGAACATAGGCCTCTCCAAGCGTCGCTCATTGACCGATCCTGTGCGTCTCGCATCCAGCGGATTCCGGCAATCTTAACCAGATCATCAGTCTACCTAGTGGGAGACCTTCCAACGCAGCGCCTTCCGGTTCGCGGTCGCCGCTGCCTACTACGATTGTGATATCTACATAGTTAGAAATACGTCTACAACTTATTCAACATACAATTTAAATAACGTATTCAGAATAAAAAATATCAGTAGGTTTTAGATAATTAAACTGAAAATTAAAATATATGTAAACAACGTGACTTCGAGCGCTGCATCAAAATTCACAGAGTGATAGCTATTTTAGTATATGGTTTCATCAAAATCTGTTCAGTAGTTTGTGCGTGAAAGAGTAACAAACATCCATCCAAACTTTCACAGTAGATATAGTACGAGTACACAATAGATATAATACTTTGTCTTTTTCAGAACATATGCCGCAAGCCTTGTGCACGAGCCAAAGCCGGTTGCTTAGCCGACATGGTAGGAGACCGGGGGAACCATCAATGCAGGAAGCTTTGCTACGAGAAATGCGATGACTGCGACGTCCAGGTGCGTGTTTTACTAATTATTATATTCTTTATTGTACACCTTTAAAAAATACATGCAGAACAAACATTTTCAAGCACTGTGTACAATGGGCGGTCTTATCGCTCAGGGCAATCTCTTACAGACAACCTTTGGATGGACTGAACGGCAGGAGAATTAAGGGCTGTCAGTGTACAATAGATGATAAATAATATAACTTACTTATACATAATAACATAAAATACATACATACTATACTACATATTTAATATACTAATAAATATTGAATATATGACAGAGAAAGGAAAAGACTAAACATTATAGTGAAAGGTAATGCTCCTTTACCATTTTTTTAAACGCTGGCAGTGTTTGAGCGCGTCTTATTTCTATAGGTAATACATTCCACAATCGAACTGCTTGAATCGTAAAAGATTTGTCAAAGAACGAAGTGGAATGCATACGAACACTCAATTTTAAATTCTCCGATGATCTCAAGTACTTAGAATGGGTGTCACAGAGGAACTGAAAACGTTCTTTAAGATAAAAAGGAGTAAAAGGATTAAAGAGCACATTATATAGCAAAGAGAGTATGTGGGCATTCCGGCGAAGGCGAATAGGAAGCCATTTGAGCTTAGTACGAAATTCAGAAACGTGATCATATTTGCGCAAGCCAAATATAAATCTGATACAGAGATTTTGAAGTCGCTCAAGCTTATCCAATTGGTCTTGGGTGATATCAAGATAGCTGGCATCAGCATAATCCAGGATAGGGAGAAGAAGAGATTGTGCTATCGCAATTTTAGTGGCGATGGGAAGTAAATTACGAAGACGTCTCAGGGAGCCCGCTGAAGCAAATAGTTTACGGCTGACTTCCTGCAGTTGCTTGGTCCAGGCAAGTTCTGTCTATATAAATCCCCAAGTTCTTTACAGTGTTAGCTATAGGAATAATGGTGTTGTTGAAAGAAACCTGGGGAAGCGTCGACCAATCAATCCTAGAAACAGTCCGGGAACTACCAACAACAGTCACCTGAGTCTTCGTTGGATTAATCTTCAGCCCAAACTCAGCACTCCAGTCACCTATTCGAGCCAGGTCTATATTAATCGTCTCAATCAAAGGCTATATTCTGACGGAGGATAAAAACAGCCGCACGGGTCGGTCTTTAAGGTAAAATAGACCTTGCCGAGGTCAGTCCGTGGATGGATCTTTACGTAGCGAGGTTAACCCTCAGTTTTCCACCTTAAAATTATCGGAGAATTAATGTGACAAATTGTCAAACACGCGTTTTCTTCTGTGATTGGCTGTTGAAAATTCATTCAACCAATCACAGCAGATAACGCGTGCTTGACAATTTGTCACATTAATCCTCCGATAATTTTAAGGTGGGAAACTGAGGGTAAGCCGTTGATTCTGGCTGTCATTTACGTTACTGATAGTCAGGAGCCAGGAAATCTGACTACAGTCTTACCAAGGAATATCGTGTTATCTTGTTACTGGGTTGTGGAGGTCAGATAAGCTGTCGCTCCATGTAAAATACTGGTAGTGAGCTGAATTTGGTTAGACTGGAAGCCGACCACAACATATTTGGTGACCACAACGTATTTATTAATACATCAATCCATCAATCAATCAATATTTATTAATAAAGCTGAAACCATCAATCAATCAATCTTTATGAATGCATCAATCAATATATATGTGAATGGTAAAAAAAAATAAAAATGCTTTATTAATTCCACATTGACAATACAATTGAAAATTAACAAATAAAGTTAAATTATCATTAGGTAATTCATCAAAAAACATTATTAATTATTAACAATAAATAGATGAATCGATAACAAAACTATGAAGTTATACATAAAATAACATTACATTGATTTAAAAGATTGATTGATTTAATAAACAATTGATATATTTTATAATAAACAATAATATATATACATATATTACTTTGATTGATTAAAGATTTGATTAAGTAGGTACCATGATAATAAATTGTTTATAAAGTAAAACCAATAAATGCATTAATTAAAATAAATTAAATTACATATGATAACATCAAATTACTACAAATAATATAAATCTGAATCATCTGTGATTCGTGTGGACCACCTTCGGGTAAAAGCCTCCTCCAAAGAAGTTTGCCAGTTTTATCCCAATAAAATTTATATTTTCTTTTTAAGGGGAGGGTAATGATTTTATTTGCTTTTTATCTCGTGTATTTTTTTCTTTGGAGGGTTGCGGTCCACCTCTCCCGCGGGGACCAGCCGTACTGGGAGGGTGGGAGGTAGGTGAAGGAGATTTTTTAGATTCACATTTTGATTGCTCCTTTTTGTGATCAGAGTTTGATGGCACTCGTACTGGTGCTGGTGAAACGTATTTGAGGATAACATTATTTCCCTTTTCTTGTTCGAGTTTTGCTTGTTCCTTGAGTTCGGCTCTCTTTTGTAGTATATTTTTTTTAGGATAATCTTGTTTGATATAATAAACGCAATCAGACAAGTTTTTCTTGTTTTTTAAGGCCATAATTTTTATACCCAACGTAGTGAAAGTTATTACGATGGGACGTACTTTGTCTTCTACTTTTTTCCCTCTTCTTTGGACTGCCTCTATGTCATTCGGTATGCAGCTGACTTCTAGTATATTTGTCATTATTCCAAGGATCTTATCTTGAAGTTCGAAGTAGTTTGTCTCAGTTTCTTCAACTCCGAACATGATTATATTCTTCTTCCTTATTTCTCTTTCTATGTAGTCCAACCGCGAACTTTGCTGTTCGAGTTTCGATTGTAGTTCTTCGTTCAAAAGATAAAGTTGTTGGAATTTTTGATTCATGTGATCATTTATTTCGTTGACAATACATTTGCTGTTTGATTTCATTGCAACCTTTTGTTCTGCAATTTGATTCTGTACATCTTGCAGTATTTTTATTAATTCATCCATAATAAGTGCGCAGGTGCGATAAAGAATTGAGTCTTTTATGTGGTAAAGCTGAGACGCTAGATGGCGCTTGACGTTTAGTACAGCTGCTTGACGCTAGATGGCGTTACGTGTCTCGATAACTTGTATTAGGTTTTATATAAGGTTTGCTGTACCTTTTTGCTTTTCAGTATCACTGTAGTACACTTACAAGTATTTTCAAAATAATTTGCACTTTGACATGCTACTTGTTGCCGTCTTCGTTTTTTCGTTTCAAAAGATTTTCTGATAGTGCTTACTTCTCATCTACTGATTTACTTTTAGAAGTTACTGATTTGCATGAATTTCACATAGAAAACTTATTTTTATTATTGATATGTTTACGGAGCCGATGTTGACACAAGCGCGGTGGCCTACCCTCTCTCTATATGGTTATAGTCTTAGTTATTTAAGTATTTTATACAATGTATATACTTTTATCTATGTAAATAAATCAATCAATCAATCTTTATTAATGCATCAATCTTTATGAATCACTCAATCTTTCAATATTTATTAATGCATCAATCTTTATGAATCACTCAATCTTTCAATATTTATTAATGCATCAATCTTTATTAATACATCAAACCATCAATAAATCAATCTTTATTAATGCATCAATCAATCAATCTCTTTCAATGCATCAATCTTTATTAATTCAAATTCATTTATTTCAGGTCTTAAACCCATATCACACAACAACAGCTTTAAATTTTTCAATAATAAATACATAATCACACATAGATAAATACAACCAAATAAATACAATATAAATACAACACATGAAACAAATTCAATAATAATCATTACAATTAATTACATTAGTCTCTTACGTGCGACACTATATGTAACTTGTCTGTCACAACAGTGTCGCACATAAGGACAGTCCAACCTATTTGCTATCATGCTCAGAACGGTATTGGAGCTGTCTCGCACTCTGCGCACAAGAGACGCGCAGCGCTTCCGCATGGTTGCATGAAAACAGTCTGTGCGCGCCCATGCGAACATACCTGAAGCGCTGCAGTAGCGAGGCAGACCCAAAACCGTCCTAAAAGCATTGTTAAATTGAATACGGAGGGTGTTGTAGCTTTTCTGCGTGTAATTAGCCCACAGGCTCCAGGTGTACAAGGACGTGCAATATGCTCGGAAAAGATTTATTTTCACGCCATCCGAACAACGTGAGAACCTGCGGGCCAGCATATTAGCTCTTTTAGATTACGCCCTCCGCTCCCGTTCTAAGTCAGCATGGTCCCTGAGGTCAGACGTGACTATATGTCCTAGATATTTAAAATGTTTCACCCTGTCTAAGGGTACACTATTCAGACGTATAGAAACATAGGTATGGTACATAGTCGGGACATATAGCACCTCCGGCCTCAAAGACCATGTACTGACTTTTCTTAATATTATAAACAAGTCCATGTTTAACAGCGTAATCCTCACATGTCGCAATCAACCTTCTCAGGCCACAGATCGACGCGCTCAGCAGAACCATGTCGTCAGCATAGCTTAAATTGTTGAGACACACGTCGTCTACATGACAGCCGACATGCTGACTGCTTAGCGCGACGATCAGCGCGTCCATGTAAAGGTTGAATAACGAGGGTGAGGTCAGTCCGCCCTGCCTTACACCGCACTGTAACCGATATGGCTCCGACACTGCCCCCGACCACCTGACGCTGTTGACCTGGTGCGTATACCAATACTTGAAGATGGTAACAAGTTCTGGTGGAAGGTTGATACTCTCAAGTTTTTTCCACAAGAGATCATACGCCACTAAATCAAAGGCCCTGGACAGGTCGAGAAAACACGCGTATACCGGGGTTTTGCGGTCATTATAGTATCTGACGGTATGCTTAAGACACAGTATTGTACTTTTCGTTGATAATCAAGGTCTAAACCCAAACTGATTATCGTGCAGAGATATATATTTACTTAACTGTGTATTAAGCAAACCGTCAAACACCTTCGTTTTAACTGTAGCTAGAGAAATGGGCCTATAGTTATTTTTATCAGCTAAGTCACCGGTTTTATCTTTAACTATAGGCACAACAACAGTTTTCATAAGATCCGGCGGAAGATAAGAGTGGCCCAAGCATAGCGAGTAAAACATTGCTAATACTCTATTAATATGTGGGCCAGCGTGAACCAGGTGTTCAATGGATAGAGAATCATGACCTGGACTCTTGCCTTTTGTCATAGTCTTGAGGGTTATGGCCACATCCTTGGCACTAAACCTCACCCATACCATCCCTTCAGGTAACTCCCCATTGTAAACCTCACACGCCGGACCCAAAGGTGACTGAACAGAAAATTTACTCTTAAAGATTTCAGCAATACCTTTGTTTTTTGGTGTTTTTCCAAAAGCCTCTAAAATCACCTTTAGCGTGCTTTTCCGCAAGACTGTCCATTTTAATCTGGGCTTGATGATCTTGACACCACTTCAAATGTGATTTAAAAATTCTTCTGCTGGCACACATTTCATCGTACATAATACACAAGAGATCATACGCCACTAGATCAAAGGCCCTGGACAGGTCGAGAAAACACGCGTATACCGGGGTTTTGCGGTCATTATAGTATCTGACGGTATGCTTAAGACACAGTATTGTACTTTCCGTTGATAATCGAGGTCTAAACCCAAACTGATTATCGTGCAGAGATATATATTTACTTAACTGTGTATTAAGCAAACCGTCAAACACCTTCGCTTTAACTGTAGCTAGAGAAATGGGCCTATAGTTATTTTTATCAGCTAAGTCACCGGTTTTATCTTTAACTATAGGCACAACAACAGTTTTCATAAGATCCGGCGGAAGATAAGAGTGGCCCAAGCATAGCGAGTAAAACATTGCTAATACTCTATTAATATGTGGGCCAGCGTGAACCAGGTGTTCAATGGACAGAGAATCATGACCTGGACTCTTGCCTTTTGTCATAGTCTTGAGGGTTATGGCCACATCCTTGGCACTAAACCTCACCCCTACCATCCCTTCAGGTAACTCCCCATTGTAAACCTCACACGCCGGACCCAAAGGTGACTGAACAGAAAATTTACTCTTAAAGATTTCAGCAATACCTTTGTTTTTTGGTGTTTTTCCAAAAGCCTCTAAAATCACCTTTAGCGTGCTTTTCCGCAAGACTGTCCATTTTAATCTGGGCTTGATGATCTTGACACCACTTCAAATGTGATTTAAAAATTCTTCTGCTGGCACACATTTCATCGTACATAAGGCCAGTATTAGGTTTACCGCACGATACCCACTCTGTAAACTTTAATCTAAAAAAATCTAAAACCGGTGAGCCTCGCTAACGTGCCTATTCCAACCCAGTATGCGTGACCCACTCCTTTTCCTCATAATGCCCTCTCGACCAGCACGAAGGGCGGTCACAATGTCAGAGTACATCACATCAAGAATACGATGGTGACAGGGGTCATTACAATAAAAACCAGAACAATTTATACACTCGGTAGGAAAGTTAACCAAACCTAAACGTTTATGACACTCTGTGGTATATTTCGCGATCTGTTCCTTACTTCTGGTGCCCCACGACACAGTGTTATCGTTCAATGATATTTCATTCGATATTTAGGTGTAAGTAATTCAAGGTCACATTCTATGATTAGAGGAAAATGATCAGACCACAGCGTATCATAATTAATGTAAACATTAGTGACAGATCGTTTTGCCGATTGCGTAACTATACAATGATCCAACCAGCTGCATGTACCGTGAGCGTCACTTATGAATGTGTATGTACCAGAGTCCACACCGAGAAAGTCAACATCAATACATGACCAATATTGTTCACTACGAAAACTACAAAGCTCGTTATAAAATAACTCGTATCGGTCAGCATTGTAATCACCTAACATAAAAACAGATTGAATATTATGTTCGTCTATAATAGCACTTACCGCACTTAGACAGTCCGTAAAGTCCGGTAGGTTATCCGCACAATTAGTAGGCATATATATACTCATCACAAGCACAGGTCGGTCTCTTGTTGTCACTTTTAATGCGCTAATACGAGCGTTATCACACTGTAACACTGATACTTGTTGGAAAACACTGCTTCTCCATAGTAAAGCGACGCCGCCAAACGACCTCCCGCGCAGTATGTCGTCGGACGTGTCCACCGCCGACGTTCCTGTATATCCGAAGCCGCTGTCGATCGTGCTTAGATACGTAATTTCTTCAGGCAATAACCATGTTTCTTGCAATGCAATTAGGTCACAGGTGCGACACAACTCCCGAACACCATCTACTGATCGCTTGACGTTCTTGCAGTAGAAGCTAGCAAAGCGGTAGCCATGTCTAGCCATTATTATGTTGTTGAGCGCCGTCCACAGAGGAGAATCTGTTCGTATTTCGATAGACAAAATTCTTGAATCGTCTGAATATGATACCAGCAGGCGATAGTCTGCTACCTACCCCCGCCCATTATATTGACCTTGGCCTCAAGGTTTTTTTTTAATTTATTTTTATTTTTTATTTGACTTTTTTGTGATTTTTTGACTAAAACTACCTGTAGCTCAAAATCTATCCATGGGACCGGTCGGCTAATGGTCTTGTTTTAATCGTTAGAGTCTTAGGGTCCTGCAAAAAATTATTTTACACCAGAAAATTGTGGAGAAGAAAAGTTATGGGGCCTGAAGTACCGTAGTAAGGTAAAGAAATAATTTTAAGGGCAACTTTCTATGGGGTTTAAAAAAAAACTAACAGGGTTGGAGTTCTCTTGATTTTTTTAAAACATCCTCAGTCCATGCCCTTTCTAACGATATGCTAAAAGTGTAATTATCACTTTTAGTTTTAAAGTTATTAATTAATTTCCGCAACTAGGGCACTTCAAGCAAAAATTTAGAGAAAGAGAGAGAAATGGAAAGAGAGAGAGAAATGGAAAGACAGAGATAGCAATCAATGTTACATAGCTACTAATTCATAAGGAAACCGCTAACGTTGATATTTTTATTGTTTTAGGCTTAGAGGATAACGACTATGCAAGAAGGGTGGAGTTTTGCCGCCACTTGCTCCATACGGACGTGGAAGATATTAATTTTTTACGGAGTATTCTCTGGACTGACGAGTCCAAGTTTGACAAGGAAGGAATTGTAAATTACCACAATCTCCATCACTGGGCACCCAGAGATCAAAACCCGAGAGTCAAGAGGCACAGAGGTTTTCAACGAAGGTTCTCCGTGAACGTATGGGCAGGCGTCATCGGTAATCGGTTGATAGGGCCGCACTTTTTGCCAGACAACCTAAACGGGCAAAACTACTTAGATTTCCTCGAAAACGATTTGCCTGATTTAGCGGAAGAAGTGTTTGACGAAGATCGGCCCATAGTCTTCCAGCACGACGGCTGTCCTGCTCATTGGAGCCTAGCAGTGAGGGAGCTTCTGGACAACTGCTTTCCTAATTCTTGGATTGGTCGGGGTGGGCCAATTCCCTGGCCCCCAAGGTCGCCTGACCTTACCCCACTCGACTTCTACGTCTGGGGAAGGGCGAAAGAGTTGGTGTACGCAGAAGAAGTACCAACAAGGGAGGTTCTAATTAACAGGATCCACGCCGCATTCGATACAATGCGCGAGGAACTGCTGCTTAGAACGGTGACCGTGGAGATGAGGAAGAGGTGCCGAGCATGTTTACAGGTCAATGGTCATCAATTTGAACAAAATTTGTAATTAATTAAAATTAGTAATTAATTAAAATTTGTAATTTAATGACATTAGTCATTACCAAATTTTTTGTTTCATTTGCCATCCTTTTACGATCGAACACATTTAATTTTCATTAGTTGAAATTTTTGCTTGAAGTGCCCTAGTTGCGGAAATTAATTAATAACTTTAAAACTAAAAGTGATAATTACACTTTTAGCATATCGTTAGAAAGGGCATGGACTGAGGATGTTTTAAAAAAATCAGAAGAACTCCAACCCTGTTAGTTTTTTTTTAAACCCCATAGAAAGTTGCCCTTAAAATTATTTCTTTACCTTACTACGGTACTTCAGGCCCCATAACTTTTCTTCTCCACAATTTTCTGGTGTAAAATAATTTTTTGCAGGACCCTAAGACTCTAACGATTAAAACAAGACCATTAGCCGACCGGTCCCATGGATAGATTTTGAGCTACAGGTAGTTTTAGTCAAAAAATCATAAAAAAGTCAAATAAAAAATAATAATAAATTAAAAAAAAACCTTGAGGCCAAGGTCAATATAATGGGCGGGGGTAGGTAGCAGACTATCCCTAGTTTCTACCCTAGGCGTATGTACAGCTCCCTTCCAAACACCCTGTATATCCACTAGTTAGTAAATCACAGGCAACAGAGAAGCTTATCAACTATGTAGTACAAATTGAAAATGAAACTGGAAATAAAGTAAAGAGGATTCGCTGTGATAATGGCGCAGAGTATACCGCCAATAAAGTTAAAGATTTTTGCAGAAGAAAAGGGATACGTTTAGAGTATTCTTTACCTTATAGTCCTCAAGAAAATGGGTGTGCAGAGAGATTAAACCGAACGTTGTGTGATAAAACGAGGACTCTGTTCGCAGAAACTAAGCTCCCTAAGTTTCTGTGGTGTGAAGCTATTCAATGTGCAGCTTTTCAATTAAATAGATCTCCTTCATGGGCAATTAATTTCGAGACACCCTGCTATATGAGATTTGGACAGACAGATTTGTCAAGATTGAGAATTTTTGGTTCCAAAGCATGGGCCACTATTATACCAAGACAGGATAAATTGAGCAACAGAGGCAGAGCAACAAGAATGGTTGGATATGGAGTAGTAGGTTACAGATTGTGGAATCCAGAAGACAATTCCTTTATAAAATCCAGAGATGTGAGATTTGATGAGACTGATATACAATATAAAGAAGAAGTAGAAGAGAAAAGTAGTGAAATGAAATATATTGAAGAAGAAGAGGAAAATAAAGAAAGAAAATATACTGAGATGGAAAAAGTAACAGAACCGAACACAGAAAATGAAGAAGAAGAAACAAAGAGACACAATTGCGAAATTCAAGCTACTGAAGATACATTAGAACAAGAAAATCGTACTAGATCAGGAAGAAATGTCAAACGTCCCATATATCTCAATGAATATGAATCTTATAACACAGTTTTTTGCTTGAGTGCAAATGTACCAAGCTCATTTGAAGACGCTGCAAGTCAAACAGATTGGAAGGAAGCTATTGATAAAGAACTACAAGCACTTGAAAAATTAGAGACATGGGAAGAAAAAGAATTACCAAAAGGAATAAAAGCAATTGATACTAAATGGATTTTTAAAGTAAAAGAGGAAGGAACAAAAAAAGCGAAGAGTACAGAGTACATAGCAGCTGCTGCCACAGCACGCGATCTAGTAAATTTAAAAGGGTTATGCGAACATTTAAGAATTAACAGTGACACAATATTATATGTTGATAATGTAAGTGCCATCTCCATGTCAAAAAGTTACGAAAATTCAAAACGAACTAAGCATATTGACATTAGAGCTCATTATTTAAAAGATCTTGTTGAAAAGAACATCATCAGCATTGAGTATGTAAACTCAAATGATAATTTGGCAGATTTAATGACAAACGAGTTTATGTAAAGAGAAATTTATGTGAATGAATGAATCAATTCTTGTGTTAGCATGATTACTATTATAGTGATTCAGGAGGAGTTTTATTAATGTTATTTATTTTATTGTGTACTATGTTTATTGTGAATAATGTTGTCTGATAATCATTTTGAAGTCAGTAAACATTGTCTTTGTTTATGATACTATTAGTGAGAAGTTATAAGTAGCAAATTTCAATTTAAGCTTGATTCTTAAAGTTAAATTTGAGGAGGACTGTTGAGGTTTTATTTTGTCTAAGGCATTGTTTGTGGTATTAAAGAAGAATAAGTGCCTGTCAGTGTGTGAAAATTTTACTACAATGTGTCATTATAACTATTGGAAAATGATTTAAATAAATAACGAAGTTTATTGAAGATTATGTGCCTTGTTATTGAAAACCAAACTTTAACACTTACCGCTTTTTGTTCATTGCTTATGGCCCATTTTCCATCGCTGTTTCTGATGGAAGGTATTTGCATAATCGGCCTTTTTAGTTTTCTTGTAGCTTTCCAAAGAGAGTAATCCGTTGATTGGTCGTTTGTTAGCTGCACAAGTTTGGAGTTCAGAGTTTCATCCTCAAATTGTATAATTTTCGTCTTTAATTGTTTAGTAAGGTTATTTAAAAGTGTTTTATCCCAAGGGCACCTTGTTTGCTGCCAGCGCTTTCTTTGTTTTCTTTTCTCTGATAGTAAATGCACAATATCTTTGGGATAGATATGCTCCTTATATTTTTGTTTTAACTGTGGAGTGTTGTTCCAAGCACATTGTTGAATGTTAACAACATACTTATTTACTTCTGAGTCAAGCTGATCCGGATTTTGTAATAGAGTTTTTAGGTCGATTATATTATCTAGATCAAGCGCAAAGCTGTCCCAGTCTGTAGACTTGTTAACCAAAGTTAAATGGTATTCTCTTAATACAATTTTTTGACTAAGTCTTGGTATAATCGGGGAGTGATCCGAATTCATAAGAAAATCTTCCTCCAAACAAACATAATTGGTGGATATGTTTTTACATATTAAAAAGTCTATGAGATCCAGTATTTTCTGATGATCAGTTGGCCAGTATGTTGGTTTGCCAGTACTCATAACTTCACAATTTGTGTCTCTAACTGCATTTAAGAGCTGTCTTCCCTTTGTTGTAGTCAGTCGTGATCCCCAATGCGTATGCTTGGCATTAAAATCACCGCCTAGGATGAATCTTTGACCCAAAACTTCAAAGAATTGCAAATATCGCTCTTTTCTTATCATGTACCTTGGAGGACTACTAGTATACAGCTGCTATGGAAACGTGACAAAATTTGGTTTTGACTGATACTGCCACAGCTTGAATGTCTGGTTCTTCAAATTTACTGTGCTCGTAATGGTTCAGGTTTTCTTTAATTATAACCGCGCTACCTCCTCTGGCAGAGTTGTCAGGGTGAAGCGAATTATATATCTTGTATCCTCTAAATTTAATAAAAGATTGTTTAGTGAAGTGCGTTTCAGAGATTAAACACACGTCTATATTTTCTGTGTCTAGGACTTCCTGTAACTCATTCTGATGTTTGAGGAGCCCATTCGAGTTCCACGCCATTATTTTTAGTATATTAGTCATTTATGATTATTAAGAGCAGCTGATTTGGTGCTGGATTCTAACTTCTCTAGTCGTTTGTCAAATGTAGTAATAAACTTTAAAATCTGATTTATCTTATCTTCTAGATTTGATGGTTGTGTGCCTTGTTTTGCAGCCTGAGCATAGGAAATACTTTTGGTGGCTTGAACAGATTTAACAGTTGACTGGACACCTTCTTTCGGTGTGTGTTGGTCAGGATTCCCTATTGTAGAAAACTGTTGGGCTGTTGGCACAACAACTTTCTTTTTTAAGTTTTTATTTTTCATCATTTGCATCTGGTGTGGCGTGTAAATAGCCAACACCTTTTTTGTACTTGCGTACTAAAAACTAATTTTCGAAAATGCCTATGAAATGGCTACCCCTACCTGTGAACTTATAGTTATCCAAAAAGTAACATCAGTATTTCCATCGTGCAGTATTAAATGCGCTCAATCACCTTGTCATCGAACTAGTGTCGCTCCCAATACTCCTCGAGAGAAGACCACGAGGATGAGCAGGACTCAGGAGTTGCGTGAAATCGCCGGCGAACAGTCCAAATGACGCGTAGCAGAGAAAGTTCACAACCACCAGCAATGTCCACCAAAGTAAACTCACAAGGCACGTCCGCGCTATCAATAAGAGCAATAGAACAGTTTATAATGTCTCTTGTACATAGGATTATAGGATTTGTCCATTTTTCACAGCAAAAGTTCTCGTCCGTTCAAATAGAACTAGACTCGACTCGTATCTCCAATTCACAGACAGCACCACAGATCACAGAGCGAAGTCGAGACATTCGCGACCAATCACGTCGCAGATAACTTCATCAAAACGCGACTGCTAACGCCATCTCTGAGCTCGATGGTAACAACTCTTGAACGAATCCAATGATAAGTGAGCGTTGCACAGTACTAAAGTTTTCTTGTTGGATACGTATTTATGGATGAAAATTAAATAAACACAATCTGATAAAAATATGAATATTATGTAAATTACTATATTAATTTTAAAGAAGCCATGGCGCTTCTCCAGCATCTCTTTGGCTACTTCACACCCTCTGTAGTTGGCTGGGTGGGGTAAGCCACAGTGGACGCATTTCGGTTTCTTTTGCGGAGATTTAATACATTCGGCTGTAAGGTGCTTGCCAGTGCATTTTACACACCTTGGCACTTTTATTATATAGTTATCCAAAAAGAAACATCAGTATTTCCATCGTGCAGTATTAAATGCGCTCACTCACCTTGTCATCGAACTAGTGTCGCTCCCAATACTCCTCGAGAGAAGACCACGAGGATGAGCAGGACTCAGGAGTTGCGTGAAATCGCCGGCGAACAGTCCAAATGACGCGTAGCAGAGAAAGTTCACAACCACCAGCAATGTCCACTAAAGTAAACTCACAAGGCACGTCCGCGCTATCAATAAGAGCAATAGAACAGTTTATAATGTCTCTTGTACATAGGATTATAGGATTTGTCCATTTTTCACAGCAAAAGTTCTCGTCCGTTCAAATAGAACTAGACTCGACTCGTATCTCCAATTCACAGACAGCACCACAGATCACAGAGCGAAGTCGAGACATTCGCGACCAATCATGTCGCAGATAACTTCATCGAAACGCGACTGCTAACGCCATCTCTGAGCTCGATGGTAACAACTCTTGAACGAATCCAATGATAAGTGAGCGTTGCACAGTACTAAAGTTTTCTTGTTGGATACGTATTTATGGATGTAAATTAAATAAACACAATCTGATAAAAATATGAATATTATGTAAATTACTATATTAATTTTAAAGAAGCCATGGCGCTTCTCCAGCATCTCTTTGGCTACTTCACACCCTCTGTAGTTGGCTGGGTGGGGTAAGCCACAGTGGACGCATTTCGGTTTCTTTTGCGGAGATTTAATACATTCGGCTGTAAGGTGCTTGCCAGTGCATTTTACACACCTTGGCACTTTTTTACAGTATTTTTGAGTATGCCCATATGCCTGGCATCTCTTACACTGTGGAATGAGTTTCGGATTTTTTAGAGGGTAAATTTCAATTTTACACCCAAAAATGTGCTTTGTTGCATAGATTTTATTGACATCCTCATCATTATGAAATGAAAGTACGAACATATTGAGCGGTTCTTTAGTCTTCCAGCTCAACTTGTGGTCAACTTTTTCTATTTAAAGACCTTGCGATATTAAATCATCTTTGATTCGATCTGGCTGGCAAGAAGAATGTAACTTTTTCACTACAACTCTTATTGGCCTAGCCTGTTTGGTCTCATATGTGCCAATGATCATTGAGGTAATAATGTACTACGCACTAGAGAAGTCACCACACATCACTGCTGTATTCCGTTCATGTGGGGTCGGCCGGCCGCACTTCACTCAGTTGCTTGCTAGATCTTGAGCGGCTATGTCATTGTTTGTTTTTAAACGAAAAATCGTTCAAACGCATTAAATATGCTGTCGTGTGTTTTAAGATATTGCACTTATAATTCGACTAATACGGCGAAATGCAAAGGAATAACTTATCGTCAAAGAGTAACTAGAAAATCATTTTTAAATTGAAATATTTGGTGGACGCCATGTTGCCTCTTTTCTCATATAGACTAAAAAATAAGATGTGATAATTTGTGTATCAAGTGTAGGTAGAATTAGCTTACTTTGGTTTTAATAGCGGAAAATAACAATCTTAAGTATATTCAAAAAATAAATGACTGTGGTTATTCAAATAAATAGTTTAATAAATTGGTAGTTATGTTTAGCAAATTGATAGGTAGGTAGGGTAGGGTATATAGGTATCCAGTTGATGGGAGCGAAGTCACGGGGGACAGCTAGTACCTAAATAATGGGACGACGTAAATTACTTCAAAGTCAGCGTTTAGCTTTGATATTCATATGCAAAACAAACAGGACGGTTAGTACTGAGACCTTACCGGTACTTGCTTGAACGACGTGCTGCAATGTACTATTCATCACGAGAAACCATGGACGCAGAGTGACCGTGAGAAAATCTCTAGATTATTTGAACCACATATTGACGTCTGGGAGGAACTTTTATCCGAATGGCAATGTAGGTGGGATAATTCCATCAAGGGCCGACACCTCCACCAATTCTTTCCATGTGTTCACGTGCGACTGGCCAGGACGTGGCTGGAGGTGGATCACTGTGTTGCCCAATTTCTCACAGGGCATGGTAACTTTAAAAGTAAATTATTTTCCTTCGAGCTCGTTGCCTCGCCTTTATGTCAGTATTCTACATCTGACTGCGAATATGTACAATCTGCACATCATATCTTATGGAAGTGTATTCTTTGGCAGAATGAAAGCAATACTATGTTGAATAATGTACAGGCTGCATCAGAAGATGTTTACTATACGGATCTTGTGGTAACTAGAACAAATTTCCGTGCGTTCAAGCGTTTTTGCCATACCTATTTATTATTGGCATCAAATATACGAGTCACACCTCACAATGTTAGGACCCATTAATATTAATGCTAATTTTTATCCGTGGTGCCACGTGGGCATAGTCCAGTTGTAAATGACCCTTTGTTCCTATTGACCTTGTTTGGTCTGTCTCCTACTTGATATGGAGGGAACTGGATTTTTTAATTTTTTCCTACTCCTCCACTATTCTTTTCTGATTAATTTCGTTGCGGGATCCAAGACAGTTAAATTCATTCTCCGGGACTTTGTCGAGCTTCATTGCCTCGGTGCTTTTCTGGTGGTCACCACTAATGATTCCGGCTTTCAGGAGTTGCAGTGATTTGGGAATAGTGCTGTGGGAATGTCCCAAAAAAGAAGTACATAAATATAATATTAAATTAATTATTACTTTATTAAGGGTATTTCAACTATTATTTTTTTTGTAAAAATGTGTGAATTCTAATGAAGCTTGTTAGGTATAAAGCTATGTAGGTACCGCTTCTGTTCTCAGTCAGTAGTTTAGTCTATATGAGTGACAAGTTGTTGCAGAATGTTGAACGAAACGCGTAAGCGCCATGAAAATCACGGCGCTTCCGTCTTTTTGATCGCGAGAAAACTATAACTTATAAGCGCTCTAGCGCTGCGTGTTTATACTGTTTTGTTAGACGGCTAATTATTGTTTCAGCTCTGCAGCGAAGTTTAGTTAAAACTCTTGTCAAAATGGAGCATATTCTTTACTTAGGATAGCTTCTCTAGTACATATTATCTCAATGCCAATGATAGTCTTTCTCTGTCAAAAACCTAGCAATCGCTCTATAAGAGTCATCAGTTTTTTTACTCAGTCTCTTTAGCGAGTTCTTCCTCTTCTGTGCAATACTCGACGTTTCCTTTTTCAGAATGAGCAAATCGTATGTTGCTCTTAGCTTCCAACTCCTTGGGGCCATTATTTTCTTGTTCCTTGCTTAAGGTGGGATTTTCATTTTGGTGGCTTTGTAGTTGATACTGAAGGTTTTGTATTTGGACCTGCAAATCATTAACAAGAAGTGGCAGCTTTTCTCTTTCTGATTTTTCTTGGATGTAACTGTCATACAACAGCTTTTCCAGATCAGTTTTAATTTTTATCTTTGTTGGCGACATTGTAGGGTAAATAGGCACTACACCTTCACAATTAACTGATATTTGATTGCACTGTTAACACTATAATTAATAAATAACTGGGTCATCGCGGCGACCTTGACCAACCGATTTCGCAACGCGGCGACGACGGCGTTATTTTGATGCGCCAGCGAATTACGCTTACGTAGCTCACTCGCGCGAATGATAGGTATACCGACCGTTCTCGATAGAAGTCAAACAAAAACGAACGAGAGGAGACTATAAATAAAATATCGACGAAACGTCGATATTGACCGTATTGAGTCAAAAACAAAACAGCTAGACGACAAAATAGAAAAACAATAAAATATAAATTCTTTGGTGTCCCAGAATCAGAAAAAATATACGAAAACTTACTTGGCTGTATTCTGGATATCATAAACAAGAAAATGAATATAGTTTGCCCAAAATGGGCAATTGAAGCAGCGATCAGGCTAGGGAAAAATAAGACAAAATAAAACCCGTCGTAGTGACAATCACGACTATAAGTAGAAAACTACAACTTTAAATAAAAAAATACTACCGACTTCCAAATACAAAACTACTAAGTGAAAAATAACTTAATTTTTTGAAGTCGGTGTCTTTCGTAGTTACCATTTTTTTTGCGTTATGGACACTGTACGGTGCACGTACATGAGTTTAAAATTGTTTACTAAGTAGGAGTTGTGCAATAAGTAGGCTCGCACCTTTGCACTTACACGTGCGACCTACATTAGATATTATGATAATCACGCAGCAGCAGCAGCGAGCAGAGCATTGATGATGCATTGTTTCAATATTAACTTTTAGTGTTCTAATAGACGCGGTTTGGATCGGACAACTTGCATTTTTATTTCTTGATTCCAGCCCGTTGGCACTCATTGACATTTTACATTACATTGACATTTGCATTGCATTGACAATAATTAATGTTAAGGTGTATTTGCATTTGCACCCTACATTATTTTTTTTGGTCCTTCGAAATTATTGCAAGTACCGTACAGTCCGATTTGTCGGTCAGTAAAACGTCGCGTGTGACTTGTGTCTTGGTCGTGTGTTGCCGTGCAGAAGCAGTCGCAGCGATCCAGGTTCCAGAGCGACGCGTTACATCAGCGTAAAGGGAGAGTTCCTGAGTTTCAAGTAAGATCGTTCATTTTTTGCTTACTTCGTTAACAATGGAGGGTTTAATCGCGCGTCAGGCTGAGATCCTGGAGGAGATGAAGAGGGTCCATACCAACTTCAAGAAGGATTCAGCGAGCAGGAAGACCCCCGAGTACATTCAGCAAAGGCTTGAGCGGTTAGATCAGCTTTGGGCGGAATGCAAAGAGAAACATCAGGAGCTGAGTGCGGTAGAAGACAAAACGCATGAGTACTTCACCAACAATATTCACGAAGTATTAAGGGATTGGTACCACGGTGTGCGGCAGGAGCTTACAGCATGCGGGACCAAGGTGCAGAGTGGACCCGGCTCTAGCAAGGTACACGTGGAGTTTGACAGGACCTTGTTCGGGAGCTCCTCGGGAGCAGAGGACAAGCTACTCGAGCTACAGCAGCTGCAGAACGCGAACTTCCGTGCGTTCGACAGGTTAGTGACGAGTAAGATCATTGAAGAGGTCATCGAAAGATGGGAGATAGAAGACGCTTTGAAGACGTTAGGGTCTCGGTGGTCAGCGATTGACAATATGCATCTGCGAATCGATGGTTTGTTAGACGGGGCGCCTAATGAGTACTATGACGAGTTTTGCCGCCACGAACGGGCATTTGTAAAAACAAAGCGGGCGCTGAACGTAAAACTGAACGCCTCCGTGCACCAACAACAATCCGTGCCCAAAATAGACATTCCCATTTTCAACGGGAACTATTCGTTATGGCCTACTTTCATGGATCTGTTCGTAGAAGCAATACACAATAACCCTGCAATTGCAAAAGCACAAAAAATGCAGCACTTAAAAGGGAGATTGCGCGGCGAAGCGGAGAAACTCGTCCAGCATCTACACATCTCACCCGGAAATTACGACACGTGTTGGGAAATCTTGAACCATAGGTACAACAACAAGTTTATGTTGTTCACTAAGAATTTCCAGAGTTTCATGCGTCAGCCACATCTGCAAAAACAATCTGCATTCGACCTTAAGCGGTTATATGACACGAGCAATGAAACCATAAATGCGATACACAATTTGGGGGTAGATACAGGTTCATGGGATCCTATTCTAGTCTACGTGTTATGCGAGAAACTAGACTCCGAAACGTACGCGGAATACATGCAGTCTAGGGCGGATCCGCGAGAGATACCTACGTTCAACCAGTTTATGGATTTTATTGAGAACAAATTCATGGCATTAGAACCTTTGCATAGAAAGAAGCCAGAAAACAGTAGCAAGCCTCCTGCAAAACCACAATCCAACGCATTTCATCCATTCAGCAAAACCCCCAAACCAGCAAACTCTCGAAACTTCCATGCATACAGCGCTGGTCAATTTAATAAGATCATTTGTGCATTATGCAACACCAATCATGCATTGTTCCAGTGTTCGAAATTCACTGACATGGCAAGCTCGGCGAAACTAGAATTCATAAAATCAAACAATATTTGCAGAAACTGTCTGTATGTGCATAGCAAGGGCTATTGTGCGTCACAAAAAAGATGCAGAGAGTGCAGCGACCCACACAACACGCTATTGCACAACGGCATCGTCCAGTCAGCGCAAATGCCCTCAGCAACACAAACGATGGATAAACCGTCGAAGTCAACTGCAACCAGGTCAGCTAAAAGTATGCAAAATAACTTCGCATCGAATAATGATGACGAAATACTATTGGCCACTGCATTATTGCAAGTAGAAACAGCTGATGGCGATTACATCACACTACGGGCGTTAGTTGATCAAGGCTCACAAATAACCCTGATCACTGAGAATGCAGCTCAAAGACTGGGAGTAAAGCGTCAACAGCTAAACGCGAGCATAAGTGGGATCGGCACACTATCCAACAGGAGCAAAGGAAAGGTGAACCTACTTTGTCGGTCCGTACACAACGACTTCCAGTTCACCACGGAAGCATTAGTCATGCCACGGGTGGTAAACAATCTACCTAACGCCACCTTTACAAAAAGAACTTGGACTCACGTAACAAACATCACATTAGCCGATCCAGAGTACAACATATCAAGGCCCATTGACATACTTCTAGATGCACAGGTATTCTCTGAAATCCTAATGAATGGACTGATTAAGGGAGAGACTAATGAACCCATAGCTCAACAGACTCGCTTAGGGTGGATTCTGTCAGGCAACGTCAGCAAGACATTCAATTGCAACGTGGTGATAAACCAAGTGGATGACTTGACAAAATACTGGGAAATGGAAGACATCAGTGGGGATGCATGCAGTTCAATGACGTCAGCGGAGAGATACTGCGAAGAGTTCTTCACTGCAACAACAAAACGTCTGAAAAATGGCAAATATGCAGTTCGTTTGCCAATGAAGCCTAATTACGATCAGCTATTAGGAAAATCAAAGCCACGAGCAGTGGCACAATTTATGCAATTAGAAAGGCGATTATGCAGAGATGACAAACTGTCAGAAAACTATGTCAAATTCATGCAAGAGTACTTGGAAATGGGACACATGAAAGAGAGTAAGCCCGACTGCAACCCGTCATGTTACTTACCTCACCACGGAGTCCTTAAACAGGACTCATTGACAACCAAATTAAGGGTTGTTTTCAACGCCTCACAGAAGACTGACACAGGTTACAGCCTGAACGACTTGATGGAGTGTGGCCCGAAGCTTCATCAAGATCTACTGACACTACTCATGGGATGGCGGCGATACAAGTATGTCTTTACAGCAGACTGTGAGAAAATGTATCGCATGATCTTAGTGCATGAAGAAGATCAAGAATTGCAGAAGATAGTATGGAGGGAAACTAACCAAGGTCCCCTTAAGGAATACAAGCTATGCACAGTGACATATGGAACCAAGGCGGCACCATTTCTAGCACTTCGGACGCTAAAGCAACTAGCAAACGATGATGCAGAGAAATACCCGTTAGCAGCTGACGTCATTAACAACGAAATGTATGTCGATGATGTACTAAGTGGTAACAACTCCATCGAGCGAGCACAAGAAACGCAGTACCAACTCATCAACATGCTGAGCGGAGCAGGACTAACGCTACGGAAGTGGTCAAGCAACGAGCCGACCTTGATTAAAAGGTTATCATCATCAGACCTAAACCAAACCACAATGCACTTTACAAACGATGGAACTACAAAAGCCCTGGGTGTACAGTGGAACCCTACATCTGACACTTTTGCATTCACTAACAAAATAAACTTTGACAACAATAAACCATTGACAAAACGGAAACTACTGTCCGAGATATCAAAAATCTTCGACCCACTGGGCTGGCTGACACCTCTGACATTGAAAGCAAAACTGATGTTCCAAAGCGTTTGGCTGTCAGGATGCAACTGGGATGAAACCTTACCTACAGGCGTACAAGAAGAATGGAAGCGGTTTACAAGCGACTTGCACAACATAACGCGATACGAGATACCGAGATGGTTGGGCGATACAACTAAACCCTTCCAAGTACATGGATTCTGCGATGCCTCAGAAAAGGCCTATGCATGCACTATATATCTACTGACATTAGACAGCAAAAACAAGCCCTTAAGTCGATTAATAGCAGCAAAATCTAGACTATCGCCAATCAATAACAAATTGACATTACCACGGCTTGAACTATGCGGAGCCTTATTACTTTCCCGATTAATGAAAAAGGTCCGGAAGGCATGCAAGTGGGACAACATCGACAACAACATATACGCCTGGACGGACTCCATGATTGTACTAGGCTGGCTGCATGGTGACGTCACAAAATGGAAGTCGTTCGTGAGCAACAGAGTGCAACAAGTGCATGAAGTCATCCCGAAACAACACTGGAGGTACGTCAAATCAGAAGAAAACGCAGCAGACTGTGCATCACGCGGCATCAGTTGCTCCCAGCTATTGCAACATCCTTTGTGGTGGCAAGGACCAGAATGGGTGAAAAATTACAATGACAAAACAGCTGATAAAGTTGAAATCATACCGACAACATGCGAATCAAAACAAAAACAAATGAAAGCGCATGTTGTGAAATTCGAGCCGTCCTCAATTGTAATTGAGTTATTAGATCGACACAGCGACATGGCTCACATTACAAGGGTCACAGCGTGGATAAAACGATTCATAAACAACTGTTCGAAATCCAGCACAAATACAACTGCATATTTAACATCAACAGAACTACAAAACGCTGAAAATCTTATACTAAAACAGATTCAATTACATACCTTCAAAGACGAGATTATGAGACTGAAGGAAAATAAGGGTTTAAGCAACAAAAGCAACCTTTTGAATTTGAACCCATTCCTCGACAAACATGACATTTTGCGAGTAGGGGGAAGGTTGCATAACTCGAACCTAAATGAAGAACACAGTGTGTACTGTCACACGGAAATAAGGGAATGCGCTGACAAGTGGGTAAAACTACACCAGCAAAACACATGGTTTTATTATTGTTGTGGCACGTGCGAAGTGCAATTAGTTTGCGGCGCTCAAATGACATCGGAGTCGTTACATCACTCGGGTCTGATTACACTTAAACGAGGATGTAACTTGCAGGGTAACTCATTCATGTTGCACGCATACATAGAACATAAAAGTGACGTCATAGTCAACGAACCATTCGCCATGATCATACCCACGATCTCTCCCATCAACAACATCATCAATACGTCGATCCGCAACTCGTCATTGCCTATCGAAACGCATGAAGAAATGTTCCAGAAGATTGACACACAACTGCGCTCGATTAAAGAGCAATCAAACCTGAAAACGTTATCCCCCCATGACATTCACCACTACACCGCAATCTATGTCGTAATAACGATTAGTATTGCTCTGTCTGTAACATCGTACGTGTACTTTTGGAGAAAGACGAGCACCAAAAGACAGGGGGAGGGTTCGCGAGATGCGATAAGCAGAAGAGGACGAGAAGAAGAAGATGACATCGAGGGCGGGTGTAGCAAAATCAACAAACGGGTGTCAAAAGTGAACGAAGTGATAAGTGTTGATCGCGCCTTAAGTGAAGTGAAATTTGACACTGAAAAACATAGTGACGTGTGTGATTAGGGAGTTTGACAATTATATTTATGGATTTTAAGTGTACAGTTACATAATATCTACATTAGTCATACAAATATTTAACATTACATATTATACCTAGTACCTACTACATCAGTGCTCTGCATTAGTTTCTACAGTCGTTCTTGTCAAAGTCAAAGTCAAAGTCAAAGTCAAAGTATTTATTCGTGTGCTTTTTGGTGATACAACAGGTCTTACAAAAATTTTATGGTAACTCAAAAAGCTACCCATTAGGCATACACGTTTTAACAATATCAGAAATTAAAATTGATTTACATACATTGAAATACAAAACAAAAATGTCAAAATTGATTTACATTGAAATATGATATACTAAATAAAAATGTCAAAATTGAGATAACAATTCATATTAGAATACAATTAATTATTATTACAAAATTTAAAATACAATCAGTTAGTCAAGGTGTCAAGCATAAATATATAATTGTCAGTTTTTACATTTTGTCAAGAAGGAATTCGTCAATGGTATAATAGCATTTTTCAATTAAATAATCATTCAGTTTTCGTTTAAATTGTATCAAATTCAAATCTTTGATAGCATTTGGTATTTTATTATATACTTTTGGTGCCATGCAGAGAATGCTTTTATGCATAAGGGCCGTCTTTGAGGCTCTCAGACATAGTTCGTGTCGATATTCCGGTCTTGTTGATCTATAACGTTCCTCAGAAGCTTTTTTAAATAATTTACTGTTTTTCTTGACGAACAATGCAGTCTCGTATATATAAAGGCAAGGTAATGTCAATATCCTAAGGGATTTAAAATGAGGTTTACAACTATCTGTTGGTTTTAAATTACACATCGATCTAATACACCTCTTCTGTGCTTTAAAAACGTTATTTTTCTCACATGAATTTGCCCAAAAAATAACTCCGTAGCGTAATGTGGAATCTACATAGCCATAATATGCAGCTATAACAGCTGCCTGATTTACTACTTTCTTAAGCTTGAATAGAGCAAAGGCGAAGCGACTTAATTTTTTTATGAGGATTGATGCATGTTCTTTCCAAGTCAGTTTAGAGTCAATAGTCAAACCTAGAAATTTTACATGTTCTACTTCTTCAATTCTATTATCGTCAATTAATATGTTTATGTCAGGAGTAGTTACTCTTTGTCTAAACTGCATAATTTTTGTCTTACTTAAATTTAATTTTAAATTATTATGGTCAAGCCAATTAATTGATTGTTGCAATGAGTCTTTGATGTCACATTCATAGTCACTATTTTTATTTTGTCTAACAATGATCGTACTGTCATCAGCAAAAAGGACCATAGGAAAACTGACATGTTTTGGGAAGTCGTTTATGTAAACCAAAAATAATGGCGGTCCCAATACGCTGCCCTGTGGTACGCCAAAAATTATTTCACGTTTTTCGGATACATATTTAAATTCCTTTTTTTCTTTTATAGAAATTCGTTTAATTTCCGTACACTGTGTTCTACTGTCCAGATAAGATTGTATAAGGGAAAGTGCTTTTCCCCTTATTCCATGCGCATTAAGTTTCCGTAGTAGAGTATTATGATCAACTAAATCGAAAGCTTTCGTCATGTCCATAAATATAGCACTAATAGGAATTCTTTTATCTATATCTGTCATTATAATATTAAGGAAATCATAGATAGCCAGATTTATGGATTTATTTTTTCTGAAACCCTTCTGTTCCTTTACTAAGAGATTGTGTTTTGTGAGAAAGGAATCCATACGATGATAAATAGCTTTCTCGAATATTTTTGATATAACTGGTATCAGAGCAATGGGCCTGTAGTTATTGACATCAGTTTTATCTTGTTTCTTAAATAAGGGCTTAATTATTGTCGGCTTGAGTTTATCAGGATATATTCCAGAAGAGATACTAACATTAATGATGTGGCAAATGGGGCCAGCTATAACCTCGGAAACAAATTTTAATACCTTTGTTGAAATATCGTCATATCCTACACTAACTTTGTTTTTTAAATTCTGTATTATGCGATAGACTTCATCAGGTGTAGTTGGGGCTAGAAATATTGATTCGCAACATGAATTTGGAGTCTCATATCTTGCAGATTTTGAGGTATTTGAAAGTAATTCTGCTTGATCCACAAAGTGATCATTAAATGCGTTCGCTATATCGCAGGGGTTTGTTATTGTAACACCGTTCCTTCGTATTTCCGTTATGTGTTCATGGGGAGGACAGTATTTATTTTCATTTATGATCTTCCATGTATCCTTTGATTTATTTGTTGATGTCATTATCCTATGATTATTTTTTGCCTTTTGTGTCAGTTTTATTATTTTCTTAAGTCTATGTGAGTAATTTTTAAGTTTAGTTAAATTATTGCTATTGGGTTTTGCTCTTAGCTGCCAAAGAAGCTGTCTCTTATTTTTGCTACAGCGTTTTATTCCGGGTGTTAACCAGTTCGGATTCCTTTTTAACTTTATTATTTTGTTAATTAAGGGAAAACACAAGTCGTAAAACAGCCGGAATGTTTCAATAAAGCCATCGTACGCTACATTAGGATCATCAGCTTGATAAACTTCACAAAACGATAAAGGGTATAAACATAATCTAAATTTCATAAGGTTATCGTAACTGTAATCACGGGCTGTTATATTCCAACTGTTTATTATACAAGTCCTTTTTACAGGAATCTTTAAAATTTGAGCGGTGTGATCTGACATGTTAAGGTCAATTATATCGTGGATACATGTGTGTGAAAAATTGTGCGCAAAATTATCTATACATGTGTTGCTTTGTAGCCTAGTGGGCTGGTCAATTTGCAACTTTAAATTGTAGCTTAATAGATAGTTAGTAAACTCAATGGAAGTTCTATTTTTTTTCAATGTATTAATGTTAAAGTCACCACATATAATAACACTTTTGCGCGCTTTATAACAAATCTTGGGCAAGAGAATATCTAATCTAGAGTAAAAAGTTTCAAGATTATTTGATTTAGGTATTCTGTAAATACATACAATGATAATATTGTGCTGTATCAATTCGATTGCGCAGCACTCGAAAGCTCCCTGAATAGAAAGTTTCTTTATATCTTCAAGCTCTCTATACTGATGCTCATTTTTAATTAATATGCACGCTCCCCCTCTTTTTGTGTCTCTAGAGTAACAAGCTGCCAATTTATAATTAGGTATTGTGAGAAAGTCTTCATATCCAGTTTCCATGAAGTGTTCAGTCACGCAGATTACATCTATGCGATTTTGAAGTTCAAGCAGATGCAGAAGCAATTGGTCTGCCTTGTTTATCAATCCTGCGATGTTTTGATGCATTATTGATAAATTAGCATAGAAAAAAATGGTTTGATGTATCTTCAAATATGTCCTTTTTGTCAGTGTTACTATTATTCTCTACTTGGATTTCGCTAATAGTTTTTTTGAGATTCAAGATTACGTTTCTCATGCCTGTGTCATTTAGGAGACCCTGACGACCCGAAAACATTGTGTTGTCATAACATAAGTCAGCGTTTGAGTCCAGTAAAAAAGCATATTCATATGTTGTGTTGTGCAGATACAAAAGATTATTAAACATTTCAACCCGTGAGTTGTATATTGTTGTGTAATCACCACATTGTCTATAGGTTGGGAGACATATAATTATATTGGTATGGCTTAGTTTTTCAATGGAATCTTTAATATGGTATATCAGATCGTGATAGTTCTTAGTTCTTAAGAAGTCTCTTTCTCCTATTAGAATAACACAATAGTCGCTTTTACTGTAGTGTTTAATCTTATTTTCTAAGCCAAGTAAGAGTTGTTCGATGCTACCATTTGGATACGAGTAGTGGCAAAAGTCAAAACTAGTTGCAAAAAGATCCTCAATAATGTTGCAGAGTCCGTTTCTATTGTTGGCGCTTATTATAGTTAGTTTGCTTTTTATTGTGTTTTGTGTCAGGAATTGTTTGTCGATTAAGTTCTCACGTATTGAGTGTTTATTTCCATAGATGTTACATTGAGTAGTCTTGTCAACCATCTGGGGTACAGCTTCTGGAGTTGATCTATCAGCCATTTCGGGAGTAAGCTTCATAAATTTCTTCGTCGACTTAGGAGTAACGCTAAGATCGATTGTAGGAACTGTTTGAGATGATTTTTTCCTTTTTGGAGTGTTATTTACAATGTCCGTTGTAAGTTTTTTGTAAATGTTTTCCTTTTTTGTCAAGTTTTCGATGGTCTTTTTGAGATTTGTGTTGTCCATATTTAGGGATTCAACTTCTCTGTGTGCAGTCTCTAGTTGAAGCGTCAATTCTTTTATTTTGTTTTTTAGTTGAAGAATTTCATCGCAGTCCTCGTCGTCTGATATGTTGGGTAGACTGTTACTAGTGGTGCCATCTAGATCATTATTTGTTAAATTTAAGTCTTCACTTTTTGTTTCGGAGACTCTTCGATTACGACGTTGTGTGATGTTTCCAAAGAAGTTCATTATTAATTTAAATTTGAGATCTTAAGGAAACACAAAAAGCTTCGCAGCTCGTGGGATTCGAACCAGCACTCAGTGTCTCAGCAATCCAACGCTTAAGTACTTCGGCTATTCGAACGTTAATTATATGGTTGAATTTGGTAAGTGGTTGAGGAAAAATTATTCAAATAGTTTTGAAGTCGTTAAAGATGATTCATCGTTTAGATATTTTTTCCACACAACAACAAGTTCAATTTTAACTGCTTACATAAGTTTTTTCCACTTAATATACACTTGTCACTTAGTTTTTAGGGTATTTCGCGTAATCAGTTGTTTATCACAGTGTTATTTAATGTTTATTAACGTTGTATTCTGTTTCGTCACTTCACGTTTATTGTCTTTACTTATTCGAAAATATATCACATAGTTTGTTTTGATAACGTTTGTGCACAGTATTCACACCATAACGAACATACTAAACACAATTTAATGTACGATTTTATTTGTTTTATAATTTTAAAGTCAATAATTATCAGAGAACTACACTTCGGATGTTTACTTCATCAGCGCCATCTTGCATTTTTGCATCTTTGCATCTTGTCTTAATTTTATTTGATTAATTTTTAGTTCAGTAGTTGTTAGCAGTCTTGTGGTGGAAATATGTACGGTGCACGTACATGAGTTTAAAATTGTTTACTAAGTAGGAGTTGTGCAATAAGTAGGCTCGCACCTTTGCACTTACACGTGCGACCTACATTAGATATTATGATAATCACGCAGCAGCAGCAGCGAGCAGAGCATTGATGATGCATTGTTTCAATATTAACTTTTAGTGTTCTAATAGACGCGGTTTGGATCGGACAACTTGCATTTTTATTTCTTGATTCCAGCCCGTTGGCACTCATTGACATTTTACATTACATTGACATTTGCATTGCATTGACAATAATTAATGTTAAGGTGTATTTGCATTTGCACCCTACAGACACCGACTTCAAAAAATTTAGTTATTTTTCACTTTGTAGTTTTGTATTTGGAAGTCGGTAGTATTTTTTTTCAATTTTTTATTTTATTTTTCTCCTTTTAGTTGTACGTTCCTAATAGGCAAGTTAGTAAGGGAACTATTTCGCCAGAATAGATTTCATGAAACTTGAACATAACCGGTGAAATGAGAGATCTGCTTACCCCTTAAGAACGAACTGGCGTGATGTTATGTTATGAAATGTTATAAACAACAAACAGACATGCGATTGCAGCAATCCCGAGAGATTTGCCGTTATTTATTGAAGTGTTCTGTTGTATATCTCCGAAGTTATTCATCAGATCTTCACCAAATTAAAATGGGACCAATTTCGGAACATACTTTTTCGAAGAAAAAAAAGATTTTTCAAAATCGGTCCACAATTGACGGAGTAATCGGTGAACATACACAAACAAAAAAAAAACAAACATGAAGTCGAACATAGAACCTCCTCCTTTTTGGGAAGTCGGTAAAAAAAGTAGAAAGCTTTAGAAAATACTGGCATTTATATACAAGAACATTATTCACAAAAATGCAAAGAGCTCCAGGATGAGCTCCAAAGAAAGCGTTCATCAGGAGAAAAGGTAATGCTTCTAAATCAAATCTAAAGAACAACAAAACTATTTACCCAGTAAACTTTATCAAGAAAAATATTTCTATTGGAGTCTCCCGAAGCCATAAACATAAATCTCGATCACGCATCAGATGTTCCTTGGTTTAGTCTTCTTCTTCCATCTCACCAGTTCCCATTACTCGGGGTCGGACTACCTACCATTAATTCCTAATGAATGGAACTAGATTTAGAGTTTATTTAGAAAATACAATGTTATTCACCTGGCAGGGCGCGCATGGTTCGCCGCACAACTTCTTGCAGTCCGAATGTATGCATTTTACTTCGCAGGGCATCTTGCACGGTGGGCAGATTTGATTACATGGCTCCTGGCACCTATACAAACATATCAAGTTATCGAATAATAGTGTAACTTACCAGCCTATAAAATAAAAGATAACATCATGCCTACATTCCCTGAAGGGGTACCTAGGCAGAAATGTAAGTATATCTAACAGTTAGCGACTAAAGTCGCCTCGGCGATCATTTCAGAACGATCTTAAAACATAGACGCGACTCTGAAAAGAAAAAACTAGTAGGTACTCATGACCTTGCTCGAAAAGTTTCTTAAGGGTTTTCTTCTGAAAACCAGAGATAATAAATAATAGTTTAAAAATAAATAAAAAAAACACGCTTTAGTAGCAAACCAAACTAAAAAGTTCAAAACAATTTTCCATAAATTTATTTTCTACTTTTAAGTTTGGTCTTAAACTACTATTTATTTTTTAGTTTTAAGTTCAATCGCTAATCCTGAAGATCCTGGTACGGATAATGGGAAAAACTATTTAAATTATTGCATTAATTATTATCGGTAATTGATAAGTGTGCAATGTTTCAAATAAATCCGACGATTTGAAGGGGGTGAAAATCAAGTTCAAAGATTCCGTTACGTACATACCAACCTAATAAAAGCGTGTTAAAAAGGAAGCGACAGAACCATTATGATTTAACCTCATTTTACAAATACATCAAACAGCTTTTCGAAGATAAAAGAGATTTGTAACTTTTAAGGAGTGCAATAAAGTATATTCTATTTTATAAACGTATAACCCTCTAAACGTAAAGACCTGTTATCTATGGGAAGAGACCGACTGTTTATCTCCTAGACAAAGGTAGTTGAAGTAACTTATCAGATGTCGTTTTTACGATGTTAACGCAACGTAATTTCGGCGTGATATGTAGATAACCTTACTTCCTTACGAATATTATATGTATGGATAGATGGATTGATGGATGTAGGTATGTTTGTTACTCAACCACGCCAGAACGGCTGAACGGAACTGAATGTAATTTGGCACAGAAATAGAATAGATTATAATCTGCAACATCACATTTCTCTTATCGGGCTTTTGTCCCAAAATAAAGTTTCATTCGGATAAGAAAACACTTTTCACGCGGGTGAGGCCGCTGGCAGAAGCTAGTTAAAAATGAAAAACATCGCTAGCGAAGCTCATAGAGCACAACGAGTTTGTGAACTAAACTCACTTCCGAGCAGAGCGGCTCCGGCAACACTGATGCGGAGACACTGGAAATTCGCAGGTCTTAAAAGCGCCGCCGTGTAGTACGCTGCGCTTACGCGTTCTAGTCAAACCACTTTCATCGCAAGGCGGCCGCAGTGACGGAATGATTTGACTCGAACATGTAAGTGATGCATATTGTTCACAGAGCTTAGGACCCTCTTTCCGCGAATTTCAATGTCGCCGGAGCCGTTCTGCAAGGAGTATTTCTCGTTTTCCTTCGCGCAGCCGGCGCACGTGCCCGCGCACGTGTGCTTGCATGTCGCCGTACAGGCCAGACTTACTGGTGTCCGCAGATGTTGTCCTGGTTGCACTGCTGCGTGCAGGGCTGGTGCAGGCGGCCCTGCGCGCAACCGACGCACGAGCCTGAGCACAGGTGCTTGCACGCCAGCGTGGCGCCGCACGGCGTGCTGCAGTACTGCGGCAGTTTCTCCCACTGCACCTCACCTGCACGATTACCACTGTTAGCTGCAATTTTTTGTTTGTTGAATTCGTTCTTGATTCAGCAATAAATTTGAAAATCAAAATTTCTTTATTCAATTAGGCCAATAAGCGGCACTTTTAAACGCCAAAAAAAAAATTGATTGTACCCTCCATTCGGTAATGTAGCTTGTTATGCAGAAGAATGGACAAGAAACTCCACACTTACTCTTTTAAAATAAAAAGAGATTTATAAGTATTTGGTTACATCATTCTTGTTGGAAAAATACATATATGTGAGAACGATGTAAAAAGACGTGCACGTAAAAGCGTCTAGAGTAAAACAAATAATTAAAAATACAATACATAGGTTATTTAAAACAGGTTGAGGCAGCTAAGTTATGACCAATCCTAACTGATGGCGCACGTTCACGAACATGACACATAGATCGGCACCACTCAGCTCAACCATCATGAAGGGAACCGAATGATCCTTAGATGAAGAACCTTCTAAGGAATGATCCGACACATGTGCCACCATCAGAGAGACATTTGAGAGAGCATGACACACTATCAACTGCCAGGGCACACTACTATAGTCAACAAGTGGCATATAGGTACAGAAAATGGTAGATTTACAGTTGGTACATAGTACTCACATATGTGCTGTGCAGTTATACAGGGTGTTTGGTGCATCGTGTGCCAAATTGAAATGGTCGACTAAGGGGTCATCTGCTAGCCTTTCAGACCCCTTAACACCACTCATGCCCTATGGATTTATTTTTATCGACTTTTAATTGTTTTACTTAAAAAAAGACCGAAATTTTATATTCAAATACAAATTAAAAAAAAAAATAAGGCGTAGACTCTGAATTTTAATTTTATTTCGATGTGTATTGTTTAAGAATACTTCAAAATACAAAACTATTGAAATTAGTTTACTAGTTTTTTTTTAATTCACTCGCAAAGGTAAAACTTAAATTAAAGCTGTACATATTACAGCTGTTTATATGGCTACAAAAATAAAAACCAAAAGTGACCGGGATCTTCCAACTCCCTCACTAATTCTCCACTCTATCCTCTTGCTAATGATTTGCCACATGCTATAAAAATCTTTTAACAACTTTGTGAATTCGCTAGAATTGTGAATCGAGTCACCTAAGGCTAATATTCAGAATTATGATTTAAAAAAATATTTATGCTTAAATGATACCTGACAAACCTATAAATCTGTTATCTCATTCTTATAAGGTAAAATCTGTCTCGTATCTCAATCTTCTCGTGGGATTTACTTGAAAAAAAAAACTAAATTGCATTTTTAACATTTATTTCATATTTGTTACAAATCCTGCTCAAATTGTTGGCCTCTGTTGCGAATACAGGCCCGACATCTGTTTCGTATTCCAACAGTACGAAGTCGTATTTCCTCCTGATTTGTTTAAACCGATTTAAGGAAAGCAAGAAAGATATAGAAGATAGATTTTACTGCGCAAGAGTGAGAAAACAAATTTTACCTCTTTCTCTTTCAGTTACGCAATAAAAAAAAATTCATTGGAATTTGGAATGTAGTCTTATGTGACTTGATTCACAATTCTAGCGAATTCACAAAGATGTTAAAAGATTTTTATGGCATGTGGCACATCATTAGCAAGAGGATAGACTGGAGAATTAATGAAGGAGTTGGAAGGTCTCGGTCGCTTTTGTTTTTTTTTTGTAGACATATAAACAGCTGTAACATGTACAGCTTTAATTTAAGTTTTACTTTTGTGAGTGAATTAAAAAAGAACTAGGCGACTAATGTCACTAATTTTGTATATAAAAGTACTCTTTAACAATACATATCGAAATAAAGTTAAAATTCAGAGTCTACGCCTTATTTTTTTTTTAAATTTGTATTTGAATGTAAAATTTGGGTCTTTTTTTAGTAAAACAATAAAAAGTCGTAAAAAAAACTACAGGGCATGAGGGGTGTTAAGGGGTCTGAAAGGCTAGCACGTGACCCCTTCAGTCGACCATTTCAATTTGGCACACGATGCACCAAAACACCCTGTATAATACTAAAATAAATTGAGTTTATACAACACAAATATATTCATACAGTCTTCAGCAGGTCCAACAAAACTTCAGAACTTTTCTGCTTATTATTTGTTTTTGTACCCTAGTGGCTGTGGAGCAGGACTAGCGTTGAGCCAAGCATTTTTATCAGCGATGTAATCCCCCAACTTATAATATGCCTGCCTGCAGTGTTGCCGTTTTAGTGACTTTGTCACTAGGTCTAGTGAGTTTTCGATGTGTATGGTGACTTTTTTTTATGATTTAGTGACAAAAAAATATCTGGTGACTTTTAGTGACTTCTTCAGATCTACACAGCAGTTTTGTTATTTTTAACTTTCTAATGCAATCTATTATAGATCTACTTCTAACTAGCCATAAAAGTTTCAAATTTGTGCAGCAAAATTAAATGTTCATATGACTAACCGGGGATTTCCCTATAAGAAACGTTCCTCGTTACAGTATTTCGTCCGATTATACACATGATTATACATCTCACTCTGTCGGGAGATGATATATTATTATTGCTATCTCATTTTACAATGCGTAGAGTATAGACATGGCTTATACTGTGGTATAGAGATGAATATTGAAAATTTTATAAGAAACCTGCAAAACTTATGTTTTCCTACTGCAGTACTGTCTAAAATTATGAAAACTGTTAAAAAGATAAATATAATAATTGCACCATCTACTTCCTACTGCTACTGCAACTATAGCAACCGTCCACTTCCACCATGCCGGGCGATAAGGATTTTTTTCAACTTATTAATTTTTGAACATAAGTAGTATTTTTGATTAATTGAAATGTGTATTTCGTATCATAATAAACCTCGGATTTTTCACATTTGATTTTAATTACCTTTTGTTGATAAAGACCTGATCAAAAATTTTAGTGACTTCTAGTGACTTTTTAAATATATTTTTTCCCACTATCTAGTGACAGTTTAGTCAAAGTTTGGTGAGTTTATTTTTTCCTAAGCGGCAACACTGCCTGCCTGCAAAGTTTGCGTTTTATACAAGTTTTGAATTTCTGAGTTCTAGAATAAGGTATTTTATTATAACATTTTATACAGTACCCCATAAAAGATGACGCTTCTTTAGCCAGCCTGAAACCTGTTTGAATTAATTGTTCCCTATTTCTAGTAACATAATTATGTTAATCGCTGTTTTTACTAAAAAGATGTAAATTCGTTCTAACAAACGTGATGTTTTCGTAAATATATTGACAAGCTACCGTCATCATGTTAATGTCCTTAAACAGTTCCCTTAGAGAATCGCGCCGACGAAGATTGTATATCGCTCTGATGGCTCGTTTTTGCAGAATGAAAATTGACCCAATGTCTGCAGCCCTTCTCCATAGTAAGATACCGTAAGACATTATACTATGAAAGTAACTAAAATAAACTAGCCTCGCGGTATCTACATCAGTA
Organism: Orthosia cruda; assembly: GCA_964057195.1. NCBI lineage: Eukaryota > Metazoa > Arthropoda > Insecta > Lepidoptera > Noctuidae > Orthosia > Orthosia cruda. Next base: position 16,671,075 of record OZ059833.1, on the reverse strand, counting down.
AACTGATGTATTTTTCCAACAGCATAAGCTGCCGATCTTAGCCGTCCCACAAGGGATATCAAATGAGGACCCCATTGCAACCTCGAGTCTAGTGTGATCCCCAGGAAAACCGTTTTATCGACGAATTCTAGCTTCTCATTGTTTAATATAATTTCACAATCATATCTTTTGACATTCGGCAAGGCAAATTTTACACATTTAGTTTTTTTAGCATTTAAAACTAAATTATTAGAAGTGGACCAATTTTGAACTTGCCGCAGGGCATTATTTACGTCGGCAACGTTACTCGTACCTCTATTTATCTTAAAAATCAATGAAGTATCATCAGGAAATAACACCATGTTTAATTTGTTTTCAATAGATGCTGTAAATCGTTAATGTAAACTAAAAATAAGAAAGGACCTAAAATTACCTAGGAGTACCCCCATTTTAACGTTCAACCCCGACGAATTGACACCGTTTATTTAAACTAATTGCTGTCTATCATTCAAATAGGATTTTACTAAACTTAATGCTGATTGGTGTAACCCGTAATGCTCAAGTTTCAAAAGCAATGTTTCATGATTAACGCAATCAAACGCCTTCAACAGGTCGCAGAAGATACCTATGGCTTCTTGTCCTTCCTCACACGCATCCAAGATGTGTTTTAATAATGTGACACCAACGTCGGTTGTACAACGTCCTTTGGTGAAACCATACTGTTTATCGTGTAGGATGTTATTCGCATTAAAATGAATGAGCATTTGATATAGCATTCATCATCATCATCATCATCATTTCAGCCGAAAGACGTCCACTGCTGGACATAGGCCTCCCCAGGCGTCGCCACATTGACCGATCCCGTGCGTCTCGCATCCAGCGCCTTCCCGCAACCTTAACCAGGTCATCAGTCCACCTAGTGGGAGGCCTTCCAACGTATCGTCTTCCGGTTCGTGGTCGCCATTCCAGAACTTTTCGGCCCCATCGGCCATCCGTTCTGCGAGCAATGTGCCCTGCCCACTGCCACTTAATTTTGGCAATTCTTCGGGCTATGTCGGTAACTTTGGTTCTCCTGCGGATATCATCATTTCTGACGTGATCACGCAAGGAAATTCCGAGCATAGCCCTCTCCATTGCCCTTTGGGTGACTTTGAGCTTTCTGATAAGGCCCATTGTGAGCGACCACGTCTCGGTCCCATAGGTGATCACTGGCAACACACACTGGTCATAGACTTTTGTCTTGAGACACTGCGGTAAATTGGACGAGAAGATACCACGCAACTTCCCGAACGCCGCCCAGCCGAGTCGGATTCGACGGTTGACCTCTTTCTCGAAATTGGACCTACCCAACTGGACCGTTTGTCCCAGGTAGACATAATCGTCTACAACTTCGAGAGTAGAGTCTCCGACCTTGATAGGAGTGGGTGTTACATGAGCATTCACCATGATCTTGGTTTTGTCCATGTTAATTTTAAGACCCACTCTTTCGGAAGCTCTACTGAGGTCATCGAGCATTTTACTGAGGCTCTCCATGGTCTCAGCCATGACCACTATGTCGTCGGCAAACCGAAGGTGAGTAATGTACTCGCCATTAACGTTGATGCCCAGCCTCCTCCAGTCCAGAACCTTGAAGACATCCTCCAGCGCAGCAGTGAACAGTTTCGGAGAAATGACGTCTCCCTGTCTCACGCCGCGCTGGAGAAGGATTGGTTTCGAGGTCTGATCCTGACGACGGACTGACATGGTGGCGTTTTTGTACAAACACTTCAACACCTCAATGTACCGGTAGTCGATCTGGCACCGTTGGAGAGACTGCAGTACAGCCCAAGTCTCTATCGAATCGAAGGCTTTCTCGTAGTCCACAAACGCTAAACAGAGAGGCAGATTATACTCTTCGGTCTTCTGTATAACCTGCCGCAGCGTATGTATGTGGTCTACGGTGCTAAAGCCTTTTCGGAATCCGGCTTGTTCGGGGGGCTGGAATTCATCTAACCTGCGCGCGAGACGATTCGTGATGACTCTTGAAAACAACTTGTAGACATGGCTAAGAATAGCATTATCTTTTCAAATACCTTGCTGAGGTAACACGGATACTGGTCTATAATTATTTTTCTCTTTACTGTCCCCGGATTTAAAAAGTGGTATAACCTTACTATGTTTCATTAGATCTGGAAAGACTCCTTGATCTACATACAAATTAAAGCTGATTACGGTGCTATAGTCTGAATAATGGAGGTAAAAACTTTGATGGACATTCCCTATAGATCTTCGGTCAATTTGATCTTGATTTGCTTAAAAACTTTTATTACTGTTATTGGGTTTATATGTGAGAAGTTAAATACAGTCGGGCAGGCTGAAACGTTAGCGTTTAATAAACCAGAAGCGAGCGACGGCAAAGAATTTTACGATTCAGTAGTTTTAATTGGGATGCTGGTAAAGAAATTTACAAATTCTTGAGTAACTTGTTTGTTATATGGAATAAGTCCATGTGTAGACTCAAGCGTGTAATCAGTATTATTTCTTTTGTGCCTGTTCGTTTCATTGTTTAAAATTTTATTTTCTGCGAATTGAACCTTATAGCTAATGTATAAAGCCTTAAAGCTATGTAGTGTAGCGTTGTGAGGATCACAACTGAAAATAGTCGAATGATACTAAATATCAAAATTAGTAAGTTAACACGGTTAATAGCCACATCCCTAAAAACACGGAATAACTCTAATTTTCCGGAACGCCATTGCTACTGTCATTTCAATTCCAGTGGTGAAATTACGATCCTCACGACTCTGGTGCCCCGTTCATGGTGAGTTTCACACTAGTTTAATGATTGTACCTGATTCTCTGTGCCGGACGACCAATATCGACTCCATCACCTATTTAATATTAGTTTTAGCACTGTCATGTTGGACGCGTGGCTAAGCGTCGTCCGGTACAAAGGAATTTGCTATGAGTATGTTTTTCTACTGCATCGGGGTGTGCGTCCGTGTTTTATAGTAAGTGATCACGTTTACTTATGTTAATAAATGCTAGCGTGTTCATACTTAACCTAATTTTGCATCTGTCAATGTGTTTGCAATGTTTGCAAGTTCTTGCTTGTAAACCGCTGCGATGTGCTGAGCTTTCACCTACAATGTTTCCCACACCGTTCCTTGGCTTAAAGAGGGAGGCTAGTGCATGGCATGTAGCTTGCTGCTAATTGCACCGCATCTAACATACGCACCCTATGATGCTTCCAGGGTTCACCGTGAGGACGTAGCGGCCTGCGTAGCTCTAGCCGCCACAGTCCCTGCAGCCTACTCTTGCCGCCAGGGACGCGCTCCACCGTTCACTGTGCAGGACGTAGCGGCCTGCGCAGCCTACCCTGCGCAGCCCTAGCCGCTACAGTCCCTGCGGCCTACCGTCGCGCGTCCCCACGTCTACCACGTGCTGTCCCTTGCCCTTACTACTGCTGTGCCGGTGCGCTGCCTACGCATGCGACCTGGGTCTATACTGCCTACCTGCGGCTTACCGCCGTGCACTACGCTGGGAAGTAGATACCTGCGCAGCCTATCTTGCGCAGCCCTAACCGCTTCAGTCCCTGCATCCTACCGCAGCCTACCGTCGCGCGTCCCCACGTCTGTCACGGTCCAGGGACGCACTTCACCGTACGGCTGAGGGCTGACCCTTTGAACTCTCTTGCTACTGTGCCTGCACGCTACCTACGCACGCCTGCCAGGTCTTGGGCCTGCCTACCTGCGGCCTACCGCCACGCGAGCTAGGCACGCTGCCTACGCACGCTCCAGATCCGGCGGCCTACCGCTGAGCCAGTGCTGGCAGGTAGCCGCGACTACCACGTAATGCCAAGGGAGGGTACCCTTTTATTTCATTAAGTGATGTGTATCGGAGCTGAACTATTCTGACCACGTACCCGCGACCTAGCTGAGCATTATCTAAATATATGTATTAACTTGTCCAGCTGTTTTCTTTGCATCAACCTACTTACCTACAAGTTAGCGGACTGCGCAGCCTACCCAGCGCAGCTCCTAGCCGTTACAGTAGCAACATACTTATTAAAAGTTTCAGTTTTAATATAAGGCTTAAGGCCGTACAGCTCGTAATGAGTCCTTTAGTCACCCAGTCACTGAATAAAAACCAAGGGCATATAGTTTTAGTTTTCTTCTTAAAAGTATTATTAAATTGTGTTTGAACCACTGAGAAAACTTTTTTGTATAAAATATTACCGTCATTCACAGAGAGGTCCTTTAAAATTCCTTGAACTTTACTTACTGATTAAAGTACTGTTAAATTTATTTAATTTAACGGATGTAAGTCTGGATTGAATCTGCACTTGTTGCATTGGTATGTTGGACTCAAATGTTACCAGTAGACCACTATGATCCGAAGGCAGACAATTCATAATGGCTTTGTCTAAGTTGTCGCAGCAACAAAAAACATTATCAATACATGTAGCAGTAGTCATAGTTGTTCGGGTTGGTTCCTCAAACACATGTGACAAATTAAATGATTTGAAGAGATTTAATAGTCTAATTCTGTCTGAATTATTTTCTAAAATATTTATATTAAAGTCACCACAGATTATGACCCGTTGCAAGTTTTGTCAAAACATCTTCCATCACTAACTCAAATATACAGTAGTTTTCATAATTGGGAGGGGGAGTCTGTAAACGCACACTATCTATAATATGCCTATCAAGCTCAACACAGAACAGTTCAACACTATTTTCAACTGATAGATCTACAATATCTTTACGAGGTTTTGATTTAATACCATTTTTAACCATTATAAGTGAACCTTAGCTTATACTGTTAGATAAATTCGTCTACTAATTTGACTTGACCGCTATTCGAAGCTTATTTAATTTGTGAAAGGCACAACGTTTCCCGCCATCTATATCCGTCTCTTTCTTGCCTGTATCCTTCTCTTTCTAACCCCACCACCTCGCAGAGGAGCTACCATTTTTATGCCTCATTGGCATCTTGTTTCCCGCCGCGTACGGTTGTGTTAACAATAACGGTACCACAAATATTAAATTCTAGAATTTCTAGAAATATTTCTTGGATTTTACGTGTGGTGCATAGCAGGGCTATTAGTGTGGTTATAAGAAACATACTGGTGAAATACCCGCAAATCTACAACGGAGTAATTTCATATTGATATCAAAACACAGTGATACTTTGCTTTTTGGTTTATAATTTTATTCTGTGTTGTTTTATAGAAGACTAGCTGTCCCATGCGGCTTCGCCTCCATCAACTGGCCATCTACCCTACCTACCCTACATACATTATTGTTGCGTAACTTAAACCTTTTACGCAACGCTCGCAACAGAGGCTCTCAAAAAGGAATATTCAACACAAAAATATTATTTCAATTCCAACCTGTAGTTTAAAGTTTTTACCGTGTTAGTGTTGTTATAAAACCTCTTTCCTGTTTTAGAATGGATGATAGCAATAATTATGCAAAACATGAAGTGACTGAACCATTACACGGACCATCTGGTCTGCAACGTAAGGTACGGTCCAGGAGCTCAACTTCAAGCAGTAATAATTCCCAGAGAAGTTCCGCATCTTCGTTTTCATCACGCAACCTGTTCGAAACCAATAAAGGTTTCGTCCTTTTTTTGTTATTTTGATGCAACACTGTGTCAACTCGCTGTTATCGATATTGACACTTTTTGTTTGTGTTGAAGTTGGCAACACTTGAAAAATTTTCATTGATATTCCGAGACGTAAAACGTTGGTCTAGATTTTTTTTTTTTATTGGTTTATAACAATCCAATCGTTATTCGAAATTACGTTCGCGATCCGCGAGTGGCATTGTGAATCGCCCGTGCATTTGTTTGTATATTTATTTCGCGCGCAGTAAGTTGTGTATGCTTGTCGAATTGTAGGACTATAACTTTACAATTATACGGGAATCAGTATCCCAAAAAAACAAACCCCTAGGTACCGCTGCCGTGTATCGCGGTTTCGCGGATATAGACCTTGCAGGATCCAAGATTCGCGACTTTGCTCATGGGCCCCAGTGTTGCCTCTTGGCTTTTGATCCGCAGGCCTGTATTCAATTCAACACTCCCCAAGGCGTCGACGGAATCATCATGGAAAAAGGAGAAAGGGGAGAAAATGTAGACATTCGAAACAGGAGTATCGAAAATTATCAGTCATGATAAGGAGAGTCAAGTTCAAACTATAACGTATAGTGATCACTACTATAACGATTCCATGTCTATAAATTATGGAGTAAGTCGTAATCTTAACAAAGAATTTGCTGATGATGCGTCGATTATCGACGCGGCTAATAAAGTTGATTTTAATATTCAAACATAATTAAAATAACCTTATATGCCCAAGAGTTCTGAACTCCATTTGAAACTGCTATGTGATTTTCAACATTGGGATACTAGTAATTGGAATGAAATCAGTGGCGACTACCAGAAAAGCGCCGAGGCAATGAAGGTCGACAAAGTCCCGGCGAATGAATTTATCTGTCTTGGATCCCGCAACGAAATTAATCAGAAAAGAATAACGCTCCGTATCAAGCAGGAGACAGAAGGAACAAGGCAAATAGAGACAAATGGTCGCTTACAACTGGGATAAGCGCAGTTGCCTAGCACCACGGATAAAAATTAGTATTAATACTAATGGGTCCTAATATTGTGAGCTGTTATGTTTGATTCCAATAATAGGTTTGAAAAAAAATGCTTGAACGCACGGCAATTTGTTATAAAGTTTCGTATAGTAAACAACTCATGATGCTACCTGTACATTATTCAACATAGTATTGCGTTCATCCAGACAAAGAATACACTCCCATAAGATGGATGCATAGAATTGTTGGACGTGTGTGTGTGTGAGATGCGGCAAAGGGGTCCACCTATCCTATCTGGTAAAAATTTCAACTTGCTAGGTCTACCCGTTCCTGAGAAAATCGGTGGTGACACACGGACAGACAGACGGTCAAGAGAGTGATCTTATAAGGGTTCCTTTTTTACCTTTTGAGGTACGGAACCCTAAAATACTGTCTGTTGACTGTCTGTCATCTTACCTCACTATGAATAACTTGTCTTGTTGCTTAGTTTCCTTGCATTGGCTACAATGGCTGCGCAGTAGTAAATCTCATACAAAAACAGCATCGAGTCATGCCCGCCAAACTTTTTGGCCGCCCTGAAGTTGTCTACAATGGCTGCGCAGTAGTAAATCTCATATATAAACAGCATCGTTACGTGCCTTGCGCATTGGAAACCCAACTTCAGGGCGGCCCAGAAGTTTGGCGAGAACTTTACAAACATAGTTAAACGGACTTCGTGAAATAGAATATCTGTACCTACTGCACTCCAAAATACCCGATATCATAGCTTTTGTATGAACCTAGTATTTCGGGAGTGCTTGAAACTGTAAGTACACAAATTGGTCGCCAGGATAGCTGTGTAGGTATACAAATTGAAGTTCACAATAATTTAACGAATTACCTTTAGCGAATAAATGTGATACATTGCATGGGGGCCTGACTCTGTGACCGCAAGGAGACCGGATCGAGGTGAACGAAGGCATGGTGCACTTCGTAGAGTCACACGCCGCTCCGCATCTGTCCATGCACGGATGCCCACATGACAGCAGACGTTCACACTTTTCATTGCAAAGTTTATGAATCGTACTTTGCTTACATTGCAATGTTATTGTATGAAGACACTCGGGTATTACTTTGTCCACCTAAAACACAAAAAATAATCAGCTCAGTACAAAAAACATTCAAATGGTAGAAGCTGCTACGGCGTAGCTCGGCAACCGCAAGACTAACCGTAGTACCGCTACGAGGATCTTTACTCGTTTGGTACGTTAAAGTAATCCCCAATCTTTTTTGCAGGTTTAAACTTGATTACAACGGCTGCGCAGTAGTAAATATCACGGGAACTAAAACATCAGCACGCCATGCCATGCTCATTGGAAAGCCTACGTGCAGCCCGGCCAAAAAGGTTGGGGTTTACTATACCTTAGAGTCAAGGCACACTGATACAGAGTCGGTGCATCAATTTAAAAATGTACGTAGCATATTGGCCCCTATGTCAACAACAAAACTAATACATTCCCATCAAAAGAAAAAAATAAGTCGAGACACGCGTCTTTTTTATCTATAGATGATGACAATATGTTATGTAAATTTTTATGTTAACCGTCTAAGGGCGCTGGCAACAGAGACCAGCGTCATGAAATAACGAATAATAATAAACTATATTGTTTTAGTTAAGGCTGTCTAATTGATAAACGGCAACTATCTACGCCAACTTCCTGTTTACTACGCAAGCTACAAAAGAAGCAAAGTTACATACCATGTGGTTGCAATCTCCGCATGGTTCACAAACCTTCTTGTTGCAGAAATGTCCGCAGGTCATGGTACGAGTGCATTTCCCCGCCGCTGGTTATTCAGACACGTCATAATTAAGAATCAATCAATCTGCCTGTTAATCGTATTCGAACACATTTTTGTCACTATGTGTAGTACATAAATTGTATGTACTATCTACTGGAATGACGGCGAGCTTTGGCTCCAAAATTGCGGATCTGATGGACCTGGTAAGCGACCTGTCTGGATATCGTAGCTTTATCAAAGACTGGAATATCCCCCCACACCAAATTACACACCCCTGGCTTCATCTGTTATCGGTGCGAAAAGAAACCAGACGGAGTTGGTCAGGGAGTCGCCATTTTAGTCAAGTCAGACATAGATCATACCCTTCTAAATATTACTATTAGTCAAAACATAGAACGTGTCGGACTACGAGCCGCCCTATCAAACTAGAAAAACGCCTTTATCTCAGCTTATCAATCGCCTAACTTAGCCTTACCTACCGACCTAGACACAGCTACCAATGTTCATTCAAAAACCCCAATAATGTGTGACCTTAACACAAAACACGCCTCCTGGCACTGCTCTCGCTCCAACATCCATGGCGAGGACTTTTCGACCACCTCCTTGTCCCTCTAAATGTAATGTAAATCTAAAATTTCATGTGTCCAATTTACTAGCTAAACTTTCAACACCCTTTTTACCCCCTTAGACTGCACCACAACACCCTTTTACCCCAGACTTAGCTTACGCCATGCGTCGTGAGTAAAATAATAACAATAACATCAAAACGGGCAATTGACAGGCAAGATGGATAACATACTGTACGCAATAAATTGATAAGATCACAATCACAAATAAACTTATCGTCTTTAACTAGCCAAGATCTATTGAACTCTACCATGTTCGAATCTACTGTGATGAGTATATAAAGTGATACGCAAAACTACGATCAATCATATTCCGAGGACCTAAGGCGGTAAATAAATGAAATTAAAGAGCGCTGAAAATGAAATTGAAAATCTTAACTGTGAAAATATTAAGCTGAAACAGATTTCACAGGAACAACAACGCCAAATAGAACTACTGAAAAGGATTACCTGCACTAACCAGCAGCGGAAAAATAACTCATCTCCTATCTCGAGACGAATACTAAGCATGAGAGTGAACACTCCCCGTCATTCTCCTCTACGACTACCTTAACTTACCTGCATAAGTAGCCTCAGTTCACGTACAACCCAACAGGATAAATTCGAATGCAATACGGATATTCAATCGGAAAGCCAACATGGTTACGTTGGAAATAAAATGTGTTAAAACACACCGTTCTATAAGTACGCAAAGCCCACCAGTTGAGGCTCAAAACAACAAATACAGAGTTACTATCCTAGGTGATGGACAAGGTCGGGGTCTACGCAACAAACTACAAAACCTGCTTGGATCCGATTACGAGGTGTTTTCCTATCTAAAACCTGGCGCTGTGCTGAGTGAGATCTTGGTATGCTCGAAGAGTGAAATCAGCACATTAACAAAAAGCGACTATGTGATTGTATAGGGCGGGTGCTGCGACAAAAACCCTTATGAAATTGATATAAATCTACACCGCTGGTTGTCAACTGCAAATACAAATGTAGTGATGATAAGTGAAGTACCCAGTAACAGGTTTCTAAATGCATACAAAATTTACTATTTACTACCGTTTATCTGTAAGAAATATAAAAATATATTGTTCATGGATATGAGTTACGCTGGATTTTCACCTAGTAGACGCAATTATGTACTAAATCTTGTGAGGGCACTATTAAAAGAAATATTGTGTATTCATTACCAGACTCATTCATTACCATTTCAAAGCATTGCAATACGAGCAAATGGGTCAAATTAAAAATATAAAGTTTTTTGAAAGTAAAAACTTGCAAGTTAACTTAGATTCTGACCAAAAATTAATAAATAGAACTAACACAGACTGTATAATTGCTCAAGTAGCGAACACGTCGAATCGGAATGCCACAAAGCCGAAAACCCTAACTTGAATAATTTATTTCGTTTATAGATTTGTCACTATCCTTCATCAAAATACTAATGGATTACTCAATAAATCTGATATGATTTCTGTTTGTATTAACGAGTTAGCTGCCCAGGGTTATCCTGTTGACATACTATGTGACACTGAACACAACATGACAGACGGTGACGAAGTGTATCTCACAATTCCAAATTATAAACTTGCGTCTCATTATTTGAGAGTTAGTAGACACGGAGACACCCGTATATTAATTAAAAATAACATGAAATATAGAATTCTTCATTATATCACAAAACTTTCAATCAGCAACAAAATGGATTGCTCTGCAATCGAGCTATTGGAACAACAAATAATTGTTCTATGCATTTATGAGCCGCCAAACAACACCGCTGGCGCTATAGACAGCTTTTTCATAACTTTAAATAAAATATTAAATAACTTATGTACAAAGGGGAAAATAATGGGGCTTTTCGAAGCGTTTGCAAAATCATTGGTTGCGATAGCCCAGTATGGTTGTGATAAGTGCGCCTGCACCTAATAATGCGATGTAGAAGGGTATGGTCGTATGGTATATGACATCTGATTGCAGCTGGTTGGGTTGTATCGGCTGGTTCGTCATGACTTGGTTCTGTATGCTGTGTAGTCCGCCTTTGTGCGGAAATAACAGTTGATAGGTATGGTAACGAGTAGTCTTCTCTCCCACAGACTGATTGCACTTTCGTTGGACTTGGAAATGATAGGACGTAATGCTGGCATCTAGTTTATTCATCGCTTCTTTTTCCAGAAATATTGTACTGAATTGGCAGGAACTCTTGTGGGCTTGATTCGTGATAAGTTCTTGTATGCAGTCCGTTTTTGTTCGTATTTGATGAGTTATTTCCTTTTCACAGAGATACCAGTTACTAAACTTCGAGCATTCTGCTTCTATGTACACGAAATAGTCGCCATTAGTTGCTATAAAGGGATAGGTAGGGATAAGACTTTGGGATAAAAGCTTGACGGTTTTTTTTTTTGGGTACTATAGATAACTTATAATAAATCATAGTCGATTTTGAGAAAATCTGAAAATTATAACTATCTGGTTTCCGTCGTTCTCGTCCTTACTGTATATTTTTTTCTAACCTATTTACCATAGATCTAAGTTTATCTACATCTATCATAGAATGAACAGTACTTGATTAATGTATGAACGCTAACATATTTTCTATTCTAACTAATTCTAATCGGTCATAAGGTCTAGGCTATTGGCTAGGCTTTCATGTTTTATTGCCGATGACTGGGTCTCGCGAAGTACCAGCAATCGTAGAATCCTGCAGCAAGTTAGGTACCTTAGGGCCTCTTTTTAATCTGTTTTTGGCTACGGGCCCACGTTTCTTGGACGTATAAACGTGTATGGGTAAATCGGCCAGAATGGTATCTTGAGTATACCGCGGTGCAATTTTCTGACGGCTTGCAGAGGGCTTCTTAATGAACACCTGTTGTTGAGGAACGTATTCTATTTCAGATTCGCGGTTCTTGTTTCTATTTTCTATTAACGCAGTACGATTTGATAAGGAAGTTTCGTTAATTATGTTATAGACTTCTTTCATTTGCGCCCTATGATTATGAACATACTGTTGTAATGTTTGTTGGGTAAAATCTATGTCTAGAATATCGCGTGGATCAAAGTGTCCAGTTAGTAAATCGAATGGTCTACATCTAGTGAAGCTATGTATCGAAGAATTATATCCAATTATAGCATAAGGCATAAGATTTACGATAGGCTCCTCTTTGTGTTTTAACTTTAATATTCTTATATGTTCAAGGAGAGTTGAATGGAAGCGTTCAATGTTACCGTTATCGTTAGGCGAATGTAGTAAAACTCTATGGTGGTTTATCTTGTGAAGGCGTGTGAATTCTAGGAACAGTTGATTAGTGAATTCCGTTCCGTTGTCAGTCACTAACGTTAAGGGAACCCCACGGTGGGTACAATATTGTAATAATGATTGAAGTACACTAATGCCCGTGCCATCTCGGAGATGGTAGGCTTGTCCATATTTGGTAAAAACATCTATAAATGTAACATACTTTTCATTGTGAACCGTGAATAAATCCATATGGACAATTTCGAATGGTTTTGTTGCCGGGGGTACAATATTAAACTGTGGTCTAATAGGTCTCCGGTCATATATAGCTTGGCCGCAAATAATGCATTCATTGATGAATTTGGTTAATTGGTCTTTCATTTTGGGCCAGTAATATTTTTTTGAGAGGGCTAAATAACATTCGGTAATTCCTCGGTGATTAGTTTTGCCGTCATTGTAGTGTTGAATTATCTCTTGCTGACGTAGATAATCTTTGACGTTTTCTTATTCTATCTTAGCTAGTACTAAGTTCATAGACGAGCTCTTAAATTTGTCCTGTATGACTGGTATGATGGAATACATGGCAAGAGGTGGTTTTATTAGTATACCGGTCTTTAATTTCGGATTCACATACTCTTTGATGGCATTGACTACATCTTGTTCTAGCTTAGATGATGATATCTGGACTGCTATGCGCGTGTGAGTTTCGAATGGCTTGGTAACTACTGGTTTGCGTTTGACATCTTCTACTATCGTAAAGCATAATTGTCTATGAAATCTGTTAAGGGGTTCATCTGTGATTGGGACTTCTAGTATGGGATTTTCGTGACTGGTCTGTACGGTGACAGTGGATGAGGTCGTAGGCATCGGGTTTTCTCATGGGTTAGGAATCAAAGAACATAATTCATCTATTAAAGTGTTAGTATCTTCGTTGTGAATCTCCACTCGAGATAAGGCATCGGCATTCGTATTAGATTTACCTTTCTTATAGATAACGGTGAAATCGTATTCACTAAGTTTCAGCCTCCGTCTAGTCAATCGCGAATTAGGTTCTTTGAGGTTCATCATCCACTGTAGAGGTTTATGGTCTGTCAGTACTTTAAATTTACGACCAAACAAGTACGGTCTAAAATACTTGGTGGCCCAAACTATGGCGAGGAGTTCTTTTTCTATGGTACTGTAGTTAAGCTCACTTTCATTCAGGGTTCGAGATGCAAAACACACAGGATTGTCGGAACCTACGGGTTCTTAAAATAGAATGGCACCAATGGCAACGTTTGAAGCATCTGTCGTCAGTATGAATTCCTTATCGAAATCGGGATACTGTAGTATAGGGTCGTTTGTTAAGAGAGTCTTGCACTTTTCAAAGCTGCTTATGTACTCGGAATTTAATACAACTTTTCTACCCTTTTTTAAACACGCTGTGAGAGGTTTCGTAATTTTTGCAAAGTCCGGGATAAATTTGCGATAATAACCGACAAGGCCTAAAAATTGCTTAATTTCTTTTGGAGTCTTTGGAATGGGGTATTTTTCTATTGCATGAATTTTATCCGGATTAGGTTTTATTCCCTCGCTACTTATTATGTGTCCGAGATAACCAGTTTCATGATTTAAGAATTCGGATTTATCCATTTGGATCTTAAAGTTCGATTCCCGAAGCCTATTGAAAACTTTCTCGAGATTGGTCATATGCTCTTGTAGTGACGTGGAAAAAACGATGATGTCATCAAGATACACCAGGCATATGTCATTCTGAAGACCTCTGAGGAAATTGTCCATAACCCTCTGAAATGTAGATGGTGAGTTTTTAAGTCCCATGGGCATTCGAAGAAACTCGAAATGTCCATGTTCGACATTAAAAGCTGTTTTCTGAATATTCTGGGGGTCCATTTCGACTTGGTAGAAGCCACTAGCCAGATCTAGAGTGGTGACGTATTGGCACCTACCTAGTTTGTCAAGAACATCGCTAATGTTCGGGATAGGGTATTTGTCGTTAATAGTTTTTTCATTGAACTTCCTAAAGTCAACTATTAACGCCATTTTTGCTTGCCCGAGGCGTCCATTTTCTTGGGGACCACCCAAATGGGCGAACTCCATGCTGAATCTGAAGGTTTTATTATTCCCTGATCTAACATTTTTGAAATCTGTTCCCTAACCTCCTGACTATGAATGAATGGGTATCTATAACTTTTTGTGTAAGCCGGGACCTCATATGTAGTCTTAATACGGTGTTTTATTCGATTGGTAAATGTTAACGCTTCGCCTTCTATGTAAAACACGTCAGCATATTTTGAGCAAAGAGTTATAAGGTTGAGTTTCTCTTCCTCGTTTAATTGATCTGTTCGTAATCGCGTTGTCACTTCTTGAACTCGCGTGGTGCAATGTTCGGTGCGCGTGCACTCGATATTAAATAAACTTGCGTGCACTGGTCGGTCAAGTGATATTATAATATCATTCGGGCTCGTATTTTCTATCTCTAAGTAGCCGCGATTATTGTCGACAATAGTAAGGCACTCGCGTACTATACAGTTGCATATAGTCTGTTCACTAACTAGTGCTGCACCGTTTGGAGTGTCGATCAGTATTCTCACTAATTTCGAAGAATGAGCAGGTATTATGTCTTCATACAAGTTAACATTGCAGGAATTATACAAACGGATAGGATTTGATGATGTGCGCGTTATTAACCTCTGATCTTTTAAATCTATCTTGGACTCCCATTTAGTTAGCAAATCTAAACCAATTAAACCGTCAAAATATTCATGGAAACGATATACAAATAACTTGATAAACTCTGGATCGTTAAATTCCGCGAAGCAAGGTAAACTTATAGAATAATTATTTCTACTAACCGCGTGTACATTGGTAACTTCAAACGGGTCGTAATTTAAGGGAAAATTTGGAAAATATTTTTCTACAGCTTCTGGACTTATAAAGGACTGGTTTGCACCGGTGTCAATAAGTAACTTTAAAGGTGGTTCTGATATTAGTATGTACGGCAACTGACGTTGAGTTTGGAGATTTAATTCTATTTTGGCTTTTTTGATTTCTGTGCCTCCTGAAAATCCTGACTTATCTGACATGGACCTGCCTGAGGTTCAGTTAAGCCTGTAATATTTTCTTGAACATTTACATCGTTCAAACTGGGCTCATTGTTGCACTCTAATGTAGCGAACGGGCTATAATCATAATAAGTGTCATCGTAATTAAAACAGTCCGGCTCGTAATAGAACTCCGTCGGGTAATATAGTCGTCGTATGACGTGCACTCATTTATGTTTATTTCACGATTTTAAAATAATTGGTTGGTGGCGGATTACCTGAATGCTGCCAGTTATGGCCAGATAGCATGGGTCTAGGTGTAAAATGCTGTACACCACTCATAGGTTTAGGACCTTGATTTTGATTTTGGGCCGTAGTGTTTCTGGGTGGCAAACGGAACATGTTACTTTGAGCGTTATATGTTTGAGGCAGCGCACGGAATATTTGCTGTGTTCGATTAGGCATGCAATGTTGGGGCTGCTGATTAATAAAGTTGGGGTTGAACTTAAATGGTTGTGGTGGTAGTTGGTGGGGTCTAGTTCCTATGGGATTGTGCCAGTTGGGAATTGGTACTGCGAAATGGTTATTACGTAGAGGAACTGGGTTGGTATTTGCGTGGGGTGTTACAGGGTGTGAATTCTTTTGTGTAGTGGGTTTTTAAAATTCACTACTTTCCTGTAAATACATAACATTAAGTTCTTCCTGTACATATTCAAGGGCCTTTTCGATAGTATCGGGACGCATGCATCTTATACGGGATCCTAATGGTTCCTTTGAACCTTTTACGAAAGCCTGCATAGTAACCTTTTTATACAGTGAACGTTTCGCTTCCACTGTGGTAGTAATTGACTCATGTAATGTTACATACGTCATCATTGTACTGAACAAAGTTTGGCATTCCTCGTAGAATTCCTGAGGCGTTTTATTTCCCTGCGTAGCTAAAGAAAGGTCTCTATACAAAGCGGTTTCATCCCGTTGATCTGAAAAGTTATTAACTAAGGCTGTTCTAATCCCTAGCCAACTATCAGGTATGCCGTTGGAATTGATGGTACAAGCGGCAGCGCCTGTTATTTTATTTAAGATGCCATTTAATAGGCATAAGTTATTTAACTCGCTACCTGGGGTATTGCTAACGTACTTAGCTACTATTTGATCGCATATTCTGACAAACCTAGTCAAAACATTTGGGTTCCCATCGAACTCCGGGACCATACGAAGGGTCTTAAAAATTGCATCCGGGTCATGGGCCATATTTAAGCTATTTATACTAATAATTTCACTACAACTATTTAAATTTCTACTGTTATCTATAGCACTCCAGCAAGCCGTAAGAGATTCGGGCTCCTGGGAATTGGAACTTCTCGGGTGAAAAATCTTGGAAGATAGGTGGTACTAGGACTAAGAAGGAAGCAACACAGGAACAATTCAAGTGTACTCAAAAAAATTTCATCTCTGGTTCTCTCGTGAATCGAAGTCTGGAATCTCCTTCCGGAACTGCAGCTGGACCGTAGATTCGGATATTCGGCACCGGGGCTCGATAGCCACCCAGGCGATTCGCGTACGCGGATTTCGATATTAGAGATCCCTAAAGCTTGCGAACCGGCCCGCGAATATCCTACCGACTGCGCCAATTACGTTAGCTGCAATCGGAGGATTTAAAAAAAAAACAAAAATGAATTTACTTAATTTATTTTAAAATAAAAGAATTACATAAATTATCGCTAAAATTAGCCTAAGTGCCTATTTGAAGTATGAATATGGAATGGAATTTTACAGAGTTACAATAATTGGCTAAACTAGGTCCGTGCGTCACAAAGTGCTAGCTCAGCTCGGCGTTTCCGTCTTTCGTTAAATTTGCAGCGTATGATTCTATACTAAAAGTGTTGAGTGCTGAGTTGGCGATTCCCCTTATGCAGCTGCGTGTAACACGCGTATACGACGTAAGGACAAATTGCGCACAGTAGTTAGCAGGACCCATCTAATGCATGAAAGTATATTTTGAACAGCTTCAAGTATCTTTAACAATATTCCGGGGCCCATTAGAATAATTAGGGAAATGTTTTTTTTTTTTAAAGAATCGCCGTGATCTGTTTGTAAACAAGTGCTACTACTCTATGAAAGACTTCCTATCAGACAAATCACTGCTCAAATACAGTCTCCCCGAGTCATGCTCATGATGCGTTCGATGGCCCACTGATGTGTATCTACTTAGATTCGTTCCGTTTTATTTTGTCTTTTTTATATTTTATGTGTAATTTTCATCTTTTTTTACTTAATTGCTATGTACCTATTGTATGCCCGAAGGGCGGGACATAGCTGATCACAGTTTAATTATTTAACACCTGTATTATGTACCTACCTATGATCCACAGTAAACATATTGATTGATTGACTGATTCACATAATAAAAAAATCCCAATATATTTGTACACCAATTGCATTGGTAGGATATCATAGCGATTGATGGATAGATGTCAGCCCCGGATACAAGGGGGGGGGCAAACCGGGGCACTTGCCCCGGGCGGCAGTTTCATGGGGGCGCCAAATCCTTGAGACAAGAATTCGAAATATCGAACAAATGAAGCCTCTTTTACTACAATCTCATAGGTTTTTATCAAGTAATCGAATCTTAATATAATATGTTTGAAAAACAAACTTTTCTAGCTTAAAGCTAACTTTTTTAGCCATTGACAATAAAACGGCCTATGCGATGGACTTTGAGCAGCTAATAGATTCTTTCGCAGAAAAGAAAGCACGCCGTGTAAAGTTGTAGTCTTTCCTGGTTATTTTTTTTCTGTTTTATGTCAAAAATTAAAGTTATTAGTAATTAAAAAGAATAATTTATTAAAGGATTATTATTTTAACAAATGGTCACAAAAATGCTACTCATTGGCAGTTTCAACAGTTTTTCTCAAACACTGAAAGGAGGGGGCGCCACTATCAAGGTTTTGCCCCGGTTCGAAAAAATCGTAGATCCGGGGCTGATAGATGTATTAATAAATATTGATGGATTGATGCATTAATAAGGATTGATTGACGGATTGATACATTAATAAAGATTGATTGATGCATTAATAAAGATTGATTGATTGATTGATAATCACACATCAACACAGTCTAGGGATATTTCATACTCAATTAAATAACTCAAAAAGTACTGGCCGCATTGGAATCTTTTATACACCGATTTGTTTGTAATTTATCTCCGACTAATTCCAAATTCAAATTTTTGAAAATTCTTTTGTTTCGGTGGCATAAAATAATGGCATGTCTTGATGTGTAGGAGAGTGAATTTTCATTTGTGCGAAATTTAGAAAACAATACGAATTACGTTTAGTTACAGGTATTGTAGCCATGCAACGCCAACATTTGACGAGGGCGGAGATGTTACGAGCTGTGGGAATGCTGGAAGCTGGGTTTGTTCAGCGTAATGTTGCTGAGGCCATAGGGACCCACCAAAATCAAGATTGTGGACACGCTATCGTGCCACAGGTGAAGTAGCGGAGAGGCACCGGGGGCCAAGTCGCATCACTACCCCCAAACAAGACCGATTTTTTCAAATTACTGCGCGAGCTCAACCAAATGCAACGGCGACTCAATTGGTCCAAAGGCTGTGAGTGGAACACCAAGTGCTTGTGAGTGACCAAACTGTAAGAAGGCGACTGCATGAAAGCAATCTACGCTCTCGTAGACCACTCCGGGTCCCATCTTTACGGAGAGGCAATCGTGGACGACGATTAGAATGGCTTCGGAACTACGTGGACTGGGGCCGTGAGCAATGGTCCAATGTGCTGTTCACGGATGAATCCAGGTTCGGCTTCCATCCAGATTCACGAAGGACGCGTGTTTGGCGAGTTCTTGGACGATGGAGCCGTCTTCAGAACCCTCAGGAAGTTCACCCATTCCAAGGAGGAACAATTATGGTTTGGGCAGGAATTCGTCTTGGAGGACGGACGGATCTCGTGTGGGTGCGGGGCAATATGACGGCAGAACGATACGTCCAACAGGTGCTGGGGCCCGTAATCTTGCCCCACAGAACACAAATGGGGCAAGATTTTCTGCTCATGCACGACAATGCCCGGGCACACACGGCGAGAACGGTAGCAGCTTGGTTACATACACACAATGTTAGGGCCTTAGACTGGCCTGCTCAATCGCCAGATCTAAATCCCATTGAGCATGCGTGGGATATGCTGCAAAGAAGAGCTCTGAAGGAAGTTCCTGAAAATCTGGCTACAGAAGATCAACTTTTTGCGCACCTCAGAAGGACATGGGACAATATTCCGCAGCAAGACATTGACGGGCATGTCACCGTCCGGGTGAATCGATCCGCCACATTATCTCTGGTTGTTCTCGTCTAGCTAACGAAGAGTACTTGCATAGGCACAACCTTGTAGACAGGATTATCCACCAGCAACTTGCTCTGAAATACACTCTCGTGGCATCGGAGGTGCCGTACTACAGGTGTGTGCCCGACCCAGTTCTCGAGAATGGCAACACCACATTGTACTGGGATCGGTCTATCATCACTGACAGGACTATTATCGCTAATTAGCCTGATATAGTGGTGGTGGACCGAATCGAGAGGCGTGCAATGATTGTTGACATAACTGTCCCGCATGACGGGAACCTTGTGAAAGCCGAGAAAGATATGCAAATCAAGTATCTTGACTTGGCTCGCGAGGTTGTCGGCATGTGGGATGTGGATACAGCGATCATTGTACCGATAGTCGTGTCAGCCCATGGCTTAATAGCCACGAATGTCGACCAACACCTTAGGAGGCTGTTGTTAGGCGGCTGGCTCAAGGGCCTGATTCAGAAAGCAGTACTGCTGGACACGGCTCGTATTGTTAGGAGGTTCCTCTCTCTGGAGCCCTCACCGCTGGTAGCTTGGACCCTGTTCCCGATACCGGTGGGCCTCTATTTTTTATATTTTTAAATGTTTTTCTTTTTTGTGTGTGTTTTGTAAAAATATTTAAAAATGTTATCAATAAGAAAAAAGTTGAATAAAAGACATAATAATAATAAAAGAAAGATAATGATAATGTAAAAAGATAGTGTAAAACTACAATAGTTACAATATAACCCGACAAAATCAACATGAAAAATTATTTGACAAGCTGAGACAATGAAAATATGTTCACACGAAGCCAGGCCCGTGACAAGAACACACGCCCAACATCTTCGGGTTCGCCACTCAGCTCCGCCTCGCAGCCGCCGGGACCATCTACAATCGTAAGTCAAGCGATCCCGGACGCTGCAGTTGCGTCGAGCTCGAGCGACGAATACTTCTCTCCGCCGACGACACCACCACCACCTGCGCGTCGACGGGGAGGACGCCGGCCGCCGGACAGCCAGGGATCTCGAGGCCTATCGGACTCTGACAGGGTCCCCGCTCCAGGTGGAAGTGTGCAGCGCATGCGATGGACGCAATCGAACAATGAAAACGTTATGCGCGTGTTAGAATCAGGAAGGAACTCTTTATATAAAAGCATTAATATATGTCAAGATGGTTATTTACTATGTATCAGAGTTCCTATGTATGTGGTGTATAAGGGAAAGGTTTTATGAAGAAAAGCACAAAAGACAAGACTAGGTATTTATTTCAATAAGGCTTGTCAATTAATTTATATTGAGGCTCAGAGAGCTTACCGCCCGTTCGCTAGACCTAGTTCTCGTAGAGAAGAAGGGCAAGAAACTCCACGGAAGCAACTATGGTTGTAAAAGTATTTATAGATATCTTTCACAACCATATAAACATCGTTTATCACAATAAAGATCTGATTCTATTATGGCCATTATATGATGAATCTTGTAACATTTCACAATGTTACATAATCTAAGCAACAAGAATAAGGCAAAGAACATGACTAGCCCTTAAATCAATTTAATATCATTATGAATAAAGGCCAAAATATGAAATAGAGTTTCAACACAACCATTAGCAATAAGCAAGTTATAATATCAAATAACTTACATGAAGCTTGTGTAGTCCATCTTTCACATAATATAACAATTCAGTAAAACAATATCACAATCACAAAATAATATCTGATCCGTACTGGCTTGTAGCTCACAACAAAAGTAAATCAACTTACGAATCACACACTATTTATAGTAATGAGTCGACCTGTCAAATGTCCCCACCATTTTCTACATTTCTATAAACAATCTCACAATTAGGTCAATAATCAATTCTTGAGTAATGAAACCTTTTAAAAACGTATCAAGACAATTAAGGAATTTAATATCGCTTATTTAGTCATTCTTAATCAATATTCAAAAGAATATTGATACTAACCGACATTCTTGTACTAATTGTCTCAAAGGACTTATAATACTAAAATGGCAATATAAAATCTAGGATACGTCACATCATTACAAATTACGTAATATTTTATAGGAATATCATCACTATGGCTTATATGTAAGTTTAGAGTTATTGCCTGTACACACCATAATATTTAGGTAGTTACTTCGATGCTTAATAAATACGACAGTTTGTATTTTGTAGCAGACCATTGTGCTTATAAAGTGGAAATTCATGATTTAATGACGTCACACGTACTGCCAATACTAACACGCGCATACTTTGGGGCTACAGAGGGGGGATTTAAACTGACTGCGTACCGATGCACTCTCTGTTTCAGGTGCT
Source organism: Orthosia cruda (assembly GCA_964057195.1). Taxonomy (NCBI): domain Eukaryota; kingdom Metazoa; phylum Arthropoda; class Insecta; order Lepidoptera; family Noctuidae; genus Orthosia; species Orthosia cruda. Next base: position 16,649,191 of record OZ059833.1, on the reverse strand, counting down.
TGAGCCAGCTGTCATCGTGTCGGCCCAACGTCTATCGGATCAGGTGCGGGTCATCCAACGTAACCGTATGCTGGATGACGCCATACTTGATAGACTGCGTGAGGAATCACAGAGTAGCCGTGTCTCACCTGCCTTGCCACCGGCCGCGGTGCAACTGCAACCCAGTGTTTCACCGCGACCCGACCATGTTGGCGAGGATGACGACGATGGGGTATAGCACCGAATGCAATGCACGTTTGAGGAGCGCTTTGGAATGTGCATTCAGCGAGTATCGTTCCACACAGCCTGAGCTTAGACCTCAACTACCTTGTTTGCCCATGCATAAGAAAAATAGGGCGCTGGTGTGTGCTCTAGATTCGCAGCTATCAAATGTTTTTGATAGTAGCAAAGACCTTGCCGACATCCACTCGATCTTGTACTGTGCGGCTGCAGCAGCATGTCGTGTAGCTAACGTCAAGTTTCCCAAAACTGACAGAGCTACACGACCAGCTATTCCAGCTTGGCAGTGCAGGATTGAACGTCGTATCGGTGAGGCTAGAACACTCATCGGCAAGCTTATCTGCTTCAGGGAGGGCAACACTCGCCCTAGAGTGATGCGCTTTGTGAGGCGGGCGTTCTCAGGGACTGATATCAGTTCTCGAGATTATATGTCCCGCGTCACAGATTGTATCGACTTCCTGAAGCAGAAGATCTATGCATGGGCAAACCGCATTTGTCGGTACAAGCGGCGAGTGGAGCGATACACTCAGAATCGCACATTCCAGAGCAACGAAAGGTGGATTTATAGGGCTTGGGAGCAACCCAACCAAGGTGTGACTGATACGCGCCTACCGGATAATGACGCCATGTGTTCGTTCTGGTGCGATATCTGGTCGGTGCTTGTCATTCACACCGAGGGTGACTGGACTCGGGAGGTCGAACGAGCGTGCGATTCGATACCACAAATGGAGGCAATTACCATCAGCCCCCAAGATGTGGCTCGTGCAGTCCGTCCGTTGCCTAACTGGAAATCTCTAGGGCCGGACGGACTGCACAACTTTTGGATTAAATGGTTCCAAAGGTCGCACGCTCGTTTGGCAACTCAGTTCCAGTCTGCCTTAGAATCAGGATCGCTGCCCTAGTTCCTAACGACAGGAATAACCCACCTGCTCCACAAATCAGGAAGTACTGCGGATCCTAAAAATTATAGACCGATAACGTGCTTACCAACGGTCTATAAAGTTCTGACATCCATTCTGAGAGCGAAAATTAATCAACATATTGACAATAACGCCATCATGTCTGCTTCTCAGAATGGATGTAGGAACGGGTCCCGTGGTACTAAGGAGCTGCTCCTCATAGACATTGCCATTAGCCAACAGGTTCACCGTTCCCGCAAGGATCTGGCGACATGTTGGATAGATTACAAGAAGGCCTATGACTCAGTGCCACATACATGGCTCATGAGGGTGCTGGAGCTGTATAAAATTGATACAACTCTGCGCGCCTTCCTGACGTCATGTATGGGGCAGTGGAGGACGGTTCTTCACTATCCAGGATGTCGACCGATTCAGGAAAACAGCGAACCTATAAGGATCGAGCGCGGAATATTTCAGGGCGACAGTCTGAGTCCTCTGTGGTTTTGTTTAGCCCTGAACCCTCTCAGTACATTGCTGGAGGGTTCAGGTCTGGGCTATCGGTTGAGGAGAGGTGGTCCATGGGCCCGATGTAGATCTTATAGCGTCCGTGGCCTGGCTGCGATTTGGTGACCTTTTCGGGGAAACCGAAGGTTTTGTCTTTGCGATTATGGACGAAGTTATGATGACGAACAACTACCGGAAATACATTGTGAAGGACGGCACGGTTGACATCTGTCGGGCATGTCACCGGCTGGGTGAATCAATCCGTCACATTATCTCCGGTTGTTCTAGTCTGGCTAACGGAGAATATTTGCATAGACATAACCTTGTAGCCAGGATTATCCATCAGCAACTTGCTCTTAAATACAATCTTGTGGAGTCGGAAGTGCCTTACTATAAGTATGTGCCCGACCCAGTTCTCGAAAATGGCAATGTCACGTTGTACTGGGATCGGTCTATCATCACTGACAGGACTATTGTTGCCAATAAGCCTGACATAGTGGTGATAGACCGACTAGAGCATCGCGCAATGATTGTTGATATAGCGGTCCCACATGACGAGAACCTCGTGGAGGCTGAGAGAGATAAGAAAAGCAAGTATCTTGATCTGGCTCGCGAGGTTGTCGACATGTGGGACGTGAATACAGTGATCATTGTACCGATAGTCGTTACGGCCAATGGCATAATAGCCAAGAGCCTCGACGAACATCTGAGGAGGCTCTCGTTGGGCAGCTGGATCAAGGGCTTGATCCAGAAGGCGGTACTCCTTGACACGGCGCGTATCGTTAGGAGGTTCCTCTCTCAGGAGCCCTGACCACCGGTAGCTTGGACCCTGTTCCCGATACCGGTGGGCTACTATTTTTGTATTTTTAAATGTTTTTTATTTTATTTTTTTATAGAATAATATTTAAAAATGTAAAAATATGTATATAACATGAATAAATGGAATAATAATAATAGGGATAGGTTCCTCTCTCAGGAGCCCTGACCACCGGTAGCTTGGACCCTGTTCCCGATACCAGTGGGCTACTATTTTTGTATTTTTAAATGTTTTTATTTTATTTTTTATAGAATAATATTTATAAATTTAAAAATATGTAAACATAATAAATAAATGGAATAATAATAAAAATATAAAATAATAATCTGTGGCCTGACCTGTCAAGTGTGACACATAAAATTTTCTCCCTCAATTTACCAATTTAAACTAATACAATATTAATATAGAATAATACAATAGAAAAATTACTAAACACACTAAATCAAAGACAAAAAAAAAGATAATACAAAACTACAATAGTTACAACATAACCCAAAAAAATCAACATGAAAAATGATTTGACAAGCTGAGACAATAAAAATATGTTAACACGAAGCCAGGGCCCGTGACAAGAACACAGGCCCAACATCTTCGGGTTCGTCGCTCAGCTCCGCCTCGCAGCCGCCGGGACCATCTACAATCGTAAGTCAAGCGATCCCGGACGCTGCAGTTGCGTCGAGCTCGAGCGACGAATACTTCTCTCCGCCGACGACACCACCACCTGCGCGTCGACGGGGAGGACGCCGGCCGCCGGACAGCCTGGAATCTCGAGGCCCATCGGCCTCTGACAGGGTCCCTGCTCCCAGTGGAAGTGTGCAGCGCATGCGATGGACGCAATCGATCAAACATATTTGAAAACGTTATGCGCGCATACTTTGGGGCTACAGAGGAGAGAAGTAACCTGACTGAGTACCGTGGTCGGATGCTCTCTCTGTTTCAGGTGCTTGAGCCAGCTGTAAACGTGTCGGCCCAACGTCTATCGGATCAAGTGTAGGTCATCCAACGTAACCGTATGCTGTATGACGACGTACTTGATAGACTGCGTGAGGAATCACAGAGTCAGAATGTCTCGCCTGCCTTGCCACCGGCCGCGGTGCAACTGCAACCCAGTGTTTCACCGCGACCCAATCATGATGGTGAGGATGACGACGACGGGGCTATATCTGTGAGTACCCAATGCAATGCACGTTTGAGGAGCGCTTTGGAATGTGCATTCAGCGAGTATCGCTCCACACCGCCTGAACTTAGACCTCGATTACCTCGTTTGCCCATGCATAAGAAAAATAGGGCGCTAGTGTGTGCTCTGGATTCGCAGCTATCAAATGTTTTTGATAGCAGCAAAGACCTTGCCGATACCCACTCAATACTGTACTGTGCGGCTGCTGCGGCATCTCGTGTAGCTAACGTCATATTCCCAAAAAGTGACAGAACTACGCGTCCAGCTGTAACAGCTTGGCAGTCCAGGATTGAGCGTCGTATCGGTGAGGCTAGAGCACTCATCGGTAAGATTATCTGCATCAGGGATGGCAACACTCGCCCTAGAGCGATGCGCTTTGTGAGGCAGGCTTACTCGGGGACTGATATCAGTTCTTGACATTAACTGTCCCGCGTCAATGAGCGTATCGACTTCCTGAAACAGAAGATCTATGCATGGGCAAACCGTATTCATCGGTACAAGCGGCGAGTGGAGCAATACACACAGAATCGTACATTCCAGAACAACGAAAGGTGGACTTATAGGACTTGGGAGCGACCCAACCAAGGTGTGACTGATACGCGCCTACTAGATGATGACGCCATGTAATCGTTCTGGCGCAATATCTGGTCGGTGCCTGTCAGTGACACCGAGGGTGACTGGACTCGGGAGGTCGAACAAGCATGCGATCCGATACCACAAACGGGGGCAATTACCATCAGCCCCCAAGAGGTGGCTCGAACAGTCCGTCCGTTGCCAAACTGGAAATCTCCAGGGCCGGACGGACTGCACAACTTTTGGATTAAATGGTTCAAAGGGTCGCACGCTCGTTTGGCAACTCAGTTCTAGTCTGCCTTAGAGTCAGGATCGCTGCCCCAGTTCCTAACGACTGGAATAACCCATCTGCTCCACAAATCAGGTAGTACTGCGGATCCTAAAAATTATAGACCGATAATGTGTTTACCAACGGTCTATAAAGTTCTTACATCCATTCTGAGAGCGAAAATTAATCAACATATTGACAATAACCATCTGGTGTTCCTCAAGGATCTCCACTGGGGCCCCTCTTATTTAATCGTCAATGATATTGATTCTTGCTTCTCATTCTTTTTCTATAACATTATACAAAACCATCTTAAGCTGAACAAAGTTCATTAAGCTTTGGCATGTTTTAAGTTATCGAAGTCTCTAATAGAACAATTGCCTCTTTGTTAATAATATATATAATAATAATAATATATTGTGATGGACCAACAAAAAAAAAACGATCTGAGAATTGGAATACCGAGGAAAAGTAATATCCTCAATAATTAATTAAATCAACCATGTTAATATCCATTTTTGGGTAAAAACAACACAACACAATAAAAAAGATGCTATAACCTAAAAGAGAAACTTTGACAGATACGACTTAGACCATCGTTAAACTAGGGGCCGCCGAAGTTTTACGTTAGACCATGATTTGGACTATGGTTTATCGCTAAACCATTATTTTTAATATCATTTTTGTGTAAACCACAGTTTATAGAGATTTAAACCTGGGTTTTTAGTTAAACCGCTTTTTGTAAAAACAGTGGTAAAGTCTACTTAGCTGTCATAGTTTTTCTTTTAATTTCGTTATATAAACTACTCCTGTGGTTTTTAATATACTCGTAGCCATAAGCAACCATTTCGCTGGCAAAGGGGGACACTTGACTCTAACAAAAGTTTGCAATTTAATGCTTAATTTTACGCAAACGGATCTCTGAATCGAAAAAATGGTTTTAACAGGCCCGTAAAATTGTAATTTAAGACGTGAATGATGTCCACGCCTGTAACTGACATGTTTGCACAGGACCATCTTGTATGTCATTGACTCTGTAATGAATTTGTAAATATGTTGTTGGCATGCCTTATTGAATAAATAAATAAACGCGAAATATAAAATGCGGCTTATGTCGATGTATAGGGACTATAGTTTTTAACGATAAAAAAATTACATCTTACAATTTATATGGTATCTATCTACTAAACTTAGTAGCGATATCTAGTGCTGATGATTGGAATCTATCATAAGTGACACTATTTTACCGTTTATCGGATAGATGTCTCTGTGACCAAATTGGAAGGATGATGGAGACTGAAAAGATAATTATGGCGGTTAAAGGCGTTTTTTATACGATTCGAAGGATAACGATTATAACAACCGAGGAACAGTAGCACGAATCTTTCCTTTGCTTTGCTCCAGTTAGTATTGTTTAACTAAGTCATGTTTAACTTTGTCACATAGTTTATTGAAGGATTCAATTGTCATCCGACAAGAATTATAAAGAATGCCTTCATATTTAACCCATTTAGAAAAAAGTCTATGAAAATTTCCATCTTGTTTTCTATCCTTATTTACTGGGTGACACCCAGTATTTTCTTTTCCGTCTTGATGCTGATAATGACCACAAAGTAATAAATTCGTCTTCCGATGAAGAACTATTGTCGAAGAAGTATCGTCAAAAAACATGGTGACAACAGGTAGCAGTACCGCGTAGACTGTCCAACAGCACGGGGTTCATGATCAACTGCACGCTCGAACGCAAAACTGACCTCTTGAACGCTTGACCGTGTGACCGCTCTCTGTCTGATAGAACCTAATTACGACCTCATGTCATACGGGCAGAGTTCAATATCAATTGGTAACATTTGACAGATTTGGAAAACTTAATGCGAGGCCCACTGTACACGGGTACAAAGTATTTTAAAGTAGGAAGGAGTGACAAGAATAACAAAATACTACTTTGTGGTTATTTAAAAGCTATGACACCGGTGAAAGTCTGATGTGATACATAATGTATGCAAACCGGAGCTCTTTTTAATATTTTTGGGTCATTGAAAGTGCCGCGGCCGGAGGGCGCGCGAGTTGTGCTCGCCCCTGTGCTACGTACACCCTGCACTATAGGTAAAGCCACCCCTGATTATAAGTATAGATGTTGATACTATCCTTCGCAAAAGAACCAAATTTGATTACCATAAAAAAAGGTTATAGTGAGTTAATCTTAAAAGATAGACATGCTGTTGTGGACTTTTTAGAACTTTTGAAGATAAACTATTCCATCATTCATGATATTTGCGTAACTTAAACCGTTTACGCAGCAGACGCAACGTAAGCTCTCTAAAAGGAATAATTGTTTCTCGTTTTTGCAACATTTTTCATTTATGCTTTGCTGCTATTAATCGTAACCACAACGTCACCGTGGGTGCGCGGGGCCATCAAAGAGAGTCATTTATGGGATAAACGAAATCACGCGAACGAAGTCGCTGGCGAAAGTCTAGTAAATTAATAAATAAAAACCTTGACTAAAAGCATCTTTTCATAATACATAATATGATGAAATTGGTCACGTGAAAGATGTTGTATCAATGTTATAAACCTATGCTGAAGTACAACTAGCGGGTTCAATAAGCTAAAATTCACATTATACTTACATTGTCACTCGACGCGGACGACGCGGCGAACTGTGACGTCAGTTTGTTAACGCGCGTCGAAGCCGCTTCCACTTCGGGACTCGGCGCATCTTTAAAAATATTCATCAATACTGAAAAAATATATCTTTATATCCAAAATAGATTCAAACATTAATTGTTTTGTTTCTTTGTTTGTTTTAAAATAAAACATTGCCCCACACTAGGAATTTCTTCCTATATCGTGGGTGCGTTTACAAACATATAAACTCACATACACAAACACCCAGAGCCACAACAACTATTTGTAGGTCATACAAATATTTTTTCCGTCGAACTAATCGAACCCGCGACACGCAGCGCAGCAGTCAATCACTCAACCACTGCGCCAACCGTGCGCCCAAATTACATAAATAAAAGTCAAAACAAATGCAGAGCGACGTGGTCAGTGATTAACCGTGAAATTGGAAATACAAAATGTGTCAATAATATATCTCAACTAGAGTTAGATAAGAGAATACTAGCTAATTAATCCCTCTGACATAGCAAATGCTTTTAATAATTACTTTATTGAATCGACTAGCACTGTGAAATTTAATAATTTACATGATAATGACGAGCCTAATAAAACCAAGACAATAACCAATTCCATGTTTCTTGGTTCTATGACTGAAGACGGGATAAGAGATAAATAATAGCTTTAAATAACACTAACTCAGAATGTTACGATGTAATAAAAAAGTAATTAAAACTTGCAGTACAGAATTGATTCCTATATTGACTTATTTAATTTATCTTTCATTTTCATCTGGAACTTTTCCTGATGCTCTAAAATTATCAGTCGTTAAACCTCTGTACAAAAAAAAACCATAGAAATGATGTTAAATAACTAAATTATTTGAAAAATATATGCACAAGAGACTTTCTGACTTATGTAGCAAATACAACATCATAACAAAAGAACAGTATGGACTTCAAAAGCACAAGTCAAAAACACTAACAATTGCTGATCTTTTTAGACGTATTCATATTTTCCTAAATAAAAATTACTTAACGACAGGACTATTCTTTGACCTGTCACAAGCTTTCGACTTTGTGGCACATGATATCTTGTTGAAAATGGAAAAAAAAACATGGAATAAGAGATTTAGCACTGCAGTGGATCGCGTCTTATTTAAGCAACCAATAACAATACGTTGTTAATAATAAAGTAAATGAAAATAGTGTTAGTAACTGCGGCGTCCTCCAAGGGAGTGTATTAGGACCCATATTGTTTCTTTTATACATAAATGACTTACCACTTGTGACTAAACAAAAATGTGTATTATTTGCAGATGACATTTTGATTATTGTGTCATCTGACAAAAAGTATAAAACGAAATCTGATCATGAGATGGACATTAATAATACTATTGACGAAATTATAAAACGGTTACAGACAAATAATTTAAAACAAATTTAGATAAATCTAATTATATGCAGTTTAATAAATCAAAACATACTAAATGCAATTGCAAACTTAATATTGACAGGCTAAAATAAGTTTTACAAAGTAATTTCTTAGGAGTACTCAAATATCAAGATCTGAAAGAAAGCAAAGATTGGAAAGTACATATGGATAATTTGTGCAGTAGGATTAATAAGTTTATTTATGCTCTCAGACAAATTAAGGATATAACCAATATAAAAACAGCAATTACAACATATCACGCCTATTTATAGAGTCAACGATACGGGCTCATTTTTTGGGGTTACAGCACGGATAGACACAGAGCATTTATTGCGCAAAATAAATGCATCAGAGCCATGTGTGGTATCCGTTCTGACGAGTCATGTAAACCTTTCTTTAAAAACCTAGGTATATTACCACTTCCGTCACTTTATATTTACGAAATATGTAATTATGTTTATAATAATAAGGGATTATTCAAGAAAGCCTATCAAATTAACTCTCGAACTAGAGATCCATGCAGACTTGTATTGCAGGATACTACTAAATCAGCCAAGTATGCGAAAAGTTTCCTAGTCATGTGTATACGCATTTATAAAAGAATTCCAAAATAAATAAAATTGTTAAATAATATTAACTCATTTAAAAACAGATTATTGAAATGGCTGAAAGAACATGTGTTTTATGACATTAAAGATATTTTCAACAATAAACTTAAAATAATCTTTTGTCATTGCGGATAATGCTCAGATAAATTATTATATTATTGTATTGACCTTATCTGTGACATTGAACAGCAATTCAATAATAATTATTTTGCAAGCAATTGATACATATCCTGTACAGCTAAACATGTGGACTTTAGATTAATACCTGACTGTAACAACTGTATACCATGTTTAAGGCAAATAAAGACTTATCTTATCTGACAGTTAGTGATGTTTGTTTACGACCTCATGTCGAACGTACAATATCAATAGATAGAGTTCAATATCAATCGGGAACATTTGACAGATTTAGGAAACTTAATGTGAGGCCCACGGTACACGGATAAAATAACCCAATCTGTCTAAATATCCCAACTGATATTGAACTCTATGCGTTCGATATTAGATTAAAATTTGGTTGCAGAAATTTTACTGATAAATTTGTAGGTCGATGTGACGCTGACTGGTTGGCAATTTAAACTTTATTTTTTATTATAAACAGCCGAATTTGGGATTCGCAATATGAATGTCTGAAAATGTGTTTTCAAACGAATCATAACAAAACAGGTGGCCGGCACGCGCCTTTGGTAGCGATGCGACACTCACTACTAGACCAATATAATCTGTTGTAAGAGGGGAGTGTGTAGAGAGATAAAGTAAACCCACAGTTTATAACAACAATTATTTATTTGAACTATCTTAGGCAGAATTATAATAACAATACGGACGTTGGTGAACTAGTTGAATACAGTAGGTACAATAAAGATACCAACAAGAAAATATTAACTAACAGGGGAGGTTAAAAATATCTAATAAGACCGTAAATCCCTACGAGCGTTGTATATCGCTTGAATGGTGTGCGGACCGCTAACGATACCAACACAGCCAAACAACCAATATATGCCGCTAGCCCAAGTCCAGCAAGTGGCGAGGTAATCTTGACCGACCTAAGTCGATACTGAGAGTACACTCGAATCGTGCTGAATTAGAACTGCCGCTGCTAGCTTCTGAGAGGAGCTTTATAGTCGGTGGTGGCCACCGGGGGGACGCGTTGTGCGGGGAGGAGGTGATGACTCGTTGTCTCGGCCGAAAGGCGCGGTAGCTGTGTTGTCGCGTTGATGTTTTCATCGCGTTATACTCTAATTATCTGTTTTCAGGTTTATTTCATGTTGAAATAAAAGTTACTATTGTAAAAGTAGCTCGTGGCGCGCCTTGCTTTGATGTTATTCGACATATATAAGAAGAGCTCCAGATGCCAAACAAAATGTATGCAAACCGAAACTCTTTTTACGTGGGACATTGAAAGTGCCGCGGCCGGAGGGCTTGCGCGGCGAGTGGCGCTCGGCGCCTACCCTGCACTATAGGTAAAGCCGCCCTTGTTTTGTAGTTCTCGTTTTCTTGCACTATACAATGAACTCTTTTTTGAAGTCTACGATGGTCCTTACCTACCTTATATACCCTTTTAAGTGTTCAACTGATTCTTCAAAAATATGTTGCACTGGCTCTAAAGATGTTTTTTTTACAAGAATATAACGCTAATTCAATGTCATTATGGCCAAAATGTTGCAAACATGTATGGACGCTCTCCCTAAGAATAGAGTATTTATCGTTATAGGTCAATCAGAATCTCATGGCATATTTTGTTTTTTTAAATTGTGATTTTCTTATGGCAATGTCAATTGTCACCGGTCAAATCAAATTACGAGATTTGTCAACCGCTGCTGAGATTTTGTAATATCTTCTTGACTCTTTGTTGTTTTTGTGATAATGACGAAAAAGCCACTTCAATCTCATGCGTGGCATATTTTCAATGTGTATCGTAAAATAAGGGAAGAAGTAGGCGTAAATCGAACTCAATATTTGATTTTAAAGCGCGTCGTACAGTGGACCGGTAAATTGAACCAAGTTGTTTTGATACTTTTAGTTTATTTTATATTTTTCTTTGTTGAGGAGGTTGAGAATCTTTGAGGTAAGAAATATATTAAGTAATAATCTGTGCCCTGCAGTGGGACTTATATAGACTGATGATGATGAATGACTAAAGTGTGATTTTTAATTTCGTAGACTAAACTGACATTTCGTGGGTTGTCACTTTATCGTTACATAAAAATAGTGTCGTATCCTGACTATCCGTAATGATCGAAAGTTGATCGAAAATCGAAGTAGATCGAAAATGGAATTATTTCACGGCAAAAACATTACATTTGCTAAGAAACTTGCAGCCCTTATTTAGTTTCTAATCATTTATGTCAGACTTAATTTTATCGATCGCATTCGTATTATTGGTGATTTCATATTTAACACAATAAAAGTGTATGTACTATGTTAATTAATACTATTATAATTAAATATATTACGTTTATATTCATAAAACATTTATTTATACCAATTAGTAAAATTAAATTGAGGAGTCATGTCACATCGATTCGATGAATCACTTATGATTGAGCCTTACCTACAACGCTCCGTGCCTGCAACATTAAAAAAAATAAGGCCATTGGCAGCTGTCAGTTTAGTCTACGAAATTAAAAATCACATTATAAGCTATCTTTTGAGTAACATGATATTTTTTTTACAGGCTTCATAAGGAGATTGGTTTTGAATATTTTAAAAGCCAATCAAAAAGAACCATTTTGATGGATAGAGATGACATAAAACTACAAAGATACAAGTTTGTGAAATGCCGGTGGAATTCTTGGAATCGTTTTCTATTTCTGAATGGGGTGTTAATTTATTAGTATGATTTAAATGATATAATTACTACATAAATTAATATACGACTGATATATTTTTCATGACTTTGTTTCCTATGTTAAGAACCCGATGTATAACAAGATTCTTCATACACATACTCACAGCGGACCTTTGTGCTCTGAATTGGCTGCAAGACCCTGTGCAGTAACTATTTGTGTGTCAATGTTGTAGGTGATGATATAAACAATAAACAATATTTATTTGTTCAAGACTTAAACCTATTTACAATGATTGTACCTTAAATTAGAATCATTCAGTTAGTGGCAAGATACAAAATATATGCAACTGGGCTTAAACTAAGAGGATTCCTGTGCTATAAGCACCAGTTACTTCCGTTACCACCGTGTTCGAGCTGCCATTACAAGTGTGGTGCGGTGCTAAAGTAAGTATTAAAATTACACTTATTTATTTTACTCCTATTATGCATAAGAGTGTGCATGTGACTATGAAAATATGTGTGTTTCGTGCATGGGCTTGACTGGTTTTATTATTATTATTTTATTTGTTTTATTTTATACTTTATATACGTTTTAGTAAATTTTCAGTGTTTTCATAATTTTGAGAGAGAAGGAAGTTATCTATGGTGAGTTTTAGTTTTTTTATCGGTAAGTGATATAACTGTGTATTTTTACTTATTTTATTACACAGGTATGGACCCATGTAGCATGGTTGTCTCCTGAAGAAGTCTGTTTTATCCGGTTTCAGATCAAAGACTATGTCCTTCCTGCGTTTGTTTTTCAGTCTTTCCGGGTCATACGTTGAGCCTTTATGGCTTATAAGCAGAACTCTCCTGATATAAAGTTGTCGGACCGTTAAAACCATACAATCCTTGTATAGCTGCTCCGTTGGATACTGAAAGTTTTTTTGTGTATTACTTTGAGAACTGCTCTCTGGGCTCTTTCTAGGTTTAATATATGAGTTTTGTGTGTACTTCCCCAGATAGAGATACAGTACTCCAGTACTGACTGGCACAGAGATAGATAGATTGTTTTCAACAGGCTCGGATCGCACACCCTACGTAACTTCTTAAAATTGTTATTAATTTCCTAACTCTAAAGCTTAGTGTTTTTACGTGGTGGTGAAAGTTTAACTGGTCGTCTACTTGTATTCCGAGATATTTTATACTGCTTGTTTTTTCAATAGGAAGACATCTGCATTCAGTGATACTGTTTTGATTACAGGTATGTGCTCGGACTTCAACCAAGTCATTAGCAGATGGGGGAGCCTTATTAATCGAGAACATGAGATATTTTGCTTTTTCTACGTTAAGGGTAAGTAAATTTAGGTTAAGGTATCCAAGAACTGTTCTCAGCCCGGCGTTTGTAAGAGCGGCAACCTCTGACCATGTGTTTCCATGGAAGATGATTGCCGTGTCGTCTGCATAAGTTATTATTTGACCATTTTGTAGATTTAAGTTACATATCTCATTTATGTAGATTAGAAGTAGACTAGGACCGAGTACACTCCCCTGTGGTACACCAAAATCTATATTTGCACTATTACTGATGTACTTGTCAATTTTAACTATCTGAGTTCTGTTAGTAACATAGTCCGTAAATAATTTAAGAGGGGTTCCTCGAATCCCTATATTCTCCTTCTTCTTCACCAGCCTGGGGACAGAGACGGTTTCAAAAGCTTTTGCTAGACATACTCCTATACATTGATTTTTGTTATCTAATTTACCTGCAATATGATCTGTTAATTTTATTTTTATTTAGATAATTTATTAGTCTGCTATTCATGAGTTTTTCTGTTATTTTGGAAAGTATTGGGAGTACAGAAATTAGCCTGTAGTTGCTTACACTGGCCCTGTCACCAGACTTGTAGATAGGATGGACTACAGAGAGTTTAAATAGTGTGGGAAATGTTCCCGAGTTAAAACTTAAGTTGGCAATATGACCAATAGCGGGGACCAGGTCATCGCTAGCTAATTTAATTATTTTCACAGGTATATTGTCCCAACCTCTAGCGCAGTCTTCTCTTAGGTTTGAAATTATTTGTTGAACTTCCTGCTCATCTGTTTCAAGCAAAACTAACGAGTTACACACTTTTTGGTCGTTACTTTTTGTAGGGATGTCACTAGGTACGTTTATTTTGCTTGCTAGAGTTTCACCTACTTTGACAAAAAAGTTGTTTACAGTGTTTACAGCCACCGCCGGGGTTTCCTCTATTTTGAGTAAGTCTAAATTGGGTTCACGTGTCGAATTTATGTTTGCTATTTCTTTGACTAGCTTCCATGTTGGTTTTGGGTTTTTTGTATGTTTACTTAATTCAGATTTTTCATGAGTGTCTTTAACTTTGTTCAGAATGTCGTTGCAGAAGTTACGGTATCTAAAGTAAGTAGTTTTTAGGATATTATTATTAGGGTATTTTTATGATGCAGATGTAGTTTGTCCCTATGCCTTATGCATCGAAGAAGGCCTGGAGTAATCCATGCCTTAAATACTCTTTTACGATGAGGAACTTCGGTGGTTGTTTTGTACGCTTTGATTGCGTTGTTTATTATGTCTGGAAGATATTGGACCGCCGAATTAACGTTATTTATTGTGTAAAGTATATTATTATTTAAAAGGTGTTGTCTTATTTCGTCTGTTACTTTTGCATAATTTATCCTTTCTTGAGTTTTGCTTAAAACTTTACGGGTAATGCGTAATTCTAGCGTGAGACATACAGGAAAGTGATCGGTGACAGATGACTTTATTATTACAATATTCGAACTAAATTCAGTTTTTATGTTTAATGATCTAAGCAGGTTTTGTCTCGGGTTGGAAGGCTGTGGCCCGGCAAAAGACCGTGCGTGGCAAGCATATTTAGATACATGTGCGAGCGTGCATCCATATTGTCAGGGTTGATATTCAGGTTTATGTTCCCAGTTAAAATTATGGTACTATATGACGATAGAGATTTTAAAACATTATCACAAGAGCTAAGGAAACTATCGATATTTTGAATTGAGGGAGATCTATATATTGCTACTATGGCTACTTTAGTTCCGATTTTTATGACTACGCAGTTCGCACCTGTAAATGGTGGTTCATATACTTCATGCATAAGTGATGAATGTATGTAGGTTACGACACCCTCGTTTTGCGTCGCACAGTTCTTAGTTGCATAGCTGATGTAGTCACGCAGGGGTGGTGGTAGAACATTTTTATTCGTCCAACACTCTGTCATGATAATTATGTCGAATTCCATACGAATATTTGCAAGAAAAACCTCAAACTGTGGCATATTTCGACCTATAATTCGAATGTTTTGCGTGATCATAGTTAAGTTATCATCTGATTTATTTATATATCGAGCGGCAGTGCCTGTTTCACACGTCATGGAGTTGGACACTCGGTAGTTATCTAGTTCGGTATTTATTTGCTGTGTACCCATAATTTTTGTGCGGTTGTTATAAATAAAGTCTGATTAATTAGTGTCATGAAATATAACACAAAGTTAAATATTATTTCTAGAGTGGTTTTATGATGTAAACCTACGTTCCTATTATAAGCGATAATAGCCAAGCGCCAGACACTGTGCGGGCCCGAGATCATTATTATAAAAATATGTATGTTTAGAATTGTTTGTTTGTTTTGTGATTTGTATGTGGTTAGTTGTAATTGTGTATTTGTGTCGTTTATTGATATGTAAGTAATGTTAATTTTTGGTCGGTGTAATTTGGAGCTATGATGAAATGTTGTTTTTGTGTAGTTTGTTATGTTTATGTTTTTTTCAGATGTTGTAATAATATCAATATACAGAGTAGATACATAGTTGTTATTACCTACATTTTTTTTAACAATATACAATAAAGATAATGATAATCATTGAGAGCAGAACTTGTTTTACAGACCTTACTCAAATGAAGACAACCCGTAAACAGTCATTGGGTATTTTTCAGAGAAGCCAGTTGCTCAGCTGATTTTATTTGAATTTGCTTACTTCCAACTGCCTTACTCAAATAGATTTTACCATTGGTTGCCCAACAGAATTCATATTCGTTAGACCTCGCAAAGTCTCTCGCCAGAAAATGCAGCCTTCTGGATTTAGGTGTTACGTTGTCTGATACATATATTGGCTGTGGGTCATTAAAGTATCCCAAACATTTGGTATTTAGTTGATTTTGCTTGTTTGATGTGTTATATTTCCTCACGGCTGTTATTAATTTTTATTTAAGCATAGGCGATGTCATTTCAGCTATGACTATGCTTGACCCTTTAATCGGAAGGCGATAGATGTCACGTGTATCTGATTGCGACATACTCACGTTTACAGTATGAGCCATCTTAAGCACCATGGCAGCGATGCTATCCTTGCTATCATCTGTGGATATCGGTAGATTTTTAATTTCCAGCTTAGATAGTCTTGATAAGCGCTGCAGATCGTCGACGGATTCTTCCAGGGTTTGGATATGGAGGTTGTAATCATGGTACCTCTGTTCCAAGTTTTTGTATTTTGTGTCCAGATCACTGCATCTATTACTCATGAAATCCACAGACTTTTCCATTTCCTTATTCTTGGTTTTTATTTCACATTTTATATTCTGTATCTCTTCCTTAATTGTTTCATGTTGATTTTTGATTTTAGAGATCTCGCGCACCATTTTAGACATGGTGCACTCTTGTTCTTTTTTCCAAGACACAAACATAGACGTGAGCAAAGTCTTAATTTCTTCCTTAAATGTGCCAAATAGATGTTCAAAATCTTCTGCGTCTGGGTGCCGGCTTTTTATACGGGTTGAAATATTACTAAACTCCTGAGAACCTGCTTTAGAAACGTCAGGTTCTGAGCGACAGATGTTTACTTCTTGAGACGATGGAGGCGTCGAAGTCTGTGTAACGGTAAACGGTAAAGCGCAGTCAATCGGACAGAAAAAGATAGCAATTATGGCCACTGTGCTCCTCTTGCGGGGGTGAAGGCGGGCGCGCGAAGCATCTGCGCAGGCAGCCGGTTGGAAAGAGACAGCAATTATGATCACTATACTTCTTTCTCAGAGGTAAAGGCGGGCGCACGGGCCCTCGGAACAGTCGGCTTAGTGGAAAGAGATGGCAATTATGACCAGTGTGCTCTTCTCGCAGAGGTGAAGGCGGGCGCGCGGCGCAGTATGATTCCACCGGGCTTGATGCGATATTGAAGCAAATTAGGCACTTCTACTTTGCACCAAGAACTAAAGTCCTGTACGGAATTATGTCGCACTTTTAATATTTTAAACTATGATTTGGCTCACGTCCACTCTCAAGGGCGGCAGCGACGAAAGAATCCGATAGCATTGTATAACTGTCTTTTTCACTGGCTTACGTATGTCGCATAGTCCTATCTCGCTTACGTATGTCGCATATTCCTATCTCGCTTACTCTATGTAGTATATACTCGATGACAAACTGCTTCTTGCGCAATGGTTGGCAGAGCCAATTTCAGAGACATAAAGTTCCGCTATGACTAATATAGTATAGGTACGTAATACTAATCATAATACTAAAGACATAAATAAAAATTAGACCGTATCAAGATCGTTCAATCCAATTTCCCCAGTATTTTTGTTTCCCCATTTGCCATGAGATTCCGGTAGACCTTACAACAGCTACGGAAGCATTACAGTTGCTGCTATTACTGGAGCAAAAACTTAAATTGGCAATAGTTTTAGCAGCAGCAGCAAAACAATATTTATACCCTTTAAAAAGGATACACGGTTTACCTTTCAGCGTATAAATCAGTTTAAAATCTTCGGAGTCCATTTTTCATGTAACGTAATAGATTCAAATACACAATAACAATTAGCGATTTAATAATCATGACATTATATTATTAATAATAATAATAAAAAAACGTAAACGTAACGTAGCGTTTTTCGCCAATCGTAAATGTCTCGGCCCAACGATTGTCGGATCAGGTGCGGGTCATCCAGCATAATCACAGGTTGGATGACGCCGCACTTGATAGGCTGCGCTCAGAAGTGCTGAGCAACCAAATCGTCTCAACCCCGACAAAGACCGCGGCACCGCCAGCCACTATTGTGATCCCACCGCGGTCCAATCTTGTTAACCATGAGGCAGATGACAGGCTTGCCACAGTAAGTAGCCAGTGCAACGATAGATTGAGGAGGCCCCGATTACCACGGTTGCCTATGCACAAGAAGAATAGGGTGCTGGTGTGTGCCTTGGACTCGCTGCTTAAGAACATCTTTGAAAGCAGCGAGAACCTTGTTGATACGCACTCAATCCTGTATTGCGGGGCTGTTACGGCATGTCATTTGGCCAATGTTAAGTTCACAAATGAGGCTATTCGGCCAAGGCCTGCCGTACCAGACTGGCAGTGCAGGATCGAATGGCGTATCGATGGGGCCAGGGTACTCATCGGCAACCTATGCTGTTTCAGGGAGGGCAATACACGACCACGTGTGATGCGCTTCGTGAGACGGGCATTTTTAGGGACTGGAATCAATTCTCGAGAATACATGTCCCGTGTCACGGAGCGCATCGACTTCCTGAAGCAGAAAGTTTGTGCATGGGCCAGCCGTATTCGGTGGTATAAGCGGTGGGTTGACCGGTACTCGCTGAACCGCATGTTTCAGAGTGATGAGAGGTGGGTATACAGAACTTGGGAGCGACCTGAACAAAATGTGACTGACGTGTGCCGTTTCATTGATGATGTCGATGTAGTACGTTGTGCACATTGTCAACAGTTCGGTCATGTTAAGAAACACTGCACTATTAAATCACCTACCTGTGCTAATTGCTCTGAGACACATGAAACCAAAGACTGTCCGCATAAAGACAATTTAAATTATATACCGTCTTGCGTGGCGTGTAAACGCTCTAAGAAACCGTCTGACCATCGATGTGGATCAGATGGGTGTGCCACTTATAAACTTTAACTCGAACAACTTATCCTCAACACCAACTACTAAAATAATGGATAGATTAACCATAGGACAATTAAATCTCCACAACGATAGGGTAGCGACTTCTGAACTGGACAAACTAATTATCGATTATAACTTAGATATCGTGCTTGTTCAAGAACAATATCAAAACGCACGTTTACGTCACAAAGTAGTACAGTTGGATGGCAAAGCACGAGCTGGAATTTACGTGGCGCATTCTTCTAACTTCACAGTAACGTCTCTGCGTAATCTAATGACACCCCATTGTGCCGTTGCGGAGGTCTCATCGTCTTCTTTTAAAGTTTACGTTGTGAGTTGCTACTTTCAATATTCAGACCCTGTTGCTCCTCATATACATAACCTCCGTCACGTCTTGCAGTCGCTCGCGGGCTGCAAAGTTATCGTTGGCGCTGATGTTAATGCGTCATCATCACTCTGGTATGGCAAAGTTCGGTCTACGGATTATGAAATACGCTGCGCTGTTGAAGATTTCATTGCTGAAATGAATCTGACTATTCATAATACCCCTGACGCACCACCAACTTTTTGCAGCCAAATGGGCGAATCTTGTATTGACGTCACACTTTCTAGTGCAGACGTACGCTTGGATAGGTGGCGTGTCCTACCGGACGCGTCTTGTAGTGATCATCGCTTGATCGTGTACGAATTTGTTCCATTTTTTACTCAAGGTACGTCACATGTCATTGGTAACTTTAGGTATAAATGTAAGGGTGCGAATTGGGAATTCTTTAGCTCGCTTGTTGCGTCTCACGCCAAAGACTTCACTCGTGATGGGCTTTCAGCTGAAGAAAGTGCTGAAATTATGTCAGACACCTTCACTTACTGTGCTGACATTGCCATTGGTCGTGGATCTTTGACCAATATACGTAGATGTGATTGGTGGTGTGACTACCTAACTGAACAGCGTAAAAATTATCGCCGAGCGCGTAAACATCTTAACAAGCTTAAAAAACGTAAGGTTACCGGTGACCCTCTTTCCATTGCGTTAAATACGTTTAGAGTTGCCAGGTCCCGCTACAGAGCATGGGTGGAAAAATCAAAGGGTAATTTATTGCGTAAAGTAGTAGAAAAATTAGATAAAGAAGGTCCATGGTCTCCTTTATATCATGAGTTTAAGGCCAATCGATCAGTCGACCTCGCGTTTGTTCAGAATATTAAAGTAAATAATAATCACACTACCGGTATTGAGGAAACAACTGAAGTTTTGCTGTATACTCTTATACCTGATGACGTACTAGCTAATGACAACGAATACCATCAACAGATCAGAGCGTGGGCAGCTGTACCACCTGAATCACCAGCGTCAGACCTTCCATCCACTGACGAATTTATTAACGTTGTCAAGAGGTTACCACTCAACAAGTCATCAGGTGAAGATAAAATATCTAATCGGATGATTATAGAAGCGTGTAAAACAGCCGGTGATGCGATTTTAACCGTTTACAACCATTGTATTGCGGAGGGCGTATTTCCTCGTATTTGGCGACGCGGATTTATACAAATAATCGCGAAAAGTGGCGACAAACCCCCGGACGACCCGAAGTCGTACCGGCCCATAACATTACTTCCATCTTTGGGAAAACTCCTGGAGCGCCTTATCGTTCCACGGTTGCTACCGGACGGACCAAAATTTCATAATAATCAATTCGGTTTCACTATTGGAAAATCTACCGTAGACGCGGCCCTTACTGTTAGGAAAATAGTTAATACATCTGAACATAAGTATGTAATTGGGATTTTTCTAGATATTTCTGGGGCTTTTGATAACGCATGGTGGCCAATGCTATTACTTAAAATGAAAAATCGAGGCTGCTATAGAAATATATACAATTTAGTTTACTCTTACTTTTTAAATGGTTCCGCGAAACTCAAACTCGGCCATCATTCCATGTCGAAGTCTCTCACCATGGGATGTCCTCAGGGTTCGGTTATTGGTCCACCTTTATGGAATTTAGGCTTTGATGATTTCCTCGCGATTCCGCTTCCAAGCGGCTGTTCATTAACCGGTTACGCGGACGACGGTCTTCTGCTCATTCAATCAAGTACTCGAGCTGGACTCGAGAACTTGGCTGACACTTGCCTACGATTAATATCTCAGTGGGGCGATCGTAACCGCCTGAACTTTGCTCCGCATAAAACTTATCAGCTCATTTTGAAAGGTAATCTTAAATCGTGTCCTACTATAAAATTTAATAACGTTCCGGTAAAAAGGAAGCAGTCCGTGTGCTATCTTGGTCTTGTGTTAGAAAGGAATTTTGCATTTATAGATCATATTAAAATCGTCGGTGAAAAAGCAAAAAAGAACTTCTATGCCTTAACGAGAATATCTAAATCTACGTGGGGTCTGTCTTTTTTGACTTTAAAGACTATTTAAGGGGCTACTTACTTGGGTTGTATCTGCTATGGGGCGCCTGTTTGGGCTGATAGGGCCACAATAGGGGCGGTACAACGTAAATTACTTCAGAGTCAGCGTTTGGCTTTGATATTCTTATGTAAAGCATACAGGACGGTTAGTACTGAGGCCTTACCGGTACTTGCTGGCGTACTTCCGGTCGACCTTGAAGTGCAGCGACGTGCTGCAATGTACTATTCCGCAAAAGAGACCATGGACGCGGACTTTTTAACGCGGAGTGACCGTGCCAAAATCTCTAGATTATTTAAGCCACATATTGACGTCTGGGAGGAACTTTTATCCGAATGGCAATGTAGGTGGGATAATTCCATCAAGGGCCGACACCTCCACCAATTCTTTCCATCCGTTCGCGTGCGGCTGGCCAGGACGTGGCTGGAGGTGGATCACTGTGTTGCCCAATTTCTCACAGGGCATGGTAACTTTAAAAGTAAATTATTTTCCTTCAAGCTTGTTGCCTCGCCATTATGTCAGTGTTCTACATCTGACTGTCAATATGTACAATCTGCACATCATATCTTATGGGAGTGTATTCTTTGGCAGAATGAACGCAATACTATGTTGAATAATGTACAGGCTGTATCAGGAGCCGTTTACTATACGGACCTTGTGGAAACTAGAACAAATTTCCGTGCGTTCAAGCGCTTTTGCCATACCTATTATTGGAATCAAATATAACAGCTAACAATGTTAGGACCCATTAATATTAATGCTAATTTTTATCCGTGGTGCTAGGCAACTGGGCTTATCCCAGTTGTAAACGACCCTTTGTGCCTATTGGTCTTGTTTGTTCTGTCTCCTGCTTGATATGGAGGGAAGTGGAAATTTGTGTTTTTTCTTACTCCTCCATTTTCTTTTCTGATTAATTTCGTTGCGGGATCCAAGACAGTTAAATTCATTCTCCGGGACTTCGACGAGCTTCATTGACTCGGCGCTTTTCTGGTGGTCGCCACTGTTGATTCTGGCTTTCAGGAGTTGCAGTGGTTTGGGAATAGTGCGGTGGGATAGTAACAAAAAAAAAAAAAAAAATGACGTGTGCCGCCCGGATGATGTCGCCACGAGTACATTCTGGCGAAGCATCTGGTCGGTACCCGTCTGTCACACTGAGGGTGGCTGGATTCGTGATGTCGAGCGCGTGTGTGAAGCTATACCAGAAATGGAAAAAGTCATCATTAGTCCATCGGATGTAGCCAAAGCAGTTCGTCCGCTACCGAACTGGAAGTCTCCGGGTCCGGACGGACTTCATAACTTCTGTCTAAAATGGTATAGCAGCTCACACGCGTTTCTGGCATCTCAATTCCAGTCATGTTTAGAGTCTGGGTCGCTTCCGCAGTTTTTAACAACAGGCGTTACCCACCTGCTCCATAAGACAGGTAGTCTCGCGGAACCCAAAAATTATAGACCAATTACTTGCTTATCAACGGTTTATAAACTTCTTACAACCATCCAGAGAGCAAAAATTGATAAACACATTGAAGGTAACTCAATAATGTCTACCTCTCAGAATGGATGTAGGAATGGGTCCCGCGGCACTAGGGAGCTACTCCTCATTAACATGGCCATAATCCAGCAGGTTCGTCGTTCCCGCAAGGATCTGTCGACATGCTGGATAGACTACAAGAAGGCCTACGACTCTGTGCCACATACATGGCTCATGAGTGTGCTGGAGTTGTACAAAATAGATGCAACTCTATACACCTTCCTTGAGTCATGTATGGGGCAATGGAAGACAGTCCTTTGATATCCGGGATGTCGACCGATTCAGGGGGATGATGAGCCTGTGTGCGCGGGGGATATTTCAGGGTGACAGTTTGAGTTGGTTCTGCTTAGCCTTGAATCCTCTAAGTACACTGCTGGAGGATTCAGAGCTAGGCTATCGGTTGAGAAGAGGTGGTTAGGTCATATCTCACCTCCTTTACATGGATGATCTGAAACTCTTTACCCCCAATAAATTCCAACTGACGGAGCTACTGAAGGTAGCTGAAACCTTCAGTAACTCCATCAGATGGAATTTGGTGTGGACAAATGTGCAGTCATGCATGTAAAGCAAGGGGGGATTATAGAATCCGAGGGAATTCAACTCTCTGATTCCAAACACCTTAGACACCACTCCTCTACCGAAACTTAGAAGTATTTGGGTATGTCGGAAGCGTTGGGCATAAACAGTACTGACATGAATAAACTGCTGAAGGAGCGTTTCTTTGGCCGCCTGAAAAAGGTAATAAATAGCCTATTGTCGGGCGGAAATAAGGTGCGCGCCTTCAATAGTTGGGTCATGTCGGTTTTGATGTACTCTTTCGGCATACTCAAATTGACTCAGACCGAGCTCGACTCCCTCGATAGGAGGGTCCGGACACTGCTGACCGCAAACCGGATGCATTACCCACGATCATCGGTGATGTGACTGTACATTCCGCGGAAATGTGGGGATCGAGGCTTTTTAAACGCCAAGACTCTTCACAACCGTGAGATGTGCAGCCTCAGAGAATACTTTTTAAAAGCTGAAGTGGATATGCACCGGGATGTGGTCGCAGTGGACAAGGGTCTCACCCCGTTGACCATGGCTAAAGAGAACTGGCGCAAGCCTGTAATACTATCGACCAATGAACGCAAAGAGGTATGGCAAGGCAAGGAGCTACACGGGCGCTTCTATTGGGCACTCCTCGGGCCCGATGTAGATTTCCCAGCGTCCGTATCCTGGCTACGTTTCAGCGAACTTTTCGGGGAAACTGAAGGCTTTGTCTGTGCAATTATGTACAAGTTATCCTGACAAATAACTACCGGACACATATAATGAAGGACGGGACGGTTGACATATGTCGGGCATGCCACCGTCCGGGTGAATCCATCAGACATATTATCTCTGGTTGTTCTCGACTGGCTAACGGCGAGTACTTACACAGGCATAACCAAGTGGCCAGGATTATTCACCAGCAACTTGCATTGAAGTACAATCTAGTGGAATCGGAGGTACCGTATTACATGTGCCCGACCCAGTTCTCGAAAATGACCAGGTCACGTTGTAATGGGATTGGTCTATCATCACTGATAGGATTATTGTTGCCAATAAGCCGGATATAGTGGTAATATACCGATTAGCGCAAAATGATAATCGATGTCACCATCCCGCATGACGAGAACCTCGTGAAAGCTGACAAAGAGAAACAAATGAAGTATCTCGACTTAGCACACGAGGTTGTCGACTGGAATGTGGACTCGGCGATCATTGTGCCGATTGTCGTTACGGCCACCGGCCTGATGGCCAAGAGCCTCGACGACCATCTGTCGAAGCTGTCATTGGGCGGTTGGATCAAGGGTCTGATACAGAAGGCAGTACTCCTCGATACGGCTCGCATTGTGAGGAAGTTCCTGTCTCTGGAGCCCTAACCACCGGTAGCTTGGACCCTGTTTCCGATACCGGTTGGCCTCTATTTTTAATATTTTTAAATGTTTAAATGTTTTCTTATTTTTTAATATTAAAAAATTTACTAAATAAGAAAGAAGATAAATAAAGGATAATAATAATAATCTGTGGCTCGACTTGACAGACGGTTGCCAAATATTTTCTCTTCGTAATTTCTTACAATATATTTAATTTTAACCACCTAAATTCGACAAGACAAAATGAAACCAAGAAAAAAAACCACTAAACAATAATATAAGCAAAGCTGACCGAATTAACCGAATTAAAATGACCGAATTACAACGAGAAAAATGGAATAGACGTCTTGTTGACGCGAGCTGCAGCACGCAATGCACGCCCACCACCTCCGGCCTCGTCGTCTCGCCGCCACCGGAAACCAACCCCACCGTGAGTGCTGTGACACCGGCCGCGGCAGTTGCGTCGAGCTCGAGCCACGAGTACTTCTCTCCGCCGACGACACCACCACCTGCGCGTCGACGGGGTGGACGCCGGCCGCCGGACCGCTTAGGACCTCGAGGCTTACCGGTCTCTGATAGGGTCCCAGCACCCGGCGGACGTGTGCAGCGCATGAGATGGACACAATCCATTAACGAAAATGTCATGCGCGCATACTTTGGGGCTACAGAAGTAGGCAAAAACCTGACCGCGTACCGTGTCCGGATGCTCTCTTTGTTTCAGGTGCTTGAGCCAGCCGCCAACGTTTCGGCCCAACGACAACAACTTTCGGATCAGGTGCGGGTCATCCAGCGTAATCGTACGAGTATGTTGGATGATACTGTACTTGATCGCCTCGGAATAGAAATGGGTGACCGTGTCGCTGCTCCATAATCGCAGGCTGTGGTGCCCCCACAGTCCAACCATATTCCCAGCCACGCTGACGAGGAGAGCAGTGACAGGGTTATCAACGTAAGTACCCAGTGCTATGAGGAATTGAGGAGTGCTTTGGAGTGTACTATTCGGGAATATCGCTACATGCCACTCTAACTAAGGCCACGATTACCTCGTTTGCCCATGCATGGTGACTGTTCTGGATTAGTAGTTGTCAAACTTTTTTGATGACTGCGAAGACCTCACTGATACACATTCGATCATGTACTGCGCGGCTGTAGCGGCATGTCGTGTAGCCCATGTCAAATTTGCAGATGCCAGAGCTACACGACCGAAACCAGCCGTACCGGCTTGGCAGTGCAGGATCGAAATTCGTATTGGTGGGGCCAGAGCACTCATTGGCAAACTAATTTGTTTCAGGGAGGGCAATAGTCGCCCAAGAGTGATGCGCTTTGTGAGACGGGCCGTTTCGGGGACTGATGTCAGCCCCCGAGACTATATATCCCATGTCACAGAGCGCATCGACTTCCTGAAACAAAAAGTGTATGCATGGGCAAACCGTATTCGTAGGTACAGGCGGAGAGTGGAGCGATACACGAAGTAATGAAAGCTGGGGTGGGGTTATCGGGCTTGGGAGCGTCCCGAACAAGGTGTGACTGATACGCACCTGCTGGATGATGACGCTATGTGTTCATTCTGGCGCAGCATCTGGTCGGTACCTGTCAGTCACACCGAAGGTGAATGGACTCGGGAGGTCGAACGAGCGTGTGATCCAATACAAGAAACGGGGGCTATCACGATCAGCCCCTAAGATATAGCCCGTGCAGTCCGTCCGTTGCCGAACTGGAAATCTCCAGGCCCGGACGGACTGCACAACTTTTGGAACGAATGACTACAAAGGTCGCACGCTCGTTTGTCATCTCAGTACCAGGCAGCCTTAGAGTCTGGTTCGCTACCCAAGTTCCTTACAACAGGAATAACCCACCTGCTCCACAAGTCTGGTAGCACCGTGGAACCCAAAAATTATAGACCAATTACATGTTTACCAACGGTCTATAAGGTTCTTACATCCATTTTGAGAGTTAAGGCCGTACCCTGACCAAAAAATCAGCATGAGATTTGAGCATTCCTATTGGCCTAGCGGGACTGGTGGCGCATGAATTACAGTAGTGAATACGCCCAGATTTTAGAATAACTTCTTTATAAAATCGAATATTGGTCTTTTGAAAAAAAAATATCTACCAAAATGTTCGTTATCAAATTGTCTATCCATTAGTGTTAGTACAAAAAATTATTAATGAACACTTTACGAGGAGATGCATGCTATCAATCATTATTTCTAATTTTATGGTTTTGTTGGAAGGAGATTAGTGAAACATATACTACATAAAAAAAAAAGAATTCTACAATTTTGGAATCAATAATACCTATGTAGAAATTTAATGTATTTTTATTAGTTGATATTTCATTTTAAATAACGAGTAGATAGCTCCTAAAAACTGGACGAAAAACGGCTAGCGCGGCGTTTTGCTCGGGGTAGCGCCTTAAAATTAATAAACACGTCGACAATAACTCCATCATGTCGGTCTCTCAGAATGGATGTAGGAACGGGTCCCGCAGTACTAAGGAGCTACTCCTTTTAGATATGGTCATTAGCCAACAGGTTCGCTGTTCCCGAAAGGATCTGTCGACATGTTGGATAGATTATAAGAAGGCCTATGACTCATACATGGCTCATGAGGGTGCTAGAATTGTATAAAATAGATATAGAAATAGAACTCTACGCACCTTCCTGATGTCATGTATGAGGCAATGGAGCACGGTCCTTCGCTATCCAGGATGTCGAAATATCCAGAGGAATAGCGAACCTGTAAGGATCGAGCGAGGTATATTTCATGGCGATAGTTTGAGTCCACTTTGGTTTTGCCTAGCCTTGAATCCTCTAAGCATGATGCTGGAGAATTAAGGGCTAGGCTATCGGATGAAGAGAGGTGGTCAGGTTATATCTCACCTCCTTCACATGGATGACTTGAAGCTGTTTGCCCCCGGTAATCTTCAGCTGATGGAGCTACTGAAGGTAACTGAAACTTTTAGTAGCGCCATCAGGATGGAGTTTGGTGTGGACAAATGTGCGGTCATGCATGTAAAGCGAGGGGAGATTGTGGAATCCGTGGGAATTCAACTCGCTGATTCCATAAACCTGAGATCCCTCTCTCCAAACGAAACCTATAAGTATTTCGGTATGTCGGTAGCGTTAGGTATCAGCACTACTGACATGAAGCAATCGTTGAAGGAACGCTTCTTTGGCCGCCTGAAGAAGGTATTCAATACCCTACTTTCGTGCGGAAACAAGGTGCGCGCCTTCAACGGTTACGTCAAGCCGGTATTGATGTACTCTTTTGGCATACTGAAATGGACTCAAACGGAACTTCACGCCCTGGATAGGCGGGTCCGTACACTGCTGACTGCATATCGAATGCTTCACCCACGATCGTCGTGCATGAGATTGTATATCCCGCGGAACAGTGGAGGCCCAGGCTTTTTAAATGCCAAAAACCTTCACAACCGCGATATATGCAATCTCAGGGAATATTTTCTAAACACAGCCGTGGGTATGCATCGAGATGTACTAGCAGTGGACAAGGGACTCACCCCGCTCTCCTTGGCGAATGAGAACTGGCGCAAGCCTGTAGTGCTTGACACTAACGACCGCAGGGAGGTATGGCAAAGTAAGGAGCTTCACGGACGCTTTTTCTAGGCCCTACATGGGTCCGATGTAGACCAATCAGCATCCGTAGCTGGCTGCGTTTCCGTGACCTCTTTGGGGAAACCGAAAGTTTTGTCTGTGCAATTATGGACGAAGTTATCATGACGAATAACTACCGGAGATTTATTGTGAAGGATGGCACGGTTGACATTTATCGGGCATGTCACCGCCCGGGTGAATCTATCCGCCACATTATCTCTGGTTGTTCTCGTCTAGCTAACGAGGAGTACCTGCATAGGCACAACCTTGTAGCCAGGATCATCCATCAGCAACTTGCTCTGAAATACACTCTTGTGGCATCGGAGGTGCCGTACTACAGGTGTGTGCCCGACCCAGTTCTCGAGAATGGCAATATCACATTGTACTGGGATCGGTCCATCACTGACACGACTATTATCGCTAATTAGCCTGATATAGTGGCGGTGGACCGAATCAAGAGGCGTGCAATGATTGTTGACATAACTGTCCCGCATGACGGGAACCTCGTGCAAGCCGAGAAAAATAAACAAATCAAGTATCTTGACTTGGCTCGCGAGGTTGTCGACATGTGGGATGTGGACACAGCGATCAATGTACCGATAGTCGTGTCTGCCAATGATTTAATAGCCACGAGCCTCGACCAACACCTTAGGAGGCTCTCGTTAGGTGGCTGGGTCAAGGGCTTGATACAGAAAGCAGTACTGCTGGACACGGCTCGTATTGTTAGGAGGTTCCTCTCTCTGGAGCCCTGACCGCCGGTAGCTTGGACCCTGTTCCCGACAACGGTAGGCCTTTATTTTTTATATTTTTTAATGTTTTTTTTGTATGTTTTATAAAAATATTTAAAAATGTAAATTATAAGAAATAGTTGGAATAAAGGACATAATAATAATAAAGTTTATTTAAAATCATTAGGTAAACAATAATTAAAATTTTTGCTTAAATCAATGTCAAGTTCACATGTGTTATGTGCCTGAACTAGGTAATCCTGTGCTTCAGTCGAAAAGAGTACATATTTTTTTTTAAACAATCACTAAAAATCAAATATAAGGTAATCTTGGGTAATTTTTTTAAGGGTGTAAATAATATAATAAAATTCTTATTTTCTAACATCTTAGATACTAAAACATAAAAATACGCACAATACCTATTTTAGTATAAGTAATAACTTCTCTGTGTCTTCATAGGACATACAATGTAGTTTCTTTGAGAATTTTCTTACAGTTACCATAATTTAGGGAATAAATGTTTGCTGTTACGTTTAGTCTATTGTAGAGTAGTCGTCCGAGGAACAGGTAAAATTTGTCTGTGAATGCATGTTTCGTACTTTTATGAAGGCAAACTACATCTCTCCGTCTTTTTATAGTATATTCAATGCGATAGGGGAGGGCTGCGTGTTGTTTTAATACGATGCTCATTATGAATAATTGTCGAACTGTTAGTACTTCACATGATTTATAGAGGAGGTAAGTGGGAAATAGGAACCTTGAGGATCGCTCTCTGCACTCTCTCGATGGGTAGTAACAAAGTTTTCCACCTATCATACCTACCAATTTGTTAAACTATTTATTTGAATAACCACAGCCAGTTCCTTTCTGAATATATGTTAGATGGTTATGTTCCGCTATAAAAGCCAAAGTCAGCTAATTCTACCTACACTTGTTGCACAAATTGTCACATGTTAATTTTTAGTCTATATGACAAATGAGGCAACATGGCGTCCACCAAATATTTTGTTCAAATTCAATTTAAAAATGATTATCTATTTACTCATCGATGAAAAGTTATTCCTTTGTATTTCGCCGTATTAGTTGAATTATAAGTGCAATATCTTAAAATACACGACGGCATATTTAATGCGTCTGAACGTTTTTTTGATTAAAAACAAAAAATGCTCAAGATCTAGCAAGCAACTGAGTGAAGTGCGGCTGGCAGACCGCACATGAACGGAACACAGCAGTGGTGACTTCTCTAGTGCGTATTACATTATTACCTGAATGATTATAGAACAATATTTATAAATCTCTTTAGATATAACGTGACACGAAAGTATGAATATGACGTTCACCATTTTATAAATCTAATAAGTCAACCTAAATGATAGTAATCCACGTTTCAACATTGTTATTTTTAACAGACTTCCCAAAAAGGAGGAGGTTTTCAATTCGGCTGTATTTTTTTTTATCTGTGTTACCTCAGAACTTGTTACTGCGTGAACCCATTTTGATGATTCTTTTTTTATTTGAACGCTGGTGCTTGTCATGTGGTCCCATTTAATTTTAATCAAGATCTGATGAAGAACTTGGGAGATATACATCATAACTCTTCAATAAATGACGGCAAATCACTCGAGATAGCTGTAATCGCATTTCTGTTTATTGTTTACACCATTTCATAACATAACATCAGACTAGTACGCTCTAAAGGGGTACGCAGGTGCAAACAGTTCACCTTGGTATACTCTTATTCCACCGTTTTTTTTTGGGTTTCATGTTATTGGGTTAATCTATTCTGGCTTCACTTTGGGCATTATTGGTACCTAGCCTATATAACTGGTCCATTATATACCACAACTAAAAAGTGAAAAAATTTAAAAACTTGTACAAAAAATACAACTGACTTCCAAATAAAAACACTACAAAGTCAAAAAATTCAGTGCCGTCTTAGACTCCAAGGTGAGAGCACGTCCGTTTTTTATCCGAGCCGAGTTCGCAAAACGTCTACGCATACATACACAACACAATAGACATAAGGGTGGGTCGCGAGTGTCCTGACATGACTGCAGCACTATTCGAGCAATAAGACAAACTGGCTTTTTAAATGGATCAAATCATGTTTTTGGTAATCATAAGTCTTGTAAGCCAATAACTATTACAAGCATCTGAATTCAACAAATATAGATGGTGAGATTGGCACTGATAAAAACTTTGTGCCGGTAATGAAAGCTTACACTTTTTATAATGCCGTAATGAAACTTGTCTCACGATTATTCAACAATGCTAAAAGCTTAATTTATAAAGTCAAAAGTAATATAGCAGCGGTTTTTAATAGTATTGTTGCAAAGTTCGTGGCAGGAAAACGAATTAATTTCTCAACTAGACAATCTTACGCAGCTCGTTGTGAAACGGCCGTTGTGGCATTTAACATTAAGCAGCCACAAACCTACTTGTACAATAAAATCATACATAAAAAACCTAACATATTTAAAAGCTATCTTGAGTTAAAAAAAAAAGAAACACCCTATAAATCGAAATCAGCCGCAGACTATATTCAACTTCTTCTTCAAGTAAAAACAATAATGACATGGATAAAGATTATGGTAATTTTTGTCAAAAACCAGACTTAAATGCAATTGATTATGATTTTGCTAAAACGGCAAATAAAAAAGAAACTCACAGAAGTGGAAAGAAAAGCTCTTGAAAGATGAACTATATTGCAAGCAGATTGCATGGAATGGATTCAAGAAAGAAGACAGTGCTTGACTGCTACTGTTTTGTTAAAATTTGTAAAAGAGACCTTATTAAATGCGGACCTCTGGTAAAAATTAAATCAAACAGGAAAGCTGATAATAAATAAAAACCATGACTGGTATTATCAGGTACACGGACAGTTCCACATTACCCAAAAAAATACTGCATTTTATTGTTTTCACCAACGTAGACACGAAGGTTGAAACAAATAAAAAGGATGATGCATTTGAAGAAATAAAAAGGAATATAAATTAAAAAGATTTATCTGTATGCTTCCGGAAATAATAGATTCGCGATTAGACAGGAAAATGGAAATAAAGGAGCCCAATTATTTGATTGAGGGAATTAAAAAACGAGAAGCTGAAAGAGAATCGAAGAAACGGAACAGCGAAACTGTTTTATCTGATGTCAGAATCACCAAGATCAAAGCAACAAAAACATTAATTAGAGAAAATCATTCAATCAAGCATTATTTTTTGTACTTATTATAATAATAATTATATTATATTACATATATTAATTATTTTTCTAACAATCGAACTACACAACCGATTACACTGTGACCCCACCCTTTGTTCACGACTATAATACTAAGGGCATGCGTGCCGTGTGGAGCGGTGAATCAATAGCTAATACATTGCACGTTTTTGATACATGCTTACAAGTCATTCAGAAGCGAACGCGCATTGAAGCTATATTATATCCGTCGCGTCGCATAATTTTTCATTTGTTCTTGGATACGTGTACACTACAATGTGTGATGCAACTGTGTTAGTGAAAATGTCGATGTGTGGGTTCTAAAATAAGTTCTCACGCTCGCAAACCTTCCACTTAATAAATAATTCATTAATACTGACTAAGAGTAGTACTTTTAAATGTTTGGGCCTGGTAATACTAAATGTAAGATGGTGGTGAGTTTTTGGCGGGCTTTGCTCGAGTGAAATTCAGCGGCTGTTAATATTAATTTGCAAATCGATTCCTAGTGGAATAAAATTGGTGAAGTTTTGTTTCTCAACTGTCTACGAAACTGGACAATATCAGTTTAGATACGTCGTTCGGGCGAGGTGGTCGTTTGCCAATCACCCAAGTCGGGCGCGCATCTGTTTTGTTGTTTATTATCTGCGGCACAGATGTGCGCGGACGCGCTAGCTGTACCCAACGTGTATATACATCTATACCGTCGGGTTAACTAGCTGCGCGAACTATGTATGATTTGTTGTTTTACGCCAATGTCCGATAAAGATGAGAAACATGTGTATGCAAGTGATAGGCTGAGTTCATGGAGTGATCTGGTAGAATTAGATCAAGAAGGTACACACGGCCAAGAGGAAGATATTATACAAATGGAGGGAGATACTATACAAATGGAGATGGATTCTATACAAACGGAGAAATTAACTATTCAAAGATCGGAAAAGAGGAAAGGAGACGAGAATATTTCTGAATGAATCGAGGTGAAAGCAAAAGAAAAGAAACAAAAGTGGGATATAGATAAAATAGAAGTATACATATCATGTAGTGAACTATTGCCTAAACAATTTGGTCTTACCAGATTATTTAAAGATAACGACATTACTGATATTTTGAGGGTGAAATATGTAAACCCATATAAGGTACGACTCGATATGCAAACTGAAGTTATCGCAGATAGATTAGAGAAATGTTTACCATTGCTTGACAAGGGCTGGCGTATACAACGAGCGATGGAAAAAAATATTTCCTATGGGGTTATAAGGAATGTGGATTTAGACTTATCCGACGAGGAAATACGAAATTTAATAGTGTGCCCAATACCAGCCGAATTGGTGTCAATATTTCGACTCAACCGACGTAACTCGAATGAAGGATGGGCACGAAGTGAAGCAGTGCGTTTATGTTTTAGGGGCTCTTATTTACCACCATATATTTCTGTAGATGGCTTAAGGATTAACGTGGATCCATACATATTTCCTGTATCTCAGTGCACGAAGTGTTGGCAGTTGGGTCATCCTACTAAGAAGTGTCCATCAAACAAAGTTTTCTGTCCAAAGTGCGGCAAAAACCATGACAATTGCGATACCATGACATTTAAATGTATAAATTGTAATGGTGCACACATGGCTTTGTACAAAGGGTGTCCTGCATTTTTAAAAGAATAGAGATTAAGAGACATTATGGCGGAGTTCAATTGCACATACAGAAAGGCCCTCACTATTTATGTTCCCCCAAGTTCACCCACAAATGCTGTACAGGAAAAGTCGCGTCGACGACGTTACGATTACATCACGTTACGTCAAGATCGTTCGCCAGTAGAAGTTATGACACCATCGCAACCTGAGTCAACATCATATGCTAACATACTGAAGACTAAAGCACAAATTCACAACGGGGAACAGATCTCGAAAAACTCACAATCATTGTCGAAAAAGCAAGTGAGACATAGGGAATCCGTGTCTAATCGTGACGGAAATGATTGTGTTTTAAACCCAGAACCTCATGATACCAACAAACGAGGTATGGTCACTGAGAAAGTTGAAGAAAAAAGAGAAAGGGAAGTATCGTTTGGTGAATTAATAAAAAGATTGAAGGAGATATTGTTTTTGAAAAATGCGTCTATTTTAGGAAAACTTTCTAGTATGTTTAAGTGTTGCATTGAATGGTTAGTTTTAGTTGTGTGTGAAAATATTTCAGACCATCATAAAAAAGACATTAGATTTTTTCTGTTTCGTAAATGATTAATAACAATAATTATATAAACTTGAATATTATACAATGGAATTGCCAAAGTATAAGACCCAAATCACGTTCACTTGAATTACACCTAAGACAAGAAAAAGTCCACATTGCCGTTTTAAGTGAAACTTGGTTGGAACCCGAGAGTTTTTTTTTAAATTAGTGAATATAATACACATAGATTGGACAGAGAAGATGGTTATGGTGGTGTTGCATATTGAGAATATTATTTCCATATATTGCCCTTCGACTGTACACACCACTCAAAGTGATTGGGACGCTGTATTTTCTATAGGAAACAGTAAAACCTTTATCTTGGGCGATTTTAACGCCCATCACTCTAATTGGTCTCTGAAAACTGATAGACGTGGCTCCGAAATATTTGATTCCATGTTAGATTATAATTTCATTCATTTGAATGATGGTAGCTTCACAAGAATCAGAATGGTTGATGGAGTACTCCAGCAATCTAGCCCTGATATTTCACCTGTGGAAACCAACTAACGAATCACTAGGTAGTGATCATTTAATAATTAATCTAAACGTAGTACTTGCTGTTATCCGTAAATACCAAAACTATGCCAGTTAATTATTCCAGTTTCTTGTTTGACAATGCTTGTAATTCTAAACTAATTAAATTGGATAGGGCTCAAAACCAGGCATTACGTGTAGTTGGCGGATTTATAAGGAGTACCCCGATATGGAAAGTGAGCTATGCCTTCCTCCACTTCATATTCGTAGGAGATATTTAGCTATTAAATCCAAACTAATATTATAAATGCGAAAGTAACTCTGTCTGTCTGTCTTTCTGTCTGTCTGTATGTCTGTCTGTCTGTCTGTCTTTGCTTCACGCCTAAACTACTGAACCGATTTGTGTGAAATTTGGTACAGACATAGTTTGGAACTTGAGAATGGACATAGGATAGTTTTCATTACAAAAAATTAAATATAAAATAAAATTTATTCCGGACATACAGCGCCATCTATTGGTCAACAGTCGGCATCAGAAGTCACTATTCCACGCGAACGAAGTCGCGGGCAAAAGCTAGTTTATATTAAAATCAAAATCTTTTTCGTACAGTAAAGCTACTAAGTCACTAGAAAATCTCTCACTAGTTACAGGTTCTAATTACTGGCTTAATAGGAAACTGCCATTACTTATTGATATTTTTTCAGAATATAATTCAGTTCCAATACACTCATGCGATCGACTTGAAATGTTTTCACTTGACACTTGGGTAAGTAGTATCAATATGTCTAATGTGGCATTTGACCAAATACCTGGTATTGCCCAAGCTAAACGCCGCTACAGTACTGTACAATTAAAACACCTTGGTGAGTAATATATCCGAGAACAATATGCAGGTTATCATACAATTTTTACTGACGGTTCTAAAGACAAACAATTCGGAGGCGCTGCCTTTTAAGACCCCATTCTTTTGAACCAGATGAAGATTAAAATTGATTCAGATATTTCTATTATGCACATTGAATTGATCGCAATATTGGAAGCTTTATCCTATATTCTATCAATTGATGGCGATAAATTTGTGATTCTGACAGATTCCAAAAGTTCGCTGCAACACTTGGCTCGGCACACTTCTCATGTGCGAGGTATTCCGACAGCCTATGTTATATATGAATTGATTTTAAAACTTCAATCCAATTCAAAAACTGTATGTCTTCAATGGAGTCCGTCGCATGTTCAGTTAAAGGAAAATTATATGGTTGATCTGCTCGCCAAGCAAGCATGTGTTGATGGAGTCCCCATGAATATTACTCCACTGTATTTAAACTACTTTGGAAAGGCAAAAAATTAATGTTTAGAACTTTGGCAGGAATATTTTAACGAAATGTCAAAAGAAAAGGGTATATGGTACCGAACTATCCAGCCAGGGATTTCTCGTGTTCCATGGATTGTTGATTGGATACATGTCTTAGTTTTGAAAGTTGTCGAGTTTTCACCTTCAAAGCTAATATGGTTGTGTTTTAAATGTTTATTTTGTGAATTTACCATTCAGTCTTTTTCTCTCCTGTTATGTAAATAAATATATCTTATGTATCTTTTCATATGCTTTTATACGGCCAGGATGGCAGTATAAAAGCATATGAAAAAACCTTAAGAGTTGTCAGATTTCAAATTGCAGAGGTAATTTATGTAAATTAGAAATAGTGTTGGCCCGAGGACGGAACCCTGAGGTTAATCTATTATTTATAAGCTTTTCTAGTATTTTGGACAGTGAAGGCAGGACGGAGATCGGTCTATAATAATTGACATCCTCTCTGCTCCCACCCTTGTGCACATGGTAAGTGGTAATGACTGTTTGTTTTAAGAGAGTAGAGAACACTGCCCTTTTGAAACAAGTGTTAACCAAATGTGGTATTATTAGAATAAAGCTAACTCGAATACGATCACATCCAGAAGCACTATCCGTTTTTAAAATCATGAGAACTTCGAGTACCTCTTTCGAATCAGTGTCCAGTAGGATAAAGGATGACAGCCAGGACTGGCATGGCAAATGGGAGTCAGATATATTTTGAATGGGACTTAATGGTGTTATGTCACTAGCAAGACCCGCCCCTATGCTTGAGAAAATATTATTAACTTAGGCGACTGATCCCATTTCAGTGGATTTCATGTTAGATTGATTGATTTGATTTTAGTTTGATTTGATTTTAGTCTGTTCTATGTGAGTAATATTTTTAATGTTTTTCCAAAGGCATTTTGAGTATTAATCGATTTTCAAGTAATTGTTTTTATAGTTACATTTGAGTTTTTTATTAGCTTATTGCAATAGGTGCGGTAACGTTTTTAAGTAACAGCAAGGATTTCATCATAGGGATTAGCGCGCACCCTTTTCTGCTTATTGTTTCTATTCCTAATGCACCGTAACACTCATTGTGTTATCCAAGGCCTGATAACCCAATGCTTTTTTGGTATTTGTTTCTAATGTGTGTTCTCTATCAACGAGTCTGTGATATTCGAGACTTAGCTCTGACATATTATTTCAGGATCATCACAAAGAAGTAACTTGGAGACGTTCTTGTGTAGAAGGCTGTCCACAGCGCTCTCATAATCAAGCACCGTTGTCAATTTAGCAGATTTTGATATAATATTTACATTGGACAGATGTAAAAAGGTCGATTAATGGTCCGTTATTGAGGTCTCAAGTACTCCCACTCGAGCAGATATCCTGCATTTATGTAATTAAAGCATAATGTGATCAAGGCACCTTCCATCCCGAGTTGGCAAACTGTGACCAGCCATAATACTGTTGATACTTAACATATTAAGGTACTCCAGTCAGTTTTTTCTCATGTATCTTTGGTCATTAGGGTAATCAATTAAATTTATGTTTAAATTACCTACTACAACTATAAGTTTATTTAATTCAAGATGGCAATTCAGTGGGTTGAGGAGCTCGTTGCTAAATAATAACAGCCGCACGGGTCGATCATCAAAGTTAAGCAACGCTTGATGAGGTCGGTCCGTGGATGGGTGACCATTTCAACATACCGAGTTTCCTTCATGCCTCGGAAAGCACGTTAAGCCGTTGGTCCCGGCTGTCATTTGAAGATCTTTGACAGTCATCACGAGTAGTCAGAAGCTTGAGATCTGACACCAGTCTAGCCAAGGGGTACCGCTGTTACCCAGTTACTGGGTTGTGGAGGTCAGATAGGCAGTCGCTCCATGTAAAACACTGGTACCCAGCTGAATCCGGTTGGACTAGAAAACGACCCCAACATAATTGGGGAAAAGGCTAGGCAGATTTTATTGGAAATTCAGTGAGTTGATAATCTATGTGCGTGTGAACTGAGGGACCACACTGGTATATCGCAAAATAAATATCGTAGGATTTAGTAGTAGACTTAAAACAATTGTAGAACAAATCTGGGAATTTGTAAATAAATATATTAAAAATTACAGCCCTTAAAGTGCGGTCCCTCAGTCCTCACATACCATTAGCCAGATCTCGGAAAGTATCTGAAAAAATAAGGTGTTGTGACTACAGACATTTAGTAAAGAATTTGAAAAGATATTTACTAAATAACAAACCACTATGCATCAAATATAAAAAATATATAACGACTAAACTGTGGTCCCTCAATCCTCACATTCACTGACATATGTGCATGCACTAGCTGCTAGACGAAAGGAATATCAGAAAGACTAAACATTTAGTAACGAATTTGTAAAGATATTTACTAAATAACAGACCACAACGCATCAAAGATAAAAAATATATAACGACTAAACTGTGGTCCTTCAATCCTCACATCCACTGACATATGTGCATTTACTAGCTGCTAGACGAGAGTAAAATCAGAAAGACTAGTGTACTTAAGTTTTAGTAGAAAGTTTCTACTAAATAATAGTTATCTAAAACTGTGTATTTCTTACCCTTAGCTGAGATAATATTATGTCCTATAAAAATAGATAAGAGTAGTGTGACCACACAAAGAAACAAAATGTAGACAGTACTATTATACTTAAAACAATGTTGAACTGTTAATTTAATTTTATATTACATGGCATAAGTGTCTTTAATAAAAAGTATTTGATTAAAAAATAAAAATAACATTATTACATTTATCTAAGTAAGTGAAATTTTCATGTAGCTTAATGAATGTAAGAATATTTGTTTATCAGTATTTTCAATAATTTTGAGTTGTTGATCACCATAGCAAAAGAAACGCTCATTCACTTAAAAGTGGCATTGGTAATGACCAAGACCGCCTGGAATTAGTGATGTAATGAATTTAGATGCGCCCATGAGTTTGTAGCTTTAAATCTTTACTGTTATGGTAACTGGAACATTATTAAGATAATTTTTTTCAGTGCCATTCAAATCGAATGATATTATTTTTGAAAGCTCGTAATTGTAACTAACTTGGTCATTACAAGTGGTACAGTTCCTGTTTCCTTTATCGATGTTAATTGCCTCTTCCAAAATACCTATGCCAGATATTTCAATAATCTCCTCTCCAATTATCAATAAAAGAGGGCTGATCAGAAAATATAGAATCCGCATTAAAATATCCAGTAGAAATATTAGATTGAAGATTTATTGCGTTTTTTTTAACTTTAATTACATTTATACATTTTCTCTATCTCGAGCGT
Organism: Orthosia cruda; assembly: GCA_964057195.1. Taxonomy (NCBI): domain Eukaryota; kingdom Metazoa; phylum Arthropoda; class Insecta; order Lepidoptera; family Noctuidae; genus Orthosia; species Orthosia cruda. The sequence goes on along the minus strand of OZ059833.1, from coordinate 16,609,610 downwards.
TTTTTGTGTGGGGGTGGTTTTATTCACTTCATCTTCACCTATATCAACAAGTGCAGTTTTTATTATTACATCTAAGAAAATATTTCTACACCTGACGATGACGATGCTTTATTGTTTCATCGAAATATGAACATGATAAATTTGACTACAATGGAAGTCTTAATATTATTCTTCTTAACGTTGGAATGAATGGTGGAAAATAGTATAAATTTTCATTATATTTTAAGATCATGTTAATTTGATTTTTTCTTTTTACTGTTTTAAGAATATCGTCGCACCAAATCGAAAAAGTAAAATCCTCAGTATTATCATCAAATTTGTAAGGCAAGGCAAGGCAATGCGCCCTATACACTTACAATAATATTATATGTCAAGCACACCATAGCTGTCAGGTAGCACGTTCTTCTTGGTCAACGTGCCAGCAGCAAAAGAGAGCGAGCACACGCTATGCACCTCCTTCTACCGACCGCAATTCGCAAGGCATAATATCTATGACACCACCTCGCCTATCGGCTAATAATATTATGTATTAGACGTTATTATAATATAATTTATTTATTTCTCACCACAAATAATTAAAGAGTCTACATACATAATTGTACAGTTAATTTGTGGAAGACTGGTGTATCAACAGGAAAATGCACAATATTACCAACTGATTTATTACACCAATAACACAAACTCGTAATGTTTGTTCTCTATTGTTGTTGTCAAGTGTAAACGCACTTTGTTGTGTAATTTGTGCACTTGCGAAAGCCAAAATTCTTAAGACAGTGACTAACACCGCATTGCGCTCTAGACCGTGAGATTCGGCTTCTCAGAAATTCGATGGCGTGGGACCGAATATCGCGCAATAGCAGTGATGAATATTGATTTAGTGTATTAGTGATTCACTCTTGTTTCTCACATTGAGCAATTGTCGCGCATCTTAATTTTACTGATCTATACTTTAATTAAATTCATTACGTAAATTTTATGATTTTATTTGCATCCTCGACTGCAGCCGTACGTAATTACTTGTATTCAGTTTCCTGTTTTATTTATCCCCATAAACACTATGCGTACGTAAAAACCACTAAGCTGATACACTTTAAACATAAATTAACAGTTCAACATTGTTTTCGTTTCGTTTAATGCTATACTAAATGAAGTATAATAGTACTGTCTACATTTTGTTTCATTGTGTGGTCACACTACTCTTATCTATTTTTATAGGATTAAAAAATAATATTATCTCAGCTAAGAGGTAAGAAATACACAGTTTTAGATAACTATTATTTAGTAGAAACTTTCTACTAAAACTTAACTGATTTTACTCTCGTCTAGCAGCTAGTACATGCACATATGTCAGTGGATGTGAGGATTGAGGGACCACAGTTTAGTCGTTATATATTTTTTTATCTTTGATGCTTTGTGGTCTGTTATTTAGTAAATATCTTTACAAATTCTTTATTAAATGTCTAGTCTTTCTGATATTCCTTTGTCTAGCAGCTAGTACATGCACATATGTCAGTGAATGTGAGGATTGAGGGACCACAGTTTAGTCGTTATATATTTTTGTATATTTGATGCTTTGTGGTTTGTTATTTAGTAAATATCTTTACTAAATGTCTGTAGTCACAACACCTTATTTTTTCATTTACTTTCCGTGATCTGGCTAATGGTATGTGAGGACTGAGGGACTGCACTTTATGGGCTGTAGTTTATATTATATTTATTTACAAATTCCCAGATTTGTTTTACAATTGTTTTAAGTCTACTACTAAATCCTACGATATTTATTTTGCGAGATACCAGTGTGGTCCCTCAGTTCACACGCACATGATAATCTTTGCGCATTGGGTTTTGAGGGTGATGTGTATATAGCCATAAAAGTACAGCTGGTAGTCTCAATATGTAGATATGATGTATCAACCAGCAATATTTCCTTTACGTTAACCAAAATGTTGTTTTTGATATAGACATAATACACCATCATTTTGATTGAGGTGCCGCGTACTATAATAAGAAACATAGTTAGGCAGGTTTAGAATCGTTTTGTCATCATTAGTCCAACATTCTGTAAGTACCACAAAGTCAGGATTAAAATTTAAATAAGTGAGTAATACTTGCAAGTCATATTTTTTTTATAGACACTCTTATCTCTCAATAACACCATCATTTTGATTGAGGTGCCGCGTACTATAATAAGAAACATAGTTAGGCAGGTTTAGAATCGTTTTGTCATCATTAGTCCAACATTCTGTAAGTACCACAAAGTCAGGATTAAAATTTAAATAAGTGAGTAATACTTGCAAGTCATATTTTTTTTATAGACACTCTTGATATTTTATGATATCAATGTTAGATCATTTGTTTTAATATTTATTGTTTTGTGTAAATTCACAATGTCACCAAATGACGCATATGCTATCTCTGCCGTATCTAGGTTATTTAAGGTGTTTTGGGCGTCATTCGTATATTAAAAAACAAGGGGCGATAAAAAGAAAAAAGAAATTTACCTGACGCTTAGATTTGAGAAACGATTACAGAGACACACAATAGGAAATCCTATTATGTCGCGGCATAAACGTGTTTTTTATTGAACTCAATCCAACCTCATACCGAATTTGCGCAATGAACAAAAAATCTGCAATATTTAACGGAAGTGCGCAGTGCCGATATTGAGATCTAATATCTGAAATCAATATCGGAATGAAAAACTTCCGATTCATACAACATGTTGCAGCAAAGTAGATCATACAAATATTATATTATATTGTTATCTTCATCTTCGAAGAAGAAGATATTATTATTATATTCCACATCGAAGAATGGTTATAAAATAGGTAGCTAAAACATAAATGCTAATTCAAGAAGGTAGGGTGAGGTCATAATTATTTAAACGATCTAGGACACATTCGTCAGATTCCTTTTTTGTCAGAACAAATTATAGGCTATTTTTTTTCTGACGAAAACGGAATTCCTCTTTGGACAGAAAAAAGTTAGGTTAATTTTTACAATATTTATTTGTTACATCAATGAAAAAATCAATAATAGTGGGTGTGGCATTTCACCATGTTAATATGTTTGGAATAATGATAAGTTTATCAGTAATTCATGTTAAAAAAGTGCACAAAGAACTTACGTTTCGTTGCAGTTCCGAAGATTGAATTTTGAGTATTTGGAGTTCCAAATGCCTTTTCATTTGGAATTTGGTCCATTTTCTGTTTTTATATTTTTTGCACAAAAATTGGAGTATACTGTGATTTTTTATTTCGGAGGCTAAATCAAAGAGTATGTAACGCGTATGTAGCACACCTACGTTACTAAACTGACAGCTACGAAATTGCGAATGCTGCGATCAGTGTTGCCGATGTCCATGGATTACCCGAAAACCTGACCGAAAATCCCCAATTTTGGGGTAAATAAAATCAATATTCCCCACATCTTCAACAATTTTTTTTATCTAATAGATAAAAGTAATTGTCAAACCATATCATGTTCCATTAAAGTATTTTTAGTTCTAGTATGTACGACTGTACAAATTTAATACCTATTTTCTAACTAGATGGCGTTGGCGTCGAGTTAGATCTCGATATGGTTTTGTTACCGTTGAAATTATAAGTAATTTAGTAATTTAATGTTTTTTGGTGTGTTGACTTTCTGTATTGGGTTAAACTTTATTACACTGTGTTATACGGTTTAAAGAGTTTTATTGAAGATCTCGGGTTGCAAGTTTAACATGGTCCTTCGAAACCGGGTCAGTGCGTAATATTGTGCACCGAGTTTTTGTGTATCAGCACAGAAAGCAGTGGTGGATCGCCACTGAAGTGCTTTAGCGTCGCCTGCAGAGGGCGCGACCGCGGAGACTGAGTGTTTCTGAGGACGTCGCCTGCAGAGGGCGCCACCGCAGCAAGTTCTGCGGACTTCCGGACGTCCCGAGTGTGGACAACCGGATATAGAATAAGTGGAAGTGGCATCCCAACTAGCTGAGCACCAAAGCTGAGAGCGTACTGCGCGCCCCCTAGCGGGCGTCAGCATCAAACATCGAAGAAGTAATAGTGAGTGACGTGTTGTGGACTTAGAAAATAAAAACCGTGAGTACAATTTTATTAGTGAAGTTATCAAGATTTGGAACTTTAAATTTAACGTAATAATCAAGACTTAGAATAATTTTTATGTAGTTTGGACTTAGAATATTTATGAAAAAAGTGAACCGACGGGGAACCTACGCCCGATTTTCTAAAAAGTTTTGAGTTAAAAACACTTGTAAAATTTTCTGTTCTCGTCATAGACTTAGAATAATTTCATCAGTTTTACACTTGTAAAATTGTTGTGTTCTTGTGCAACTTGGCTTTGTTTGTGAATTAATTTAATAGTTTGATAGCAGTTTATAGTCATGGATTCATTAATTAACTTACAACTAGATAACAAGAGAAATATTGAAAAAGGTAGAATAAATTATAAAAAATCTCCTAAAGAACGGATAACATTGTCTTATTTAGAAACCAGGTTAGAAGCATTAGAACAACTGTGGTCTAATTTCATAAAAACGCACAGGAACATAGTAGAAAAACTAGATTTGAAACATAATTACTTTACGTCAGAGACATATGATAATACTGAAGATATTTACATAACTTATAAATCCGAGTTAAAGGAGTCTATTAAACAACTAACACCTACAAAGGCAATTGTAGAAAAAGAGTCTTCGTCAAATACGTATACGAATGTGAAATTACCTAAGGTTGTTATTCCTACTTTCTCTGGCAAGTATACTGAGTGGAATTCATTTCGTGATTTGTTTTTATCACTTATCCACAAAAATGATTCAATTGACGATGTATAAAAACTGCATTACTTAAAAGGGCATTTATCGGGTGAACCAGAACAATTGTTGCGTCACACTCCTGTGACAGCCGCAAATTATCAGGAATGTTGGCAAATGTTAGATAAACGTTATAATAATAAACGATATTTGTCTAATTCTATGTTGAAGAGATTGATAACTCAATCAAATGTAACAGAGTCATCAACTGCTGTTAAGGAGTTATTGGATACCACTGTGGACTGTTTGCACGGCTTAAGTACTCTCGGAATTGATGTTAAATCATGGGACGCTATAGTCATTTATATAATAAGCAATAAGCTAGATAGTGAATCGCGAAAGTTATGGGAATTGAAAATTAGTGCAGATGAACAATTACCAACTTTTGAAGAATTTAAAATATTTTTAGAGTCAAGGTTTCGCTCGTTGGAGTATTTAGACACATCCAAGCCAAAGCAGAAGTCCACAGATAGTAAACCAAAGGTTTTTCACGCAGTCAAATCAAATAGTAATAACTCTGTACAAATTATATGTCCATTCTGTAAACAGGATCATTACATAAGTAATTGTAAACAGTTTAGTAAAGAAGGTTACCAAACTCGAAGTGATTTTGTCCGAACTCACAATTTGTGTTACAATTGTTTAGGCGCGAATCATTCAATTAAGTATTGTCGTGCTAAAACTTCATGTCACATTTGCAAGCGTAGACACCACTCATTATTACACCCCAAGGCATCTTCAAGATCATCGTCACCCAATAGCCATCCGGTAGAGGCAGTAGCTGTCAAATCAGCAGTGTCCACACTGCAAACTGCTTCCGGTACGGCAAAAGAATCAGAGTCTTCCACCATAGCAACACACTTTTCTACAAAGGTTGTGCCAAATCGAGTTTTATTAGCGACCGCTCTCGTCGAAGCACAGACTCAGAACGGTCGTAAACAATTGCTGAGGGCGTTATTGGATCAAGGATCCCCGGGCCTCTTTCATAACCGAGTCAGCAGTCCAATTGCTCGGACTAAAGAAAATACCAAATAACAGTACGGTCTCAGGCATAGGAGGTGACGAAGGCGCTTTGGCCTCTAGATTCATGGTTTGTGTAACCATTCATTCACGTCATGATCCAAATGTAATTATTCAAGTTCGAGCATATGTGTTAAGCAAAATTACAACGTTGCTTCCCTCAACTAAACTATGTATACCAACTTGGCCTCAACTAGAAGATATAACTCTGGCGGATCCAGAGTACCACACTCCAAACAAAATCGACGTTTTGTTTGGAGCAGAAGTTTACAGCCAAGTTCTTAAAGAGGGTTTAGTCAAACACTCTCCAGGGCCCATAATTGCTCAAAACACAACCCTGGGATGGATTTTGTCTGGTCTAACAGCCACAGATTGCGATCTCAATTCAGCAAATTGTCACAAGGTTATAGTTAGTATGCATTCACATCTCAGTGACAATGATATGCTCAAAAAGTTTTGGGAGATCGAATCTGATGTTAATAATAAGAAAAAGATACTTACCCAAGAAGAACAGCTATGCGAAGAATTCTTCACTCGTACTACTCAACGAGACGCTACCGGGCGATACGTAGTCAAGCTTCCATTCCGCGAATCAGATCCACGAAGTAAAATCGGATACACCAAAGAAATTGCACTGAAACGATTTCATCATCTTGAACAGCGTTTCAAAAAAAATCATGAGACCAAAAGAAAATACACCGAGGTAATCCAAGAATACCTTGACCTTGGACACATGAAGATTGTGTGTCCCGAAACTGATACTAAGCAGTCAGAAGCAGTCTATCTGCCTCACCACGCAGTGGTTCGCGAGGATAAGACCTCTACGAAGGTCAGAGTTGTGTTCGACGCTTCTTCTAAAGGTTCCAATGGTGGATCTCTTAATGACATGTTGATGGTAGGTCCTACCATACAACCAGAGTTACGTCATATCATCATGAGATGGCGTACGTATCCAATTGTATTATGTGCAGATATAGTAAAAATGTATCGGCAGATAAAAGTCGCTCCTGAAGACACACACTTCCAGAGACTACTTTGGCGGAGTGATCCTAAATCTGACATAAAAGAGTATGAGTTGCTTAGAGTTACCTTTGGCACTGCATCCGCACCTTACCTGGCCGTGAAGTCGTTGCAGCAGCTGGCACACGATGAGGGCGCTGAATTTCCGCTGGTATCTGAAACATTAAAAAGCGAATTTTATGTAGATGATTATATGTCAGGATGTCAAACGGTAGAGGATGGAAAAAGGATTCACAGGGAATTGGAAAAACTACTGGAAAAAGGTGGGTTTCCGTTACAGAAGTGGATGACAAACAATAAGGAGTTAGCAGAGGAAATATTGGGAGAAGGTGCAAACCAGGAAGGAATAGTGGAGATGAAACTAAACGAGGTAGTGAAAATACTAGGACTTTCTTGGGATAGAGAATCTGACAGTTTCAGATATTCAATAAATTTTCCGCAACCTGCATCTGTAACAAAACGAAAAGTAATATCAGATATATCACGACTGTTCGATCCCTTAGGGTGGGTGGCGCCGTGTGTTATACCGGCGAAAATAATGATTCAAAAGATATGGCTTGCCGGGATCGATTGGGATGATCGATTACCTGAAGACTTATTAAAGGAATGGCAAACATATCAAAAGGAATTACTAAACTTACCTGAGTTTCATGTACCAAGATGGGTTGAATCAAGAGAAGACGATGTAGTTGTAGAACTACATGGTTTTTGTGATGCGTCAAATGTAGCGTATGCAGCTGTTATTTATTTGAGGATAATTGGCGCTGACGGGAATATTAAAATTAATTTAATATCGGCAAAAACTAAGGTTGCTCCGATAAAGCAACTGTCAATTCCTCGTCTTGAGTTGATGGGTGCTGTTCTGTTGGCCAAATTGATTGTGGAGGTAGCCGAGATACTAGTAATACCTAAAGACAGAATACACTGTTGGACAGATTCGACTGTTGTTCTGGCTTGGCTCAGTAATCACCCCAGCCGCTGGACAACATTTGTTGGTAATAGGGTGTCTGAAATTCTGAGTTTTTTAGATAATCCTCAATGGGGACATGTGAAATCTACTCACAACCCTGCAGATATCGCGTCAAGAGGTATGACACCTTCAGCACTTTCACAGTCATCTCTGTGGAAGCACGGTCCGTTGTGGTTAAAGAAAGAACCAATTGACTACGTCAAACCAAATTCGATATCAACTAAACTCGAAGAAAGATCATCGAAAGGTGTTAAAGCACATGTGACAACAAATGTAGAGAATTGGCTGTGGACAAAATATTCATCATTACAAAAATTGATCAGAGTAGTGGCATATTGTAGACGATTCTTAAAATTTAAGCAACATAAAGAAACTTACCTGACAAGTGAAGAATTGACAGCCGCTCTGGAAATCTGTATAAAAAAATGTCAAGAACAAGAATTCAAGGAAGACATAGAAAACATTAAGAAGACAGGAAGTGTAAGTAAGAAGAGCAAATTACGACCTTTATGTCCTATATTAGATGAGCAAGGAATTTTTAGAGTAGGAGGAAGAATTGAAAAGTCTCAACTGTCAGTAAGCATGAGGCATCCTATTATAATTCCACAGCGCCATCACTTCGCTACCCTGCTCGTCAGCGAAGCACACAAAACCACTCTGCATGGAGGTCCAACATTAATGTTAAACTATTTGCGCACACGATATTGGATACTATCTGCAAAAAATGTAGTAAAGGCTTACGTACGTACGTGTGTAGTATGTGTCCGGCATTCAGCGACGTTTAAAAATCAACTCATGGGTCAATTGCCGACCTGTAGAGTGTCTCCAGCCAGGCCGTTTTTGCATACAGGTGGTGATTTTGCCGGTCCGATTAATATTAGGGTATCTAAGGGTCGTGGCAATAAGGCTTACAAGGGGTACATCTGCCTATTTGTGTGCATGGTAACTCGAGCAGTGCACATCGAGGCCATTAGTGACCTTACCTCTGAAAGTTTTATAGCCGGTTTCAAGAGATTTGTCGCTAGAAGAGGCCATTGCAGTGATATTTGGAGCGATAATGGCAAAAATTTTGTAGGCGCAGCTAAGGAACTGCAGATATTAGTAGCTGCTGAACAGTCAGCGGTCGCTAACGAAATTAGGAGTTGGCTCAGTTGTAAAGGTGTTAAGTGGCATTTTATCCCTCCTCATGCCCCGAATTTTGGTGGACTTTGGGAGGCCGGCATCAAGTCAACAAAATTCCACATGAAGCGCGTCATTGGTGATTCCACTCTTACCTACGAGGAAATGGCTACGTTACTTGTGCAGATTGAGGCTTGCCTCAACTCAAGACCGGTTTCTCATATTACTCAAACTCCTGATGATCCACTGCCGCTTACACCCGGTCATTTTTTAATCGGGGAACCTTTGATTCTTGTGCCGGAACGTAATTACGAGCGTAGCTCTGTGGGCACGTTAAGGCGATGGCAACTTTTACAGAAAATGACCCAAGATTTCTGGCGACGATGGTCTAGAGAATTTTTAACTTCGATGCTACAGCGGTATAAATGGTCGCAAAGGGAAATAGAGCCGAATATTGGTGACATTGTCCTTGTAAAGGAGGATAATCTACCTCCAGGTAAATGGTTACTGGGTAGGATTTTAGAAAAGCATCCTGGTTCGGACGGACTCACACGAGTGGTGACTATAAAGTGTAATGGTTCCGTATTTAAGAGACCAATTTGTAAACTCTGTGTATTGCCAACCAGTGATTGATATGGTTTTGTTATTATTATTTTATTTAGTTTTCTTTATTATTTTATAGCTCCCTTGACCTCATGGTGGGTGGCTTTAATTTAAAGGACAACTCTTTCGAGCATGTCCTTGGTGGGCGGAATGTCAAACCATATCATGTTCCATTAAAGTATTTTTAGTTCTAGTATGTACGACTGTACAAATTTAATATCTATTTTCTAACTAGATGGCGTTGGCGTCGAGTTAGATCTCGATATGGTTTTGTTACCGTTGAAATTATAAGTAATTTAGTAATTTAATGTTTTTTGGTGTGTTGACTTTCTGTATTGGGTTAAACTTTATTACACTGTGTTATACGGTTTAAAGAGTTTTATTGAAGATCTCGGGTTGCAAGTTTAACAGTAATATTCATGTAAAAAAACATATTTATTACAATAATAATCAGTTATATTTATAAATACTCAAAAGACGTTGCATAATTTATTCTGCTTTTTGCGGCTCTCATTACTCCATTTTTTTTTGTTTAACATATTATTTATAGAATCAAATTTAAAGCTTCCTCCTTTCTCCTTAATACCTTTTCTAGTGGAAATAAGCATCACGTGCCCGCCAAAACTCCGATACCTTTTCAAATATTTTTATTCATGGCCATGGTTACTACGACTCCCAGACTAAATATTCCTAGCCATATCTGGGATATTTAGCCTGAGCTACGACCCGATACCTGTTGATGGTCATGAATGTTGCCATAAAATAATAGTCTAAAACTTACCTGCCGGATAAGTTGAGTTAAGCTTGAATTAAGTATACATTATTTATAAATAGTTCTAGTACTAAGTACTTTTATTACTTCTAAGTTCAGTTCTAATGTAAATGTCTAAATGCCCCGCGTTATCCCCACATAAACGCTCTTTCCGCCTATTACCCAATCGGGTTGCAAATCCCCGCAGTTTGGGGAATTCCGCACAGATTGGCAACACTGGCTGCGATATCGTGAAACATGGTGCTGTAGTGTGTGGGTCTAAATTGATTTATCGAATCATTGTAACACGACTCCAAACTTAAATTTTACTTAGCTATTTAAATAATATTTAGTCAATATTACCCGCATATATTAACTAAGTATAACAGTAAGGGTACGGAAATAAAAAGGTTTTATTATTATATTAATCCACACGTAACGTAGGAAAAAAATAATTTTTCTTTATTCAATTATGCCATTAAGCGGCACATTAGAAAGTAAAAAAAATAATTATGTAATAATAATTGATTCTACCGGTAATGATATTGGTAATGTCAGATGTCCATCATAATAGTAGTCTATCTATATGTCTGTCTATCTCTATTACAGCATCACAGTGTACATTGGGTGCGTGTGTTTATCCATAACAATAATGTTAGGAAATACACCTTGTTTTGATTTGAGTGTTGACAATGACGTGATAAAAAAAATAATTAATACATGTATAAGTAATTATTGCTTTTAATTTTAGGTTTCTTTTGTACGGATTTCGTACGGAGTTTCAGATATATTGCAGGTACGGACTTTGTACGGATTTTGTTGTCCGATGCTCGCGCTAACGACCACAGTTTTTTCAGTTCCACTTGTTGACGAGCGTTACAATTGTAAACTCAAGTGAAATAAATTATGGAGCGTTCTGAGCGTTGATGTAAATAATACAAATGGCGAGTCAGAAACATAAAGCGAAAGGTTAAAGCAAAGAGTATAAAAAACTACGTTCAAGAGACGAGATTGCTATAGAAAAAAACGATGTATATTTCTATGAAACGTACTCTTTCCGGCAACCTAATAGAACCACGGCGTAATACATATGTATGTAACAATGTCATACAACTAATGTTGTCAACATAATATGTTATTCACATTATTAGTGATGGGACTGTGGTGGTTAGCGAAAACTTATCGTTGTCGGCTACAGTAGAAATACTGGGTTTGCATATTTTTCAGAAAAGAAATAAATAAAAGAAATATAAACTCAGATTGTTAGATTACATATTTATTCAACGAATTAAACAATTACCCATGCTATCATGTATTTATTTAGTAAGTTTGGGCAAAGAAACACAAAAATAACAATAAATAATAATAACTTAAGTCAACGACATGTTTCCCTAGTACACACTTAATTCTCTATCTAAAAACTAATGAACCGATTTTGATGAAACTTATACTGTTCCCTAAATTGCAATAGAACAATCTGTTTTCAGTATGATGTGTATCGATTTTGAAGGATCTGTAGCATAAAAACGATATATCGTTGTAAGGCTGTGCATCATACACACATAAAATATGAAATGACATTGATTACACTTTCTTAATAATAATATCATTATCGGTATCAGCTTAGTCTGTAGATGTCCACTGCTAAACATAGCCTTAAATTAGTTGTTTATTTCTAAATCTAACTAAACATCGATGTCGATAAATCCAGGTTGATGGATAGGTAAACACTATGTAATGTTTTGTTTAAGATATTTTATATTTGTTAAAATACACTAAACCTTTAGGAATTGTACTCGAATTGACTTCTTTATAGAAATAAACAACTAATTTATATTTACCGTTCTTCATCTTATTGAAATTTAGCCCTAAAAACACGTTTGTCATCACCAGCCTGGTCATGTTTTTATACCACAAACTTTAACTCACGATAATTTTTTCATATTGTTTTTTAGAAACACTCCTTGACAAACGGACAACAAATTTCTTCCAACATAATGATTATTAATATACCTTTAAGCAATATAAACTCGAAAATATTGCTTTAGAAAACCATAACAAGCTGTAAATGCTCATTGAGATATTATTATGTACTACGTACTAATTAGATAAGTTATGCTATCCTAGGCAAAGAGCATGCTACATTTTGACAAGAGTTTGAACTAAAGTCCGCTACAGCGCTGAAACAATAATGAGTCGTCTAACAAAACAGTATAAACGCGCAGCGCTAGAGTGCTTCTAACAAGTAGTTCTCGCGATCAAAATGACGTAAGCGCAGTGTTTTTCATGGCGCTTACGCGTTTTGTTCAACGTTATGCAACAACTAGCAACTCCGACCGTCAAACCAAATTTCAAAGCAAAACACTATAAAGCGAAAATTAACTTTATTTTCGAGGTTTAATTTTTTGAAACACCTACTTCGGAAAAGATAGTTATTTTTCGCTTTCAAATTTAATTTATTTCAATCCAATTAGATCATATATGCTGTACATTTAAAATTAAAACAAAAAATTAACAAAATAATCTGACTAAATATATCTGTATAAAAATAATTAATTAAATAATATATTCAAAATTAAAACATTTTCTTAAAATTAAATTTAAATTATTATATCAAATTAAAACAGAAATAAAAATCATTAATAATACGTAATTTGTTTGTTTGTCATTACATTAATCATATAACAATGGTTCATGTACTGATAATCAAACCTGTTTGCGAATACGCTCAGTATGGTGTTCAAGGTGGTCCGGAGCCTGCGCCCCAGAGATTTGCACCGCTTTCGCATTGTCGTGTAGAAACAGTCAACACGGGCGTCGGCGAACATCCCCGACACGCTGCAGTGCCGGGGCAGCCCTAACAGCACCCTGAACGCATTATTATACTGCTTCTGGGTGCACAGTGCACAGACTGGCCGTGTACAGGGACGTACAAAAAGCTCTGAAAAGAGTTACTTTGACGGCCCCCGAGCAACAAAACAACCTGTGGCCGATCATATTGGCCCTCACAGGCAAGGCCCCTCGCTCCTTATCGATGTCCGCATCGTTGCTCAGATCACGATATGCCCGAGATATTTGAACTGTTGAACTCTTTTAACTTGAAACCGTTCAGTCTAATAGGTGGAAAAGAATCCGGGAAGCTCCGACCCTTGGACCAAAACACAATGCATTCACTCTTCTTTGCGTTATAGAGCAAACCGTGATCCAGCGCGTAACGCTCGCATATGCCCAGCAACCTGGACAGACCACACACCGAGGCGCTCAGCAGCACCATACGACATGTCGTGTGCGTAAATATTATTGTTTACACAAACACCATCAATATGACAGCCGACACAGGTGCTGCTGAGCTTCTCTATCAGTGCATTCACGAACAGGTTGAAGAGCTTCGGCGAGGTCAGCCCTCCCTGCCTTACCCCACACTCCAACCTGTACAGCTCCGACAGAGCACTCGACCATTGAACGACGTTGACCTGGTTAAGATACCAGTACTTTAACATTTCTAACAGCTTTGCAGTTTTTTGCTTTCGAAGTAGGCTTACTTTTTTTGTTACTTTCGCATTTGTTGGACGAGCGTCTGCCAGCGGCTTCGCCCGCGCGTAACTTGTTTTCTTATTCCCGAGATGAAAAGTGAAGTGTATTATATGTGTTATTACAGACTATAATCTATCTCTGTGGCAAGTTTCATCCAGATCCGTTGAGCCGATCTGGCGTGATTGATTAACAAACATCCATCCATCCAAACTAAAATATTACTTAGATTAGATTAGTCTGGATATAAAATTCGGGTATCCTTTTAACCTCTTTCTTCTCATTCGGGGCAAACAGGCGTGAAATGTTGTATTTTTCTAATTCTTAATAGTTAAATCTTTCCACAATACTATTAACCTAAACTACTTGTGCCTACTTGTGTGTTATTCTGTGTCTAAACCACAGAAATGGTGTAAAACAAATGCAATTTATCCTGTTTGTGCTTTTCGACAAATATCCTGCTACTGTTTTAAACGTTAATCTAAACATATAAAAGAAGAAAGTGACTGACTGACTGACTCACTCACTGACCATCAACGCACAGCCCAAACGGCTGAAGCTTCAATCATGAAACTTGGCACGTAGGTTCCTTTGACAGTGTAGGTGAGCACTAAGAAAGGATTTTTGAAAATTCTACCCCTAAGGGTGTGAAATAGGGGATGAAAGTTTGTATGAAAATCCGTTAGTTTTAAAGTCAGAATCTTCATAGTTTGGATTTAGGCTGAAGATTGAAAAATAATTTACACGTATCTCAGCGATTTTGAAGAATCCACCCCCATGAGGGTGAAAAGGGGGATGAAGTCATGGGAATAATGAAATTGTCTAGAGACTTGAAATTTTGCACATAGATACTTTATACCGTGCCATGCCGTGCGTATCCACTAAGTAAGGATATTTGTGAATTCCATCCCTAGGGGGGTGAAATAGGGGATGAATGTTTGTATGAAAGATTGTGTGAAAGTCGGTTAGTTTTGAAGTTAGGATCTTCGAATTTTAGGTTTGGGCTGAATCTAACGCAAATTAAGGTTTTTTGGGCATTCCGTCCTTGGGGGGGCGGATCATGGGGAATGAAATGTTGTGTACAAAGGTCCTTTTTTTACAAATTAAAAATTATTAAAAATACTTTCAAGTCTTTAAAAGTCTGTTGGTAACTATAAAATGGCTCTACGCATAAATATAGGACCATTTTGACCCATTATCTGAGCTTTCTTATCAATTTAAACATTTACGTGTAATTGTATTAAAATAATTTTCAGTTTATTTCGTTTTAATTTCATTTAAGCTGTTGCGTTAGGGGACAGGGCTACGGTAGCGGTCGCGGCGATGGCGTGGCAAGGGGTGCAAAAAATCTTCGGAGTGAACCCGGCTACCCCAATAAACACCGACGACTGGACGTGGCAAAGTATAACACACGAATACTCCGGACCGACGAGAAAATAGCCGAACTCGAGGAAGAATTGAGCAGGTTACGATGAAGCATTATAGGGTTATCTGAAGTCCGAAGTGAGGGGGAGGACTCGATAATTCTCAAATCCGGTAACCTGCTCTATTTTCGAGAGGGTGACCGGCAGTCCCAGGGTGGTGTCGGCTTTATCGTCCACAAGTCCCTTGTGAACAACGTGGTGAAGATCGAGAGTGTGTCGACCAGGGTAGCGTACCTTATACTCAGAATATCCGCAAGATATTCGCTGAAGGTCATACAGGTCTACGCCCCGACCTCGGACACCCCGACGACGAGGTAGAGACCATGTATGAGGATATCTCTAGAGCCATGCATGGTTCCAAAACTTACTTCACCGTTGTCATGGAGGACTTCAAAGCTAAACCGGGCAAATGAGGCGAGGATGAGCTGCAAGTGGGGCAATTTGGAGTTGGATGTCGGAACCACCGGGGTCACCTACTGGCCAGTTTTATGGAGAAGAAGGGCCTCTACATGATGAACTCCTTCAGAAAGCGTGAGCACAGGAAGTGGACCTGGCAAAGCCCCGATGGTGCAACTAAAAACGAGATCGACTTCTTCATGTCAACCAAGAAGCAAATATTCAATGATGTCTCTGTGATCAACTCGGTGAAAACCGGGAGCGATCACCGCTTGGTAAGAGGCACATTAAACATTAATGTCAAGCTTGAAAGGTCTCGACTGATGAAGTCCACGCTCCGCCCAGCACAAATCCAGGTCCAAAACCCCGAAACCTTTCAACTCGAACTCCAGAATCGTTTCGAGTGCCTAGGGAGCTCCGTGGACGAATACAGCGATGGGTTCGTGGAAGCTGTCCATACGGTCGGGTCTAAGTTTTTCAAGACCCGAGATAGGAACAGAAAGCTCTCTGGTCCTACTCTCAAGCTCATGAAGGAGAGGCGTGATATGATTCTGCAGTCTTCTGACGATGCGTTGAAATACCGGCAGCTAAATAGACGGATCTCAAAGTCCTTGAAAAGCGATCTCCGCCGCTTTAATACCGAAAGTATTAAAGACGCGATTGAGCGGAATAAGGGCTCCAAGGTCTTTGCAAGAGATCTGTCTATTGGGCAGAGCCAGCTCACGAATCTGAAGACCGATGATGGCAGGATCGTATCCGCCAAACCGGAGCTTCTGAGAGATCGAGAGATTCTATGGGCAGTTGTACACGTCAACCAGTAAACCCGTCGCGAATCTAGGCAATGACCCTGGAGCTAGATTGACCCGACACTATACCGAAGACATTCCGGACGTCAGCCTGTATGAGATTAGGATGGCTCTGAAACAGCTTAAGATAACAAGGCGCCGGGTGATGACGGAATCACGGCTGAACTCCTGAAGGCGGGTGGGAAACCAGTCCTTAAGGCTCTTCAGAAGCTGTTTGATTCCGTCATACTCGAGGGGAGGACGCCACAGGCATGGTGCAGGGGTGTGGTGGTACTCTTCTTCAAGAAGGGTGACAATGCCTTACTGAAGAACTATAGGCCCATCTCACTTCTTAGCCATATCTACAAGCTGTTTTCAAGAGTCATCACGAATCGTCTCGCGCGCAGGTTTGACGATTTCCAGCCTCCCGAACAAGCCGGATTCCGTAAAGGCTTCAGCACTGTAGACCACATAATATACTCGTACGCTGCGGCAGGTTATACAGAAAACCGAAGAGTACAACCTATCTCTCTGTTTAGCATTTGTGGACTACGAGAAAGCCTTCGATTCGATCGAGACTTGGGATGTACTGCAGTCTCTCCAACGGTGCCAAATTGACTTCCGGTACATCGAGGTGTTGAAGTGTTTATACAAAAACGCCACCATGTCAGTTCGACTTCAGGATCAGACCTCGGAACCTGTACATTTACAGCGAGGTGTGAGACGTCATTTCTCCGAAGCTGTTCACCGCTGCACTGGAGAACGTCTTCAAGGTTCTGGACTGGAGAGGGCTAGGCATCAACGTCAATGGCGAGTACATCACTCACCTTCGGTTTGCCGACGATATAGTGGTTATGGCTGAGACCATGGAGGACCTCAGTATAATGCTCGATGACCTCAGTAGAGCTTCCGAAAGAGTGGGTCTTAGGACGAACATGGACAAAACCAAGGTGATGTTGAATGCCCATGTTACACCCACTCCTATTAAGGTCGGAGACAATACACTCGAAGTTGTGGGTGATTATGTCTACCTGGGACAAACGATCCAGTTGGGTAGGGCCAACTTCGAGAAAGAGGTCAACCGTCGAATCCGACTCGGCTGGGAAGCGTTCGGGAAGTTGCGCGGTATCTTCTCGTCTACCTTACCACAGTGTCTCAAGACGAAAGTCTATGACCAGTGTGTGTTGCCAGTGATGACTTATGGCTCTGAGACGTGGTCGCTTACAATGGGCCTCATCAGAAAGCTTACAGTCACCCAAAAGGCAATGGAGAGGGCTATGCTCGGAGTTTCCTTGCGTGATCGAATCAGAAATGTAGAGATCCGCAAGAGAACCAGGGTTACCGACATAGCCCGGAGAATTGCGAAACTTAAGTGGCAGTGGGCAGGGCACATTGCTCGCAGAATGGATGGCCGATGGGGCAGAAAGGTTCTGGAGTGGCGACCGCGAACCGGAAGACATTGCGTTGGAAGGCCTCCCACCAGGTGGACCGACGACCTGGTGAAGGTTGCAGGGATACGTTGGTTGCGAGACGCACGGGACCGGTTAACAAGTGGACGTCTTTCGGCTGATATGATGATGATTAGGGGACAGCAGTGTAGCTAAATAAAAATAGGTATTCTGTAAAGAATGTAGTACCTCGTAATTACTTCTGTAGGTAGGTAATTTATTTCTAACTACATAATAAATGAATCAGTGACAGGAAATAAGTGTACCTAGGTATAATCCGCGGCACCTAACGTGAGCTCTGGCTACGATACTATCAGTTAGATGCATTGCATTTTGGATGCATTCCTCTTAGATGAGATGATAATTGTGACTGCTTTTTTCCGTACGCAAAATGCGCGCTTAGACGTGGAGTTGCGGACACCAGCCCGTCTTACTCTAATCTAATCGTTAATCGGCAATGATTACGCCACAAGGACGTATTATAACGGAGTACGCAGTGCACCTACATAAATATTGACGTTATTAGGAACATGCACAAGATTTTAAGTAAATAATATACTGTAATTTAAGTATACGTACATACCATTATTATGTTTGATACAATAAATTGATATTCAAACTACCGATTACATATATATATTTTTATAATCATGTTTTAATGATGTTGCAGCTAGCCTGAAGACACATATTTGATTCATCATTGTGATAGTTAAGTATAAACTTATTATGGTTAGGTAAATACCTATAATTTTGTAAAGCAGTTACCTAAATGATCAAGTTATATAACTAATAGAGGATGCCTCGCGGTTTCACCCGCTTAGTTCCCGTTCCCGTGGGAATACAGGGAAAAAAAGTAGCCTATGTCACCTGGGGATAAAGTAGCTTCCCAACGGTGAAAGAATTTTTGAAATCGGTCAGGTAGTTTTGGAGCCTATTCGGTACAAACAAACAAACAAACAAAAAAATCTTTCCTCTTTATAATATTGGTATAGATAAGATGCTAAATTGGCCACATTCAACAAGAAACTCTGCTTGGACGTCATAAGAACCTATTTGTTTTTATTTCGGTATGATTATTATCGTAAGTACGGCAATTCTTAACGATTTATTTGTTTTTCAGATAAATGTAGGCTATGTAGTCAGTCATACGACGAGCTCCTGGGAGAACTAGAGAGGTGTCATATGTGCAAATACATCCTAGCTCCCAAATGGAGCGATTGTGAAGTGTGTGGGAAGGAGACACTAAAGGCACAGCGGCTCAAACGAGCGAAGATGCTATCGAGCCGTACCAAGTTCTCAAAAGTGTCTGCTGTCGTCACCACCCCGGAAGTGGCTTCACGTGTCACATCTCCCGATGTGTTTCAGGAGCTCGAAGTTGACCTCAGCGAGCTAGACAGCTTGGCGGAGTCGCCGTCGATGCCCACGGCACCTCCATCTCCACCTAAGGAAGAGCCTTTGACGAATGACGATGCCGTCCCCACCTAAAGAGTAAAAATGTGCAGGTTTTCTCAAGATGTTTTCTCTGACATTATTATTCAATTATAATGGAATTTGCTGGTTTTTTAACAATGTTTTTCCTCATCGTTTGAGCATCAATTACTGTGAAATCAGGTACATAAGAAATTAATATAAGTATAGGTATAATAGTACGTAATATACTTATAATAGTAGAGAGAAGATTTTTCTTTTGTATGTATGGTGTACACTTGCTGTACAGCTATAGACTTTACAGTCATTGTAATAAGGAAGGTACAAAGTCCGAAGTGTATAGCTTGACGTGTTGCTGACTTTGCCTAAGTTTGTAAATATCAAAAATAAATATTAAAATTATAAATTTCTTATTTGCAGTTTTACTTGCCATAATTCATATCTAAACATATAAGTTAATAAAATAAGAAAATGACTGACTGACTCACTGACCATCAACGCACAGCCCAAACGGCTGATGCTAAAATCATGAAAAATGGCACGTAGCTTGCTTTGGTGTGTTGTAGGTGAGCACTAAGAAAGGTGCCTACCTACCAAAGGTAAATAAAAAAAGAAAGTGACTAACTCACTGACCATCAACGCACAGCCCAAACGCCTGCAGCTACAATCATGCAACTTGGCACGTAGATTCCTTTGGTGGTGTAGGTGAGCACCTACCCATGCAACGCATAGCCTGCAAACATCCCGCCTACTGATTTCCAGTAGGTAATTTACTACAGGTAGCCTAGATAGTAACTGAAATTATTGCAATACCTACTGATAAGGCGCACTGATCCTCTTTATTTATTTAACAGAATTAGGTTCCTACACTACACTACATGATAACAATAATTAAATAAATAATATAATAATAATCAATAATCACTCGAATCTACTAGACAGACAGGTAGGTAACTTGAGCCCTGACTGTCATACTTTCGGTATGGTAGCCAAGGGTCAAGATACGTGGCGGG
This sequence comes from Orthosia cruda, assembly GCA_964057195.1. NCBI lineage: Eukaryota > Metazoa > Arthropoda > Insecta > Lepidoptera > Noctuidae > Orthosia > Orthosia cruda. Next base: position 16,589,292 of record OZ059833.1, on the reverse strand, counting down.
GTTTAGGTATACATTCCATCCACACGGCTGCAACGCGGAGTGGCTTCATTTGTTTTGTAGCATCGTTTTGTTAATTTAGAAGGTTTTTATTAAAATATGGTAAGGAGAAGCATGTAGTCTACGCGTGCGAAGCCGCGGGCAAAAGCTAGTACTTTATAAGGATGGATGGATGTTTGTTACTCTTTTATGCAAAAACTACAGAACGGGTTTTGATGAAACTTAACAGAAATATAACGTGTACATCAGAATAACATATTATGGGCTAAAATGTATAAAGATAGCTACGGGCGGCAGCTAGTGAGACATATTTTAATTATATTCTAAAAATAATTCTTATCAAACAATGGCAGGAAACGCGATGGCGCGTATGAGTTAATATTTACCACATCCTGTTTAATTTACAGTAGTTGAATATAGCTTATATATAAATATTTGCCCTTGAAACACCCGATAACTTTGTGATTAATTATTTTATTTTGTTGTTCGTTTTCCTGGCACCTAACGGTTCTCAATACGATAAACGGTAAACGTTGATTTGTTGGTTTCGGATTATCTATAACATTGTTCAAATGTATGTATCTAGGTGTATATATATGTAGGGAATACTGTGTAGTTTCTTCGCGCCAAAAACTAGTCTAAAGCGTTACGCCAAGTTGACATCTGTCAAAGTCGTTCCAAACCATAGCTCTCGTCAGAAATCGTTAGAAGTGCCTACATATATATATTTTTTGTATATGTTTACATATTTTTCTCTATTCATACTATCATTTAGTTGCAACTGCCTTATTTGTCTCTGCACCACCCTATGGTCGACTGGTAGAAAATGCCTAAGGCATTAAGTCCGCCTTTGTACTTGTGCATAAAGTTTAAATAATAATAAACTTATCTGTCTAAACCGTTGTTGTTACCTCCTAACGGTACTTTTAAACAACTAATATCATAGAAAAGAATGGTCTTGTACGACCTAGGCCTGATAGGAATGTGATATTCGAGCTTTTCTGAAGTTTGTTACACACTTACAATTTTTTTTTTTAAGAATTTTCAATTTGGGAATTGAAAACGTAACTGGCGTAACGTGAGTAATGTATTTATTTATTGATGTCGGAGCCTTATCGTATAACACGCCGTATTGCAAATAGGCGCGGCCAATTGAAAATCGTCGCTGTTTTTAAATGTGGCTATTTCCGTTCAGCCGGATTTCAATTCAGCTGAATAAATTACACCGCATTGTACGAGATCAGATCACTTAGTGAGTTCAGACCAATATTATGATCAATACATAGAACTTAAGAACCCTATTAGAATTAATATTGCCAAAAAGCAAGAATCACTGTATGCTACCAAATTGGGAACAATTATAACAGAAAAGTGTACATTAAGAAATGTCTTATTTGTTCCTAACCTTTTTTTTTTATTTTTTGTGTGGGAAATCATCCTATGACTTCTCCCGCTCTGGGTGAAGCGGGAGGGCGTGTCAGACTTTTACTGACTAAAACCCACCCGTGCTCCTTCAGTTGCTTGAGCCAGGGCCGCGGTAACTCTTTTTCAAATTTATCCGCGACCCATTTGTTCCTAACCTACGGAGTAATCTCTTATCAATAAATAAAATAGAACAAAATGGATATGGAGTTAAGTTTGAGAATAATAAAGTTTTTATTTACAGAAACAGTACCAAATTGTTACAAGGATTAAAGAAGAATCATTTATATGAAATAAAGTTTAAAATAAATGTAGTTTCAGCACAGAAAGCATACTCTATAACTAGTTCTGATAATATTTGGCATAAAAGGCTTGGTCATGCCTCTGCAGATAAATTGTCTGAATTGAGGAGAAGAAAATTGATAAATAGTGAATTTTCAAATCAAGTAATATTGTGTGAGCCATGTGTAAAGGGACGTCACACAAGGTTACCATTTAATAACAGTGAGTACAAACAAACAAATAGAATTTTAGAATTGATACATTCTGATTTATGTGGTCCTATAAACCCAGTTACTCATGACAATAAGAAATACATACTAACTTTTCTTGATGTTTATAGTCACTTTGCCATTGTTTATTTACTAGAGAATAAAACAGAAGTACTTAAATATTTTAAGAAATATATAAATATCGTAGAAGCAAAATTTAACTCTAAAATTTCAAGATTTAGATGTGACAATGGTACAGAATATTTGAATAGTCAATTTCAGAGTTATTGTAAATAAAAAGGAATACAGATAAAAAGTACTATTCCTTATTCACCGCAACAAAATGGTAAGGCTGAAAGGTTGGACCGTACCCTAATAGAAAAGTCAAGAACATTAATTATTGATTCTGGATTTAACAAAGAAATGTGGGGTGAAGCCATATATGCATCTACATATATAGTAAATAGATTACCTACTGTTAATAAGAAGATACCTGCAGAAATATGGTATAATACAGTACCTAACTATGAGAAATGTAAAATATTTGGTTCTGAAGCATATACGTACATAAATAAAGTAAATAGAGATGGTAAATTATCTGAAAAATCTAATGAAATGTATATGATTGGTTATTGCGATAATGGATACAGATTGTGGAATGAAAATTAAAGAAAAGTAATTAGAGCAATTTCAAGGAAAAAGAAGAATGTGACAGTACACCAACACTAGAATGTGTTGAAACACCACTGCCGACTGCACCTGACACAAAAACAAAAATAATTATAAAGAAACCATCATACCTTAATGATTATAATTGTAATTTTAATGATTCTTTATTTACAGCTTTCAATGTGAATTATTTAATGGATGAGTTTTCTAAAACTAAAGAAGATGCTTTGAACTCAGAGGACAAAGAAAAATGGTTAAAAGCTATTGATGAGGAACTGATGTCATTACAAAAACATTCAACTTGGACTGTAGTGGAGAAGACTGATGATATGAAGGTGATCAACAGTCGCTGGGTATTCAGAATTAAAGGTAACGATACTTATAAGGCTAGGCTAGTAGCAAAAGGGTATGAATCTTCAGAATGTGGTTATGAATCTTCAGAATGGTGTGTTAGAATACTTTTAGTTATTGCTAATCAGACAAATATGTTTATTGAATAAATAGATGTAAAAACAGCTTTCTTACATGGTATATTAGAAGAAAATATATATATGTACTTACCTGAAGATATGAAAAATGATAAATATGTATGTAAATTGAATAAGTCATTGTACGGCTTAAAACAGAGCCCTAGATGCTGGAATAATGCTTTCCATAATTTCATGATAGAAAATAACTTTAAATGTTCACAATATGATACTTGTTTATACATAAAAGATGAAAATTTATTCTTGTTCTTGTTTGTTGATGATATTTTAATCTTTCATAGTAATAAGAATATTTTAACAGAATTTAAACAAAAACTGAAACAAGCTTTGATGTAGTATTTTTGGGTGATATCAAGAAATATTTAGGAATTTAAATAGAAAGAGATTTTAAGAATAGTACCATATTACTACACCAAAGGAGCTATATTCAAGGTTTGTTAATTCGTTTTAAGATGGAAAATTGCAAAGGTATTTCTACACCAGTAGAAAAAGGTTTAAAATTATATAAAGAAACTGATGTTAGTAAACTCACTAAAGCTCCTTATAGAGAATTAATTGGGTGTCTTATGTATTTAGTAATGGCTACAAGGCCTGATTTGTGTTTTGCTGTAAATTTATTCAGTAGATTTCAGGATTATGCAAATGACACTCATTGGAGTTATTTGAAACGGGTTTTAAGGTATTTATAAAGTACTAGTGAGATGTGTATAAAATATTGTAATAACTCAGTTAATAAACATTCTATTATTGGATATACAGACTCAGATTGGGCTGCAGATAGTGTAGACAGAAAAAGTGTATCAGGTTTTTGTTTAACTTTGTATGGCAATAGTATAATGTGGGCAACAAGAAAACAAAAAAACTGTATCTCTATCAACGCTGAAGCTGAGTATGTAGCCTTAAGTTCATTAGTTTGTGAATCTCTGTGGCTTAAAGGGTTATTGTTGGATTTAAATATTAATTGTCAATATATTCTTGTTTATGAAGATAACCAAAGTTGTATTCACATTGCTAATAATAGAGAGAATAGTAGCATATTAATAGTACCATATTACTACACCAAAGGAGCTATATTCAAGGTTTGTTAATTCGTTTTAAGATAGAAAATTGCAAAGGTATTTCTACACCAGTAGAAAAAGGTTTAAAATTATATAAAGAAACTGATGTTAGTAAACTCACTAAAGCTCCTTATAGAGAATTAATTGGGTGTCTTATGTATTTAGTAATGGCTACAAGGCCTGATTTGTGTTATGCTGTAAATTTATTCAGTAGATTTCAGGATTATGCAAATGACACTCATTGGAGTTATTTGAAACGGGTTTTAAGGTATTTATAAAGTACTAGTGAGATGTGTATAAAATATTGTAATAACTCAGTTAATAAACATTCTATTATTGGATATACAGACTCAGATTGGGCTGCAGATAGTGTAGACAGAAAAAGTGTATCAGGTTTTTGTTTAACTTTGTATGGGAATAGTATAATGTGGGCAACAAGAAAACAAAAAACTGTATCTCTATCAACGCTGAAGCTGAGTATGTAGCCTTAAGTTCATTAGTTTGTGAATCTCTGTGGCTTAAAGGGTTATTGTTGGATTTAAATATTAATTGTCAATATATTCTTGTTTATGAAGATAACCAAAGTTGTATTCACATTGCTAATAATAGAGAGAATAGTAGTAGAGTAAAGCATATTGATATAAAACATCAATTTATTAGAGACGCTGTATTAAAAGGGGATATTGTGATAAATTATATTCCTACTAGTGAACAAAAGGCAGATATTTTTACAAAGAGTTTGAGTAAAGATATATTTTGTAAAAATAGATATAAACTTGGTTTGGAAACATTGTAATTTAAATGAAAGTCGATTGGTGTAAGTAAATATTGTGTTATGGGGGAGTATTAAATAGTGTGGTAACACTGAATTTACTCTTCTGCCGCTCTGCCTTGTGTGTAGAGGAGCTGGCATGTCAGCCCTCTGTTAATAAAGAATTGATTACTTATAGAACAGTGTTTGCATTCATCAAAAAAGGCTTCGAACACAAGCACAAAGTATTCATTAAAATATAATTAAATCGCCAATCAAAAAGTAATTACGTTACATACAGATATCAGACCCGCCCCTTAAATTATTAGTAGATACCGGAGCTAATCAGTCTTTTATTAGTCCCGAGGCAGTCGAACAATATTTTTCACATATCCCTTTAAACTTTGATCCCTTCGAAGTAATAAACGTTCGTGTAACTAGTACCCACGAACATTCTATTACGATTCCGAACTTTGCTGAATTTAATAATCGCACGAATGTGTTTTTATCTATAGTGTAACCCGGCAAGTGGTTGATCTCCTACCGTGCTATAGTAAATTTAGTAGGTATGGAATATAGGGTAATATTCAAATGAAACAAATACCAAGCTATACAAATACAATTTTTATTAAATCAAGTAGACGGGTATACCCATCCAGATCAATGTTGCATGTACACATCTATACAAACTCAGGGTCGTTCTAGTATTTATGGGTTTCGTGAGATGACCAATTAGAAACTCTCTTTGTAGCTCAATCGTATACGGAGATTAATTACGGATAGATCTAATCGTGCTCAGTGCAGCATATAAAGTTATACTTAAAACACATCCTACACTTCAATATCATAACAACCACTCAATACTAGATCTTCCTATCTATAAATGAACCTATATGAGGGTCACTAACTCTCTCAAAATATAATGCAATGTAAAATAAACATTACTTGTACTTGGATTGCTGGTTAACTGGTTAGGTGGTTAGCGGAACACGAGCCCCTTGGAATCGGTTCAACGTGCCCAGCACGAGAACCACACCGCGATGCGCGTGCTACGGGGACGATATCGGAACAGAATCTCCTGTCGGGAACAGACAATAGCGAAAGACTTTTGTACCTTGGTGGGCTTCCTCGAACAAGGACGTATGCTAGCTCTGCAATGGGTCGGCCACGCTGTCCGCACACTCGTCAGGTCCGTCAACACGCACCAAACGGTCGCCCGCTAGTCCATCTTCAGGCTAGCTTAGGAGCCAGATCTGTAACAATATCCGCCCTCATAAGTGAAGGATATGGAAACTACTGGAACGATCGGGAGCACAATAAAACATGGACTTCTCTGATAGACGTATATTTGGAGACTGGCGGTCAACTTAATTCTAATTACCCCCTATTACAAATATATTACACCTGCACCACAATACAACACTACCCTATATAATAACACAATAAATAAACAACTAATCAATAATAACAACAATTAAAATCAACCTGATATAACTTAAAATAATTCTTATAACTAGTTACACAATTTTACCTCTGGTGAGGCTGCCTTTACTACCCGTTCTAAACCCTCGCTTAGTGGCTCGACCACACTCTCTCGCCCATGATCAGTATTGTCCTCAGTCTCTGGACAGGTAACATCAGAAAAGCGTGACCTGCGGCGTATTTGATCGACATGTCTTTTTAATGATTGACCATTATCCTTTACCACTGAGTATCTACGGGCACTGTCTACCCATTCCACGGTACCTTTTACCCACCTATCACTAACACCATACTCACGAGCCCAAACTGAGTCACCCTCCCTGAAACTGCGGTTTGCTCCCCCCGCGAATTCCATTTGCCGTCTATGGGCTTGATGGACTCTGGCTTTGGTGTCTTGGTTGGTACGCAATAAATCAAGTCTGGAGCGTAATGAACGTCTCTGCAACAGTATAGCCGGGGTTTCCCCAGTAGTACTGTGCACTGTGTTCCGGTATGCTAACAGAAACGTTTGTAGTGCGGAGTCGACATCTACACAATCCCTATGCGCTTTCTTAATAGCCCGCTTGCAAAGCTTGACTGCATTCTCCGCAGCCCCGTTTGATGATGGGTCGTAGGCTGGTGAAAAACTGTTTAATGCCGTTGTTTTTTAATAAAGTTTTAAACTATACTAGTGAATGGTGGACCCTTATCAGAAACTAATCCTCCGGCAACCCAAACCTTGCAAATGTTAATGTTCTTAATATAAATTTACGACCATTAGATATTGGTGAAATTTACGTACGCCGAACACAATAGCGAGTGCCGTTCGGTCTATTTGCGATTAGGCCCGCTCGGCTTGCGTGAGCGAGCGCGATGCGTATGCCACGGGACGCTCGCCCCTTGCCGTTGTGTGCGATATCACAGCTCCTACGCCTACACTGCTCGCGTCTGTTGTTAATATAATTGGTAACTCCGGTGTGTAGTGCATTAGCACTCCACTTCATGTTAATAAATGCTTCACCTCACTGAACGCATCTTCACATTCTCTATTCCAGCTATATGGGGTTCCAGCTTTAAGCAACTTATACATAGGCGCTAGAATTGTACTAACATTTCTTATAAATTTGCCATAGTACATCACCACACCAATAAAAGCTCTAGTTCCGAAATATTCGTGGGAGCTGGTGTTTTAACTATAGCTTCTACTATGTCTGCGCACGTGTGAACCCCTTCTTTACTAATCGAGTGGCCTAGATAGTTTACTGATTCAGCAAAAAATACAAATTTATCTTTTTTTACTTTAAGCCCGTATTTGTGCAAGCGATCAAATACTTTGCATAAGTTACGCATGTGTGCAACGTTTGTGGGTCCCGTTATTATAATGTCATACAAAAAGACCCCCACATGTGGTAAATCTACAAACAAATGCTCCAAATGTCTTTGAAAAATGCCCGGACTTGATGCTAACCCGTATACTAGCCTATTATACATAAATAATCCTTTATGAGTGTTAATCACTGTGTATTTTTTTTGTTTCATCCAGCTCAAATTGGGCGTTTGCCTGCGAAAGGTCAATTTTACTGAAATGCTGGCCACCCTTTAAACGAAGTAGTACTTCCTCTACTTTTTGCAACGGATAACGGTCAACTTCTATAACTTTGTTCAAGGTTAATTTGTAATCTGCGCAAATTCTAATGTTACCGTCCTTTTTGACGACCGGCACGATGGGTGTTGCCCAGTCAGAACGCTCCACAGGAGAGAGAATGCCGTCCCGCTGCAGCTGGTCCAGCGCGCGCTCCACCGGCTCGCGGAGCGCGTACACCAACGGACGCGCGCGCATAAACACCGGCCGCGCCCCCTCGCGCACGCACGTGCTCACCGTGCCGCCAGTGAACCGCCCCAGCCCGTCCGTGAACACTTCACAGTATTTGGTACTGAAAGCAGCCACATCAAATACATTGTTTTTGTACATCACAACATCATTATTATTACAATCGTAGGTTACTGTAGGTAATTGTATTTTTAGATTTGCCATCCACTGACGGCCTAATAGAAGTGTTTTGCCATTCTCAACGACATATAAATCTAATTGCTTGTGCCCATTTTTATATTTCACTACTGGTTGTATAACTCCAAAAGGTATAACTAACTCGCCGGTATAATACTTGAGTGTCAAATTACTAGGCTTAAGTTTAACATCATTAAACAATCTACTGTAACATTCCCAGCTAATGCATGAAACCGCACTGCCGGTGTCACATTCTATTTTAATGTTAATACCATTTATATTCAGTTCGACGTAAATAGGACTACACTGCGTCGCTGATAATTTACAAACATCTACACTTATTACCTCATCGCTCTCCGCGCCATCACTTTCATTGGCATTTCTTATTTGAAGTCCGTCTATATCCACGTTGTAGTGTTCCGATAAATTCGGACACATACGTCGCAAAAGTCCTACTTGATTGCAAACTCGGCAAACATAACGACCGAACTTGCACTTGCTTGCGTCGTGACGCGCGCCACATACTCGACACTGCTGTTGCTGCGCCCCCAGCTTCATGGGTGCGGCCGTTGCCGATGCGCGCGCGCCGCGTCCCCATCCGCTAGACGTCGTAGTTATTGAACGGTGTTGTCACTCTGCGGACGTCACGAGTGGCCACTGCCGCCATACCCTTCCGCCGCGAGCCCGCTGACATCGCTTGACACGTCACGGACGTCGTGGATGCACCCTCGCTTCTTAACCCGCTCTGAACTTCAACGGCCGCAGCGTCTTTTTCTGCTGCCTCCATGCTAACCGCCAACTTATACGCCTTTCCGAAGTCCAAATTACTTTCGGCGAACAATCGTTGTCGTATGGTTTCGTTTGTTATGCCACACACTAGCTGATCTCTCAAGCTCTCTTCCAGCCAGGACCCGAAATCGCATGTTTTGGACATTTTCTTCAAAATAGCCGCGTATTCCGATATAGTTTCACCTTCTTTTTGTTTTCTATGTCGAAACTTGTATCGTTCTGCCAATTCACTTGGCTTTGGTTGCAAGTGTTTTTCCATGACGTCAACGATTTATGCTAACGTTTTGCGTTTTGGTTTAACCGGCGTACACAAATTAACCAGAGGTTCATAACACTCCGCCCCCATCACTGTTATTAATGTTGGCACTTGTAATTCGTCTGGGATCTTGTTAACTAAAAAATATTGTTTTAAACGTTGCACGTATAACCGCCAATCGTCACTGTGGACTTTGAACTCCGCAATTTTAGCGATCGACATTTCTGGTTAATTTGATGGTGCTGTTCTCTTTATTTATTCACTATTGCACGAATCACGCGTAGAATCGTCTGTTCTCGTCGCCACTGAAGGATATGGAAACTACTCGATCGGGAGCACAATAAAACATGGACTTTTCTGATAGACGTATATTTGGAGACTGGCGTGCGGCTCGTACGTACTACGTCAACTTAATTCTAAATACCCACTATTAAAAATATATCACAATAAGGAACAACGAAGCCATCAAAACACGAGAGAAGAAAGAACAAGGAATCCTTGTGCGACTTACCTCGGCAAATCCAGGAATGGAACCTGGAAATCAGCTTGCGAAACTCCGTCAATCTGTGGCGTCTGTGCAGCAAGAGGTATCGTTCTGTTGTTCCGCTAGCGCCAGGCGGAACGCGGCCAAATCCAGTATCTCTCTGGCGCGATCTCTCCAACGAAGCCCTTAGTCATGATCACAGAACATTTTTACTCTAGCGAGGTCATGATGGTCTCCGAATTTCAATCTCAACGACACACATTCCATCGACCATAGACTAAATAGTGTCGATTTGTTAGAATTTAGTCGAGTTGTTGTCAATAGTGACATATCGAGTGGATAAGCACAGAGATGTCACCACTAGACTACAAAATGATTTTGCAACGTCACAATAGGTTTCATAATTACTTTGATGGTTTATTAGGTTTAGATTTGCTTGACGGAGCACAGATCGATCTAAAAAATAACTATGTAATTACAGACTTTACAACCATCCCTATACGATTTTATCAATGTAAAATATCAAATTATCAGGAAACCATTCTCGCTAACTCGTCAAAACTAGTGCATATCCCTATTTATAGTCCAGACGGTGACATTTCGATAGCTCAGCAAATTCATTGTAATTGCATTATTCACGAGTGCAATACTCGCGTTAATGATTGTACTGGAATTGTAGAAATTGAAAACCCGACGGAATATGATTTAAATATTTATTACATTGGACCGGCCTTTACAAGCCGAGATATTTAATACTGAGTGCATTAGCACCGAAAAGACCCTATCCGTGTTAGAGAGTTTTTAAGTCGATTTCATACAGATCATTTAAATATTGAGGAAAAAACTAACTTAGAGACATTATAATTATGCCCGTTTTGCTGACGTATTCTATGTTGAGGGAGAGCCCTTAACCTTTACGAATAAAATTAAACATCGTATTAGAACGACCGACGAACTTCCCGTATATACTAAAAGCTGTGCACCGACAAGAAGTTGGAGACCAGACAGCTAAGATGCTGGACCAAGGTATTATATGACCTTCTGAATCAGCCTGGAGCTCGCCTATTTGGGTAGTTCCTAAGAAAGCAAATGCATCAGGCAAACAAAAGTGGCGCATAGTAGTAGACTTTCGCAAACTGAATGACAAGACTATCAACTGGTAGAAAATGCCTAAGGCATTAAGTCCGCCTCTGTACATTTGTGTGCATGAAGTATTAAATAAATAAATAAACTATAGATGACACATACCCGATTTCTAACATCAATAACATAGTAGTATAGTATATTAGATTACCCACATTTGGGAATTATCATCCATACTATATAAGGAGATACACTTGTATCAACGTCAGTTTTTATTATACGCTTGCTATCGACTCACGCCTTTCATTTGCCTAAGTACGAATTCTACAGTGTCGACGAGGATAGTATAATACCTTCATACGAGTTCAATTGTGTTCGGGTACCTTGTTAGGAAAAAATAAAAAATAAATAAAAGTAAATCAAGAAAAGAAAAATGTCGAGTGGACAAATCGGCAGAATAAGAGACTTCGATGTGCGTTGGTGATCAAACATATGAGCTACTAAGCATTTTGTGCAGCCCAAGCAAACCAGCTGATTTGACCTATGAAAAAGCCGTTACAATGTTGAAAAATCATCTTCAACCAAAACTAGCGGTCATGGCGGAGCGTTTCCGGTTTCGTCAAAGAAGGCAGAAGGACGACGAAAATATAACACAATATCTAACCAAGATCAAAAAACTCTCAAAAACCTGTGAGTTTGGCAGCAATTTAGAGGAGAATCTGCGGGATCAGCTGGTGTGCGGAGTTAAGAGTGACGTCATCAGACAGCGATTATTTGCGGAGGACAATCTAACGTACTCAGGAGCAAAGAAATTGGCTTGTGGGTTGGAAGCGGCGGAGCGAGATGCGACCGTGGTGGAACATAAAGCAGATGCTGTGGTACCAGCAACCGTACATGCGTTTAGGACAGCACGTGGGTATGATCAGCGCGGAAGCCAGGAACGCGCTGCACCGAACACGGAAAAAGGCGCGTGTAGCTGCACGGCGTGCGGCTGGCGCAGGCATACCGCCGACCTGTGCCGTTATAAGCATTTTGTATGCAGTAGATGCAAGCAGAGTGGACATATGAGACGCGTGTGCCCTCAGCCTCGGCCGCGCACAGGAAGAGGGAAGACGCGCGGGATGAACCACGTAGAAGCTACGGGGCGCGAGCAGCGGGGTGAGCTACGAGGCGGTTCTAGTTCGGATGAGCTGGAGGAAGAATTACACCAACTGTGTTTGAACGGATACAGCCCGGTAAGCTTATTATTGCGCATTGATGACAATGACATTAAGATGGAGATAGATACAGGCTCTGCTGTTTCTTGTATAAGTAAAAAAACATATGACAGGTATTTTAGTACTAGATCAATTGAGCCATTTAACTTAGTGTTAAAGTTTTATGATGGTAGCCATATCAAGCCTATAGGTGTAATAAGACCGAAAGTTCAATATGAGGAGAAAATTAAACATTTAGAACTTTTTGTGATCAATGGAGGTACAACTTCTTTATTAGGCCGGCAATGGTTATCCGAAATGGAAATAAAAATACCCGCATTTGAACAAACAATTCATTATGGCAATATTTTAAAAACAAAAACTGATACGGCAAATGTTTTGTTAAATAGGTATGAAGAGTTGTTCAGCGGAGGGTTGGGACGGTACACAGGCGGTAAGGCAACGCTCCAGTTGTGGGAGGGGGCGACCCCCGTGTACTGCCGAGCGCGGCCGCTGCCTTACGCTCTGAAGGGTCAAGTCGATGCGGAACTGGACGCAATGCTACGCGCGGGCATCATCGAGCCTGTCGAATGCTCGGAATGGGCGACACCTTTGGTACCGGTACGGAAAGCTGACGGTGGACTCCTTAACTGTGCCGACTATAAAGTTATGTTAAATCCGGTCTTACTGGTCAATAGGTACCCGCTACCGAAAATAGACGATCTGTTAGTGAGTATAAATGGCGCTACGTTCTTTTCGAAAATTGATTTATTCCAGGCTTATAATCAGATAATTTTTTAATTGGATGATCATTCTAGAGATTTCACAGTAATAAATACACATAAAGGTCTGTTTAAATATAATAGACTCGTGTTTGGTTTATCTTCGAGCCCGGGCATCTTTCAGCGGATTATGTCAAACCTTCTTAGTGACATACCAGGCGTAGAAGTGTTTCTTGATGACGTAATCATAAGTACGACAGGGACACAGAAAAAACATTTAGAAACTTTAGAAAGAGTGTTTCAAAGGATACAAAGTCATGGCATGAAGCTTAAAAGAAGTAAATGTCTATTCATGGTTGATGAGGTTAAATATTTAGGATATGTAATATCGAAAGAGGGTATTAAAGTAGATACGGATAAGGTAGAAGCAATAGTCAAAATTCCAAGACCGAAAGATATTACTGAGTTGCGTTCTTTCTTAGGGTTAGTAAACTTTTATGCTAAGATTGTTAAGAATTTGAGTAGTATATTGTCACCACTCTATGAACTTTAAAAAAAAATATAAGTTGGAAATGGAGTGATCAGTGTGAGGAGGCGGTGGTTAAAGTTAAAAAAATATTAACAGATGCGGAGGTGTTGGCTCATTATGACCCCGATAAGCACTTAGTATTGACGTGTGACGCCAGTGCGCGTGGTATAGGGGGGTACTCACACAGCCAAGCACCGACGGCCGCGACCGGCCGGTGGTATATGTGTCGCGCGCATTGAATGACGCGGAGAAGCATTATTCTCAGATAGATCGGGAAGCATTAGCTATAGTATTTTGTTTGAAAAAATTACATCAGTTTGTTTATGGGCGACGCTTTACTTTGCAAACGGATCATAAGCCATTAGTAAGCATATTTGGTCTAAAGCACGGCGTCTCAGCTATGGCGGCAAGTAGATTACAGCGTTGGGCGATAATTTTATCTGCATATATGTATGATATAGAATACGTCAACACAAAACAAAACGGCGCAGACGGACTATCGAGATTACCGGTTCTGGGTAGTAGCGATGCGTTATTACATACGCTCCCCGAGCAAACTTATTTACATTTCGCACAAAATGCATTGTTACTAGATTACAATATAATAAAACAACAGACTATGAGAGATCCGATGTTAAGCAGAGTTATAAGTTACATTCGAGATATGTGGCCTTCAGAAAATGAAATACGCGAATCAACCGTACTTTAACCGTCGAAAGGAACTGTGCTGCGTCATGTGGGGACACAGGGTAGTGATTCCAGAAAGCTGTCGAACTAGGGTATTACGATAGTAACATGAGCCCCATATGGGCATAGTAAAGACTAAAGCGTCAGCTAGGAGCTATGTGTGGTGGCCGGGCATCGACGAGGCGGTGGAGGCCACTTGTCGTGAGTGCGCGGTGTGCGCGGGGGAGGCGGACGCGCCGCAGTGACACGTAACCACGCCGTGGCCCTGGCCCTCTAGACCATGGGCGAGGGTATATCTAGATTTCCTAGGTCCTATTTTCGGTAAAATATATTTAGTAATGGTTGATGCAAGGACTAAATAGTTAGAAGTATTTCCCGTAGCTAGTACTGCGGCCAGTTTCACTATTGAAAAATTCACAGAAACGTTTTCTAGATGGGGTTTACCTAAGCAAATAGTTTCTGATAACGGCCCCCCGTTTACGAGTAAAGAATTATCAGACTTTTTAACAAATCATGGCGCAGAACATGTCTTTTGTGCACCATACCACCCAGCATCAAATGGGGCTGCGGAAAATGCAGTGCGAACTGTTAACAGACCAATTAAAAAAGCGGTTCAGCAAAAAGAAAACATACATTTATTTTTGAATAACTTCTTATTACATTACCGGAATACAGAACACTGTTCTACAGGGGAAAGTGCAGCCACGTTAATGTTAGGTAGAAATTTACGTACAAAATTGGATGCCTTAAGGCCAAACCGGGAAGAGAAAATGAAAAAGGTTCAGGAACGGCAACAAAGGGTAGGTACGGAACGTTCATTACAGTTAGGGGTAGAAATATGGATGAGGCAGTATAGGGGTAGTGAAAAATGGCTTCCTGGGCAGATAATAAAAATAATGGGTACCACTGACTATAGGGTTGTGGATGGATCGGGGAAAGAAACACATAGACATATTGACCAGTTAAGACAGCGATCGCGTAGTTCCTTGATTTGTCCAACCAGTACGACAGAACGAAGTACTCCCGAGGTGGAGCGTTCCAAGGTGCCAGAAGTGACGCCAGCACCATTCAGCACAAGGGTGCCACAGGATGAGTCGCGGGCCCATTAGAGTGTAGGGGAGTGTAGTCCAGACCGAACCACGTTGGTCGCGGTGTTACCGTCCACATCCTCGGACGGCTCAGTTTCTGCCTCTAAGTTGCCCAATCCTGATTTCGGTATAAGTGCTCCTAATCCCGAGAACCTTGTTCCGGAAGTTCCACCAACCCGTCCTATACGGGAGTGTCGGTTAAAAAGAACACCTAAATATTGTAATAGTTCTTAATAATAAGTATCAATAAGAGTACCTAATTGTAACTTATATTAATGTAGTAAATCGTAAGGAAGTTTATTTATGTATTATTTATTAGTTTAAGATTATTGTACTTTAAAACTGTAGGCTGGTTTGGAATAACTGTATTACTATATAATATTGTCATGTGTAATGACTCTTGTTAAGAATATATGTATTGTTTAGGGTGGTGGGTTGTAGTATATTAGATTAACCACATTTGGGAATTATCATCCATACTATATAAGGAGATACACTTGTATCAACGTCAGTTTTTATTATACGCTTGCTATCGACTCACGCCTTTCATTTGCCTAAGTACGAATTCTACACTTGACAAGCTTGGTAAATGCCAGTAGTTTAGCACGTTAGACCTTGCATCAGGATTTTATCAGTGCCAAATGGATCGAGACGATATTTCGAAGACAGCCTTCAATGTAGAGCATAGGCACTTTGAATTCTTGCATATGCCCATGGGTTTGAAAAATTCTCCATCTACTTTTCAAAGAGTAATGGACAATATGCTCAGAGGCTTACAAAATGAGATCTGTCTGGTATATCTTGATGACGTAATCATATTTAGTACATCGTTGCAAGAACACATGATTAATCTAGAGAAAGAATTTAAAAGATTGCAGGCATCTAACTTCAAAATCCAGATGGACAAGTCCGAGTTATTAAAATTGGAAACTGCTTTCTTAGGACAAATAATCAGCTGGGCACGCCACAATT
This sequence comes from Orthosia cruda, assembly GCA_964057195.1. Classification (NCBI taxonomy): domain Eukaryota; kingdom Metazoa; phylum Arthropoda; class Insecta; order Lepidoptera; family Noctuidae; genus Orthosia; species Orthosia cruda. The sequence goes on along the minus strand of OZ059833.1, from coordinate 16,573,141 downwards.
GTGGCAATAAGGCCCCTCTTTGAGGAGTGGCTTCAGAGGCGTCACGGCATCCTCACCTACCGCCTGACGCAGGTCCTCACCGGACACGGCAGTTTCGGGAGGTTCCTGTTCAGGATAAGGCGGGAGGAAACGCCCGGGTGTCACCATTGTCAGGATCGCCCGGAGGACTCGTTAGAACATACGGTGGAGGTTTGCCCCGCTTGGGCGGAGCAACGCCGTGTCCTCGTGGAGGCGATCGGCGGTGGCGACCTCTCGCGTCCGGTCCTGGTTCAGACCATGGTACGGAGCGAGAGAGCATGGGAAGCTGTCACCTCCTTCTGCGAAGCAGTAATGCTCGCGAAGGAGGAGGCAGAACGCGTGAGGGAGACGCAACGGAGACGCCCGCACGCCCCAAGCCACCGCAGGAGACGCCCTGGGCGTCGGGAGTCGCAAGCCGATTTCCGGCCACCGTAGGCGCGGGCTTGCGGACGGCGAATAATGGGTAGCCCACTGTCCGATAAGGACCAGGCCCGAGTCGACGGCGCGTAGTGTTCCACGCGCACCTCAAAGAGATGTCAGCAAAACTGACGGAGCCCACTAGGGCCGATGCCTGTCTGGGTCGCGGATAAATTATAAAAAGAGTTACCGCGGCCCTGGCTCAAGCAAATGAAGGAACACGGGTGGGTTTTAGTCAGTAAAAGTCTGACACACCCTCCTGCTTCACCCAGAGCGGGAGAAGTCATTGGATGATGTCCCACCCAAAAAAATAAAAAAGACCCCAAATTAGTAGCGAAGGTGTTATGCCTAACCACCCTAAAAAAAATACCCTCTACCAAAAACACCTAAGTAAATAAAACAGTTCCTAGGACTATTAGGTTATTACAGAAAATTTATCCCAGACTTTGCTCGCATCACTAAGCCTATGACAAAATGCCTTTAACAGACTAATAAAATAACTTTCGACTCTGAATACATTGACTGTTTTAACAAATGTAAGAGCTTACTGACAAATGACCCCATCTTACAGTACCCCGACTTCACCAGGGAGTTTGTATTAACAACAGATGCTTCAAATGTAGCTGCATAAGCGCTGTTCAATGTTACCTTTGGACATTGACTTAGCATTCGGCCCGGCTGACGCGCGGCCCTGATAAAATACTGTTTCGTTGCAACTTACACGCATAGGACACAAATAAATTTGTACGTTAGTGTGTATTAAGATAAAATAGTATATAAGCTGTAAAATATTGTAAATAAATCAGATTTGAGTTTTATATTCTTGTCTCATTACCCCTCACTGTGGCCAAGACATCTTTAGCCAACTCTGATCAGTCCTGTGAGTCTGCTGGACTGGCAGTGAGTTTACCTTTCCCGAACCTGGAATTCCTGCCCACTATCCGTCTGTAACCTTAGGTCGCATGATGCAGTCATCCTGAACTTATCTATATATTTATTTATCACACACTAGGTATATGGTAGGACAGGGCTGTAGGGCTTATAGGTCTTAGGGTCATAGGGACTGTTAGGTTGTAAGATCTTAGTAGGTCCTTTAACGTACCATATATTTTCATGTACAGTCGCAACAGATCATAAAAAAACTATCACGGAAGCAAAACCAACCACAGAGGGATAAACGAATGTTATCTTGCGCTTTCCCGTAAATATTACTGGCCTAAGATGAAGGACGAGATAGCTAAATATATTAATGAGTGTACAATTTGCGGACAAACCAAATATGATAGGAACCCAATTAGACCTCAACTAAATCTAGTACCCCCAGCTACCAAACCTTTTGAATTAGTACACATGGACCTCTTTACAGCCCAAAATGAAAAATAACTCACCGTAGTAGACGTTTTCTCAAAATACGGACAGGCATACTATTTAAGAGATGGCACGGCAATTAGCGTACTTCAGGCCGTTTTAAACTATTGTACACATCACGGTCTTCCACTCACTATCGTAACCAATGGTACCGAATTTACAAATCAATTATTTTCTGAATTTACTAGCTTACATAACATTAACCACCATAGAACACTAGCTCACTCTCCTAATGATAACGGAATTGTTGAACGGTTTCACTCTACACTACTAGAACATCTACGTATCCAACGACTACGTCAGAAAATGAACCCGTGGTCAACCTCATGCCTTATGCAATATTAGCTTATACTAGCACAATTCACAGTTTCACAAAGTGTAGACCGCATGACATAATTAGGGGACATTTGGATCTAAGAGACCCACTTGACATTAATATGACCGAACCTCTCATGAAACAGTACATCTTAACTCACCGTGACCAGATGAAAATTGTATATGACCTCATTAACGACTTCACACTTACTGACCGAACGAACATCATATAAAATAGGAATAAAGATAGAGAACCCGAAACAGAATACCAACCAGAACAGCGAGTTTTCATTAGTAACACAGTAGCTAGTTGACAAAAAATAGCACCGCGTTATACTCATAATACCGTGCTAGCCGACCTCCCGATTCACATATACACATCTAAAATGAAAGGTCCCGTAGGAAAGTCCCGACTCAAGCGTATCCCTAAGACATCAAAATTGTTACAGGATGCTATGGCGATGATCATCCACACAACACTGGCGCTCGAGATAAAACTTGAAAGTTTAGATGAAGGACCCGGACTCTTACCTTTCAACCTTGTCCAAGCAAGACTCATAACACATCATCATTCCTTCCTTCAATACATAGACTTAACCGACATCGAACATAGACTCAACTCTTTATTTAATCATTAATCAACTAGACTATTTCCAGACCAAACTAGATAATCAAACCTTTGTTTTATATGAACTTCAAATTAACCATTTATCTAATAAGTTGGAAGAGATTAGGTTTCAGCTAAAGACATTAGAACCCGGTCGCAGCAAAAGAGGTCTTATAGACGGTTTAGGATTCGTTGTAAAAAGCATAACTGGTAACTTAGATCAATCGGATGCCCAAAATTACAATAATGCCATTAAACTTCTAGAAAATAATGATGACAAGATATTATCGGAAGCACGAGCACATAAGTCTTAACAAAGTCTGGATGGCCAGATATACAGTGAGATACTTTCTAAAATTGTAAGCAATCAACAGATAATCAATAGTACCTTAACATTAATTTTAGACGAGAAAGCTTCTGCTAAAAACGATCTTATAAGATACGCAAAGTTTGCTCAATTGATAACCATAATTAGCGATAGTACAGATGATTTATTTCTAGAGATAAAAAGGGTAGAAGATACCTTAGCTTTCATACGTCCATCGAGCACTCACCATAGTACTTTAAGCATAGATACTTTAGGTAATATGACTTGACGATAAGATCTATATACGGTTCAGATCAATTGCTAGAGGCAGATCTAAGAGAATACTATACAGTTATAAAACCTGATTATTATTATACAGGCAAAAGAAAAGTTATCATATTTTAAGTCCCAATAATCTCCCCTGATAAGTTCGAATTATATAAATTAGCAATAGTTCCCAATAAATGTATGTACACCTTTATTCCTCCTTACCCTTTCATTGCAACAAATGGTAAAGTTTTCAAGTACATAGAGGCTGAATGCCCGAAGTTTAACCGGATTCATCTCTGCGAAGAGGAACTCCACCAAAGCGAAGATGTGCGGAGAAGTTTAAAGCGCAGACGAAAGATGTGTGAATAACGAAATTCTATTGGTTGTTTAAAAAACATTTCCTCTCCGCTTTGGACTTCTCCGCACATCTCCGCTTTGGTGGAGTCCCGGCCTCAACCGACGAGAGGACATCTAGACTGCAGCCAAGGGCTCATTTTCAATCAATCTCTACAGAAGTCATGCCAGCCCACTAAACTCACGCTGACCAAAGAAGCCATGGAGCAATTGGACGACAGACGCTACACACTCACCTTTCCACAACCAACCCGAACCGAGCTACAATGCGAACGTCAAGAATTCATCTCTCTCTGCGGAAGTTATCTCGCCACTATTCCGCAAAAATGCTTACTACGCACTGAGCAGTTTACTATCATCAACACGAATGACCACATCAAGGGACAAGCACTGAAAATCACCGAAATGCCTATGAACCTGGACATTGCCAATGAATCTATCCCACATCTAAAGTTAAATTCACTACACCTGAAAAGTCTACATGAAATCGAAGATAAAATCTTAATGCAGCAACTAGTACAACAAGTCGATCACGCAAACCTGGAACAATTGATTTACCATACGACTAACCCACTATATGTCGTAATATTCGGTGCAACTGTACTGATCGTTACTCTCACCATACGTCGGTATAACGTTTGCACAAATCTCAGAAAGCCACAATCACCAGATGAAAATCATCAAAACGAAGATGCAGAATCTCCTAAATTCAAGAAAAAATGTACCAGCAAAATTCTCGCTGAAATTGCTCAAATAGTTGCTTTTCTGAGGGAGGAGGTGTTACGTGCCCTGCCTACACCAAATCGGCTGAATAGCGACATGATAGCTAATTACGCACAAGAGATGTTTCCACACAAATTGCAACACAGGGCTCTACTGACTCGACGCCCCGTGTAGCCGCCGATCACCTATTTCCAATCAGCTGATGTAGCACCTGCGTTTTGCAATCGTTCTAGAAATGTATTTTTATAATAATTAATTTAGGTACTTCGAGACTAGCATCGTCCAAGTCTAAATTTAAGATTTAATTGTAATATTAAAGTAATTAAACTATTATTTAAATTAACTTCGGTTTTTTTTAAGTCCTCCGGCTGTCACCTTCATAATTAGTGTCAAAACAAAATGAAAATAAATATGTATTTAGGAGTGCACACATTGATTCTAAATTGTTGTTGACTTTTTTTATTTTAGATAGTATATATATTTTATTTAAACGAGCGAAAATAAATTCAAATTAATGGTGTTAAAAATACTGAATATGGCTTACTGAAATACTAAGTGGGCGACAAACAGTGGGCGAAAATAAACGTTTTTCGATGCCTTTTTCTATCTGCAGGGTCTAAAGTAACCTAATATGAAGGAGATGACGGGCGCTAAGTTCGCTCGCTTTTCTCGCTCACTTCAGCTCCCGTCACCCCCTTCGAACCTAACATATCCGTGTTGGGGTGCCCTAAGTTCCCGAGCTCGCTTCGCTCACTCTTGGACTAATTCGTTGTTTGTATAGTCACCCTACATTGATTCTTGCTGACAATAAAGCTAAACGTTGAATGCCGCTTTGTAGAATGTATCGCATTTCAAAACAGCGACGTTTTTCAGTCGGGTGCGCCTATTTGTAATACGGCGTCTTATACAATATGATTGCGACATAGACACCGAACATAAATAAGTAACTAAGCAGGTACTCATAAATATATTTATTTTATTATTTTATTTGACACCAATAAGTACAACATCTTACAGTATTCCAAGACTGTTAGGTTCGGCGAGACAAGTGAAAGACGTGACAGCTATAGACACACTGATTTATTAAATCTTAAACACATAGCGTGGGCGCAGCCACGCACACATAGAAATGCTAGCACACGCATACACAACAGTTCCTCCCATATTTAACATAATAGAAAACAAAATTTATATTTTTAAAAGAACTGTTTATAATCAACCCTGGGTATGTCCCGCAGCAGTCTGCCGGCACATCTTGAATTCTGGGGTAAAGGTGAGGCTGACAATTCCAACTCATTCCTTTCCCCTCTCTCATTGTCAAGCGATTGAGAACCGCTGTCTTCGTTTTGAATTGGAACGCTGTCCAACATAAAATCGTCGATGTGGGTCGTCGACGTACCTTTATTTAATACTATTTGATTTTTATGTTTTTTGACGTCCAATGAAGAAACATGGTCTTTTATTAAATACAACACTTTTTCCAGTCTTTTTATTACGGTTCCTTTGTACCACTGATACTTGCTGTTGTTTAGATTTTTTTTATACATAATCTCATCGCCCGGCTTTAGTACTTGTTTATTGTTGCCACCGTAGCACTTAATTTGTGAGCACTGTTTTCGTTTGACTTTGTTGGATAGTGATGTGAGTGGGGTCGCCATCGACATTGGGTTTGGTTGGAGTAAACCAAGACGTGTTCTGAGCTGTCGCCCAAACACCAATTCAGCCGATGAGAACCCCGTGACAGAATGTTTTGAATTCCGATAGTCAAATAAAAATTTCAATATTTTGTGCCTGCACTCATTCTTACTGCGAGAACCCAAAACGCTTGACTTTATACCCTTTTTGACAATTTTTACAAAGCTCTCTGCTTGTCCATTACTAGCAGGATTGTATGGTGGTGATGTAAGATGTTCAATTCCATTCAATGAACAAAATTTCGTGAACTCAGCGGATGTAAACGCAGTGCCGTTATCGCTAACAATTGTGTGTGGTAATCCGTACTTAGACATGAAAGCATGGAGCTTTTCAATAACGGTCGCCGAGGTGATCGATGTGCTCACGTCATATACTTCTAACCATTTCGTGTGCGCATCTACCACCACCAAAAACGTCTGATTTTTCAGCGGTCCTAGGAAGTCTACGTGTATTCTATGGAATGGCGTATGAGGAAACTTCCATGGTGCTAACGGCGCCCGGGGTGGCGAAAGCCGTAGCTGTTTGCCTACTTCACACGAGTGTATAATTTTTTCTAGTGCCGCATCGATGCCCGGGAACCAAAATCGTGATCTAGGCTCCGATTTTGTTTTTACGATGCCTAAATGTGAGGTATGTTATTCTAATAAAACCCTTGTCCGCAACGATTCAGGAAGAACAACTTTATGTCCCCAATCGTCCGTATGTCGTCAACCGTGTGCCAACCGTTTTCATATGACAATTCTGTCTTACATAAATGATATGGTTTTCACCGCAAGTCTACTTCCTTTTAAGGGCAGGTAGCCCGAGTTTTACATCTCTTTGATTCAATATTAAACAAAAAAATAGTGATTTTTTAAATGCAAAAAAATTATATATTGTAGTTCACTTCCTTTTCATTTCTGAGACTCAAAACATGACATCAAAAACTTCACTCAATCAAAAAAAAATCGGTTAAGGAGGCTAAAATGATGTTTTTTTGATGATTTATATTATTTTTCTTGAAGATTATGAAATATTTATTCCCAAAAAACATATCTAAAATAGTTAACAACTTATAGAACTTTATTCTCAGAGTAGAATTTATAAAATAGTTTAATTGTTTTAATAATAAATTTATATATAACACAGCGGCCGCCGTACGGCTCTTCAGTAGCCCGCGAGGCCTTGACGAGGCGGGACCTATGCCAGTTTTATTCGTGCTGGACTTCTCGCTAATCTATCGACCGATTTATTATGAGACCACAGTGTAACAGAATCAGTAGGTTAGGAAAGTTTTTTAACAGACTTCAAAGAAGACTGAAATATTCGTCATGGGTGTATTTTATTTAGCTTTTTTGGGTTATTAGACAAAATAAAATAAAAATATTGCGAATATTAGTCAAAATAAAAATTCAAAATGGCGCCAACCGAAATTTTTGATATCATTGTCATGGGTGTCATTTTCATGGTTTTTGTGGTCGATAAATGCTAATATGGGGCCAAAATGAAAATACAAGATGGCGCCGACCAAAATTTTTGAAACTTTCGTCATGGGTGTCATTTTCATGGTTTTTGTGGTCGATAAATGCTAATATGGGGTCAACATGAAAATACAAGATGGCGCCGACCAAAATTTCTGAAACTTTCGTCATGGGTGTCACTTTCATGGTTATTGGGGTCGATAAATGCTAATATTGGAAACGTTAACGTTGGAATTGCATGAACTAATTCCTCCTAGCCCGTTCCATCATCGGACTACAAGACGTACGGCGTTGCGTCATCGGTACATGGTGGACATCCCACCCATACGCACCAAACGTTTTGGGAATTCCTTTATTATGCGTACAGCAAAGGAGTGGAATTCCCTGCCGGAGTCTGTATTTCCTGATACCTACAACCTGGGAGTCTTTAAGTCAAGAGTGAATAGGTTTCTTCTAGGCAAGCGTGCTTCATCGTCGACCACATCATCGCTTACCATCAGGTGAGATAGTGGTCAAACGCAAGTCTATCAATAATAAAAAAAAAAAAAAAAAAAAAAAATATAGTGTCAAAATGAAAATACAAGATGGCGCCGACCAAAATTTCTGAAACTATCATCATGGGTGTCATTTTTATGGTTTTCGGGGTCGATAAATGCTAATATAGTGTCAAAATGAGAATACAAGATGTCGCCGACCAAAATTTCTGAAACTTTCATCATGGGTGTCATTTTCATGGTTTTTGGGGTCGATAAGTGCCAATATGGGGTCAAACTGAAAACACAAAATGGCGCCGACCAAAATTTCTGAAACTTTCGTCATGGGTGTCATTTTCATGGTTTTTGGGGTCTATAAATGCTAATATGGGGTCAAAATGAAAATACAAGATGGCGCCGACCAAAATTTCTGAAACTTTCGTCATGGGTGTCATTTTCATGGTTTTTGGGGTCGATAAATGCTAATATGGGGTCAAAATGAAAATACAAGATGGCGCCGACCAAAATTTCTGAAACTTTCGTCATGGGTGTCATTTTCATGGTTTTTGGGGTCGATAAATGCTAATATGGGGTCAAAATGAAAATACAAGATGTCGCCGACCAAAATTTCTGAAACTTTCATCATGGGTGTCATTTTCATGGTTTTTGGGGTCGATAAGTGCCAATATGGGGTCAAACTGAAAACACAAAATGGCGCCGACCAAAATTTCTGAAACTTTCGTCATGGGTGTCATTTTCATGGTTTTTGGGGTCTATAAATGCTAATATGGGGTCAAAATGAAAATACAAGATGGCGCCGACCAAAATTTCTGAAACTTTCGTCATGGGTGTCATTTTCATGGTTTTTGGGGTCGATAAATGCTAATATGGGGTCAAAATGAAAATACAAGATGGCGCCGACCAAAATTTCTGAAACTTTCGTCATGTGTTCATTTTCATGGTTCTAATTAAAATATAAGATGGAGCTGACTTTAAAACTGACATGACCAAAGTTTAAAAATTTTGGTCGGCGCCATTTAGGAATTTTATTTTGACCACAAAGTCGCATTTAGCGACCCCAAAAACCCTGAAAATGACACCCACGACTAATGTTTGAAATATTGCGGTCGGTGCCATCTTGGAATTTTATTTTGACCACAAAGTCGCATTTAGCGACCCCGAAAACCCTGAAAATGAAACCCATGACGAAAGTTTGAAATATTGCGGTCGGTGCCATCTTGGAATTTTATTTTGACCACAAAGTCGCATTTAGCGACCCCAAAAACCCTGAAAATGACACCCATGACGAAAGTTTGAAATATTTCGGTCCGTGCCATCTTGGAATTTTATTTTGACAACAAATTCGCATTTAGCGACCCCAAAAACCCTAAAAATTACACCCATGACGAAAATTTCAGAAATTTCGGTCAGCGCCATCTTGGAATTTTATTTTGACCACAAATTCGCAATTAGTGACTCCGAAAACCCCGAAAATAACACCCATGACGAAAGTTTCAAAACTTTCGGTCAGCGCCATCTTGGCATTTTATTTTGACCACAAATTCGCAATTAGCGACCACGAAAACCCTGAAAATGACACCCATGACGAAACTTTCAGAAATTTCGGTTGGCGTCATCTTATATTTTCATTTTACCACGTATTCACAATTACCCACCACGAAAACTATGAAAATGACACCCATGACGAACGTTTCAAAAATTAGGGTCGGCATCATTTTGGAATTTTATTTTGACCACAAATTCGCATTCAGCGATCCCAAAAACCTCAAAAATGACACCCATGACTAAAATTTTGGCAATTTCGATCGGTGCCATCTTGGATTTTGATTCAACAACAGTTTAATATTGTTTTTCTTTTTGTTTCTTTTTAGTCCGTCCGTTTATGTTTTCAAAAACATAAATAGTTAGGTAATCAAATAATTGAATGAATAATAGTACGTTATGGTACAAGTGTGTAAAGTTGGTGATTACCGCTGAGGCGCCATTGAGCCCTGAGCCGTCAGGTGAGGGTCTTAAGAGAGCCGAGGACGGTAATCATCAATACACACGTGTATCATACGACGTTTTTCAACACACTTGTGAAGAAAATAATACAAAAAAAAATCATTTTCAACAATGAAAACGAATTGTGTAATTTTTTTCGCAATGGCGGGCAAAATTAATCAGTTTTCCTATGCGCGCGCATATAACAATGGCGATCGGCCATAGACTAAAAATAATGAGTTATCTTTTTTTTGGCTTTTCGCGGATAGCGTTTTAGCCACGTACAAAATGGGGAATTTCAAGTTTTCTTTATTACAGACAAAAACGAAAGTTATATTTAAGTGAAAGTTTTATTTATCAAACACGTACAAGTTGAAATTATCTATTTAAATACGAAGTTGCATGAAATGTGTTGCATTTGTACTATTTAGCACGATCTTTTTTGTAACGAAACTTTTTTAAGAACATAGCAACTCCACCAATAAATAAATAAAAAAACTCTTTATCTCACTTGTGAATAATAGTAATGAAAAAGTCACAGTTTGATAACAGGTGTCATTATGTGCCTAATTGCGGTGAAATTAGAGCCACTTTATGAGCAAGTGTGTTGAAAAATACGATTTATGCTATTTTTTAAAAACTAAAGTACACACTACAAGTTATTATTTATTTACCACGCATTGTAACTCTCGTATTTTAGTAACTTTTAAAAGCAATAGTAAAATAAACCTTCTCTACACACCTTTACTGTGGCTTTTTTGTCAACTTTACGCAAACGCTAGCGCGCCGCTCGCTTCGCGGTAACAGTGGCGCGATAAATACCTACTTCGTAGGGAAAAACTAGCCTTAAGGCCACCCGTTTACAACATTAATTGCGACTAACTGTAGTACCGTATCCTCATTAGTAGCTTTGCGTAACTCATTCAAGGTCAACGGCATGTCGCCTTCGACAACAAAATTAACGTATCATGCGCGATGAATGGGAGCGGTGGCTGTGGCGGTGTGTGCGCCACTGTTGTCTCCCTCGCTCTCGCGCGAGCCCGCCCTGATTTACTCTGTAAACTTGTAAGGTAAATTCCCTTACTCACCAGCCAGCTCAGGGGTAGATGTTCAGGATGAGACAATTGCAGGGATAATTTCGCATGAGGGTCGACAGAAGTAAAAGTCTTTCTATTTGGTCAACTAGTTTAATAACACATTGGTATCACTGCAGCATCACAATTTATAGTTATTACACTTACTTGTGTATGGGATATAAAATACCCTTTAAACATAGTACCAGATGTATGATATCTCAATCAGCATCGTTCCTCTGTGCAGATGGCATCCAGTATCTCACCGGTCAAAATATCATGGGTATTCGGAGCCTGTTGTTGAATGCTGTAGCTGTTACTTTTTCACGTCGTTGACCATGTTTTAATATTTATTATTCAATTATATCTAAATTAATCCTAATGAGCCCTGTTGATGGAAAAGAATGCAAGATGAGCGTCGTGCACATGTCTCACAAACATGAAAATATAGTTTAATTCCACTAATACTCACAGCGCTTGCTGGCACATAATATTTTATATTTAGGGCTGTTTCCCTGCCGCCTCCGAGTCATTTTAATTGTGGTTTATTTTCTTTTCATAAAAGGATTTTTTTTCTGGACCTCCTCCGTTTCAATTAGCAATGGAAAAGAAATGTCACTCTTGTCGGCCATAGACACTGAGCATTTTATTAACCAATAGATACGTCATGTCCATATTTTCTTTAAGTAATTATGTTTACCAGAAATTAATAACCTAGATATGTAGGAAATTGTGTGCTTGTTGAATTATATTAATACACACAATATCTAATAGGTTTTGTAAAGAATTTTAATAATTTCGCCTCGACCTCAACGCCATCTAGTGCCAAAGTGCCTCAACCACCTAGTGACACACCCAGATGAAAGAATGCCTGACACCAGATGTCGCTGAAAGCCGTTACGGATATTTATTTGTTACAGTACATCTTACCCCGGTTAAAAAAAAATATTTACAATTTTTTTGAATGTATTTCCATGCATATTGTGAATCTATCTTGCTCCCTAACAGAAATTGTGGCAGTCCAAGAAAATCTAAATCATATGAGAACTACCTACATTAAGTTTTATAAAAAAAAAACTAATAGTTTTATAAAAATAAAGTTCAAAACTTATTTCACAAGTTTTTAAGTTTCTAATTATGTACAAAATATTAGAACATTAGTAATAGTCCAATAACTAGCAGATAAAAACTTTGATTGTTCTCATCTAAGGCTAATACGACATACCTGAGTATGTCGTATTAGCCTTAGATTGTGCTATCTGTTTTGGGACAATCACTGATGATTGTCCCAAAACAGATAGCAATGAAAAGCATCCATATATCAAAACACAATCGCCAAGTAGTCAGTTTAAATGCTAGTTATGCCATTAACCAAGTTTATTTAAGTTAATGTTTGATTCATCAAGCATTTAAGTATGTTAAATGTTTAAGAGTCAGGTTATACTCAAAAGAGATTTAACCTTTTATTATTTTTAAGTTTAGACCAATAACTGATCAAGTTAAGTTTTATCAACAACAGAAACACTGCTTTTTTAAATCGGCAAGTGTTATAAGTATCAAGTTGTTGCGACTTGTGATAACTTTCAATTAAGAGAGTGATCAAGATTATTTTAAAACCGGTGTTAAAGTTTTGTGAAATAGTTTGCTGGTCGACTCGATTTCCAATCTTAAAATATCATGAAGATTAACGTTACTATAGCCTAGACAGTTGGCGTTTAGTTTTGTTGCTACCAACAGTTGAATAAAGGTAAATTTAATGTATGTAGTTGTTATATATCGCATGGTAGAGAACTAACCAAAGGATAACATGTCATTCTAACGATACCAACAAATAAAAATGATTTAAATTGACTACGGCGAATGAAAAGTGCAACTATATAGACATTTAGATGGTGTCTAGAAGACGTATTGAGGTATTATGAGATGTACGAGAGCCAATAACTGTTGAAGTTGTGGCTGCAGATGAGATAGATGTTCAATTGGCAATATTTTAATTTACATAGAACAGTTTCGTGGGTCAGAGAGGTGACGGAGTCAAGCGTTGATTTGGTATTTAAGTTGAAAGTACATTCTGTGTAGTGAATGTATTTGCTAATTTATTGTGGGTTGTGGACCATGAATGGGACACTTGGGTTTTATTTGATTTACTTGATACCTACATGATGTAAACTTAAGGAGTCCTGATAAGTTCATGTTAATTAATGAAAGTGTTGGTTAAATTTAATTTTTCTGTTTTTAGCAGAATTTTAAAAGAATTAAGGGGGTGTCAAATTATAATTCATTTAAGGGGGTGTGGCAATAATTTGGTGGTGATATTAATAGTAAATGAATCATTTTTTAATCAATAAATAACTCGGATATACATAACTTGTTCTTAAATTTTTACATTGTTTTTCAGTATGTCGGAATCTTAAGTTTTTTCTCAAAAATGGTATGTAATATTGCCATAACATCTCTAAAAAGTCTCCAGAAAGTGAATTCTACCGGAGACTTATTCACAACTGTCCAGTAAGTAAGTATGTAATTTACTTACTGGACAGTAGTAGGTATAGGTCCGATATATCAAAACATAACTTATATCGGATATGTGTTAGATATCATATCATATCGATATCAATATCAAAATAACCGATATTACAAAAACTATATCTAATATAACTGTACTACTAATACCGATATCTGAAAACCGAACCAAACCATTTACTTTTCAAAATCAATGACGAACAACGAACAAAAATAATTATGCCCGCGTTAGGCCTTTTTATTCGAGCGATTTTTCGCTCATTCTGCGGCCTATGAAATTGTATGAAGCTGCACGCATTGCGGTAAAAAACTACATAAACCCGCGCAAATAAAATCGCAGTGCCTACTAAGCCTTAAAGTGTTCATTTGTTTTTTTTTTCAATAAACAGCTTTCTATTAGCAAGCCAGTTCGAAATTTAAATAAAACCTTTGATAAGAGGTAACTTATTTAACCTTGGTTGCCATGTTTCGGTGAAAAAGATCGTTCCATTTTTAAATTACACGACAGATATGAGTTTACTATGTACTTTATTTGGCCGCTACACACGGCAGATATGGATTTCCATACAACTTTTGCCGGCCGCTGCTCTCATGTATTTGGTCTGTACTGCAATTTCGATTTTTCTCGAAGAAGGTTGTCAAAATAATTCTCAAATTTCCAAGCATGTTTGAGAAAATATAAATAAATGCCCCCGGTAAATCGATCACAATATCTATTAGTAATTGCCCTAATATGAATGTAACCTAAAATATTAATTAAACGAATTTGTTGTTAAACTTTCTTTCATTTTTGAGAAAAGCATTATACAAGCCTCAACCAGTAAGAAAGACATCCTGGCCTCGTATATAACCGGACCTCACCTGCGGTTCGGTCCGGTTAACTCATACTTGGCCAGGAAGTCTTACTTACTGGATTCTGCAGTAATGTACTATTTTTCAAATCAAATCAAATCATTTTCAAATCAAATCATTTATTAAGTGTGTTTTTTGGTGAGGTTACATGGTCTTATAAAATACAAACATTGTGCTCAAAAAACTACCCATAGGGCTTACACTTTTTTAAGAAAATTCGTTCATTATTACTGAAGTATATTATATTATTATGCAAAGTACATGAAGCTATATAAAGTAATGTCAGATAAGCAAATAATCAAATTGTCAATTAAATATTTCCGTCATAAAGAAATTCAGTAATTGAATAATAGCATTTTTGGATTAATAAATTATATAATTTTCGTTTAAACTGCAATAAATTACAATCTTTAACGGAATTAGGCAATTTGTTATAGATTTTAGGTGCCATGCACAGTATGCTATTGTGCATGAGGGCGGTTTTTGAAGGCCTTAAGTACAATTCATGACGATAAACTTGTCTTGTTAATTTAGGATAATGTTCTTTTTTTTTGTGAAATAGTTCAATATTTTTCTTTACAAAAATTGCGGTTTCATATATATAGAGACATGGCAGTGTTAATATTTTGAGCTCAATATAATATGGTTTACAACTATCTATCGATTTCAAACTGCATATGGACCTTAAACAACGTTTTTGTGCCTTGAAAACAGAGGTTTTTTCACAGGAGTTGCCCCAAAAAATTATACCATAGCGAAGTATGGAATCAACATAACCAAAATAGGCGGCAACGACTGCTGATCTATTAGCTACTTTGCTAAGTTTATATAAAACAAATGAATATTTACTAAGTCGTGCCATTAGTAGAGCTGCATGTTCTTTCCAATTCAATTTGTAGTCAATTGTTAGGCCTAGAAATTTAGTGCTTGAAACTGCTTCAATTTTTTCCTTATTTAAAATTATATCAGACGCAGTAGAAGCAGTTCCTTGTCGGAAATTTATAATTTTAGTTTTGCTTAAATTTAAGATAAGATTATTTTGGTCCAGCCATTCAGTCGATTGTTTCAATGCATTTTTTATTTCTGTCTCGCGGTTATTCTCATCAAGTTGTCTTACTACTAAAGTACTGTCATCAGCAAAAAGAATCATCGGATGATTCACGTGCCTAGGAAAGTCATTTATATACACAAGGAAAAGCGGAGGGCCCAACACGCTGCCTTGTGGCACGCCATAAGAATTTGTATATACTTCAGATATATATTTAATTTCTTTCTTGGTCTTTTTACAAATTCGTCTGATTTCTGTGAATTGTTTCCTATTACAAAGGTAGGAATTTATTAACGAGAGTACATTTCCTCTTATTCCATACATATTTAGCTTATTTATTAATATATCGTGGTCCACTAGGTCGAACGCCTTCGTCATATCCATAAATATTGCACTGGTTCTGGTTCTTTTGTCCATATCTGGCACTACTATATTAAGTAAATCATAAATTGCTACATTCACTGTCATGTTTTGTCTGAATCCTTTCTGCTCCTTTGCTAGAATTTTATTTTTAGTTAGGTAGGACTGTAAGGATCGGTAAATTACCTTTTCAAATATCTTTGATATAACAGGTATGAGCGCAATAGGTCTATAATTCTGCATGTGAGATTTATTTCCTTTTTTGAATAGCGGTTTTATAATAGTCTGTTTTAATCTTTCAGGAAATATTCCAGACGAAATACATAAGTTTATTATATGGCTAATATGACCTGATATTATTTGTGACACGAATTTTAAAACTTTTGTAGAAATGTCGTCAGACCCGACGCTAGTTTTATTTTTTAGGTCTAGAATAATACGATGTACTTCGTATGGGGTAGTAGGGGCTAAAAACATGGACTGACTAAACAAGGGATGGTCCACGTGTGGGGACTTGTTATATTGAGACCTTGTGGTGCTTGAAAGTATTCGTGGTTGATTTACAAAATACTCGTTGAATGCATTTGCAATTTTACTGGGACTTGTTAATGTAATACCATTTTCCTTTATTTCAGTAATGCTTTCAGTGGGTGAGCGATATTTATTCTCCTTTATGATTTTCCACGTGTCCTTTGATTTATTTGTGGATGTTAAAATTTTATGGTTATTTTTAGCTTTTTGAGTTAAATTTATAATTTTTTTAAGTTTCCGTGAATAATTTCTATATTTATTTATGTTATCGTTATTAGGATTTCTTCTTAATTGCCATAAACAACGGCGTTTGACTTTACTGCAACGTTTTATGCCAGGCGTTATCCAATCAGGAACAATCTTTGACTTAATTTTTACATTTTTCATGGGGAAACATAAATCATAAAACAGTTTAAACAAATCAATAAAGTCGTTGTATGCCATATTGGGGTCACTTGTATGATAAACATCCCCAAATGATAATGCAGCTATACAAGATTTAAATTTTAGAAGGTTATCATGGCTGTAGTCACGTAATCTAATAGTCCAACTGTCTAATGTACAAGTATTTCTTACGGGAATTTTTAAAGTTTGAGCTGTATGATCTGAAATGTTAAGATCTATTACTTGATGGACACACTTTCGTTGCAAATTATGAGCAAAATTGTCAATACATGTGCCACTTTTTAGTCTAGTTGGTTGGTGAATTTGCAATTTTAGGTTGTAGCTTAATAAATAATTTGTAAATTCAAGAGAATTCCTATCCTTTTTCAATGTATTAATATTAAAGTCACCACATATAATGACACTATTGCGCATCTTATAACAAATCTTTGATAGAATAACATTTAATTTTAAGTAAAATGTATCAAGATTACTGGATTTAGGTACCCTATAGATACACAAAATGATGATACTATGCTGCGTTAGCTCGATTGCGCAACATTCAAATACACCTTGGACTGATAACTTCTTGATATCTTCTAGCTCTTTATATTCATGGTTGTGTTTTAATAATATGCATGCTCCTCCTCTTTTTGTGTCTCTGGAGTAGCAAGCAGCCAACTTATAATTAGGAACACATAAAATATCTTCATGTCCAGCTTCCATGAAGTGTTCAGTAACACAAATAACATCCATGGTATCGGTTAATTCATGTACATGCAGTAACAATTGGTCACACTTATTTATTAGTCCGGCGATATTCTGATGCATAATTGAGATATGATTATAGAAAAAACTGATCAGATTGTGCTAAGTGATTTTTCGGACATTTTAAAACGTTAGGTTTTACGTTTTCGTTGTATAAGTCTAGGTCAACCAATATGTTACTCTTGATCCTATCATATATTTTTCTTACCCCGTATTTATTTATCTTGCCATTTTTGTATGAAAACATTTCATGAGATAATTCACTATTGCTGTCCAGGAAGTATGCATACTTGTGGTTCTGCAGGTCTGTATATAGAAGGTTGTTGAATATCTCCACTTTAAAGTTATATATCGGAGCACCAGCTATATACGTAGGTAAACAGAGAACCACATTGGTATGGGTAAGGCTTTGTACTGATTGTCTTATATTGTTTATTATATTTAAATAGTTACCATGTTCCCTGATATCGTCTCCTCCAATAAAAATAATGCAGTAGTCATTTAGGTTAAAATCTTTCAGTTCATTTTCCAAATTTTTCAGAAGATGCTCTATGTTGCAATGGGGCATGATGTAATGGCAGTAATCAAAGCCATTTGAGAAAATTTCTTCAATTAATGTTAATGATCCTATGTTTTTATCGTTGCTCAGAATACATAGTTTGTTTTTTTGTTTCCATCTTCTTGATGTATCATTTCGCTCATCACTTTGAGTCTGTAGATGATCCGAATATAATTTTGACTGAGAGGTACTCATAGTATTATTGTTAATATTGGTATTATTATGCAGACGATGAGTTAGGGATGTAAGTTGTTGTGTGAGGTTTTTAATATCCTGTTCTGCATTTTTTAGTTGCTGCTCCAAATTTCCTATTTTTTGTTCCAGGTGTATTATGTGTAAAGGATCTAAGTTTTTCCTCGATGAAACTGGTGTAGACTCATGTTGTCGTAAAGGAGTTTGAGGATACTTTTTCTGTTTCATGCCCGGAGAGTTATCTATTATCGATGATGAATTACACAACGATTTTAGTATATTTTTTTCCGCGGTCAGCTGGTCTATACGTTTATGAAGATTGTTATTTTCCAATATCATGTTATCCAGCTCCTGTTCCGTACTATTAAGCTTTAAAGTGCGCTGTGTTAAAACTTCTTTTATCTCCGTTATGGAAATTACGTCAGATATTGTACCATCTAAGCTCCTCGATAGTTTATTGGGTGAGATTATTGAGTCTTGTGTTGTTTCTTGGTCTGAAAGAATTTGAGAATCCATCAATGGTGCATTATTTGTTAGGCTCTCTTTGTTGCATTTCTTGGTTTGTTTCGGCGAGACTGTGAGTAGGGAAGGATTCTGTTTTTTTCTCGTTGTGATATTGGATGAATTGTTGTCATTGGTAGTCATTTCATTTTTTCCTCCAATTTTTGCACATTTTTTGCAGCGCCATTTCTTTTTTGATTCCTGGTTTAATAGTCTATATGTTTGTTCAGGATATCCATCACAATCCGGTTCAAATCTATTATTGCACACGGAACATAACGCAGTAGATTTTATATTAACACTTTTCTTGCATTTAAAACATGTTACCACCACTGCCATCTGGCGGTCGCTACTACTGGTGTTCGTTTTATTTGACATCTTAGTAATGGTTGATAGTAGCAGTAGTAAGTAAGCTATTCGATAAGAGATGTTATCTATTCGTTCTCAAGTTGCAATAGTAACTAGTGTCATCCACTGTGCGTTTGCCGTTTATGTTATAATAATATAAGTTTGGTCAATTTTTTGTTCCGGTTTACTCAATTTAATTTACTTTTCTACCACAAGGAAGATTATTTTGTGAACTGGTATCCCCAATCACTATTTAGCGCCCCTGGTGGACAGTAGCGTTATTATTTTAGTTCACTTTTTCGCCACGTGAACCGTTTTGTACGATGTTATGGCGCTAGTGGTCGTTTCAACTGCGCTTAGGTTGGTAGAACTGATATGCTATCTTGTTGTCACTTTAGTACGTCCATTCGCCACTTAGGCGGTTACATATGTCGTTTTGGCGCTAGTTGTATGTTTTTAAATAAAATAAACGAACTCATAAAAGTTAAAGTCTTACTTGAGGTTGATAAAGTGGTTTCGTTCACTGTTTATAGTTTTTATATTTCTTCTTTTGATGCACTAAAAACGTAATAATTGATAATAATTTGCAAAAGTCACTTTTCACTGTTTATTACTGAGTTTTGGTATTCACTATTGTTCTTTTCAGTAACTGTCCTGGAACTCGATAGTTTCACTTGAAAACGTTGTCACTGGTTTATTATGTTGTTAAGACTTTAATGATATTATTTTTCGAGTATAAGCGCATATTAAAGATTTTAATTATTTTTAACTAAGGAGCCTATTATATCGGAACTTTATTTTGTTAACTCTTTTCTTGTTAGGAGGTATAGTTATTTTGTTTGTTTATGTTGTATTGTTATGTTTGAAAATATTATGTATGGACGTATGTTGAAGTCGAGTTGGAGTTTTTAAATATTAATGGAATGTTTGTTAATTAGGTAGATTTTTTATGGTAGTTAAATATTGGATGAAGGGGTGTTATCGAGTAGTAGTATAATTAATTATGATGATGAGATTTTTATTGATACTGGTTCAAATTATGTTGAGTAGGAGTAACAGAATATTAATTAAATGTTTTTGTTTTTAGTCAGATAGGTTATGAGATATTTAATATTGGATGTTATGTTTTCGAGTAGTAGGAATAATAAAATATGATGATTTGTTTTATTGATACTGATGATAGATTGATGTTTAGATTAATTGAGTGGGAGATATTATAGGATAGTTGAAGTGTTGTTGTTTTTAGAATATTGTTGAAGTGGGGTCTTATATTAATGTTAATGAGTGCAGGTTTATGATGTTATTTAAAGGCAGTTTGGTGTTTGTAATTTTTTTTTGAAGTTTATAATATACAGGTTGCTGAAATTTATTATATACAGGGGGCTAATAGAAATGTTTTTGAAACTTTAGGTTATGCAAGGTGTTTGTGTAGATGTAACTGTTTTAGCATGTACATTTGATTGAGGGTGTGTGTTGAAATGAGGTTTTAGTTAGCAAAACTCATTAAGTTCTGGCTATACAGAATGTATTAAGTTTATTCTTAATTACAATCAAATACATGTGTCGGGTTTTAAATGGAAGACTGGTGTGTCAACTACGTCGACACATCAAATTGAGTATTCGCCTGTGAAACATATAGTGATTTTTATATGTACTTTTAAAGAGATTACCACGCAGTCATGTATTGTTGAATATATGAGTATCACAGCCCACCCAGAGTTTTAACGCCCTTTAACAGTAGGCACTAGTCAATTACTTCAAGATTGTCATAGCAACCGTATTTATTTTGTCAAAGATGTCTTATCGAAATAAAATAATATCTAATATAATTTGTTATTGCCAAAATCAAGAATTTAAGCTTATAATTACTAAAAGTGAATGTGTTCAGAGAGAGCAGTTGCTGGTTCTTGTGATACCTCATAGAACTACAGAATATTTTACTCAGAATTTCATAAGAAATCTCAAGAGGGAAGAGAACCGACACACACACAGAATTCGTGCATCTGCATTGGAATCTGATTGCAATTGTGATTTACCAACAAATATGGACTTTTGTGATAAAATTTGTAATGAGTGACCTGGGTTTTCAATTCAAGACCAAAGACTTTGCTAGCCATCGAAGAGCCTCCGAAGGGAAACAATATTAGCCTGGGTCAGTGCCATTGGATATGTGCCGATGAAGGAGGACTGTGTTTTAATATATGTTAACGAACAATATATTATCTGCCTACTTTTTTTGTAAAATAATAAATAAATGAGACTTATCATGCTTTTTTTATCATCTTTATTGTAGGTACTGATACCAAAATCGTATCATACAAAAGCCAAAGTCTGTACACATTTTCATCGTTGTAACCTTTTCATATCGTCAGGATCCTACTAATATTCTATATAGGTATGGAAGTCTATATGTTTAGATATTGGTTAATCACACCTCAATGGTTGAACGTATTTGTTATTATATCATTTGGAATACAATTATACAATGACTAATAATAAAATGATTTAATAATTAAATATAGATATAATAATAAATAAATGGAATAACAAATTCTGAAATCAGAGATATAAAACTGTAGTTTATACAATACATCTTTATAGTTTATAAAAAGTTCCTAATCTCAGTGAGCCTCTTGGCTCAGGCCTCCACTAATATTTTCCACTGGGGTCTGTCATACACTACTCGCCAATACCACAGCGCGCCATCGCGTACACTTTGTGCCTACATCTTGGTGCTTTTCTCCATTTCCTTTGGTTATCGCCAATCATATGACCGGTCCATCTTCACTTTTCACATATTTCCTGTAGGATAACCCTCGGTTTTCGCGCAGGAAAAGCCACTGGCAACCACAAACACAAAAACTGGCACTTTTAAATATTTTTGTTGAGGATCTCACTCATCATAATAATCATTTCTGCCGAAAGACTGCTGGATACAGGCCTTCCCGGCACTCAGCATTCAGCGTCACCACATCAACCGGTGCTTGCGTCTATCATAAATTGGATGCCCGCGACCTCAACCTGGTTATCGGTCTGTAGATGGAGGCTTTTCAGCCCCATCGACCACCCGTTCTTCGAGCAACTGAGATCTACCAGGCGTGAAATATTTGCATCCAATCTAATGTTTTCGATAATTCAGGTCGAACACTCTTCTGCCACGCATCGGTCTTCGTTGAGGCATCTCTAAGGAAGACAGGGATGTATCTTCATCACTCGTTTTATAAGTTTTTATATATTATTTTGTATATATTTCGCTTGATTAACGTTTAAGCAGGGCTTGTCAACTATCAACTGCCAAATGTAACCAGTGTAGCCAGATTTGACAAGCCCCAAGTCGCCGAAAATTTCGTTTTTCTATTTATAAAAAACTCAAGGCGACCACTATTCATTAAAACCACGAAACATTCTACGAAAAATAAATTGCCATTGTTGCCTTGAACACCTTAGAATCTAATATCAACTTTAATGCGTTTGACACAATAATCATTATTGGTTCCGCATAACACATTTTTCAGCATTTCTTTATTTTCCCTGTGTTGTCACGACTGAAGTATAATGAAAAAAGATATGAACTGTTAAAAGCATTTTGATTTCTAGTTATTTTGATAATTCCTGAGGATTAGACATTCTTATTCCGAAATCGCCTAAAATAGTCCCATGTTTTTAGGGTTCCGTACCCAAAGGGAAAACGAGACCCTATTACTAAGACTCCACGATCTGTCTGTCTGTCACCAGGCTGTATCTCATGAACCGTTATAGCTAGCCAGTTGAAATTTTCACAGATGATGTATTTCTGTTGCCGCTATAAAAACAAATACCAAAAACAGAATAAAATAAATATTTAAGTGGGGCTCCCATACAACAAACGTGATTTTTTTGCCGTTTTTTAAGTAATGGTACGGAACCCTTCGTGCGTGAGTCCGACTCGTAATTGGTCAGTTTTTTTTAAGGTAGTCTAATTGGCGATCAGTCGCCAATCGTAAAAATTGGTGGCCTCGGCCACCCTTCCGGGTCTAAGCCTAAATGGCGAAAAGTCGCCCAATCTGGCCACACTGATTATGTAACGTTGACAACGGTTTGAGAATTTAAGATGTGTTTTTCTCAGTTGTGAAACCCAATTGAACGTCAATGTAGGTTTTTTGTATGACATATATAGTATACTTTGGCATGACTTGACTATACTCGGAATTTTAATTAGATTCGTTCGTTGCAAAATTATTCGATATCGAAATGGAATATTTCCGGATCGATTCTTCTCATTTATAATTTTACTCTCGTAAACTAAGTATATCAGGAAATTAAATATTTCTGAACCGATAATTTAGTTTTGATTAATTAACGATCTGAGACTTTTCTTTTATAATTGTGTGTGAAATAAATAAAAAAATGTGATCATGAGAACAAACACAACGTAACAACACTTTAACAAAAACCCAACAAAATATCGATTCGCAATGAAATAAGATATTCGTGCAGTCACACTGGGAGAATGAAGCCGAATGACACGATAAACAAAATGGCGATAGCTGCACGAGCGCGCACGGGTTGCCAATACTGAAAACTATCGAGGCTCTTGTAGTATAAGTTTTGTTTTTAATATAAAAACAAAAATATTAACTTTTTATAAAATAGAGCAACGATTACTAATTAATAAATTATTATTATGAATAATTATAATAATTATATATGTATTTATTTAAATAAAAATCAATAATTTAGTCTTTAATTGGCACACTGATGGCACACACACTGATTGTTTATCCATTTTTGTTTACAGATTGTTCATCACTACACTATTATATGTGGTATCATTATTTCACAAAATGACAGTAGCTAATGGCAAATCTGGAATCGAATTAAAATTCTGACTATAGTTACGTATACTCAAACCTTGCTCAGCATCGCAGAAAACTTACAGTGGCAGATGATCAAGAGTGACAGATGCTTAAATCGAGATAAGCACATATTTACTTACCTCAGAAACCGGCCGATCTATTAATGTATTGTGTTAGCTGTAGTTTATTGTTATTTGTGGCCAAAGAGTATGTAACACTATATTTATTTGTGGCATGCAAGCTGGCAGCCTCGCAAGCGCCGTATGTTGCTGTCCTTGTCGCTCTTGTGTGGGCGTGCCATACGGTACTTGATGCTCTGTAGCCAACGTTGCCACTCTTGGCAACGCCACGACGAGTCAGGCGCAGAGCTCAAGCCAGCCAGTCGCCAAATATCCTACCTGCGTGTAGGACGCGGCCCTTTTTTGCTCCATTGAGGTTATGGCAGCCTCTTTCACTTCTGCTTTTCTCCGTAAATAAATGTAAGTAGCTGTGTAAAGTTTGTTCTGTGTAAAGTGCATTGTTATAGTAATTTGGTATAGAGTTTCCATTGTGTTTAAAATAATCCGGTCCTAATCGCAAAAGTGTGCGAGTCTGTATTATGTGCGAGTGTTTGTATGTGTGTGTGTGTTGATGTTTAGTTTGATTGGTAGGTCCATGGTATAATAATATACTTCACCTGGTAGTCTCTTCCTGTGACAGCTGGGTCACGTGATTGGCCTAAGACTACGTCATCAATTGAGTTGCGGTTCTCAAACTTTTTTTGTGGGGAAAAAGATAAAATAATACAATAGGTACAATTTTTTTATAATTTTTAATAAATCGACATATTTGATACTTTTTTTATTTTCTTACTTTGCTTCTTTTTTAATTGATTGCTTGGTTTTATTTCTTTTCCTTACGCGTAGATATAATGAGATGAGAATGTTGAGATGGATGTGCGAAGTGACGAGAATGGATGAAGTGAGAAATGAGTATATTAGAGGCAGTTTGAAAGTGGCGCCAGTGACAGAAAAGTTGAAAGGAAACCGTTTGTCCTGGTATGGTCATGTGATGAGGAGGGATGAAACGCATGTTACTAAAAGAGTTATGAATATTAATGTGGATGGATGGAGAGGGAGGGGACGGCAAAAGAAAAGATGAATGGACTGTGTGAGGAGTGATATGAAAGAAAAGGGAGTCAGTGATGGCGTGACGGAGGACAGGACGGTATGGAAGAAGAAAATGTATTGCGCCGACCCCAAGTGACATGGGGCATGGGCAGGAAGATGATGATGTCTCGTAGATAGGTTCTTGTTTGAACTAAACAGACTAATACCTTATATTGAATTACAAGTCCATGAACAATCCGAGACAAATTGAAAACGTCTGACCGTGGTATTGATTAAATTATTTCTCCATTATATCAGTAACCCTGATCAATTCTTTGCAAGGGTAAATCAGTATTCTACTCGACACAAAAAAAAACAATCACAGGCATCGCTACTAATTTAATTTTTTTTAGCCTGGGGAAATGCTCATGCATGCTATGCTACCACAGGTAGATAGCGCAGTTATGAGGGACTCCAACCCACTAAATCTCCACGGTGTCCTCCTGTGCCGCTTATGGCGGGAACACAGGCACGCGTTAGCACTCACCGCGAACCCGCCGCGGCCATCCGTCACCGGACCCTCCTTTGGGGTGTACCACCCATCACCAGCGCACCAGAACACATTACACGCCGTGACCACCCTAGGGACCAAACCAGCACATGGGCGCCAGACGGCCCAGTGTATGGCACCCTTAGCCCTCCTTTGACGGGACAGGTAGGTAGGTAGAGCGGCGCAACGCAATACCGGCACTCCTCTCCCACCGCGGTCTACTCTCCAACCCACAGCTGCGATATCGTATGGGACGCGCTCCATATGATATCGAGCGAGCCTCAGATGCGATGTCGCCTGTTGCCAAGCGGAACCGCAACGTACATGTTGGCCGCTACGTCGTCGGCCTAATCGGAAAAAGCCCTGACGAGCGGCCCCTCCTCGGGTTCCTCTATACTTCACCGTAGGTGACCAAGCCACGGCTACTGAGACACGGAATGAAACTACGCCTTAGCTTGTTTGTCGAGTTTTTTATTTGATCTGAGAGCCACTGAAAAGCTAAGGCATAGTTTTATTGTACGTGTAATTGAGTATGTATACGGCAAGGTGTAGTTTTAACCGGCGTCACCTTGTTGTTAGCAACGTTCCATCTTGACTTTTTATTTGATCTGAGATCTAGTTAAACAATGTCTCTGACAAAATGTTGTAAAAGTCACACGCTGCGCCTGTCTGTCTGTATGGACGTGATAAAATGGACCAACTTAATTTAGTTCGGGACGAAAACCCACAAAACTTGACTTGACTAAAATAAATCAAAACTAATTAGTTTTCGCGCCACTTGTAGGTGCGCTCATTGTTTAGTTACCCACATTTCTCTTAATACTTTATCTACCCTTCTTGTCAATTTTCGCTGCATTAAACTACACGTTCGACTCTCGAACAGTCTACGTTCGGCCCTCGTCGAGGGTAGCCTCACCGCTCGTGATAAGTCAACCGCCTGGCTATTCACCCTGGATTCCTCACCCGCTGTGAGATCCTACCGCTTTATAAAACCGCACCGTCTGCGATCGACTATCGTCGCCGCCGGATTCGTGGTGGTCACCTCTGATCATCACCTTGAGCCAGCGTCACGTGGCTCGCCGTTATACCGCACCGCATACAGTCCACTTTCGCGTCAGCAAATAGTGCCAGTACCCAGGGAACTTCGAATCAAGACGTCCAGTGGAACAGAGAAGGAGCGCTGCCAGGATTAAGCACAAGCACACCCGCCTCTGAGATTAGTCGTAGTTTGTTTAATGCAGCATCTCTCTCAGCATACCGACCCGTCAGATTCCCAAGGTCTAGCCTATCTTTGAACCCCAGCGCAAACCGCTACGTGCTTTGGCGTGCCTCAGTGCTATTATTGCGCTGCCGCGCCGACACAATTAGGTTAGGTTAAGTTCAGGCGTACAGCCGTATTGACACAGCTATGCCTTAATTTATGGAATTTACAACGCGTAGATAAATGAAATATTATCTAGAAAGGCACATACCAGTTTTTTTAGCTGAAGTTAATTACAATATTGAAGTCACGCATATGGTAGCGTCTCTTCGTTGGGAAAAGAAAAAAACCTTATTACACCGCCTTTTATAATTCTGTTTTTACCGTTTAGTACGGAACAATTAACAATTTTTCTTGTGTATCTTTCACAGTTCACGGGTGCATCACAAATGTTTGGGAGCCACAGTATTTTGCTCACCGAGCGAAACAACGCTATAGGTATGAGCGACACAACAATAGCGATGAAATGGCCAGTTGTCAGTATGACACTTGTCAATTCGATATGTTGCCACTGTGTGTGATTGAATTACCCGAGCAAAATGCATTTTTCAACTTATCAAAGCAATTATGAACTAATAATTCAATATATAAATTAATTTAACACTAAATAGATGAAACACATGAGTTACTAAATAGTTAAGCTAGTTAGTAATTTATTTTATTTTCGTTAAATACATGAGAAAGTACCTAAATTTTCTGAAAAGGACAATCAATGGTAACATTTATCGTGACGTAGGCTTAGGCCATCCTGTAAAGAGAATACCATGTCTTATTATACCATGGGTAGGTCTTGTGAGATGTTCTTCAATCTGTCACTGTCACCCACTGAGGCACTTTTCGGTTTCATCATAGGTTTTGTTTTGAAGAAAGTCTACTGTCAGTAATGGTTGTGGTGGTGGTGTAGTCAATGTAAACATACTTAACGTAATTTTGTGTTTTTTGTTACCTGACCAAGTTGGATAAGATAATGCACAGTCACAAGTCGGTGACATGCGGTGCATGATTTCATTTTTAGTTTGCAAAATTGGTAATGGTTGAAGTTGGTAGTTATTATACCTATCGCAATGAGGTTTTGGTATGAAATCATGAACATAAAATGGAGTTCTTGAGTATGCTTTTGGCTGGGTAAGAAATCCTGAATGTGAGGTTGCCGTTGTATTTAGTACTGAGAATATAGATTGAAATAACAAATATCATTATGGTTTAAAAGTGCTGTTTATGGTTATTGGAGTTCTGAATGGTGGCAATGTGTTGAATTAAAGGGTTTGTTTGGTTCATGATGAGTTAAAGGAAAGGTGAAAGATTAAGTACCCATTGACGTAACTGAATGTACTATGTTGAAGACTGATTCAAATCAATCTAGCAATGGTGAGGTTGGTGTGTATGGTCTACTGCTACTGCTACTGCTGTAGCCAAGGTTGACTACGAGGTGTGAGTGGTCAGAGATGACGGCTGTAACCGAGCTGGGTTACGAGATCAGTGGTCAGAGATGACTGCTGTAACCGAGGTGGGTTACGAGGTGAGTGGTCAAAGATGACTGCTGTAACCGAGGTAGGTTACGAGGCCTGGTCAGGATGACTATGGTTGCAGGGTGGTCACAGGTTTGACCATCAGGAGCCACAGCTTTACTGTGGGACCAAGAAACATTGCTGGATATGTATGGGAGGGAACCTGGTCCATCTGGGGCTTCGGTGACATGTTGTTTAGTGTATGTGGCATGGGTATCTGGCAGTCTTGTTGCTTCGAGAGGATCGGTTGTCTGGGGGAGCCTGGTCCCTCTGGGGCTTCGGTGACCTGTTGTCTGGGGGGAGCCTAGTCCCTGTGGGGCTTCGGTGACCTGTCGTCTATCAGGGGTAGCCTGGTCCCTCTGGGGCCTCGGTAACCTGTTGTTTCGTGTATGTGGCATGGTATGTTGTGTTGAGCGTTTGGGTGGTTTCTGGCACACTTAGTGCTTCGAGACCGACTTGACGTCTGTTGGGAACCTGGTACCTCTGGTGCTTCGGTAACCGTTTAGAATGTGTTAATATGGTTGTCTAAACGGTGAGGTGGCTGTTTTGATAGTACAACGATGGTTGTGTACGGTGTACGGTGTGGAGACCTAGATATACATGGAGAAAACAAATGAACAGTATGAAAGCTATGGGAATTCAGTTTTCATGAGTAAGGTGTTGATTGAAGGTTTCACGTGAAAGATGCCACGACCACGTTATTTTTTTTTTTATTTGGTCAGGAGCGGCCGAACTTAACCTATTACTTATTTTATTTTTCTCTCCCCTTGTTTTTTTATTACAATGGAGTAACGATGTTGCTCGTCGCTCTACATCAAATGTCCATTTGTATGTCAAGATGGCCGTGTCGGAGGAAGGTATACGATTATTAATTAGGAACAAAGAAATATTGCTTGTAAACTTATTAATTCAGTTTTGTTTAATTGTCAACATTTAGCTTCTGATTCAAACCTCAGTTCGATTTTATTCGATTGACAACACTTTATTCTTCTTATGTCAAAATAATCATTTCTGATTGGATGTTTTAAAAGTGGTAACTTAACAGATGAGTTCTTTAGCCAATAAAAAGCAGAGCCCCTAGCACAAGTTTCTAACGTATTCGTATCATCATCGTGACATTTTACCAGACGAAAACGTAGTCGATGCTGCGACAGGTTATTTAAAACTAAACAAATATTTTTTATAAACAAACTTAAAAACATATTAATTATTTTTTTTTACAAGTCATTGAAAATTTCAGTTTATTGGCGTTTTAATTTATGATAAATTGTTCGGTTTCGAACGGTCCCGTACATGACGTTTGACAATTGTCACTTAATGTTTGACGGTTTCCTTCAAATTACAAAAATATAAAACCGTTAGCACAATGAAAACGCGTGTAGAAGCGAAATTCTTCCGACGAAATTCCAAACTCAGTGATTTGTTCCAATAGGTATTTTGCACGTCCACACCTAAACGTTAAATACCTTATTATACTTAATTATTAATTTATTTATTAAAGGCAACAGAGCCTATAGAATAGCATAACCTAAATACATAATACATACATAGTATTAGTAACACTATAAACTTATCAAAGTCAAAATACTTTATATCAACTAAACCATTTAAAGGCATTTATGAATAGACAAACAAAAGATGAAACTAGTTGCACATTTACAAGCGTCAGTAGGTCTCTATGGAGAAGAACGTGCAAGAAACTCCACGGACACTCTTTACCATCAACACAGTACAATTACAAGTATTTGGTTACAGGAAAATTACATAGATATGTGAGAACGATGTAAAAAAAATGTAGTTAGTTAATATAGTTAACTGCTGTCAGTTATATGTGTCACCGTTTCGTGTTGTTTACTAACACTTAGTTTTAAGCACATTGTTACTAACCCTATATGAGTTTACGCTCGAAATAAAGTTTTTGAATTTGAAAAAGACTTATACCTATTTTAGTAACACAATAACAACAAACAACATTTAAACACACAAACATTTAACACTTACACACAGGTAACCATCATTGCTTCAATATTCCAGCTGAAATACTAGATCAACGATTCTATACAACACAGCCTGGCAGCAATCATGCCCAGAATGCTAGACATAAAAAATATACCTCAACTATTACTCACCAGGATTGTCCACATAATCATTCACATTTTACGTATAATAATATTATGTATATAAATATATGAATAAATAGATTTCATCAGCAGTTATGACTGTGCAAGCTGAAGTTAACAACGCCACTTACAAGCCTAAATACAAACGCTATAAAGCATCTGTTACTCCAAAAGAAAAACATAAAACAGAAATAATAGAGGATGGAGACTTTGATCACTTTTTTAATTTTAATTTCCGCGCGGTTTATATGTATTATCGCATTGCGTATCAGTGTGAGCAGACCCTAAGATGTAAACGTCTATTGTTGTTTGTTGTCATTTCAAATAATTATTTAAATTTACCAATAATTTCAGACGTAAATCTGTTATGTACGATGGTTCTGTGATTTTAGAATTAACGAATCCAAAAAAGAACTTGCTTCACTTAGGTCATCATCATGGTGAACTTCATAAAGAAGCAATCAAGTAAGTTTATTGCACAGATTCATACAATTATGCAAAATGCGCTTCATCCGCTTAATCCTATGAGGTCTCATGCAGTAAGAGGCGGGCCTATTGCCGTGCACAGCACTTAGAGTGAGACTCCGGGTTACCACTAAGAAATTCTAAATGGAAAAGTGCAATAACACTGCACGACCGACAATGTTGTATTTAGTTACAGAATCTTTGTATTTTGTTCTATATCAACTTCTTTTGCCAACAGGAGATGATGAATAAAATATTCCCGGTACTAGCCAAAAGCCTTTGTCGACACCGGATCAATATAAGCCAGCATTGCCACTTAGAGAAGACAAGCCATTCCAATCGCTTGCACCACCGTCTACAAGAGTGCAGCCGTGATTTCTTCAAAGCCCACGGCAAGCTATACGTCTCTTCGTGCAATAGTGACATCCAACAAAGGAATTGGGGGAATATTTTGTAACTTACGACGACGTTAAAATCATCTACTAATTCACAACCGTTTTGGTACAAATGCTCTTCATGCTATTTCAAGCGTTTGGAACAGCTATGAGCTATGGTTGGAATCTTAGAAGCTCTGTCAATTCATTATGATGCGAATATGAAAGAACATTATGTAATACAAAGTTTTGTTAATTAAATCTGCATTTTATTTCAATGCATTATATAGATTAGTACCACCTACAACAGCTATATATTCTATTACTTAATCTTAACGCATTATCAGCCCATGAAGTTCTTACTGCTACACTTAGCGGTAGGAACGGCAGGCGTTTCCTTCCAGAGATTACCTTGTACAAATATAGTTAAAACAATTTTACAATATTAGTTTAGAATAGGAAGTACCTATGTTTGGTGTAATTTTGAATGATAGATTGAAAAACGATGATAAGAAAAATGTGTAATTATTATTGTCGTATGCCAACAAGGGCCCGTGTGTAAAAAATCAAAAATTGTAATGATTATACACATACATACATACATAAACTCACGCCTTTTTCCCATGGGGGTAGGCAGAAACTACAGAACGCCACCTGCTACGATCCTTACATACTTCTTTTGCTTCACTCACATTCATACATCTAGTCATACACACACGCCGGTTATTAGTACTGTAATGATTATATTTATGTATTAAGGTTTACAAATAAGGTTCTTAAGATTTCGGCTAAGTAAAGATGAACGCAAAAATGGCCTGACACACATGCAACAATATTTTTCATGAAAAAGCCCGCTTTTTATTTTTGTGGTCAAAACTTGGTTCTTGTATGTGGGTCTTCCTAGTACCTACCACCCTACATACGCATTCAGAGGTGCGTGGTGGCGAGTGCCACCAGCAGAGTCGCTTGACTCAGAGCGTATGGAAAGCACGTCAAACAACAGTAGGATACTGTCCCAGGGCGACCGCGGGTACTTACACCACCCGGGTACCGTCCGCAACAGATTTTATTGTGATGTTCTTCAAAAAGGCCAGCGTGCGTGCATGTCATAACCCGCGAGCGTGTAGAAGTATGAACGTGAATATAACGTAGCAGGTGGCATTCTGTAGTTTCTACCTACTTACCCCCATCCGGCAAAAGCGTAAGTTTATGTATGTATATTTAGATTAGGAAAAACATATAGTTTCTGTTTATTTAGGTTTTTATTATCACATTAATAGCTTAGTTAGTTACTTATTCAATTCACGTATACTTAAGTACATGTTAGAAATATAATAAATCCAATAAACATCAACAACAAGTAGGAATTTTAAATAATAATAGGCTGAGCCAACAAGGCTTTCCATGTACGAAGGAACGATATGGCTTAGGATTCGATTAGTTTTGAAGGAGAGTCCTATCACAGTCCACTCTCTGCATCGATTTCTCGTCTCATAAAGATTACTCTGGATTATGGAACATTGGCTGTCAGGTGGCAATAACGATGGAAGGTCTTTATAATAGACCGTTCGTCACGCTGTGAAGGGATTCTGTTTCATTTTTGTCCTAGTTTTCTCTCTTTCGTTGTACATCTGTCTCTGTTTATCATCGACAGACTAGCTAGAATTGTAGAACGGCTTACGGTTTTTGCTACTTAAAATACCGCAACCATTCCCATAAGACCAGCTGAAGAAAATGTATATTAATACGTTTTAGATTTGTATTGTTGTTAACAGGGTACCT
Organism: Orthosia cruda; assembly: GCA_964057195.1. Classification (NCBI taxonomy): domain Eukaryota; kingdom Metazoa; phylum Arthropoda; class Insecta; order Lepidoptera; family Noctuidae; genus Orthosia; species Orthosia cruda. The sequence continues at coordinate 16,540,008 of OZ059833.1, read as the reverse complement.
ACTCAAGAACATTTTAGCTGCCGATAAATGCTTCAGTTGCCTTGAAGCAACTGCCAATGTTGTTTATCTCAAATTCTAACCCATATTCCCAAACTAACTGTAAATACCGGTATAAACCAGTTGCAAAATATATAGGCATACGTGCATACTAATATTATAATCTCTAATATATAAGGCATATCGCCGTTTTCTTCGATTCTTGAATCTATAAATGAGTCAGGATAATTATGGAGAACCGCAAGTAAAACGTAGAGATGCGGCGAATAACGCGCTAGAGACTGTACTCCACCACGGCAGGAAGACAGAGCGGGCGATGCGCGGGCCTGCCGCGCCGCTCTATGTGTGCTTAGTATCAATAACTTATAGAAATGGTTTATTAAAAGAAACTACTACTACATTTGTTTACAAAGAAAATGAAAATGTTGTCTACCTCGTTAAACATCTTCTCCTAGCCTCATTATTAAATTAGGAGGTAAGATAATCAATAGACAGCATGCCTGCCCCTTTTATTCATGATTAAATAGCATTATATTGCAAAAATACCCAAATAAATACGGAAAATTGTTTGACGTGAAATGTCTCACCGAGAAAATGTCAGTGAGATAGTTTTCGACGTGCTTTCGTCACACCTAGCGTAAAATTCGATACTACATGTCAAAATGAAAACTCGTGCTACCGATTCCCATACATTTGGAGCGTTAACGCAACGTAAATACGTGAACTCGTGAACTCGATACGAAGGCAATTGTCAAAAACTTGTGCTACCGATTTGTTAGTTCCAAATACGGACACATGGCGCTGATTAATTTTGCATACAAAAATTGTCGGAGGCGATACGTTAACGTAGTCGATCCAATTACGCAGAAACTCGTGCTAGGGGCTCAGGGGTGTCGATATAGACGCTCTGAGTGGGGTCTTTCCGCCATGTTTTTCGTGGAGTTAAGTTGGGTTGAAAAGAGCTTTGAGGAAGAGTTGAGAAGTGAAGTAGCCAAAAAGTGACGTGTATAAACTAGAAAAAGTGTGTTTTTGTTGAGGGAAAGCGAAATGCTTGGTGACAGAATCCGCTGCTTTGTTAAAATTGGACCAAGGACTATGTCTAAAACGACATAAATTACCTGCCTTCTGCAAGCATACCCGCGTTAAGCCCTGATCGAGGGTATATTGAATATAGCCCGCATGTTTCCAACATATATATACATGTAATACTTTTACATGTAATAACATCACTACAAACTGATGCCTTATCTTATCTTGTGGAGGGGCCGAGAAACAACTCGGACACTTCGACCCTTTGGAATCTATTGTGGTAACTGATGCCTTAACTCTATGTGTGAGGTTTCCGCACATTATATACGTATTGTGGTGCGTACATATTTTTATTCAAGTACGGGGGGGTGGGGTTTCGGCCAGTATATCTTCGGCAGACTAGTACATAATTAAAATATAGGATTAATACCTAACATTTGCGACTAATTTCATCTTTGTATCAAATTAAGTATATTTCGAGTTCGAATCCGCCGAAAACACCGAAACAGTCTGCCGAGCACTTTCGGCCATACAGGAACTGGCAGACAAGATTTTTCTATAACTACCAATAAAGTACTATTTGATGCCACAAGTATCCTGTCGGTAGCAAATGACGTAAGTGCCATTTATTTTTTTCACCAGAAGTGTTACTTTGTTTTTGTACTTTCGGCCAATTCTAAATTTTTCCACAGATTTTTCGGCACTTAGCATCACTTTTATGAGCATGTGCTATGGGGCTTATCTTAGTATCAAATGACGTAGGGGATCTTGCGGTCCCCGCTCGTATTACTGCGTTTAATTGTAATAAAAGGTCATAAACAATAAGTCCGTCATATAGTGCGTCAACGTCAAACAGATAAAATGCATGATATGTGGTATAAAAATATAAAAGGTATGTGGTGGGGTAGGTATGTGGTAGGGTACGTAGGATAGGGTAGGTAAGTTAGGGTAGGATAGGTAGGTAGGTAGGGTAAGTATGTTAGGGTAGGTAGTGTAGGGTAGGCATTTGACGGAAGCAAAGTCGCGGGCACAGCCTGTTGACCATAGAAGTCTTTAATGAAAGTGAGGTGCAATTTTATGCACCTTTGGTACCTGATATCTCCCAAAGATGATCCAAACGTCATATTTGGGGATCTTACATGTATTAAATTGAATAAAAATTCAGTTATTTCGGAACCAGCCCATATGCAAACATGTGAAATTAAAAATATTAGATACATTAAAAATTTATTAAAATATTACAATTAGATTTAACATTACAAAATTCATCAATAAAAACATTATAAACTACAATTTAACAATAACAAAAGAAAATGATACACTATAAATGTTTTATCTTAAGTCTAAATTAAGGTTTGGATCCGGAGTGCTCAATATGCAGTCTGGTCCAATACCGCATTATTGGGCAATCCGGATCCAGATCCATCCTCCATGCGAACAGCTGTATTGGAACTGCCTCGTATGTGGCGCATCAGGGACATGACTCTCTTGCGAATAATCGCCGCAAAACCATCTATATTTGCGTTCACAAACATACACGACTTGCTACAGTGGCGAGGCAGCTTCATCAACGCCCTGAAGGCATTATTGTAGAGAACGCGCAGGGTGTCGTACGATTGTTTCGTATGTTCGACCCATAGGCTGCACGTGTATATTGTTTGGCAAAATGCCCTAAACAACGGAGCTTTTACTTCCGTAGTACAGCGCGCGAACCTACGAGCCAGCATATTAGCTATAACAGACAAAGCTCTAACGTACCCTATCTATATCAATAACACCTACAAGCGTCTCGGTGACTCAGTGGCCCAGATACTTGAACTGCGAGACTCTTTTAAGGACACTTCCATTCAGCATGACCTGTGGGACAGTGTCATAAGTTTTAGATCCCGCCCTAGACACCATGAGCTCACTTTTAGTAGCGTTATATCTGAGCCCGTGGGCGCTCGCAGATCGAAATCAGTTTTCGAAGAGCACTGATCGATGGAGTCAACAGCACCATATCGTCCGCGTAACTGATGTTGTTCACAAGAACATCATCAAATCTTGAGGTAGAACCGGTAATAACACACTACTGGTACTAATAGCTATTTATAATTACATATAACTGATCTATTTCACTTTAATACGTCGAGGTACCTATTGGTGTAGCCTAGTGTTGGGTATAGTTTTTTTCTATTTGTGATGTGGTTGATCTTGACTCTAGTCTAGGTCAGAGGTGACAGACAGAGTCGACGAGCTTACCCAGAAGAAGCCTGTTCACTCTTTCAACTTTGAAGACATTCGGGTTGAATGCGTTCGGAAACACAGACGCAGGTAGTGAGTTCCATCCATTCGCTGTGTGCATTATGAAGGATGTTTGGAAGCGCTTGGTGCGAATTGCTGGAATGGCAACAAGCTAAGGATGGTAACTTGCAGTGCGTCTTGATGTCCGATGGTAGAATGAGGCTGGTGGGATGAGGTCGTGGAGTTCGTGATCACACTCACCGAAGTACAGTCTGTAGAAGACCGACGAGCAGGCAACCTTGCGGCGATGAGAAAAGGTGTGAAGCTTGGCATCCACCAGTTCAACGTCGCCAATGTGCCTTTTGGCTCTGCGTTCCACAGAGTCAAGTGCGGCAATCTGATACTTAGCTGAGCCATCCCATAGGTGGCTGCAATACTCCATGCAGGATCGGACTTGCGCTTTGTATAGGGTTAAAAGCTGTCCAGGCGTAAAGTATCGCTTCACTCTATTTAGGATGCACAGTTTTTTGGCCGCAATTTTTAGGTAAGACAGCAATTTTTAGGCAGTAAAAACATGGAAAGGTAAAAAGAATAAGGGAGACATTATCTATGTAGATGTGCGCTGGATTTATTAATAAAGATATAACATTAACTGACAATTCCTATAAACTAATAACAACCTAATTTGGTTTGGTTTGGTTTTTTTTGGTTTGGTTTTTGGTTTTCGTTTTTATATCTAATCTATATCGTTAGGATCAAAATTGGCCATATTGTTGCCTTGCTCCGACCACGCTGGGAACTGAGATCCGTCCATTTCTGGAGCGTGGCTGTTCCCAGCGGTGAGCGTGTGCTGCTCTCCGCCTATAGCCTCCCCGCAGCCCGCCTCCGGACAGCGGCCCACGGCCATCGCGCCGCCGCACTCACCGATGCAATAGTAATGCCCTTTCGGACATTTATACCAGTGGCCGGCTTTTAAACCAATAGCTTTGACGATCAATTCGCGCTCGTACTTAGTGACGGGAGCGCTTATTTTAATCATTTTTTGCAACTCCTTAAGAGACTCCAAAGCCCAGTCTTCATTAAATTCGAACAGCGAGAACACAACTACTTTTGTCGTTTCGACTTGTTGTGTTACTCGTTCATCTGTTGTACTTTTCGCGAGATGAAGCAGCTTAGAAAGTTGCACTATAACATTTAAGCGTTTAATCTCGTTGCTGACATCATTTTGTTGTTGTTCGCTTATTTTGATAGGGATCTTGGACTTGGGCTTAATCTTAAGCACCCCGAGTAGAATTTTGATATGCTCCATCAGTTCATCTTTCAATAATGTCACTTTTGGTGTCTGTGTTTCGTACGTTTTCCAACATTCTACGATCATTTCAAATATATTCAAGTACATGCATTCCATTTCTACTTCCAAGAGCGAAACATTTTTTTGGGAATTTAAAAGTGACTCAAAATTTGAAAACGTAGGTTTAAGGTAATCTGAAAAGAAAAATAAATATTAATTTTATGCGTCTATGGTTCAAAACCTTCTGTTGTCCTGTGTCTCCAACTGGAGAGCTGGCGCACCCAGACAGCCCGACTGCCTGTTCGCTAGTGCGCGAACAGGCAATCGGGCTGTCTGGGTGCGCCAGCTCTGTCTGCGTTCCAAAGAGCTAGTGCGCGAACAAGGCTTCACAAGACGGCAAAAACTAGCAAAGAAGACAATTTTTGTTGGGCTACTATTTAATAATAATGCATATTAATCATATTACACATAAAAAAACCGGCCAAGTGCGAGTCTAACTCGCGCACGAAGGGTTTCGTACCATTATCGCAAAAAAAAAACGGCAACAAAATCACGTTTGTTGTATGGAGCCCCCACATATAACAAACGTGATTTTGTTGCCGTTTTTTTTTTTCACTTAAATATTTATTTTATTCTGTTTTAAGTATTTGTTGTTATAGCGGCAACAAAAATAAATCAACTCTGAAAATTTTAACTGTCTAGCTGTCACGGTTCATGAGAAACAGTCTGGTGTCAGACAGACAAACAGACAAACATTGGAGTCTTAGTAATATGGTCCCGTTTCTACCCTTTGGGTACGGAACCCTAAAAATTAACCATTGTATTATAATAAACAGACCAAAGATTACATAAAAATCTAACCGGAATAATGAAATAATAGTAAAAAAAATAGAAAATCAAAAACCCGACTGCTTAAGAAGCGAACTAAAAAGATGTAAACAAGAAGAAAATCAAGCTGTGCAGTCGGAGGGTTCACAGGTAATAATAATATATGGTTTTCTGTTATAGCTAGACAGAACGTATTAACGACGAAAAGGAAACTATCAATTCTTTCGTTCTTGCTTATAGGAAAAACTCTATGAAAAAAAAGAGACAAACATAAACAAACGCTGCCATCCTGAACGTCAAAGAGTTAACTTTTTAATCACTGTTGTAACCCATCGGTTAGCAGCTCTAATTAAAGTTTATCGCTGTTTTCACGCGTTTGTTTCGTTTATATCAGAAAGAATTATGTTGTTTAATTATCTGCATGAACCATGTCGTGTGTGGTTATCGCTTGCAAGAGTAGAATGAGCGTATAAACAGAACACCTTAAAAAAATAGCCCCGCTAAATCAACATCTACGCCAAAGAAAACTACAAACAGACGTACAAATAGTAAAGAGACTCAAACAGACAATTTAAACAACGAATCTGAAAACAAAAATGATGAACTAATAAACGTGAGATTTCACAAAAACGTTCAAATACTACTCGAGCATCACCGCCAAGCAGAACCCACATCAAGCAGATTATAAGTATAGATAAACCAATTATATGTTTACTAAGTAGCGAAACTTCCTATATTATACACCGCTGCAGAGGAAACTAACCTGCGAAACTATGAAATTTGCCACTATCGCAAACCAAAATGTTGTCTGAAGCAAATATTTGTGGATATTGTCGTAAAAGTTCAAAACTTAACAAGTAAGGTCTACAGTATTATTTACATCGGCGAAGAGGACTTCCGAAGAACGCAAAACTATGTAGAACCAGTCATGTTTATTCGAGAAAAATGATTGCAATAAACCATACTAATATCATTATTTGTCTATCTACTTATAAATTTAAATTTAATAATAACTATTTTGTAAAACAGGAAAATTATGGCAATACTCTTTACAATAGTAGAATAGAAACTTTAAATAATCTTTTATACATGGATACACAGACATTTAATTACGCATACCTACTGGACTCTAATCTAAATCTTTCCTATAACTACGCTATGTATAATCAGCGCACAGGCGCAGTAAATAGTAATGGCGCGAAAGTTGTGGTATCTGACCTACAGGGTCTTGTTATGACAATAGGCAACCTTTTTTATTTTTTTGGGTGGGAAATCATCCAATGACTTCTCCCGCTCTGGGTGAAGCAGGAGGGTGTGTCAGACTTTTACTGACTTTAACCCACCCGTGTTCCTTGATTTGCTTGAGCCAGGGCCGCGGTAACTCTTTGAGCCAGGGCCGGACGCGAGAGCTCGCCACCGCCGATCGCCTCCACGAGGACACGGCGTTGCTCCGCCCAAGCGGGGCAAACCTCCACCGTATGTTCTACCGTGTCCTCCGGTTGATCCTCACAATGGTGACACCCGGGCGTTTCCTCCCGCCTTATCCTGAACAGGAACCTCCCGATACAGCCGTGTCCGGTGAGGACCTGCGTCAGGCGGAAGGTGAGGACGCCGTGAAGCCTCTGAGGCCACTCCTCAAAGAGGGGCCTTATCGCCACAATTGTGGCGTGCCCAGCGCTGGGTTGCGGCAATCGCCCTCTCCATGTCGCCATGAGATCCTGCCGGAGCTCTGTCCGCCGAGCCATGATTTGTCGCGGCAGCGGAGTTTCGCCCCGGCATTTCGCCTCCTCGCGCAAATATGGGAATGGCTTTTGCCTCCAGTTCCCATGGCGGCATGACAATCGGCAACCTAGACTGTGAAGATTTTGAGGTGGAGAATTCACAGTCGAATAACACAGAAATATCTACGGACTCAAAACCACAAACCAGCCCTTAGTTCTTTTTTTCTTTAACCACAACACATCAAAAAGCAGTACGCAAACACATTCATGCAAACATATAAACATGCTGTATCAAAACAAAACATACAAAGCCTAAAAAATAAACTTTACCTATTAGAAGCAATCACAAACGAATATAGAATAGAAGCGCATGGATTACAGAATTAAAAAAACACCTACTGAGTTTGGAAGGGTATACTGTAGCCGCCAAATTCTGCCGCCCAAACTATGCGTGGGGTGGTGTGTGCATATTCTTAAAGACGATATTGAATTCAAGTAAAGGCACGACTTAACGGAAATGACATTTGAATTTATATTCGAAACGTGTGCAGTAGAAATACCTAAAATGAATCTTTTACTAATAGTTATCTATTGGCCACAAAAAATAGGGAATCCGAAATATTTTATAGATCCTTGGAAAAACTGGTACTTAAAATCAACATAAAGGACAAAAATAAACACATAATTATAGGCGTTTTGAACGTAAATATCCTAGGGAAAAATCGCAATTCATTTAATCTTCTAAATACTATGACCAAGTACAACTTTCGACAACTAGTGACGGAACCTACCAGAGTAACAGCCTCAAGCGCCACATGTATTGACCTAATATTTACAAACGCACACGACAAATGCCATCTAGAAGTAGTGTAGCTTGGAGTCTCAGACCACAGAGAAATAGCAATCACTATACCTACCCACGATCCAATAATTAATAAAAATCAAATATTAACTCTAAAAAGGATCTTTAACAAACAAAACATCGTTTAAACAAGAACTGAAAAAACTAGACTGTAGTAAAATAATAAACGGAAATCAAAATATAAATACTAATTATCTGTCATTTCATAACACATTACAAAACATATTAAATTAGTGTATACCCAAGAAAACCGTAAAAAATAAAAAGAGATCATCTAAATCATGGCTAACGACTGGATTAAGAATAGCATGCAAGCATAAAATACAACTAAAAGCATTAATGACTACAACCAATAACAATATATTGAACAAGTATAATATATACTATAAGCGCTACGAAAAATTACTTAAGAGAACGGACGGAACTCTAAAAAACTAAACTACATAAGAATTATGACCACAAAATAAAACTAAAACAATGCGGCAAATAATAAAAGACTGTGACAGAAAACGCGACTATCATTGCCAACGCTTTCAATTATTATTTTGTGTCAGTGGGAAAACTGGATACCGCAAACGGAAACGTTTGTCCAACTGGCCGTCCCACCTCCTCCTAAAGTGAAACATCCATTTACTTAAGACCTGTTGACCCTAACAAAATTAGGTTTATTATAAAAAGGTTGAAAAACAAGCGAAGTTATGGGCATGACGAGCTACCGCCTATACTCTTAAAATCATGCTCTGAAGAATTAACGTTACCGCTAACTTATTTAATTAATCAGTCTTTAGATGAAGGCTCAGTCCCTGACCTACTGACAGTATCGATAGTAAAACCAATTTACAAAAAGGGAGACCAAACTGATACTAGTAATTATCAGCCGATAGCATTGCTACCGACCTTCTCCAAAATATTGTAGACTGCGATTTAAAACGACTTTATTCTTATTGCGAAAGATATAAAATATTCAACGATAGCCAGAAAGGGTTCAGGAAAAACAGATCCACGACATTAGCAATATTTAAGCATATCCAGGAAGCGTTAAAAATAATCAATAATAAAAACAAAGCAGTAGGGATTTTACTGGATATAAGCAAAGCCTATGACAGAGTTTCATAGGAAATTTTACTGAATAAATTATATGCAATAGGTGTTACAGGTAAAGCTCACAAGTGGTTCTGTTCGTACCTGGAAAATCGGGAGCAATTCGTAGAGGTAGAACATAGAGACCCACACACTGGCCAAATAACACGCGTAAGATCGAATAAAGCTAAAACAAAAATGTCAATACCACAAGGCAGCGTTTTGGGATGCTAATTATTTCTAGTTTATATTAATGACCTCCCTAAAGAAATTGACGTCTCAAAGTATTTTATTTGCTGATGATATTTTTATTATTTTTCCTTATACCAATGGAGAAAACCTAAAGTTAAACATGGATGATAAGCTCTCCAAAATAATAGCATGGTTAAAAGATCATAACTTAGAATTACATTTTGACAAAACAAAGCTAATGCAATATACACCATACCAAAAACGAAAATTAGATATAAATTACTCATACAACAACATAAAGCTGCAATGCATAAACGAGTTTAAACTGTTGGGTTTGACTATTGATAACAATATAAACTGGAAAGCCCATATAGATATACTGGCAAACAAACTAGCCAGCTTTATATATGCCTTGGGGGAGCTTAAAAGAGCTACCGATTTTAAAACTGCTCTAACAGCATACTATGCCTTCGCATACTCCTGACTAAATTATGGAATCGTGGTGTGGGAGAATGGTGTAGACAAGGATAGAGTTTTTATTCTACAAAAGAAGTGCATACGAATTCTTGCCAATATATATAACGCAGAAAGCTGGAGGACTTTTTTTGTAAGATACAAAGTCTTTACACTAACTGGTATCTATATTTTAGAAGTTAGCAAATTTATAAGAAACCACCAGGCACTATTCCCACTCACTAAGGACCTTCGCCCGCAACATCGCAATAATAGACGCCAAAACAAGAATGAATTAGCCTTAGCAAGCTCAAAATAAATATATTCCATTCAGGACCTTTAGCCATGTACGTTAAAATATATAATAAGCTTCCAAATTCAATTAAGGACATAGAATACGAACATAAATTTAAAAACAGTCTACAAAAATACCTAATATTAAAATCGTATTACTCTGTAAAGGAATTCTTTGACGATAGGTGAATTTGATATTTAATTATTTGACATTGAAATTCATATCTGTACACAATCAAATACCTTATACGTATTTCTTACTACTAGACTGTGTACCAAAATATTATGTTTAGCTAAAATTAAATCTATCATCATACACCTAGGTTAGCTATTTCCTTATAAGCGGTAGCTAACCAAAAGCGGTCCTGGCGAGAGGGCTCCCTTTGGTAGTGTGTCTCTTTCTAATGAGGTGACCATGACCAAACAGAACACGGGACAAATTGATTGTAAAAACGATAGTTTAAGTATTCCGATATGTTGATGCCACCTAACTGCGCTACCTAAACCTACCTAATTTATAGTATGATAATAAAAAAAAAGTTTTTATATTTTTTGGTATCTACATAACTAACCGTATGGTGTCGGGCGTCAAGAATTTCACCATCCCATGTTTGCCCGTGGGTGTCGTAAGAGGCGACTAAGGGAAAAACCAGAAAATGGGCAGCAGCGTTCTCTGTGCTCGGCGCCATAGTGCACAGTCTAGTAGTAAGAAATATACGGTCTTTGTACACAATACACACATCACTTACTACAATTTTGACTCACGACCTGCCTATGTTATTTTATGATTATTCCATTTATTAATTTTATATACATATTTTTACATTTTTAAATATTATTCTATAACAAAATAAAATAAAAAAAAACATTTAAAATACAAAAATAGTATGATGATGATGTATATTATGATTATTATTATTATCGGTGTTTGTTTTAATATATTTTTTATCTTATTTTAATTTATGAATGGAAATGATGAGCAAATTGTTCTCACCTATCCTGTATTTTAACATGACAGTTAGTTAAAGAAATTAAAAAAAAATTGGAAACTTGATAAACATGTAAAAAATAAGTGTTTGTTTAAGCACATTAGTTTGTTTATTATTATGACACTGTAGCACTTTAAACTATCTATATTGCTGTACCCTAGCAGGGTTCATGTATGAAACCTTTATACTTGTAACAACTTTGTAAACTACATGAATGCAATCAAAGTAGTATACTGAAATTATTGTGCAGGGAATACATTTCATAGGCTGTCCCGAATAAAGGAAACTTAGTTCTAAATACGTCGAGGACGTATAGTATCATTTAAACCATTCTATTTAGTGAAACAATAAAATTTTATGCGTTCGCTGATAGAGCTTTGTCAGTTTACGTACTTACTTCCTGGTGTTAGAGATGCGTCAACAGTCACAAGAAAGATTTATCGATACTGTATTTTATTTTACTTACTTTAATTTATTTCATAAAGTTTATTTGCAATTTGTTATCATTCATCTAATATTGATTGTGCACAGGTTTCCTAAGAGTACTTATTTAAGAAATAAGTGGATCAAGAATATAAAGGAAGAAGGAAGGGGAGGCTTTTGCCCTGCAGTGGGACAGAATAGGCTGAAAATTCATAAATAATAATAAATAAGAATATAAAACGAGGTAACTGGACACCTTCACCATATTCTCGCTTGTGTCCATTGCATTTATTATTATTTAGTTCATTAATGAATCGTGCTATCGCTATCCCCTGACCCATCTATGGATACAGGTTGATGAATCATGTTTATTTTCACATTTTACTTTTTTAAATTTAATTATTATATTTAGACCATTTTGTTATTATTTATTTTATTACTTTTATATACATAATCGTCTGTAAACTTTATTTTCAGTCTTGCACAAGAACTAGCATACTATTTTTTTATTTATGATGGGTTTGCTCTTGACTCAAGTCTAGGTGACAGAGACAAAGTCGACGATGGAGTGAGCTTACCCAGAAGAAGCCTGTTCACTCTAACTTTGAAGAGATTCGTGTTGTATGCGTTCGGTATATATCAGTATATTGATCAGTTCCTTTTTTTTTCCATTCGTACGAGTGTACCAAAAACTGTCACTTTGATCTCATGATGTACCTAGTTTTTGCGCAAGGTGAATTTCACCATCCCATATCTTCCCGTGGACAATCCCACCGCACTATTCCCAAACCACTGCAACTCCTGAAAGCCAGAATCAACAGTGGCAACCACCAGTAAAGCGCCGAGGCAATGAAGCTCGACGAAGTCCCGGAAAATGAATTAAACTGTCTTGGATACCGCAACGAAATTAATCAGAAAAGAATAATGGAGGAGTAAGAAAAATACAAATTACAAATCTTCTCGTGGGTGTCATAAGAGGCGACTAAGGGACACACCAGAGAATGGGCAGCAGCATTCTCTGAGCACTTTGCCAACAAACTGCGATCGCCAACCCGCCTGCCAAGCGTGGCGATTATGGCAAACCCCCCCAAACCAAAATGAATTGCACACAGAATAAAAGGCCCCGAGTGCCCGGCAGCCCGTCTACCCTCGGCTACGGTAGCGGTCGAGGCGATGGCGTGGCAAGGGGTGCAAAGAATCCCCGGAGTGGACCCGGCTAAACAAATAAACACCGACGATTGGAACTGGGCACATATAACACGTGAACACTCCGGACCGACGAGAAGATAGCCGAACTTGAGGGAGTATTGAGCAGGTTACGATGGAGCATTATAGGGTTATCTGAAGTCCGAAGAGAGGGGGAGGACTCGATAATCCTCAAATCCGGTAACCTGCTCTATTTCCGAGAGGATGACCGGCAGTCCCAGGGTGGTGTCGGCTTTATCGTCCACAAGTCCCTTGTGAACAAGGTGGTGAAGATCGAGAGTGTGTCGAACAGGGTGGCGTACCTAATACTCAGAAATCAAATAAAAAAAATACAAAATGCCTTAATGTGGCAAAGCATATTATGTATAACCCCGAAAGTATATAACAAAACTCCAAAATCTATAAAAGAGTTACATTTAAATGAATTTAAAAAGAAACTAACCGACCTGCTATGAAATAAATGCTATTATAATTTAAACGACTATTTGAATGATACTTTGACATGTTAATTGAATTTTAATCTTTAATACTTTGACATGTTAATTGAATTTTAATCTTTTATACTTTGACATGTTAATTGAATTTTAATCTTTTATACTTTGGCATGTTAATTGAATTTTAATTTTTTATACATTGACGTCCTAATTAAATTTTAATCTTTTATTCTTTGATATCCTAATTGAATTAATTGAATTTTAATCTTTTATACTTGGACATCCAAATTGAATTGTATTGATATATATAACTGACTACTTGAATAATACTTTGACATCTTAATTGAATTTTAATATTTTATACCTACTTTGACATTATAATTTTTGTTATATCTTATACTTTGACATCTTACTCTAGTTTGATACTCTGGCGTTAAATGATACCTTTTCATCCTAAATAAATTGTGTAAGTTTACGATGTTATTTTTGATTGGCATACCTCAAATTCTAGTGAGTTGGATTGTATTGTGTATTTTTTTATTCGTAATTATGCAATTAATAATGTTAATACTAGCCTAATAATCTATGTCCTATAATGTATGTACCTATATTTGCACGCCACACTTGGCAGAATGTGATGATACCATTTACTAATATTAAGACCATAATGCACCATATTCAGACAAATAAATGTTTGATTTGATTTGAGAATATCCGCAAGACATTCGCTGAAGGTCATACAGGTCTACGCCCCGACCTCGGCACACCCCGACGACGAGGTAGAGGCCATGTATGAGGATATCTCTAGAGCCATGCATGGTTCCAAAACTTACTTCACCGTTATCATGGGGGACTTCAACCCGAATCTGGGCAAACGAGACGAGGATGAGCATCAAGTGGGGCAATTTGGAGTACGATGTCGGAACCACCGGGGTCACCTACTGGCCAATTTTATGGAGAAAGAGGGCCACTTCATGATGAACTCTATCTTCAGAAAGCGTGAGCACGGGAAGTGGACCTGGCAAAACCCCAATGGTGCAACTAAAAACGAGATCGACTTCATTATGTCAACCAAGAAGCAAATGTTCAATGATGTATCTGTGATCAACTCGGTGAAAACGGGAAGCGATCACCGCATGGTAAGAGGCACATAACATTAATGTCAAGCTTGAAAGGTCTAGACTGATGAAGTCCACGCTCCGTCCAGCACAGATTCAGTTTCAAAACCCCGAGACCTTTCTACTCGAACTCCAGAATCGTTTCGAGTGCCTAGTTGCTCGATCGCCTCAGTAGAGTATCCGAAAGAGTGGGTCTTAGGAAGAACATGGACAAAACCAAGTTGATGCTGAATGCCCATGTTACACCCATTCCTATCAAGGTCGGCTCGAACTTGTGGGCGACTATGTCTATCTGGGAGAAACGATCCAGTTGGGTAGGGCCAACTTCGAGAAAGATGTCAACATCAAAAATGTGAATCCGAAACGATGTTGTTAACCGGCCTTGGTTCAAGTAGGGTGTATTCAATGGGTTTACCTTTTATAGCAGAACTTTCTATGTTTTAAAATTATGTCGGGCGTTATTAAACCACCTGCTGCCCAGCACGAGGGCCGCCTCGACCCACCGCGCCTACGCGGGCTTAAATTACACTCTAAGGGTAGCGCAGACAAGACTACGTGGAGCCGGTTTAGCAGCGATTCGTTTGTCAATAACTTTTATTGCACAACATATTGGCATTTTAACACAATATTTTAATTTAATGTTAAAAATGCAATTTTATAGAAATGGACGCCTAATAAAATTCTGCCATCTTAAATTCGGACATACAAACATTCGGCCAAGCAATAATTATATTAAATAATTTTTAAACTCTTAAAAATATTCGTTTAAAGAAGATTATGCCAAGGGTGTTAAGCCGAATAAATTTCGGAGTATCAAGATTCTGCCAGATAATGGGAACCCGTATTCAATGGGTAAGTTTAACATTAATTTGATACTAGATCGTCATTGTTATGAGGTTTGTTTACATTTTGTGCCCATAGGTGTCACTCCGTACACAGTTATTCTCGGGCAAACGTGCCTAGTTACAGCGTCCACGGCGTCTAGCATTGCAAGAGGAAAAGATTGTGCAACATCAAATAGAAGATTGGTTAGCTAATGACATCATACGTCCTAGCTATTCAGAATATGCCAGTCCCATCGTTCTGGTGAAGAAGAAAGATGGAAGTACGAGCATCTGTGTGGGTTATAGAAAGATAAACTAGAGGATGGTGAAAGATGAACATCTCTCGCCGGTAATCAATGATCACATAGATAAATTGTGTACAGCTGTGGTGTTTAGCACTTTAGATTTAAAGAATGGATTTTTTCATCTACCGGTAGACGAGAACTCTAAAAAGTACACTGCGTTTGTAGCAATCCAGAAGATCAGTTTGAATTCCTACGAGCAGCCATCAAAGGAGACAACCAAAGCCGTTCATAAATTTCCTGTGCCTAAAAATCTTAAAGAAGTTTAAAGTTTCATCAGATTGACCTTACTTTAAAAATTTATTCCAAATTATGCTAAGATTAGGACTAATCAATTGACATAAGAATTATCAAAATCTGCCTATACGCCACAGTTTGTGTGGTGGGCCTATTCCCCAAACAAAAAATCTTATCGCTTTTTGTCATTTAAATGATAATATTAAAAAAAAATACAAACCTGCTAAGTACATTAGATATTCTCTTTTAAATCTATCCACTTTGCGGTTTAGTTCTGTCGACTTAATTTGTATCTCCTTCTGAGTTCCGTATATTCTGAGTTTTATTGGATTGATATCATCCTTGAACATTTTATTCACAGTATCTTTGTATCTGTTGGTATTAATGATCACTTTGCGACAGAAAGGACATTTGCTTAGTTGAATTTGTTTTTGGTCACCCTTTATTAGACAGTCCATACTTTTGACCTCCAAAACGTGATCACAATCTTGAAGTACAATAAACCTGAAATTACAAGGCTAGTTGAATGTAAATTTTGAAATACTTATATGACATACCTATGTTCTTCATTCATAATTTTCTAGGCATAAGCAAAATAACCTAGTACCGTGCCATGTGGTGATGTGCAGGTACTTCTAGGTATAATATTGAGCATGATTGCTTTTAAACAAAATTGATTGTACTGAGGATCAGACTTAGAGTCAGCGAACATACATACGTACATATTAAGATAATTTTGTTTTAACGCAACCGTGACTCGTGACTGACTGCCCTTAAACTAAAAATATTATTAATCAAATAAAATTCACTAGCAAAACTTCACAGCACAGACATGGTGGAATTTATGTTTTTTTCTAAATTTTTACGTGACGACCTAACCTAATTTATAAACAAGAACCCCTCAATTGCAATACAATACAAATGTATTGCAGTCGAGGTGTCTTGGGGCAAACGAAGGTGTCTCACTTATCGGTTTCTTCGTACTGGTCACCGAGGAAGTCCTTGGGGAACTCGTCGGGTCGGCACAGCTGGCAGATGTCGGGGCAGGGCTCGCCGCACAGGCCGCGACACCTGTGGCCGCACGGCTGAAGGAGCTCGCACTGCTCCGAGCACGGCGCCCGAGAGCATGGCTCGCCGCAGCGACGTGAGCACGCGCCGTGCACGCACTCCTGACTGCACTGTTCCTGTAATGTTTGGGCCATGGGTGTCAGAGACCGAAATATACTTCACGGTCTACGTAAATGTGCACATCTCCCGCCTAAACGTTTAACGTTTTCTTTGTTAGCGCTGGGACCCCGTGGTTTAGTCATAGTCTAGAGAAGGCCATTATTAGGAGCACGTTAGTGGTGGCATTAGAATGCGCGGCTCGTCTGTCCTTACTACACCTACTTATAAGTCACGCTCACGCATCGAGACTACCTTGGTTTAGTCTTCTTCTTCCATCTCACCAGTTACTACATTACTCGGGGTCGGACTACCTACCATCAACTCTCAATGAATGGGACTAGATTTAGAGTTTATTTAGAAAATACAATGTTATTACCTTGCAGGGCGTGCACGGTTCGCAGCAAAACTTCTTGCAGCGGGAGTGTACGCATTTTACTTCGCAGGGCATCTTGCACGGTGGGCAGATTTGATTACATGGCTCCTGGCACCTATACAAACACATCAAGTTATCGAATTATATTGTAACTCACCAGCCTTTCAAATAAAAGATAACATCACGCCTGCATTCTCTGAAGTACTTAGGCAGAGATGTAAGTATGTCTAACAGCTGATCAGAAAGGCTTTCGTAAAAATATGTTCATAAATTTAGCAATTTATGATTTCTTAAGTTTAATATATCCTCGAGTTGATAAAAAACAGCCGGTCTATGCTTTGTATATGGATATGTCAAAGGCCTTCGAGTGCGTGGATCATGATATACTACTGAGTAAGATGGAAACGTACGGTGTTAGGGCCTACACTTTAGACTTGCTAAACGCTTACATCAGTAACAGAACTCAGACTACGAGTATTGTCAAAATTTGTCCTAATACAAAATGCGAAATAAATACTATGTCCAGGAGTAAAAAAATGGAATGTGGAGTTCCACAGGGTAGTTTTTTGGGCCCACCACTTTTTATCATCTATATTAATGACCTACCAAAATCGAGTACAGATCGTATGGTACTATTTGCTGATGACTGCACTGTTGTATACAATAATGAAAACATTAATAATAGTAGTTTTAATTTCAAAATTTAGTTTCTATATTCAATGGTTACAAAATAATAAGTTATTAATTAATATCGATAAAACTAAATTAATGCAATTTAAACAGAAAACAAAAAATACTTTACATACTCGAATAGAAGTTAACGGTGATAAAGTTGAATTGACGTCTACAACAAAATTTCTCGGCGTTCACATAGATGACAATTTGAAATGTCAAAGTCATATAGAGTTTGTTTGCAAAAGTGTCACAGTCATCTTATAGCTTATACATGCTAGCGAAAAAGGTCAATCTTGACACATTGCTCGTAGCTTGTCATAGTCATGGTATAATAATATACTTCGCTTGGTAGTCTCTTCCCGTGACAGCTGGGTCACGTGATTGGCCTAATACTACGTCATCAATTGCGTTGCGGTTCTCAAACGTTTTTTGTGGGGAAAAAGATAAAATAATACAATAGGTACAACATTTTTATTATTTTTAATAAATCGACATATTTGATACTTTTTTTATTTTTTTACTTTGCTTCTTTTTTAATTGATTGCTTGGTTTTATTTCTTTTCCGAGGCAGTTTGAAAGTGGCGCCAGTGACATAAAAGTTGAAAGGAAACCGTTTGTCCTGGTATGGTCATGTGATGAGGAGGGATGAAACGCATGTTACTAAAAGAGTTATGAATATTAATGTGGATGGAGAGGGAGGGGACGGCTAAAGAAAAGATGAATGGACTGTGTGAGGAGTGATATGAAAGAAAACGGAGTCAGTGATGGCGTGACGGAGGACAGGACGGTATGGAAGAAGAAAATGTGTTGCGCCGACCCCAAGTGACATGGGGCATGGGCAGGAAGCTGATGATGTCTTGTAGATAGGTTCTTGTTTGAACTAAACAAAGTTATACCTCATAATGAATTACAAGTCCATGAACAATCCGAGTCAAATTGAAAATGAATTTTTCACTGTGCAACGTTTGACCGTGGTATTGATAAAATTATTTCTCCATTATATCAGCAACCCTGATCAATTCTTTGCAAGGGTAAACCAGTATTCCCCTCGACACAAAAAAAAAACCAATCACAGGCATCGCTACTAATTTTTTTTTTTTTAGCCTGGGGAAATGCTCATGCATGCTATGCTACCACAGGTAGATAGCGCAGTTATGTGGGACTCCAACCCACTAAAACTCCACGGTGTCCTCCTGTGCCGCTTATGGCGGGAACGTTTTTTTATTTAATCTGAGAGCTCCACTGACAAGCTATGGCATAGTTTCATTGTACGTGTAATTGAGTATGTATATGGCAAGGTGTAGTTTTAACCGGCGTCACCTTGTTGTTTGCAACTTTCCTTCTTGACTTTTTATTTGATCTGAGATCTAGTTAAACAATGTCTCTGACAAAACAAATGTTGTAAAAGTCACACGCTGCGCCTATCTGTCTGTATGGACGTGATAAAATGGACCAACTTAATTTCGTTCGTGACGAAAACCCACAAAACTTGACTTGACTAAAATAAATCAAAACTAATTAGGTTAGGTTAAGTTCGGGCGTACAGCCGTATTGACACAGCTATGCCTTAATTTATGGAATTTACAACGCGTAGATAAATGAAATAATATCTAGAAAGGCACATACCAGTTCTTTTAGCTGAAGTCAATTACAATATTGAAGTCATGCATATGGTAGCGTCTCTTCGTTGGGAAAAGAAAATAACCTTATTACACCGCCTTTTATACTTCTGTTTTTACAGTTTAGTACGGAACAATTAACAATTTTTCTTGTGTATCTTTCACAGTTCACGGGTGCCCAACAAATGTTTGGGAGCCACAGTATTTTGCTCACTGAGTGAAACAACGCTATAGGTGTGAGCGACACGACAATAGCGATGAAATGGCGAGTTGTCAGTATGACACTTGTCAATTGGATATGTTGCCACTGTGTGTGATTGAATTACCGGAGCAAAATGCATTTTTCAACTCAACAAAGCAATTATGATCTAATAATTCAATATATAAATGAATTTAACACTAAATAGATGAAACACATGAGTTACTAAATAGTTAAGCTAGTTAGTTATTTATTTTATTTTCGTTAACTACTTGAGAAAGTACCAAAATTTTCTGAAAAAGACAATCAATGGTAACACTTATCGTGACGTAGGCTTAGGCCATCCTGTAAAGAGAATACCATGTCTTATTATACCATGATCATAGTACTGTTGCTTCTAGACTCAGATATGCAACCATATTCTGGGGCAATACTTCAAACTAGGATAAAGATTTTTAAATGTCAAAAAAGATTCCTGCGAGCAATTTGTGGTCCCGACAGAACTGACAGCTGCAGGGAGTACTTTAAAAATTAAAAATACTTACCATGCCAAATCAAATTAAATTATTTATTTTTGCAGAAAACACTGTTACAATGGTGATATTAAATGTAAATGTTTCAAGTGATTCGACCGTAAGGCATGCAAAATGTGTACAATCATGGTTTATTAAAATCAAGATTGACATTGAAACATATAAAATTAGATAAAATATTTTAAGATATTTAATTAATGTAATGTCCTCCTTAAAATTATATTAATATAGATTATTTATTTCATTCAATAAAAATAATATTCAAATTATTTCAATGTCATTCCTAGTATTATTACAATACATTAACATATAGCGTTTATATTAGCCGTGAACGTCTTTCGGCTGATATGATGATGATGATGATTAACATTTAAATTATTTGAAGATACATGCGTAATTGTTCTATTACTTGATGTCACTGTGAGGTCTTGGGTTTGGAAAATTTATCATTTAAGTAGTCATTCAAATTATAGTAACATTTATCAAATAAAAGGCTCCTTAGATATTTTTTAAATAAGGCAGTAATAATTGCTCTTACCTCTTTAGGTAGTTAATTGAAAATTTCAAGAGCCATCCGAAACATACTTTTGTGCATTAATGTAGTACGGGTTTGGCGCACACAGAGACGAAGTGCGTCACGTTGTTGCCTATTATTGACTTCTGAGGCCAATGTAAATAAGTTATGATTGAGCTTAACAAATATTGAAATTTCATAAATATATAGGCTTGGGAGAGTTAGAATTTTGTACTCCTGGAAATACGGTTTCCAGGTCTCAACCATTTTAAGTCCAAACATACCCCTTATGCACCGCTTCTGTGCTTTAAAAATTAGGTCAATGTTAGTCGAATTTCCCCAAAAAATTACACCATGCCTCAGGACTGGAGCAACCAAACCATTATATGCAGTTAACAAGGTGTTGATATTTGTAATCTGTTTTAATTCATGTAGGGCATATACTGATTTATTAATTCTTTTGCATAGTGTTTCAATCTGGGATTCCCATTTTAATTTGTTATCTACATAAAGACCAAGACATTTTGTTGTTTGTACGTCAGATACCGCACAGCCCGTCGCCGCCGCGTGCCGCGCGACTCTCCCCGCGCCGCAGGTCGCGCCGCAGTGCGCGTCGTCGGTAGCTGTGGCATACTTATTGTCTACCATTTGTTTTCGCCGCTCACCGCTTGCCGCAACTCACACCGCGCCGCGCTTGGCTGTGGCCAAGGGATAAGAGGCCGCGAGATACACTCTGTTACTAGCTTGATGACTTTAGTGCAGGTCAAAACCTACACTATTGGTGTTTTTTAGACCTTTTATGATTTGGGAATACTTTTATTACGCGTTCAGCTAAGGAGTGGAATGCCCTGCCGGAGTCTGTATTTCCTGAAAGCTACAATCTGGGTTTCTTTAAGTTAAGAGTGAATAGGTTTCTTCTAGGCAAGCGTGCTACATCAAGGACTACATCATCGCTTACCATCAGGTGAGATAGTGGTCAAGCGCGAGCATATCAATACAAAAAAAATACAAAGAGTTCCTTTATGAGTACTTATAAATGGACCTTATGAGGAAATTTATTACTACTGACTATTACCATGGTAAATACTACATACCCATCAACCAGTAATCAAGGAAGATTCACTAACTACTAAGGTACGAGTAGTTTTTGATGGGTCGAGCAAGTCAAGTACTAAAATACGTATAAACGATAATATTTTTACATGAATGTGCTGCAGTATTATTAACCCAACAGATGGAGAAAGTTATTATTGGAATGAAAATAAAATCGCAAATATTTACTGTTGGAATGACTCAATGAGTACTCTCGGCTGGATCAAAGGTGAAGCTGAGCGATGGAAGACGTTCGTAGCTAACAGTGTATCCGAAATACAAAGAATATTACCTCGAGCGAAATGGAATTATGTAAATACATTACCAAATCCAGCTGACTGAATTACAAGAGGTATTGCGCCAAATATATTACAAAACTTATCCCTGTGGTGGTATGGACCAGAATGGTTAAAAAGTAACATTCCTTATACAAAAACTGTACCAGGGTTATGTGAGGAGGTTAAACAAATAATATGTATCGAAATGCCCGTTGTAATTGAAATAAACATTTTTCATTTTTAACTATTATACTTAAAAAAGAAACCTTGATAAGGTTTTCAAGCTTCCAAAGGGTGATAGGAGTGTTATCATATTGCTACAGATTCGTAAAGAAACAAAAATACAAATAAACCATTAGGTTGTACGGCAATTAATTTAACAACTAAAAAAGTACTCTTCTTAGTCCAACAAGAAGTATTTTCTGAGGAGTACAAAACCATTAAAGCCGGACAATCATTGAAGAAAGGAAACAAGTTATCATGCCTTGATCCATTTATAGATAATGAGGGCTTACTGCATGTAGGAGGAAGACTTCAAATCTCCAGACTACCATATGATCGAAAACACCCAATTCTGTTATATCTTGACCATCATGTATCATCAGGTAAGGCGCGCTCCACCGTGGTAGGTTAGCTCATGAGCGTATTGTATTATTAGCGTGGTAAGTCGATGGTTGTGTGGTAATATGATTGGGTGTTTCATCTCTGAACTTATTTGTGCATTTCTTAATCTGCCCCCTACTCGCAGAGTACCATCTTGGTCTATGGTCGGGTGTAATTCTAAAAGTTTACTTTTCGAATGCACGTTTCCATTCTTAAGTAAGTGACTAATGTCACTGGAAAACTCCATATGTTGCACACCTTTAATAATCATCAGTTTTGCGCGACGGAGTTCCTGTAATGTGAGATAAGGTTGACGGACTGCCTTTGCAGTAGGTACTCGCAGTATCCATGCAAAAACACGTACAATTTTTGCGAAGGAATTAAATTTGTTTAGTAAATGGTGGATTTGAGGTATGTCATGGTTTTGGAATGGTTGGATCCATGATGGCCCTTGCCACCACAGATCGTGGTTTTTTAATTGTTTGGTTCTCAACCCACGGCTCAGCTGGATTTTCAATGGTTTTGACATAACTCCATTTTTCCTTTGGTATTATTTTGGTGATAGCTTTAACACGATTTGAGACGAATGGTTTCCATCTCGCTGGATCTCCTTGAATCCATCCCAACACTGCTGTTGAATCACTCCAGCAATACATCTCCTGGTTATAAGACTCCAAGCGAGTCTGTACTTTTTGCATCAGCTGTGATAATAGTTGGGCACCCATTAACTCCAACCTTGGTATTGATACATCTTTACTAACAGGTACTAATCTTGCTTTTTCTGCAACCAAAGTTACCTCGTTCGCATTGTTTTGGTTGCTGACTTTGCAATATATAACTGCGGCATACGCCTTGTTCGACGCATCATAAAATCCGTGTAGTTGCAAGCTATGGTTTTTCTTTATTCCTAACCATCGTTTTACTTCTATGGTGTTGATGTCTTTTAATTCTTCCCTTAAGCTTAGCCACTTGATCTTGATATCTTCTGGTAGCGCGTCATCCCAGTTAAGATTTGATGACCAGACGCTTTGGAATAGCATTTTCATGATGATAGTTAATGGTGTGAACCAGCCTAATGGGTCGAATATTTTGGAGATGTCGCAGAGAAGCGACCTTTTGGCTGGTTTTGGTAGTGATAATGGCTCCAATTTCGAGTCAAAGATGAATTTGTCCTGTTGCGGATTCCATCCTAGCCCCAATATCTTCGTTGAGTCTGACTGTTTAAACTCATAGATTTGCTGGTTCCACAAATCTTTTTCTAAATCAGCGAGTAATTTTGGTTCATTTGTGGCCCATTTTCGTAAATTAAACCCACCCTTGCTAAGTAGTTTTATTAGATATGATTTAAGCAGTTTGGCTTGTTCCATAGTATTTGCTCCGCCACAGTAGTCATCCATATAGAAGCACTCTTCTAATGCTTTTGCTGGATCAGGGAAATTTTGTTTTTCCTCGGCAGCTAGTTGTTTTAAGCACATCATAGCCAAAAATGGTGCAGGCTTTGTGTCTTTGTGTTATGGTTGTAAGTTGGTATGTTTGAATAGGTTGGTATGGAGAATTTCTCCATGATATCTTCTGATACGACTGATCTTCAGGATGTACCATTATATGTCAATACATTTTTTCGATATCGGCAGTGTACACGAACTGATATTGTCTCCATTTTAAAATCAGCTCCAGCAGATCTTGCTGTAGGTTGGGACCTCGGTACATGACGTCATTCAAGCTATGTCCTGATGATGATCTAGGAGACGCGTTGAACACAACACGAAATTTTGTAGTGGTTGACTCAGCACGAGTGACGCAGTGGTTTGGTAGGTAGCACTCGGGTTTCGTACTTGTTGCTGACGGCATCATATGGTTTAGGTTTTGATACTCATTCATGAACTTGGTGTATCCTGTTTTCAATTCTGGATCTTTTTGTAACTTTCTCTCTATAGTTGCGAAATTGTGCTAATGCTAATGGTTTAGCAGACCCAAGCTGATCCTTGGTTTCTGGTTTAAATGGCAATCGGACTTTTTCCCATTTTCTAGTCTCTCTGTTGTTGACAGAAAATATTGCAGGCATTCATGATCTTCGATGGACATTTCAGTCTCCTGGTTGATGTCTTCAATTTCCAAAATATACGTAAATCGTCCGTCTTGTTAAGAACGACGTTACACCTGTAGCGTGGTGTCATTGTCCCACAGAGCAACCATCCTAATTGCGTTTGTTGGGTTATTGGCTGATCCTCGCTATCGCCCCTCAAAAGGCCACCTAAAGCTATCTTGCACTATACATCTGCTCCAAGCAGTAGGTCCACGGGTCGGCTGGTATTAAATTCTGGGTCTGCCAGATTAATGTTCTGTATGTGAGGCCAAGTTGGTTTTATGAATGATTTATTTGGTAAACTTTTTATAAGATTATTCACTATAAGGACCTCACCTTCTAAGGCAAACTCACTATGAATTGATTTAATTCGGATGTTCATTACTCCCTTGCAGCTGTTTTCTTTATCTCCTATGCCGAATACGGTTCCTTTGCAAGAGTGTCTTCGTGGTTTCAAAACTTGTTCTGCCTTCTCACTTATTAAAGAAATCTGAGAACCCTGGTCAATCAAAGCTCTCATGTTATGGTATGTGCCATTGTGTCCTGGAACCTTCACTAATGCCGTGGCTAAGAGTGTCTCGGACACGTCCTCCCAAGAAACATGGGATGATGCTGCTGCTTGTTCATCATTGGTGATATCTACACCTGGGTTCTGTATTGCGTGGAGACATTCTTTGGTCACGTCATGCAATTTTTTAATCGCACCTATGCATTGTTGCTGCATGCTAGGGATGTTCAGTAATATGTTGACGTGAGACGTGAAAATTAGTCTACTGTTGCCATATCTGTGGTTCAGTATTTCTCAGCACACCTCGTAATTCTCTGTGCCAATCTGAAGATGGTGGATCAGACGCTCAGCTTCCCCTGATACTTTACTCTATAAGAATTGCATTTCTTGTGCGTTTGATAACGATGGATTTTTGTGAATGGTTTCCGTGAACAAGTCTCTAAACGATGTCCATTGGTGGTAGTTGCCTTGGAATATCCATCTTTGGAGTAGATTTGTCGCGATGCGATACAGACCACATTTTAGAGTTGATGGTTTTCTTCAAATCGTTATACATTTTCTCATATCTGTTGAACTCTTCTTGGTACCAGACATCCTGATCTCCGTTTTCACCTTCTATATCCCAGTGCAGGCTGTCTATGATAGCCCCACGACTTTGAAGAGACTTTAATGCATCGTCGAACTCCCACTTGTTCTGCAGTTGGTCGATTTCTATGGTGGCTACAGTTCTCATGAAAGCCCTAAAGTGGATAGTCTGCTTTTTCATCATTCCTTCTAGCTTACTCTCTTCACGCGTCTCCCTACGTTGCTGTTGCGGTGCCTGTGAATGAGACGAATCTCCTGCTTGCTTCGATGTCCCCGCTGCTACAGGCGGCGGTGGCTGGTGAGGTTCTTGCTGTTTTGACAACAAGTGCTCCAAGATTTTGGTGATTAGCTGCTTGATCGACAGATATACTTCCTCCGCCTTATCAAAACAATTTTTAGTGAAATACACATGGTTAAATTCAGCAAGTTCACAGCATGTCCTATGGTTCGATCGTTATTTCTTATGTACCAGGGTACATTTACAGCATCTCTGAGCACTTAATTTTGGAATTGTTGGAGTAATTTGACGTTGAGACTTTTTCGAGCTAATGTTATTTTGAATAAATTTTGAATTATTCTCATTACTTCTTTAGGAGTCACAAACTTTATTCTTTGGTTTTGTGACAATCTTTCACTCTCTTGTATTTCTATCGAGCTTTCATTGGATTGAAAAGTTTCTTCTAAGTGTTGAACAAACCTTAACGCTTTTTGGTAATTGCTTATGGCCCATTTTCCGTCGCTATCTCTGATGGGCGGTATTTGTTTAATTGACCCTTTTTAGATTTCTTGTTACTTTCCAAAGGGAGTAATCCGTTGATTTGTCGTTGGTTAGCTGCAGAAGATTGGTATTCAAAGATTCTTAGGTTATTTGCTGATGTTTTATCTCGCGGGCACCTTGTTTGCTGCCAAAGCTTCCTTTGTTTCCTTTTCTCAGATAGTAAATCTACAATTGCCTTAGGATAGCTAAATCCCTTATATAATATAAGGTAGCTCACGTAGGTCTTGGTTTGTTTTTGTTCTGAGTTTGAGTATATATATTTTCTGTTCGTATTAATATTATCTTTTTTATGGAGTTTTGGTATCCATTCCTTGCTTACTTGTCTCAGTTCTTTTAGTGCTTTCTTTACACCTCCTGTTCTCTTTATACGTTTTTCTGATGTTTCCAGCCTCTTAGTCTTCCTATATTTTCTGATGTTCACTCTGATTTCCTTACCTAGTTCAGTTACGTTTCATATTATTATTTTTAGGTCGAAATTTTTCTTTTTTCTATGAGTTGTAGTATTCTTCCTTGCTTTGTTTTGCTCCGACTTGAGCATTGAAGTAACCCATTAGTATTAAGTGGTTGTGTGAGTATTTCATTAAAACTTGTGTTAGTTCGTCGTAGAACAGTTTATTTTCTATTTTTTGTGGCTTGCTCTGTTGGAGCGCATATTTGGATAATTGATCATAATTTTCGATAACCCGGTATCTCGAGGTTCAGTATGGCTATTCGGTCAGAGATTCCAATGAGCTCGTAAATTTGTTTTTTCATTGATTGTTTGATTAGGAATCCTACACCTCTTTGACCAGCTACTTCGCCTTCATGAAATAAAATGTAGTCTGCAAGTTCTTAAATTTTTTCTTCGAGCCTTCGCAGGTCGCTTATGCCCAGAATATCCAGATTTATGTCTTCTAAGGATTTTTCTAACTCATGTAGGCTTTCAGCCGTTCTAAGGGTTCTAGTGTTCAAAATTACAGTTTTAAGTGTTTTGTTTCTTCTTGTTAGATAGTCTAGATTTCCCGTGGTGACCAACCGGTATTGGAAGACGTTTTGTTGGTTGGTTGTTTTTATGGCTATTAGTTAATAATATACATATTTTTTTGGTGTATTAAATTGTGGGTCAGGTCTTGTTCTCTCGGCGTAATTCAATATATTGGGTCTGACGATGTCTTTCGTAGATGTTTTGGATGAGGATTGTGTTGGATCAGGCAGGGGTTTGTTGGTGATAGCTTTCTTCTGAGTAGGTGGCTTAAGTGAGCTCGATATTTCTCTTTCCTCTGTTATTCTCTTTCGGTTTTTTCATTACCAGTTTGTCATTTTTTTAATAAGCAATGTTCCATTTCATTTCTTCCTCTTCCACTTGCGGATGGAGCTGTTTTCGTTTTTCTAATGTTTCCTTGGAGTAGGTCTCTTTTATATTGATGCCCATTGGGAGGTTTGGCTTGTTTTTGAAAATAATGTGATTTTTTTCCATTGGGTTCCAAACAAATATTTGGATTAGTTGTAATGAACCTAAGCATGCAATACAAACAAATACCGCTACAAACCTAAGAGATAATAAAACTAATCAACCTATACGATGGAATAAAATATCCAAATGGATAGGTTAGGTTAAAACGTGCTGGTATCCGCAACTCCACAACCAAGCGCGTATTTTGCGTACAAAAATGAATAACATTGCTTATCATCATATTACAAATATTGGGTTCAGCAAAATCGACTACAACGACATACTCTCTAAAAACAGTACCACCAGGATTTTATGTTGAACAAATAGGAACAGCAAGCATTGACAGAGGAATATTTAGAATAGAAATAAATTATGAAAAACAACACCTCGAGCAAGACTTTGTCAAAATGACAACAATGACGTCACAATTTAGTAAACTATGTACAAAAAAAAAGATGCCGCATTTTGCAAGCAGTTACACCACCATTTGTTAGTAGAAGAAGCAACATTTGAGCGGACCAAAGAATATTTGACAGAAGTGAACCAAACTAGGAAGAAAAGGGCATATTGGGACAGTTACTAACGTTTTCCTTCGGAGTGAATGATGATGCATACCGAGATATAGACTCATTAAATTGAAACCAAAAAAATAAATTGAAGCTGGCAACCATCAAATCAAATTCATGATATCAACAATCTCACAAGTCAACAAAACTGAAGAAAGAATAAAACAGAAACTTACAGGCTTTCAAACTAAATAAGTTATAGGTTACACGGAGAGTTACAACCACTGGTTCAGTGCAGTCGACCACAACAGTGTAAACATACGTGTTATGCAGACTTACCAATTAAAACACAATTACATGGAAGAAATCATGGACTTCTCTAACAGATTAGTAAAAAAAAATTCAATCAAGACAACAGTATATAGTGTATTAACACTAAAGAAAGTCAGTGACCTGATAAGATCAGAAAACAAAAGATTACCTTCGAGTTTAAGAATCGTTCAACAACTGTTACTGGAGACCAAGATATCAGAAAACAATAATCATATAAAAGTATATTCCTATTTTCCTATACAAGAGATAACTAAATCTATTTGTTTTGAGTAAGATGTTACAATGCTTATTTTGGCAGTTAATATGTTATTAGTTGTTTTAATAACGCAGTTATCTGCGATTCGTATGACACCAACTTCTTCTCTTTGTCCATCACAAAACATTGAAGTCGTAACTCGACCTCTAACAATGAATAACCAAATGTTTGGCATGTGAAGTTGTTTCCATATTATTTTATTTTTTTGGCAACACTGACGCGGTGACAGTGGTAATTCGCGGCAGTTCTTAAAAGCGCCGCCGCCCGTGTAGTACGCTGCGCTTACGCGTCCTAGACAAACCACTCATCCCAGCCGCAAATGCAGTGGCGGAATGATTTGACTCGAACACGACAAGCGACGTATATTGTTGCAGATGTTTTTCCTGGTTGCACTACTGCGTGCAGGGCTGGTGCTGGCGGACCAGCGCGCAGCCAGCGCTCGTGCCCGCGCACAGGTGCTTGCACGTCGCCGTACAAGCCAGACTTACTGGTGTCCACAGATGTTGTACTGGTTGCACTGCTGCGTGCAAGGCTGGTGCAGGCGGCCCTGCGCGCAGCCCACGCACGAGCCCGTGCACAGGTGCTTGCACGCCAGCGTGGCGTCGCACGGCGCGCTGCAAAACTGTAGGAACTGCTCGCCCTGCACCTCACCTGTACGATTACCACTGTTAGCTGCATTTGTTTTGTTTATTGAATTCGTTCTTGATTCAGCAATCAATTTAGTTTATAAAATAAATTGACGATGCTGAAGGCAGGTCACGGCCCTCAATACTGAGGAATACCATGCAAGGAGGAGCGGATAAAATAAATTGTAATCTTAATTTTAGTCTTTTAGTTCAAATCAAACAGTGAATATTATTTTAATTAAATAAATATTTTTAATAATTGTTTTGTTCGACCAAACTTAATTTCCACCATACATTATTTTGTTATATCTCAAAGGGATTAGGCAGCGTTTTCGATTAAAGCTCCCAAATGCACCCACGATACATGAAGAAATTTCTAGAGTGGGGGCAAGTTTCATAAAAAAAAGTATTTTGAGGTTGTTTATTTTACTCTAGACGCTTCTACGTGCATGTCTTTTTACATTGTGCTCACATTATGTAATTTTACAACAAGAATGATGTAACCAAATACTTGTTATCAAAACTGATGGAAAAGAGCGTCCGTGGAGTTGCGAATCTACAAATAGATACATCTTTTGTTTTTCATAGGTACCGTTAAGTTAAATGGTTTAAGTGAAATAAAATATTTTGATTTGATTTGATTTACAAGGGCACACCGGGCGGCATTCAAAATACTACGTAAATATGGCAGATGAATTAAGGCGCGTTACAGCAGAGGGCAGAGGAAAACCCAGTCACGCAATAGGATTTTTAACACCCAGAAATGACCTAAGTATATAAGTAATTGATTTTGTACTGTGAATTAGTAAAAGTACAGATGTTCTCTCTCACGAAGTCCGCTCAGCCTCGATTGTGGTAGTGACTTGTCTCGTTATGCGTATTTGTGTGCGTGAACCTAGGTAGCGTTAACAATAAAATCTTATATGTTTACTAGCTGACCCCCGGGGCTTCGCTCCCGTCAACTGGCTATCTACCTACCAACCCTGCCCACCCTGCCTACCCTGCCTACCATGCCTACCCTGCCTTCCCTGCCTATCCTGCCTTTTCTGCCAACTCTGCCTACCCTGATAACCCTGACTGCCCTGCCTACCCTGCCTACCCTGCCTACCCTGTCTACCCTGCCTACCCTGCCTACCATGCCTACCTTGCCTATCCTGCTAACCCTGCCTACCGTGCTTACCCTGCCTGCCCTGCTAATCCTGCCTACCCTGCCTACCCAGACTGCCCTGCCTACTCTGCCTACCCTGCCTACCATGCCTACCATGCCTACCCTACCTACCCTGCCTAACCTGCCTAACCTGTCTACCCTGCCAACCCTGCCTACTCTGCCTACCCTGCCAACCATCGTATCCTGCCTACCCGGCCAACCCCGCCCACCATGCCTACCCAGCCTACCCTGCTTACCCTGCCTAGCAAGCCTACCTTGCCTATCCTGCTAACCCTGCCTACCATGCTTACCCTGCCTGCCCTGCCAACCCTGCCTATCCTGCTAATCCTGCCTACCCTGCCTTCCCTGCCTATCCTGCCTACCTTGCCTACCCTGCCTACCCTATCTAACCTGCCTACCTTGCTGCCAACCCTGTCTAACCTGCCTACCCTGCTGCCAACCCTGTCTAACCTGCCTACCCTGCCTTCTCTGCCTACCATGCCTACCTTGCCTATCCTGCTTACCCTGCCTACCATGCCTACCCTGCCTGCCCTACCAACCCTGCCTATCCTGCTAATATTGCCTACCCTGCCTTCCCTGCCTATCCTACCTACCCTGCCTACTATGCCTACCTTGCCTACCCTGCCTACCCTGTCTAACCTGCCTACCCTGCTGCCAACCCTGTCTAACCTGCTTACCCTGCTGCCAACCCAGTCTAACCTGCCTACCCTGCCTACCCAGACTGCCCTGCCTACCCTGCCTACTCTGCCTACCATGCCTACCCTGCCTACCCTGCCTAACCTGCCTAACCTGCCTACCCTGCCAACCCTGCCTACTCTGCCTACCCTGCCAACCATCGTATCCTGCCTACCCGGCCAACCCCGCCCACCATGCCTACCCAGCCTACCCTGCTTACCCTGCCTAGCAAGCCTAGCCTGCCTACACTACCTACCCTGCCTACTTTGCCTACCCTGCCCTACCCTACTTACCTACTATTTTTATCTATCATCAATGTTTTTCTCAGCGCACGCCAAAGAATGAATTTTATAGGCAACATTTTCCTAAATTGGGTTACATTATTGCAATTTTCATAAGGATCTCTAATATTTTTGAAAATTTATTATAGCCTATGACACTCAGGAATAATGTAGCTTTCTACTGGTGAAAGAATTTTCAAAATCGGTTCAGGAGATCCAGAGAATACCCCTTACAACGTCACAAACTCACAAACTCACAAACTCACAAACCCACAAACTTTACCTCTTTATAATATTAGTATAGAAGTATAGATAATATATATATATATATAACTTTTGTTTTTTATTAAGAACAAAATTCTTAATAATTAATTACGATCTAGTCTAAAAGACTTAGAAGCAAATTAACTCTAACTTAATATGTTACGTGATAGATTATGTTAAAACTAAGAATAGCGTCAATTTGTACTTTTATTATTTATTATATACTTTATTGTACACCACAAGAAAACATACAGGACAAACATTCACAATAACAAGTGTACAATGGGCGGTCTTATCGCACTAGGCAATCTCTTACAGACAACCTTTGGATGGACTGAGCAATAGGAGAAGAATTTAGGGCTGTCAGTGTACAAATTAACATAAATAATACACTACTTAGACATAATTACATAAAATACAATATACAAAATATACTAATATATATCAAATATAACAGAGACAGGAGAAGAATGAAAATTATAGTGAAAGGTAATGCTCCTTCACCATTTTCTTAAATATTGGCAGTGTATGAGCACGTCTTATTTCAATAGGTAATGCATTCCACAACCGAGCTGCATGAATCGTGAAAGATTTGTCAAAGAAGGAAGTGGAATGCATACGGATATTTAATTTTAGATTTTCCGAAGATCTCAAGGACCTAGAATGGGTGTCACAGAGGAATTTTTGATAAAAAAGATAAAAAGGAGTAAAAGGATTAAATAGCACATTATAAAGTATAGAAAGTATGTGGGCATTCCGGCGAAGGCGAATAGGAAGCCATTTGAGCTTAGTACGAAATTCAGAAACGTGATCATATTTACGCAAGCCAAATATGAACCTGATACAGAGATTTTGAAGTCGCTCAAGCTTATCCAATTGGTCTTGGGTGAGATCAAGATAGCTGGCATCAGCATAGTCTAAGATAGGGAGAAGAAGAGATTGTGCTATCGCAATTTTAGTGGTTATGGGAAGAAAATTACGAAGCCGTCTTAGGGAGCCCGCAGACGCAAACAGTTTTCGACTGACTTCCTGCAGTTGTTTGGTCCAGGATAGAGTGCTGTCGATATAAATCCCCAATTTCTTTACAATGTGATTTAAAGGGATAATGGTATTATTTAAAGAAACCTGGGGAAGGGTCGACCAATCGATCCTAGAGACAGTCCGGGTACTACCAACAACCATCACTTGAGTCTTCGTTGGATTGATTTTCAGCCCGAACTCAGTGCTCCAGTCACCTATTCGAGCCAGGTCCATATTAATTGTCCCAATGGCATCAGATAACTCTCCGAGAGGGGCTTGGGTATAAATTTGAAGATCATCAGCGTACAGGTGGTAGAAAGAAGAAAGTCGTTGAGTGATAGCATTAATAAAGAGTGCGAAGAGGACATAAAACGCCACCCTGCGGCACACCGGCAGAGGTGTGACACCAAGAAGAGAAAAAATCATCAGTGCAAATACGCTGCCGGCGGCCAAACAGGTAACTATGAAACCAGTCAACTACCGGAGGAGATATGTTAAAAGAGTTTAGGACGCTAAGCCTGCCAAACAGATAACTATGAAACCAGTCAACTACCGGAGGAGATATGTTAAAAGAGTTTAGGACGCCAAGCAAAATATCGAAGTCAACAGCATTGAAGGCATTGCTAAAGTCAAGCAGAGCAAGTACTGTTAACTTTCCCTCCTCCATTCCTGACCTGATATCGTCCGTGATGTGCACAAGTGCTGAGGTAGTGCTGTGTCCACGCCGAAAACCAGATTGGAAAGGATTTAACAGATTGTGTTTGGAAAGGAACGTACTGAGCTGATGGTGGACAAGCTTTTCAAGGACTTTGGATAGGAAAGGAAGAATAGATATGGGACGATATTCAGAGAAAGATGCAGGATGTGGTTTTTTTGGGTAAAGGAATAATTTGGGCATCTTTCCAGGCTTGTGGGAAGACACCACTAGAAACAGAGAAGTTAAGGATGTAAAGGATGACAGGAATAATGTTATCAAGGATGGGGATGATCATCTTACGGCTGACACAGTCACTACCAACAGCATTGGATGTAATCGATAGAATACTCTTTTTAACATCATAATCAGTGAATTGACTTAAAACAAAAGGGGAATAATTAGGTATCGGAAGATTTGAAAGATAACTAAGCGTAGTAGCTTTGGTGGCCCTATCCAATACGGGCGAAGTAGAAAAATTACTGTTAAGTAAGTTGAAGTCCATGTCTTTAGGAATCGAGTCATGAGACTTTTTTCCGATACCTAATGTTTTAAGAAATTTCCAGACCTTAGCTGGATCACCGTTTTGAACTGAATTATGAATATGTTGGCGTTGTGCGTTCCTACACACCTTGTTGCATTGTCCGTAATACTTTCTTAGAATCTGATATAATTTATAAAAACACTATATTCATGTGTTATATGTATAGCACAGCGTTGTCACTATTAATTATTCACTTTGTACACTACACAAATTCAAAAGGTTTAGATATTTTTATGCACTACGCACTAAGTCTGTATTATCTAGCAGCTGGATAGCCTCAACATTCACGTGTCGATGAAGTCTGTGTTCGTGGGCTACAGCAATTTTTTGTATGATGGTGGTGACGAATTCCGTCTTAAGGTCACGGTGAAGATCGTTATTTCTTATGTACCAGGGTAGATTTACAGCATCTCTGAGAACTTAATTTTGGAATGTTTGGAGTAATTTGACGTTGAGACTTTTTCGAGCTAATGTTATTTTGAATTTCTCTCATTACTTCTTTAGGAGTCACAAGCTTTATTCTTTGGTTTTGTGACAATCTTTCACTCTCTTGTATTTCTATCGAGCTTTCATTGGATTGAAAAGTTTCTTCTAAGTGAAAAAAACAAACCTTAACGCTTTTTGGTCATTGCTTATGGCCCATTTTCCGTCGCTATCTCTGATGGGCGGTATTTGTTTAATTGACCCTTTTTAGATTTATTGTTACTTTCCAAAGGGAGTAATCCGTTGATTTGTCGTTGGTTAGCTGCAGAAGATTGGTATTCAAAGATTCTTAGGTTATTTTCTGATGTTTTATCTCGCGGGCACCTTGTTTGCTGCCAAAGCTACCTTTGTTTCCTTTTCTCAGATAGTAAATCTACAATTGCCTTAGGATAGCTAAATCCCTTATATAATATAAGGTAGCTCACGTAGGTCTTGGTTTGTTTTTGTTCTGAGTTTGAGTATATATATTTTCTGTTCGTATTAATATTATCTTTTTTATGGAGTTTTGGTATCCATTCCTTGCTTACTTGTCTCGGTTCTTTCTCGTCTCGTCTCTTTATACGTTTTTCTGATGTTTCCAGCCTCTTAGTCTTCCTATCTTTTCTGATGTTCACTCTGATTTCCTTACCTAGTTCAGTTACGTTTCATATTATTATTTTTAGGTCGCAATTTTTCTTTTTTCTATGAGTTGTAGTGTTGTGTCACTTAGTTTGTATTTATTCCTTGCAATGTTCCCAGTTTTAACATTGGTTAGTTGTTTTTGTAGCTGACTATACTTTGCAAGAGCATCAGTTGCGCTATTTTTCGTTGATATTTGCTCAGCTGTTTCGCTCAGGGACTCAGCGATTTTCTTTAAGAGTTTTTACCGTATTGTTCGTTTTTGTTTGTAGCTACAAGCTTCGTGCCATAAGATGGTTTGTATTAAAGTTGAGTTTTATCACTACTGACGTATCCGTGAAGACTTTTGGATAGCTATACGTTATGTGGTCAATCTCGTTTTTACAGGTGCCGAAGAATAAGTGACCTGGATTTCCCCTGAGGAGCAGCAGTTATTCTTCTTGCTTTCTTAAACAAGCTATTGAGAAGCGTTAAGTTGTCTCCTAGTAGGAATTCGATTAGCAGACGTTTCGATTTCTTTTTCCTTGTCCGAATTTTTCCAAGACATATTCTTCCTTGCTTTGTTTTGCTCCGACTTGAGCATTGAAGTAACCCATTAGTATTAAGTGGTTGTGTGAGTATTTCATTGAAACTTGTGTTAGTTCGTCGTAGAAAAGTTTGTTTTCTATTTTTGTGGCTTGCTCTGTTGGAGCGCATATTTGGATAATTGACCATAATTTTCGATAACCCGGTATCTCGTGGTTCAGTATGGCTATTCGGTCAGAGATTCCAATGAGCTCGTAAATTTGTTTTTTCATTGATTGTTTGATTAGGAATCCTACACCTCTTTGACCAGCTACTTCGCCTTCATGAAATAAAATGTAGTCTGCAAGTTCTTAAATTTTTCTTCGAGCCTTCGCAGGTCTTATACCCAGAATATCCAGATTTATGTCTTCTAAGGATTTTTCTAACTCATGTAGGCTTTCAGCCGTTCTAAGGGTTCTAGTGTTCAAAATTACAGTTTTAAGTGTTTTGTTTCTTCTTGTTAGATAGTCTAGATTTCCCGCGGTGACCAACCGGTATTGGAAGGCGTTTTGTTGGTTGGTTGTTTTTATGGCTATTAGTTACTAATATATATAATTTTTTGGTGTATTAAATTGTGGGTCAGGTCTTGTTATCTCGGCGTAATTCAATATGTTGGGTCTGACGATGTCTTTCGTAGATGTTTTGGATGAGGATTGTGTTGGATCAGGCAGGGGCTTGTTGGTGATAGCTTTCTTCTGAGTAGGTGGCTTAAGTGAGCTCGATATTTCTTTTTCCTCTGTTATTCTTTTTCGGTTTTTTCACTACCAGTTTGTCATTTTTTTAATAAGCAATATTCCCTTTCATTTCTTCCTCTTCCACTTGCGGATGGAGCTGTTTTCGTTTTTCTAAGGTTTCCTTGGAGTAGGTCTCTTTTATATTGATGCCCATTGGGTGGTTTGGCTTGTTTTTGAAAATAATGTGATTTTTCCATTGGGTTGTGATGGTGACTACAACTGCACGTTTTTTTTTTTTTTCTGTCGCACGATTCTATAAACGTTGCTAATCTCTTGGCTTTCCATGTGTACTCCCAAACATACTATAGTTTGTTTGAGGCAGTCTACTAGTTCTGTTACAGATTTATCCTTTTCTTCTATTCCAAAGAAAACCAGGTTACTCTTCCGTTTCTCTTTTTCTGCCTTTAGTTTTAGCTCAAGTTTAGATACTTTACTTTTGAGGTTATTGTTTTCCTCGATTATTTTTCGTCTAGCGCTTCCATAACGTTCTTGGATACCGAATGCGATATAAGTTCGGCTTGTTTAAGTAATTTCTCATCGAGTTTTTGTAGAAGTAATTCCATATTTTATCCATGATGGTAAGCATCGAACTTTTATGTGGTGACGCTGTTTATATTTCGTAAAAGATAGCTTGATCTCTGCGACATATGTCAAACTGACGTATAAATTATTGTGCTGTCAAGCGCTATTGTTAATTTATTGATATTGGCTGCTGTCACAGAGATCAAGCTATCTTTTAAGAAGTAAAGTAGATTTTTATTTTTTATTTTTAATGGCAACACTGCTAATGTTGTTATTAGTGTCACTGACAGTCTTTGACCTAATGTTGGCAGTAGGTACGACAACGACGAGTATATTTAACAATGTCTATAGATTGTTTATTTTATTTTTTATTATGTTGAATTTTGTTTATAATTTTTCCCGCACTATGTCCCCTTCTTAAGTTTCTTACGTACAATTATTAGATAATTAACGTTTCCTATAACGGGTTTTACGTTTCGCATCACGATATTGTCGTTGTTTAGCACTGACGAGTATAATAACAATGTCGGTAGATTGACTTTTTTGCGTTGTTATGCTTAATTTTATATGTGATATTTCTTTTGAAATTTAGCACCTGCACTGTGCCCTCGTTTTGTGGTATTGGTGTTTTGTTTAACGGGTTTTATGTTTCACAAGACGATATTGACACTATTTTGCACCAACGAACGAATATATTGTCAATGGCGGTAAATCGATGTGTTTTCGTTGTGATGCTTAGTTTTTTTTTTAGTTTTTCTGGAGGATTTTAGCACATGCACTGTGTCCACTAATTTCGTGCGATTTATTAACCTTTCCTTTGTTGGTTTTACGTTTCACAACACGAGATTTTCACAGTTTAGTACTACTTACCGATTATTTTCGCGGGAGTCAATAACTAACGTGTTGACAGTTTAATTTCCGGACCTGGAATCCCTTATATTTACGTTTTAATTGCGGTGTGTGAACAACACGCACATTATTGGATATTTACAATATATTTGTTTACTTCTGAGTCAAGCTGATCTTGCTTTTTTATCAGTTTTAAGGTCGATAATATTATCTAGACCAAGGGCAAAACTTTCCCAATCTGAGAATTGTATAGATCCGCAAGAGAACCAGGGTTACCGACATGGGCAGTAGAATTGATAAACTTAAGTGGCAATGGATGGAAGGATGGAATGGCTTATTGCTCGCAGAACGGATGATCGATGGGGCAGAAAAGTTCTGGAGTGGCGACCGCGAACCGGAAGACGCTGTGTTGTAAGGCTTCCCACCATGTGGACAGATGACATGGTAAGGGTGGCGGGAGCTGGATGCGAGACGCACGAGACTGGTCAATGTGGCGCCGCTTGGGGAAAGTATATGTCCAGCAGTGGATGACTTTCAGCTGATATGATAATGATGATGACAGTTGGATCTGCACGTGATACGGTAAATTCATATTCGTTCTTCAGAAATTGATTAACGCTAGGCTTCGACCCGGTAACAAATGATTTTTTTTATTGGTTATAATCTATACTTAATATTATAAAGAGGTAAAGTTTGTGAGGTTGTAGAGGAGTAATCTCTGGATCTGCTGAACCGATTTAGATGAAATTTGGCATAGAGGCAATTTGAGACCCTGGGAAGGACATAGGATAGTT
Organism: Orthosia cruda; assembly: GCA_964057195.1. Lineage (NCBI taxonomy): Eukaryota > Metazoa > Arthropoda > Insecta > Lepidoptera > Noctuidae > Orthosia > Orthosia cruda. The sequence goes on along the minus strand of OZ059833.1, from coordinate 16,501,132 downwards.
TGTATATCCTTGGGATGACAAAACACTTTTTACGCGGGCAGAAGCTAGTTGGTAATAAAATAATATACAAAGAAAGAAACGTGGTTTATTTAGCACAGACTAAACCGCACATTGAAAACTAAAATGCTTTGCAAAGGTATTCTAAAAAACTAATACAAATATATATATATATAGTGTCTGTTGACGTATATCATCTTACCTCACTATAAACAACTCATCTTCGCTTAGTTTCCACGTTGACGGTACTGGTATAAACTTCTGACGTGAACACAATAAGCACTAGTGACACGGTTCGCTTCGTGGTCAAGACTGAGCGCTCTTGAGCTTACGCACACTAAAACAATGTGCATATGCATGCACAACTATAAACATAGTCAAACGGACTTCGTGAAATAGAATATCTGTACTGCAGTCCCAAAATACGTTTTTCATAGCTGTTTTACTATATATACCCGATTTCATTGCATTTGGATCTACCTAGTATTTCGGAAATGCTTAAAACTGGTAAGCCTGTAAGTAAGGCCTGTAAGTAAACAAAGTGGTCGCCAGGATAGCTAGTTAGGTATACAAATTCAAGTTTACAATAATTTAACGGATTACCTTTAGCGTATAAAGCTGATAAATAGCATGGGGGACTGACTCTGTGACCGCAAGGAGACCAGTCTTTGGCGAACGTAGGCTCGGTGCAATTCGTAGGGTCACACGCCGCTCCGCATCTGTCCAGGCACGGATGCCCGCATGGCATCAGACGTTCACACATTTCATTGCAAAGTTCATGTCTCGGACTTTGCTTACATTGAAATTTTATTGTATGTAAACACTCGGGTATTACTTTGTCCACCTAAAAACACAATAAAATAATCAGCTCAGTGCAAAAAGCATTCAAATGGTAGAAGCTGCTACGGCGTAGCTCGGCAACCGCAAGACTATCCGTAGTAGCGCTACGAGGATCTTTACTCGTTTGGTACGGTAAAGTAATCCCCAATCTTTTTTGCAGGTCTAAAGTTGACTACAACGGCTGCGCAGTAATAAATACCATAGGAACTAAAACAGCAGAACACCATGCCATGCGCATTGGAAAGCATACGTGCAGCCCGGCCAAAAAGATTGGGGATTACTATACCTTAGAGTCAAGGCACACTTTAACAGAGTCGGAGCATCTATCTAAAAATGTACGTAGCATATTTACCCCTATATCCATAACAAAACTCATACATTCCTATCAAAGTAAAAAAATAAGGCACGCGTCTTTTTTATCTAGAATATGATGACAATACGCTATGTACATTTTTATGTTGACCGTCTAAGGGCACTGGCAACAGAGACCAGCGTCATGAAATAACGTGAATAATCTAGTTCTAAAAACTATATTGTTTTCGGTATGGCTGTCTAATTGATTACCGGACACTAGCTACGCAAACTTCCTGTATTCTACGCAAGCTACAAAAGAACCAAAGTAACATACCATGTGGTTGCAATCTCCGCATGGTTCACAACACTTCTTCTTGCAGAAATGTCCACAGGTCATGGTATGTGTGCATATCCCCGCCGCTAGTTATTCAGACACGTCATAAGAATCAATAAATCTGCCTGTTATTCTTATTCTAACACATCTTGGTCACTATGTGTAGTACACAAAATTTACGTAATTCTCTACTGGAATGATGGCCACTGGGATAAGCTCAGTCGCTTTGCACCACGGATAAAAATTAACATAAATAATAATGGGTCCTACCTTGTGAGCTTTTATATTTGATTTCAATAATAGGTCTGGTCTGTCTACGGGTGAAAAGTAAGAAGGAGACATTCTACTAAATAAACGCTTAGCATTAGCGGATGTCGACGGCGACCTTGGTTTGTTGTTAGCTCGAAATAAATGTAATAAAACGTAAAAAGCGAAAGATTAACGGATGATACAATTATTTCGATATACGAAATTAACTAATTACAAGCAACAACGGACGTAAACATATTCAAAAACGTACGATAACAGCACTTAACACAACAATATACAACATCAAGCAACTCACAAGCCGGAAATAAATTACGGAACACGATAATCGTAACTATAAACAGGAGCAAAGCAGACCACCGCCAACCGGAGCGCGCGCGCGGACTGAAACGTCTAGTAAAACTCAGTCCTCTCTTTCTAATAAAACTCATACAAAATGATCTGCGAAATCGATCGTATTCTGTTTACAAAGAGCATTCTGCTCCTAAAACCGTCTCAGCCGGTGTGCCTCAAGGCTCGCTCGTAGGTCCATACTAGACCGATAGCGCTGGGCTATTTTGATGTCATAAGTTTAAAAAATTCTAAAGTTGCTAATTTCTTGCCTGTGGATACAGTCGTACCTATGTAGCTTATTATTGCGTTTTGTGTCACATCTGGTACTTGCATTTTCAGTAATTCGATGATTTGTGGTTGATTCTTTTTATTCATATCAAAACTGGCAAAATTAAATTAAAGTTTAAAATAATTATGGTATCATATCTTGGATAGTCTGCGGAGTGTGCAAGGTCATTATGTAAAAATAGTGCACAAAAAAAAATTACAATTTATGAAATAACTATTTCCTTTCTCAGATCACTTACATATGCCTATTAAATAAATTTGTGCCAAATTAAGGCATGCAATTTTAAAATTTTTAATTATTTTGTTTTTCCAAGCTGCAAATGCTTCAAAAAAATATTACAATTACTAGAGTTCACATATTCAATATCATAAATGCATAAAAAATCGACATTATAAGTTTGTGTCATTTTCATGCACGATAAGTATTTATTTAAATGAATAAAACACAAAAACAATGGTTGCGGTCACCGCGGGCGGACGCCGCCAAGCTGCATATACCTACGCATGCACACGTTCGTTTGGTACGATTTCTTCTTTGATGCGAAGCGTTCATAAATAAATAACATACCTATCATATTGAGTATTGATTGACTCTTATCTCCGCTACGTAATGAACAAATGTGTAACACATAAAGATAAAAATAATGACATGCGAATTTTGTATAAAGCGCGCGTCTGCAATCTCATTATACCTACGAATGTCAGTGGTCAATGCTTAGAAGACGGTCAATGTGGTCAATATTACTTTAGATTGACGCTTCGATTCGCTTCGAATTTGAACCTAAAAACAAGTTACACATTGGTACAACTTTATGTCATATCAAAACAGCAAGAACAGACCTTTATTTCGGCCTTATAACCATATTTCTATGACGGTAAGAACTACTTTTGTGAAATGGAATAATTTTTAGTGTTTGTTGTTATAGCGGCAACAGAAATACAAATTTTAATTGTCTAGCTATCACGGTTCATGAGATACAGCCTGGTGATAGACAGACGGACAGTGGAGTCTTAGTAATAGGGTCCCGTTTTACCCTTTGGGTACGGAACCCTAAAAATGAGCAATGTTTCTACTGAAGTATACTTGTAGATCAAGTTCCAATATACAAAAGTTTTGGTAACAAGGGTTTCTTTGTGTTAAAGACTACATTTTAAATTTTGGGCTATTTATATTTTAACCATATTGTAATTTTAAGTTACAATGTTTTTCTTCTTAAATCTTGACACATATTTTAAATGGGATCATTATAAAGAAATATGCAGTGTTGACATTGAGAACAGGTTATTAGTTCATCATTTGTATAAAAAAAAATGCAACATAAATGGACTTGGAGAAAAACTAAGTGTAGGTATGTAATAAAAATGTGTTTAGACTCATTATTACAGATATGTGGGTATGGAGAATAATAAAAAGTAAGCGTGGATAGGATAGGATAGGATAGGATAGATGGATCCCCTTTTCGAAACTTAGACTCCCATTTGGTCCATTGTGCGTGTAGGCCTCCTCTTTGTGAGAGGGAATGCGCGACCACACGAGCCCAGAATGGGTTGATAGAAGTTACATGTCTTAGTTTTTTTTTACTTCAGTGTTTTAAGAGCAGTGTTGATGATATAATTTACACAAGGTAATGCGCTTGCCTGGGTTCGAACCCACGACTATACTTGTAAGTCGCGTCCGTTAGGTACCAATGGGCCACCACTGCTCTATGTTCTACTATCCACTGCGTGGTAAGCATTGCAATAGGAGGAATGCATTTTTTTTTATTTGTTAGGCTTGCGCTTGACCACTACCTCACAAGGTGGTAAGCGATGACGTGTCGACGATGAAGCACGCCTGCCTAAAAATAACCTATAATATAATAACCTATTCTTTCTTGAATTAAAGATTTCTAAGTTTTAACCATGTATGAGGCTATTTCTAGAGCCATGAATGTTTTCAAAACTCGCTTCACCGTTGTCATGGGGGTCTTCAACGCGAAACTGAGCAATCGAGACGAAGATGAGTTGCAAGTGGGGTAATTTGGAGTTGGACGACGGAACCACCGGGGTCACCTACTGGTAAGTTTTATGGAGAAGGAGGGCCTCTTTATGATGAACCCCTTCATCAAAAACAGGAAGACGATACGTTGGAAGGCCTACAACTAGGTGGGCCGATGACCTGGTTAAGGTTGCGGGAAGGCGCTGAATGCGAAACGCACGGGATCGGTCAATGTGGCGACGCCTGGGTGAGGCCTATGTGCGTATAGGTGGGATGTCCCCATTTACCGATGGCACATCGCCGTACGTCTTGTAGTCCGATGATGGAAAGTGCTAGGCGGAACTAGATCATGTAATTCCATTGCACACTCCCCGAAATGAAACTGATGAAAAACTGATAAGCTGGCAACTCGGAGACGATGTTCAATGCTCTGGAGCTTTGACTCGACCAGTGCATCATTGCCGATGAGCTTCTTGGCCCGTTTTTTTGATCAAGTTAAGTGCATCAAGCTGGTGTTTGGCAGATCCGTCCCGGAAATGAGAACAGTACTCCATACATCATAGAACTTGCGCTTGATGCAACTTGAGCAACTGTTTTGGCGTAAAGAACCGTCTCACCTTTGCGAGGACCCCCAACTTTTTGACAGCCAGCTGAGCCTTTGCCTCAATGTTTGGACCAAAAGGTTGTTGTGGATCGTGTTAAACGTAACGCCAAGAATTTCAAGATGGTCCAATATCGACCGGTTTGCATCTCGGAAGGAAGGAGACCAGTAGAATCGGCTCATTTTAATGGAGAAAAGACACGCCTGGGTTTTAGCAGCATAGAACCTGACCAAATTGGCATCGCCCTATTTGGAGAATCCCTTCAAGGATAAGCTCAAACGCTTAGAGTACCCAACCCTTGAGGGACCTCGGCTTTAATATCGAATTATTCCGACGAACAGCCATCGATAACTACTCAAATAGACCCACCCTTAAATCTGCAATCCAATCACACATACCATCACCAGGCAGACCGAATGAAGGAACTACTCAGCCAATATTTTAAAACCTGCAGCCCTATTGCGTAATGTATTCAGCAAGGCAAAGAGTATGATCAATCGACCAATCACATGGCGAGATGAAAGACGCGATGTGGATTTCCCTGTGATTGGTTGATTGTTCATAAGGCAATAAGGCTGCTGGAAACTGAAGCTAAATTCAACTAAAACCGAAGGTATTCTGTTTACCAGAAAACGTACACAGCGTACACGCTTGTAAAAATTGATAATTTCCAGATTACGTGGCGTGTATCGATTAAATATTTAGGCATAATATTAGACAAGACACTTAACTGGAACAAAAATAATTATAAGCAAAAATGTTAAAGCCCTGAATTCACTTAAACCTATTTTAAATCGCAAATCTGTTCTCAGTCCCTGAACCAAACTACTTATTCACTCCACTTTAGTTATACCTTGCCTAACTTACGCAGCACCTGTCTGGTCGAGTCTGACTGAAACCAAATATTATAAACTCTAAACTATCCAACACAAAGCTTTGAAAGTATCATATAACACTCCATTTCGAACCAACCAGTATCGGTATCCAGTATTAAAAGATTTTGTTAAATATTTTGATTTTTCAGATAGTGGTCAAGCGCGAGCTTTCATTAATTCAGAAATTTCACGTAAATTCTATTTGCATAAAAACCCAACACACCGTAACAATCTAACATCCTAAATTGGCAAAAGTAGACTTAGTATATTATCCGCACGAACACAATTTTTCGGTTGTTTTGTAAGTGTATAACGTATCTGTTTACTAGAATATCATTGTTTCAATGCAAATTATTGTCATAAAAACACGTGTCAGTGTTTAGAAAGGCTATCCTGCTGCCTGTGTAACAAAATTAATTATGTTATATCTACAAATAGAATGAGATCATTTGTAAACAACATTGTAAAACCTATGTGAATTTTCCATTGACATGCATGTAAAATAAATTATAATTGATTAATTATTTAAAAATAATACCCACATTTGATTGACATTATCTACTCGAACTTGACTTTATATTGTTTATGTCGGTACTTCTAAAGTTTTCTTTCTGAAGAGAGAATGGACATAAATTTAAAAGAAAACTATCGAAATCACCAGAGAACTAAGGAACTTTCACACAATATCGGGATAAACATACATCATTCACACAACGAACAACAAAAAAAACTAAAGTAGATATAAGAAACTACTTAGTACCACAGGCAACAGATATAAGAACTTCTCCTATCCCTACCTCAAGCCAAGCCATGAGTGATACAAATATTGTACAAATTTAGCAACCAGCAGGCCTTCCTCATCTTAAAAACTACGTAAATAACAATATTACTCATACTACCCCTCACTCTCCCGGCATGGTTGGTCCCCGTGGGAGCAGTAGACCAGAACCCTCCATCAAAAATTAAGTCAACCTAAACAATAGAAAAAGCAAATACCTCTACATTGGCACATTGAATGTGAGATCACTGATTGATCCGTCGAGATTTAACGAATTGGAATACGCTATTACTAAGCTAAACTGTCATATTATTGAACTCTCCGAAACAAAACTTAAAGGCAAGGAAATTATAGAGCATAAGGACTATATCTTTATATAGGTACTACGGACATACCCATAACAGGTACGGTATTGGATGTTTAATTAAAATATAAAAAAAAACATTAAAGTTTTTGTACCAGTCTCTGACAGAGTGGCTAAGTTAAGCATACACATTGAATGTAAAACTATTCATATTATTCAGGTGTACGCCCCTACAGAAAAATCATCATTAGAAGAAATAGATAAATTTTACGAGGACCTCAGAAAATCGATGGAAAACACGAACAAGGATACATTGATTATAGGCAATTTTAACGCTCAGATTGGTCTGCCCAATAATGATGATAAATATGTTTTGGGACCGTCGGGATAAGAGAAACGAAGTCCAAGAGGTCAGTTATTAATAAGTTTTTGTTTCAAATACCTACTACAAGAAGAAACCGAAATGACGATGGACATGGCTGCACTCTTTTGGCACTACACGGAATGAAATTGACTACATCCTAACAAAAAACAACAACAGTATCCATAACGTCGATGTCATACCTACTACACATCCCACTGACCATAGAATGGTGCGTGCATCACTACAAGGGCAATACTCCACAACAAAGGCATTATTTCTAGAAAACATTTCGGAGAGAAAAAGGTTACCGACATTGCACCTTCTGGGCAAGAGTATTTAAATAAATAACATAGAATTCACAAACATACAGCACCCCTACTCTACCTTAGTCACAAAAATTAGAAACAGCAATAACAAACTTAGCAACAACAAAAAGTGTAATAAACCTCTTATCCAAGAAAACCTAGCAAGACTAATAAAGGAAAGGACTCTATTAAAAGAAAACAAATAGAAAAGAAGCATTTATCGGCGCTATACTTAATACAAAATAAATCCAAAGAACATAGATCATTATTGAATATGAAATAGAGAAGATTGCGTCGATCAAAAGAGCCTACAAAAGACTAGATTCCAGTAAAACGTTTATTACACAACTAACCAAAAACAGTCAACAAGTAACGGACAGAAATCAAATATTAAAAATTGCAACGGAATTCTATACAAAACTGTATGTGCATACTGCCATTCACGAAGACTCAATACGAGATAAGGAGAAATTCGACTCACTTAGTGTACCGAGATTTCTAGAGTGCGAAATTAGCTACTGTATCCAACAATCAAAAATGAAAAAAAGGCCTGGAGAAGATCGCTTAACAAATGACACATTAAAAGCCATCAGAGAGCCAATAACACCTATTTTAACTACTTTATTCAACGAAATCTTGAATCAAGAGTCAATACCATCTGACTGAAATACTGCGATTATAACTTTACTATATAAAAAGGGAGACCCAGGAAAAATGGACAACTACAGACCACTGAGTATGAAAAATGGACAGCTTCAGATATTGTATAAAAAATGATTTACGAGTCTAATATCAAAAAGGATCTCAAAGACATTAGACGAAAACCAACCTAGAGAGCAAGCAGGATTCAGATCGGGTTTCTCTACAAACGACCATATATTCACGATAACACAACTAATCGAGAAGTACAACGAACACAATAAAGAGCTCTACATAGCCTTCGTGGATTACTCCAAGGCATTTGACTCTATCTCCTATACATTTCTATGGTACTCTCTTCGTGAACAAGGAGTTGATTTAAAATATATAAACATTTTGAAAGAGATTTATAAGAACAGCAAAGCAGTCATTAAATTGGAGAAAAAGGAGAGCCATTTAACATAAAAAAGGAGTAAGGCAGGGGAAGCCTATTTCACTTAGCTTGTTTAACACGGTTCTGGAGCACATATTTAGACAGATTGGCGCACTGCCGGTATCAGCATAAACGTCGAGTTCCTGAACCATCTCTGTTTCGCGGATGATATTGTTTTACTAAGCTAAACACACTCAGAACTTGAATTGAATGTTGAATCGTTACTCACCTACATCTCTTGAAAAATACCCACAAACTACTCCACACTCACTACTCAACCTACACACACCTTACTTTCAAATCTTAATAATTGATGTAATTTTTATTTTAAATGGTTTAATAATAATATATTGTGGAAATGGAAACAGCAACAACTGGAAGTCTCCAGGGCCATACGGACTGCACAACTTTTGGATTAAGTGGTTTCACAGGTCGCACGCTCGTTTGGCATCTCAGTTCCGGTCTGCTTTAGAGTCAGGGTCACTGCCCCAGTTCCTAACGACAGGAATAACCCACCTGCTCTATAAATCGGGTAGTACTGCGGATCCTAAAAATTACGACCGATAACGTGTTTACCGACGGTCTATAAAGTTCTTACATCCATTCTGAGAGCGAAAATTAATCAACATATTGACAATAACGCCATCATGTCTGCGTCTCAGAATGGATGTGGGAACGGGTCCCGCGGTACTAAGGAGCTGCTCCTTATAGACATTGCCATTAGCCAACAGGTTCGCCGTATCCGCAAGGATCTGGCGACATGTTGGATAGATTACAAGAAGGCCTATGACTCAGTGCCACATACATGGCTCATGAGGGTGCTGGAGTTGTATAAAATTGATGCAACTCTGCGCGCCTTCCTGACGTCATGTATGGGGCAGTGGAGGACGGTCCTTCACTATCTAGGATGTCGACCGATTCAGGAAAACAGCGAACCTATAAGGATCGAGCGCGGAATATTTCAGGGCGACAGTCTGAGTCCTCTGTGGTTTTATTTAGCCCTGAATCCTCTCAGTACACTGCTGGAGGGTTCATGTCTGGGCTATCGGTTGAGGAGAGGTGGTCAGGTCATATCACACCTCCTTTACATGGATGATCTGAAGCTCTTTGCCCCCAACAACTTGCAACTGATGACGCTACTGAAGGTAACAGAAACCTTCAGTGACGCCATCAGGATGGGATTTGGTGTGGACAAATGTGCAGTCATGCATGTAAAGCGAGGGGAGATTATGGAATCCGTGGGAATACAACTCTCGGATTCCATACACCTTAGATCCCTTTCCTCAACCGAAACTTACAAGTATTTGGGTATGTCGGAAGCACTAGGCATCAATGTAACTGACGTGAAACAGTCGTTGAAGGAACGCTTCTTTGGCCGCCTGAGAAAAGTATTAGCCTGATAAAACACTATTTATAGTGTTTTGTCAGGCGGGAACAAGGTGCGCGCCTTCAACGGCTGGGTCATGCCGGTGTTGATGTACTCTTTCGGCATAATCAAATGGACTCAGACAGAACTTGACGCCCTGGATAGGAGGGTCCGCACGCTGCTTACCGCAAGTCGTATGCATCACCCACGTTCATCGGTTATGAGACTGTATATCCCTCGGAAGTGCGGGGGTCGTGGCTTTTTAAATGCTATGATCCTACACAACCGCGAGGTATTCAGTCTTAGAGAATACTTCCAGGCCGCTGACGTGGGTATGCATCTAGATGTGGTAGCAGTGGACAAGGGCCTTACCCCGCTCTCCTTGGCTAACGAGAACTGGCGCAAACCTATAGTATTAGATACTAATGACCGCAGGGAGGTATGGCAGAGCAAGGAGCTTCACGGACGCTCCTACCGGGTCCGACATAGCCCCGATGTAGATCTTTTAGCGTCCGTGGCCTGGCTGCGATTTGGTGACCTTTTCGAGGAAACCGAAGGTTTTGTCTTTGCGATAATGGACGAAGTTATGATGACAAACAACTACCGGAAATACATTGTGAAAGACGGTAAGGTTGACATCTGTCAGGCATGTCACCGACCGGGGGAATCCATCCGTCACATTATCTCCGGTTGTTCTAGTCTAGCTAACGGAGACTATTTGCATAGACACAACCTTGTAGCCAGGATTATCCATTAGCAAATTGCTCTTAAATACAATCTTGTGGAATCGGAAGTGCCTTACTATAAGTATGTGCCCGACCCAGTTCTCGAAAATGGCAATGTCACGTTGTATTGGGATCGGTCTAACATCACTGACAGGACTATTGTTGCCAATAAGCCTGACATAGTGGTGATAGACCGACTAGAGCGTCGCGCAATGATTGTTGATATGGCGGTCCCCCATGACGAGAACCTCGTGAAGGCTGAGAGAGATAAGAAAAGCAAGTATCTTGATCTGGCTCGCGAGGTTGTCGACATGTGGGATGTGAATACAGCGATCATTGTGCCGATAGTCGTTACGGCCAATGGCATAATAGCCAAGAGCCTCGACGAACATCTGAGGAGGCTCTCGTTGGGCAGCTGGATCAAGGGCTTGATCCAGAAAGCGGTACTCCTGGACACGGCGCGTATCGTTAGGAGGTTCCTCTCTCAGGAGCCCTGACCACCGGTAGCTTGGACCCTATTCCCGATACCGGTGGGCTACTATTTTTGTATTTTTAAATGTTTATTTTTATAGAATTATATTTAAAAATGTAAAAATATGTATATTAAATGAATAAATGGAATACATTGTGATAGCGATGACTATTTTTTACCTTTTGTTTAATATTATGTATGCAAAAACTTTTTGAGAGGCAGGGTTCATTAACCGATGGTTACAATGTAGCTCCTACAATATAGCTGTATACTTATGTGAACACTTATTATTGTAACATTTTTGTACCAATAAACATTTATTGTTATGATTAGATAAGGTGAGCCAAAATGCGGTCTTCACAAGAAAACACGCTGGAAAAACATGTATTTTAACTAATGGTATAAGAGTACCAACAGCGATACAGGACAGACCAATCGCATACGTAGACAATTGTGTTTACCTTGGGCAAAATTTTCATTTAATAAACCTACTGAAACTGAAGTAGATCGCAGAATAAAGAATGCATGGAGAAGATATTGGTCGTTGAAAGACGTATTTAAAACCCGCATCCCTATTCGCCTGAAAAATAAAGCATTGGACACTATCATATTACCTACTCTACTCTACGGTTGTCAAAGTTTGACACTAACAAAAGCAGTCACAAACAAACTTCGAGCCTTCCAACGAGCAAAGGAAAGAAGTATGTTAGGAATTAGGGAGCCTGCCGTTTTGCCGAAATGATTTTGACAAAATTTCACTACCCAAACAAATTTTAGCAATCTTTTTTTACATTAATGTAATGTTTGGAACAATTTTAGTACGCACATTTTCATTTGGTCAAATTTTTACTTGGCAGAATATTACCAAGGATAGTGTCATTAATGCATTTGGTCTTTAATCAAATGATTTATTACAGCAAAAAATCTTGAGACAGTAAACATCCCCCACATCTGGCTCCCAGGGTATCAAGAACCTAGCTGAAAGAAAGGAGCGAGCGCAGTATAGCGCGAGCGACGACATTTTTGCCAGAAAACGAGAGACAATTAAAAATGCAAGCGAAGCAAACGCGAGCGCGACGAGCGCAGCGAGGAGCCAGAAAAATAAACCATATATTCATAGACAAGTAAAGTATTTCCTCTACTTTTATATGCAGCTCAAAATATTTTTTTTTGCTTACCCTCTGAATACTTACCAAAATTTTATTAAACAGGAGCAGCTCATTGCAGCATATATAATTCATATTCTGAAGTGATAATTAGTCAATTTCTTTTCGATTAATAGTACATTACTGCAGCGGCCAGCAAAGAGGCATTGATAGACGTACGTGTAAATGTACTATTTCCGAAGTCGGTGTCGAAAGACAGAAAACAATAGGTACCTAAGACAAGTAATTTTTCGCTTTGTAGTGTTTTGTTTTGGAAGTCGGTTTGATTTTTGTTAAAAAGTGTTTAATCAAATATTAGTCAATACATTTTTTTTTCTGTGTTTTACGTAAGTCCATCAATGCCTAGTTGTGGCCAAGGCTTGTATAGTGCTTTTCTCAAATAATGCGCGGAAATTAAAACTAAGTAGTACCTAGAACTCATTTTCTCAAATAAAATTAGATACTTTGCAAAACCAATGACGAACAACAATAATTATTCCCTCGTTAGGCTTAGCACGCACTGCGAGTTTTATTCGCGCAATTTTTTTTTCGCCCATTCTGCGGCCTATGGAATTGTATGAAGCCGCATCAGCATTGCAGTAAAAAAATCCGCGCAAATAAAAATCCCAGTGCGTGAAGTGTTCAGTTGTTTTTTTTTTCAATAAACAGCTTTTTATATGCAAGCCCGTTCGAAATTTAAATAAAACCTTTGTTAAGTTACCTCCTTGGTTGCCATGTTTCCGAGAAACAAAAACTAAATTACACGACAGATATGAGTTTACTATGTAATTTATTTGGCCGCTAGACACGACAGATATGGATTTTCATACAACTTTTGCCGGCCGCTGCTCGCATGTATTTGGCCAGTACAGCAATTTCGATTTATCTCAAAGAAGGTTGTCGAAATAATGTTCAAATTTCCAAGCATGTTTGAGAAAACATAGGTAACCCAATTTTTTGTCATTGACTAAGCAATTGATTGAATAGAAATGGTAAATTGAAAACTGACGATACTAAATATTTGGCTAATTTTATTATGCGTAAAATGTGTTATTCCAACTGAAATATTTGACAACATAAAAGTTGGTAAAAGTACTAGTTGGTAAAGAAGTTATTGTTTAAACGTTCACTTGCCAAACATTAGGTTTGCGTTACAATTATTTGTGAAGAGATTGTTTTGCTAAGTAATAATTTGCCAAATGAAATTATCCGGAAAATTATTTGGAAAGTGATAATTTGTCAATTTCTTTTCGATGAAACAGGTAACCCTAGGAATTAAACTACGAGACCGAAAAAGATCCAATGTGGGTTTTTTTTCCCAACATCTTGCATCCACACACGTACAAAGATGTACGTGTCCCTACAGTGCCGCTCCTCGCTGTCACGCACACAAATATAAATAGCGGCACCGCTAACGTGTTTCCCGGGCGCTATCTGTTTCTTTTCTCTAGCTTGATTAAAATGTATTGATTGATTGATGTATTAATAAAGATTGATTGATGGATTGATGTATTAATAAAGATTGATTGATGGATTGATGTATTAATAAAGGTTGATTGATTGATGGATTGATATATAAATGAAGAATGATTGATGTGTTAATAAAGATTGATTGATTGATGTATTAATAAAGCTATCTTTATTAATACATCAATCGATCTTGACAACAATCACACACATCAATCCATAACAAATTAATCAATATTAATTGATGGATTGATGTATTAATAAAGATTGATTGACTGATGTATTAATAAAGATTGATTGATTGATGTATTAATAATGATTGATTGATTGATGGATGGATGTATTAAAAATGATTGATTGATGGATAGATCTATTAATATAGATTGATTGATTGATGTATTAATAAAGATTGATTGATTGATGTATTAATAAAGATTTATCAATTGATGTATTAATATAGATTGATTGATTGATGGATTGATGCATTAATAAAGATTAATTGATTGATGGATTGATGCATTAATAAAGATTAATTGATTGATGTATTAATATAGATTGATGTATTAATAAAGATTGATGGATTAATAAAGATTGATTGATTAATAAAGATTGATTGATTGATGGATTCATGAATATTGATTGATTGATGGATTGATGCATTAATAATTATTGATTGATTTATGGATTGATGCATTAATAAAATTTGATCGATATATTAATAATGATTGATTGATGGATTGATGTATAAATATTTTTTTTTTCAAAATCTGTCAATCAATCTGCCAGCCTTTTCCCAACTATGTTGTGATCGGCTTCTGTCTAAACGGATGCAGCTGACTACCCTTATTTTAAATGGAGCGACTTCCCCCTCCTGAACCCAGTAATTGGGTAATACGATACTCCTTGGAGATCGTATTACCCAATTACTCTGGTATGATCCTCCGTGGAGTCAGATTGCGAGGCTTCTGACTATCCGCATCTACTGTCAAAGACCTTTGAACGACAGCCGGAACCAACTGCTTAAACTCGCTACGTAAAGATGGTCACCCATCCACGGACCAAACTCGGCAAAGGCTGCTTTACCTTAAAGATCGACCCGTTCGATTGTTTTTATCCTCCGTCAGAATATAGCCTTTGATTAATAAAACACGCACCTGGACGTTGCAGTCATCGCATTTCTCGTAGCAAAGCTTCTTGCATTGATGGTCCCCCCGGTCTCCTAGCAGGTCGGCTACGCAACCAGCTTTGGCTAGTGCGCAAGGCTTGCGGCATATGTACTGAAAAAGTCAAAGTCTTAAGATCTTGCTATTCTACTGTGCAAGTTTGGATGGATGGATGTTTGTTACTTTTTCAAGCAAAAACTACTGAACGGATTTAGATCAAACTGTATTATACTAAAATAGCTGTCACTCTGTGAATTTTTATCCAGCGCTCGAAGTCACGTTGTTAACACCTATTTTATTTTCAGTTTTAATAACTAAAACTTACTGATATTTTTTTATTCTGGATACGGTATGATGATGTATGATTAAAGTGTATGTTGAATAACTTATAGACGTATTTCTAACTATGGAGATATAACAATAATAGTGGGCAATAGCGACCGTGAACCTGAAGGCGCTGCGTTGGAAGGTCTCCTACTAGGTAGACCGATGATCTGGTTAAGATTAACGGAATCCGCTGGATGCGAGACGCACAGGATCGGTCAATGAGCGACGCTTGGGGGAGGCCTATGTTCAGCAGTGGACGTCTTTCGGCTGAAATGATGATGATAATGGATACAAAATTCAAACAACTCACTTTCTCATGGTTTGGATCATCGGTCACGTGACAGGGGCGCTGGCATACATGGCCGCACTCTAACCGGTACTCGCAAGGTATCATGCATTTGTGCTGAAAAAGTCAAAGTCTTAAGATCCTGCTATCTTATTGTGAAAGTGTGGAAGGATGGATGGATGTTTGTTACTCTTTCACGAAAAAGCACTGAATGGATTTTGATGAAACTTTACAGGAATATAATTTACCTATTGCTCAGAAGTGTAGGATACTTTTATCTCGGGAGTATTGAGTAGGAGTGGGATAATTTTCAACTTTCGTGCGGGCGAAGCCGCTGGCAGAAACTAGTACCTACATACATTGATGGGATGATCAACAAATACAATAAAAAGGTGCTATAAGCAAATCTCAATTGAACATATTAATTAATAATTATTATATTATTATTTTTGATTTGGAACATATAATGCGGCGGAGCAGACCAGCTGTAGGCGTGGCGACGCTCTCTCTCTCAACGCGCTGAGGTTTCAATGTTTTACATCTGCCAGTCGTCCCGCGATGAGTGACATTTTTTTTAAAGCATGTTCAGATATTATGGTTTTGCGATTTTATTTCTTGTAATATCCCAGGAGAATGGAATCTAACACGAGGAAGAGCTCATACTCACGAGCTGGCTGACTAAAACCAGATGTATCCTCCGACTGCACAGCGTGATTTTCTTCTTTTTTACGTCTTTTTAGTTGGTTTCTTAAGCAGTCGGGTTTTTTGATCTTTTGTTTTAACTATATTTATAACATTTTAGGTAAGTTTTTTTTCGAATTAGGTACATTTAATCAAATAAGTGTTATATATTTTTGAAATCACCTCTTTAAACCATTTGTTTAAGTAATTATATAATATATATTAAAAAACTGGTTCACCGCAATATGGTGACTAAAAGCCGCCATTTTTTTTATTTACCAATTTTTATGTAGCCAGTGGCACTCACAAGGTCAAGACAAATCGATTGACGAATCATCAAAATCGGCGTTTGAACTCTAGAGCACCACATAGGAACGTACATACATACATAGACCCATTACCCTCCTTCGGCAGTCGAGTAACTAACAAGTCCATTATGGTGACAAAACAGTATTCAAACGCTTACCTACCCTAATGTTAAGTGTTAAAGATCTAATTGTAACTGTATTCTATAATATTTGCCTGTCTTATTAAGTCGTTCTAGTTCAATAGGCGCATACATATCAAGGTCAGCTAACGGCAGGGTGGATCAGGTAACAGCTATTACCGACCGTACTAGTCAACGAGCAAAATGGTTTCTTTTTTATTAATTTTTATCGATAGGCTCGCGTTTGACCACTATCTCGCCTGATGGTAAGCGATGATGCGATCGACGGTGAATCACGCTTGCCTAGAAGTAACTTATTCACTCTTCACTTAAAGACCCCAAGGTTGTTGCTATTAGGAAACTAAGACTGCGGCAGGGAATTCCACTCCTTAGCTGTGCGATCAATGAAAGTATTCGCAAAACGCTTTGTACGTATGGGTAGGATGTCCATCATGTACCAGTATCGCAATGCCGTACGTCTTGTTATCCGATGATAGAAAGGGCTAGGCGGAATCAAATTGTGCAGTTCCATCGCACACTACCCGAAATGTAATCGATAAAAACCGACAGACTGGCCACGCGGCGTCGATGTTTAAGGCTCTGGAGCTTTGAGGCAACCAGTGCATCGTTGCCGATAAGTTTCTTGGCCAGTTTGTCAATCGACTCAAGTGCATCAAGTTGATATTTGGCAGATCCGTCACAAAGTTGAGAGCAGTACTCCAAGCATGTCCGAACTTGCGCTTTGTACAATTTGAGCAGCTGTTCAGGCGTGAAGTACCGCCTCACCTTTGCAAGGATCACCAACTTTTTTGCAGCCAACTGAGCCTTTGCCTCATTCATTGAGGCCAAAATGGAGGACCAAAATGGAGGGTCGATGTTATCGTAACACTGAGGAGGTCAAGATGATCCGTTATCGGCACTGTTACACCACGGCAAGATGGAGCCGGGTGTAATAGGCTCTTTTTCCCGGAAAAAAGACACGCCTGGGTCTTAGCAGCATTGAAACTGACTAGATTGGCATCGCTCCATACGGAGACTGCCTCCAAAGACAGGTTAAAGCGTTCAACCATGGCCTCCCGGAGAGACCGGATCTCAGATCCAGTAGCCCGTGCACCGGAGACGTATCTCTCAGCAACAGTGCTGTTGTCTGCGTACCCTAAGGTTCCGGGTTTTAGCAGGTCATTAATGTGCAGCAAAAACAGTGTAGCTGAGGGCACCGACCCCTGAGGGAGTCCGGCGTTAATACCTAACTGACCGGACGAGCAGCCATCGATAACCACTCGGATGGACCGATCTCTCAGCTTTCCAGTCACACAGACCACTAGGCAGACCGAAGGAAGGAAGCTTATCAATAAGGCTCTCATGCCAGACCCTGTCGAAAGCCTTCGAGATGTCAAGGGAGACAGCAAGCACTTCCCCGTGCCTCTCGATGGCCTCACTCCAGACGTGAATGGCATACGCTAGAAGATCCCCAGTTAACCGATTTCGGCGGAAGTCGTATTGGCGGTCACTGAGGATATCGATGTTGTGAGTTTATTGTTCAGCACTCGTTCCATACTCTTACAGAGGATGGACGTTACCGAGATGGGTCTGAAGTTGGCAGGGTCAGCTCGACTACCCTTTTTGGGCACGGGCTGAACGTTAGCTTGCTACCAAGCCTTCGGCACCTTTCCAGTCACTATCGAAAGGTGATATAGGCGCTTCAGGATCGGAGACAATTCAGGCGCACAAGTTTTTAGTACAATTGCCGGTATCCCGTCGGGGCTACTAGCTTTGTTCATGTAAGGTTACGCAGCACCCTACAGATCTCCCTCTGATGGATGCGAATTCTGACATACTCGCCTCTCAACCAACAGGAGAGGAAGAGGGCCATGCGCCATCAAAGTTCAGACGCGAAGATTCCGCAAAAAGGGAAGCAAACAAGTTTGCCTTTTCTCGGCGGAGTGGGCCAGTGACCCGTCGTACAGAGTGGTGGTAGTGAGGGGCGACAGAAGTTTGATTCAGCCGACTTAGCCAGGGACCAAAACGCTTTGCTACCAGCAGGGTATGAAGCGAGTTTGTTCCCGATTCTGCTAATATGGTCATACCATGCCCTTCGCATCGCCTTTTTGCAGGTCTTGGCAGCCCTGTTAAAGGCTCTTGTCTTCTGAGTTACGTCATTTGCCACAAAGCCCGTCTGCATACTATTTAGGAATTCACGTGAATATATATATATATATATATAACGAGTGGAATAACACCCTTATTTCTAGAACGAGTCAAGACTAAGATTCAGATATTAAATGTACCTTGCTTAGCATATGCTATTACTACCCACAAATCACAAGACCTTAGCCTTGACAGCGCTCTTCTTGACATTGGCTCCTCTATATTTAGTAAAGGCTGCCCTTACGTTGGACTCTCCAGAGCTAAAACTTTAGATGGAGTAAATCTTACCAATTTATATCTAAGTCAAATCAAGGCACAATAGATCTCTATTGTAGAGTACAACCGCCTGCGCAAGTTAAGTTATACCACCCCGAAAAAGCGTAAATAAAATTCGGATGGTGAATGGGCAATTCACTCGAACATTTCAAAGGTACAAGAAAATATAGAAAATAACACAATAAATGACAATTATTATACTCCGTAAACGTAGGAAAATACAGTACATTTACAAAAACCATTTGGTATTAATTTTAGTATGAATAAGTACCTACGAATAATTTATGTAAAAAAAGTAATGATCCCATCAAAAACATAAATGTGAAAAAGGGAGTCAAGTTATTTCTAAGAAAATGCACGGTTGTTGACAACGCCGACAAAAGAATTGAGATCTAAATGGGTGCCAAGTTCTTTTTCCTGTAATTAATTTAGAAGAACATAAAACATTCTAAAATAAAATTAAAAACACAATTTCTTGCTTTTTCTACTACACAATATTTGCTATTTTAAAATATAATTTCTTAAATTTGAAAAGTCGAATAATTTACATAAAGCAGATAACTTAGAATAAATTGTAGCTCAAGTTTTGTCTTGGCTAGTTTTCACAAAGAAGTTATCTTATATTTGACTAATAAACTTATCTTCTTTATGTTACACGCAATTTACGTTTTATGGTAACAACTATATGACACTACACATTGGTGTACAATGTACACTGTACATTAATGTAAACAACCATTAAGAAAGCTTATTTGGAAAAAGTTTTGAATGTTACCCGGCAGATGGCTCTCAACCAACTAATAATAGTATGTTGATCATCATAGTGGCAATTATAATGATAAGGACATTTATTAAAATGTTCGAACGAATGAATAAATATTAAAACTGTTTTGTGTAAAAAAGTCACCTGTTCAAATTTAAGAAGTTATATTTTTAAATAGGAAACATTGTTATAGCAGAAAAAGCAAGAAATTGAGTTTTTATTTTATTTTAAAATGTTGTATAATCTTATAAATACATTTCAGGATTATCTACAGAACTTGACACCCATTCTCAATTCATTTGTCGGCGAAGTCAACATTTTCTTAATATAAAACTTGGCTCCCATTTACATAATTATGTTTTTGATGGGCGACCGCGAACCGGAAGGCGCTGCGTTGGAAGGTCTCCCACTAGGTAGACCGATGACCTGGTTAAGATTGCCGGAATCCGCTGGATGCGAGACGCACAGGATCGGTCAATGAGCGACGCTTGGGGGAGGCCTATGTTCAGCAGTGGACGTCTTTCGGCTGAAATGATGATGATAATGGATACAAAAGTCAAGCAACTCACTTTCTCATGGTTCAGATCATCATCGGTCACGTGACAGTTGCGGCCGCACACATGGTCGCACTCTAACTGGTACTCACAAGGCGTCGTACATTCCACCTCATTTATATCCTGGTAACAAGGTTTCTGCGCCTGTAATTGTATAAATTTTATTTATATAAAATGTGATCGAACACCGATACTAGTTAGTGCGTTTTATTTATAAAAGCGTGTTATATAGTGACAAAAGTCAGATTTAAACTAATGACACACACACAAATAAGGTTGCCGTTCTAATGCATTCATGTGACATTCTACATCACTAAATATTTGTGACGGAATTCCCTCTTTTCGAACTTGAAAATGCTATGGACTTCGTACCTTATGTTCACAATCTGGTAATGTAACATCAACTTTGATAAGACACTTGTTTTGCGGGTCCTCGAGGTCACGATGGCAAATTGTGTTTATTTCATGACCACACGGTAAAGTCTTCTTTACGTCCACCTGGCACGGCTCGCAATCTACGCAGCACTCTAACGGACATATATGCCCGAAGTCGCATATAACTCTGCAACAAATAATAGCGTTATAGTTTGTATTACATAAGGTGTTAAAAACTTTAAGGCGTTATTTAAGGAGTTGTGTCATATAATATTTAAAAATAAACGCGACGTAAAAATTAAAAAAAAGGTTGGCAATTATTTGCATCACGCGTAGATTATTGAATGTGCAAACCATACCGACCGCCTGCGTTCGGTACGGAGTAAGGCATGAATATTGGAATCTCGTAATATCGGAATCTCGGAACGAAATTACCGATATTTCAATACCGATACTGGAATCTCGCAATAAGAAAAAACTTATTTTAGCTCCTTGTAAAGCGTTGAGCGAGAAAGCGTGGTTAAGCCAGTTGACTACAGTGATTAATAGTGGTCGGATAGATATTAACTAATCGGGCGCTTATTTACTTAAAATTCACGTCATGAAAAAATAATATGTCTTGATAAATTCGGGCTTTACAGTCCCGAGATTGCTAAAAATACACAGTTTAATAGAACCCGTTGTAACAATTAAATTTTCATTGATTTAAGCACGGGATCGGCTAATGTGACGACACTTGGGGGAGGCTTATGTTCAGCAGTGGACGTATTTCGGGTGAAACGACGATGACGATGATGATGAATGCTAAGATAGATTTACATACTTTTGATAGGGCTGTTTCGGAACGAGTAAACTTTATTTCAAATTTATAATGTGTTACGTGCTTGGAAACCTCAATAAATTAAAGCTTCATATTTTTCAGTCTTCTGCTTGTATTGAATACAACAAATGAGTCTACCCAATCACTAATCTGTTGGATAAATCAACTTCCATTACTTGACTATACTGTCTCTCATCATCATCACTTCAGCCAAAAGACGTCCACTGCTGAACATAAGCCTCCCCCAGGACGCGTCGAAACATTGACCGATACATAAACTAGATTTATAAATCGTTATTACTCACTACACTTAGCAGGACTACTTTTAGATTGATCGATAAACATTTATTTTCTGTTTTTTTTGCATTATCCTTTGTCAGAAAAACATTGATTATATTCTTTCTTGGGAACAAATGCGCAGTGTAGGTAAATAAGCGCCCGATTACCCAGTCACTGATATTTAAAGAGAGACACAATAGAAAAGCCTAATATGTCGAGGCATGAACGTTTTTTTTTATTGTACTCAATCCAACCTAATACCGAATTTGTACAATTAACTAAAAAAAATATCTATATTTAATGAAAGTGCGCAATTCCGATATTATATGACCTAATACGGAGGCGGTCAACGAGCCGCTTGACGCGCAGAGAGCGCGAACGTAGGTATTAAACGATACGTTGGTACAATTCGTAGGTAACATCTCAATTTTTCGAACCTATTTACAATAATTAATAATACAAGTAATTACAAAAGGTACTGGACCTTGTTCAATGCACAAGTTTGCACAACGTATCACGTTGTTTTTCACTCTTTTTGAATGTGTCTCTGTCAATTTTAAGTTGAATGCGCTCGTATAACAACAAAAACCGAGTAGCACGTTGCCTGACCTGGGAATAGAACTCAGCAACGCACGCGCCGCAGTAGCGCTTGCTAGAGCGACGGAGAAGTTAGAAATAGGTTTTACCTTTCGCATTTCATAGTACACTTGTTTGTGATATGCTCTCGATCATATCCGTGGCAGAGCAGGCGACACTTGTGGCCGCAGTCATACCGGTAGTCACACCACTTAAAGCAACCGCCATTTGTTGGTATAATGAGGAAATGCTCTGGAGACGAAATCTGTAACCCAATAACGTGTAATACTTCATTAATGCTTTAATTGAATGTAAAATGAAATGAAGTTAATGGAAAAGATCTAATCCAGTGATGGTCAAAGAACGGCCCGCGGGCCAACTCGGGCCCGCGAATGTATTTAATCCGGCCCGCTGACGGTACTTCGACATTAATAGTATATGGCCCGCGATAATTATATTTTGACGGTCCAGACTCCAGAAGTATAAAGTAGATTCTTCTTAGTAGAATAATAGACGCTTGGTAAAGGAGCCAGCTAGACTAGCTGCGTAGTTCATGATTGTGTTGTGGGTCGCGGGGCACAAAGAAGCGTGGTGAAGTGAGAGGCTCTCACGCCTACCAATTAAGGAAGGCCCTGCCTGCCTTCGAATAAAAGTTAAATAGTAATTTTTTACATTTGTGCAAGTGTGTAATGCTGTAATGTTTTTATATGATTAAAAATTTCAACATAAAATGCATCTTTCCTATAATTCTGGCCCTCCTCTGAAATTTCTTAAACTTTCTGGTCCCCCATTTAGAAAGTTTGCCCACCACTGATCTAATCCATACTAATATTATAAATGCGAAAGTTACTCTGTCTGTCTATTACACATTCACGCTTAAACCACTGAACCGAATTAGATGAAATTCGGTATAGAAATAGTTTAAGTTCCTGGGAAGACATAGGATAGTTTTATCCCCAAAATCATCCTTACGGCAGTTTGTATGGTAAACCAATAATTACTCAAGTAAGGCTATTCGAAGTACTAATGCTACGCAGACGAAGTCGCGGGCAAAAGCTAGTTTTATAAGTTCAGATTTAGATGTTTGATAGGTACTTAATCACGCATCAAGGACTTAACTAGGAAAATGGCCGCACAGATTGTCTGTGACGACGATTAACACATATTTAGGATACTTACTTTATATCCGTGTACATAATACACTGCATCTAGCATCTAGTGTCCGACGTCCGTAGGTTGCGAATCAGACAGTAAGCAACAATTTATGTAACCTATAGTACTTAAGTACCTACCTACTACTACGCTAGTATCGTATAATCTGTGCTACTACCTACCGTGGTTATCCGGTCAGGATGGTTTTGACATTTCAGGGTCAGTCTTGTTCCCAAGCAGCCATTATTTTCTAATGTCGTTGCTATTTTGGTCCATAATCCTGATTTTGCTGTTTTCATCATGTTGATATTGCCGAAAATATACAATCCTGAAAGTGATTAAACTGATAAAATTTGCGCTCTTCTGTAATACCTCGAAGTCTTTCCAATTCAGAAACAAGGCGTAAGTGAGAACGCAAAGGAGGTTATATATATGTTTAGAGGATACAATGATGCGTCATTAGTTCAAAGTCAAAACGTTAATTGCGATTGCAGATTAGGTGTAGGTACAAATAATAGTAATGAATGAATAATAGGTTAGGTACCTACTTAATTATCTAAAATAAAAACCATACATTTAAAGTGAACTATAGACAGATCTTAATTCGATAATTGCTATAACAAACCTTCTTTTGCTCGCGACAGAGCAACGCACACCCTGTTGTCTGTGCCAAGAAATCCAATTATATTTTCTTCGTTATTCCTCACAAGCGACAAAAGTATGATTTTAGATTCCTCTCCTTGATAATTGTCGACTACTGTGATTTTAACATGTGACAAGCTAACATACTTCTGGCGTTCCTGTCAAATAAAACAGTGGTTTGGAAGACAATATAGATACGAAATTTAATCTATGATATATAGAAATAAAGAAAGAAAATACATTTATTTAGCACAGACTAAAAGACACACAATACAGGGAGAAAAATTCATGCTGTTCGTTGGTCTCGCTAAAACTCAAAACAACCGGGCAAGTGCGAGTCTGATTCGCGCACAGAGGGTTCCGTATAAAAAGCTATATTTAATTTATTAAAACTCCATGCAACATACAGGTACATAGGCGGACTTAATGCCTGAGGCATTCTCTACCAGTCAACCAAGGATTGTCGAAAGATAACATGGCAGGTGCATAAAAATAAGAAATAATTATTAAAGTAAAAATTTAAGAATAGTTAAAATAAACATACATATATATTGCCAATAATAAATATATATACCGATATATATATAAAAGTGATAGAAAGGTGATTGAGACGATATTGGTGTAGAAAATAAGGCCGTAACTTCCGCTTAAATGCATATTGACTAGTGGCAGTCCTGATATCGAGAGGTAGCGCATTCCAAAGAAGAATGGACTGAATATGAAAGGAAGAATGAATAAAATCAGAGGTATGAGAAGGACAAAGCATCAGAAGATTGTTAGACGAACGCAGATTCCTAGCGTGTGAAGTACAAACATATTGAAAGTGAGGTGTGAGATAAGAATGAGGAGTGGGAGAGTTGAGTAGGGAGAAAAGCGTGGTCAAAGCGCGCAAATTTCGCCTCTGCCCAATGGGCATCCATTTGAGTTCAGATATGCAGCTCGACACATGGTCATATTTCTTCAGGTTGAATATGAACCGGATGCAGTTGTTTAGGAGCCTATCAAGCTTGTCCAGGAATACCGCATACAGGTCAAAGTGGGACACGTCACCATAGTCTATTATAGGGAAAATTAAAGTCTGCACAAGCATAGTCTTCGTTTTTGCAGGCAGAAAGTTCCTCATACGGTACAGGCAACGCAAGGTCCCGTTGACTCTTTGACTGACACTAGAAACCTGACTTTGGCAGCCAAGCGTCGAGTCAAGATGTAGACCCAGATCTTTTACACTAGGGCCGATGGGGATAAAGGTACCATTAAAAATAATAGGAGAAAGATAGCTCTCTTTCTTCTTTGGGAGCTTCGCACCCGACCCATCATGCGCGAGCTCCCGATCACAATGGCCTGACATTTTGAGGGGTTTACAGACACCCGAAATCTATCAGACCAAATCTTGACTGCAGCTAAGTCCCGGTTCACATCGCCTATAGCATCCGACAAATCTTCTACCCGCGCAGCCGCATATCGGCATAAAGAGGATACGAACACCGAAGACAGTGAGTTATAAAATGTATGAAAATGGACAATAATAATGGAGAAAGAATACCGCCTTGCGGAACACCAGCACCCAAATCACACCAACTCGAGGAACTATCGTCAACGCGAACCGACTGCTGGCGTCCCCAAAGATAAGAAGAGAACCTTTCCAGGGCCTTGGAGGAAACCATAAGATGTGAAAGGATAGAAAGGAGAATATCGTGACTGACGGCATTAAAGGCATTGGAGAAATCATTTAACACCAGAACAGTGACCTTAGTATCCTCCATCGGTTCTCTTATGTCACCAGTCACCTTGAGGAGAGCAGAGGCAGTACTGTGTCGCGGCCTGAATCCAGACTGGAATAAGCTAACAAGGTCATTCCGATGAACAAACCCTGAGAACTGTCTGTGGACGCAGGCCTCCAGCACTTTGGATAGAAAAGAAAGGATAGAAATTGGTCGAAAATAGCTATATAGGGAGGGATTACAGATTTTAGGAAGTGGACGAACGTAGGCCATACGCCACAAGGAATGGAATTGTGCGGAAAGAGAAGCTTCAAGAGAAAATTTGATTATGTGGCTATATTCACCAACATAAATACGTAACATTACTAACGTTCATAAACAATGAAAGCACCGAACATTGCTCTAACGAAGGGACATAATTAACTTTGCCTTTCGAAAACTGTTGTCCCCATACATCAATATATTTTTTTTTTACCTTTCCTAGTACATTTTATAAGTTGGTCGACTATTACTCGTAAACTTATAAAGCCTACTTAGCTGTAATAGTTTTCCTTTTAATTTCGACATACGAGTATATACTACCGCTATAAATTTTATCACATATCCAAAAGCAACCATTTAGCTGGCAGGGGTCCTGACTTGACTCTAACAAAATTTTCAGCAAACTGATTCCTGAATCGGGTTTCACAGACCCGTAATATTTTTGAATGTCATATCCAAAGATACTTCACACCATGGAAAAGATGAGAAAAAACATCCCCACTTTACGTGTAGGTACCCTAAAAAATAAAATTGCCATCGTGATTAATATGCTTTCTAGTACTAAGAGTCTCTGATCTAAGCTGCGGACGGACAAACTCTCAGAGAAGCAGGCAAAAGTAGCGAAAAAGCATCGTGTTGTTAACTATTTTTCCATTTCTCATACTCGGAAAGTAGTGTTTGTTTGATCCGAGTAGCAAGTGGAAGACGCTGCTCCCCACCCTTGGGCGGGAAAGACTCAAAGTAATTGCGTCCCTCTCTAGAGAGGGAATTAATTTTAAAATAGAACTTATCAAAGGTACCGCCATCAACAAAAACTAACTATGAAAATGCAAAAGTTAATCCGGTAGAGGCAATACAGACACCTAAACATACGCAAAGAAAATCTCACAGCGATCATAGGGAGAACCCAACCTACGCAGAAGTCACCAAAAATCACAGTTATACAACAGACTCCAAACTCGAAATTCTACTCACACAACAAGCTGAAAAGCTAGACAAACTCCTTGATCAAATGTCATCAATGATGACTCTTCTTACAACAGTTATCAGCAAGTTAGTTCGGTAAAATGTGTGCATACAGAGTGGCAACTTGGAACATTAATGGACTGATAAAGCATAAACATGACGTGGAAATACACCTTGATCTTGAGAAAATTGACGTGCTGCTTATATCTGAAGCTCACCTAACCTCAAGTCATATGTTTTCGATTAAGGACTATTGTACATACTTTACACAACATCCAGACGGAACAGCACACGCAGGGACCGCAATCGTTATAAGAAAACACATTAAGCATGAAGTTCTTCAGGGATATAAAACTGAGCAACTACAAGCAACCTCTATAATTGTGCACGATAGGCAAGGTTCACTTGTCCTATCAGCGGTATACTGCCCACCTAGGCATGCAACAAAAGCGGAAAGATTTTCGGACTACTTTGGAACTCTAGGACAAAGATTCTTGTGTGGAGGAGATTGGAACGCTAAGCACACTAGTTGGGGTTCGCGACTAACTCTACCCAGAGGAAGAGAATTGCAGAAGAGTCTAAATGGTAATAACATATATACCCTGAGCACAGGAAAACCTTCATATTGGCCGACTGATCCAAACAAATTACCTGACCTGTTGGACTTCTTTGCATACAAGGGACTTCCCAACTTATACCTGGATGTAGAAAGTTGCCAAGATAGTAGCTCAGACCATACCCCAGTGATAGCTACCATTAGCACAAATATAATTGAAAGATCGACAAGACACTATCTCTGCAATAACAACACAGACTGGGAGGCATTCAGAGACTATATCGAGTCTAACGTAAATTTAAAAGTTCCATTGAAAACAAATGATGATATTGAGGAAGCTGCTGTGTATATTACTCAGTTAATACAAACTGCATCATGGAAATGTACGCCAGAGACAAAACGCCAATCAGGTACCAAAAATGTACCTAAAGAGATTAAAATTATGGTTCTGGAAAAAAGAAGGCTATGACGAGTTTGGCATAGCAGCCGGCATTCGTCGGACAAAAGAGCATTCAATAAGGCGGCCGCTGAATTGAAACAGTACCTTAAGGAAATTGAAAATGAGACAATGAAGAATAGGCTTGAGAACTTGAATGCTTCAGCTAAGAACGAATTTTCACTGTGGAAAACTGTAAAAAATAGTAAAATAGCACCCCAACTGGCCAAAAATCCTATTAAGTTACAAAACAACACATGGGCTAAAACTGACAAAGATCGTGCCGAGGCTTTTGCTTCATTTCTAGCTGAAGTTTTCAGTCCTAATCGCGATAACACAGGTACTGAGCAGACCTACAACTCAGTCTCCCATTGCCTAGCTGCTCACCTCGAGAAGTTCAAAGGGAGATAAGGAAATTGAAGCTTAAGAAAGCGCCCGGATTTTGCTTGGTGACAGCAGAGATATTGCGACAGCTTCCAAAGAAAGCCATTGTCTTCATTTCTCAGCTCTTTAATGGTGTCTTAAGAACAGGATATTACCCAAAAGTGTGGAAGATATCCGAAATCATCATGATTCCAAAAGCGGGCAAGCCTCCAAACCAAGTAGCGTCTTATAGGCCCATAAGTCTACTGCCTATAATCTCTAAATTATTTGAAAAGCTTGTTTCACGGCGATTAAAGCAAATTTTAGAGGACAACAACATAATACCACCGCATCAGTTTGGGTTCAGAGCCGGCCACTCAACTGTGGAGCAAGTACACAGAGTGGTTAACTCAATTAGAGTAGCATTGGAAAGGAAGCAATATTGTTCTGCTGCCTTTCTGGACGTACAGCAGGCTTTTGATAAGGTTTGGCATCAGGGACTATTATTTAAGATGAAGAGTCAGCTTCCTCACAATTTATACTCCCTTCTGAAATCTTATTTGGAGGATAGATTGTTTCGAGTAAGAGTAAACGACGACTACTCAAGATGCTACAATATAACAGCAGGTCTTTTGTGCCTACCCATTCTTTCCCGTTTTTCGACACCGACTTCGGAAAAGAAATTTATTTTTTGCTTTGTAGTTTTTTGTTCTGGAAGTCGGTTTGATTTTTTGTTAAAAAGTTTTTATTTTTCTGTTTTTAGTTTTGGTAGGTACCTCCAATTAACATGATTATCATTTATAGCCAAAGTACATATCATGGCGATTCCAATAAGCCCAAACACGACTAGGATACATTGTTTTATATTAGAGTTCCAGTGCCTACCTTCCGGCTTCATCATCAGATCAGTTCGATGGTGTCATTTTCACCAGTACCATTTATTTATAAGTATTTGCTTCATTATAGTCGGTTAACTATTCGAGATATCTTATGCCCGTGACATATTTAGCATTTAGGAGATTCAGTGGCCATCTGTGGTCTTCTTCATCAGTTCCACTTCACCAAATGATACTTTCTGAGTGCAAATGATTGCATTGTTGATGAAAATACCAAAATCACTATATGTTTGCCTATAATATTTGAGGAGTTCCCTCGATTTCTCTAAGATTCCATCATCAGATCCTGACTTGATGATCATGGGACCAACTAGGAAGTATACCCTTTCAAACAAAAGAAGAACTTTTAATATCGGTCCAGGCGTCTTTGAGTAATCGGGGAACATACATAAAAAAAAAAAAAAAGATTCCGACGAATTGAGAACCTCCTCCTTTTTTTGAAGTCGGTTAAAAAGTAATTGTATTTGACTAAATGAGTTCTAGGTGCTACTTAGTTTTAATTTCCGCGCATTATTTGAGAAAAGTACTATACAAGCCTTGGCCACAACTAGGCATTGATGGACTTACGTAAAACACAGAAAAAAATGTATTGACTAATATTTGATTAAAAACTTTTTAACAAAAATCAAACCGACTTCCAAAACAAAACACTACAAAGCGAAAAATTACTTTCTTTTCCGAAGTCGGTGTCTTTGGTACCTATGGTTTTCAGTTTTTCGACACCGACTTCGGAAATAGCACATTATTGCAAAGGCCGGGAAATAGTCAATTGCAGATCGATTATGAGATTGACTTTACTAATACGAGACAGGCAATTACCATTTCCGCCGAAGCATACATAGTGCTTGCCTCAAAAGAAAACAATTTTTATATTATACATTTAATTTATTAAAACTTACAACAACATTGCTGAAGCGTTGTAATGTTCCAAATTCAAAAAACGCTCCTGCAATGGATTTGATTTTCTTTGTCCGTAAATTCGATACTTTGCGTGTTCTGTTTTTGAAAATAATGACAATATTCAATGCATGTTTGAGAAAAGAAAGTTATTTTTGCTTTTTAGTGTTTTGTTTTGGAGGTCGTTTTTTATTTTTTTTGTAAAGGTTTTTATTAATCTCTTTCAATTTGGTAGGTACCTCCAAATACCATGAATAATTTATAGCCCAAAGAAAACTCATGACGATTCCAACAAGCTCAAACGCGACTAGGATCCATAGTTTTATTTCGGAGTTCCAGTGCCTACCTTCCGGCTTCATCATCAGATCAGTTTGATGTTACCATTTTCATCAGTACCATTCATTTATAAGTATTTGCTTCATCATAGTCGGTAAGCTATTCGATATATCTTATACCCGTGACATACTAAGCATTAAGGAGTTCCAGTAGCCATCTTTGGTCTTCTTCATCAGTTCCATTTCACCAAATGACACTTTCTTAGTGTAAATGATTGCATTGTTGATAAAAATATCAAAATCGCTATATTTAGGCCTATAATACTGGTGACTGAAAGTCACCCAAACAGTTTTCTGATGAGGGCCATTATGAGCAACCACGTCTCAGAGCTATAGGTCATCACTGGCAACAAGTGTCCGACCGAAAGTTCGATTTCGGTTTCGTTCGATTTCGGTTTCGTTCGACTTTCGGCAAAAGAACGAGTTTCGGTTTAGTTGTGGTTTCGGCGGGAAAACTGCCGAAACTACGACCGAAACCGAAACTGCTTTCGGGTGGTTCTCGCGCTGTGATCGGTCATGTTCGGCGTGATAAATACCAACCAAGCGAGTAAGCGACGAAGCCATTTTGCCACGTCCACGTGCCGTAATCATGTCGTTACTGACTTGTGTTTGAAGTTCTGAATTCGGTAATTTTATTACGTGATATAGCATAAGAGTAGACATAGATTATAGTACAATTAAGTTTAACCTATCTAAGATCAAAGAAATAAAGACTGACTGAATTATAATAACGTTTTCTTTAATTTTCTGTCAAAACATGATCCTTGGAAGGAAGTTTCGGTTTCGGCCGAAACTGAGACTGCCGAAATTCGGTTTCGGTTTCGATTTCGGTCGTAAAAATCAGTTTCGGTCAGACACTACTGGCAACACTCACTGGTCATAGACTTTCATCTTGAGACGGTAAGTTGGACGAGAAGATAAAGCGCAACTTCTCGAACTATGCCTAGCCAGGTTGGATTCGACGGTTGACCTTTTTCTCGAAGTTGGAACAACCTAACTGGACCGTTTGGCTCAGTAGACATAATCGTGGCGTGCTTGGACAGGATACCTCCCCGTGTGTCCGTGGGATGGATTTCCCTTTTGGATGCGTCCGGGGGAAAGGCCAGTCTCCGGGACGATGCACCCTGGGGTACAGGCAATGACACCCAATCGGGTACTATGTGCCTAAGGAGTTCGTTGTCCGTATTTTGTCAGAGAGGTTGGAGGTTGGAGGAACGCTCCAACGTGTGTCCCTCTGCGCTATAAGCAGAGACGCACAGCGGGAGAGTAAGAGTGGGCTCGGTGTGCACTAACCCTGCCAGCACTAATGTCGTAGCCCCCGAAGATAGTCATGGTCATGTCTCTGACTGTTGGCATGGGTCGATGGTCTTGGCTTAACCGCCTGGACCACGAGGGAGAAAACCTATGTAAAAATCACCCCAAACCTCCAAGTGGCAGTGCACCGTGAGGGTACTTAACTTAATTGGTAGCTAAATTAGTCTCAGTTACGAACCTTTCCCACGAGTAAACAAGATTTAAAATGTCATTTACTCGTGGGAACAGAACTGGAAAAATTTAAAAACAAAACCGACGACGTGGTAGGGAGTGATGCAGGGTCGGAGTACGACACCGCATCTGGCGCAAAGTGCTCGCAGAGCTTGGAGTGCGGCATTGCCGACGTTTGGCTCCCAGACTGGAGCGGGCCGGGGCTGCCCTCAAGCGGCTTCTGCCTAATATAGGGGATCCAAATGCCTCCTGCCAGCGGCTTTAGGGGGGGGGTCGTGCGGTCCATGGCCCTTAACGGAACACCGGCGTGGGCGCGTTCCCTGAGGCGGCGACCAACCATCCGGTTGAACGGGTCATGCGACCAAAAAACAAAATTTAGACATAATCGTCCACAACTTCGAGTGTAGTCTCCGACCTTGATAGTAGTGGATGCAACATGGACATTCAACATCACCTTGGTTTTGCCATATTCATTTTTAGACTCACTCTTCCGGAAGGCACTCTACTGAGATATAGATAATATAATACTAGCATACAGATGCTTCATCACATAAAAAGAAACCGTGCCGACTAGGGGAGGTAAGAGGGAGGTTGAAAGTTTGTATGAAATTTCCACAGTTAGTAAATTGGACATATGAAATTTTACATTTACGCTCTTGATTGATAAAAAGAATTTATGTAATTATTGGTATTTGGTAATTCCACCCGTAAGCGGGTAAAACGGGGGTTGAAAGTTCGTATGAAATTTCTACAGTTTGTAAATTGGACACGTGAAATTTTACATTTACATTTTGAGTGATAAAAAGAATTAATGTGTTTATTGGTTTTTGAAATTTTCATGTTACGTATGCCTAGGAATCTGCTGACATTGCGGACAATATACATACATAGACCTTGATGACAGTGCAGTTACCGCGAAGTCAACGCACGTAGCTAGACTTTCGCTGACACAGAAACGTACGGAGCATAAACATAGGAAGTTGCTGACTGTGCAATTACCTTGGAACCGATCCAGCCATGACGTCAAGGAATCGATCAATGCCGAACTAATATTTAAGAGCATCTCTCGTAAGAAAGAAGCATTCCATATTCCTACATCGTGTAGGATGGATTCTCGTAGGCTAGTTAGTTTTAGTTAGTCTATTTAATTATTGTAACCATTCCATGTCCTAACATCGGCTTGGAATGGACATTCGTAGGTTAACTAGTTGTAGTTAGTAGTTGTAACCATTCCATGATCCAACCTCGACTTGGAATAGACACTTCTATTATAATTAATTATAATTAACTTTAATAATTAAAAGTTTAGAATCATTTCGGGTTTCTTTCCACTCTCCCGGCTGTGGTAAACGTAATTGGCGCAGTCGGTAGGATATCCGCGGGAGACGTCGGGACACATCACACATCGATAATCACGTCTCGTGTCACCCGGGTGGCTATCAAGCACCGTTCCGGATATCCTGAACATACGGACCTGCTGCAGACCGAGAGAAGAATCTGGAAATCGATTCGCAGAGAGGAACCGGAAATGAAATAGCTGTAAGTACATTTGAATTATTCTCGTGTTGCTCCCTCCTAAATCCTAACCTTCAGGGTTTACCATCCCAGGAACTCGAGTGCGCGGGGACCTGCATCACGTCAGGCCCACCGACGAACTGTAGATATTAGTAGAAATATATTTTTAGATAAGCTAGAGTTAGGCAACTTGGTTAGTTTAGATATGGATCAGCACAGCCAAATACCATTTCTAAGGCACTTCGCCTTGGCCTTGCTTTTCATAGTAACTCTAACGTGTTTGCGCGGTTTATTAAAATCCTTGATTCATCATCCAAGTGTTGCACGCGAAAGCGAATTTTCTAACTTGTGACCATTAAACAGAATTCTTAATAAGATTTCTGGAACCACTTTGTGTACCAGTAACTCTAATGGGGTACCAGAGAGTTGGTTGGGCAGTCGAACCACCCTAATTAACAACTTTTCAGACCAGCACCATAATTTCAAGGAGCCGGTATCTAATTGACAGCTCCCGTAGGTCCAAATCCTTCGTTTTTAAATTTTCATTTTATTTCTGCTCCCAAGAATAGTTACGACCTATAAAGATTATCATCATCAGCTTCTTTTAATGTTCCCTCTGTGATAGGCAATGGACCGTAATTCATCACACGAGCCCAGCGTGGGTTGGTAAAGATTATCCGTAGTACCTAAAAACACGCATAGGCCCTTATCCTATCCTTCCCAGTCCTAGCAACCAACGAGTTGACATTCACTTACATGGAGGCTGAATGCCCGAAGTCAAACTGGTGCGAGAAGGAAGTTACCCACCAGATCCGCACCAAATCTGATTGCATCCAGAAGTCGATCACCAATCAAGTTCTGCGGGACTCCTGCAATCCCACTACAGTTATCCTGATGAAGAAAACTATGAAGAAACTCGATGACCAACACCACGTCCTGTAATTCCCTCAGCAAACGAAAGTACAAATTATCTGTCACCAACAAGACTACACACCGCTCCAAGGAAGTTATTTCGTTACAACTCCCGATGGATGTCGACTGAAATCTGAAGAGTTCACCATAGCAGATGCCGACGATGAAATCAAAGGCCAACCTCGCAAAATCATGAGGATACCCTTCGATTCTGGACAACGAGCTACGTCAACTACTCACATCAATTTGTACTCCGTGGATCTTAAGGGACTAGTGCAAATGGGCAACGCGCAAAAGAACACCTGTCATACCACAAGAACCAGCAGTCTCCTACCGTAATCCTGAAAAAAAAAAAACTCGGATCCCGAGAAGACTCCGGCAACTTTTTCACTCAATATGCTAAAATAGTTGCCGTTCTAAGGGTGGAGGTGTTACGTATGCCTAGGAATCTGCTGACATTGCGGACAATATACATACATAGACCTTGATGACAGTGCAGTTACCGCGAAGTCAACGCACGTAGCTAGACTTTCGCTGACACAGAAACGTACGGAGCATAAACATAGGAAGTTGCTGACTGTGCAATTACCTTGGAACCGATCCAGCCATGACGTCAAGGAATCGATCAATGCCGAACTAATATTTAAGAGCATCTCTCGTAAGAAAGAAGCATTCCATATTCCTACATCGTGTAGGATGGATTCTCGTAGGCTAGTTAGTTTTAGTTAGTCTATTTAATTATTGTAACCATTCCATGTCCTAACATCGGCTTGGAATGGACATTCGTAGGTTAACTAGTTGTAGTTAGTAGTTGTAACCATTCCATGATCCAACCTCGACTTGGAATAGACACTTCTATTATAATTAATTATAATTAACTTTAATAATTAAAAGTTTAGAATCATTTCGGGTTTCTTTCCACTCTCCCGGCTGTGGTAAACGTAATTCGTGAGGGTGAAAAGGGGGCTTGAAAGTTTGTATGAAATTTCTACAGTTTGTAAATTGGACACATGAAATTTTAGATTAACTCTCTTATGTCGATAAAAAATTGGGCGCACGGTTGGCGCTGTGGTTGAGCGATTGACTGCTGCGCTGCGTGTCGCGGGTTCGATTCCCGTACGGAACAAATATTTGTATGACCTACATATAGTTGTTCCGGTTCTGGGTGTTGTGTATGTGAGTTTATGTGTTTGTAAACGCACCCACGATACAGGAAGAAATTCTTGGTGTGGGGCAAAGTTTAAAAAAAAATAAAAAAACATGTATTTAATGTTTTTTGTAAATTCCACCTGTAAGGGGGTAAAAAGGGGGTTGAAAGTTTGTATGAAATTTCTACAGTTTGTAAGTTAGACACCTGAAGTTTTAGATTATACTCTTGGTCGATAAAAAGAATTCATGTATTTATTTGTTTTTGGAAAGTCCAACCCTAAGGAGGTTAAAAGGGGGTTGAAAGTTTGTGTGAAATTTCTACGCGTTTAAGTGTGACATGTGAAATTAAAGATTTACGCCTTTGGTTGATAAAAAGAATTCATGTATTTATTGTTTTTGGAAATTCTACCCCTGAAGAGGTGAAAAGACGGCAAGAACATGGCTAAACAACTGCCCTAAGCATGTCTAGAAATTTCTCACTAACTCGTAACATTAAAATATTAATTAATGAATTATTACGATTTTATTATTCTTCTAGGACTTTCGTGAAAAAATCAAATAATTAACAGTTTTTTTCATGTTTTTGTTTGACAAGAAGAACTTGTAGTCAATAAACCTACTTTTAATTACAAAAAATGTAGTCAATAAACCTAATTTTTAACCGACTTCGCAAAAAGGAGGAGGTTTTCAATTCGACTGTATTTTTTTTAATTTTTTTTATTTGTGTTACCTCAGAACTTTTTACTGGGTGAACCGATTTTGATGAATCTTTTTTTATTTGAAAGTTGGTGCTTGTCATGTCCCATTTAAATTGCATCGATCATCGAGATATAAATCAGAACTCTTCAATAAATAACGGCAAATCCCTCGGGATAGCTGTAATCGGATGTCTGTTTATTGTTTACATCATTTCATAACATAACATCACACTATCACGGGTACGCAGGTTGAACAGTTCACCCTGATATACTCTAATTCCACTGTTTTTGTCTAAGTTGCATGTTTCTGGGTTAATCTATTCTTGCTTCACTTTGGATAATTGTTCCATTATGAACCACAACTAAGAAGTGAAAATAAAAAAAACTTTTTAACAAAAAATACAACCGACTTCCAAATAAAAACACTACAAAGTGAAAAATAACTTCAACTTCGGAAGTCGGTGTCAGAACACGAAGAAACCAAAACAAGAACACCGACTTCCGAAATTGAAGTTATTTTTCACTTTGTAGTGTTTTTATTTGGAAGTCGGTTGTATTTTTTGTTAAAAAGTTTTAATTACAAAAATTGTAGTCACTAAACCTACTTTTAATTACAAAAATTGTAGTCAATAAACCTTATTTTAAAGACATTTGCGAAAGCCGAAATGAATAGTACCTATTCATTTTTTTTGTACCTATCGAAATACATCTCAAAACGTTGATTTATTTAATTGCATTTATCTGATTTCTAGAAATTATTGACAATATCTGGAAAGAAACGGCACTTAAATAGTACTTTCACTAAAAAGTTACATTCGATTTTTCTCGATTACACTTGATTCGATAAGAACCAAATTTAAAAAAAACATGTTGGGGGTGTCGTAGGAACTCGCTTTGAACGAAGTTCCTTTCGCTTTCGGATACTATGTATTTATACTGAGCAAACTAGTATAGTCTTCATTTTCAATTGCTTATTGATTCACCATGAACCTTTAAATGACAGCCCTTTCCAAGGCACGAAGGAAACTCGATAAGTAAAGATGGTCATCCATCCACGGAATGACATCGGCAAGCGTTATTTAACCTTGAAGATCGACTTGTGCATCTGTAATTATTTAGCCACAAGCTCCTCTAAACGCCTTGCTAAAGTATCATAGCAAAATCTTATTCTTTTACAAGTTTGTATAGCTATTGATGTAGGAGTTTATAAGATATTATTTTCAGGATTGTTACGATATAAAAAGTTACTGTGACATTCAGCTATTCAGCATTACATATTATTAGTTAAAATGTTTATTCTTTGCTAGGGCAATCGTCCATACTTTATTTAGCCATGTCCTTTGTTGGGCTAATATATTTGAAACTTGGTATTAACACTAACCTATGTAAATAGTAAAGGTTTTCTTTAATAGTTTTTCAAAACTACCCCCTATAGATGATATAGGGGGTGTTCAAGAATTTTACTGTACAGGGCTTCTTTTTATGATGTAGAGGAGCATTAAGAAGGGATTTTTGGAAATTCAACAAAGGGGGTGTAACTAAAAAGTCATCTATAGGATAAAATACGGATCACGCGAAGTCGCGGGCGAAGTGCTAGTATACTTATAAAGGTGGTTCAGGCTGTACAAGTGTTGTTATTAATATTAGTATAACTGTTACTTATTTTTTAAGTACTTCAGCTAAGTATATATTTTTATGTTAATAAATATTATTCTAAACTAAAAAAATATTTTCGGGTATAACAGAATCAAATAGTTTTTGAAGGGCCTTAAGTACCGGTAATCCACCCGCCTTCAGGAGTTCAGCCGTAATGCCGTCAACCCCGGCGCCTTGTTGTTCTTAAGTTGTTTCAGAGCCGCCTAAATCTCGTAAAGGCTGATCTCCGGGATTTCTTCGGTATAGTTTCGGGTAAACCTACTTAAACAATTAGATATGTATTCATAAAACTTAGAAAAAGTACTAGGAAATACCAAACTGACACAGAAGACTTGCAGTATGATTTTGACCAATTACAGGAGAAACTTACTTCTATGACCATCAAATATACAGCCTCTAAAAACCAAAGGATGGAATATATAATGGCAATGAATGAGCTGGTAAGCCCACAAGCTAACAAATGTGAACATTGTCAACCACCATCTGTTGAGCGGACAGTCGAAATAGCTTATATAGAATTGGAGCAGTTTATTGTATTAAGTGTATACAGAACCCTTTCAGGAGTGTATGACTGCTTTGAAAAGGTAATGGATACACAAGATTTGTAACTCGAATAAATCCATTATCACTTGTGGTGATTTTAATGTTAATTTAATAGAAAACTCAGGTTTTTGTAGTTAAATAAATAATAAGTCTGTTTCAGTCCCACAATCTTGCAAACCTATTTCTGGAACCCACAAGAATAACCCCTACTAGTGCCACATGCTTAGATAATATTTATACTAATGTTATACCAGTCCACAAAGAAATTATAAATTTACTAGATTCTGACCATTGCGGGCAGAGGATTACTATACCAAACCAAAACAACAAAGTTGCTGAAAAGGATATCAATGTTAACCCCAAAACTGCAAGTCGCTTGGCAGCTTTTAAACTTAAACTCATTAATAAATTACCAATTTTGTCAATTCATGCTAATCCTAATAATCTATATGATGTTTTTTTTAATATATACTGTCAACAATTTAATATCAACTTTATTCCTAAGACTATCTCGGTTAATAGTAACGCATCATTCAGTCATTAGGCTACCATTGGTATTCGTAAAAGTAGAACACGGCTTTATGAGCTGTACAATGTAAGGACTTATGTAAACGCCCACCATCACCACCATCAGCCTTTTAATGTTCCCACTGCTGGAACACAGGCCTCCTCTTTGTGAGAGGGAATGGGCCGTAATCCACCACGCGGGTCCAGTGCGGGTTTCAAGTGTCTTTGAATTTTTGGTTCTAGGACATGTTTCCTCACGATGTTTTCTTCACCGTTTTGGAAGCAGTGATGACGAAAGTAATGTACACAAAGTAAAACGCCTGCCTGGGTTTTGAACCCACGACCAACAACTTGTAAGTCACGTCCATTACTATTGGGCCACCACTGCTCTACACTGCTGAATTTAAATTATATTTTAGAAATTATTCAATATTATTTAAAAAGTTTATTGTTTGGCCAAGCCGCGTTATTTGAGTTCGAAGATTAAAAACAATAAGTAATGTTATTAAAACAACTTGGAATATTATTAATAGAGAATCGGGAAGACTAGTCTGTCCATTAATGACAACATAATAAAATCAGACTCACAAGTCGCAGTGGCCTTTGAAAATGTATTTTCAGATATTCCCATTTCAACTACTAATTTCCTAAACTCATCCTTCTGTTGGTGAGTCTTTGTTAAAAGAAATTGTAAATGTTTGCGATTCGGAATTTCTTTTTGAACTTATTATTTGTAGAGATATCATTTAAATCTTTCAAACTTTAAATGTTAAAAAGACTGCAGATATGTGGAGTCATTCTGTAGAAGTTGCTAAGTCTATTATTGACATTGTAGCACCTAGTTTAGCTCTTATCTTTAATAATTGTATCGTCTGTGGGGAGTTTCCTGACCTATGAAAATAGTAAAATAATACCTTTGTTTAAATCAGGAGGTACATCAGACCCTACAAATTATAGACCTATTTCAGTACTACCAATATATAGTAAAATATTTGAGAAATTAATTATAGAGCAATTGCAAAGATTTTTTAATAAACATAAATTATTACATAGCAAACAGTTCGGTTTTACAAGCGGTCGTTCAACTACTGATGTGTTGAGCTTTTAGGAAATATTTATAATGCATGGGAAGATAAGTGCGATGCCTTGGGAATCATTTGAGATTTTTCCAAGGCATTTGATTGTGTTCTTCATGAAACGCTAATCAGGAAACTCCGGCACTACGGGATCCGGAATAGCGCTCTGGATCTTCTTATTTCATATTTGAATAATAGGATTCAGAGTTGATGACGGTTGACGTTAATGGAAAAAGATCACCCGGATCTTTTTCCATTCCAGTAACAATGGGAGTCCCACAGGGCACAATTCTTGGTCCTTTCTTGCTTCTTATTTATATTAATAACTTGCCTTACCTCATATAAGATAACCATGATATAGTGTTGTTTGCGGCTGACACTTCACTTTTGTTTAAAATTAAACGTCAGCAGCTGGTTACTGAAGATGTAGATAGCGCGATCTCAAATCTA
Source organism: Orthosia cruda (assembly GCA_964057195.1). Taxonomy (NCBI): domain Eukaryota; kingdom Metazoa; phylum Arthropoda; class Insecta; order Lepidoptera; family Noctuidae; genus Orthosia; species Orthosia cruda. Next base: position 16,460,435 of record OZ059833.1, on the reverse strand, counting down.
GTTCACTGGTTCAATGTTAAAAAATTACTTCTTATTGAAAAAAAACCAAATGAATTAAGTTTACCCTACCTCACGTTAGGCAGGTGAAAACTGATGTGTTGTTAAAGGGCGAAGAATTTAATCCTTAAAATAGCACAGTATTCTTAGGCTTTACTTTGGATGTTGGAGCTTCAGTGGGGCCCACATATAGATAAATTGTCAAAAAGGCTAAGCTCAGCAGTATAAGCTGTTAGAAAAAATCGTAATTTAACTGACATAGAGACAGCCCGTTTAATAGCTATTTTCATAGTGTAATGTCGTACGGTATTCTGTTGTGGGGATATGCCGCCGACATTCAGATTATATTTGTTTTGAAGAAAAGAGCTGTTTGATCAATTTATAAATTAAGTCCGAGACACTCTCCGAGAGAAATTTATGGCGATTAATGTAATGACTGCACCATCTCAGTATATTTATGAAAATCTTTTATATGCCCCTAAAAATGGTATATTTTTTTTAAAATGCATGATACCCATAACATAAATACTAGGAACAAACACAAATTTGTAGTACCTACAAAAAGGCTCAAGAAAATAGGTGGCTCGTATAGATGTCAATGTATGCGCTTTTACAATGTACAAGATCTAAGCCTCGATAAATTCAAATCATTCATTAAAAGTAAGTTCTGCCAGAAAACGTTATATACCGTTGGGGGACAAAGGACAAAGGGTCAGAAGAAGAAGGCCTTCAACAGGGCTGCAAGATGGTGTTGCGAAGGGCTCGGTTCAACCACATTGACCGAATAGGGACCAAACTTGTTTCTTACCTAGGAGGTAGTAAAGCGTTTTGGTCCCTGACTAAATCGTTCGAGTCGAACTTCTGCCGTCCCTCACTACCACCACTGCTGAAACTCGACGGGTCGCTGGCCCACTCCGCTGAGAAGGCAAATTTATTTGCCTCTCTTTTTGCGGAATCTTCGCATCTGAATCGTGGTGACGCGCGGTCACCTCTTTCTCCTGATGGATGCGAGACGAGAATGTCGGACATTTACATCCACCAAAAGGACGCCCGTAGAGTGCTGCGCAACCTCGACGTGAACAAAGCGACGGAATACTAGCAATAGTTCTTAGAACCTGTGCGCGTATTCCGCCTTTCGTATGAGACTAGAAAAGTGCCGAATGCTTGGAAGCAAGCTAACGTACAGTCCGTGCCCAAGAAGGGCAGCCGAGCTGACCCGGCCAACTAGAGACCCATCTCTGCATCGTCCATGCTCTGTAAGAGTATGGAGCGTGTACTTAACACAAAGCTCCTGGCATACATAGAAACTAACGATATCCTTAGTGACGGTCAATACGTCTTCCGCCGAAACCGGTCTACTGGGGATCTTCTAGCGTATGCCATTCACATATGGAGTTAGGAAATCGAGAGGCACGGGGTAGCGCTTGCCGTCTCCCTCGACATCTCGAAGACTTTTGATAGGGTCTGGCACGAAAGCCTTATCGGTAAGCTTCCTTCATTCGGTCTGCCCGGTGGTCTGTGTGATTCGATAGCAGAATTCCTGAGAGATCGGTCCATTCGAGTAGTTATCGATGGCTGCTCATCGGATCTATTGGATATCAATGCCGGGGTCCCTGAGGGGTCGGTACTCTCAGCAACATTATTCTTGCTGCACATTAACGATCTGCTAAAACCACGGCACCTTTCGGTATACAGACGACAGCACTGTTGCTGAGAGATAATTGTCCAACACACGGGCTACCGGGCCGTAGATCCAGTCTCTCATGGGGCGATGCCAATCTGGTCATGTTTAATGCTTCTAAAACCCAAGCGTGTATTTTTCCGCTAATAAGAGCCAATTTCACCCGGCTCCAACATGCCGAGATGTGACCGTGCCAATAACGGACCATCTTGAGCTTCTTGGCGTTACGTTCCTATGTAGGTATGTGGTGTATAAGGGAAAGGTTTTATGAAGAAAAGCACAAAAAGACAAGACTAGGTATTTATTTCAATTAGGCTTGTCAATTAATTCATATCGGCTTACCGCCCGAACGCTAAACTAGTTCTCGTGGAGAAGAAGGGCAAGAAACTCCACGGAAGCTCTTCTATAGTATTTATAGATCTTTTACAAACATATCAATATCGTTTTATAAAGATCTAATTATATTATTACCATTATAATATGATGAATCTTGTAACATTTAACAATGTTACTTAATCAAAAACAACAAGGGTAAAACAAAGAACATGACTAGCCCTTAAATCAACTTAACATCATTAGGAATAAAGGCATCATATGATACAGATAGAGTTTTAACACAACCATTAGCAATAATCAAGCTATACTATCAAATAACTTATGTGAAGCTTGTGTAGTCCATATTTCACAAAATATAACAATTCAGAAAAACAATATCACTATCACAATCACAACATAATATCCAGCCAGTACTGGCTTGTAGTTCACAACAAAGTAAGTCAACTTACGAATTTTATAGTAACGAGTCGACTTGCCTCAATACGTCAAATGCTAGAAAATGGTGCGGTATCCTCACCATTTTTCACACTGCTATAAATAATCTCACAATTAGGTCAATAATCAATTCTTAAGTAATGAAATCTTTTAGAAACATATTTACGACAATTAAGGCATTTAATATCGCCTATTTGGTCATTCTTAATCAATATTCGAAAGAATATTGATACTAACTGACAGTTTTGTACTAATTGTCCCAAAGGACTTATAATGCTAAAATAGCAATATAAATCCAGGATACATCACAATGATCATTACAAATTACGTTATATTTTAAAGGATATTTTAACCACTGTGGCTTAAATGTAAACTTAGAGTTATTTCTTGTACACACAACAATATTAACTTACCTAAGTTACTCTATAAACTGTAGTTATTTGAAAACACAATAATAATTTAGGTAGGTATTTCGACATTGTCGGTATGTGCTTAATAAATTTGACAGTTTGTATTTTGTAGCAAACCATTGTTCTTAAAAAGTGTAAATTCATTATTTAATGACGTCACACGTACTTCCAATTCTAACAAACGCAAAGAGGTATGGCATGGCAAGGAGCTTCACGGGCGCTTCTGTCGGGCTCTCCATGGGCCCGATGTAGATTTTTCAGCGTCCGAAACCTGGCTACGTTTCGGCGACCTTTTTGGGGAAACTGAAGGTTTTGTCTGTGCAATTATGGACGAAGTTATCCTGACTAATAACTACCGGAGACATATTATGAAGAACGGGACGGTTGACGTGTGTCGGGCATGTCCATCAGACATATTATCTCTGATTGTTCTCGTCTGGCTAACGGCGAATACTTACACAGACATAACCAAGTGGCCAGGATTATTCACCAGCAACTAGCTTTGAAATACAATCTAGTGGATTCTGAGGTACCGTATTACAAGTATGTGCCCGACCCAGTTCTCAAAATTGGCCATGTCACGTTGTACTGGGATCGGTCTATAATCACTGATAGGACTGTTGTTGCCAATAAGCCGAATATAGTTGGGATAGACCGATTAGCGTGCCGCACAATTATAATGGATGTCACCATCCCACATGACGAGAACCTCGTGGAGGCTGAGTATGAGAAACAAATCAAGTACATCGACTTAGCACACGAGGTTGTCGACATGTGGACTCGGGGATCATTGTGCTGACTGTCGTTACTGCCAACGGCCTGATGACCAAGAGCCTCGACAACCATCTGTCGAGGCTGTCTATGCGCAATTGGATCAAGGGCCTGATACAGAAGGCAGTATTCCTCGATACGGCTCTTGTGAGGAGGTTCGTGTCTCTGGAGCCCTAACCACTGGTAGCTTGGAACCTGTTCCCGATACCGATGCAGATGGACCTCTATTTTTTATATTTTTTAATGTTTTTCTGTTTTTGTATGTGTTTTATAAAAATGTATTAAATAAGATAAAAAATAAATAAAGGACATAATTAATATATTATTATTATTATATAATATAATATAATAAAATAGTAATAGTATAGATTATAGGCGCGCGTTTGACCACTATCTCGCCTGATGGTAATCGATGATGTGGTCGACAGTGAAGCACGCTTGCCTAGAAGTAACTTATACACTCTTGACTAAAAGACCCCTAGGTTGTAGCTATCAGAAAACAAAGACTCCGGCAGGGAATTACACTCCATATCTATGCGCACAATGAAAGTATTCGCAAAACGCTTTGTACGTATGGGTGGGATGTCTACCATGTACCGGTGGCCCATTGCCGTACGTCTTGTTGTCCGATGATGGAAAGGGCGGAATCAAATTTTCAGTTCCATCGCACACTCCCCGAAATGTAACCGATATAAAACCGACAGACTGTTGAGTGTCGTGTGTAGTGTTGTGTGAGACTGTCGATGTTCAAGGCTTTGGAGCTTTGAGGCGACCAGTGCATCGTTGCCGATAAGCCTCTTGGCACGTTAGACAATCGACTCAAGTGCATCAAGTTTATATATGGCAGATCCGTACCAGAGGTGAGAGCAGTACTTCATGCTTGTCCGAACTTGCGCTTTATCAAGTTGAGTAGCCGTTCAGGCGTGAAGTACCGTCTCACCTTGCAGGGATACCCAACTTTTTTGGAGCCAACTGAGCATTTGCCTCAATGAATGGACCAAAATTTGAGGGTCGATGTTAACGTAACACCAAGAAGGTTGAGATGGTCCGTTATCGGCACGGTTACACCACGGAAAGATGGAATCGTGTGGAATAGGTTCTTTTTACGGAAAAAAGACGCATGGGTCTTAGCAGCATTGAAACTGACTAGATTGGCATCGCCCCATTCGGAGACTGCCTCCAAAAGCAGGTTCAAGCGCTCAACCATGGCCTCCCGGAGTGACCGGATCTCAGGCCCACCGTACACGTATCTCTCTGCAACCGTGCTGTCGTCTGCGTACCCAAAGGTTCCGGCTTTTAGCAGGTCATTAATGTGCAGCAAAAACAGTGTGGCCGACAGCACCAACCCCTGAAGGGCCTCCGGCGTTAATACCTAACAGACCGGACGAGCAGCCATCGAAAACCACTCGGAAGGACCGGTCCCTCAGGAAGTCAGCAATCCAGTCACACAGACCACTAGGCAGACCGAAGGGAGGAAGCTTATCAATAAGGCTCTCATGCCAGAACCTGTCGAAAGCCTTCAGGATATCAAGGGAGACAGCAAGCGCTTCCCCGTGTCTCTTGATGGCCTCACTCCAGACTTGAATGGTATACGCCAGAAGATCCCCAGTTGACCGAATTCGGCGGCAGCCGTATTGGCGGTCACTGAGGATGTCGTTGTCTTCTAGGTATGCCAGGAGCTTATTGTTCAGTACACGTTCCATACTATTACAGAAGATGGACGTAACCGAGATGGTTCTTTAGTTGGCCGAGTCAGCTCGACTACCCTTCTTGGGCACGGGCTGAACGTTAGTTGCTTCCAAGCCTTCGGCACTTTTCCAGTAACTATGGAAAGGCGATATAGGCTTGTCAGTATCGGAGACAATTCAAGCGCACAAGTTTTTAGTACAATTGCCGGTATTCCGTCGGGGCCACTAGCTTTGTTCACGTCAAGGTTACGCTGCACCCTATAGACCTCCCTCTGATGGATGCAAATGTCCGACATACTCGTCTCACATCCAACAGAAGCCGTTAGAAGGGGGTCGAGCCATCAGAGTTCAGACGCGAAGATTCCGCAAAAAGGGAGGCAAATAAGTTTGCCTTTTCCTCGGCGGAGTGAGTCAGTGACCCGTCGGGCCTCAGCAGTGGTGGTTGTGAGGGGCGACAGAAGTTTAATTCAACCGACTTAGCCAGGGACCAAAACGCTTTACTACCATCAGGGCATGAAGCAAGTTTGTTCCCGATTCTGCTAATATGGTCAAACCGTGCCCTTCGCCTTTTTGCAGGACTTGGATGCCCTGTTGATCTCTGGGCTCTCTTCTTCTGAGTTACGTCATTTGCCTTGTGCACTCGAGCGTCGACCCATGCCAGGTACGCCTCGTGTTTACCCCCCCGGTGGGTTCCCGCATTGTCGAGGCGGGGGGGCTCAGTAAACGTGGCTTGGTCACCTACGGTGAAGCAATGAGGAAACCGAGGAAGGCCGCTCGACAGGGCTTTTGTCGATTAAGCCGATGACGTAGCGGCTAACTAGTAGGTTGTGGTGCCGCTTGGTAACAGGCGACATCGCAACTGAGGCGGGCCGCGATGTCTTATTTAGCTTCCCAGGGCCCATGCGATATCGCAGCTGAGGGTTGGAGGCCGCGGCGGGAGAGGATTGTCGGTATTGCGGTTCGACGCTCTCCCTACCTTCCGCGGCCTGGACGGGGTCGCCACCGTCTGATGGCGGACGCGTTGGGGCCGCAGGGAAGGAGGAGTGTTAGTATAGCGTTAGCCGCTCTCCCTATCCCCTGCGGCCGCAAAATGGTAGGTGGCGGGGCCATTGACCTTGACCCGCCACAGGGGGACCAAGGGTGCCATACACAGGGTCGTCTGGAACCCATGTGCTGGTTTGGTCCCTGGGGTGGTCACAGCGCACAGTGTGTTCTAGTGCGCCGGTGATGGGGGATACTCCCCCGAGGAGGGTCCGGTGATGGAGAGCCGCAGCGGGTTAGCGGTGAGTGCTAACGCGTGCCCGTGTTCCCGCCAGAAGCGGCACAGGAGGACACTGTGGAGTTTTAGTGGGTTGGAACCTACATAACTGCGCTATCTCCCCGTGGTAGCGCAGTACGCATGAGCACTTCTCCAGGCAAAAAAAAACGGTACGCCTTGTGGTTAACCGCATTTGCGCGGTTGCACTCGGCACTAAACCATGGTCGGTCAACGCTGGACAGCGCTACGTCAGATAATGGAATGTAGTACTCAATCTCCTAGCGCAACACATCAGTCACGGCGTCAGCGCATGTCGATGGATCGTCCAAAGACATCAATGAATATGTGCTTCTTCGTCGACATGATGAAGTCTATCTAATTTTTCGTTGTACCATCAGGGGTTGCCTGGTATAGTGTGCCGCCTTTTTATACCGAAAGGTGGGTAAAGGTGGCCATTATAGAAAATCTCAGTAGTTTGATCGGGTTATGTACCATCAGGTCTCTGCCAGGTCCACTTCCTGTGCTCACGCTTTCTGAAGAAGGATTTCATCATATAGAGGCCGTCCTTTTCCATAAAACTGGCCAGTAGGTGACCTCGGTCTGGTGGTTCCATCCGTCATCTAAATCCAAATTGCCCCACTCCCAGCTCATTATCGTCTCGTTGACCCAGTTTCGCGTTAAAGCCCCCATGACCACGGTGTAATTAGTCTTAAGACCATGCATGGCTCTGAGAATGTCCTCAAACATGCTCTCTATTTCGTTGTCGGGGTCTGCCGAGGTCGGGGCGTAGACCTGTATGACCTACAGCGAATACCTAGAGGATATTCTGAGTATAAGGTACGCCACCCTGGTCGAAACACACTCGACCTTCACCAAGTTGTTCACAAGGGACTTGTGGACGATAAACCCGACACCACCCTGGGACTGCCGGTCACCCTCTCGGATTTAATCAGGTTACCGGGTTAATTTAAGGATTATCGATTTCTCCCCCCCTCTTCAGATAACCCTATAATACTCCATCGAAACCCGCTCAATTCTTCCTCAAGTTCGATTATCTGCTCGTGGGTCCGGAGTGTACGCGTGTTAAATGTGGCCATTAGTATTCTGGTAGCCGTTTCCCATCGGGGGGTTCTTCGCACCCCTTACCACGCCGTAACCTCGAGCGCTACCGTAGTCGAGGGTAGACGGGCTGCCGGGCACTAGGGGCCAATTCTTTGTTACGCTATTCATCGGTTTGGGGGGGTTTGCCATAATCACCGCGCTTGGCAGGCGGGTTGGCGATCGCAGCTTGTTGATAAAGTGCACAGAGAACGCTGCTGCCCATTCTCTGGTGTGTCCGTTAGTCGCCTCTTACGACACCCACGGGAAGATATGGGATGGTGAAATTCTTTACATCCGTCACCATACGGAACAACCGGAATAAGGAGAGGTTTCTAAATGCATTGGATCTAAGAATTGAAGAAGTAGAAAAAAACCGTTGCTTTTAGGTTCTATAAATTTACACTTGGTAATACATACTTTTCTCATGTAAAACATTTGTCCTGAATATGCGGCGAGTATGGTGATGTCGTCAGCGGTGTACCCTTGCTGCATCAGATAATTTGCCAAAGCGAGTGTCATATCCGCTTCTTTGTGATTTGCGTAGCTATTATTATCATGTTGTGTCTGAAAGAAATTAGGTTTTATTAGGATTTCAACTAATAATTTAAATGAATGAATATATATAGATATAGTATAAATATAATAGTCAATTTCTGAATTAATTATTTGAATGTACCCAGTAGTTGTCAAACTCTAACCTGTCAAAATAAGGCTTTAGACCAGTGTACACATTTATAAATCCAAATAAGTACTCAATTTAGAAATAGTCTCGCTGGAACATACTTTAGCAAAATGTAAAATAGATATGTGCAGTCAATAGAATGGGTTCCCTACTTGAAATCGAATGACGTGAGATCGAATAACACTTGCTCGAAAACGTTTTCTCGATAGTACTTGAAATCGATGAATTATGAGTGCGACAGTTCACTACCTCGATGCTCCAATCATCCATTATCTTGAAATCTCGATTTCAAGTAGCGAACCCGGCTTCTCCACTTGAAATCGAATGATACACCATTTCTCGACCGATCGATCGATTTACAGAATAGTTTTTAACCGACTGCCCAAAAAGTAGGCGGTTCTATGTTCGACTGTATATTTAAAAAAAAATTAAATTAACCAATTTCTCCTTAAATTTTGTCCCGATATTGAAAATTCTTTTTGGCGTTTGAAAGGGTGTAGTGTACGCCCGAGGTGGTTTCATTGTCACTAAGTCAGAATCTGATGATGGCAAGCAAGCATTATTCGATCATGTCATTTCGTTTCAAGTAGGGAACCCCAATACAACACCTACTGCATAAATGAGATGATTGAATTGAAAACAATAGGCACTCTAACCCGTAACTGGTTATGTGGGTTTACAACTACTTAATGAGCTCAATTGTTGATTTTGAGGTCCTAAAAGAAACGGTCCCAACACTAGTACCTACTGAACTGCAAAAAATCTCGATAGTTGCCGTATGTGGGATACCTCAGATGCTATTCACTCAGGTGCCGTTAAAGCGGGGGACCAATGTGGAATACGACGAAATTACGATAATAAGTCCAAGCATACCTCTCTGTAGTCATGAGTGAAGAAGTATATATTTGTTTCAATCCCAGGAACATTTCTGAAGGCTTTAACAGACGAAGGATTTTCCGGGGCAGGGTTCTGGAAGACAAATTGAACAGAAATTAAAGTTCGTATAATTTTTGAAAATCCCAATCCGCACACAAAAAAAAAAACGAATATATCCAGTACAGGACATTATTTTTCTTTTTAAGCTTTTTTTAAATGATTTATTGTTACTAGAAGAGCACGCGACAGGTTATCGACCCCTGCATCGGTATTATACCACACGTGACCACACGTTGCCATCTCGCTTCTTCGAATGTGCCGGTACGCGAGTCATACCTACGCGACTCGAGTTCAGCCAACTCTCGATACACAACAGTCGCAAACAGTCACGAACGGTATGATGGTTTTGTAAGCAGTAAGTGTATGATTTGTGAATATTTGATTGAAATAAGTACAAGTACTTAAGAGAGCAATTAGACTATATTGTATTGTTTTTGGTTGTTTGAATTCTTCTATAACGCACCCAGAGATAACATTTTTAAATTACCTGGAACCTCCGAAAGGCTAGACTATATGAAAAATTATACACATAACCTACTAGTACGTAATTTGTTTCTTTATTTTAATATGAAGGTATTTTGCTTTTTCCACCGAGTAAAATACCTTGATTAAAAAATAAACAAGTCTATAGGGTGATAATGTGACACACGAGTGACCAACCTACGCTCGGGTTAGAAAAAACTGGTAGGTAGTTGCCTGGGCTAGGCTATCTACCTACTTATGTACTTAGCTACTTACATATATCATTGATATCGACGAAATATCATTATGAAATGATTACCTTTGAGAGTAATAAATGGTAGGTACTTACCTATTAATATTTAAAATAAGTATAATAGAAAATATAATATTTACAATGACAAACCTAGAAAGAAACTCAAGTAGGTAGAGGTGGGCAGCCCTAACGTGTTTGTAGGTATTTATTTCAAATCTGTCCGGCACATTCGCTATGTGGGTCGGGATGGTAGCGTACATCGGAGGAAGGTCACGTGTGGGGTTCCACTGGGGTTGGTTCTAGAACCTCTCTTGTGGGATCTGGCATACGATGTGATAATTTGTGTTGACCTCCCCGTCGGCGTTAGTATCGTTTTCTACGCAGACGATACCCTGGTTTTGGCCGACGGGGACACCTTCGTCGAGACTATCCAGCTTGCTGAGCTCGAGGTGGCAAAAGTCGTGGCTTTGATCCGCGAGCTGGGTTTAGAGATAGCGCCTCATAAAACTGAGGCGCCATAGCTGCCATAGACTGCCGAGAAACAGAGAGCCACGCAGCTCGTCAGTGACTGTTGGAGTTGCGTAAGTCCAGGTGGGTCGATACATAAAGTATCTTGGCCTAACCCTGGACGGTCGGTGGGGCTTCGAAGAGCATTTCGAGCACATGGTCCCTCGGGTTGGAAGGGCAGTGGGTGCTTTGCATAGACCGCTGCCCAATCTCGGGGGACCTCGGGAAGAAGTTCGCCGTCTCTACGCGGGTGTTGTGCGATCGATGGTCCTTTATGGGGCACCTGTTTGGTCAAACAGACTGTCAGGTGTCCGACCTTCACATCATATAGCACATCATCAGCCTATTAATGTTCCCACTGCTGGGACACATGCCTCCTCTCTGTGAGAGGGAATGGGCCGTAATCCACCACGCGGGCCTAGTGCGGGTTGGTGGATGTCACATGTCTTCGAATTTTTGGTTCTAGGACATGCCGGTTTCCTCACTATGTTTTCCTTCACCGTTTTGAGAGCAATGGTGATGAAATAATTTTCACAAAGTAAAACGCCTGCCTGGGCTCGAACCCACGACCTACAACTTGTCAGTCGCGGCCGATACCACTGGGCCACCACTGCTCTTCTCTTTCTCTGTGTCCGACCTTGCAGGACAAAAATCAATTCGAATCGCACGAGGATACCGAACGGTATCTTTTGAGGCGACAACACTCCTGGCACGCTTTCCACCGCTGGACATTCAGGCGGATATCGATGCGAGGGTATATGACCGGATTCACGCCATCCGTCAAAGTAGCAATAGCGCGCAAGGAATCGCTACGGTTAGGCTGAGGCGCCAGGTACGGTGACATGCGCTCGAGCGGTGGCGCGAGCGGCTAAAGCAGCCGCAATTCTCGCGCAAGCGCCTTGTTGAAGTCGTCCTGCCACACTTCGAAGCATAGCTGAATAGAGGGGAGCGCATCTCCTACAGGCTCACTCAGGTACTGACCGGGTACGGTTGCTTCAGTGAGTACCTGAATAGGTTTGGGCGATAGACCACGACAAATTGCCATCACTGCGGATGCGACCTTGACTCTGCAAAGCACACGCTCGAAGAGTGCCCTGCGTAAGCTTCTGAGCGGCAGGTCTTGGTCACCAGGATCGGGCGAGACCTGTCTTTGCCAGTGGTTGTGAAGGCCAGGCTGGCAGATATAGAAAACTGGAGAGAAATGGCCTCCTTCTGTGAGACCGTGATGGTTCAGAAGGAGGCTGCCGAGCGGTACCGTAAGAGGGCCGATTCCACTCGGAGAAGAAGACGTCGTGGAGGCAACCGCCTCGACGCCTAAAACGCCAAAACCCCGCCTGCATCATTGGCAGTCTCCAGGGTCACGGTTGCTCAGATCGGGGATTCTGTCCACCCACCAAGTGACTCCAGGCAGGAAAAACGGTGGCACAGTGATCACGTGCTGCCGTGCACAGCGAGGCTCAGGGGAAACGCTTTTCAGTCTCCTCAGGTATGTGCCCTAACAGGCGTTGCACAGAGGGGGTTCCGAAGTGGTCTTTTAAGAGGTAACAGGGCCCCTTCCAAGTTAGTGATTACCGGGGTGGTTTTAGTGAGGTGAAAATCCCACATTCCCTGGAATTTTCCCCAAAAGTCCAGGCGCCTTTTATAGGTTTCCTCCCACCAACAAAAACAATAAAAAAAGTGTGAGACGCGTTCAGACCGTTTTTATGAAGGTAGAATACTGTTAGATATCATTACCGTGCTCACGTCACGGTCTCACTCCGCATACGGTACAATCGGCCGACGCACCTAGTGAAGAGGACTAGTCGACTAGCAGTCGGTTGCCGCTCACCGCTCGGCTCACACGCTCGACGCGTTTTGTTCAGTGATTTTTGCAAAGAACGATGACTTTTAAGCGATCATATAATGAGTCCTTTAAAAGATACGTTTACGGGTGTATAAATAAAGGAAAGAACGAGGAATCAATATATAGTTCAAAAATAGGTATAGTCACTTAATGTACCTAATAATTGTTTATTTAGCACAAAACCAAAATGAGAATTGTTCGAGTTTTAATCGAACACTCATCGAAAATGCATAATGCGCATTCGCTCGGTTACCAAAATGTAGGCTAGTTCGCGTTCAGATCTCATCAGAGACACCACGTACTCATAACCAAAACCATAACCATTTTCACCATACATTTTACCATTAATTTAGATACTAGTTTACCATAATTTACTGTTACGTGTATCTAAGTGTTTTATAGTGATTCAAAATGATTGTCCCTTATAATTCAAGACTATAAGTTTTACTATATATACCATATCCTAACATTACGAGAAAGGTGTGTTAGGTCACCATAACACCAAGCACTACTTTCTACATGGTTCTTCGAGAATTTAATTACCAGTGACTACCAATTGATACAGTGCCACGCGAACCAGGAGCAATTGGGGAAAACCTCGGCATGCAAAGAAAGTCGGTTTGAGCATAAAGGTCAGATCGAAACATTTATGTAAACTAACCGTTACCATTTTTTTTAAAACCACTCTAAGTATGGACTCCTCGCAACGACAGAGTTTCCTCCATACAGAGACCAGCAAGCTGAACGGATTATTGAAGAAGCAGAGTATAAATTTCAAGGCGTTTTTGAGAACCGTGAGTAATATATCTATCTATCTATCTATCTATCTATATAGAAGTATATAAGTTCGAGAATCAATGGTAAATTGAGAACGCTCTAAACTCACTGGATGGCCAATGGGGTGAGATTGACAGACTTTATTGGGAAATTAAAGTTGCGAATGGAGGCGACGATATTACGTACTAAATGGAATTCTGCAAGCATGAGGTTAAGTACAGTGACTTTACAAATGACTAAACGGATAATAAGTCAGATCCAGACACGTGACAGCTGTCACGCTCCGGACGCAGTACTGGCCTCAGCATACATGCCAGGCGAGGACACAGACTTCCCATCAAAGGAGTTGACTGACCTGGTGCAGCACTGTGAGCGCGCCGGTTTGGACCTGATCATCTGCACCGACTCGAACACCCACCACCCGCTCTGGGGCAGTGTCACAACAAACGCCAGAGGCGAGGTACTATCCACGTTTTTATTCTTTACTAAAATTAACGTCGTAAACTGAGGATCAGAACCCACTTGGGTCACGGCCCGAGGACAAACGATCATAGACTTAACACTTGCTACAGAAAACGCGACAAACCTTATCACAAAACTGGCACGTATCGGACGAGCCTTCTTGCTCAGATCACAGAAGGATCCGCTTTACGTTAACAACAAACACTTAAAAAAACCCGGCGCGCAAATGTTCCCGGGTATAAAAGCGTTCTGGCCTCCATATTAGCTGAACACCTAGCAATAGTAACCGTAGGGGACCAAGCACAATTAGTACACACCGTAAAAAAACTATCCAAATAGCTAACTAAAGCTTACCATGCACACTGTAAACCAAGAGCGCCACAAAGCAGGACGAGATGAATCCCTGGTGGAACGCTGAACTTGACAAACCCAGAGATACGCTGCGTAAGCAATTTAACAGAGCAAAAATCACGAGACTCCCGGAAGACTGGGCGATATACAAAGAGACCCAATAGACCGCCAGGACGACAGCATGGGGGAAATACTGTGAATCCATTAAGTAAGTAAGTAAGTCCAATAATGAAGCCGCAAGGGTACGGAAGATCCTATCAACTGATCAAGACCGAACCCTCGGTGCACTGAAAGAACCCGACAACTCATACAAACAAACTGACTATGAAACCAGTAAGGTCCTCCTCGAAACTCACTTCTCGGACTGTTAATCCTGGAGGACAGAGCATGGGAGGCTGAGCCTGAATGGACTCCAACGGACCACGACTAGTCTAGAGCCTACAATATAGTAATAGCAGACCGAATAAAGTGGGCTATAAACACCTTTCAGCCATACAAATCGGCAGGGCTAGACGGCATTTTTTCAGCCCTGCTGCAGTGGGGGTAGAGTATCTAACACCATGGCTGTTGGAGATCTATCGGGCCTGCATAGCACTTGGATACATACCTCTCGCATGGCGCGAGGTGAAATTCATCTTCATAGCCAAACCTGGAAAAACCGATTACACACAAGAAAAACCCAAGGCGTATAGACCTATAAGCCTCACATTCTTCTTACTGAAAAGACTCTGTGACAGGCATATCCGAAATGGACCTCTCCGGGTAATACCACTACATAAACAAAAGCATGGAGTACGCACAGGCAAATCAACGGAATCCGCGTTACACAGCGTGGTCTCTAAAATTGAAAGCGCAGTGGACCATAAATGCTCAGCACTGGCCGCTTTCATTGATATCGAGGGCGCCTTTGACAAGACAAGGTTATTACAGCGTTCGCTTCGCGGATGACATAACCATAATAATAAATGGGACCCACGAAAACACCCTATGCAATCTCATGCGTCAAGTTCTGAAAATTGTAGAGGAATGGTGCAGCGAACACCAACTCTCAGTGAACCCCACATAAACTGAACTTATTCTCTTCACAAAGAAGAGAAAACCTGTGAATGTGCAACTACCGCGATTATTTGGAACAACCCTGAGCCTTTCAACAGAACAGAAACCAAATACCTGGGCATCTATTTGGACAAACAACTGAGTTGGGCAAAACACATGAACTATATCACTACAAAAGTACACAGTCATCCGACCAATAATTAATTACGGCTCTTTGGTCTGGTGGCCCAGGACAGACCTGAGCACAGCCCAAAGAGATCTCGAAAAACTGCTGCGGTTCGCTTGCATTGCAATCACTAGCAGTATGAGAACCACACCCACTGCCGCCCTACAGGCAATGCTAGGACTGCCACCTCTGCACTTGATCGTGCAGGAGGAAGCAGCCCTGGCCGCTATTAGGCTCCATCTATCGGGCACCCTAAGTAAAGACTACAGAGTTAAGCACAAACGTATAAAAGAAGATGCGATCAAGCGAAGACCAATGTTAGTATCACCATGCGACAAAGCCCCAAAAACACACCACTTTCATAGGCACTACAACATAATACTTACAGAAGAACGATGTGATTACTCAGAACCGAAAGAGATGAGAGTCTACACTAACTGATCGAAGACTAACTCCGGCACCGGAAACGCAAACTCTCCGACAGCGCCTCAGTCCTCCAATCCTTACAAAAAAAATATTACATCTAAATTAATACTAGAATGTCACAACGCACTAGAACAAATAACTGGATCTAGTCGCAACACGGTAACACTGCAATGGATAAAGGGACACAGTGGATCGCTGGGTAACGACGCGGCTGACGAGCTTGCGAGACGCGGATCCAGTACGGAGGTCTATGGACCCGAGCCTGTTGTACCCATCCCCTTCAACCAAATACGCAGGTGGCTACAGGAATTCACCCATACAAGCGGAGAACTGGTGGACCTCGACACCGGGCTGCAGGCAGTCCAAAGAAGCTTTGCCATCCCTGGATGTAAGGCTCACCAGGCGTCTACTACGCCTGGAAAGGAATGGCCTGCGTCTGGTGATCTACGTATTAGAACGTGCAAACAGCTTCAACTTCCTAACTATCTGACCGACACCTTGATAAGACAACAGTCCCTAACGTAAATGGATTATTGAAACAAATGCTATGAATGTTACTTTTGCGAGGAACTCAACAGGCGAACTTGTTTGGCTTAATGTAGCTACAGTTTACGTATAAGAGATTGTTGAGTATTCTATAGTTTGTACAGTTCGAAAGGAAACACTTCTGTGTGCATTTCAATTGCCAACATAAATACTGTTTTTTGTATTCAATTGCATTTTCAGCTCTTCCTGGGACTATATCTAACTATGTAATGCAGTATAATTTAAGAATATAATAAAACATTTGGATTTGATTTGATCCAATTAAAAATGTACTGTTAATAAACTTTACCCTTTATAATACACTAGCTGTCCCACGCGGCTTCGCTCCCGTCAACTGGCTACCTACCTACCCATCAACCCTACCTACTCTACATACATGATTGTTGTGTAATTAAACCGTTTACGCAGCGCACGCAACGGAAGCTCTCAAAAAGGAATAATTTTGCCCGTTTTTGCAACATTTTTCATTTATGCTCTGCTCCTGTTGGTCGTAGCGTGATGTTATATAGCCTATAACCTTCCTCAATAAATGGACTATACAACACAAAAAGAATTTTTCAATTCCAACCAGTAGTTTCTGAGATTAGCGCGTTCAAACAAACAAACAAACAAACAAACAAACTCTTCAGCTTTATAATATTAGTATAGATAAGATGATATTGGTCACCTGAAAGATGTTGTATCAATGTTTAAAACCTATGCTGAAAAGCAACAAGCGGGTTCAATAAGGCAAAATGCACATTGTACTTACATTGCTAAGCGGCGCGGGCGGCGCGGCGCGCTGTGACGTCAGATGGTTAACGCGCGCCCAAGCCGCTTCCTCTTCGGGACTCAGCGCGGCTTCCACCACCTGCGACACAAATGTTGCACTAAAAGGACTGCTGTTAACTAACTTTAAAGTTTAACCCCCTTGTATGCCGTAATTAACTGAAACAATTAAAAAGCCATTGTTTTTCGGGTAGATGAAAAACGATGTTCCCAGCCTATGAGGGGTAAAGGGACTTGTTAGCAAATTGACTAAAAATTAAAATTGTCTTCAAATATCCACTGTTGTTCAAAGTTTCAAGTGTTCATAGAACAACATTTCATTTTAGTAATAAAATAACTAAAATGATAAAAATACATAGCAAGTCAAGTCTATACAGAGTGAGTTTTACAATTGGGCGTGGATGGCTGGGTCATTTTTCCACCATTAACAGACTGCAGGTTCAATTTAGTCACCTGTCACGCTTGATTTATTACTCTTTACTTAAAGTTAAGTGTATCTTGCATAGGGCATTATCTCAAAAGTGAAAAGAATATTGTAGTTTATTTTTTCGTTTTACTTGTTGACTTACATAAAGATTTGGAATATGTTTGCATTTTTTTTCTTTTTTATTTTGTTGGTTGGCACAACGTTGAACAAAATTGATTGGATTAATCGAGCAAAACCGGCTTTAATTCATGAGTTTTCATTTGTATTTGTATGATGGATTTACGTAACAATAAAATGTATGTATGTAACAATTTATCTAAAAAAGTAAAATCTGTTTTATAACTGTTCTACATTTCCTATTTCTTTGTTTAATGCATGCCGTGGTAGCCTTTAATTAAGGCTGCACTATACAATGTAAAACTATGAGTACATCAACATGTATTTTTTGGTGTATGCTTTGTTGGTTGTCAATAACTAAATAAATAAATTAAAATTTTTGCCACCGATTTTTCGAAACTTTGCATCACTTTTATGAACATGTGCCATGGGGCTTATCTTAGTTTCACATGACGTAAAAGATCTTGCGGTCGCCGCTCCTATAATCCCCGGTACGTAAGTTGGCAAGAGTCGTTAGACGCGCAAAAGGCGTTTTTTAGGTATCTTTGGTAGTAAAGCGAGGCGCTAGGAACGTTTAGGACCGTTCCGAGAGTAAGTACCTGCCGCAGGGCGGCCCAGCACGCATGCAGGCTCAGCCTGGCCAACTTGTCGGTCAACTCGTCGACCGTTTGCTGTAGCGCCTGCTCCGACTGGCAGCGGATGTGGCCCTGCATCTATGGAAAATCACATTCATCGTTATACAGCCCGGATATAGTCGTAATTTAATCACGTGAATCCTCTATGGAGTTGAGACGTGGACAATCCAAGCAAGAGAAAGGCAGAGGATAGACGCATTCGAAATGTAGTGCTGGAGACGGATGCTCCGAATACCAAGGACAGCTAAAAGCACTAATGTATCTGTCCTTTCCCAACTCGATGTCTACAGTATGCTTACAGCGTATCGTGCCCTATTTGGGGCACATAATGCGAAGGAATAACAGTTTAAGCTGGTCATTGTTTTCAATACCTAAGGAAAGAGCACGAGGCCGGTCGCCAACACGATGGTCCGACTAAGTGAAAGAAGCTACGTCCTCAAGCAAATTTCAGTGGTGTAGGCAACTTTAGAGCCGATGGAGGCAGATCGTCCGCTTAAAGGAATCCAGTGATCACGATCCTCAGTAATAATGACCCGACCACAGACATAAATCTAACTAGATGATGCGATTGTATGTACTTCGCGTGCCAAAAAACGGATTAAAGTTACGATCAATGATCGTAATCTGAGCTTTTCATTTAGCATTATCGGCACCGGAAATCCACCGAAATCTAGAGAAATGCCTTTTTACGCCATATTGAGCTGTAAATAATGTATAGAAAATGTTGGCAGAGGCATTGGCAATGTTTTCTTTCATTGGTAAGTAAATTTGTTTTTATATTGTTTGTGAAAAAGTGGACCGCTGCTTATCATACAGATGGAGGGACTTGCGTTATCTAGTTAGATTTATGTCTGTGGACCCAACCGAAGAAGAAAAGATAGTCGTAGTTTAACCAGAAGATAGTCGTATACAGTGAAATATCACACACAGGGATGCATGTATCATCTGAAGACTTATAAACACATCAACACGGTCTAGGGATATTTTTAAAAAAGCGAATAACTATCAATGTGTTAATTATTTATATGACATGTATATATTTAAAACATACGTTATTTAATATTCTACCATTTTTTAATAATGGTTAAGGTACTTCGATTAAAATTTCAGGATTTTATGGAAAAAAAATGAAGCATAGACTGAAACCGTATATGAATTAACTTTTAATTTATGAGTAAAAACTGAAAAAAATAGAAAAATCATTTAATTTGTGTTTATAAACTTGAAGTTAGTAGTCTGAGAAAGCGCCCATGATGTTCATAACACATCGGCAACGATTCGGCATGCTCAGAACAAGGTTGTCAATGTCTTGCTGCGGAATATTGTCCCATGTCCTTCTGAGGTGCGCAAAAAGTTGATCTTCTGTAGCCAGATTTTCAGGAACTTCCTTCAGAGCTCTTCTTTGCAGCATATCCCACGCATGCTCAATGGGATTTAGATCTGGCGACTGAGCAGACCAGTCTAAGGCCCTAACATTGTGTGTATGTAACCAAGCTGCTACCGTTCTCGCCGTGTGTGCCCGGGCATTGTCGTGCATGAGCAGGAAATCTTGCCCCATTTGTGTTCTGTGGGGCAAGATTACGGGCCCCAGCACCTGTTGGACGTATCGTTCTGCCGTCATATTGCCCCGCCCAAGCGAGATCCGTCCGTCCTCCAAGACGAATTCCTGCCCAAACCATAATTGTTCCTCCTTGGTATGGGTGAACTTCCTGAGGGTTCTGAAGACGGCTCCATCGTCCAGGAACTCGCCAAACACGCGTTCTTCGTGAATCTGGATGGAAGCCGAACCTGGATTCATCCGTGAACAGCACATTGGACCATTGCTCACGGCCCCAGTCCACGTGGTTCCGAACCCATTCTAATCGTCGTCCACGATTGCCTCTCCGTAACGGTGGGACCCTGAGTGGTCTACGAGAGCGTAGATTGCTTTCATGCAGTCGCCTTCTTACAGTTTGGACAAGCACTTGGTGTTCCACTCGCAGCCTTTGGACCAATTGAGTCGCCGTTGCATTTGGTTGAGCTCGCGCAGTAATTTGCAAAAATCGGTCTTGTCTGGGTACGGTAGTGATGTTACTTGGCCCCCGGTGCCTCTCCGCTACGTCACCTGTGGCACGATAGCGTGTCCACAATCTTGAAATTACATTTTGGTGGGTCCCTATGGCCTCCGCAACATTACGCTGAACAGACCCAGCTTCCAGCATTCCCACAGCTCGTAACATCTCCGCCCTTGTCAAATGTTGGCGTTGCATGGCTACAATACCTCAATTTTAACTTTATCTTTCGTTTAAAATGAAAAAAAACTGTAACTACACGTAATTCGTATTGTTTTCTAAATTTTGCACAAATGAAAATTCCCTCTCCTACACATCAAGACATTTTTATGCCACCGAAACAAAAGAATTTACAAAAATTTGAATTTGGAATTAGTCTGAGATAAATTACAAACAAATCGGTGTATAAAAGATTCCAATGCGGCCAGAACTTTTCGAGTTATTTAATTGAGTATGAAATATACCTAGACCGTGTTGATGTGTGTATATTTTCATTCTTAAACAAAACAATTCCAAGTCGCAATATATCGCGAACACCGCAGCTACTAGCGCTCCATAAGCGACGATGGACCTTGCAGCTGTTGTTATGCTGCTGCTGTCAAGAGAGCAGGTTTCAAAGAGTCATCCCAATAACCTTATAGGCCCTTGAGCAAAAGATTACAAGGTATAACTATGGTTTAAGTGGATCATCATCATCAGCCTTTTAAAGTGCCCACTGCTGGGACGCAGACATCTTCTCTGTGAGACGGAATGGAACGTAATTTACCACGCAAGTCCAGAGTGGTTTGGTTTGGTCACATGTCTTCGAATTTTTGGTTCTAGGACGTGCCGGTTTCCTCATGATGTTTTCCTTCACTGTTTTGAGAGCAGAGGTAATGAAATATTTTATACAAATTAAAGCACCTGCCTGGGTTCGAACCCACTAACTACTACTTGTTAGTCGCGGTCATTACCACTAGGCCACTGGGTCAAAATTGAATGGTCTATAGTTAAATATTATTAACATTGAAATGAATACCTGTCCAAACTGCGGTGCTGATCCAAGGGTATTGCCAAAATTTGTTAATTCAGTGCTCGGCTTAGTTCTAGAAGTACTGGTACCACCAAGAATGTTAGTATCAAATGTTGGTGCTGCACTATCAAATGTAGGTGCTGCACTACCAAATGTTGGTGCTGCACTGTTAAATGATGGTGCTGCACTGTCAAATGTTGGTGCTTCAGTGTCAAATGTTGGAGCTGCACCGTTAAATATTGGTGCTGCACTGTCAAATGTTGGTGCTGCACTATCAAATGTTCGTGCTGCACTACCATATGCTGGTGCTGAACTGTCAAATGTTGGTGCTGCATTATCAAATGTTGTTGCTGCACTACCAAATGTTGGTGCTGCACTGTCAAATGTTGGTGCTTCAGTGTCCAATGTTGGAGCTGCACCGTCGAATGTTGGTGCTGCACTTTCAAATGTTGGTGCTTCACTGTCAAATGTTGGTGCTGCACTGTCAAGTGTTGGTGCTGCACTGTCAAATGTTGGTGCTTCACTGTCAAATGTTGGTGCCGCAATGTCAAATGTTGGTGCTGCACTACCAAATGTTGGTGCTGCACTGTCACATGTTGGTGTAGTACCTAATAAGGTATTTCCAAAACCTGAGGATAAAATGAATTGGTCAATATTTAAATTAGACTTGCAAAATACATCTTACAAGTGGACATTGAGCATACGGTACCTGTTGTAGGTTTAGCAGCATTAGCACCGGAGCCTGTCCCACCAAATAAAAAGGGTGCTGTAGAAGCAGGGGTAGCTCCTAGTGCTTCAAATGGTGTAGCTGTAAATAATAAAACAAAACAGTTACATAAAAAGATAAAAGTTTTCTCGCAGAATTTTTATTTATGTAATTGTATAAATCATTTATAATTGTATTTGTAATTGTATAGTCAATTATTGTCAGAATAATTCGTAGCCTATAACCATCTGGGATAATGTACCTTCCAAATGGTGAAAGATTTTTAAAATTGGTGTAGTGATTGCAGAGATTTCTCTAGACGTCTAACAAACTCACACAATTCAGGCTCTCTCTTTCTTGATAATTTGTGTTAAGACTATTGTTCCAATAAATACGTCTCCATTGTCAATAGCTGTCCAAAGCTGAAGGTTGTATAACGCTAAGAAATTCAATTCAAACTGGGCATTTTTTTTTGGTACCTATGCATTTTTACTGGCGATGGCGACTGATCGTCACAATGGTGTACAAGTCTAGGGTATGTAATATCGGAAGTTTTTCAATTCAGATATTGATTTCCGATATTAGATCTAAATATCGGAATTAAGACATTATTACCGGAAGTGCGCTCATTCGTTAGATATCACGCATTTTTTTAAGAAAGAAGAACAAATTCGGTAAGAGATTGGATTGAGTACAATAAATATAAAACACGTTTATGCCGAGACATTATAAGATTTTCTAATGACTAGATAATCGGACGCTTATTTAACTAAACTTCACATTTGTTCCCCAGAAAGAATAACTACTAACGCCATGCCTTTCTGAAAAAAGGACATTGCTAAAAAACTAGCCAAGTGCGAGTCAGACTCGCGCACGAAGGGTTCCGTGCCACTATCGCAAAAAACGGCAACAAAATCACGTTTGTTGTATGGCAGCCCCACTCAAATATTTATTTTATACTGTTTTTAGTATTTGTTGTTGTAGCGGCAACAGAAATACACCATCTGTGAAAACTTCAACTGTCTAGCTATCACGGTTCATGAGATACCGCCTGGTGGTGGTGACTGTCTGTATCTCATGGTAAAAATGGAGTATACGAATTAACTATACAGTTTATGTCTAAGTGTAGGTTTTCCTTGCTGGTAGATAAGAATACTATAGTCACGGGGTCTCAGCGCTAACAAAGAAAATTTGGTTCAAATAAATGTCACTAGATGGCGCGATATGCCTCGAGTTGTTATTGAATTGTGTGTAAAATCAATTATAATTGATCATAAAACTTTTATGTTCTGTTTTGATTAACTCTCCTTTTTCTGTTTTTTTTTGGATTGGAAATCATCCAAGGACTTCTCCCGCACAGGGTTAAGCGGAAGGGAGTGTCAGACTTTTACTGACTAAACCCCATCCGTGTTCCTTCAGTTGCTTAAGCCAGGGCCGCGGTAACTCTCTTTCAAATTTAGCCGGGACCCAGACTGGCATCGGCCCTGGCGGACCCCGTCAGTACACTACGCGCCTTCGACTCGGGCCTGGTCCTTATCGGACAGCGAGCTACCCATTACTAGCCATCCGCAAGCCCGTGCCTACGGTGGCCGGGGATCGGCTTGCGTTTCACGACGCCCAGGGCGTCTCCTGCGGCGGCTAGGGGCATGTGGGCGTCTCCGTTGCGTCTCCCTCACGCGTTCTGCCTCCTCCTTCGAGAGCATTACTACTGCGCAGAAGGAGGAGACAGCTTCCCATGCCCTCTCGCAGGTACGGTGAGAACCTGCGTCAGGCGGAAGATGAGGATGCCGTGGCGCCTCTCAAGCCACTCCTCAAAGAGAGGCCTTACCGCCGCAATTGTGGCGTGCCCAGCGCTAGGTTGCGACAGTCGCACTGCCGTGAGTTCCTGCCGAAGCTCTATCTTAATTCACATTTCAAATATTATATGAACGGATCATTTCAAATTGATGCCAATAAATTTAAAATTTCTGAGGCATGCCACTCGATTTTTTAATATGTATTGTGTAAAAACGTGCAAACAAAAAAATATAAAACAAATCATTGAACACACAGTATTTAAAGAAAAAATAGTCACGAACCAAGAAAACCCTTTTACTTGCAAGTAGTGTCCGACCGAAAGTTCGGTTTCGGTCGAGTTTCAGCAAAAAAACGAGTTTCGGTTTAGTTTCGGTTTCGGCGGCAGACCTGCCGAAACTACGACCGAAACCGCATTCGGGAATTCTCGCACTGTGATCGGTCATGTTCGGCGCGTTAAATTCCATCCAAGCGAGTAAGCGGCGAAGAAAATTTGCCGCGTCCACGTGCCTAATCATGTCGTGACTGGCTCGTGTTTGCAGTTCGTTTTGTTTGTTGTGAGAACTCACAACAAACAAAACGAACTTGTGATTTATTTTGAATTCGATCAGTTTTATTACATGATATAGCATAAGAGTAGGTAGTAAAAATAAAAAAATAAATAATTATAACAAAGTAATACATAGATTATAGTAGAATAAAGTTTAACCCAACTATCTAAATATTTTTTTGGTTGATTTAACTCTATCGCTATTGCTATACATAAACAAACATTAGTTAAGTACTTGGTACTTACATTAGTGGTGATACAAAATGGATTCAGAGTTTCAAAATTCAAGTGGCAAGTACAGTTAGATACTTACCTACGTCTCTATAGTTTTTTTTTAGAATATTATCATACTTATAATTAAATGGTAGGTACTTACATAGGCACCTACCTAAGTATCCGTATAATAAAATTAATATTTCATTTCTGTTTTTAGATTTTTGAAGCCATATTAACCCCAAACTAAAATCGAGTGTAATAAAATTCATGACAGTCAACGAATATAAATACCTAAATTTAAAATGCATTAGTTACTGATTACACCTAATAGACAATGTTTCTTTTATTGTAGTATTCAATCATCGTTGATGAAAGGCAAATGTCATCAAAAAACAGCATTTGGCAATTTTTCGAAAAAATGTTAATCTGATTCATCTAAAGCAAATTGCAATAAATTATATTAACTAGGAAGTTCAGATTATAGGGCCCGAACACAAAACTGCGAATCGGCGCGATGCGAATTCGCAACGCAGTAAACAGCAACAAGCTCGCAAATTTTTGCGATGCGACGTCGCATCGCAGTTTTGTGTACAAGCCCATAATAACGTTTTCTTTATTTTTTACTCAAAACATGATCCTTGTCAGACAGTTTCGGTTTCGGCCGAAACTGAGACTGTTGCCGAAATTCGTTTTCGGTTTCGGTCGTTAAAACCAGTTTCGGTCGGACACTACTTGCAAGTCACTGCTAACAGCATCTATAGCCATGAGACGGAACCGAACGCAATCGAATCACTTATAAAAATAAATCATCTTAATCAGACGAAAAACTCTAGTTACTTCGGCACGGTTTCTTGTATGGGATGTGGCATCTGTATGCTAGTATTATGTTATATGCGGTAAGGGCTATACTAATGCGATATTGCCCTTTTACTTTCACGGAATTGAAAAATATTACCTTTTAAACACATTATTAAAAGTTACCCAGACATAACCTACAAAAGTTTATGACTGAATATTATGTCATTACATATGAAATTGGCGTTTTGTAAGGGAGGAAAATAAAGTCGTTTCTTTTTTTAATATAATATATTTATTTAATCAAATTATGTACCATTGATATCTATGGACTTTTGCCATCTCATAGGTAGTTCATTGATCCCTTTACTAAAAAAACCATTCGGACGGGAATCAATAAAATCTTTTAAGGCGCTTTGGACTGGCCCAACGGAGTTGATTTTTTTCCCTTGCAAGAAGTAATTCAAATTTCGAAAAAAAATATAATCTGTTGGAGCAAGATCCGGGGAGTACGGTGGATGTCTTAGACATTCCAATTGCTCCTCTAATTTGGTAGCCGTCTATTCTGCAGTGTGTGATCTAGCGTTGTCCTGAATCAGCAGTGGCCTAGAGCGATTGACCAGCCTCGGCTGTTTAGCAGCTAGCTTTTCCATCATGGTTTGCAGTTCCTGACAATAGACATCCACCGTAATCGTCTGGCCAGATTTAAGAAAGCTGTAGTAAACGACACCGGCACTAGTCCACCAAACGCTCACAAGTAATTTTTTTGAGTCAATTTTCGCTTGGGGCATGTTTTGGCTGGTTCGCCAGGGTTCAGCCATTGCGATGAGCGTTTCCGATTATTGTACAGGATCTACTTTTTATTACAGGTAATGATTCGAATTAATATCCCTTCATTATTGTGCCGGTTGAGTAATGTAACGCAGCAGTCGACGCGCGTTTGTCGGTTTGCTGCACTCAATTCAGGAGGTACCCACCTTTCAAGCTTTTTCACCTTCCCAATTTGCTGCAAGTGGATTAAAACAGTTTTATCACTAACACCGCAGCCTGCAGCTAACTCGGACGTGGTTTGCGATGGATCCGCTTCCACAATAGCCTTCAATACTTCATTATAAACTTTGGTCTCCGGCCGTCCACGGGGATTGTTCTGCGGGCCGAAATTTCCAGAACGAAAACATTGGAACTAAAAACGCACTGTGTTTTCTTTTGCGACACCGTCGCCATACACAACATTAATTCTTCGAGCCGTTTCTGCAGCACTGGTGCCACGATGGAACTCGTAAATAACGCGATATTTCAAGTTTTTCATTTTGTAAACTGACTGGCGCAAAGAAAAAACCAAAAGAGGGAAAAACAAATGAAATACGGTTTTCCAAACACAAAACCATGAGAAAATAGCTGTATAAATTTAAAATTGATATTCCAAACCAAAGAGGAGATATTTGAGATCAAAGTGGCCAGTACGACAAAACGCCAAATTCATAGGTAAGGACCTAATATTATTCGCGGCGTTTTCGAAGAAACATTTTTGCACAAACTAATTCAGAACATGACCCTGAGCTAAACCAGATATTTTTCATTTAATGACGTAGAAAGCTAAAACAAAGTATGGGCTTCTGCCATTGTCCTTTTTGTTAAGTATAAAGAACTCAAACGCAAGGCGACACTCCAGTTGTGGGAGGGTGCGACCCGGTGTTCTGTCGGGCACGGTCGCTGCCTTACGCTTTGAAGGGTCAGGTGGACGCGGAGCTGGATGCTACGCTGCGCGCGGGTATCATCGAGCCCGTTGAGTGCTCAGACTGGGCGACACTTTTGGTAACGGTACGTAAAGCTGACGGTTGACTCCGTATCTGTGCTGATTATAAAGTCACTTAAAATCCTTTCTTGCTGGTCAATAGATATTCGCTACCGAAGATGATCTGTTAGTGAGCAAAATTGGGGCTACGTTATGTTTGACAGACCTATCCCAGGCCTATAATCAGATAGAATTAGATGATTCTAAAGATTGAACCGTAAAAACACACACAGAGGTATGTTTAAATATATAAGACTCCTGTTTGTCGAGCCCGGGCACCTTCCAGCGGATTATGTCGAACCTTCTTAGTGATATACGTATACCAGGTGTGGAAATATTCGTTGATGACGTGATCATTGGCACGTCAGAAACCCAATATAAGCACAAGTATGACGACACGGTTGGCGTAGTGGTTCGATGCCCGCAAGGACCAAATATTTGTATTGCCTACAGATAGTTGTTCCGGCGGGCTTATTACGTAAGGAACAGCAAGTAGCAATAATTGTACAATTATTGCGCGATCAATTTAGTGACCTGGCTACTGAGGCCTTTAAGTCAAGTCTTTTTTTGACAGTCACTTTTAACAGAAGCTATTTTATCTGTCTGATGATTTATAAAATGTATCATTTGATGAATTAACCAGCTTATGTAAGAGCAACACTTCGTGGAGGCTGTTTTTTTTCAAAAGTCAATTTGATTACTATTTGGCTCCAATATTCCGGTAAATTAATATTCGCAAATGTAAGGTATTTGTGTAAAGTAAATATGGCAGTGAAAATTGGATCTTTTTATTTACATAATATAATAATTAATTTGAAAAACTGGATGACTAAAATGTCAACGTGTAAAATAGATTAAAATTTCCTCAATCGATTGTTCTAAGAAATCGAATCGATAATGCATTAGGACATCACTTAATAGACTACATTATCTCGTATTTGAGCTATGAAATTGATTTTTCTAATTTAATTTAGACAGAATAGTCGACATCGGTGATTGCCATATAAAAAAGACTATAATAGAAGATACTTATTGCGGACTTATCACAATCTTATGTGTTTGTAAGTATTTAGTGGGTAAACATATAAGCTTCGCTGAGATAGCCAACATACGTAGTATCTCTAAGTAGTCTGTCTGTGTAGCCAACACTACAGTATATAAAAATACTCCACTTTACAGTGATCACTTCTGTTTCAATGATTCAACAAATAGTCCAGTTGCGTAGACATTAGAGACACAAAACAACACCAATTTGTCATTATAATATTCACTAGGAATTTGTTATTTCAATATTGACTTTTATATTATTATTCTAAATTGCGGATAATTAAAGTAGCCAATATATAACACACGAAAAAAACCGCCAAATACTCAAAAACTTCTGTACCTACTCAGCCATCAGCGAGCGATTGGCAATCGACCAACAACAAGGGAAAAATTTATCGCAATTTGACAGCCACATTTGCTCGCCAATCGCTGTCGCTCTGCTGTCAAAAACCATACGTAATACGAAATGATCGCGATCACCTTGCGATAAATGCACATTTCAGTTAGCAGATTTTTATTGTTAGCAGTGCTGTTGTAAAATTATTATGGTGTGGCTATAGCTCATTTATAATGCGGATTCGTGATTGAAGAGCAATTAATTCGCAAAAATAAGCCTTCCAATTTTTTGACGTAATGCGATAATCGCGCGATGATTGTACAATCTCTGCGCAAATATTGCTAATTGCCGTTTCATACGTAATAAGCCTGCGGATCTGGGTGTCTTGTGAATGTGAGTTTAAATGTTTGTAAACGCACCCACTATACAGGCAGAAATTCCTAGTGTGGGGCAAAGTAGTTAAAAAAATATACTACCGACTTCCAAATAAAAACATTTCAAAGTGAAAAATATCTTTTTTTTTGGAAGTCGGTGTCCATAACGAAAAAGATGGTACCTACCAAAAACACTGACTAGTAGTAGTATTTTTTGACTAGTAGTACTACCGGTAGTATTTTTTTATAATATTTTTTTATATATTTTTCACTTTTTACTTGTACCTGATAGGCAAAATCAAATAATGGCAAAAAAAATGGCAGAATAGATTACCCGAATATCATGAAACTTGAACATAATTAGTGAAATGAGGGTGTACCAAGGTGAACTGTACACATCTGCGTACCCCTTTAGAGCTTAATGGCGTTATGTTTTGTTATGAAATGGTATAAACAACAAATAGACATGAGATTGCAGCAATCCCGAGTGATTTGCCATCATCTATTGAAGAGTTCTGTTGTACCTATATCTACGAGGTTCTTCATCAGATATTTACCAAATTAAAAAGAGACCAATTTCGGAACATACTCTTTCACAGGAATTTTCAAAATCCGTCCACAATTGTAAAACACTTTTTTTTTTTAAAAGAGTAAGTGTGGAGTTACTTGTCCGTTCTTCTCCATAACAAGCTACATTTCCGAATGGGCGGTAGAATCAATTATTATTACATTTAATTTTTATTTTTGACGTTCGAAAGTGCCGCTTAATGGCCTAATTGAATAAAGAAATTTAGATTTTGATTTTTTTGATTGACGGAGATATCCGTGTACATACACAAAAAAAGGCGAACATAGATCCTCCTCCTTTTTGGAAAGTGGGTTAAAAACAACGAATTTCGAAACTTTAGAGATGGTGTTTCAAAGGTTACGAAGTCACGGCATGAAGCTTAAGATAAGTAAATGTTTATTTATGGTTGATGGGGTAATAATATTTAGGGTATGTGATATCTAAAGAATTAAAGTAGATACGGAAAAGGAAAATGCAAAAGTGAAAGTTCCTAGGCCAAGAGACGTTATTGAGTTGCGGGCTTTTTTAGGGTTAGGCAATGTTTATGCTAAGTTCGTTAAGAATTTGAGTAGTATATTGTCACCGTTTTACGAATTTATTAAGAGCCAGTGTTAGCTGGAATTGAAGTGTTCAGAGTGAGGAAACCATGGCCTAAGTAAAAAAAATATTAATAGGCGCGGAAGTGTTGGCCTTGACTCATTATGACCCAGATAAGCCGTTAGAGTTGACGTGTGACGCCAGTGCGCGCGGTATAGTCGGGGCACAGACAGGCGCCGCTGCGTCGCCGCGGTGCCTCACAGTGGATAGGAAAAGGGCTCTCGAAGACATAGGAACTTGAAATGGCTTCTATTAGCCAATATCATGCTTATATATTTCATAGGATGCAATCTGGTAGGCAAATTGGCAAGAAATGTTTTTATTGCAAAAAAAATGTATGGGGCTGATATAAAAATGCATAAATCTCCGGAACAGCAAGATTAACCGTAATATCCTTGCACACGGTTATAGAACTATTTATTTATGATTTTTTGACGTACTTCGTATAACGAGACCAACTGCGTTTCTATTCTTATACTTTTTTTTTTGAACTAATATACGCTGTATATAGAAATGATGCCTAAAAAAATGTTCCGTATGGTGCCGGACGTAAAGAATTTTACCATCCTACGTCTTCCTGTGGGTGTCGTAAGAGGCGACTAAGGGACAAACCAGAGAATGGGCAGCAGCGTTCTCTGTGCTTCTATAACAACCATAATGCGATCGCCAACTCGCCTGCAAAGCGTGGCAATTATGGCAAAACCGCCCAATGAATAGCACAAATAAAAAATGGCCCCTAGTACCCGGCAGCTTGCCTACCCTCGACTACGGTAGCGGTCAAGGCTACGGCATGGCAAGGGGTGCTAAGAATCTCCGGACGAGATCCGGCAACAATCACCGACGTCTGGACCTGGAAACGTTCAACACGCGCACACTTTGGACCGACGAGAAGGTCACCGAATTCGAAGAGGAATTGAGCAGGTTGCGATGGAGTATTATAGGGTTATCTGAAGTCCGAAGAGAGGGGGAGGACTCGATAATCCTCAAATCCGGTAACCTGCTCTATTTCCGGGTGACCGGCAGTCCCAGGGTGGTGTCGGGTTTATCGTCCACAAGTCCCTTGTGAACAACGTGGTGAAGATCGAGAGTGTGATTCGCTGAAGGTCATACAGGTCTACGCCCCAACCTCGGCACACCCCGACGATGAGGTAGAGACCAAGTATGAGAATATCTCCAGAGCCATGCATGGTTTCAAAACTCACTTCACCGTTGTCATGGGGGACTTCAACGCGAAACTGGGCAAACGAGACGAGGATGATCTGCATGTGGGGCAATTTGGAGTTGGACGACGGAATCACCGGGGTCACCTACTGGCCAGTTTTACGGAGAAGGAGGGCCTCTATATGATGAACTCCTTCTTCAAAAAGCGTGAACACAGGAAGTGGACCTGGCACAGCCCCGATAGTGCAACAAAAAATGAGATCGACCAACGTTCATCATGTCAACCAAGAAGCAAATGTTCAATGATCACAGAGACATCTGTGATCAATTCGGTATAAACCGGGAGCGATCACCGCATGGTAAGAGGCACATTGAACATTAATATTAAGCCTGAAAGATCTCGACTGATGAAGTCCACGCTCCGTCCAGCACAGATCCAGGTCAAAAACTCCGAAAGCTTTCAGCTCGAACTCCAGAATCGTTTCGAGTGCCTAGGGAGCTCCGTGGATGAATACAGCAACGGGTTCGTGGAAGCTGTCCATAGCGTCCAAGCGGTCGGGTCTAAGTTTTTCAAGACCCGTCAGATAGAAACAAAAAGCTCTCTGATCTTACCCTCAAGCTTATGAAGGAGAGGCGTGAGATGATCCTGCAGTCTTCAGATAAGGCGTGCAAATACCGGCAGCTCAATAGACAGATCTATAAATCCTTGAAGAGACCTCCGCCGCTTTAATACCGAGCGTATTAAAGACGCGATCGAGCGAAATAAAGGCTCCAAGGTCTTTTCAAGGGATCTGGCTATTGGGCAGAGCCAACTCACGAAAATGAAGACCGACGATGGCAAGATCGTATCCGCCAAACCGGAGCTTCTGAGGGAGATCGAGACATTCTATGGGCAGTTGTACACATCAATCAGCAAGCCCGTTGCGAGTCTAGCAAACGACCCAAGAGCTAGACTGACCCGACACTATACCGAAGATATCCCGGACATCAGGCTATACGAGATTAGGATGGCTCTGAAACAGCTCAAAAACAAAAAGGCGCCGGGTGATGACGGAATTGCGGCCGAACTCCTGAAGGCGGGTGGAAAACCGGTCCTTAAGGCCCTTCAGAAGTTGTTTGATTCCGTCATACTCGAGGGCAAAACGCCACAGGCATGGTGCGGGCGTGTGGTGGTACTCTTCTACAAGAAGGGCGACAATGCCCGGCTGAAGAACTATAGGCCGATCTCACTTCTTAGCCATGTCTACAAATTGTTTTCAAGAGTCATCACGAATCGTCTCGCGCGCAGGTTTGACGATTTCCAGCCCCCCGAACAAGCCGTATTCCGAAAAGGCTTTAGCACCGTATACCACATACATACGCTGCGGCAGGTTATACAGAACACCGAAGAGTATAACCTGCCTCTCTGTTTAGCGTTTGTGGACTACGAGAAAGCCTTTGATTCGATCGAGACTTGGGCTGCACTGCAGTCTCTCCAACGGTGCCAGATCGGCTACCGGTACATTGAGGTGTTGAAGTGTTTGTACAAAAACGCCACTATGTCAGTCCGTCTTTAGGATAAGACCTCGAAACCAATCTATCTCCAGCGCGGTGTGAGACAGGTAGACGTAATTTCTCCGAAACTGTTCACTGCTGTGCTGGAGGATGTCTTCAAGGTTCTGGACTGGACGGGGCTTGGCATCAACGTTAATGGCGAGTACATCACTCACCTTCGGTTTGCCGACGACATAGTGTCCATGGCTGAGACCATGGAGTGCCTCAGTAAAATGCTCGATGACCTCAGCAGAGCTTCCGAAAGACTGGGACTTAAAATGAACATGGACAAAACCAAGGTCATGGTGAATGCCCACTCCTATCAAGGTCGGAGTCTCTACACTCGAAGTTGTAGACGATTATGCCTATCTGGGACAAACGGTCCAGTTGGGTAGGTCCAATTTCGAGAAAAAGGTCAACCGTCGAATCCGACTCGGCTGGGTGGCGTTCGGGAAGTTGCGTGGTATCTTCTCGTCCAATTTACCGCAGTGTCTCAAGACAAAAGTCTATGACCAGTGTGTGTTGCCAGTGATCACCTATGGGACCGAGACGTGGTCGCTCACAATGGGCCTTATCAGAAAACTCGTCAAAAGTCACCCAAAGGGCAATGGAGAGGGCTATGCTCAGAATTTCCTTGCGTGATCACGTCAGAAATGATGATATCCGCAGGAGAACCAAAGTTACCGACATAGCCAGAAGAATTGCCAAACTTAAGTGGCAGTGGGCAGGGCACATTGCTCGCAGAACGGATGGCCGATGGGGCCGAAAAGTTCTGGAAGACGATACGTTGGAAGGCCTCCCACTAGTTGGACTGATGACCTGGTTAAGGTTGCGGGAAGGCACTGGATGCGAGACGCACGGGATCGGTCAATGTGGCGACGCTTGGGGGAGGCCTATGTCCAGCAGTGGACGTCTTTCGGCTGAAATGACGATGATGATGATGAATGATATATAGAAATAGACATGATAGGTGAAGTGTCTAGCTAACTTAAAAAAATATACTTAAGATAATCAAAGATATTTTGATGTTTAATTAACCGACATCAAAAAAGGAGGAGTTTCTCAATTCGTCTCAATTTTTATGTATGTTTGTTCAGATATATCTTCGCCAATTGATAACCGATCTTGAAGATTTGTTTCATTTTTTGTAAGAGTATAGTCCCGAGGATCATACTCTTTCAAACAAAAACGAATCATCACAAATAAATACTTCTTTAACCGTGTGCAAGGGTATTAGGGTTAGTCTTGCGGTTCCGGAGATTTATTCATTTTTTATATCAGCTCCATACATTATCTTTGAAAAAAAAAACTTGCCAATTTGCCTACCAGATTGCATCCTATGAAATATATAAGCATGATGTTGGCTATCAGAAGCCATTTCAAGCAAAAACACCAACACTTTTAAATTTAAGTTCCTATGTCTTCGAGGGCCCTTTTTTCGATCTACTCTGTGCGGCGCCGCGGGCGGGGCGGCTGCGATCGATCGGTGGTGTATGTATCGCGCGCATTGAATAACGTCGAAAAACATTATTCTCGGATAGATCGAGAGTTGTCAGATACCTATCAGATATATCGAGTAAAATTTCAAAATTTAAAAATCCCCCGACACATTTATCTTGCGAAAACATCACGATCTAAACAGTAAAACGCGCATAACTTTTGAACGGCTGAACCGATTTTATTCAAACATAGCTTAGAACACTCTCGATACAATCACCTTTCAAACAAAAAAAACTAAATCAAAATCGGTTCATCCGTTGAGGCGCTATGATGCCAAAGACAGACACAGAGATACACAGATACACAGATACACAGACACACAGATACACAGATACACAAGCAACACACCTCAAACTTATAACACCTCTCTTTTTCCGTCGGGGGTTAAAAAATAAAATCATCACAAATAAAGTTAGTCGATTAAAAATACAATAGCTAACGACCTCGTCAGCTATTGTATTTTTAACCGACTTCCCAAAAAGGAATAGGTTCTCAATACGATTGGTATTTTTTTTTATGTATGTACACCGATTACTCAAAGACGCTTGGACCGATTTGGAAAATTCTTCTTTTGTTTGAAAGGATATACTTCCCATTTGGTCCCGTAGTCATCATGTCAGGAACTGATGATGGGATCTTGGAGATATCGAGGGAACTCCTCAAATTTTATAGGCATACATATAGCGATTTTGGGATTTTCATCAACAATGCAATCATTAGCACTGAGAAAGTAACATTTAGTGAAGTGGAACTGGTGAAGTAGACCACAGATGGCCAATGGAACTCCTTAATGCTTAGTATGTCACGGGTCTACAATATCTCGAATAGTTAAATAACTATGATGAAACAAATATTTATAAATAAATAGTACTGATGAAAATGGTACCATCGAACTGATCTGACGATAAAGCCGGAAGGTAGGCACTGGAACTTCAAAATAAAACAATGTATTCTAGTCGTGTTTGGGCTTATTGGAATCATCATGAGATATACTTTGGCTATATATTTTTATGGCAATTGGAGAAACCTATAAAAACTAAAAAGAGAAAAATAAAAAAAATAAATATCAAAAAAAAAAGACTGCCAAAAAAATCACTACAAAGTGAAAAATAACTTTCTTTTCCGAAGTCGGTGTCGAAACACGGAAAACAATAGGTACCAAAGACACCGACTTCGGAAAAGAAAGTTATTTTTCACTTTGTCGTGTTTTTTTTTTGAAAGTCGCTTTTGTTTAAAAAAGTCACAAGTTGCGTTGTTCTATTCTATTCTTCTATTCTATCAGTTTGTTTATGGCCGACACTTTACGAACAGATTATAAACCGTTAGTAAAATATTTGGACGAAAACACGGCGTTCCGCCAGTGGCAGACATTAGATTACAGCGTTAGGCGATCATTTTATCAGCATATAGGTTAACACAAAACAAAACAGTGCGAACGGGTTATCGTGATAACCGGTTGTGGGAAGTGGCGATGAATCATTGCGTGTCGTTCCCGAGAAAAACTTATTTACATTTATTTCGCACATAATGCCTTGTTGCTAGATTATAATAAAATTAAGCAACAGACTATGAGGGACCCGTTGTTGACCAGAGTTTTAAGATATATTCGGGATATTGGCCTACAGATAATTAAATACGGGAATTGCAACCGTACTGTAACCGTCGTAGGGAACTGTACGAAGAGTTAGGTTGTGCCATGTGGGGGCACAGGGTTGTTATCACGGAAAGTTGTCGAGCTAGGGTATTACGAGAATTACATGAACCCCACATTGGTATTGTAAAGACAAAGGTGTCAGCTAGGAGCTATGTTTGGTGGCCGGGCATCGACGAGGCGGTGGAGGTTACGTGTCGGGAATACGCCGTGTGCGCGGGGGAGGCGGCACGCCGCAGCAACACGTAGTCACGTCGTGGCCATGGGCGAGGGTACATTAAGATTTTCTAGGTCCTATCTTTGGTAAAATGAATTTAATTATAGTTGACGCAAGGACTAAATGGTTAGAAGTATACCTTGTTGTGCCTTGTACCTAGTACCGCTGCTAGCTACTAGTTATACCATTAAGAAACTAAGGGAAACTTTTTCTTGATGGGGCTTACCTAGGCCACGGGGTCTCAGCGCTAAGAAAGAAAATTCGGTTTAAATAAATCTCACTAGATGGCGTGATATGCATCGAGTTGTTATAAAATTGTGTGTAAAATCAACATTTTCGAAAATTCTTCTTATTAATTTCATGTTCTTTTTTAATCAACTCTCCCGAAAAATTATGGAATATTGCTCTCTTAACTCACATTTCAAAGATTATTAGAACAAATCATTTAAAATTGTTTCCAATAGATGGCGCGGTTTTTTAATTTCTGAGGCTTGGCACTCGATTTTTTTTTAACACATTTTGTTACAATGAAATTGTATAAACGTGCAAAAAAATAAAACAAATCGTCACTGTATTTAAAGAAAATAATAATCACGAAACGAGAAAACTCTATAACCCCTATACCCAACTATAGCCGTGGAAAGGTACCGAACGCGATCGAACTACATATAAAAATAATAATCTTAATCAGACGAAAAACGCTGGATTACGTCGGCACGGTTTCTTTGTATGGGACGAGGCATCTGTATGCTAGTATTATATTATCTGTGGTAAGGGCTATACTAATGCGATATTGCCCTTTTACTTTCATGAAATTGAATAATATTACCTATTAAACACATTATTAAAAGTTACCCAAACATTAGTAATAAAGTTTATGACTGATATATATTTTTGGCGTTTTCGAAATAACTATTTTTGCACAAACTAATTCAGAACATGATCCTGAGCTGAATCAGATATTTATCATTTAATGACGTAGAAATTTAAATATGCATAAAGAACTATTCAGCAGCGGATTGGAACGGTACACTCGCAGCAAAGCGACACTCAAGTTGCGGGAGGGTGCGATCCCGGTGTTTTGTCGGTCACGGCCGCTGCCTTACGCTTTGAAGGGTCAGGTGGACGCGGAGCTGGATGCTATGCTGCGCGCGGGTATCATCAAGCCCGTTGAGTGCTCAGACTGGGCGACACCTTTGGTACCGGTACGTAAAGCTGACAGTGGAATCCGTTTCTGTGCTGATTATAAAGTCACTTTAAATCCTGTCTTGCTGTTCAATAGATATACGCTACAGAAGATGATCTGTTAGTGAGCAAAAATGGGGCTAGGTTAGGTTTGAAAATTGACCTATCCCAGGCCCATAATCAGATAGAATTAGATGATCCAAATATTGAACAGTAAAAACACACACAGAGCTATGTTTAAATATACTCCTGTTGGTCGAGCCCGGGCACCTTCCTTCCCAGTAACCACAAAATAGAAAGTATACAGAAGGGCCACTCCCGCCTTTTCGAAAATTGACAGCTAAACTTGACAGACTTACTAAGGTTGCTACTATATTGATACCGAATTTAAAAAAAGAATAGGTTGTATAAGTTAGAAACATAAATACATCGATTCGTCTAAACATACATCATATCATGCTTACATGATTTAGATGGTAGAAAGAGCATCAAATATCCATTAAAGATCACGACTCCACATACGACGAATATTGGATGGTAAAAAGACGTAACAATGGTGTAATAATGATCCCACCAAAAACAAAAAAATATGAAAAGCACCAAGCTAGACAAAAATATAAATGTGTTTTTTTATAAATAAAATCAAAAAACCCGACTGCTTAAGAAGCGAACTAAAAAGATGTACGTACTTAAACTAGAAGAAAATTATGCTCTGCAATCGGAGGAAACATATTTATGATCTAGATGACTAAGGGCGAGTTTCTGAAGTCGACGTCACATCTCAAATCAGCTGACAATTTGTCACAAATTAACCAGCCGTCAGTTGTCAGTGAGTTTCTCAACTCTGCATCATCGAGAAATTACGTAATCGCTTGTTACATTTAATAATTTATTTCGGTTGGCTACCCTAGCTAGTATTCATTCAATTCCTTCACTACTATAACGTAATAGTATTTTATCTTGAGCGGCTGGGTTGGTGTAGCCCGCAAGTTAAGCAAACCTTACCAGGGACGATTTTTGGATGGGAAACCACGTATTTTTTTGGTATGCTTTTTTTTGGATAGGTGACCACACACAGGTTAAGCAACACTTACCAAGGTTTTTTTTGGATGGGTGACCGCTTTTTTTTGGTTCGTTTGTTTTGGATGGCTGACCCCGCCAGGGTAAGCAACACTTACCAAGGTCAGTGTTTGGATGGGTGACCACTTTTTTTGGGTTCGCTTGTTTTTGGATGGGTGACCATGCCAGGGTAAGCAACACTTACCAAGGTCAGTGTTTGGATGGGTGACCACTTTTTTGGGTTCGCTTGTTTTTGGTTGGGTGACCTTGGTAATGTTAATTAATAATTAAATTTTTGTGGTGATGGTCACCCATCCAAACACTGACCTTGGTTAGTGTTGCTTACCCTGGCGGAGTCACCTATCCATAAAAAAGCGATCCAAAAAAAAAGTGGTCACCCATCCCAAGACTGACCTTGGCAAGTGTTGCTTACCCTGGCGCGGTCACCACCCCAGCCGCTTCAAGCTAAACACAAATCTATCCAGAAACTGACCTCGATAAGTACTAAATACAGGGTACAGTTAAAATAAATGCGCGTGAGGAAGGTTCGATTCCCAGGTCAGTAATTTATTTTATTTTATTTTTATTACCTAAATACAAAATAACTATTTTTGATAATTGTGTCAAGTTTTTATAATTAAATTAATTTAAAAAGTTTGTAACATCCTATTTTTTTTAAATCTTGCTAATTAATAATTGATCTAATTTAACATATTTTTTATAACTCAACCCATACCACAGTTTTCGACGACCCCTATTATCTTTTTTATCGTAATATGGCTTATATTACGATAAAAAAGATAATAGATTAAAATCATAATATTAATTTTAATCTGCGAATAATCGACCAATTTCCAACAATTATAAATTAGGCTCGTTGACAAGAGATTAACATTGAAAATGGTTCTCAGAAACCCAAAACTGCTGTAACATGTGGTTAATTCGAGATTTTTCTCAAATGTGACAAATTGTTAAACGCTTGTCACAGTTGGGTGTTGAGAAACTGAAAGTAGAATTAACAGGCGATTAATCGTCGATTACGTTAACAGCCCGATAATTGAGACGTGGGAAACTGGCAGTTAAACTTAAACCATATTTTATTATTATGACAAGTTTCATAACCTTTCCAATTTCGTCTATGGACTTAAAATAATTTATTATTTGCCTAGATATTTAATTTCTAACTAATCATCGTGAAAAAATTAATGACCTTTATAACTTAAAATGAATTAAAGAACGAATTTAAATTATATTGAATTAATTTAAAGTATATTCTGTCTGTAACAATTAATATTGGTATCTCAGCAAATGCAACCTCTTTACAGTGCCTACTTTATGTATGAATGACGTGACAAACGCCCGCACAAAGCACTCGTGACAGCCGCGACTGAGCTCGGTCCAATATTGCCCATTATTCCATGTAAAATCGTAATGTCAATGTGTGCGTTCAAAATGGCGCTTTGTTCGTAGTGGACTCTCTGTCTGCGGAGCGCCGCCGCTTATGTACTTTGTGCAGTAACCCACCATCTGCACAGTATAAATTTGGACGAACAGTACGGAAACAACCTACAAACGCTCGAAACGGCACACTCACACAAACATGCGCATCGACGAGACCCCCAAGTGGTATTTTCACGGTTTTCAGAGTGTTCGCCATAAATAAAAGTTGTTCGTATTGTTAGATAATTTGAGCTTAAAATTAACAATATGCGTATTTACTAAGAGCCTGTTTTGTTTATTTTATTAATAAGTACTTAATACTGAAAATAATACCGATTTTTTGTGATCATTATGAACAGATATGAACAACTTTACAATTGAACAAAGTTATGAACAACTTTACAATTGAACAAAGTTATGAACAACTTTACAATTGAACAAAGTTATGAACTTTTGACCATATAGACGTGGTAAATAGAAACAATGATTAACCCAAATACTACTAAATATTTACTTTAATTTTTCGACTTATAGAACTCAAAATGGAAATGCGAAAGAGACGTTTAGCGACGAAGCCGCTGAAAATTGGTATGATTGTTCAAATCACCATCATAAATGCAATCTAAAAAGTCGTCATCGT
Source organism: Orthosia cruda (assembly GCA_964057195.1). Classification (NCBI taxonomy): domain Eukaryota; kingdom Metazoa; phylum Arthropoda; class Insecta; order Lepidoptera; family Noctuidae; genus Orthosia; species Orthosia cruda. The sequence continues at coordinate 16,420,116 of OZ059833.1, read as the reverse complement.
CACCTGGAAAAATAATTACTCGTATCTAATCTAAGTTTTATCATAAAATTAGCCCAGAGAAAAAATGTAGATCATATCTACAATTAAAAAACTTTTTTACAAAAAAATACTACCGACTTCCAACTTAGTAAAAAAGATTTTTTGTTTTTCACTTTTTAGTTGTACCTATTATGCAACTTGCCTTAGTAAGGTACTTATAATGCCAGAATAGAATACTCGAATACCATGAAACTTGAACATAACCGGTGAAATGAGAGTGTAGGTACCAAGGTGAACTGTACACATCTGCGTACCCCTTTAGAGCGTACTGGCGTGATGTTACGTACATGTTACTGGCGTGATGTCACGTCCGTGTGAACGAGTTCATATAAAATGTACACACCGATATTTTTTTGAGCCGCTGACGGCGCACGGTCCGTCCACGTCCCGGGCACGCCCCTGATATGTGTGGATAGACCTTAAACGTAATCGTCATAATAAATATGGTAAGTACACCACGTATATAGGTACATCACTAAAGCTGTAATACGAGTAAAAATATTATTCAAGGTCTCGCGGGCGACTGGAGAGCCGTACGGCGGCCGTTGAGTTATAATATTATTTTATTATTAAAACTATTCAACTATTTTATAAATTCTATCCTGAGAATAAAATTCTATAGGTTGTTAACTTATTTTAGATATGTGTTTCAGGTAGCGAATCTTACACAATCTTCTAACAAATCAGCCAAGTGCGTGTCGGGCCAGGCGCATTAATAGAGTTCGAACTAAGAAGAGGGCTTTTTGTTGTTGGTTTCAGCACCTCACAACGTCTTAAAACGGGCCCACATAGGACGATGGTATACCATTGCCACGGGGAATGGTTAATTCTTGTTTCTTTCTCGTAAGGAATTTGAAAATTTTTGAATTTACTGACTATTTCATTCTCGAAAGATGTTATTTAAGTAATTAACCTACTTCCCAAAAAGGAGGAGGTTCTATGTTCGACTTTATGTTTGTTTTTTTTTTTTTTTGTTAGTTCACCGATTACTCCGTCAATTGTGGACCGATTTTGAAAATTCTTTTTTTATTTGAAAAATTATGTTCCGAAATTGGTCCCATTTTAATTTGGTGAAGATCTGATGAAGAACTTCGGAGATATACAACAGAACTCTTCAATAAATAACGGCAAATCACTCGGGATTGCTGTAATCGCATGTCTGTTTGTTGTTTATAACATTTCATAACATAACATCACGCCAGTTCGCTCTTAAGGGGTAAGCAGATCTCTCATTTCACCGGTTATGTTCAAGTTTCATGAAATCTATTCTGGCGAAATAGTTCCCTTACTAACTTGCCTATTAGGTACGTACAACTAAAAAGTGAAAAATAAAAAAACTTTTTGCAAAAAAATACTACCAAATACAAAACTACAAAGTGAAAAATAACTTAATTTTTTGAAGTCGGTGTCTTTCGTAGGTACCATTTTTTTGCGTTATGGACACCGAAGATTTTTTATTTTTCAATAGCATTTGTACAAAATTTTTAATGTACCATGTACATTTTTTTAAGTTGGTTGACTATTACTCGTAAACTTGTAAAGCCTACTTAGCTGTGATAGTTTTCTTTTAATTTCGTTATATATACTACTGCCATGATTTTTTTCACATAGCCAAAAGCAACCATTTCGCTGGCAAGGGGGGGGGACACTTGACTCTAACAAAAATTAAAGCTTAATTTTACGCAAACGGATCTCTGAATCGAAAAATGGTTTTAAGAGACCCGTAATATTTTGAATTACCTATCCAACGATATCCCATACCATGGGATAGACGAGAAAAAAATCCTCCCCACCTTACGCCTATGGGTAACAGAAAAAAAAAATTACCACTTTGTCGGCATTATTAATATGTATATCCATGCCAAATTATAGCTCTCTAAGCCTCTGAGCTAAGCTGCGGACGAACATAGCGAAACTATAAAGGTTCCTTTTCGACTTCAGAACCCTAAAAAATATGAAAAAGATAAAAAAAAAAACATCGTTTTAGGCTCCTTTTCAGTTTTCTTTTTGATCGAGCTATCTTTTTGATATCATGTTTTGAATCTCAGAAATGAAAAGTACATTTAGTAAACTACAATGTATATTTGTTTTGCATTTAAACAATCAATTTTGTTTGTTTATTATTGAATCAAAGAGATGTAAAAGGCAGGGTACCTGTTCTTAAAGCGTTTCGTGGCGTTTGCTAACCATTATGGGAAATACATTCGCGCCTTTGCAAATATTATTATTCCAATGAATAAGTTATGTAGGAGAAATGTTTTATTCAGTTGGAACGATAAATGTGGCAAATCAGAGTTTTAGATTTTCCAGATATTTCAGATAGTAATATAATTACAAGCAGATATTTCAGGATTTGGTCTAGTTAGTGTTTTATGTAATGGAAATGGAAAGCCTATTGCATATTTAAGCTAGTAGATGTTTAGGAAAAAGCGAGTTGAATTACCCGATAACAGAAAGTAGTTTAGTCAATTAAATACTTTAGACCAGATGTATACGGTAGAAAATGTTGTAAGCACGGATCATCGACCGTTTTTATATTTATTTAATAATATGACAGATCCATCGAGTAGATTAACTAAGTTTCGTCTTTGTTTAGAGGAGAACGATTTTGAAGTTGAATATGTGAGACAAAAGGAAAACGTGTTAGCAGATGCATTGTCTAGGATAGTCATTTATATTAATGATTTAACATGCATGCGTGAGATGACTATGAATATGATGACCAGTGCTTTAACGTAAGAGTTTACAAAACCCAGATATTCGTGATAACGACTCTGCGGTTGTAAGGACTGATCTGATCAGACTAGGATCGTGGCAGTTCTTAAAACAAGAGAATGACACTGAACTTACGTAGTAACTATTCAGTAATCTGTGACTGAACTAGTGCAAATTTGTTCGAAGACGAGGGAAAAGTTGTTACTTAATAAGGATTGTACAAAAATAGTTGCAAAGTCGCGCAATGTGTTAATGTATATGTATGTGCCAGAAAACTCGATTATTTATCTACACTATAATAATCTATACTAATATTATAAAGAGGTAAAGTTTGTGACGTTGTAAGGGGTAATCTCTGGATCTACTGACCCGATTTTGAAAATTCTTTCACCAGTAGAAAGCTACATTATTCTTGAGTGTTATAGGTTATAATATAATTTCAAAAAAAAATGAGTTCCTTATGAAAATTGCAATAATGTAACCCAAGGTAGCAAAATATTGCCTGTAAAATACATTATTTGGCGTGCGCTGAGAAAGCTATTGTTGATAGATATAAATTAGTAGGTAGGTAGATAGGGTAGATAGGGTAGGCAGGGTAGGCAGGGTAGCCAGGGTAGGCAGGGTAGCCAGGGTAGGCAGGGTAGCTAGGGTAGGCAGGGTAGCCAGGGTAGGCAAGGTAGCCAGGGTAGGCAGGGTAGGCAGGTTAAGCAGGGCAGGCAGGGTAGGCAGGTTAGGCAGGGTAGCCAGGGTAGCCATGGTAGCCAGGGTAGAGTGGGTACGTAGGGTAGCCAGTGTATTTGAGTTTATCCATTACAAACAAACTTACAAACAATCTATCTGACCCCCGCGGCTTGACTCCGTCAACTGGCTACCTAACTTCCTACCCTACCTACCTACCCACCAAAGAATATTTTTTTTAAACCGTCTCTTTATTCGAGCGAATAAAATAAAAAAAGAATTATTCAAACGATCCAGTCGTTTTTCAGTTTTAGCGAGATCAGCGAACAGCAATTGATTTGTATTATATAGAAAAATAGGTATATAAGTGTGTGTGGCCATTTGAGCGACTTATTTTCGTTCCTGATTCTTAAACTAGTACTTTTATAGATCGATGATATAAAAAAATCATTGAACGTTTCGACTCCAATCATTCCTTGTCCAAGCAGCGAGCTGTAATAAAAAAAAAAAGTTTTTTTTGGCACATTGTAATTTAGACTTTAAAACTTGCATGTAAGACTAAATTTGTATTAAGCTCATAAAAGTCGAACAGCATGCATGTATGGGAATTTCGAACCGCTAATAAATATTCGTGTTTTGGGATATTTTTTGTTTTAATACGATAGATAATCCCTTTTTAATCTTAGATTTTTAGAACTTGGGACGTAAACGTTATAACCAGTTTTATTTTTCAGGTTTATGTACTAGTGTACCAATGTAGATTGTTACTTAAAGGTAAATGTTGCATTTTGTTACATAATGTGTAAAGTAAATTGTTTGTTGCTATCTTTGTAGCGATTTAGTTACTTACAATTATGTAGGTAGATTGCGATTAGGATCGTATCTACTCAGGGCATTAGGAGATACCTATAGATAGCACCGAACTGCAACAGTTTGATAATGACGAGTTTGAATAAATTTAATGTTATTTCTATTTCTAAATAATTAATTATCTGTTCAATATGTGTTATTTTACATAAGGCAACTTCTAAAAACATCTGCGTTTAGTGTACGATTTTATTACGTGTTAATAAAAATATTTTATTGATATTATTAATTAATCCGAAGTTAACCCGTACGTGTAAGTTTACTACGGTATCCGTAGTAAGCTTACATGGAAATAAATGGCTTAGTTGCCTTAGTAAGTTGTACAAATTCTATAACCGAACAACAAAAAAAGTATGCGACAAAATCTGCCATTCACCTTTTTATTCCTTTTTAAGCCCCGACGGAAAAAGAGGTGTGTTATAATTTTGACGTGTGTTGCTGTGTATCTGTGTGTATGTCTGTGGCATCATAGCGACCAAACGGGTGAACCGATTTTGATTTAGTTTTTTTTTTTGTTTAAAAGGTGACTTAATCGAGAGTGTTCTTAGCTATGTTTGAATAAAATCGGTTCAGCCGTTCAAAAGTTATGGGCGTTTTACTGATTGAATCGGGGAATTTTCGCAAGATATCGTGTAGTATAATTACGTGTTCATTAGATTGCCGATCGAAGCGTATCTACCATGTACAAGATAAATTATAAAGCATGAAATAAAAATGTGACGGGGGTTTTTAAATTTTGAAATTTTACTTGTTGTACATAGTTTTGTGAATGCAACTTTAAACATTGCATTTAAGGTTAAATTTGCTTTAATGTATATTTATTTCAACTAGAATTCTTAGAATTACCTAAACACGATTGGCGTCATTTCTAAAGAGAAGTTTTGTATGGGATCCTATATCTAGTCACTAGTAGATCCCGGGGATAGTGTAGCTTCCCAACGGTGAAAGAAATTTTGAAATCGGTCGGTTGAGAGTTTATTCGTTACATACAAAAATACAAATCTTTCCTCTTTATAGTATTCGTATAGAAGTATAGATAAGTGATTATTGACGTCATCAAGTACTGTATGTATTATTATCTTAGAGCCCTCCGGGTCGGCGGAGGCCGTGTTTCTAAAAGTTTATGATAATGAAATGAATAAAACAATTTTATCTACTCTCATATCGTAATATTATTCGAATTATAAACGTCAAAACGAGTTTATATTGACATACATTATAATCACAAAACCGAAACTTGAAAATATAATCTTATTATATATAAAAAAATATAACAAAATAATGCTAATAATTCAAAAATCTTTTTTTCTTCTACGATACAGGGCAAATCCAAGAAGTTAATATCACCATGGAGTTTCCATCAATTTTTTTTTCTATTTGCAAGCATAAGCGAGGGGCGCCATTTATATAGTACCTATTTTATTAAGTTTTGATTCCAAGTTTCATTTGTCTGTGGCAACGCCCGCTTTAGCGCATGCGCGGTTAATGCGGTGATGTGCTGGGTTTTTGCGCCATTCATACGTCTTGATGCACTGAATTTCAAGCGTTTTGTAATTCTTGCTTAAAAATGTCTGTTCTCCGCCCGATATTTTAGATGTGGCGACAGAAATTACTCATAATCTATTACTAGCAAAGTCGAGAAAATTATATGATAAATGCTATCACGACTTTATGGCACGGAAAATGCAAAAGAAAGGTATTTAGTAGGTTCAATTTCAATGTATCAGTGTAGATAAAGTAGTGCATGAAACTGCACATAACTAGGTATTAAAACATTAGTGTGACTCATTTTTTAATACCCCTTATTGTGCAACAGTTTCATACACTACAATTTTTTTCAAGTTTCGTATTTATTTCATCATCTGCATCATGCCAGTCGATGAATGTCCACTCGTAATTATAACTTGTTTAACAATTATGACAATAAGTCCTGATAGCCATGGTATACATCTCTACTTCTCAAGCAACTCCGTATATGTTGCCTACTTGACGCTACGTCACTCAAGCGCTAGCCACCGTTTATGGGGGGGCCATTAATTGAGTATTCAAATCACCCCCAGCCATTTTATAGCCGTTTAGTTCAACAATGGTCAGGCAGGGGCCGATAATCACTCTATAGTTTTAGGCACTCGATCCACTAAACCTCACAAAACCATAGCACAATATATTTGTCTCCATATTTAACAATAGTCCTGCACCAACCGGGGTTTGTCCTTCGGTGCACTTACGTAGACATACAGTGTAGTGCATACAGTGATAATCGTCGGTTGGTGTTACATATCATGATACATGTCTAACAAGGCCTCTGCCTCTGCCGAGTTGGCTTCGGCACGCCTTTCAAAGGACCGGGACCGCAGAGCCCCGACATTGTTAAAGGCATAAAAATTATGAAAATATTATTAGACAAAAAAAGTGTTACTAACATTCTCATTGCGAGGACTCGAAAACGTCTTAATTGAGACGTTTTTCTTTAGTCCGCTACAATCTAGTAGACGATGTGTCAAAAAACTATAAAAATGCCATCGTGAAAAAAGAGACAAAACATATTTTATCAAAAATAGGTTTTAACAAGAGGGTTTATTTGTAAATCGTAATCATTCATTTACCAATTCAATATATTTTTACCTTTGTTTGGGTAAATTTGCCAACACGACAACCATGGCCACGACATGGCTCAATCTAAAGGTGCTTTAACTAAGTCGTAAACTAATTCCGAAATCAAAAAAGTTTTATTGGCGAGTTGTTTTATTTTAATATCTTTTCATAAATCACGTAAATTTCTAAATTTGACTGAAGTAGACAGGGAAAAACCCTTCTCGAGTTTGGAAAAGGATTTGAAAAAAAAATTACCAACTAGCTTCTGCTAGCGGCTTCGCCCGCGTGAATTATACATATAACCTTTCTCTTGAATTACTCTATCTATTAAAAAAACCGCATCAAAATCGGTTGCGTAGTTTTAAAGATCTAAGCATACATAGGGACAGACAGCGAGAAACGACTTTGTTTTATACTATGTAAGGATAACGAGCGTCCTCACTGGGAGCATTCTTTCGTGAGCAAAGTAAACAAGCAATCATAGGCGAGCACCAAATGCTTCCCAGCGAGCCCAGCATTCAAGTTCGAGCAAAACTATGAACGTTCGAGTCCAACATTCCCTTGCGAGCTTTTAACATTCGAGTACGATCTCGTTAAACGTCATTCATGCGATATTACGATTGACCAAGAAGGTCACACACACTTAAGATCAAGGAACTGTTTCTTGCTTTACAAGAGGCCAGTAATATTCCTACATACATACTCATTGATTTCATTATCTGATTACTCGCTTTCGAGCGTTTTATTTGCGTGAACAAATACGTAATAACGTGCCGTTTCCGCGAAAATCGTTGCGACGTCCACACCGGCCGAAGTTCGCGCTTGCGTTGTAAGCTTTGTAACGGTCGGCTCAACGCCCACACCACTCGAATATTCGACGTCGAATGCTCATTACACATGAAATCATGAATGCTCTCAGTGAGGACGTTCCTATACCTACATAAATTTACATAGTATACCTAAAATACTCAATTATAGTTGTAACAATGTAAGTAGTCGGATTTGACAGTTATACAAATACGTTACGTAAGTTAAACTCTCAATCTAAGAGTAAACTTGATGCCTACGAATTATACTCATTGTTATAGAGTAACATAGTAATTAATTAGGATTATAAGTTGGATTTTTCGTAGACGTTCATAATAGATATCGCGGCATGTAAAATGAGGAACGTCATCGGACTTTTAGATTGCCACGATTATAATAACAACTACTTAAATACACTTAAATAAAAATAGAAAGGATGTATTTTTAAATATCATACAAAAATATGATACTATCTTAACTGCAAACAAACAAACGCTACGAGTGCTTTAAAAAGAATAGTATCTAGTGACATAAAAACGTAAAGCACTAAGCAACTGATACAGTGGAGTTATAGAAAGGCCTGTTTGTGTCTCTGATTGTAAAGAGACCGACTCTTTACAATCAGAGTATAATTAAAAAATTCTCGGTAAAATCACATGTAGTTACCTATCACAATGCTTTTGAGAAACGAAATCTGTTTTTAAAACAATCTTCCGAATAGTCATGAAATGGATCCAAATCACGAAAGTAAACTTTGGGATTTCTAGGTTCAGAAACTTCTATATGCTCTTGTATTATTATCATTACTTTTACTTGTTTATAAATACTGGTGTAAATCATTACTAGAAATGACTATCCTAGACAATGCATCTGCTAAAACGTTTTCCTTTCATCTCACATATTCAACTTCAAAATCGTACTCCTCTAAACAAAGACGAAACGTAGTTAATCTACTCTATGGATCTGTCAAATTAAATAAATATAAAAATGGTCGATGATCCGTTCTTACAACAAATTTACTACCGTATAAATCTGGTCTAAAGTATTTAATTGACTACTACTTATAGCAATAACTACTTTTCTACTATCGGGTAATTTAACTCGCTTTTCCCTAAACATCTACTACCGTAATATACAATAGGCTTTCCATTTCCATTACATAAAACACTACCTGTAGCAAATCCTGAACTACCTGCTTGTAATATAAAATAATTACTATCTGAAAAATCTAAAACTGGAGGGTTCATTAGCGCGTCTTTGAGTAACAAAAAATATTTTTCGCATTCATCGTTCCAACTGAATACAACATAACTTATTCACTGGAATAACAATATTCGCAAAGGCGATAATGAATTTCCCCTATCAGTCAGCAACCGCCGCCACGTAACGCTTTAAGTCGTCACTCGTAGAAGGACGCGGATAAATGGACACGGAAACCATTTTTATTAGCTGATAGCGACGCACCCATGTCGACTACCTCTATTTCGAATCTACATTATTTACGAATTTAATGCAATTAATACTTTTATACAAGCTAAAATACGGTTAGACTCGAAAAAACTGACCAGAGTTTATTTGTTCGGCATTGACGGATTGTGAACTTGACATTGAATCATTTTTAACCGACTTCCCAAAAAGGAGGAGGTTTCACAATTCGACCGTATATTTTTTTGTTTTACCTGACGTATGCTCAATGCATGCTACATGTCGTCGGTTTTGCAGGGTATTTGCCTCGGCATACATGCCTGAGGCGGAGGTACTGCCCCCACATGACCTTGTCCGCCTTGTAACTCAAAGCCAAACTGGCGGAGAGGTGGTTATTATCGGAACCGACGCGAAAGCACATCACCCGAGTGGGGAATGGACACACAAAACGGAAGGGGTAAGGCATTGCTCCTGAGCTGCCCTGAATTGCCAGTTACAGGGCCAAATACTTCAGTGACACAGGTACCCTGCAGGAAATAGTCGGCAACACAAAGGCGCAAGAGCTGGAGCAGATCAAGCAAAATAGGCGCTAAGTCATGGCGATACGGAAACTAAACTAATGTTCGAATTGTTCCTCTTTTATAGATCTACAGAAAAGTCTGCGATGGCATATTATGTCTATCTTTTAAGGTTGACTCATATTAACCTTTTGTATGATATTCATATTTGGTCTAAAAGACGTGTTTTATTTGCAAAGGAGTTCGGCCAACATAGTATTTATAAATAAATATGATAGTTATCTTGATTATTTAATTTCTGGCAAAATTGCTATTTACACCATTTAATTGAGATAACTATCTTAGGAAATGTCACAAAAATTACTCGCACAACTGTTTGTAAACGCACCCACGATACAGGATGAAATTCCCAGTGGAGCAACGGTTTAGAAAAATAATTCTGTGGTACTATATAGGCTTATCTAATTTAGTATCGAATGGTAGAAAAGGGGATCACCTCAAGTGCAATATTGTTTTTAATTTGAACACATACATGCACCCATGGGAAGCTGGGGCGGGTCGCTAGTAAAGTATAAATTACCTGTAGTGGTTGCTGGTGCACCAGATGAGCCAAAACCTGTGGATGTGGCTGGAGTTCCAAAACCAGCAAATCCAGAGGTAAAAGTAGTTGTTGCTCCAACACCAAAAGAAAAGATAGCTGTAATATAAATTGAAAAATAATTAAATTAAAAGCCATTATTATAGGACCATAAATAAATGATGATACATTCCACATCAAAGGTTGATTAGAAAATAGGAAGCCGACATAAATGCTAATTCAAGAAGGTAGGGTGAGGCCATTTATTCATAGTGGGTGTGGCATTTCACCATGTTATTGTTTGGAATAATGGTAAGTTTATATTAAATAATTAGTCATGAACTTCGCAAAAGTACACAATGAACTTACGTTTCTTTGCAGCGCCGAAGGTTGAACTTTGAGTATTAGGAGTTCCAATTGAAAAGGCCATTCTCTGTTTTTATAAATTTTGCACAAACACATAAATCGGTGTAGGGATTTAACCGCACTACACAAAGTTTGTAATAATCTTGAGATATGCCTTATTGTAGATCCTGTAGAGGCTTCTATTTAAAACGATTTTGAGAAAACTTGTTAGATATATTGGCGGTTTGCTGTTTAATAGTTTTCTATTTTATTATCTTTTCTTCAAGAGAATCCCATTCATATTCCGCACGTAAAGTAATGTCACTGACCACCACCAGTGGCAGTGACAGCAGTGTTGCCATACAGCTGAGACCAAAAATCTGTACATCTGACCAAAAAAATCCGTACAAATTCCCTAAATGTAATAAATCTGAAACTCCGTACGAAATCCGTACAAAAGAAACGTAAATTTAAAAGCAAAAATTACTTTTACATGTCTTTATTCTTTTTTTATGATATCATTGTGAACATTAAAATCAAAACAAGGTTTAACTAAAAACAATAAAAAAGCAAGTAATTTAAGGTAATATATTTATCTCTTTCATTCATTACTGCAAACAACGTCAACCGTGTAACATGCTATCTTTGTCAGTCTCTTAGATGAAACATGAAACGGTAATTCCCCGTCATAGAAAACCACGTACGTTATTCATTTTTGCATTATGGTTCTTTTAGGGATATTGAGAGCCAAAAAATAACGATATATCGATGTTTTGGTGAATTTTATGTGTTGCATTTTAAAAAGAGTACGTAATAAAACGCATTCTTGAAAATCCGAACACATATCCGTACGCAAGTTCTATCCGTACGTAATAGTCCAAATTCCGTACGTGTACGGATAAATCCGTACATATGGCAACACTGAGTGACAGTGACCATCAGTGTTGCCAAGTCGGATTTTGATAGGCGAAGGCAAGAGCCGAAAATTACGTAGAAATAGAATATGAAATTTGAATACGAAAATACGTAGATCTACGTACCTTTTTTCTGAGTGAAATGAAGAGGGTAAAAAAAGTAAAACTGAATAAAACGTCAATTTAAATGTATCTAAATAAAGCTGACAAAACTTTGAATAGAGATATAACCACGAATATATCTACGGATACGTACCATACGGATAAATGGTGGTTTTTACAATATCTACATGTGGTCATTCATAGAAAACAATTTTTCTGTATTACGATAAATTCATTATTTGAAATAGTTATGAGTTTCCAAAAAATACAAAATAAAAATATCTAAATCAAATTGCGGAATATTTTCAGGTTAGGTTCACAGACGTTATAGGTTTATATCTCACTCACGGCAACAACACGTTTCGTTTTTCACAGTCACATGAGTATTAGTTCTATGGAATGGACACTTTATTTTTAGAATGAATGACGTCACGTGTTGTGTGGCGATAAAGAAAGTGTATTAAACGGAACGTTTATTAAATTTTTCGCGAAAATAATGGAAATTATGCCCATTTAGAGATAATTTGTTATGTTATGTTGCTTTATACAATTTTGAAATAAAATACGTAGATTCTGGGACTGAAGTACCTACTTAGGTTTGCAGGCAGCAAATACGTAGATCTACGTAAAAAGACGTAGAGCTGGCAACGCTGTTGACCACTGCTGTCAGTGTCACTGCTGTCCAGTGTTGCCAATGGCAGATAGTCAAATATTACATGAGACATCTAAGAAGTTACATTATCATGAGAAAAGTTACATTCCCTTAATTTTTATGCGGATAACGACACTAAGGCTTAACACGTATTGCGATTTTTAACCACGCGGATTTTATTCGCGTGAATTTTTGCCCGCGTACTGAATCAAACTAACACGCACTGCGAATAAAATGCCGAGTGATTTTTGTATCTTTCTACCTGTTCTTATTGCTCAAAATATTCGCGTGAATTTAACCCAGGCCAGTGCGGTGGATTCTGTGGCAACACACAGATTTCTTGCGGTATTATTTGCGCGCGATTTTTTTATCGCAATGCGTGCAGGCGGAAAATATTCGCGCGAATAAAAACCGCAGTGCGTGCTTAGCCTAAATACACTCACTCGCTCGCCGGAGTAAGTGGGATGGAAGATTGAACAATACACGTGAGTGAGTGAGTGAATATGCAATACGTCGATTGTTTGCTGTAAAATATTTCAATATTTTTTATTGTCCTAAAAGTAACGTAAAAGTTACATTTTGATTCGTGTTACATGACAAGGGCAAAAGTAACGAAAATGTAACAAAAATTACATTCTGGCAACGCTACTGCTGTCAGATGTCTCTGTTGCCAGATTTGTTGAGACTCAAATCGCCCTGCCCAAAAAATAGTCTCAAGTAGGCTAAATTCACCCAAATAAAATGCAAAGTAACATACACAGACATAAATCTAACTAGATAACGCAAGTCCTTCCATCTGTTCAAAACCCAACCGTGCCAATTTTTAGTTTTGGTAGGTAGCACCAATTAACATGAAAATCATTTATAGCCAAAGTTCATCTCATGACGATGCCCATAAACCCAAACACGACTATACTTCATAAAAGATAGCTTGATCTCTGCGACAGCTGTCAGTATCAATACAGTAACAATAGCGCTTGACAGGCTAACAATAACGTATACGTCAGTTTGACATAATTATGTCGCAGAGATCAAGCTATCTATTAAAAAGTTTAGAATACATTGTTTTATTTCGGAGTTACAGTGGCCATTGTGGTCTTCTTCATCAGTTCCACTTCACCAAATGATACTTTCTGAGTGCAAATTATTGCATTATTGTTGAAAATACCAAAATCGCTATAAAAGAACAATAACATACAACACAAGAAATGAAAACAATTATGGCTAAAAACGGTATTAGTGGAGGAAGCGCAGCTGTTCAATGGTTTCCTGGAGGATATAAAGATGTGTGATAATAAGAATAAACTAAAAAAATATGTATGTCTACAACGTTGCCAACACTCCAGAGGCATATATTATATTATTTAATTATTATATCGTTTATTTACCTATATTTGTTCTCTTTATATTACATTTTTAAATATTGCTTGATAAAAACAAATCATAAAAAAAACTTTTTAACAAAAAATCAAACCGACTTCCAGAACAAAAAACTACAAAGCAAAAAATAAATTTCTTTTCCGAAGTCGGTGTCTTTTGTGCCTACCCATTCTTTCCGGTTTTTCGACACCGACTTCGGAAAAGAAATTTATTTTTTGCTTTGTAGTTTTTTGTTCTGGAAGTCGGTTTGATTTTTTATTAAAAAGTTTTTATTTTTCTGTTTTTAGTTTTGGTAGGTACCTCCAATTAACATGATTCTCATTTATAGCTAAAGTACATCTCATGGCGATTCCAATAAGCCCAAACACGACTAGGATACATTGTTTTATATTAGAGTTCCAGTGCCTACCTTCCGGCTTCATCATCAGATCAGTTCGAGGGTGTCATTTTCACCAGTACCATTTATTTATAAGTATTTGCTTCATTATAGTCGGTTAACTATTCGAGATATCTTATGCCCGTAACATATTTAGCATTTAGGAGATCCAGTGGCCATCTGTGGTCTTCTTCATCAGTTCCACTTCACCAAATGATACTTTCTGAGTGCAAATGATTGCATTGTTGATGAAAATACCAAAATCACTATATGTTTGCCTATAATATTTGAGGAGTTCCCTCGATTTCTCTAGGATTCCATCATCAGATCCTGACTTGATGATTATGGGACCAACTAGGAAGTATACCCTTTCAAACAAAAGAAGAATTTTTGAAATCGGTCCAGGCGTCTTTGAGTAATCGGGGAACATACATAAAAAAAAGATTCCGACGAATTGAGAACCTCCTCCTTTTTTTGAAGTCGGTTAAAAAAAACATTAAAATATAATAAATAATGGTTGTCCGCCGGTGTCGGGAGCAGAGTTCAAGCTACCGGTGGTTAGTACTCCAGAGACAGGAAACTACTCACTATGCGAGCCGTATCGAGATGTACTGCCTTCTGTATAAGGCCCTTGATCCAACCGTGCAATGACAGCCTTAAAAGATGGTCGTCGAGGCTCTTTTGAGGTTGGTCGTAACGACAATCGGCACAATGATCACCGAGTCCACATTCCACATGTCAACAACCTCGTGCGCTAAGTCGAGATACTAGATTTTTTTCTCTTTCTCTGCTTTCACGAGGTTCTCGTTATGCGGGATGGTGACATCGATTATCATAGTGCGGCGCGCTAATCGGTCTATCACCACTATATCTGGCTTAATGGCAACAATAGTCCTATCAGTGATGAAAGAGCGATCCCAGTACAACGTGACATGGTCATTTTCGAGAATTGGGTCGGGCACATACTTGTAATACGGTACCTCAGAATCCACAAGATTGTACTTCAAACGAAGTTGCTGGTGAAGTACTCGCCGTAAGCCAGACGAGAACAACCAGAGATAATATGTCTGATTAATTCTCCCGGATGGTGGCATGCCCGACACACGTCAACCGCGGAACGGTTCTTCATTATATGTCTCCGGTAGTTATTCGTCAGCATAACTTCGTCCATAATTGCACAGACAAAACCTTCAGTTACCCCGAAAAGGTCGCCGAAACGTAGCCAGATACAGACGCTTGGAAATCTACATCTACATAGAAGCGTCTGTGTAACTCCTTGCCTTGCCATACCTCTTTGCGTTCATCAATCGTTAGTATTACAGGCTTGCGCCAGTTCTCTTTAGCCATGGACAACGGGGTGAGTCACTTGTCTACTGCGACCACATCCCGGTGCATTCCCACTTCAGCTTTTTAAAAGTATTCTCTGAGGCTGCACACCTCGCGGTTGTGAAGAGTCTTGGCGTTTAAAAAGCCTCGACCCCCACTTTTCCGCGGGATGTACAGTATCATCACTGATGATCGTGGGTGATGCATTTGTTTTGCGGTCAGCAGTGTCCGGACCCTCCTATTAAGGGCGTCGAGCTCGGTCTGAGTCCATTTGAGTATGCCGAAAGAGTACATCAAAACCGGCATGAACCAACTGTTGAAGGTTATATAACCTTATTTCCGCCCGACAAAAGGCTACTTAATACCTTTTTCAGGCGGCCAAAGAAGCGCTCCTTAAGCAGTTGCTTCATATCAGTACTGTTAATGCCCTTACGCTTCTGACATACCCAAATACTTGTAAGTTTCGGTCGAGGGGAGATGTCTGAGGTGTATGGAATCAAAGAGTTGAATGCCCTCGGATTCCTTAATCTCCCCTAGCTTTACATGCATGACTGCACATTTGTCCACACCAAATTCCATCCTGATGGATTCACTGAAGGTTTCAGTTACCTTCAGTAGCTCCATCAGTTGCTCGCTCGTCAGCTTTCATTATCCATGTAAAGGAGGTGAGATATAACCTGACTACCTCTTCTCAACCGATAGCCTAGACCTGAATCCTCCAGCAGTGTACTTAGAGGATTTAGGGCTAATCAGAACCAAACTGTCGCCCTCAAATATCTCCCGCTTAATCCATACAGGCTCATCATCTCCCTGATTCGGTCAACATCCTGGATATCGAAGGACCGTCTTCCATTGCCCCATATATGACTCAAGGAAGGTGCGTAGAGTTGCGTCTAATTTGTACAACTCAATCACCCTCATGAGCCATGTATGTGACACAGAGTCATAGGCCTTCTTGTAGTCTATCCAGCATGTCGAAAGATCCTTGCGGGATCGACGAACCTGCTGGCTTATGGCCATGTCAATGAGGTTGTAGCTCCTTAGTGCCGCGGGACTCATTTCTACATCCATTCTGAGAGGCAGACATTATTGAATTATCTTCAATGTGATTATCAATTTTTGCTCTCAGGATGGATGTAAGTCTGGTGGACCGTATGGTCTATAATTCTTGGGTTCCGCGGAACTACCTGTCATATGAAGCAGGTATGTAACACCTGTTGTTAAAAACTGCGGTAGCGACCAAGATTCAGAACATGACTGTAATTGATAAGCCAGAAAAGCGTTTGGGCTGCTATACCATATTAGCCAGAAGTTATGCAGTCCGTCCGGTCCTGGAGACTTCCAGTTCGGTAGCGGACGAACTGCTTTGGCTACAACAGAGCTCAGAGGGGCTGATTACAACTTTTTCCATTGATGTCGTGCACATATACAACACGCCACGTGATGAAACAACACGCTTCGCGAGTATCATAGCTTCTTTTCTAGTATTTTTAACCGACTTCCCATAAAGGAGGAGGTTATCAATTCGACAATTTTTTTTTTTGAATGTGTGTTACTTCTGAACTTGTTACTGGGTGAACTGATTTTGATGATTCTTTTTTATTTGAAAGCTGGTGCTTGTCATGTGGTCCCATTTAATTTTCATCAAGATCTGATGAAGAACTTTGGAAATATACATCAGACCTCGTCAATAAATGACGGCAAATCACTCGGGAGTAGTTTTTTAACTGACTTCTCAATAAACAATAAACATAAATGCGATTGCAGCTATCCCGAGTGATTTGCCGTCATTTATTGAAGAGTTCTGATGTGTATCTCCGAAGTTCTTTATTAGGTCTTGATGAAAATTAAATGGGACCACATGACAAACACCAGCTTTCAAATACAAAAAGAATCATCAAAATCGGTTCACCCAGTAACAAGTTCTGAGGTAACAAACATAAAAAAAAAAATACAGTCGAATTGAGAACCTCCTCCTTTTTTTGAAGTCGGTTAAAAAGGAGGAGGTTTCTCAATACGACCGTTTTTTATGTTTGTTCGCGGATAACTTAATCGTTTATGAACCAATTTTGATGATTATGATTTTGTTGGAAAGTAGAAATCCCAAGGGTAATGTATAAGTGATAAGGAAACCATGATCTGATGATGGGATCCTAGAGAAATCGAGGAAACTCCTCAAATATTAAAAGGCATACCTAGATATGGCCATTGTAGTGATCACTATCACAATACTTTCTAGCTATTTATGTATACGTATAACACTGGCTCACCGCTACAACCAGCTCCGAGCGCAGGCGCACGTCCAACCTTTCCCGCATCTAATGCCAGTTGACAGTTTGACAGCTACCCCGCTCTACTGGTGTACATGAGACAATGTATTATATCTATTGCATAGATACAAACACTACATCCCTTCCTTTTTAACATTTTTTTATTGTTTATGAATGTTTGTCATACATCTGCTTATAAAATGGAACATAACTTTTTTACTTATACAATAATTAACTTTGTGACCGTGTCATTAAATTTTAAGTTATATATATAATACATATTTGTTTCCTTTGATTGTCTGATCCTCATTTTCCTTGGTCTCGTCTTCTACCGATTTCCGTTGTCATTCAACACGCATATGGTGTATCACATTCCTTTGTAGTATTTGTCCAGTTTCTTCATTCCTTATTGTAATATCTCTTCCTACTGATTGTTCCACTACATGTGGTGTAGGGTTGAAAGTAGTTGAGAACTTATTAGTTTTTTTACATTTCTTTTACGTACACCTTCTCACCTTCCGTTAGTTCTGGGTTTTCCGCTTCTTTTCCGGTCTCCATACTCCTTCCCTTTTTCCTTTTGCACTTTGTCTCGGTCTCAAACTACAGTGTCGTCCGCGTCGTTTATATCTTACAACATGTGAATTTTATCCCTGCTCATTCTTTTGAAAAAAAAAAAGTACTGACGGTGTCCTTCCCGTAACTGAATGAGGAATGGAGTTGTACATCATTAGGTATTCATATAAGGTGTCTCTCATCTCATTTTTCACTAGAACTTATTTTGAGTCGGTTTTACTATGTATTTGTTTTGACGTTCCACTTCTCCGTTCATTTGTGGCAAATATGGCACAGTATTAAAAAGTTTAATATTAAAACTACGGCAAAAATCCATAAACTCTTCTCTAACGAATTGCCGGCCGTTGTCAGCAGTGATCGATAGTGGATAACCGAGTCGACTAAAAAGTTATTTTAGAATTTTAATAATTTGCGAGCTCGTTATGGTCCTGGTTATCTTGATTTCTTTATAGCGACTGTAATAGTTATTCGCCAACGGCCCCAATAGGTCCATTGCAATATCAACCCAAGGTTCAGATGGAAGTTCGCGACGTTTCATTGGTGCTGGAGGATTTGGTAAGCTAACCAAGGTGCATCCTTTGCAGCTCTTTACCATTAACTCGACGTCCTTATGTGTTCCAGGCCACCAAACCTCATCATGACAACAATTCCTGCGTGGCCCTCATGGGCTGCTAGTAAAACCTGGTTCCTGAGATTCCGTGGAATAACTATCCGGTTGCCTCTCAAAAGGATGTTATTCTCATAAAAACACAATTCATCCGCAAATATTTTGTGTGTCTTTACAGACTCATCCCATTTGTGACTTTAAATTCCTATCTTAATACTGGTGATTTCCTGATCGCTTTCTGGTTGCTTAATTATCTGTTGCATTGAGGTTGCACAATAGACCTTGTTGTTCTTTCACATTGACTGAGTGTCCGATGTCCGTATGCAATAATTCATGTTCTTTTACAATAAATCTGCACTAAGACGGTTCCTAGTCCTACAGGACTTTTACTTGCGTCTTGTCTCTGATATCGTAATATCCCAACGTTTCTATTTTTATAGCATTTCTTTTTACTTTTCAAAAGCTTCATTATGATCGTCTTTCCAGTATTCTTCCATAGTTTCTGTCTTAATATTTGTTTTAGGAGTTCTGTCGTCGTAGCCAAATGTAATTTACTAAACCTGAAAAGGTTCGTAATTCGTCTATTGTTTTTTGGCGCTCTAAAGTCAATTATGCTCTTCATGTATTTAGGCAGCGGTTTCACTCCTTCTGGTTTTAATTCATGGCTCAACAGTGTATTATCTGTACTTTATAAATACATTTCTCTTGGTTTAACAAACATTGTTGAGCTGCAATACCTCCATCACGTTGGCAAGTCGCAAGTCGTGTTCTCTCTTAAAATGGCTGCGTTGGCGCGCCGCATCTCTACGCATAATCGTACATCATCATCATCCTTAAAGGATTTGAACTATCGGAGAAACCCATAGTGAAGGTTCATGTACCTCTTCTATAATCTCTAAATCAAGTATTTTTTTTTTTTGTAGATTTTCTTATTTATTTTCTTATAATGGTATTGGTATTCTCCGATGGGGTTACATAACTGGTTTTATTGATGAATCAATAGGAATCTCAATTGAAATATCTTTATATTTCGGGAAAGGTATATTTGATCTCTGTTCAACTTGATTTACTTGCACGCCTAACCTCAAGAACACCCAATCGCAAAGCAGTGTCTTTTCCAAGTAGGTTCCGTGATCCATCTTCAATGACGTAAATAGTGGCGTGTTCCATTTTTCCGTTTGTTTTTATTTCTGCTTCAAAAGTACCTTTGATTTATAAAGGTGTCTTATTTACATATGCTAGTAGTTTTTTAGTAGGCTCCTTTACTTGTTTGTCACAAATTATCTTGTTTTTCTTTAAATATTCCCAGGTTTTATACGATATTAAATTTAATTTGCATCCCGAATCAATCAGCATTTCTAAATTTACTCCTCCTATCTCGTATTTGATTGTTGCGTCGTCGTTCAAATTAAATATATATTGTACTTCTTCATTTCTCAATGAATTTACTGTAGTTTCCTACCGTGGTCGCTTGTTATAGTTATTAATTTATACTTGATTTTGGGTGAGTTTACGTTTTTGTTGAAGTAACTTAGATTTGCAACATCTTTGATAAAGGCCTAATTTTCCACAGCCGTTACATTTCTTGTCTTTCGCTGGGCAAGGACTACTTTGAGGGATGTGTGCAGAAATCCACATCTAGTACATGTTGAGGACCATTAAATAAAAGACGCTAGTTCGTTCGCCATTTATTAGCAGAGCACTCGTTCGTATCGTCCGTCACAGATTACACACATAGAGTAATAGAGTTGGAGCGCATAACCACAGATAACAATTAGGGTGGTACACACACAATATTCTACACTCCCCCTTAATTTAGACAATTTTGACAATAAAGTCCCAAATTGGATCTTACATAAAATAAAGAATATACAAATTAACATATCCGTTCAGTACTCTTAGAAACAATTTTAATTAGACTTACATTAGTGTACATGAATCAACAGTTTTAAGTTTCATAATATTCTTATATTTCTACATTAAATTAAGTTTAGTAACAAGATAATTGTGTTTTATTTTTGGTACAGCCTTTGTGAACAGATCTGAAACATTTTCATTAGTCGGAACATAATTTACTGATACTAATTTCTTATGTACATTATTTATATAATGAGCTTTGATGTCAATATGCTTAGACCTTTTCCCATTATCAAAGTTTTTAATTAATTTTATAGAACTCTGGTTATCTAATAATAATGTTGTCGGCATATTTGGTAAGCATGTCAAATCATAAAGTATGCCTTTTATGTACATTAACTCGCTGACTGCTTGAGCTGCTGCAACGTACTCAGCTTCTGCTGTAGATAGAGCTACTGATGTCTGCTTTTTGGAAAACCAATGTATAAGATTTCCACAGTAAAATACTGCACACCCAGTCGTGCTCTTCCTGTCTGTTCTATCTGCTGCCCAATCTGCATCGGCATAAGCAATTAGTTCCTTCTCTTCTTTTATCCTTCTGTAGATCAGTCCCTTTTCTAGTGTATTCTTTAGGTATCTTAAAATTCTTTTCCCTGCTGTCCATAGTGATGCTGTTGGTTTATCCAGCAATTTAGATAAATATGCAACTGGATAAGTTATATCAGGTCGACTATTCATAGATATCAAACAAACACAAACAAACATCCTATCAATTCTTTATATGGTACATCAACTATTTCTTCATTTTCTGTATGGTAGAAGTTTGTCTCCATAGGTGTATTTATTCCTTTACACTCTTGCATCTTAAACTTTTCTAAAATTCTTTTTATGATTTCTGTCTGCTTAATTTCCATTTCATCATTCTTCCTTGTTATTTCCAATCCTAGGTAGTTCTTCACTTCTCCTAAATCTTTTATTTTGAATTCTTCTTTTAGTTTATTTAATATATTTTCATTTCCAGTTAATAATATGTCATCGACGAATATCAATAGCCATGTATCTTCATTTTTGTAAAGACAAAAATCATGTTTTGACTGTATGAATCCATTTTTAGTAATAAAATTATGAAATTTTTGGTTCCAACATTTTGGAGCTTCCTTAAGTCCGTATAAGGCCTTCTTTAATTTTAAAACTTTTCCTTCTTGATCAACTCCTTTAGGACATCTTATATAGACATTTTCTTTCAGGTCACCATTTAAGAATGCGGTAGGTACGTCTAGCTGTTTTATCATTAATCTTTCTTGTATAGCATGACTGAGCATTGTTCTGATAGTTGGTATTCTTGCTACTGGTGCATAATATCCTTCTTGTCCTTCTTGTTGATAACCCTTGGCTACTAGCCTTGCCTTCTTGGTTCCATCTTGTTTCTGCTTAAATATCCACTTGGTTTCGATTGCTTTGCTTCCTTTTGGCAAATTTGATACTTCCCAAGTTCCTAATTTTTCGTGTGAGTCTAGCTCCTTCTTTATTGCTTGTTTCCATTCTTTATCTTGTATTGCTTCTTCATAGTTTACCGGTTCTCCTGCACATAAGCAATAGGCTATGTTTAGATCATATTCCTCTAAGTCTTTAGGTTTATGAATTTCTCTGCCTGATCTTGTAGTATATTTTGGCCTTTCTGTTCTAACCTCTTCATCATCACTTTCCGAATCTATTTCTCCAATTTTCTCATCATATTCTTGATCATTCTGTTCTTTTTGCATTATCTTACTTTCAAATTCTTTTTCCACATGAATATTATCATTTTCTTCTTTTTCTGTCTCTTCATTGTATTTTATTTGGGTTTCATCAAACTTAACATCTCTGGATAATATTATTACATTAGTTTCAGGGTCCCATAGACGATATCCATTTGTACTATATCCTCCAAATCTCATTTGCTTTGCTCTTTGCTGAAGTTTATTTTGTTTTGGTAAAATATGAACCCATACTTTAGATCCAAATACTCTCAATTTTGTCAAATTCTTGTGTCCAAACATCTTTTCTGCTGGTGTTTGAAAATTTATTGCTGAAGATGGGCATCTGTTAATCTGGTAGACAGCACACCGTACTGCTTCACCCCATAATGTTTTTGGTAATCCAGTTTCCAGTAGTAATGTTCTAGCTCTATTGTAAATGTTTCTGTTCATTCTTTCCGCTACTCCATTGGATTGTGGACTGTAAGCAGTAGTAAACTGTTGTACAATACCATTGTCACTACAATATATGTAAAGCTTTTCATTTTTAAATTCGCCTCCATTATCACATCTTATTTTCTTTATTTGATTTCCTGTCTGTCTTTCTACTCTCTTAATGTAATCTATTAAACAATCAGCTGCTTCACTTTTTCTTTTTAGTAAATATACCACTGTAAAGTGTGAAAAGTCATCTATTATTGAATGGTAGTATACATCACCGTCTTTAGTTGGTGTGGTCACAGGTCCTGATAAATCTGTATGTAACAGTTCTCCTATATATCTTGATCTTGGTCTTGGTGTTTTTGAGAATGGCTGTCTTGTTGATTTTCCTTCTAGGCATGGTCCACATGGTTTCTCAGAGCTATGTTTCGTTGTCTTCGAGCAAATACCGACCCTGCAGTGGTTGGAAGGCTGCCAAGGATGTTGAGGGGAAGGCGTGATGTCCAGTTCAGAAAAAGACTTGAGTTTTCATGTCCAAAAACGACGTTTCTTCATGGTCTTCGTTACGCAAAGTGACGTGGATTTTAATGTTGAAAAATAATGGCTACAATTAGGACGGTGTCTCAGCGCACTATCCTACTACCACACTTGACCGTAACGAGGACCACAAAACAACGACCGCGCATAAACTTTAATTATAAAATTAATACCTTATGACTAGTCGCTGAAAACCAACAGAAACCCCCCTTCTACTGAACCGATTTTGATGAGACTTGTGTCTCTGGATAGGTCTCGAGAAGACCTTCCCTCCGGACCTTGGTCCAGGTCCATATCTGCTACCTTCACGGAGCTCTTGCGTGGAGAACGCCTAATAAGGGGAAGTTCTGTCAGTTTATAGCTTTATATGCTATTTTACAATACAATGGTGCACTTTAGTGCCAGGGTACCAGCGAGGGACTTGTAGCCCTACTCCTGGACCATCGATCTGTGACAGTTCCACAGCTTCATCTGTCACCTTCAATATTTTTAAATGTTTCCTATTAGCATGCCCTAATCTTTTATGCCACAGATCTTTATCAATAACTGCACAACATTTTTCTAAATTTAGTTTCAGATTTATTGCATAAAGGCTACCAAACATTTTACCATATATTATTATTTTATTCCTATTTCCTATAGATACATAATCTTTATAAAATCTAACTGAATTTCCATTTTCCAATAGCTTTTTCACAGATAATAAATTGTGTGATAATCCTTCGATAACTAATGCTTCTACTGTAATTGTTACATTATTATACTTAACATATAACACACACCTCTTATTAGATATCAAGCATTGCCTGTTGGCTACATAAATTTTAATTTTCTCATCTAGATATTGAATATTCATCATATATTTCTCATAACTATCCATTATTAAATTTTGAGAGGCCCCAGAGTCAATTATGAACTGAATATCTTCATTATATATGTCCATCGATAATACATTTTCACTAGCTACAAAAGTTAAGTCATTTACCTCACACATAGCACTCGTTCCTTGCTCCCGGTTCAATCCGGTGTCCCTTGAGGTGCCTCTTGATTGCCCTCTTGAGTAACCTCTGAAGTTTCCTCGTCTTCTGTTGTGATTCTGTCCTCAAACTTGTCCACTTCTGCACTGGCTTTGTGTCCCGGTTTTCCACAATTGTAACATGTCAGGAATGCTGTTTGTGGTTGTTGTTTTTCTTCACAATTTTGTTCTTTAACCTCTGCATCCAATAATCTTGCTTTGACAAATTGTCTTCTCCGTAGTCATTGTTTCAATACTCGTAATTACATTATCATATTGTGTGGGCATAGAAGGTAGCATACCTTATCCATTTCGTATACAGTTCATCCAGCGGCTGTTAACTCACATATTAAACTTTCAAATTTAAGGAAATAATCTTGCAATTTTCTCTTTTGCCGAATTTTAGGGTTATAAGTTTGCGTTTGAGATGTAGTTTATTAAAAATACTTTTTCTCTCGAATGTATACTCCAGCTGATGCATCATGTCTTTGGCTGTTTTGCATTTCTT
The DNA here is from genome assembly GCA_964057195.1 of Orthosia cruda. Classification (NCBI taxonomy): domain Eukaryota; kingdom Metazoa; phylum Arthropoda; class Insecta; order Lepidoptera; family Noctuidae; genus Orthosia; species Orthosia cruda. The sequence goes on along the minus strand of OZ059833.1, from coordinate 16,395,256 downwards.
CACAATTTCTAAGTATTTATCTGACAAGCATTGAACTATTACATTTTTGGCTTTGGCATCCATTTTGATACATTCTTCCGTTTCTGGTTTCAATAATGCTCCATACTTGTTTTTCCTCCAACAGTAGTTTTACTCGGCATTTATAATTATTGAAATTCTGTTCTTGGCTTAGACGCGGTAATACATCTCTTGCACTTGACTCCGCCATTTTTCTGTCTTGAAACATGGTCGCAAAGTCGCAATTTTATGTTATCCGTATTTATTTGCTTTTATTCCGCTGTCTTTACATTTTACTGCCGCTGATAAGTTATTCTTTTTTTCACTATTTTAAACTATTGTGATCCTCTATTGCTGCCCACCATTGCGCAGTGGAAGCGTTTGTTAAGGACCATTAAATAAAAGACGCTAGTTCGTTCGCCATTTATTAGCAGAGCACTCCTTGTCTCGTCACAGATTACACACATAGAGTAATAGAGTTGGAGCGCAAAACCACAGATAACAATCAGGGTGGTACACACACAATATCAGGTTGCACTATCAACTTGACCACTTTTTTTATTGTTACCTTCCTTTTTTTTAAAGAAATAAATGTATTTTATTTACCGACCTTTATCCTCGTCGCCACTTGTAGTGATCACTATCACAATACTTTCTAGCTATTTATGTATACGTATAACACTGGCTCACCGCCACAACCAGCTCCGAGCGCAGGCGCACGTCCAACCTGTCCCGCGTCTAATGCCAGTTGACAGTTTGACAGCTACCCCGCTCTACTGGTGTATATGAGACAATGTATTATATCTATTGCATAGATACAAACACTACAGCCATTTTGGTATTTTCATCAATAATACAATCATTTGCACAGTGCACTCAGAAAATATCATTTGGTGAAGTGGAACTGATGAAGAAGACGACAATGGCCGCTGGAACTCCATAATAAAACAATGTATCGTCATGAGATGTACTTTGGCTATAAATTATATTCATGTTAATTGGAGGTACCTACCAAAACTAAAAAGAGGAAAATAAAAAACTTTTTAACAAAAAATCAAACAGATTTCCAAAACAAAACACTAAAAAGCGAAAAATAACTTTCTTTTGCGAAGTCGGTGTCGAATAACGGAAAACAATGGGTACCTACAAAAGACACCGAATTCGGAAAATATTTTTTCTTGGTCAGCTCAAGGGTATATATGTTCTGTGGGTCAGCTGGTGACTAAGCAAGGATTCTAATGCTTAGGTATAATGTGATAATATTTGTATTGGTCTATTTTGCAAAAAAATAATTTAAAAGTACTCTGTAGTGACTTAGTGAGATATACTTGTCGTATACGTATATAAAAATGCCAGGCCAGTCGCCTCGCCTGAGCTCCCTATATATAATATACTCTGTGCGGCTGACTCTGCAGCATTCTTGAGTCCACGGTTTACTCTTGCTTTGGAACCTGGAACAAAGAGTAACATAATAATATGGGAGACGATCCTTTACCAGGAATCTGACGCGTAGGTAAGTGTTTTTAGTGCTATATTTTTTGTAATGAAAACCATCAAATTCAAATTGAACTTTCTATTTTGTGATTTTGATTCTGAAGTCTGACTACGTGTAAGTGAGACTTCATGAAACCAATCGGTAGGCAGTTTTGTTGATTCCTGTGAAATGTAGGTGTAGCGTCTATAGCTTCCTTGTATTGTAGCAAATTTATTGCGTTTGTTAACTAATCATAGGTGCATATTTCTCTTCGAAGCCATTTATTAGTATCGTGGTCGTGGTCCATTTTTTGGTTACTGGTCAGATTTACATTTACTTTATCTTTTGTACTAAGAAACTTCTAGAAGATTCAGAACTATGTGGTGGTTGATGCAATTTGCGTCTAGAGTGCTAGGTACATAATTACCTAGGTACCTACATTATCTTGATACATTTATGAAGACTGATTGATCAAATTCTATAATTTATGATGTTTATTTTGGAATAAGTCATCATGTGCTCAATGTAATTTTCTATCAACATGCATAATAAAATGCAATGGTGAATATTGCCATACATGAGATTTAGCCCCATTGGGGGATCACATTTTAAAAATCTATCCATAAGAACCTCTTTCGTTGAAGAAGAAGAAGGTCAAGAAAGTCTTGTGCAGAATTTCATAGTTCTAGACACAGTGGTTTGGCTATTATTTGTCTGTCACTGAATGAGATTTAGATTTATATTTCATGCAATATTCTCGTGTTTAACTACAAGTGCTTCTTGCATTCATTAATGGTTTACGATAAGCTATCAACATTTTCAACAAATACCTAATGCTGTATTGTTGCCAAAGAGACTATGTGTAGGTACCTTTGTCACATCATTCAGATTAGGTGACCTGCAATATAACATTCATACATAATTAACTAACGCCTTTTCCCATCGGTGTAGGTGGAGACCACAGAATGCCACCTGCTACGATCCCTACATACTTCTTTTGATTCACTCGTGTTAATACATATAGTCATACATGCTCATCGGTTATGAGTACTGCGCACCTGACCTTTAAGAAGAAAATTACCAATAAGGTCTATGTATGTCTTTCTAGGACGTCCTCTTCCGGCTTTTCCATTCACGTCTGCCTTGTAAATACCTTTTGTTATATATGATTATAAAGAGGAAAGTTTTTGTATTTTTGTATGTAACGAATAAACTTAAAAACTACTGAACCAATTTCAAAATTTTTTTCAACGTTGGGAACCTACACTATCCCCAGGTGACATAGGTTTTTTTTATCCCTGTATTCCCACGGGAATGCGAACAACGCGGATGAAACCGCGAGGCGTCCGCTAGTTTTACATATAACATTCAATAGGTACCTAATCGTTCTACATATTTTAGGTAGTGACTAGGTGTTATAGACTGATGTTTGCTGAGCCATAAACCCTACCACCCCACACCCTTCACACACATGCTGTCACATGAATTTTCCACTACGAAGCGATTAGAGGAGTGTTGTGACTTTCTGAGCTGCCATTCAGTTTAATTCTACCTGTTTATTATTAGAGTATGATTGACTGAATGAAGTTAGAAATTTAATAAAAATCCATTACATAGCTTTAGTGCCAGTATATGTACAAAGAGGAGCTTGTTGCTGTCTAATAACAGCCGCACTGGTTGATCATCAATGTTAAGCAACTCTTTAAGAGAGTGGTCCGTGGATGGGTGACCATTTCAACATAACGAGTTTCCTCTATGCCTCGGAAAGCATGTTAAGCCGTTGGTCCCAGCTGTCATTTGAAGATCTTTGACAAGGTAGTTAGAAGCTTGAGATCTGACACCAGTCTTGCCAAGTGTGTTACCCAGTTACTGGGTTATGGAGGTCAGATAGGCAGTCGCTCCATGAAAAACACTGGTACTCAGCTGAAACCGGTAAGACTGGAAGCCAACACCAATAGTTGGGAAAAGGCTAGGCAGATTGAGTGCCAGTTTGGTTTTGTACATACAAAACCGTACCCAAATCTTGCAACAATAGAGACTTTTATTATTATTTATTTTTGTTATGCTTTGTCAATGTATTTTTAGCCATGTAAGTATCTAGCACTAATCAACATTTCTGTTACATCTTTCTTTAAAAGGAAAGCGTGCTTTATTTAATCAAATGCAAAATTGTAATCGCCAAAGCATTAATGTCGTTTTTTGTGAGCTCTTAGTTAAATTAAGTTTTAAATTATATAATATAATTAATGAAAGAAATAAAGTAGTCCATTTAATATTAAACCACCCCACACCCGTTATAAATTGCTATCAAGTCCGTAACACAACAACATTGTTGTTATCTGCCCAGACAAATCCCGAAAATATCGATACGGCAGGGGAAATTCACGACCTGATGGTCAAATAACCGTCCTACACAGTCGATTCTGGATAACGGCTGCCGGAGGAACTGGGGAACCTGGATCTGCTGTGATCGCAACATTGGCTGCAATCGCTTAAGAATCTGAGGAAGACGCGTCTGCGCAGTAAGTAACAAATTCATTGGTGTTTATATCGTCAGTCCATTCACGTTACTTCCTAATTTGACCGCACGAGCGATTCACCGCAGTCTGGCGAAACTCCTATACAAAAAGAACGATGTATGAAACGGACGTCCTTTTTAATGGCGGCTATAATCCGATAAAATTACGAAGAACACTGAGAGTTCTGGGGTTATATCGGCCTTGACTCTTCAACACAGACGGATTACATCGACCGCCATTTTGACTGTCCTGTCACTAGATTCCCTACCGCTTGACCCTCTTTAACTAAGAGACCTAACTATCAAGCCAGGCCTTATTGAGTCGGTAATGGACACAGACGCACAACAGGGCGCACATAGCTACCCTTTGCGGTTTTCACAGTAACAACACGGGTTGTACCGTCCTTGGAGGTATGCAATTTATCAATAATGCCTAACGGCCATGAAAGGGGCGGAGAGTTATCAGTAATGATAACTACAATAGTACCCTCTTGTATAGAAGGTGCAGGACTATTCCATTTGGATCTAGCCTAAAGTTGATGTCAGTATTCTGAATGCCAGCGCTGCCAGAACGACTGCACCAGTTTGTCAAGTAGAGTATGTCGCTGAAGCAAGCTGAGCGAGTCTTCTTCAGGAGCGGGAAGGGACAACAATGGCGCGGTGTGCAAGAAATGCGCAGGGGTCAGTGCTGATGGTTCAGTAGGGTCACTACTCAAAGCAGTAAGTGGCCGCGAATTAACTAGAGCCTCAACTTGACTAAGGACAGTTATAAGTTCCTCGTAGGAGAGGATTTGTTGACCTATAACTTTAAAAAGGTGAGTTTTAACTACCTTAACCATACTTTCCCAACATCCTCCAAAATGTGGGGCAGCAGGCGGAATAAACTTCCAATCTATATGATTGAAGGAAAGTTCTTCCTCAAGATGAGGACGAAAATCTTTAAGAAATTTGTGAAGGTCGCGTAAATAAGAACTTGCACCTACGAAACAAGTACCGTTATCGGTATATAAGCATTTAATAGGACCGCGTCGCGAAAGAAAGCGTTTTAAGGCTGCAAGGAAAGTCACTGTACTTAAATCTGTAGCCACTTCAATGTGCGTGGCACGCGTCGTCAAACACGTAAAAATGCAGAGCCAAGCCTTACGGCTCTTAACACCTCGACCACGAAATGGTGTGTACTGCAGCGGGCCTGCATAGTCACAGCCGGTGTGAGTGAACGCCTTGTCGACTTGGTTAACACGCTGGCTAGGTAGATCTGCCATAAGTGGAAGAATAGGACGCGGGCGGAACTTAAAGCAAGTGTTACAGTTGTGGATTCTGTGACGAATTATTCGACGTGCAGCTAAAATCCAATAATTATGCCTGAGTAAGGACATAAGCAACTCCGGACGATGAATGAAGATGTTTCTTGTGACAAAAGTCAACAAGAATATCAACAATATGGTCATGACGTGGTAGAATACAGGGATGTTTATATTCGTAGGGTTCGTCCGAATTTGTGAGACGACCACCAACTCGTATGATGCCGTGCTCATCGAGAAACGGCTTAAGCTTATGGATGGCGGGAGTACATGGTTTATTGTTTTTTAAATTTAAAATATCGTTACGGAAATGAACATCCTGTACAGCTCGCAGCAATTTAATTTTTGCATATTTCAGATCAGAGCTTGATACAGTACGTGCACTAGGCAGTTGTCTTAAAACTTATAGACGTAAACAATAGCGCGTAGCAACTTAGACCACGACGAAACACGTAGTGCTAGCGCGTAAATTGGTGATTCCGTAACCTCAGAAACCACGGCATGAGCGACTGATTTCTGTTCGGGTACGCCCTCATGCAGTGCATTGTGTTCTAAAGTATGTATGGGCCACTCAGCTGGGTCATGAGAAACCCACGATGGTCCACGATACCACAATGGATGCTGCAAGAGCTTAGCTGGCGTGACACCACGAGACAGACAATCAGCGGGGTTCTCAGTACCTGCGACATGGTTGAAACAATTAGCGGGTATAAGCTCTATCAGCTTAGTAACCCGATTGGCAACAAAAGTTTGCCAGCGGTGCGGTGAGGAATTTATCCAGGCGAGCACTACTTTAGAGTCAGTAAACGCGTATACCTTATGGATGCGGTAGTGGGGCGATATTGTGTCTTGTACCTTGCGAAGCAACTTAGACAACAGTAGGGCCGCGCACAGCTCTAGTCTAGCCACCGAAATGGTTTTCACAGGTGAGACTTTAGACTTCGCACTAACTAACTGCACGGAGTAGTTAGAACCATTGTATATTTGCATGTATACGACTCCACCGTAAGCACACTCGCTGGCGTCAGCGAAACCTACTAAATTCATGGTGCATCCGTCGACCAACCCCAGATGACGCGGGATAATAATTTCATTAAGCGTAAAAAGCTCAGTACAAAACTGCTTCCAAGCGGTGACTATATGTTCAGGTGGTATGTCGTCCCAGTCACACTTTGCTAGCCAAAGTTCCTTAATTAAGAGCTTAGCGTACAGAATAGTGGGGGCGACAAAACCCATTAAGTCCCATAGCCGAGCCACTGTGGAAAGCATGGTTCGCTTGGTACATTTATCATCTGGTGTGGTGATGTCAAAGCGGAAACTGTCACAAGACTTGTCCCAGCGTAAACCCAGGACCTTATGCGGTATAGACTTCTCATACTCGATATCGGGCGAAGCCTTATGAGTATATCAGGTATGTGTGCGAGAACCTCTTTCGAGTTACTTGTCCATTTGACAAGGTCGAACTGGCCTCGCTTGAAGAGCTGAATAAGCTCATCACAAAGCGAAATTGCTTGCGGTATGGACATGACACTACAGGCAATGTCATCCATATATAGGGCGGAAGAAGCAGCAGCAGACGCTGCAGGGAAATTATCGCCTTCATCAGCGACTAACTGGCGGACTACAAGTAACGCGTGATATGGACTAGACTTAAATCCGAAGCAAACACGATTAAATTGGTAGACCATTATAGGTTCATGTTTACTGAATCTGTAAAAGATGCGTTGAAATCTACGGTCCGATTCACGAACGCCGACATTGAGAAACATTTGGCGGCAATCAGCAGACAAGGCTATTTGAAAGAGACGAAAACGAATTATAATATTAAATAAATCATCCTGTAGATTGGGGCCTGCATGTAGAATGTCATTGATCGACTGTCCCGATTTAGTTCGACTACTAGCGTCTAGAAGTTTAGCGAAGTTTAGTGGAAGTCTTATCTTCGCGAAAGACACCGTGATGCGGAATGTAATATGACAGATTAGAAACGTTGTCATCTTTTAAAATCGGACTCAAATATCCCTTATTTATGTAGTCCCGCATGACGTCATTGTAAGCGCTGCGTAACCCTAAGGACGCATCAAGTTTGCGCTCCAAACAATGAAAACGCCTAAGTGCGGCAGCGTATGAGTCGCCTAGCGAATAAGGGTCGTCGCAAAATGGCAGCGACACAATATATCTACCACTGTCATCGCGAACAGTGGTAGCGCGAAAATGTTCTTCGCACTCGAGATCCTTACGGCTCTGCGAGGGCGAGGCGGAAATATCTTCAAGCTCCCAGAATCGTTTGAGAAGCGAATCTAAACTGGGATCTTGAAGAACAGAACAACATGAAGTTGTACTCGTACAGTGTGAAGTATGTGCCGTAGGTACGGAACCCATAACCACATACCCCAACACAGTTTCAATAGCGGGAGGTATATTATATTGCTCGCTATGCACTATGTTAGGCAAAAGCAAGCGCGGGAATATAGCAGCACCAATCAAAACATCGATACCGCTCGGCTCCGCAAACTTCGAATCTGCGAGCGGTAATGTTTTGAGATGTGTAAGTTTAGAGACATCGACGAGAGCGGTCGGCAATGTCTCCGTTATACGTTCAACAATAAGCGAAGAAACGTTAAAATTAATATCATTACTAAAACGAGAATATAATTTAATATCTACGGAACCTTTAACTGGGTTTTCCGACCCACCGATTCCTTTAACTATTAAATTAGAAGTATGAAAGTTCTTCCAAAGTCCTAGACGCTTGAAACATTCAGAAGTAATAAAATTACTTTGTGATGCACTATCTAGTAAACAACGTATTATGTGCGGCTTATCATTTACATCGTAAATTACGACTTGAGCAGTAGCGAGCAGAACGGTTGTGTACGCCGTACATTGCGGGCTATCTCTCGCCGACGGCGACGCCGCAACGCATCGAGTGTCAATGGAACGCGATCGAGCGGCGCCAGCGACAGAGGTCGTACACAACGATACCTCAGACTGTGAGGTAATAGAAGGTACAGTCGGCATAGGCGTTGGGACCGGATTCGGCTGTGACGTCACTACAGTTGATAATTGCGGGTTTTTATTAAAATGTAACAATGTATGATGACGTTGATTACATGCGCGACACTTTAATTTAGAAGAACAGTTAACCGTTTTATGTTTAATACTCAAACAATTGACACAAGCATTGTTGTCTTTCACACATTTGAAACGAGCTGTCGGAGTCAAATTATCAAAAGCGGGACTTTTATATAAGTGTTCATGGATATATGCTTCGCACAGACACTTGTTTGAATTATTTAACTCAGAGCAAGCTACATAGGATTGTGGATTAGGAGCGGTCATTTTATTATTAAAACTACGCGATTTATTAGACTTATGTGAATTGTCTGAACTATTAGGCTTATTATTGTTAGCTAAGGGTGGTTGGGTATTACGGAATATCCGACACTGATCATTGATGAAGCTGACAAAACTATCTAGAGTGGGAATCTTACGATTACGTTCTGTCATCTCGAAAGCGCGAATAGTTTCAGTGTCAAACTTTTTTATTGCGAGGTGCAATAAAATGAAATCCAGAAGGTCAACTAATTTTAGATTCTTTAGGGAATTAATTGCGGTGATGAACTTGTCCACAAATAGCTGGTAATTCGAAACAGACGCGGGACCGGACAATTTAAGATTTAAAGCTTGATCCAAATAGGTAGACGCGAGGACACGAATATCCTGGTACCTATCGAGGAGTGCCTGGAATATGACTTGGTAATTCTCAGCACACGGTGTGACTCCCGCGAACACAGACTGTGCCTTCGGCGACAGCTTACCTATTAAATAGTACAACCTGTCTGCATCCGTCAAGCGACTTATTGTCATGAACTGTAGATTTAAAACTTGCATAAAATAATGGCCAGTTTCGTATATCACCGTCGAACGACATGAGTTCGATTGGCGGCAACCTTGGTCTACATGTTGCGGAATCACTCATACTGTGCCTCCCGGACGGCTTATCTTCCAATTGAGACATCACACGTTTCACGGAACAATAAATATCCTCGAATGAGGCGTAGGCTTGATAGCTAGGCTTCGCATCGGGATATACAGCCAGTAACCTAGCATTATAATCATCCAATAATCTATGAAAGTCCGTTCGAATATCATCTATTGTTACACAAGAACTGAGAAAGCCTTCTCTCACCGATTCGGAAGTATTAGCGACTTTAGAGCGATCATAAATTGACTGAATACGCTCGAAAAGTATGTTACGCTTAGCTTCTAAAATCACCAACTGTTGATCTTCCGAAGAAGCGATTGCTTTCGCATCACGCGGCATTGTTATGTTATGTAGTTACAAATAACCACACAAACAAAACAATGTACGGTAATTATTTAAACGAACAACTATATGTAGAAAAGTAATACTATTGAGTGTGACTGTACTGTGACAACGGGTTTCGCAATATTTGCGTAGTAACGAAATAAGTTTTTTCGTAGTACCCACTAACCAAAGTAATTAGATAGTACAAAATGTTAATAGCATTACTATCCTAACCAGTTTTATTGTTAAGTTTGAATATTGTTTAAGATAAATGAATAGGTATAAATATGCAACTTATAGCCCGCAATCGTCTAAACGTATTCGGTAAAGTTATGATATTTATACTGCGTAGGTACCTACAAGTAGTACACCTATTTTATTTTTCTCTTATAGAATGAATGTCTACCCCGCGGTATTCGGAAAGTAACTTATTCCTAACAATTTATAATTGGAGGTAGGTGATTCCTATAAGGGCGGTTAAACTAAAAGACGCTTGAAATATGGAAATTTACAATACGACAAGTTAGTTTTTAACCGACTTCCCAAAAAGGAGGAGGTTCTATGTTCGACTTCAAGTTTGTTTGTATTTTTTTTTTTTTTTTTTTTTTTTTTTGTGTATGTTCACCGATTACTCCGTCAATTGTGGACCGATTTTGAAAATTCTTTTTTTGTTTGAAAAAGTATGTTCCGAAATTGGTCCCATTTTAATTTGGTGAAGATCTGATGAAGAACTTCGGAGATATACAACAGAACTCTTCAATAAATAACGGCAAATCTCTCGGGATTGCTGCAATCGCATGTCTGTTTGTTGTTTATAACATTTCATAACATAACATCACGCCAGTTCGCTCTTAAGGGGTAAGCAGATCTCTCATTTCACCGGTTATGTTCAAGTTTCATGAAATCTATTCTGGCGAAATAGTTCCCTTACTAAAATAATTCTTATTTATAAAAAAACTTTATGCATAAAAATACTACCGACTTCCAAATACAAAACTACAAAGTAAAAAATAACTAAATTTTTTGAAGTCGGTGTCCATAACGCAAAAAAATGGTACCTACGAAAGACACCGACTTCAAAAAATTAAGTTATTTTTTACTTTGTAGTTTTGTATTTGGAAGTCGGTAGTATTTTTTTGCAAAAAGTTTTTTTATAAATAAGAATTATTTTTAATAATAGCAGATACGTTATTATGAACCTGCTATAGCGGCGTTGATGGAACCACGTATTGGGTTTACAACTTGATTATGTGGGTAGGCGGCTAGGTGCCACGACCCTAGTAGGAATTTATAATTGATTCCTACGTAAGAAATAAAGGAAAATGGATATATTATAGTAATATATCGGGCTACGAAGGACCAAAAATGTTATAGCGGTTTGAGAAACCTCTTCATCCTTGTGTCTATTATGAGAAGTGGACTGTATTTGAAGGGTTCTGGCAATAGTGCGTTGAAAATAAGCGGGAAAATATTCACGGACCAATTCGGGCGATCTAGTATGGAAATGAGGGAAGTAGTACGCCTTACCTTGTAGTGGTCGATGCCAGCCCACGTGTGGCAGCGAGCTGGTGTTCTTCTACTCCAAAATGGCTCCTTCAGGATCCACACACTTCACACAATTGTTTTATATCCGCGAGGCGGGTTAATAGACACGGTTCACAAGGTTCTCAGCAATCTAACTAATTAGATGCATCAGTCTCCAGCCATGTGGCTTGGAAAGCTGGCGGTTGAGATACGAGGCCCTTTCACGTTGAAGTTTCGGTTCGTTCTGGCGACCTGTCATTAAGGCGTACATAAAGGGAAAAGGAATGAGGAAGGAACGAGATAATTAGGATATCGATCGCCCGCGAAATCTCAAATGCGTTTGTCTATGTGTTTTCGGTTATTGATTTATGACATTTACAAGAGATGGCGCTACCAAGGGGTAGTTTCGAAAAACTAATAATGATATCCTTTATTATTTACTTAGGTTAGTATTTGTCCTAAGTTTCAAGTTTATTAATTCAAGAAATGAGAATTTCCATACAAACTTTAACATCCCTTACATCGTATTTTAGGAGTAGTTTTGAAAAACTTGTAATGACAAAAAATCAATAAAAAAAAAAATGCTTTTAGTATTGATGCCAAGTTTCAAATAAATAAGCCCAACAAATTGCCACCTTTAACCTCTATTAGGGGTGGAATTTCCGGAAATCAATAAACTCATTACTTTTTTTATTAATCAAGGGCGTAAACCTACTATTTTTGATATTTTACCTTCTAAACCGAAGAAATTTCATATAAAGTTTCAACCCCTACTTTATTCCCCTTAGGGGTAGAATTTCTAACCCTAAAAAAACCTAATAATTACATGACTTCTTTTTATAAACTCTAACTTACAATCTATAGAAATTACAAACAAACTTTCAACCCCCTTTTTAGCCCCGTTAGGGGTGGCATTTCCGAAAATAATTAAACTCATTGTTTTTTTATTAATCAGGAGTGACAACCTACAATTTTAGATGTTTTATCTTCCAAACCGAAGAAATTTCATACAGGGTGTCCCAGAAATCGACGTCAAGCCGTAAATGGGTGATAGACCAAGTTATAACAGTTCTCAGAAAAATACGAAAAATAATCGTCAGAAAGAGGAATTAAACAGTCCAAATCACAAGCAATTAAGTCCAGAAAACAACGCAAAAAGTGGTAAGTACGGAATCAACATGAACGAATACGGAGATGCGCAGTAAACAAAGCAGCGTAACGTACTGATTTGTAATTGTGTGTGCGTCTGCGCTTACAAAACAGAACAATAACTACTGCTGTCTCATTCGCACTCATCGGTAAATTGTATCTCCGTTTCATGATAAAAGTTGTGTCACTGATAAAGGTGGCGTCACTCTCTGTCTCGCTCACACTTCGTAAAATGACTCTCTCCGTCTCTATCGAACTAGAAACGGAGTATTTTAAGGAAGTATGGACATTTTGGGTAAAAACCGATACTATTTACAAAAAAAAATTTGACCATGTATTGAAAACGTAATCTAGCAAGTGTTACACCATTTTTGAATTCTTATTAAATGCGCCAATTTTTCATGTTACTTGCCAAACTAGCGTAGTACATTTTTTTTTCAGTACAGTCAGTTAAAGTTGGGCGAAATAGTAAATTTGAATAATTTGGTTTTGAAAAAGTTTAATTTTCTTCCAAGTAGGAGGAGTTGGCTTTGAATTTTAGGCAAAAATCTACACAAGCATTATTCAAGATTACATAATAATAAAAAAATTAGATAAATTATGGGATTTGTAGCAATTGGAGTTAAAGAACCATTACAGGGATTGATTTTTTTAGTAAATTTTTAAAGTGACCGTAAATTTTTAATAACATGAGATAGATTTTTTTTCGTATTTTTCTGAGAACTGTTATAACTTGGTCTATCACCCATTAACGGCTTGACGTCGATTTCTGGGACACCCTGTATAACGTTACAATCCCTATTTTATCCCCATAGGGGTAGAATTTACAAAAACTAATAAATACATTGTTTTTTTATCTATCTAGAGATTAAATCTAAAATTTCACGTGTCCAACTTTCTAACTGTAGAAATTACATACAAACTTTCAACCCCCTTTTTACCCCCTTAGGGGACGAATTTCCAAAAACCAATTTTTTTTTTTTTTTTATGAACCAAAAGCGTAATCTAAAATTTCACGTGTCCAACTTACAAACTGTAAAAATTTCATACAAACTTTCTACCCCTTTTTACCCCCTTAGAGGTCGAATATCCAAACACGAATAAATACATTAATTCTTATTTATTTATTAATGTACACACAAAACACTTAAAAGAGAAAATACATATACAGATAGAAGAGCACAAAGGTGCTGCTTATTTCTAGAGAAATTTCTTCCAGCAGACCTGCGATAGGAGAGTTGGATAAGAAACATAGACACAGTGTGTAGAAGTACAAGGAAAGGTAATACACTGTAAAACTTATCTAATATAAAAATAGTATATAAAAAAAATACAATAAATACCTAAAGATTATTATATATAGAAAAAAAATACATAACTGTAAAATAAACAAATACCTATAACATATAAGACGATTGATCACGTGATAGAAGAAAGATAGTGTTCTTTGACTTGCTTTTTAAAGATAGAGATACTTTTAGCGTCACGGATCTTAGGTGGAAGTGAGTTCCACAGTCGTACTGCATGAACAGAGAAGGAGTGGGAATAGAAACGAGTTTTATGGGATGGGAAATTGAGATGGAGTTTAAGGCGGGATCTACACAGGACGTCAGGAGGGCGAGTAAACGAAAAACGGTCACGTAGGTAGCCAGGGGATGCAGGGTTAAAAAGGATGTTGAACAGGAGACATAATATGCGAGTGTTCCTGCGAAGACGGATAGGGAGCCACTTGAGATCCTTGCGGAACTGAGAGACATGATCGTATTTCCTAAGACAAAAACAAAACGAATACACAGGTTTTGCAAGCGCTGAAGCTTATTTAAGAGCTCCTCAGTAGCATCCAGATAGCAGGCATCGGCGTAGTCTATGATCGGCTGAATTAAAGTTTGTTTCTTTTATCAACCAAGAGCGTAAATCTAAAATTTTACGTGCCCAACTTGCAAACTGTAGAAATGACATACAAACTTTCAACCCCCTTTTTACCTCCTTTGGGGTAGAATTTCCAAAAATCCTTTTTTAGTACTCACTTACGCAACATGAGGAACCTTTCTGCCAAATTTCATTCTTCTAGGCCTAGCGGTTTAGGCTGTGCGTTAATCGATCAGTCAGTCAGTTTCTTCTTTTATATACATAGATTACTTCATTAATGTTTATTTTACATATAACTGTATTGTTTGTTCACAGAATTGTTTGAGAACACTTCCACTTTGTTATTGGCGAATATTTTGACTATTAACATTGTCGACTTAAGAGATTATTAGTCAACAGCAACGGCTACCCTAAAATAAACATTTTAACAAAAAAAAATAAACTGACTTCCAAAACATAACACTAAGCGAAAAATAACTTTTTTTCACGATGTCGGTGTCTTTAGAAGCTATTGTTTTTGTTTTTCGACGTCGGTTGTTTTTTTTTTGTTATTTTTTTTTTACCTTTGATAGTTACTTTAAATTACCAGGAAAATCATTTATATCCAAAGTACAGAAGACTCCAAGCTAGCCCAAATACCACACGGAAACATTCGTTTATTTCGGAGTTCCTGTACCTACCTTCCGGTTTCATTATCAGATCAGTTTGATGGTACCATTTTCATCAGTACCATTTATTTATAAGTATTTGCTTCATCATAGTCGGTTAACTATTCGATATCTTATGCACGTGGCATACCTACTTATCATTAAGGAGTTCCAGTGGACATCTGTGATCTTCAGTTCCACTTCACCAAATTATACTTTTTGAGTGCAAATGATAGCATTGTTGATAGAAATACCAGAATCACTATATGTATGCCTATAATATTTGTGGAGTTCCCTCGATTTCCATGGCATCCCATTATCAGATTCTGACTTTAAGACCATCTCGGGAACGGGCTCCCTTTCAAGCGCAAAAAGTATTTCATCACAATCTATTATACTTTGAGGGTGTATGAAAGGGGGTTGCCACCGTAGTAATGGTCTGACAAAGGGACGACGTTATTTCTAATGATATTCTAAATCATCATCATCATCATCATTATATCAGCCGAAAGACGTCCACTGCTGGACATAGGCCTCCCCCAAGCGTCGCCACTTTGACCGGTCCCGTAACAATAATCGAAATAAAATATTAGAATCTGACCTATAAACATTAATGAAAGTGAGGGACAACTTTATGAACCTTTGGTACCTGATACCTCCCAAAGTCACGCTGATCCAAACTTCATATTTGGGGATCTTTCTTGCGTGTATTAAATGGAATTAAAATTCATTTATTTCGGCACCAGTACATATGCATACATGTGAAATTAAAATTAAAATATTAGATACATTAAAAATTTATTAAAATATTACAATTAGATTTAACATTACAAAGATTACAAAATTCATCAATAAAAACATTATAAATTACAATAAGAAAAAGATTGAATACGCTATAATTATTGTATCTTAAGTCTAAATTAAGGTTTGGATCCGGAGTGCTCAATATGCAGCCTGGTCCAGTGCCGCATTGTAAAAGACACGAGACTTCACGTGGTGATTTTTAGAAATGGACACTTCCCACGCTAAATTCGTTAATGGCTTTTATGTGTTTGGGGTTTTTAGCGGGTCTATGAATGACGCAATATAGATCTATTGTCGGCTAAAATCAATGCTTATTGTTTTGGAACTGTAAACTGAACCGTCATTTAAACTGTTGAAAAGCGATCATCGCAACCGTCGTAAAACAGGAATGAATGAATTTCGGCCTGTATTGTAACCCGAACACATGGTGCGGATGCGGCGAGAGAAAACAGGAGATCCGGTTAGGAGTTTCTCTTCTTAGTGTAACTAAGAAATCACCACGTGGTTGTTTAGAATATGACAGTCGGTCTTCCACTCTACAAGGAGTAACAATTAAGGAATAAATTTGAAGATACGAATCAAGATAGTATTTTCATTTCCTCAACAAGACTCCAGCCAACAACCAATACAGTCCACTTCACGCATTATTGGGCAATCCAGCTCCAGATCCATCCTGCATGCGAACAGCTGTAGGTAGCTGTTGAAACTGCCTCGTATGTGGCGGATCAGGGAGATAACTCTCTTGCGAATAATCACCGCAAAACCATCCATATTTGCGTCTGCAAACATACCCGACTTGCTACATTAGCGAGGCAGCTTCAGCAGCGCTCTGAAGGCATTGTTGTAGAGAACGCGCAAGGTGTCGTACGATTGTTTCGTATGTTCGACCCATAGGCTGCACGTGTGTTTGATTGGCAAAATGCCCTAAACCATCTAGCTTTAACTTCCGTAGTACAGCGCGCGAACCTACGAGCGAGCATATTAGCTCTAACAGACAAAGCTCTAACTTTCCCTATCTATATCAATATCATCTACAAGCGTCTCAGTGACCCAGTGGCCCAGATACTTGTACTGCGAGAATTTTAAGGTCACTGCCATCCAGCATGACCTGTGGGACAGTGTCATAAGTTTTAGATCCCGCCTTAAACACCATGAGCTCGCTTTTAGTGGCGTTATATTCAGGTATAACGCTACTAAAAGCGATCTCATGGTGTTTAAGGCGCCCACGGTCTCGGGTCATTGGGCCGCCGCATACCGCTCGCAGATTGATATCAGTTTTCGAAGGGCACTCATCGATGGACTCAACAGCACCATATCATCCACGTAACTGATGGTGTTGTTGAAAAGAACACCATGAATCGAGCAGCCCATACCGGCGCTACTGAGTTCACAGATCAGACGGTCAATATACAAGTTGAAGAGACTCGGCGAGCTTAGCCCCCGTGCCTTACACCACATTTAACTTGTACTCAACCGATAGTGACCCCGACCACCGCACAAAATTACTCTGGTTGCCATACCAATACTTTAGGAGACCTATGTACTCAGTAGTTAGATCCGTATCATCCGACAAATTTGGCACAACCTTTCGTATGCAACAAGATTAAATGCCTTAGATAAATCTAAGAAGCAGGCGTAGACAGGTGTGTTTCTGTCAGTGTAGTATCGGACGGTATGTTTGAGATTCAATATATCCATTTATGTTAATAAACCAGAGCGAAAGTCAAACTGTGCATCATGAAGCTGTAGGTGTTGTCTTAACTTATTGGGTACATACACAGAGAAACCCACAGCTTGTATAAAATAACGAAGGTCGGCTTGTCGCAGGCTCTTGGGAATAAGAACTGGCGAACAATGAAACGCTATCGACGGCGATTACGGTAATGGATAGTATACCTATAATTATCTCCGGAACCGTGCATCCTACGCAAACATGCTCCTCAGAATCCTGATCAGAGCTTGGCAAAACCATATTGTTTTAGCTTGAGAGGTACGGACTTTTTTGAGTTTTACTCAATATATTAGGTATAGAAAGTCTTGAGGCAGAACCGGTAATAACACACCACTGGTACTAATAGCTATCTAAATATATATATATATTAGTATTTTTCCCCACTAAGAATTTCTCCTGTGGGTGCGTTTACAAATAGAATAGAATAGAATACTCTTTATTATGTACTCCATATAAGTTACAGAAAGTATAGATTAAGAAAAAAATACACTGGGTGACACAATGGGCGATCTTATCGCTAAAAGCGATCTTTTCAAGACAACCTTTGGATGGATTTTAAAAATGAAAGGAAAGACAGTACTGTAGGTAGTCTATTGGTGTACTATTTATATATAAAATAAATAAATATATATAAATATACTATATAGACAAATATATACAGTTATAAGTATGGAACAAAAACATAGAAATCAAGAAAACAACTACTAAAGAGAGAGGTAGTGAGAGTGACAATAGTTATTTATGCTACAAGTGCGGAAGGTAGGTGATTCCCGATGAGTGGCATTTTTATGCACGAGCGAGCGAAGCGAGTGAGTGTATAAATCGGCACGAGTCGGGAATCATCTTACGTACGTGTATCATACAACATTTTACTATGCATTGTGGGAGGAAATAAAAAAAAATATCTGAAACAAGCAAGAAATTCATAAAATGGCGGGCTTATTCAAGCGCGCTCAGCATAACCACAGATTAAATAATAGAGAAACTATGGGCATATCTACTGCGCATGTGCAAATAGCTGTCACGTCGTAACGCAAAAAGGCACGAGTAAAATATACGTTCTGCCAAACATTAATGAATATTTAAAATTAACTTATTGATCAAAATCTAAATCTGGAGTAATTAAAAACGACTTTTATAAAGTATTCGTTTTATTCTATGTTTTATATGAATGATAATCTGTACTTAACTTATTTTTAAAACTTTTCTCAAATAATAAAATCTCTATGCGTGCGTCGGGCTGACGTTGGAGTTAAAAATTAATAAAATACAGAAAAGTAAAAAGCACTAGTGAAAAAAAGTGACACTTTCCGCACAGTTTGGCTGCTTGGAAAACGCTCTTTTCGAGGACATGCATTGTAAACATATAAACTCACATACACAAGACACCCAGAGCAGGAACAACTATCTGTAGGTCATACAAATATTTGTTCCGTGCGGGAATCAAACCCGCGAAACGCAGCGCAGCAGTCAATCACTCAACCACTGCGCCAACCATGTGCCCCCAATTACATAAGTAGGCTACAGCAATAGGTACCTCTAGTTACCTATTGGTGTAGCCTAGTGTCGGGTGTTAGGCAGTAAAAACAATGAAAACACGGAATGGTAAAAAGAGTAAGAGAGACATTACCTATGTGGATGTGCGCTGGATTTATTAACAAAGAGATAACATTAAATAACAATTCCTATAAACTAATTACTTCCTAATTTGGTTTGGTTTTTGGTTTTTATATCTAAATTATATATTGTTAAGATCAAAATTGGCCATGTTGTTGGCCTGCTCCGACCACGCTGCAAACCTAGATCCGTCCATTTCTGGAGCGTGACTGTTCCCAGCGGTGAGCCTGTGCTGCCTTCCGCCTATAGCCGCCCCGCAGCCCGCCTCCGGACAGCGGCCCAGGGCCATCGCGCCGCCGCACTCACCGATGCAATAGTAATGCCCATTCGGACATTTATACCAGTGGCCGGCTTTTAAACCAATAGCTTTAACGATTAATTTGCGCTCGTACTTAGTGACGGGAGCGTTTATTTTAATCACTTTTTGCAACTCCTTAAGAGATTCCAAAGCCTTGTCTTCATTAAATACGGACAGCGAGAACACAACAGCTTTTGTTCTTTCGACTTGTTGTGTTACTTGTGCATCTGTTGTACTTTGCGCGAGATGAAGCAGCTTAGAAAGTTGCACTATAACGTTTAGGCGTTTAATCTCGTTGCCGACATCTTTTTGTTGTTGTTCGCCTATTTTGATAGGGATCCTGGACTGGGGGTTAATCTGAAGCACCTCGAGTAGAATTTTGATATGCTCCATCAGTTCAGCTTTTAATAGTGTCACTTTTGGTGTCTGTGTTTCGTACGTTTTCCAACATTCTACGATCATTTCAAATATATTCAAGTACATGCATTCCATTTCTACTTCCAAGAGCGACACATTTTTTTGGGTTTTTAAAAGTGATTTAAAAATGAAAAACGTAGGTTTCATGTAATTAATTACCCACCCAGAATTTAGTATCAGGTAATCTGAAAAGGAAATTAAAAATTCATTTTACGTGTTTGTGTTACAAAACCTTACAGCATGCCATACCGACAGCCCGACTGCCTGACTCAGTCATGATAGCTCCAAAGCTTGCCTTGCGAACAAGGCTTCACAAGACGGCAAAAGCTAGCAAAGGAGACAATTTTTGTTGGGCCGCTAGTAAATAATAATGTATATTAATCATATTACACATAAAAAACCGGCCAAGTGCGAGTCGGACTCGCGCACGAAGGGGTACCAGTATCGCAAAAAACGGCAAATATCACTTTTGTTGTATGGGAGCCCCACTTAAATATTTATTTTATTCTGTTTTTAGTATGTTGTTATAGCGGCAACAGAAATACATCAACTGTGAAAAAATTAACTATCTAGCTACACGGTTCATGAGATACAGCCTGGTGACAGACATACAGACGGACAGTGGAGTCTTAGTAATAGGGACAACACGACGAACATAAAATGTAATTGCATTATAATAAACAGACCAATGATAATATCAAAATCTAATCGGACTAATGAAATAATAGTAAAAAAAAAGTATCCTCTTCGACTGCATGGCATAACTTTCTTCGTTTACATCTTTTTAGTTCGCTACTTACATAAACATAGGGGCATAGTATATATCTTTCTTTTTCAGTTCATGGAATATCTTTTAAATTGGTCCAATATTGGAGGAGAAAATAAGCGAGAGCCAAACCTCGAATTATAACTTTTTGATATTCAGTCGGATGTCTGCGACCGCATTTCCTCTTAAGCAGTCGGGTTAGTGATTTTTTTAATTTAGAACTTTTTAGTTAAGGTAAATTATTATTTTCCGATAACTTGTAAGCATAAAAGGCTTAGATTAGAGAAAAGTAAGTAACAGACAGAGCACGCGGAACACAAGATTGAGGGCGGATTTTATTTATGTGTCAAAGCAATGTCAAAGGGACACGTACTTCCGTGTGCGTGTAAGGATGCCAGTATGTTGGGAAAAAAGTCCCACAATTTTTTCGATTGTTGTCAAGAGTAATAATGTCACAAAATATTGGAAATGTTTTTTGGCAATAAGTATGGTTATCAAATAAATTATCCATACTAATATTATAAATTTGAAAGTAACTGTCTGTCTGTTACCTTTTCACATCTAAACCACTGAACGGATTGCAATGAAATTTGGCAAGGACCTAGATGGCACCCTGGGGAAGGACAAAGGCTACTTTATGTAGCAAAGAAAAAAAGCCACTTTACCTACCTGGCAGGGTAGTGTAGGCAGGTAGGTAGCCAGTTGACGAGAGCGAAGCCGCGGGGCACAGTTAGTAATAGAATAAAAGTTAAATAGAAAACATTAAAAGATAATTATTAATTTGGGTTGGATACCCAAGAAAAAGGAAGCTATTTAGAACCTATATTAAAATGTGCCATCGCGGAATAGATTGTTTCCAGCTCTTTTCAAATCGGATATAAAAGTTATTTATTGAAAAATTAATTGAAATGTGTCCTATTACTGATACTGAACCGCTAAAAAGATTTTCAAACTGGTTACAAAATGTTCCTGTAAATATATAAATTAATCGATCTTCCTACGCCCCATGCACATATCTCTAATTCAAGGAAACTATTTAAGGAAACTTATTTTGAGGTAAACTGGACAATCACACCAACCAATTCCTACCAATATGTTGTATTCAGAGTGGGCCGTTAATATTAGCGGGTAAATAAATAACAAAACTATTAATCAAACAATAATATTCCATCCTCTTTTTTTTGTTTTTGTAAACAAATTTTGCAACGTTAAAAGATACAAGACGGCCTTTTTACCCGACTGCCGAAGGAGGGTAATGTGTTTATCAGTCTCTGTATGTATGTTTGTTCCTAGGTGGCGTTCTAGAGACCAAATGCGTGGGCCGATTTTGATGATTCTTACGTCAATCGATTCATGTTAACCTTGCGAGTTTATTTATTTATTCAAACTTCATGCACAAAGGTACAATGACGGACTTAATGTCTTAGGCATAATTCTCTACCAGTCAACCAACTGCCAGTGAAGAGATAACATGACATGTGCATTGTTTAAACCGTGGAGTAGAAACAACACTACAAAAAATAACAATAATAAGCTGCTTAAATACATATGGTACATATCGCTGCTTATAAAATAAAGTGCCACAAAACAAAAATAAGTTTTTTTCAGGAGAGTTAATTCAACATTTTTATTTAATTTTTTGTTTGTTTTTTTTTGCACTCTTACGATCCATCGATGCGTATTTTAATTGCCTACCTCTTTTTTATTTTATATTTGTGGAAACTATAACCCAAAGAGGACTAGCAGCACATAAGTCCCTTTAGTATATAAAATATTTCTCACAAGTACATTCACATATTTTGAATAAAAGGCCACAAAAATAAAAAATGAATGTGTTTTATTAAAAAAAAATATCACAACCTTGTTGAATAAAGACAATCTTATTATAACAAAAAAAGAACTTAAAAAAAACCCTTCCCTTTGCACATTGCCATTTTTTCAATAAATCGAAAACTTAACTTTTTATGACAAAAATTTTGTTTTTAAATGCTTCTAAAACCTCAATAGGCAAATATTTACACTAAATTATAGTTAACACAGTATGCTTCTGAAGCAACTATGATCCATATTTTGGATCAATCCTTCGTACTAGTAACTAGCAAAAGATCAACAATTTAGTCTGCGTCAAAGGCAACGTATATGTACGTTAAAATTACGTACTATATACGTTTAAAGATTAGAATAAAAAAACACTTTGGCTGAAGTACGCTACCACAACCTCATGGTATTCTTTTCATTGAGACAACACTTCGCCGATTCCAGTATTGCTGGCATCTGTGTCTACTGTGAATTTATGTTCATTGTCTGCATAGCCTAGGATGGGTGCATTACACAGAAATGTTCCTTCAACTTCTGCAATGCGACGTCACAGCTTGCATTCCAGAAGAACTGTATCTTCAGTTAGCTCATGTAGAGGTCGAGCAATGTCAGCAAAGTTCTTGGCAAACCTTCGACAGTAGGAGCGCAAAACCGAGAAACCGGGACTGGCCAATCTTCCGGGATGGCAACGATCTTATCCGGGTTCATTTTAATACCTTCTTAGGAAACCACACGTCGTTGACTTGTCGCCTGAACAACGCGTCGTATCTTCAACAGCACTTGTTCCAGATTGCGGATTTTCAAAGGTGCGCCAAATGATGATAACATCGTCCAAGTAGGCTAGGCAGGCGTCCCTGATTAGTCCAGTAAATACCCGCTCCATCAATCTCTCAAAGGTGGCAGGAGCATTACACAATCCAAATGGCATAGTGTTGCATTGCCACAATCCTTTGCCAGTAGAGAATGCTGTCTTATCCTTATCTCGAGGGTCTATCTCGACCTGCCAGTAGCCACTTTTCAGATCTAAGTTAGATAACCACTTCATTTCCGTTAGCGTCGTCAATCTTGGGCAATGAATAACTATCTTTAATGGGCGATAGTTTACACAGAACCTTTCTTCCTCACCAACACTACCGGTTAACACCATGGACTGGACGAAGGCTTAAACACGCCGTCCTTCACACGTCTTGATCGCTGGCGGACTGGTACCTCATTTCCTGTATTAGTTATGTATTGAACTAACGCAGTCTTCCCTATGTCAGCATAAATTGTCAAGTAAAATAATAAGAAAAGACTTAAGTAGTTCAAATAATAATAAAACGAGTAGCCCAATATCGTTGAATTCAGGACCGTTACAAACCTCGTTCATTTAAATTGTAAAAATTGTAGAAATTTGCGCTTATTAGTATAGTTACTAAAATATAGATAGTAGATACATAGTAAATGTGTTATGATATTGCACAACATAAAATATGAATTATAAATCATAAAGCAAAGCATTCCTTTAATAAACAGCAATCCCAAATTGTATCAAAGCCAGTTTTGAGCAAAACAGACGTTTTACAGAAAAAACTCTTAAGCTTATAACAATAATAACATATTAGGCATTTTTTTATTGCTAAACGGACAGTTTCCAAAACGTGGCACCTTAGTCTTAAAAATAATTGAGTACTTACTTGTTTTTTTTGTAAGCGATACGGACACATGCCCAAATATGGCCCTGTTGCCCAAACCATATAATCGCGTTGTGGCATTTTATCACAAAACTGACGTGCGCTTGCGCTGACTAACAGGTCGCAACTCAAAAGATGGCCGCTTTGCTCGGAACTTAGCCATCGATACGTGAAAATGCCAAAAGGGCGTATGTTTAAATTAGTGATTAAGAGGCTGATTTTGACAGGTGTCTTCGTGAAATATGAAAACAAGGATGATTTTGGCCACATTTTTTAAGTAAAAACGCTTTTCAAAATTTTGGATTTGTGGCACTTTAATTTATAAGCAGCGATATATATTTTATACATATTAAAATAAATACCTAAATAAATATATATCTATTTGTCACGTTAAGTCAATAGTACGGACGTCAAAACAAACCACAAGCACGCCCCTGGCTGAAAGTCAAGAACAACTATGCATTGGCGTGCTTTTTCTAACGACTCGCGTGGTGGGGACAACAGAATATGGCAGTTCAAGTTGAGTACTGACCGCCTTAAAGCTAAAGTTGCGTCTACGCTAGACGAGCCGAGCACAAATTCGAACCGACAAAACACCGAAAAATAAAAAACGAACCACAAAAAATGTGACGATGTAATGTGTATGTGTAATGTGTGTTGTAACGTAAATGTGGACCGCTTACGAGCCTCGAACGCCGCGGATAAAGACACCTTGGACGACTCCGCTCGTGCTCGGCTCGTCTAGCGTAGACGCAGCTTAAGACGCCGTAGAATCGATCGTCGATCCGTAATATTAGTAAGCAAGATTGTAACTGTGAGAAATCCAATATATCAAATATATTGTGTTTTTGTAAATAAATAAATTTAATTTTCATGATTCTACCCGACTTCCTGCCCACACACGATGTCTTAACCTAAGAGAATACATCCTGACTTCCCGATGGTTTGCATTTATCGGCCACCCTTGATGCGCCATCAGAATTGGGTTACAGTCGTGCTAATGAGATCACACGTAAAAACAATGCTAGTGAAAATGTAATGGTCAAACAAATAAAAAAATATGACGGTGTTAGTTAAAATAAAATCAGTTGTGGTTCGTTTTTGAAGTGGATCAAATGCATAAGATAAGTATTGCACTTGCTGAGTAGTGCTGTGGAATTCAACCCGTACAGGAGGGACCTCAAAGTAAACCTAGGGAGCCCTAAAGGTAAGCTTAATTCCATATTGGATATAGAATTTGAAGTGGAGAGAAGCATGGCAGGCACTATCGGTGCATGGAAAGATAATTGCCCAGATAAAAAATTGCCCAGAGAAAAAAAGGCCATTTGCAAAAAAGTACCATGGTGGACTCCTGAACTAGCTAAAATACGTCAGGAAACACGACAGGCCTTTAATGATGCAAAAGCCAGAAAAATTTAAGCAAGGTTTTTCTGGCTTTTCTAGCATGCTGACGAGGTATAATACGGCGGTACGCAAGGCCAAAATAACTAATTGGCGGCAGCATTGAACCTCCATCGAAGCTCTGCCAAACGGATTGAGGTTGTACAAAGCAATGTCCATGACTAAGACAAACCCACTATCATCTGTAAAGTATGAGAATGGGTATCTCACGGAAACTGGACAGGACACTCTGGGCGTGATGTTTAGGACTCACTTCCCAGAATGTATGCTGCTTGACAGCGATAAAGAGGAACCAGTCACAAGGAACGAGCTCACAAGGCACACGTCCAAAAATAACTGGCTCACGGCAATGAAAGTGGTAGATGAAAATAAACTGAAGCTTGCCATAGCGTACTTCCAGCCTCTCAAATCCCCTAGTCCGGTTGGCATCTACCCAATACTTTTGCACGCTCTACAGAGCCTGCATAGCCTGTGGGTACGTACCCAAGGCATGGAGGGAGGTCAAAGTTACCTTTACAATGAAGTAAGGTAGACCGACTTATGATGAAGCTAAAGGGTACAGGCCCAACAGTCTATCGTCCTTTCTCTTAAAAGCTCTGGAGAAACTGGTAGACAGGTACCAAAGAGAGAGACCACTTAAAGTATTCGCTCTACATATACTACAGTGTGCCTACAGCCCTGGCAAATCTACGGAAACGGCATTGCACTATGTTGCGAGTCAGGGCCGAGGCTGCGCTAGAGGGACAAGAGATCTGTGTCGGGGCTTACCTCGACGTAGAGGGAGTCTTCGACAAGACAACATTTGAGTCCATACGCATTGCTGCAAGGGAACATGGCATCAATGATACCACGTGCAACTGGATTGCCTATAATGCTGAGAAGCAGAATAGTCAGATAGGAACTGATGGGTGACAGACTTAGCGCAAAAACACCAAGAGTTTGTCCGCAAGGCGGAGAGCTGTCACCATAACTGTGGTGCTTGGTAGTAGACTCGCTACTTACCAAACTCAATGCCGGACCATTTTACACAATAGGCTATGCAGATGACATAGCTATAATGGTTAATGGTAAATGCCCGAACATAGTCTCTGGATGATTACAACAGGCATTGAGGATGACAGAGGAATGGTGTACAAAAAACCACCTTTCTATTAACCCAAGCAAAGCAGTCATTATTCCAAATTAATTAATTAATTTATTGTCATTTTGAGGAAGAGACAACTAGGAAACCTAGGAGAGCTCTCCCTCAATGGCATTAAGTTGCCCTGGTCCACCGAAGTTAAATATCTGGGTGTAACGCTTGATACATGAACTCAGGTGCAAAACTCATGTGGAAAATATTACGACAAAGGCCCTACGAGTGTTCGGCATGAGTCGTTCCACCTACGGTAAAACTTGCGGCCTAAAGCCCAAAGTGATACAATGGCTGTACCGGACAATGATAATATCTATTATTACATACGGCAGCATAGTGTGGTGGCCAAAAAAAAGCTAGCCTCGTGCAAACTGCCACTCACCAGGTTACAAAGAACAGTGTGTCTCGGCATCACAGGTACTTTCAGGACTACACTTACGGCATCGATGAAGAGATACCTCAATATCCCTCCTCTGCATATGATGGTTGAATTCGAGGCAAGGAAGACATTACATCGTCTTGCTGTTGCTGGACTATGGGATGCCACTAAGCCAAAGACTAACCATACAAAGTTCGATGGGAATGAAGGCCTGGATCGGATAACAAGCATGATATCCGATAAAACTGCAAACTAAGTTAGTGTTTGAAAGGTCTTTCAAGGTCCAAATCCCTACAATAGAGAACTGGACGATGGGACTTGATCCACCAGAACAAGATAGTCTGGTGTGGTACACTGATGGATCTAAAATGGGATCAGGTACAGGAGCGGGAATATACCAAAAGGTTACAAATGTAGTAAAAGCTTAGGGAAGATGGCAACTGTATTCCAAGCAGAAACATATGCCATAATAACCTGTGCTCAAGATAATATAGATAGAGGAACCAAAGGTAAATCTATACTAATATTATAAAGAGGTAAAGTTTGTGACGTTGTAAGGGGTAATCTCTGGATCTACTGAACCGATTTTGAAAATTCTTTCACCAGTAGAAAGCTACATTATTCTTGAGTGTCATAGGCTATAATATATTTCCAAAAAAATTAGAGATCCTTATGAAAATTGCAATAATGTAACCCAAGGTAGCAAAATGTTGCCTGTAAAATACATTATTTGGCGTGCGCTGAGGAAACTATTGATGATAGATAAAAAATTGTAGGTAGGTAGGCAGGGTAGCCGGGTAGCTAGGGTGACCAGGGTAGCCAGGGTAGCCATGGTAGCCAGGGTAGGCAGGTTTTTGGCAGGGTAGCCATGGTAGCCAGGGTAGGCAGGTTTTGGGCAGGGTAGCCATGGTAGGCAGGTTTTGGGCAGGGTAGCCATGGTAGCCAGGTTTTGGGCAGGGTGTTCAGGATAGCCAGGGTAGGCAGGGTAGGGGCAGGGTAGGCAGGGTAGGGGCAGGGTAGGCAGGGTAGCCAGGGTAGGCAGGGTAGGGGCAAGGTAGCCAGGGTAGCCAGGGTAGGTAGGTAGCCAGTTGACGGGAGCGCAGCCCCGAGGGTCAGCTAGTCTATATATATTCTTAGTGACAGTCAGGCTGCAATCAAAGCCATGGCATCCTACAAAGTGGACTCCAGACTTATTCTGGATGCTATCCAAACACTAAACAGGCTTGAGAATCACAACAGGGTAAGACTGATGTGGGTCCCTGGGCAAAAAGGAATTCATGGTAACGAAGTGGCAGATGAACTGGCAAGAGAGGGCTCAGCAAATGATTTTGTGGGTCCAGAACCAAGTGTAGGCATTTCGACGTGTCTCGTAAAAGCCATATTTAGGGAGTATGCAGATCACATAGAACGAACGCATTGGCTGTCTAATACCGGTCTACAATACACCAAGAAATTCCTAGGGTCTACGTTCAAAGCCCGGGAATGCATTTAGAACATCAGCAGGGGGCAAATCCGCTACCTGCTTGGGACATTTACTGGTTTTTTGAAACTAATGACATGGTCATGAAGATGGGTCTAACTACGACACCCATGTGCAGGTTGTATGGGGAACATACGGAACGCATGGTCATATTTCTTTGCACATGCGATGCACTGGCCGGTAAGCGAATGAGTCTCCTAGGGGTTGGATATCCAAAACCAGAAGACTATAGGCGCATATCTCCTTGTCTCGTTGTAAAACTAATGAAAAGAGTTTTCAACGAGATTGGGGAAGAAACAGTTATCAAGGTGACCTCAATAGATCCCAAGGGGTCGAATTGTCCGAGTTATTTATCGGCCTCTCCACAAGTTAAGATAAGATACTGTGCAATTAAACCGCCCGCCATTGTACCAAAAAGTGGAAAACTGAAAACCAATATTTTCAGCGAAGTCGGGAGACCTATAAAGAACTGTTCCAAGAACCGTCCCCCAACTGCAATAAAAATATTGGTTTTCAGTTTTCCACTTTTCATCATCATTAATCCATTCTTTTCATCATTAATTGGGCATGTCGTGTAAAAACATAACATTCCTGTTTTGACTAGTCGTGTAAAAAGAAATACCAATTCAAGTTCAAAATAGATTTTTACAAACCTTTAAAGATAAAAGAAACTCCAGTAAAGTTAAAAATGGTATTAAAAGATGACATAACAGTGGTACAGCGTCCACGGCGCAATGCTAGTGCAAGAGGAAAAGATTGTGAAACATCAAATAGAAGATTGGTTGGCTAATGACATCATACATCCTAGCTATTCAAAAATATGCCAGTTTCTTCTTTACCAGAACGAGGGGTTCTGGTGAAGAAGAAAGATGGAAGTACGAGAATCTGTGTGGATTACAGACAGATAAACGAGAGGATGGTGAAAGATGAATATCTCTTGCCGATAATCAATGATCACATATATAAATTGTGTACAGCTATGGATTGATTTATTTAATTTAGCAATCAATTCTAATATCCAATTTAATAACCAATGTACAATAGATGTCTAATTTATAAATCAAAAATTAATTTAATCCTATGATTTAAGATATTTAATTTGATTTGATACTTCCAGATTTAACTCTTATATTTGATTCATACGAGTATCTCTTGACATCATAGCAACATTTGAATGTTTGAATTATTTTTATTGGCTAATTGATTGTAATCGGGGCACATGAAAGACTGATTTTATTATTACTATTTATTTTTACCAATCCAACAAGTGATTACTTTAAGGAAATGAAATGCATGTATGGAATGAATAAAGCTATTTTTTTTGTATTGACTTATCAATTGACATAATAATCATCAATATCGGCCGATACGCCACAATTTATGTGGAGGGCCTATTCCCCAAACGAAAAATATTGTCTCGTCATTTTTGTCATATAAATGATATTAAATTAAAAAACTTAATTATTAAAAAAAAAACAAACCCCTGAAGTACAGTCCATATACTTCTGTAAATCTATCCACTTTGCGCTGTAGTTCTGTCAATTTAATTTGTATCTCCTTTTGAGTTCCGTATACTCTGAGTTTTATTGGGTTGATATCATCCTTGAACATTTTATTCACAGTATCTTTGTATCTGTTGGTATTAATGATCACTTTGCGACAGAAAGGACATTTGCGTATTTGAATGTTTTCTTGATCTCCCATCATGAGGCAGTCCATGCTATCGACCTCCAGAACGTGATCACAATCTTGAAGTACAATAAACCTGAAATTACAAGGTAAGTTGAATGACAATTTTGTATGTGTATGTCCTTAAATCATTATTTCATAGGCAAAACAACCTAATACCGTGTCCTGTGGTGCTGTGCAGCTACTGCTAGGTATATATTGAGCATGATTAAAACAAAATTGATTGTACTGAAGATCAGACTTAGTACCTACATATTAAGATAATTTTGTTTTAACGCAGCCGTGACTCGTGACTGACTGCCTTTAAACTTAAAATATAATCAATCAAATAAAATTTACCAGTGAAAATACAGAGAAAAAAAACCATGAGATATCTTATGGATTTTTTTTCTAAACTTTTACGTGACGACCAAACCTAACTTATAAACATAACTCCTCAAATACAATACAATACAAATGTATTGCAGTCGAGGGGTCTCTTGGCAAACGTGTCTCACTTAGCGGTTTCTTCGTACTGGTCACCGAGGAAGTCCGTGGGAAACTCGTCGGGGCGGCACAGCTGGCAGATGTCGGGGCAGGGCTCGCCGCACAGGCCGCGACACCTGTGGCCGCACGGCCGGAGGCGCGCGCACTGCTCCGAGCACGGCGCCCGCGAGCACGGCTCGCCGCAGCGACGTGAGCACGCGCCGTGCACGCACGCCCGACTGCACTGTTCCTGTAATATTTATGCCATGAGTGTCATGACCATAGACCGAAATATACTTCACGGTCAACTTAACAGTGCACCTCACTGGAATGCAACCCCACTCCCGCCTAACCTGCGCCGATAGCAAGAGTCTGACATGTGAACAATACAGTGTGACTGCGGTGCCCCTGTGCAGTAAATGAACATGCTGGAGAGCACCGAGTGCCCATACACCTGCATTTTGAGGGGACCTTACTTGGTGTTGTCTACTGTTCGCCCGCCGTCGACTACGTTTCCATCTTCAAAGTAGCGCTGGAGGCTCAACTGTAGGTTCAGAGTATTCGCATTGAATTATCATGGGAGATTCTAACACAGATCTGTCTCACCCAGCCCTTCGTTCCCTTCATATCATCAACAACCTGTCATTTGGATTTCCAAATGTTATCACAGACGGTTGATTTCATTACCGGCCTACCTGGTCCTATTATAGAACAGTTCCACTTTTCTCCAGCTACTTGGGATAAAATTAGAAAGATTATCCTGTTCATTAAGTCCACAGTTGTGGGTTTGATGACATCAGTCGTTATATATGGACACCTTAATCCTCGACTTTCTTCTGCCCCCGATTAACCACATTATCAACTTTTCACTTGATTCCGGACAATTTTCATTTCATTTCCTAAAATCTAAAATCCCTCCCTACCTAATCGTTTTCGTTCAATCTGTCCATTTAACAACTTAGTTACTAATAACTTGATTACTTAAGTAATTAATTTATTCTAGATAAATACTGAGTAGTTAATTACCTCAATCAAACATCATGGCCCAGTCTACTCCACGTTGGACGTACAAATTGAAAGGTTAGTTTTTCCTTACTCTCCAACTTATCCAGTTGTAGTGAATCCATGAGACTAAATAGGGATGATTTCGCATGAGGTATTGATTGAAGTAAGTCTTTCAGTTGGTCTTCTCAACTAATTTAATCTTCTCACAAATACAGTCAGTCTGTCACTGAAGTTTCTTGATAAAAAATACTATTTAAATAAGCACAACTTAAATTAGAAGGGATACATATACCCTTAAGATTCAACACTGGAGATATGCTGTCTCAAACAGCATCGTTCAGCCTGTGCAGTTGTATCTTTGTATCAACCATACCATGAAGACATCTGTATTCGGACCTTGCTGCTGAAGTCTTGGGATGTTGTTAACGTTTGGTTGAGATTAGCATATTTATTAGTTTAAGTATTTTATTAAATAATACTTTGTAATACTACCCTGCCAAGAAGAAAATTCAATGATGAGATTCACAAAGCACATGGTTGGTACAACGTATGGATATTCAGACAAATTAGACAGCGCCTATTAGTTCCTCAAATCAATGGAACATTTCATTTTAACACTGGCCCCTTTAGTCCGTCGAGTCATCAGGATTGATTCAATTTTCTTGGGATTATTTTTAATTAGTTGGAGCTAGTCCAAGACTCACAATAAAAAAGAAACCCCACATACTGCCAACCGAATAAACCTTGAGCATTCTTCTTTTATTTATGTTTGTAGACCGCCCATCTATGGTTTACTTAATCAATCAACATAATTGGTGGATATGTTTTTACATATTAAAAAGTCTATGAGATCCGGTATTTTCTGATGATCAGTTGGCCAGTATGTGGGTTTGCCAGTGCTCATAGCTTCACAATTTGTGTCTCTAACTGCATTTAAGAGCTGTCTGCCCTTTGTTGTAGTCAGTCGTGATCCCCAATGCGTATGCTTGGCATTAAAATCACCGACTAGGATGAATCTTTGACCCAAAACTTCAAAGAATTGTAAATATCGCTCTTTTCTTATCATGTGCCTTGGAGGACAGTATACAGCTGCCATGGAAACGTGACAAAATTTGGTTTTGTCTGATACTGCCACAGCTTGAATGTCTGGTTCTTCAAATTTACTGTGCTCGTAATGGTTAAGGTTTTCTTTAATTATAACCGCGCTACCTCCTCTGGCAGAGTTGTCAGGGTGAAGCGAATTATATATCTTGTATCCTCTAAATTTAATAAAAGATTGTTTAGTAAAGTGCCTTTCAGAGATTAAACACACGTCTATATTTTCTGTGTCTAGGACTGCCTGTAACTCATTCTGATGTTTGAGGAGCCCATTCGAGTTCCACGCCATTATTTTTAGTGTATTAGTCATTTATGATTATTAAGAGCAGCTGATTTGGTGCTGGATTCTAACTTCTTTAGTCGTTTGTCAAATGTAGTAATACACTTTAAAATCAGATTTATCTTATCTTCTAGATTTGATGGTTGTGTGCCTTGTTTTGCAGCCTGAGCATAGGAAATACTTTTGGTGGCTTGAAAAGATTTAACAGTTGACTGGACACCTTCTTTCCGTGTGTGTTGGTCAGGATTCCCTATTGTAGAAAACTGTTGGGCTGTTGGCACAACAACTTTCTTTTTTATGTTTTTATTTTTCATCATTTGCATCTCTTTGGCTACTTCACACTCTCTGTAATTGGCTGGGTGGGGTAAGCCACAGTGGACGCATTTCGGTTTCTCTTGCGGAGATTTAACACATTCGGCTGTAAGGTGCTTGCTAGTGCATTTTACACACCTTGGCTCTTTTTTACAGTATTTATGAGTATGCCCATATGCCTGGCATCTCTTACACTGTGGAATGAGTTTCGGATTTTTTAGAGGGTAAATTTCAATTTTACACCCTAAAATGTGCTTTGTTGCATAGATTTTATTGACATCCTCATCATTATGAAATGAAAGTACGAACATATTGAGCGGTTCTTTAGTCTTCCAGCTCAACTTGTGGTCAACTTTTTTTTTTTTAAGACCTTGCGATATTAAATCATCTTTGATTCGATCTGGCTGGCAAGAAGAATGTAACTTTTTCACTACAACTCTTATTGGCCTAGCCTGTTTGTTCTCATATGTGTGCCAATGATAGTCTTTCTCTGTCAAAAACCTAGCAATCGCTCTATAAGAGTCATCAGTTTTAGCGTTGATCTTCACACAGTCTCCATTCATCATTTTGGCGGTGAATGATTCAGTTGGTTGGGTTTCAGTCAGAGAGTCGTAAAACATTTGGTAGCTCTTGACTCCGTCTATAATGATTGGCGGTGGTGCACGCACTTTTTTGACTAATGACTGTTCTTTCTCCAATGAGTTTTGTTGTTGGGCGCTCGTTGCGGTTTGTTATGGGGGAGAAAGGAAAGTGTTTAGCTTCCTTTCTTTCCTACTTTTGGCCCTTATCCACTCAGTCACTTTAGCGAGTTCTTCCTCGTCTATGCAATACTCGACGTTTCCTTTTTCAGAATGAGCAAATCATATGTCATTGGGCCCATTATTTTCTTGTTCCTTGCTTAAGCTGGGATTTTCATTTTGGTGGCTTTGTAGTTGATACTGAAGGTATTTTATTTGGACCTGCAAATCATTAACAAGAAGTGCCAGCTTTTCTCTTTCTGATTTTTCTTGGATGTAACTGTCATACAACAGCTTTTCCAGATCAGTTTTAATATTTATCTTTGTTGGCGACATTGTAGGGTAAATATGCACTACACCTTCACAATTAACTGATATTTGATAGCACTGTTTACACTATAATTAATAAATAACTGGGTCATCACGGCGACCTTGACCAACCGATTTCGCAACGCGGCGACGATGGCGTTATTTTGATGCGCCAGCGAATTACGCTTACTCGCGCGAATGATAGGTATACGACCGTTCTCGATAGAAGTCAAACAAAAACGAACGAGAGGAGACTATAAATAAAATATCGACGAAACGTCGATATTGACCGTATTGAGTCAAAAACAAAACAGACAGACGAAAAAATAGAAAAACAATAAAATATAAATTCCTTGGTGTCCCAGAATCAGAAAAAATATACGAAAACTTACTTGGCTGTATTCTGGATATCATAAACAAGAAAATGAATAGAGTTTGCCCAAAATGGGAAATTGAAGCAGCGATCAGGCTAGGGAAAAATAAGACAAAATAAGACCCGTCGTAGTGACAATCACGACTATAAGTAGAAAACTACAACTTTAAAAAAAGTAGAAAGCTTTAGAAAATACTGGTATTTATATACAAGAACATTATTCACAAAACGCAAAGAGCTCCAGGATGAGCTCCAAAGAAAGCGTTCATCAGGAGAAAAGGTTTCTTCGCTATGACAAAATAGTTAAGATCAAATCTAAAGAACATCAAAACTATTTACCCAGTAAACTTTATCAAGCAAAATATTACTATTGGAGTCTCCCGAAGCTATAAACATAAATCTCGATCACGCATCAGGTGTTCCTTGGTTTAGTCTTCTTCTTCCATCTCACCAGTTCCCATTACTCGGGGTCGGACTACCTACCATTAATTCCTAATGAATGGAACTAGATTTAGAGTTTATTTAGAAAATACAATGTTATTCACCTGGCAGGGCGCGCATGGTTCGCCGCACAACTTCTTGCAGTCCGAGTGTATGCATTTTACTTCGCAGGGCATCTTGCACGGTGGGCAGATTTGATTACATGGCTCCTGGCACCTATAAAAACATATCAAGTTATCGAATAATAGTGTAACTTACCAGCCTATAAAATAAAAGATAGCATCATGCCTACATTCCCTGAAGGGGTACCTAGGCAGAAATGTAAGTATATCTAACAGTTAGCGACTAAAGTCGCCTCGGAGATCATTTCAGAACGACCTTGAAACATAGACGCGACTCCGAGAAGAAAAACTAGTAGGTACTCATGACCTTGCTTGAAAAGTTTCATAAGGGTTTTCTTCTGAAAACCAGAGATAATAAATAATAGTTTAAAAATAAATTAAAAAACACGCTTTAATAGCAAACCAAACTAAAAAGTTGAAAACAATTTTCAATAAATTTATTTTCTACTTTTAAGTTTGGTCTTAAACTATTATTTATTTTTTAGTTTTAAGTTCAATCGCTAATCCTGAAGATCCTGGTACGGATAATGGGACGAACTATTTTAATTATTGCATTAATTATTATCGGTAATTGATAAGTGTGCAAAGTTTCAAATAAATCCGACGTTTTGAAGGGGGTGAAAATCACGTTCAAAGATTCCGTTACAGATGGGTCATATTCAAAATAATTGTAATAATTATACTGTCATAGTGTCCAACCCAATTATTTTTATAACGAGATACAACTGACTAGAATTTCATAAACAAACAGATTAAATGTTTATTTGAATTTAATAAAAAACAACGAAACATTTGATATAGCTAAACAATTCATTAAAAAAAAATTAAACCAAACATTGCGTAGATTCCGTTTCATACAAGTACTCAATGTCCACGTCTTTGACTGTTAACTAAAAAAAATAATTTAATTATTAATTATTACACAAAGGTTAAAAAAAAAACTATATTCAGAGAATACTTTTAAACTTTCAACACTTCACTAAACAAAATATAAAATACTATTTATTGTTCTTCAAATTTAATTTATTAATGAGTCTCCTGATTTTACACATATCTGTTATTCTTCTCTGTTATGCTATTTTAACATTATTTCCATGGTAATAAAGAAATTTGATATACTGGCAAAATTAGTCCACTACCTGTCACTACACGACGTAAAAATAAATGATCGGCCATTTTGTTCAATATAGTTTCTCAGCTCGTTTCGTTGTCGAAGAAAATTAGACTTTTAAAAGTAAATATTTAATGTGAGACGTTTAAAATAGCGGTAAGTAAGTTTACTGTTTTATTACCCATACTAGGAAATAACTGTATTGTGCTAATTGTTATAAATATAAAATATTCGTATAACATTTAAATTAATGTGGAAATAAATAGATTTGTAGGTTAGACACGTGCAATTAATTCATATACGTTATTTTATCCATCACTTTTTCTGTTACGTAACAGATATGAATGATTAGGCGTTATTCACATAGTGTCATATATGAATTAATGATAATAAAATATTATTCAACTTACTGCACCGCAGGTTAGCCAAAACTTTTTTTTTCTTTTTATTTGAAGTATGTATAGATAGTGATAGTGGTGATGGTATTCTACTATCCCAGGTGTTTCAATTAGATCAATGTTAATTATTTATTTTACAAATGTATGCTATTTAAACTTGCCCTAATTATTCCTTTCTGTTATTTTTCTGTTACAATAAAATAATATTCATATTTGTTTCCTATCCGTAACTTACAATTATTTTGAATATGACCCAGATATACGGTACATACCAACCTAATAAAAGCGTGTTAAAAAGGAAGCGACAGAACCATTACGATTTAACCTCATTTTACAAATACATCAAACAGCTTTTCGAAGATAAAAGAGATTTGTAACTTTTAAGGAGTACAATAAAGTATATTCTATTGTATAAACGTATAACCCTCTAAACGTATAAGACCTTTTATCTATGGGAAGAGACCGACTGTTTATCTCCTAGACAAATGTAGTTGAAGTAACTTATCAGATGTCGTTTTTACGATGTTAACGCAACGTAATTTCGGCGTGATATGTAGATAACCTTACTTCCTTACCAATATTAAATGTATGGATAGATGGATTGATTGATGTTAGTGGTGGTTAATATACCGTAAAGCAACTTAAAGCAAACGCTATCGTGGAACACACTTGGCGCTATGCGCTTAATTCGTTATAACGCAGTATCGCGCGCAACGCAATAACGTAAATAAAGCAATAAGCTTGGGGCGCCAGGCGGGCGCGGCGGCCAGTCGTTGCATGCTAGCGATTGTTATCGGTCGCGCGCGTAATTTTAGATCCCGCGCGGCTTACGTAATATACCTACGCTATTTTGCTTCGTGCTTTTTAATGTAAACAGTGATAAGACACTTAATATTGACTAAGTATAATATTGGGTAAGTAAGGACGATTTATTTAGACATTGTGTTGTTGTTTAATCTTTTGTTTTTGTGTGTGTATAGCAGACGAAAATGTCTAAAAGAAATAGTGATTTTCCAATATGGAACTTAAATTAGTGAAGTAGAACTGAAAGTATGAAGGAAAGTTCATTGTTTATTTTTACTGCTCCATTTTATCGTAATAAATTCATAAAAGCGATGTAATATTTTAAGCATGCTGTCTATCCAACGAGTCCAATGCTAGGGTAGGACCTGCGAGTTAACAGTCACCGCGCTTGCTTTATTTGTGTCCGCCCCGCGCCCGTGCTTTATAAAAAAGCTCGTTATAATAAAGCGTAAAATAACGCGCTTAAAATATAAAGCATAAAGCAGTAAGCAAGTTATTGTCATATAGCTACTTTGAACACTACTAATTGATGTAGGTAGGTTTGTTACTCCACCACGCCAGAACGGCTGAACGGAACTGAATGAAATTTGGCACAGAAATAGAATAGATTATAATCTGCAACATCACATAGGCTTTTGTCCCAATATAAAGTTTCATTCGGATAAGAAAACACTTTTCACGCGGGTGAGGCCGCTGGCAGAAGCTAGTTAAAAATGAAAAACATCGCTAGCGAAGCTCATAGAGCACAACGAGTTTGTGAACTAAACTCACTTCCGAGCAGAGCGGCTCCGGCTACAATGATGCGGAGACACTGGAAATTCGCAGGTCTTAAAAGCGCCGCCGTGTAGTACGCTGCG
The DNA here is from genome assembly GCA_964057195.1 of Orthosia cruda. Lineage (NCBI taxonomy): Eukaryota > Metazoa > Arthropoda > Insecta > Lepidoptera > Noctuidae > Orthosia > Orthosia cruda. The sequence goes on along the minus strand of OZ059833.1, from coordinate 16,356,944 downwards.
ATTACGCGTTCTAGTCAAACCACTTTCATCGCAAGGCGGCCGCAGTGACGGAATGATTTGACTCGAACATGTAAGTGATGCATATTGTTCACAGCGCTTAGGACCCTCTTTCCGCGAATTTCAATGTCGCCGGAGCCGCTCTGCAAGGGGTATTTCTCGTTTTCCTTCGCGCAGCCGGCGCACGTGTGCTTGCATGTCGCCGTACAGGCCAGACTTACTGGTGTCCGCAGATGTTGTCCTGGTTGCACTGCTGCGTGCAGGGCTGGTGCAGGCGGCCCTGCGCGCAACCGGTGCACGAGCCCGCGCACAGGTGCTTGCACGCCAGCGTGGCGCCGCACGGCGTGCTGCAGTACTGCGGCAGTTTCTCGCACTGCACCTCACCTGCACGATTACCACTGTTAGCTGCAATTTTTTGTTTGTTGAATTCGTTCTTGATTCAGCAATAAATTTCAAAATCAAAATTTCTTTATTCAATTAGGCCAATAAGCGGCACTTTTAAACGTCAAAAAAAGTTATAATAATTGATTCTACCCTCCATTCGGTAATGTAGCTTGTTATGGAGAAGAATGGACAAGAAACTCCACACTTACTCTTATAAAATACAAAGTGATTTATAAGTATTTGGTTACATCATTCTTGTTGGAAAAATACATATATGTGAGAACGATGTAAAAAGACGTGCACGTAAAAGCGTCTAGAGTAAAACAAATAATTAAAAAATACAATACATAGGTAATTAAAAACAGGCCGAGGCAGCTAAGTTATGACCAATCCCAACTGATGGCGCCCGTTCACGAACATGACACATAGATCGGCACCACTCAGCTCAACCATCATGAAGGGAACCGAATGATCCTTAGATGAAGAACCTTCTAAGGAATGATCCGACACATGTGCCACCATCAGAGAGACATTTGAGAGAGCATGAAACACTATCAACTGCCAGGGCACACTACTATAGTCAACAAACGGCATATAGGTACAGGAAATGGTAGATTTACAGTTTACCAACTGTATAGTACTCACATATGTGCTGTGCAGTTATACAGGGGGTTTGGTGCATCGTGTGCCAAATTGAAATGGTCGACTAAGGGGTCATCTGCTAGCCTTTCAGACCCCTTAACACCACTCATGCTCTGTGGATTTATTTTTATCGACTTTTAATTGTTTTACTTAAAAAAAAGACCGAAATAAGGCGTAGACTCTGATTTTTAATTTTATTTCGATGTGTATTGTTTATGAGTACTTCAAAATACAAAATTAGTGAAATTAGTCATCTAGTTTTTTTTAATTCACTCGCAAAGGTAAAACTTAAATTAAAGCTGTACATATTACAGCTGTTTATATGGCTACAAAAATAAAAACCAAAAGTGACCGGGATCTTCCAACTCCCTCCCTAATTCTCCAGTCTATCCTCTTGCTAATGATGTGCCACATGCTATAAAAATCTTTTAACAACTTTGTGAATTCGCTAGAATTGCTACGCCTTACATTTTTTTTTAAATTTGTATTTGAGTGTTAAATTTGGGTCTTTTATTAGTAAAACAATAAAAAGTCGATAAAATAAACTACAGGGCATGAGCGGTTTTAAGGGGTCTGAAAGGCTAGCAGGTGACCCCTTCAGTCGACCATTTCAATTTGGCACACGATGCACCAAACACCCTGTATAATACTAAAATAAATTTAGTTTATACAACACAAATATATTCATACAGTCTTCAGCAGGTCCCACAAAATTTCAGAACTTTTCTGCTTATCACTTGTTTTTGTGGCCTAGTGGCTGTGGAGCAGGACTAGCGTTGAGCCAAGTATTTTTATCAGCGATGTAATCCCCCAACTTATAATATGCCTGCCTGCATAGTTTGCGTTTTATACAAGTTTTGAATTTCTGAGTTCTAGAATAAGGTATTTTATTGTAACATTTTATACAGTACCCCATAAAAGATGACGCTTCTTTAGCCAGCCTGAAACCTGTTTGAATTAATTGGTCCCTATTTCTAGTAACATCTAATGTTTATCGCTGTTTTTACTAAAAAGATGTAAATTCTTTCTAACGCACGTGATGTTTTCGTAAATATATTGACAAGCTACCGTCATCATGTTAATGTCCTTAAACAGTTCCCTTAGAGAATCGCGCCGGCGAAGATTGTATATCACTCTGATGGCTCGTTTTTGCAGAATGAAAATTGACCCAATGTCTGCAGCCCTTCTCCATAGTAAGATACCGTAAGACATTATACTATGAAAGTAACTAAAATAAACTAGCCTCGCGGTATCTACATCAGTAAACTGATGTATTTTTCTAACAGCATAAGCTGCCGAACTTAGCCGTCCCACAAGGGATATCAAATGAGGACCCCATTGCAACCTCGAGTCTAGCGTGATCCCCAGGAAAACCGTTTTATCGACGAATTCTAGATTCTCATTGTTTAATATAATTTCACAATCATATCTTTTGACATTCGGCAAAGCAAATTTTACACACTTAGTTTTTTTAGCATTTAAAACTAAATTATTAGCAGTGGACCAATTTTGAACATGCCGAAGGGCATTATTTACGTCGGCAACGTTACTCGTACCTCTATTTATCTTAAAAATCAAAGAAGTATCATCAGCAAATAACACCATGTTTAATTTGTTTTCAATAGATGGGGTAAATCGTTAATGTAGACTAAAAATAAGAAAGGACCTAAAATTACCCTAGAGTACCCCCATTTTAACGTTCAACCCCGACGAATTGACACCGTTTATTTAAACTAATTGCTGTCTATCATTCAAATAGGATTTTACTAAACTTAATGCTGATTGGCCTAACCCGTAATGCTCAAGTTTCAAAAGCAATGTTTCATGATTAACGCAATCAAACGCCTTCAACAGGTCGCAGAAGATACCTATGGCTTCTTGTCCTTCCTCACACGCATCCAAGATGTGTTTTAATAATGTGACACCAACGTCGGTTGTACAACGTCCTTTGGTGAAACCATACTGTTTATCGTGTAGGATGTTATTCGCATTAAAATGAATGAGCATTTGGTATAGCATTATTTTTTCAAATACCTTGCTGAGGTAACACGGATACTGGTCTATAATTATTTTTCTCTTTACTGTCCCCGGATTTAAAAAGTGGTATAACCTTACTATGTTTCATTAGATCTGGAAAGACTCCTTGATCTACATACAAATTAAAGCTGATTACGGTGCTATAGTTTGAACAATGGAGGCAAAAACTTTGATGGACATTCCCTATAGATCTTCGGTCAATTTGATCTTGATTTGCTTAAAAGCTTTTATTACTGTTATTGGGTTTAAATGTGAAAAGTTAAATACTGTTACAAGATAGGCTAACGCCATCTAGTAACGAGAGGAAGAACTAGGTAGTAACTAGTGGCGCCATCTAGTATTGAATAGCGGAACTGATGTTCTCGAAAGCTCGTGTCGAATGGAATTTTCCAGAAGGTTCGAACCGAACATTCTGGATGTTTCTAGTCGCTTCGGGAACAATGAGTTCGAAAGTCGAATGTTCTGGAAGTTTCTCGAATTATCTAGAACAGTATGGAACGTTCCAGAAACTTCTTCCGTGCTATATAAAGAGCGGTCGGATTCGTCGTGAGTCAGTTTCGATTGAGAAGCGATACAGAGCGATCAAAGCGGAAAATAGTGCGAAGTAATAGAATTGTTTAAGAAGTGTTTTTGTAATAAACAGTGATTAATTGAAGTCTGCTGTTTAATTAATTTATCCCTGAACCCCAGCTCGTAACAAATTGGTGTCAGAAGTGGGATAAATTATGCCGGTTCTACCGAAGGAAGAAACGGAAGGGATGCGCACCAGGAGTCAGCGCCAGCAAGACGTAGACCAGAGGCGCTTTGGAGACGCTCCCTCACCGTCATCAAGTGGACATCGAGACTCCGCTGCTGCAGCGGAACCAGCTCAATCGTCGGCGTCGCCTGACCTAGCCGCCCTTATGGCATTCATGCAAGAGCAGGCTCGTCGTCAGGAGGAGCAAGCTCGCCGCATGGAGGAGCAGATTTAGCGCGACAAGGAGGAGCAGGCTCGCCGTCAAGAGGAGCAGGCTCGTCGTCAGGAGGAGCAAGCTCGCCGCATGGAAGAGCAGATGCAGCGCGACAAGGAGGAGCAGGCTCGCCGTCAAGAGGAGCAGGCTCGCCGTCAGGAGGAGCAGGCGCGCCGCTTAGAGGAGCAGCTGCAGCGTGACAAGGAGGAGCAGGCTCGCCGTAAGGAGGAGCAGGCTCGCCGTCAAGAGGAGCAGGCTCGCCGTCAGGAGGAGCAGGCGCGCCGCTTAGAGGAGCAGCTGCAGCGTGACAAGGAGGAGCAGGCTCGCCGTCAGGAGGAGCAGGCGCGCCGCTTAGAGGAGCAGCTACAGCGTGACAAGGAAGAGCAAGCTCGCCGTCAGGAGGAGCAGCTCATGGTGATTAAGGACCTCCGCGGAGCCATTGGTAAGGAGATGAAAGAGGTAAAGGACCAGATCCAGCAACATGAGAACCGCATCGTCGAAATGGAGAAGTCTATACGTGGCCTCAAGTCTGGGGATGGGATCGGGGCAGCTGCAGTAGTGGCACCCTCGCCTCGTGGTTTTAAAGTGCCACCATTTGATGGCTCTTCGTCATGGTCCGCCTACAAAATTCAGTTTGAGGCCGTGATGAAATCGAATGGATGGACTAAAGAACAGGCCTTGACTGCTCTAACCTTGGGCCTTCGCGACCAGGCCTTGACTGTGTTAGAGGCGCTGGGAAAAGACGTCACTTTCGAGAAGCTTCTGGAAGCATTAGAAGCTAGATACGGCGACGCGCACCTAGAACATGTGTTTCGGGCCCAACTGAAAGACCGGTCGCAACGGGTTGGTGAAACTCTTCAGCAGTGGGCTCTGGAGGTGGAAAAGCTGGTTCGGAAGGCTTACCAGTCGTCACCTGTGCTGATCGACGGGAACCTCGTACAGGCGTTCACGGATGGGATCCGCGACCTGGAGGTTAGGGCTGCAGTAAGGCTAGGTCATTTCAAGGATCTCAAGGACGCTCTAGCCCACGCTTTGGAGGTGGAGGCAGTACGGCGGGACGAACGAACTCACCGAATCAGGGAGGTTGCGACTTCACCCCGATGCTATGGCTGCGGAGAGAGAGGCCACATCCGATTGAGCTGCCCGAAGCGAAGGCCACCCTACGGTAGTAAGCAGCCGCCAGTGGAAGGATCACCTGAGGTCCCTGCTGGGCAACAGCAGCAGGGAAACGAGTAGATGCCAGGACTAAGGGGCGGGTGCTGGCTGGTGATGGAAGAGCCCCAAGGATCTCGATCTCACAATCCTGTGACGGGAACAGCCTGATCATCGAGGGCGAAATTAACAGAACACCATGCAAGCTGACATTGGATACTGGGGCTTCTCGGACTGTTGTCAGTTTCCAACTAGCAAGACGGTTTCTTGGGGACTTCTTCGGGGACCATGAAGGTGTACATCTGAGAACAGCCACCGGTCAGCACATAACCGTCCGAGGTGAGAAGGAGGTGGACATGAAGTTAGGAAACAAAGTTTACCGCCACAATGTTATCGTGGCCGACATAGTGGACGACTGCATTCTGGGTTTGGACTTCATGCGAAAACATCACTGTGAGATCGACGTTTATCAAGGCGTATTAAAGTGTGGCTCAGAGGAAGTCTTCATGGAAGGTGCATCATCGGGAAAAGTGTACTGCTTAGAAAAGGTTATGCTTCGTCCAAGGTCTGAAACAATCATACCAGTTTGTCTACCAAGAAATTCTGGTCAGGAAAACCGATGTGTACTTATAGAAGGTTTAGATAACGATGCTTCATGGAAAATTGCACGCACATTGGTAAGAGGTACTAGTGTTTCATCGGTACGCGCACTCAACACAAGTGACCAGGACCTGGTGCTCAAGAAAGGCACATTATTAGGCACTTGTGACGGAGTGGTTTGGATGCGTAGATGCCACGAACACACAACCAACACCAAAGTTAGTGCAAGATTCGATGTGTCATTGCTTTTGAAGAACAGCCAGAATAACTTGTCGGAAGATGAAAAGAACAAGGCTAAGAAGTTGTTAAACAAGTTCGCCGACATTTTCTCGACAAATGATGCCGACATAGGGAAGACTGCGTTAGTTCAACACAGAATAAATACAGGAAATGAGGTACCAATCCGCCAGCGACCAAGACGTGTTCCAGTGGCACGGGAACGGGAAGTGGACGACATGATCAAGGGTATGGTGAAAGACGGCGTGATTGAACCTTCATCCAGTCCATGGTGTTCACCGGTAGTATTGGTAAAAAAGAAGGACGGCAGCATGCGCTTTTGTGTAGACTATCGCCGACTAAACGAAATCACGAAGAAGGACAGTTATCCGTTGCCAAGAATCGATGACACGCTGGATACCCTATCGGGAATGAAGTGGTTTTCCACCTTAGACTTAAAGAGTGGCTACTGGCAGGTCGAGTTAGACCCTCAAGATAAGGAAAAGACAGCGTTCTCTACAGGCAAAGGATTGTGGCAATTCAACGTTATGCCATTTGGACTGTGTAATGCGCCTGCCACCTTTGAGAGATTGATGGAACGGGTACTTACTGGGCTGATTGGTGACGCCTGCCTAGTCTACTTGGATGACATTATAATCGTGGGACGGACGTTTGAAGATCACCTCCGCAATTTAGAACGTGTGCTGTCAAAGATACGAGGAGCCAATCTAAAGCTAAGTCCAAAGAAGTGCGCGTTGTTCAGACGGCAAGTGAACTTTTTAGGACACGTGGTTTCCGAAGAAGGTATTCAAACGGACCCGGATAAGCTCGTTGCCGTCAAGGATTGGCCAGTTCCGGAGAACAAAACGCAAGTCAGGGCATTTCTCGGTTTGTGCTCCTACTATCGGCGGTTTGTGAAGAGCTTTGCTGACATTGCCCGACCTCTTCATAAGCTAACTGAAGACAAGATACAGTTCTGCTGGAATGAGAGCTTTGACGTCGCATTTCAGAAGCTAAAGGAACATCTGTGCAATGCACCCATCCTAGGCTATCCTGACAACGAAAATGAATTCATAGTTGACACAGATGCCAGCAACACTGGAATGTATTGTCTCAACGAAAAGGAGATCATGAGGTTGTAATTGCGTACTTCAGTAAAGCCTTATCCAAACCTGAGAGGAACTATTGTGTCACTCGAAGGGAGCTTCTAGCTGTAGTAAAAACATTGCAGCATTTCAATAAATATTTGTTGGGGCGGAAATTTCTCCTGCGAACGGACCACGCTGCTTTGAAATGGCTCCTGCAATTTAAGAACCCAGAAGGACAGGTAGCAAGATGGATTGAGTTACTGCAAGAGTTTGATTTCGTAATTCAACATCGTAGCGGAACGTCGCACGGTAATGCTGATGCTCTCTCGCGAAGACCGTGTCCAGACCAATGTAAACATTGTGCGAGACAAGAAGCTAAGCAGGTAGCGGTAGTGCGGGTCTTGGGGACGGATCTTAGCGAAGAGTGGAAGGAAACCTTGCAGAGTGCTCAACAAGAAGACAGAGACCTAAAACCGATCCTTGAATGGAAGAAATCAGGTGCTCCTAGGCCTCACTGGAGTGATGTCGCAGCAACCAGTTCCATCACCAAGAGTTATTGGGCACAGTGGGAAAGCTTGGTTATCCAGGATGGAGTTCTGTGCAGGAAATGGGAGAACGCTCGCGGTGACCAGTGTCATTTACAAATGGTCGTACCTAAAGTTAAGGTGCCGGAGATCCTACAGCTCTACCACAATGGATGTTCAGGGGGTCACATGGGAGTTAAGAGGACTTTAATCAAGATCCGAGAACGATTTTACTGGATCCATTGTCGAGAGGACGTTGAGGAATGGTGCCGCAAATGCACAAGTTGTGCGGCTGTGAAAGGACCACAAACTCGTAGCAGAGGGGCACTAAAGGTTTACAATGTTGGTGCACCGTGGGAACGTATAGCATTAGATGTTGCTGGACCATTTCCAGAAAGCCAAAGCGGGAACAAGTACTTTTTGGTCGTCATGGACTACTTCACAAAATGGCCGGAAGTGTTTGCAATCCCTAATCAAGAAGCCTCTACGGTGGCTGATAAGTTAGTTCACGAAGTGTTTTGTCGGTTCGGGGTACCCTTGGAAATCCACAGTGACCAAGGCCGGAACTTCGAGTCAGAAGTGTTCAAGGAGACGTGTCGTGTGATGGGTGCTCACAAAACCAGAACTACTGCTTATCATCCGCAATCAGACGGGATGGTTGAACGATTCAACCAGTCACTAGAGAGATATCTTGCAAAGGTTGTGGAAAACAGACAGAAGGATTGGGACAAACACATTCAACCATATCTCATGGCATATCGCAGTGCTGTTCATGAAACTACAACGGTAACGCCAGCTTTTGCTAATTTCGGCAGAGAACTACGATTACCTGCAGATCTAATCACCGGTATCCCGCCTGAGTCTCCACGCAATGTAACAGATTATGCGAATGAGTTACGAAACAGGATGGATGATGTATATGAGCATATGAGACAGACTGGTCAACAGATGTCTGAGAGGATGAAGACCCGCTACGATCGGAAAGCGAACAATAAGGGCTTTGATGAAGGATCTCTTGTATGGTTACATAACCCGGCACGGAGCAAAGGAAAATCGCCTAAATTACAAGCAAAATGGGATGGACCTTATCGCGTAGTTACCAAGATCAATGACGTCACCTACCGAATTCAAAAGGGACCCCGAGGTGCATCAAAGGTCGTTCATGTGGATCGGTTGGCCCGTTATCATGGGTCTAACAATGCTCGGGACGAGCATGTCTAAGAGGGAGGCAATGTTACAAGATAGGCTAACGCCATCTAGTAACGAGAGGAAGAACTAGGTAGTAACTAGTGGCGCCATCTAGTATTGAATAGCGGAACTGATGTTCTCGAAAGCTCGTGTCGAATGGAATTTTCCAGAAGGTTCGAACCGAACATTCTGGATGTTTCTAGTCGCTTCGGGAACAATGAGTTCGAAAGTCGAATGTTCTGGAAGTTTCTCGAATTATCTAGAACAGTATGGAACGTTCCAGAAACTTCTTCCGTGCTATATAAAGAGCGGTCGGATTCGTCGTGAGTCAGTTTCGATTGAGAAGCGATACAGAGCGATCAAAGCGGAAAATAGTGCGAAGTAATAGAATTGTTTAAGAAGTGTTTTTGTAATAAACAGTGATTAATTGAAGTCTGCTGTTTAATTAATTTATCCCTGAACCCCAGCTCGTAACAATACAGTCGGGCAGGCTGAAACGTTAGCGTTTAATAAACCAGAAGCGAGCGACGGCGAAGAATTTAACGATTCAGTAGTTTTAATTGGGATGCTGGTAAAGAAATTTACAAATTCTTGAGCAACTTGTTTGCTATATGGAATAAGTCCATGTGTAGACTCAAGCGTGTAATCAGTATTATTTCTTTTGTTCCTGTTCGTTTCATTGTTTAAAATTTTATTTTCTGCGAATTTAAACTTGCTAATGTATAAATTCTTAAAGCTATGTAGTAGCGTTGTGAGGATCACAACTGAAAATAGTCGAATGATACTAAATATCAAAATTTGTAAGTTAACACGGTTAATAGCCACATTCCTAAAAACACGGAACAACTCTAATTTTCTAGCGTGCTAGCGTGTTCATACTTAACAGTGCTGCCAACTTAGCGCTTTCAGCGCCAGATCTAGCGCTTTTTTTGTTTACGAGCGCGTTCTAGCGCCTAGCGCTAAATCTAGCGCTTTTTGAAACTTTGGACTTTCTTTAAAAAAAGTAGTTTCGCAAACTATCAACATCTAAACGACGTGTTGAGGCAAATTTCATCCACAGATAAATATAAATTCATGTCCAAAACTGATCAAGACCTACCTGACCACTGACCAACCATATAATTCGGCGACAGAAGCAATTGTATAAAATTTTATAAAATTATGGTAGAATCAGTCGATGGTGAATTCATTTGTTTCCTTTATATTATGAAATAAATAAATTAACATGTTAATATTTTATTTTATTATCACTAAACAAGTACTATAATGTATTAACTCTTGTTTATGACATATATTCTGATTAAATAAAAAAATACGTTTATACGTCCCTGTCTCAAATTGCTGGGCGTTTTGCTTGTATTTGGCGCCGAATAAAACGTTATTTATTACAGCGACCATTTAGCGCGTTTTTAAAGAGCTAACAGAGCTTTTGCTTAGACGAGTTGGCAGCACTGATACTTAACCTAATTTTGCATCTGTCAATGTGTTTGCTATGTTTGCAAGTTCTTGCCTGTAAGCCGCTGCGATGTGCTGAGCTTTCACCTACAATGTTTCCCACACAGTTCCTTGGCTTAAAGAGGGAAATAGGCTAGTGCATCGCATGCGGCTTGCTGCTAATTGCACCGCATCTAACATGCGCACCCTAGGGTTCACCACGAGGACGTAGCGGCCTGCGTCGGCTACCCTGCGCAGCCCTAGCCGCCACAGTCCCTGCAGCCTACTCTTGCCGCCAGGGGCGCGCTCCACCGTTCACCGTGCAGGGCGTAGCGGCCTGCGCAGCCTACCCTGCGCAGCCCTAGCCACTACAGTCCCTGCGGCCTACCGTCGCGCGTCCTCACGTGCTGTCCAGAGGGCTGACCCTTGCCCTTACTACTGCTGTGCCGGTGCGCTGCCTACGCATGCGACCCGGGTCTATCCTGCCTACCTGCGGCTTACCGCCGTGCGCTACGCTGGGAAGTAGCGACCTGCGCAGCCTACCCTGCGCAGCCCTAGCCGCTACAGTCCCCGCGTCCTACCGCGGCCTACCGTCGCGCGTCCCCACGTCTGCCACGTGCCAGGGACGCACTTCACCGTACGGCTGAGGGCTGACCCTTTGAACTCTCTTGCTGCTGTGCCTACACGCTACCTACGCACGCCTGCCAGGTCTTGGGCCTGCCTACCTGCGGCCTACCGCCACGCGAGCTACGCACGCTGCCTACGCACGCCTGCCAGGTCTTGGCCTGCCTACCTGCGGCCTACCGCCACGCGAGCCGGTGCCTGCGCAGCCTACCCTGCGAAACCCTAGCCGCTCCAGATCCGGCGGCCTACCGCTGAGCCAGTGCTGGCAGGTCTCCGCGACTACCACGTGATGCCAAGGGACGGTACCCTTTTATTTCAATAAGTGATGTGTATCGGAGCAGAACTATTGAGACCACGTACCCGCGACCTAGCTGAGCTTTATCTAAATATATGTATTAACTTGTCCAGCTGTTTTCTTTGCATCAACCTACTTACCTACAAGTTAGCGGACTGCGCAGCCTACCCAGCGCAGCTCCTAGCCGTTACAGTAGCAACATACTTATTAAAAGTTTCAGTTTTAATATAAGGCTTAAGGCAATACAGCTCGTAAAGTCTTTCCCTACTTTACCTGAGTCCTTTAGTCACCCAGTCACTGAATAAAAACCTAGGGCATATAGTTTTAGTTTTCTTCTTAAAAGTATTATTAAATTGTGTTTGAACCACTGAGAAAACTTTTTTGTATAAAATATTACCGTCATTCACAGAGAGGTCCTGATAACTTTACTTACTGATTAAAGTGCTGTTAAATTTATATAATTTACCGGATGTTAGTCTGGATTGAATCTGCACTTGTTGTATTGGTATGTTGGACTCAAATGTTACCAGTAGCCCACTATGATCCGAAGGCAGACAATTCATAATGGCTTTGTCTAAGTTGTCGCAGCAACAAAAAACATTATCAATACATGTAGCAGTAGTCATAGTTGTTCGGGTTGGTTCCTCAAACACATGTGACCAGTTAAATGATTTGAAGAGATTTAATAGTCTAATTCTGTCTGAATTATTTTCTAAAATATTTATATTAAAGTCACCACAGATTATGACTAGTTTATTACCCGTTACAAGTTTTGCCAAAACATCTTCCATCACCAACTCAAATATACAGTAGTTTTCATAATTGGGGGGGGGGGGGGGGGACTATCCAACACAAAAATATTATTTCAATTCCAACCTGTAGTGCCTGAGATTAGCGCGTTTAAACAAACAAACAAACTCTTCAGCTTTATAATATTATTAAGTATAGATGGTTTTCCGTTCGTACATAATTTTAAATGGTTTCATCGGCCTTTTAAAACGGACATTTTTATTTGCTTAAACTGTGTGTAGTAGTCACATTATTTTTATTTGAACTCTTATTTTAACGGTTTTTACCGTGTTAGTTTTGTTATAAAACCTCTTTCCTGTTTTAGAATGGATGATAGCAATAATTATGCAAAACATGAAGTGACTGAACCATTACACGGACCATCTGGTCTGCAACGTAAGGTACGGTCCAGGAGCTTAACTTCAAGCAGTAATAATTCCTAGAGAAGTGCCGCATCTTCGTCTTCATCACGCTCCCTGTTGAAACCAATAAAGGTTTCGTCCCTTTTTTGTTATTTTGATGCAATACTGTGTCAACGCGCTGTCATGGATATTGACAGTTTTTGTTTGGGTTGAAGTTGACAACACTTGAAAAAATTTCATTGATATTCCGAGACGTAAAACGTTGGTCTAGTTTTTTTTTTTTTATTGGTTTATAACAACCCAATCGTTATTCGAAATTACGTTCGGGATCCGCGAGTGGCATTGTGAATCGCCCGTGCATTTGTTTGTATATATATTTCGCGCGCAGTAAGTTGTGTATGCTAGACGAATTGTAGGACTATAACTTTACAATTATACAGGAATCAGTATCCCAAAAAACAAACCCTTAGGTACCGCTTTCGTGTATCGCGGTTTCGCGGATATAGACCATGCAGGATCCAAGATTCGCGACTTTGCTCATGGGCCCCAGTGTTGCCTCTTGGCTTGTGATCCGCAGGCCTGTATTCAATTCAACACTCCCCAAGGCGTCGACGGGGTCATCATGGAAAAAGGAGAAAGGGGAGAAAATGTAGACATTCGAAACAAGAGTATCGAAAATTAGCAAAGGTGGTAAGTGATCTTCGAAAATCTTTGTATGCTTTTGAGTCATGATAAGGAGAGTCAAGTTCAAACTATAACGTATAGTGATCACTACTATAACGATTCCATGTCTATAAATTCTGGAGTAAGTCATAATCTTAACAAAGAATTTGGCGATAATGCGTCGATTATCGACGCGGCTAATAAAGTTGATTTTAATATTCAAACAAAATTAAAAGAACCTTATATGCCCAAGAGTTCTGAACTCCATTTGAAACTGCTATGTGATTTTCAACATTGGGATACTAGTAATTGGAATGAAATCAGTGGCGACCACCAGAAAAGCGCCGAGGCAATGAAGGTCGACAAAGTCCCGGCGAATGAATTTAACTGTCTCGGATCCCGCAACGAAATTAATCAGAAAAGAATAACGCTCCGTATCAAGCAGGAGACAGAAGGAACAAGGCAAATAGCGACAAAGGTTCGCTTACAACTGGGATAAGCGCAGTTGCCTAGCACCACGGATAAAAATTAGTATTAATACTTATGGGTCCTAACATTGTGAGCTGTTATGTTTGATTCCAATAATAGGTTTGGAAAAAATGCTTGAACGCACGGCAATTTGTTATAGTTTCGTATAGTAAACAACTCATGATGCTGCCTGTACATTATTCAACATAGTATTGCGTTCATACAGACAAAGAATACACTACCATAAGATGGATGCATATAATTGGTGGACGTGTGTGTGTGTGAGGTGCGGCAAAAGGGTCCACCTATCATATCTGGTATAAATTTCAACTTGCTAGGTCTACCCGTTCCTGAGAAAATCGGTGGTGACACACGGACAGACAGACGGACAAGAGAGTGATCTTATAAGGGTTCCTTTTTTACCTTTTGAGGTACGGAACCCTAAAAATACTGTCTGTTGACTGTAATACTGTCATCTTACCTTAGTGAGGTATGAAATGAATAACTTGTCTTGTTGCTTAGTTTCCTTGCATTGGCTACAATGGCTGCGCAGTAGTAAATCTCATACAAAAACAGCGTCGAGTCATGGCCGCCCTGAAGTTGTCTACAATGGCTGCGCAGTAGTAAATCTCATATATAAACAGCATCGTTACTTGCGCATTGGAAACCCAACTTCAGGGCGGCCCAGAAGTTTGCCGAGAACTATACAAACATAGTTAAACGGACTTCGTGAAATAGAATATCTATACCTACTGCACTCCAAAATACCCGATATCATAGCTTTTGGATGAACCTAGTATTTCGGGAGTGCTTGAAACTGTAAGTACACAAATTGGTCGCCAGGATAGCTGTGTAGGTATACAAATTGAAGTTCACAATAATTTAACGAATTACCTTTAGCGAATAAATGTGATACATTGCATGGGGGCCTGACTCTGTGACCGCAAGGAGACCGGATCGAGGTGAACGAAGGCATGGTGCACTTCGTAGAGTCACACGCCGCTCTGCATCTGTCCATGCACGGATGCCCACATGACAGCAGACGTTCACACTTTTCATTGCAAAGTTTTTGAATCGTACTTTGCTTACATTGCAATGTTATTGTATGAAGACACTCGGGTATTACTTTGTCCACCTAAAAACACAAAAAATAATCAGCTCAGTGCAAAAAACATTCAAATGGTAGAAGCTGCTACGGCGTAGCTCAGCAACCGCAAGACTAACCGTAGTAGCGCTACGAGGATCTTTACTCGTTTGGTATGTTAAAGTAATCCCCAATCTTTTTTGCAGGTTTAATGTTGACTACAACGGCTGCGCAGTAGTAAATATCACGGGAACTAAAACAGCAGCACGCCATGCCATGCTCATTGGAAAGCCTACGTGCAGCCCGGCCAAAAAGATTGGGGTTTACTATACCTTAGAGTCAAGGCACACTGATACAGAGTCGGTGCATCAATTTAAAAATGTACGTAGCATATTGGCCCCTATGTCAACAACAAAACTAATAAATTCCTATCAAAAGAAAAAATTAAGTCGAGACACGCGTCTTTTTATCTATAGATGATGACAATATGCTATGTACAGTTTTATGTTGACCGTCTAAGGGCGCTGGCAACAGAGACCAGCGTCATGAAATAACGTGAATAATCTAGTTCTAAAAATTACATTGTTTTAGTCTGAGCTGTCTAATTGATAACCGGAAACTATCTACGCTAACTTCCTGTTTACTAAGCAAGCTACAAAAGAAGCAAAGTTACATACCATGTGGTTGCAATCTCCGCATGTTTCACAAACCTTCTTGTTGCAGAAATGTCCGCAGGTCATTGTATGTGTGCATTTCTCTGCCGCTGGTTATTCAGACACGTCATAATTAAGAATCAATCAATCTGCCTGTTAATCGTATTCTAACACATTTTTGTCACTATGTGTAGTACATAAATTGCACGTACTATCTACTGGAATGACGGTGGGCTTTGGATCCAAAATTGCGGATCTGATGGACCTGGCAAGCGAGCTGTCTGGATATCGTAGCTTTATCAGAGACTGGAATATCCCCCCACACCAAATTACACACCCCTGGCTTCATCTGTTATCGGTGCGAAAAGAAACCAGACGGAGTTGGTCAGGGAGTTGCCATTTTAGTCAAGTCAGACATAGATCATACCCTTCTAAATATTCATATTAGTCAAAACATAGAACGTGTCGGATTACTAGCCGCCCTATCAAACTAGAAAATCGCCTTTATCTCAGCTTATCAATCGCCTAACTTAGCCTTACCTACAGACCTAGACACAGCTATCTATGTTCATTCAAAAACCCCAATAATGTGTGACCTCTCCAACATCCATGGCGAGGACTTTTCGACCACCTCCTTGTCCCTCTAAATGTAATGTAAATCTATAATTTCATGTGTCCAATTCACTAGCTAAACTTTCAACACCCTTTTTACCCCCTTAGACTGCACCACAACACCCTTTTACCCCAAACTTAGCTTACGCCATGCCTCGTGAGTAAAATAATAACAATAACATCAAAACGGGAAATTGACAGGCAAGATGGATAACATACTGTACGCAATAAATTGATAAGATCACAATCACAAATAAACTTATCGTCTTTAACTAGCCAAGATCTATTGAACTCTACCATGTTCGAATCTACTGTGATGAGTATACAAAGTGATACGCAAAACTACGATCATTCATATTCCGAGTACCTAAGGCGGTAAATAAATGAAATTAAAGAGCACTGACAATGAAATTGAAAATCTTAACTGTGAAAATATTAAGCTGAAACAGATTTCACAGGAACAACAACGCCAAATAGAACTACTGAAAAGGATTACCTGCACTAACCCGCAGCGGATAAATAACTCATCTCCTATCTCGAGACGAATTCTAAGCATGAGAGTGAACACTGCCCGTCATTCTCCTCTACGACTACCTTAACTTACCTGCATAAGTAGCCTCAGCTCACGTACAATCCAACAGGATAAATTCGAATGCAATACGGATATTCAATCGGAAAGCCAACATGGTTACGTTGGAAATAAAATGTGTTAAAACACACCGTTCTATAAGTACGCAAAGCCCACCAGTTGAGGCTCAAAACAACAAATACAGAGTTACTATCCTAGGTGATGGACAAGGTCGGGGTCTACGCAACAAACTACAAAACCTGCTTGGATCCGATTACGAGGTGTTTTCCTATCTAAAACCTGGCGCTGTGCTGAGTGAGATCTTGGAATGCTCGAAGAGTGAAATCAGCACATTAACAAAAAGCGACTATGTGATTGTATTGGGCGGGTGCTGCGGCAAAAACCCTTATGAAATTGATAAATAAATCTACAACGCTGGTTGCCAACTGCAAATACAAATGTAGTGATGATAAGTGAAGTACCCAGTAACAGGTTTCTAAATGCATAAAAAAAATACTATTTACTACCGTTTATCTGTAAGAAATATAAAAATATATTGTTCATGGATATGAGTTACGCTGGATTTTCACCTAGTAGACGCAATTATGTACTAAATCTTGCGAGGGCACTATTAAAAGAAATATTGTGTATTCATTACTAGACTCATTCATTACCATTTCAAAGCATTGCAATACGAGCAAATGGGTCAAATTAAAAATATAAAGTCTTTTGAAAGTAAAAACTTGCAAGTTAACTTAGATTCTGACCAAAAATTAATAGATAGAACTAACACAGACTGTATAATTGCTCAAGTAGCGAACACGTCGACTCGGAATGACACAAAACCGAAAACCCTAACTTGAATAATTTATTTATTTAATTTTTAATAATTAATTTATTGATTTATTGATGGTTTGATGCATTAATAAATATTGATTGATTGAGGGATTAATAAAGATTGATTGATTGATTTATTTACATAGATAAAAGTATATACAGTGTATAAAATACTTAATTAACTAAGACTATAACCATATACATATATATTGATTGATGCATTCATAAAGATTGATTGATTGATGGATTGATGTATTAATAAATACGTTGTGGTCACCAAATATGTTGTGGTCAGCTTCCTGTCTAACCAAATGCAGCTCACTACCAGTATTTTACATGGAGCGACTGCTTATCTGACCTCCACAACCCAGTAACTAGGTAACACGATATTCCTTGGTAAGACTGTAGTCAGATTTCCTGGCTTCTGACTATCAGTAACGTAAATGACAGCCAGAATCAACGGCTTGACCTCGCTACGTAAAGATCCATCCACGGACTGACCTCGGCAAGGACTGTTTTACCTTAAAGATCGACCCGTGCGGCTGTTTTTATCCTACGTCAGAATATAGCCTTTGATTAGTAAAACATGCACCTGGACGTCGCAGTCATCGCATTTCTCGTAGCAAAGCTTCCTGCATTGATGGTCCCCCCGGTCTCCTACCATGTCGGCTAAGCAACCAGCTTTGGCTCGTGCGCAAGGCTTGCGGCATATGTTCTGAAAAAGTCAAAGTCTTAAGATCCTGCTATTCTACTGTGAAAGTTTGGATGGATGTTTGTTACTCTTTCACGCAAAAACTACTGAACAGATTTTGATGAAACCATATACTAAAATAGCTATCACTCTGTGAATTTTGATGCAGCTCTCGAAGTCACGTTGTTTACATATATTTTAATTTTCAGTTTAATTATCTAAAACCTACTGATATTTTTTATTCTGAATACGGTATTTAAATTGTATGTTGAATAAGTTGTAGACGTATTTCTAACTATGTAGATACCACAATCGTAGTAGGCAGCGGAGACCGCGAACCGGAAGGACTCCCACTAGGTAGACTGATGATCTGGTTAAGATTGCCGGAATCCGCTGGATGCGAGACGCACAGGATCGGCCTATGTTCAGCAGTGGACGTCTTTCGGCTGAAATGATGATGATAATGGATACAAAAGTCAAACAACTCACTTTCTCATGGTTCGGTTCATCATCGGTCACGTGACAGTAGCGCCCGCACACATGGCCGCACTCTAACCGGTACGCGCAAGGTTTCAAGCATTTGTGCTGAAAAAGTCAAAGTCTTACGTTAGCTCTATCCTCAGATACGGTGTAATATTCTGCAACAGCAACAGCACAGACAAGGAGCGTGCTTTCATTGCTCAAAAACGTTGCATCAGGGCTATATTTAACTTATATGAAACTGACTCCTGTAGCCGTTTTTTATAAAAATAAAGTTATTGACACTGCCCTGTGTCTATATATTTGAGGTCGCAGTATTTGTCAAAAATAATATTGACATATTTAATTACTACACGCGTATACAACGTAAGGACAAATTGCGCACAGTAGCTAGCAGGACTTAACTAATGCATGAAAGTATCTTTTGTACAGCTTCAAGTATTTTTAATAATATCCCGGGGCCCATTAGAATAATTACGGATGTGAAAAATTGCATAATAAATTAATAATAAATTGCATAATTTGCATAGACACAACCTTGTAGCCAGGATTATCCATCAGCAACTAGTTCTTAAATACAATCTTGTGGAGTCGGAAATGCCTTACTATAAATATGTGCCCGATCCAGTTCTCGAAAATGGCAATGTCACGTTTTATTGGGATCGGTCTATCATCACTGACAGGACTATTGTTGCCAATAAGCCTGAAATAGTGGTGATAGACTGTCTAGAGCGTCGCGCAATGATTGTTGATATAGCGGTCCCCCATGACGAGAACCTCGTGAAGGCTGAGAGAGATAAGAAAAGCAAGTATCTTGATCTAGCTCGCGAGGTTGTCGACATGTGGGATGTGAATATAGCCGTCATTGTGCCGATAGCCGTGACGGCCAATGGCGTAATAGCCAAGAGCCTCGACGAACATCTGAGAAGGCTCCCGTTGGGCAGCTGGAGCAAGGGCTTGATCCAGAAAGCGGTAATCCTGGACACGGCGCGTATTGTTCGGAGGTTCCTCTCTCAGGAGCCCTGACTACCGGTAGCTTGCACCCTGTTCCCGATACCGGTGGGCTACTACTTTTTATATTTTTAAATGTTTTTTTTATTTGTTTTAAAAGCTAATATTTAAAACTGCTAAAAGTATGTACATTAATTGAATAAAGAAAAAATAATAATAACTCTCTTAATCTGGCCCCTCACACTAGGCATGTTGCATCAAAGTAGAATTTACCGGCACGAACCTAGGGATCATTGAAGCGCGCAAGCCCCACCACGACGTTAACGTAGAGATTCTGCGGTGGGGAGAGAAAAGAAATTAAGAAATCATTATATATATTAAGGATGCTATGATTTTATTTTTACATGGTTAATAAGCATTATATTTACTATCTGTTTAAAACAACTAACAACGTTATTAAAGTAATTTTTCAATGGCATTTGTACAACATTTTTACTGTTCCAAGTACATTTTATAAGTTGGTCGACTATAACTCGTAAACATGTACAGTCTTATTACAAAAAACGAAATAAACCATGGTTTAAACCTGTACTATCAAGTCCAGGCTTATCTGCAAAACCATGGTCTAAATTTGTTCGTATTACAAAACTCAAAAAAACCGTGGTCTTCTTAGTACCGTCATTTGAACCATAGGAACCTTACATAGGAACTGGACAGCGACATGGAGAAGGCGACTGTCGCAACCCAGTGCTGGGCACGCCACAATTGCTGCGATAAGGCCCCTCTTGGAGGAGTGGCATGAGAGGCGTAACAGCGTCCTCACCTTCCACCTGATGCAGGTCCTCACCGGACACGGCTGTTTCGGGAGGTTCCTGCTCAGAATAAGGCGGGAGGATACGGATATACGGATACGGTCTGCTCCGCCTTGGGCGGAGCACCGCCGTGTCGTCGTGGAGGCGCTGGCCACCTCTCGCGTCCGGATTATAGATCTATAGGACGGAGCGAGAGGGCATAGAAAGCTGTCTTCTCCTTTTGCGAAGCAGTAATGCTCGCGAAGGAGGAGGCCGAACGCGTGAGTAAACGCAACGAAGACACCTTCACGTCTCTAGGGCGATAAAATAAAGATATAAGCCCGGCTGAAGAATTTTAGGCCCATCTCACTTCTTAGCCATGTCTACAAGTTGTTTTCAAGAGTCATAACGAATGGTCTCGCATGCAGGTTTGACAATTTCAGCCTCCCGAATAAGCCGGATTCCGAAAGGCTTTGGTACTGTAGACCACATACATACGCTGCGGAAGATTACAGAGAAGACCAAACAGTATTAACTTGCCTCTATGCTTAGCTTTTGTGGACTACGAGAAAGCCTTCGATTCTATCGAGACATGGGATTTCCTGCAGTCTCCCCAATGCAACGGTGCTAGATCGACTACCGGTACATCGAGGTGTTGAAGTGTTAGTACGATAGCTCCATGTCAGTCCGACTTAAGGATCAGATCTCGGAATCTATGCTTCTGAAGTGAGTTATGAGACAGGGAGACTTCATATCACCGAAACTGTTCACCGCTGCCATTGAGGATGTCTTCACGGTTCTGGACTGGAGACGGCCAGGCATCAACGTCAATGGCGAGTACATCACTCACCTTTGGTTTGCCGACGATATACTTGTCATGGCTGAAACTATGGCGGATCTCAGTGCAATACTCGATGACCTCAGTAGAGCTTCTTAAAGAGTGACTCTTAAAATGACCATGGACAAAACCAAGGTGATGTTAAATGCCCATGTTACACCCACTCCTTTCAAGGTTGGAGGTGGACGATTATGTCTACCGGAACCAAACTTTCCCGTTGGGTAGGTCCAACTTAGAGAAAGAGGTCAACCGTCGAATCTGACTCGGTTGGGCAGCGTTCGGCAAGTTGCGCAGTATCTTCTCGTCTAACTCACCACAGTGTCTCAAGACGAAAGTCTATGACCAGTGTGTGTTGCCAGTGATTACCTATGGGACTGAGACGTGGTCGTTCACAATGAGCCGCATCACGTAAAGCTTAAAGTCATCCAAAGGGCAATGGAGAGGTCTATGCTCGGGATTGCCTTGCGTTATCGCATAAGAAATGGGTATATTCGCAGGAGAACCAAAGTTACCGACATGGTCCGAAGAATTGCGAAACTTAAGTAGCAGTAGGCAGGGCACATTTTTAATTTTTTATAATCTGTAGGCTCGCACTTGACCACTATCTTTCCTGATGGTAGGCGTTGATGTTGTCGACGATGAAGCAAGCTTGCCTAGAAAAAATCCATTCACTATACTCTACTTATGTGAAAACTAGCCAAGTCAAATCATGATCTTTAATTTATCCTAAGTTATCTGCTTTGTGTTATATATTTAATAATTCACCTGTTAAAATTTAAGAAGTTATATTTTTAAATAGGAAACATTGTTATTGCAGAAAAAGCAAGAAATAGTGTTATAATTTATTTTGAAATTTTGTATGTTCTTATAAATAAATTTCAGGATTGTCTACAGATCTTGGTCCCATTTATATCCCAATACATACGTCGGCGAAGTCAACAACCACACATTTTCTTAATATTGAACTTAGCTCCCATTTTCACATTTATGTTTTTGATGGGATTCAATTTACACTAAAACATTTTAATCCAGCGCTCGAAGTCACGTTGTTTACATCAATTTTAGTTTTCAGTTTTAATAACTAAAACTTGCTGATAAATTTAGTGTATGCTGAATAACTTATAGACGTATTTCTAACTATGTAGATATAACAATAATAGTGGGCAAAGGCGACCGCGAACCTGAAGGCGCTGCGTTAGAAGATCTCCCACTAGGTAAACCGATGACCTGGTTAAGATTGCCGAAATCCGCTGGATGCGAGACGCTCAGGATCGGTCAATGAGCGAAACTTGGGGGAGGCCTATGTTCAGCAGTGGACGTGTTTCGGCTGAAATGATGATGATAATGGATATAAAAGTCAAACTACTCACTTTCATCACATGGTTGGGATCATCGGTCACGTGACAGTCGAACTCGCACTCATGGCCGCACTCTAACTGGTACTCGCACGGTTTCACGCATTTGTGCTGAAAAAGACAAAAATCTTACTGTGAAAGTTTGGAAGGATGGATGGATGTTTGTTACTCTTTCACGAAAAAGTACTGAACGGCTTTTGATGAAACTTTACAATAATATAGTTTACATACGCATCAGGAGTGTTAACACATAGGATACTTTTATCTCGGGAGTATGTTCCCGTGGGATATTTTTTTAACTTTCGTGTGGGCGAAGCCGCTGGCAGAAACTAGTACATACATTGATGGGATTATCAACAAATGCAATAATAAGATGCTATAAGCAAATCTCAATTGATCATAATAATTATTATTTTGGATGTGGAACACGTATTGCGGCAGGGGTTAGACCGGCTATAGGCGTGGCGACACTCTCTCTCTCAACGCGCTGAGTTTTCAATGTTTCACATCTGCCAGTCGTCACGAGACGAGTGACATTTTTTTTAAAAGCACTTTCAGATATTATATTCTGGTTTTGCGAATTATTTCTGTCACTAATAATGTCCCGGGATAATGGAATCTAACAAGGAAGGGCAAGAGAGCTCATATTCACGAGCTGACTGAACAAAATAAGATGTATCCTCCGACTGCACAGCATGATTTTCATCTTGTTTAGTTCGCTTCTTAAGCAGTCGGGTTTTGGATCTGTTTAATTAACTTTTTTTGTTTATAACATTTTAGTTAACGTATATTCCGTCGATTTTTTTTTAAATATTTTATAAATTTATTTACATCGCTGTCAACAGGAAAAGTGCCCAAAAGGCTGGCAGCATTGCCACGTTGGATGGCAATGCTGATTCTTTGGCCAAAAAAAGGTCCAGCCCTCTGGTCTCTTGAATATTCGACCAAACACTTGGCGATATCCCGAAATAATAGATGTGCAGTCGGACCCCATGGCCCTAGTGTTTGAACCCCAAACGGCTGAAACACATAATTACCAATTAAATTGTTGTATTTGCACCATTTGAGGTTTTCAGCACTTGCAGCAGCCACCCCAGCGCTGCCCACCGTGCTAGGAAGATGGGATGGTGTAAGTATGTCGACGCAAGTTGCATCCCACACCAAAGACCTACCCAACTGCCATTGCATTATGGTCATACCACCTGGCTTCTTCCCATCGACGCGTGCCAGGCCATTGGGTTCTAAGATAGCTGGCATCCCGGTGGTGGCAAGAGCACGACGGATGAAATCATTAATAGAATAGAATAGAATAGATCTTTATTTGCACAGAAAGTAGGTACAGGTAACAGATGTTAAGTTTTAATGTAATGATCCTTATACTAACTACCTTAACTAAGGCATGCAAACAGTTTTTACTATAATAATAAAGACCCATTTAATATAAATTATTAAAAACATTCAATTAAATCAATACAAATTTACCATGTCAAGATCAAATTCAGTAAATAATAATAGTAGTTAATGCTAGCGTGCAATCACACCTGCACTCTTACTAAAGGAAAGGCCATTGTTTCGTCCCAAAAACGGTCCTTTACTATTTGATAGTTTGTTGCAACACCATGTCCGTTAGCTGTCAGCGATTTTGACAGCTTTTGATTGACAGCTGACACTTGAAAAGAGTCGAAAAAGAAAATTTGTAACGAGCACACGGAGAAATCGGGTTCTCGTGGAATTATATGCTAATCGAGATATAATTTATTCACCGTGGTTTGTAATTGCGCCCGCCATTCGCGATCGGTATTGTGCGGCGAAGTGCTTTTGACGGAAACATACTCCCTGGTGGACGCCGGAGCCTCCAATCCAGGAGGCCGTCGTTTATCCCTCATCTTCCTAATATTATATATATTCTCCTATCCCTAATGTCCCGACATGGCACGGTATTGATCTACCCCCAAGAGCCCACCGCAGGAATAAAGGTGAGTCCTAGTGTTAATTCTTGTAGTCGGCACACTTTACACCTGTCAGACAGGAACCAGTACATCTCCCAATAAGGAACAGACCCCTAGCTTTCCACTGATGCGAACCGCAGTTTCGTGGGTACAGGATCTGACAGGATCCAGGAGTCGCAAGGCTGCTATGGGCCTCAGCTTTGAACTTCTGGTTTGGGATCCGCAGACCTGTATTTAACAGCCATGGTGCCCGAGGCAGTCCGACCGAGCTTCACCGCATTGACAGCGATGTGGAGCCCCCAAGGAGCGCCCAATCGCAGACATGTAATAATGTTTTCGAATTAGGTACATTTAAACATATAATTGTTATATATTTTTGAAATCACCTCTTAAAACCCTTTACTGAAACAATTATATACTTTATATATAAGAAATCGATCTCACAATATGGTGCCCAAAATTTGCCATTTTTCTATTTACCAATTTTAATGTAGCCAGTGCACAGATTACCTCCCAATAGATTCCGCATAGAAGACAACTTACGCGCACCACACATCAGCCAATTTAGGCTGATATAACTCAGCGCACGGTATGATATCTTTAGTGTCGACCAGACATTAGAGCTGTAGGGACGCAAGCTATTTCTAGTTTTAATTCTGTTTGAAAAATAGTTATCAACGGTTTGCCTTAAAAAAATGACGAATTGTGCAGTAAAATGGTGTGGAAAATCAACCAGCCCTTCAAGTTCAAAAAAAGATGGGATAACATTCCACCAGTAGACAAAGTAATAAATATTTACCAATCTAAAAAAGGTCAAGTTAAAATGGTTAACAAATCAAAATAGCACTCTTTACATTAGCGCTCGTTGATGTCTTTTGTGAAAGTCCCTTTCACTCATAAGGAATTATTATATTGCTATCTTTTTCCCACAGAAGTAAAAATGTTGAGAAAAATACGTTGTTTGGTTATCGAAAAGTATCGATGATCGATGTTTAATTAGGTATATAGGAGAATAAAATAATTTTGTTAGAATTGATTATTTAAAAATTAACAAATTAGTTTATTTTTACTTTGAACTAATTGTGCTCTACTCATAACAAGAACTCAGCGTGGCCCTGATTACATAGGATTACAATTATATTAAATCACTTTTGGCCATCATCAGAATCTTTTCTCGATCGATGTTTTTTCTTTATCATTATTAAAGTAATTATACAACGGCGATTTTAGCTCAGAAATTTTACATAAAACACCATTCTGTTTGAAAAATATCGACATTTAATGCGCATGTCCCTTCACTACGACTGTTACCGTGACCTTGAGTAGCCAATCACGGCGCACTTGTCACTCCCCGCGCAACCTGTGCCTTCCGCCAAATTTGGTGAACTCGGAATCAAACAAAACAGTAGGCATGCGGTTTCTATTGGGAGGTAATCTGTGAGCCAGTGGCACTCACAAGGTTAGGACGAATCGATCGACGTAAGAATCATCAAAATCGAACAACGCGTTTGGTCTCTAGAACGCCACATAGGAACATACATACATAGATTGATAAACACATTACCCTCCTTCGGCAGTCGGATAATTAACAAGTCCATTATGGTGACAAAAAGTATTCAAATGCTTACCCCTACACTAATGTCACGTGTTAAAGATCTAATTGGTATAACTGTATTCTATATTATTTGCCTATCTTGAACAAGTCATTCTAGTTTGATAAGCTCATACTTATCAATGTCAGTTAACGGCAGGGTGGATCAGGTAACAGCTATTACCGACCGTACTGGTCAACGAGCAAAAGGGATTCACAGAAAACCGTACTATAAAGATGGCTATTTATGATTTCCTACATGAGGTTATGGTAAATATTGATAACACAAAGCCCGTCTGCACAATATTCAGTGATATGACCCAAGCGTTCGATTATGCCAGGTATGATATTTTGGTGGATAAACTAGAGGCACACGGTATTAGAGGCAATGTTCAAAATCTAATAAAAACGTATCTCGATAATAGAAAGCAGGTAACGGGGATAACGCCAATAAATGTAGACTAGGCTTGAAGAACTGCTTCACACACATGAACGAGTACTCAAGCATGGTGTCCCCAGGGTAGTGTATTGAGCCCTTCCTTATTCATAGTATATACAACCTGTCCCAAAATTCAACGATAAGCGGGCACCAGAGGGTGGACCTGGTTATGACTACTCGAGAAAAATAAATAAAAATATAACTCAATATTTTCAGAAATTACAAAAAAAAAATCTTCGTAAATCAACACACGTAAAGGTATTTTAACTACCATGACCACAATTTTTCAAGTATTTCTGTTTTTTTTATCTGCAACCTAAGTAGCACTGCTATCCTCCACAACGACTACTAGCGTATTCCAACGAAGTGTTTAAAAAAGTTGACGCAACAAACCAACCACAAAAAAAATGCCAACTATTTCTAAACAAGAACTGATTATTTTAATGTTCATAGTAATCAATTTTACTATGTGCCAAAAAGAGTTTTTGTAGAAAGTTCTTAGAATTTTAATTGGAGATGTGCGCAGTCAATAAAATTTTGAAGTTAGATAGAGATAAATAGATGGAGATTATACGTTAGAGCGAGATAGATGATGTTCGTTGTTGAATAACAATACGGCAGGTAGACAAGTTGTTGTTCTGTTCTCAACAAGTCAGTACGCTCTGCTCTTTTATTTATTGTGCACCGTTCCGTATTCAATTGATGTGGCTCTCGTACTAACGACTTTTGGCTTCGCTTTTTGGACTGGTGATCTGCAAACTAAACTGACCCGGCATTATTTTAAACTGTGATTGTGTATTTTGTGCATTAGACTTTTGGCGAATTTTGGACTGTTTAGCGTTTCTCATGCCGCTACCGTACACATCGTTGGAATACGCTAATATGCATTTATTGATGGAAAATGCCGAAGCAATGCTAATGCTGCTAGCAGATTGTATCGAGAAAGGTACCCAAATGCTCAAAGATACCTAGATTATCGAGTATTTATAATGTGCATCAAGTGTTTGAGGAGGGACTTTTACCATCTAACAGGAGAAACGCTGAAAGACCTTGATTGGAACGCGATGAAGAAGTTCTCAATGACATAGAAAACGATTCAACTACCCCGGTACGTGCCATAGAACTAATTACGGGAATCCCAAAAAGTTCTGACATCGAATTCTAAAACGTTACAGGCTTCACCCATATAACTATATACAAGCATGTGCAGACGTGCCGCGGGACTTTTAATTTTTTTTTAAAAAAAACGTTGCCCCACACTAGGAATTTCTTCCTGTATCGTGGGTGCATTTACAAACATATAAACTCACATACACAACACTCATAGCCGGAACAACTATCTGTAGGTCATACAAATATTTGTTCCGTGCGGGCAACAACTATCTACTACGGGTCGCATTTTGTCGTGTCATGCTGCAAAAGCACAGGGAAGATCCCCAATTCTTAGATAAAATTAATTCAGTGGATGGTCACAAGCCTTCGGCCGAAACCTACCACCAGTTAGTGTCACCTGATTTGCACCATCGAGGAACCACGTGTAGGGAATCAAAGAGTACTCCTCTACGGACGTGGGTGACTCGTCTACCTGAAATACTGCCTTGCGGATTGTAACTCTCTTAGTCTGGCCCCTCATGTTGTCTGTCATGTTGCAGCAAAGTAGAATCTACCGGCACACACCTAGGGATCATTAAAGCGCGCAAGCCCCACCTCGAAGTCAACGTAAAGATACTGCGGTGGGGAGAGAAAATAAATTAAGAAATCATTATATATATTAAGGATGCTATGATTTTATTTTTACATGGTTCATAAGTATTATATTTACCATATATTTACATAAAGTAATTTTTCAATGGCATTTGTACAACATTTTTACTGTTCCAAGTACATTTTTTTTTTAATTTCGTTATATAAACTACTGCTGTGTTTTTTTTTTATATAGCCATAAGCAACCATTTCGCTGGCAGAGGGGGACACTTGTCTCTAGCAAAAGTTTGCAATTTAAAGCTTAATTTTTCGCTAACGGATCTCTGAATCGAAAAAATGGTTTTAACAGGCCCGTAAAATTTTCGAATGGTCTATCCGACGATACCCCACACCACGCGATAGAAGAGAAACATCCGCAGCTTACGTCTAAAGGAGGCAAACGAAAATATTTTTTTTCTTTGTTTTATTTTACCACTATGTCGGTATTATTAATCCATGCCAAATTATAGTTTCCTAGTACTAAGACTCTCTGAGCTAAGCTGCGGACGGACAGACGGACATAGCGAAACTATAAGGGTTCCGGAACCCTATAAATGGAGGTTTTTGGAGGAGGCCTTTACCCGTCCGAGGGGTTCATGTAGATAGGAGAAATTATAGAAATAGAGTAATACAGAATAGGAATATATATTGTTAATACTGTTTAAACAAAACAAAACGCAACTTATCATAACTATTTACCGAGTTATATATGTTTATAAATAACAACTTGAAAAATATTTCAAATTTAAGTTAAAAAAAATATGGAACAATTACATAGCATAATAGAGTTATGTTATTTATTGTTGATACATACAAAGGAAACAAACAGTGATTTTTTACGATCTGAAATGCTTTCCAAGCACAATTTTTTTTATTTACATCTAGCGCCTTTCGAAATTATAATAATAGCAAAAACTTAAAAAAAAATGATTCATTATAGTTTACCTTTTACCCGACGACGGCGAATCTAAAAGTAAGGTTTTGATTCTTACCCGACTACGACAAAGCAAAAAGACAGTTATGATTCTTACCCGACTATTGAGAAGCCAAAAGGAGGGTTATGATTCTTAACCCGACTACGACGAAGCCAAAAGCAGTATTAATATTTTAACCGGTTTTTATGTATGTATCGTACCGTATGGTGTCTGTCGCAAAGACTAGTGCCATCCCATATCTGCCCGTGGTTGTCGTAAGAGGCGACTAAGGGACTTCTACGCCCCGACCTCAGCACACCCTGACGACGAGGATCTCTATAGACATGCATGGTTTCAAAACTCACTTCACTCACATGGGGGCGTTCTCATGTGGGACTTCAACGCGAAAATGGGGGAACGAGACGAAGCTGAGTTGCAAGTGGGGCAATTTTGAAGTTGGGCGTCGGTACCACCGAGGTTCATCTACTGGCCAGTTTTATGGAGAAGGGTTTATATGATGAACTCCTTCTTCAGGAGGTGGACCTTGGCAGAGCCTTGGTGGTGATACTAAAAATGAGTTCGACTACGTTTTTACATAAGGCACTGTGACGTGGTCACTCGCGTGCGAGAAGAGGGCTACGCTCGTAGTTTCCTTGCGTTATCGAATCAGAAATAAGGATATCCGCAGGAGGACCAAAGTTTCCGACATAGCCCGAAGAATTTCGAAACTTAAGTGGCAGATGGCCGATGGGGCCGAAAAGCTCTGGAGTGGCGAAAGCGAACCGGAAGGCACTGTGTTGGAAGGCCTCACACTAGGTGGGTAGGTGACCTTGCGAGAGTGGCAGAAACCCGCTGAATGCGAGACGTACGGGATCAGTCAATGTGGCTACGCTTGGGAGAGCCCTATGTCCAGCAGTAGATGTCTTTCGGTTGAAATGACGGTGCAGGGGTCCGGTGATACGGCACGGCGTCCGGTGAAGCAGCGAGCCCCCTTGCCGGATTGCCGCCATGGAGTCAAAAGTACTCGCGCACATATGGGTGTGGCGCGAGAATGCGAGACTCCGTTGCCTCAAGAAATTGCGTCTCGGCGGACCGAGCTCCGGCCGGATCTCATGGCGACATGGAGAGGGCGACTGTCCCAACCCAGCGCTGGGCACGCCACAATTGCGGCGATAAGGTCCCTCTTTCAGGAGTGGCTTGAGAGGCGTAACGACGTCCTCATCTTCCACCTGACGCAGGTCCTCACCGGACAAGGCTGTTTCGGCAGGTTCCTGTTCAGAATAAGGCGGGAGGAAACGCCCGAGTGTCATCATTGTGTCTATCGCCCGGAGGACACGGTGGAGCATACGGTGGAGGTCTGCTCCGCTTGAGTGGAGCACCGCCGTGTCCTCGTGGAGGCGATCGGCACTGACCACCTCTCGCGTCCGGCTTTGATCCATAGTACGGAGCGAGAGGGCTTGGAAAGCTGCCTCATCCTTTTGCGAAGCAGTAACGCTCGCGAAGGAGAAGGCAGAACGCGTGACTAAACGCAGCGAACACACCTTCACGCCCTTAAGGTGGCAATGCCCGGCTGAAGAATTTTAGGCCTATCTCACTTTTTAGCCATGTTTACAAATTGTTTGCAAGAGTCATCACGAATCGTCTCGCATGCAGGTTTGACGATTATCAGCCCCCCGAATAAGCAGGATTCCGAAAGGCTTTGGTACTGTAGACCACATACATACGCTGCGGAAGGTTATAGAGACGACCAAACAGTATAATTTGCCACTATGCTTAGCTTTTGTGGACTACGAGAAAGCCTTCGATTCTATCGAGACTTGGGCTTTACTGCAGTTTCTCCAAAGCAACGGTGCCAGATCGATTACTACTTCTTAAAGAGTGTCTCTTAAAATGACCATGGACAAAACCAAGGTGATGTTAAATGCCCATGTTACACCCACTCCTTTCAAGGTCGGAGATTCTCCTCTAAGTTGTGGACGATTATGTCTACCTGAACCAAACTTTCCCGTTAGGTAGGACCAACTACGAGAAAGAGGTCAACCGTCGAATCTGATTCAGCTGGGCAGCGTTCGGAAAGTTGCGCGATATCTTCTCGTCCAACTCACCACAGTGCCTCAAGACAAAAGTTTATGACCAGTGTATGTTGCCAGTGTTTACCTATGGGTCTAAGACGTGGTCGTTCACAATGAGCCGCATCACCTAAAGCTTAAAGTCATTCAAAGGGCAATGGAGAGGTCTATGCTCGGCGTTACCTTGCGTTATCGTATAAGAAATAAGTATATCCGCAGGAGAACCAAAGTTACTGACATGGTCGGAAGAATTGCGAAACTTAAATAGCAGAAGGCAGGGCACATTTTTTTTATTTTTTTGTAATCTATAGGCTCGCACTTGACTACTATCTCACCTGATGGTAGGCGATGATGTGGTCGACGATGAAGCAAGCTTGCCTACAAAAACCCATTCACTCTACTCTACTTATGTGAAAACTAGCCAAGTCAAATCTTGAGCTTTAATTTATCCTAAGTTATCTGCTTTGTGTAAATAATTCACCTGTTAAAATTTAAGAAGTTATATTTTTAAATAGGAAACATTGTTAATGCAGAAAAAGCAAGAAATTGTGTTTTAATTTATTTTAAAGTTTTGTATGATCTTATAAATAAATTTCAGTATTATCTACAGAACTTGGCCCCATTTATATCCCAATTCATTTGTCGGCAAAGTCAACAACCTCACAATTTCTTAATGTTGAACTTAGCTCCCATTTTCACATTTATGTTTTGATGGGATTCAATTTACACTAAAACATTTTAATCCAGCGCTCGAAGTCACGTTGTTTACATCAATTTTAATTTTCAGTTTTATTAACTAAAACGTACTGATAAATGTAGTGTATGCTGAATAACTTATAGACGAATTTCTAGCTATGTAGATATAACAATAATAGTGGGCAAAGGCGACCGCGAACCTGAAGGCGCTGCGTTGGAAGGTCTCCCACTAGAAAGACCGATGACCTGGTTAAGATTGCCGGAATCCGCTGGATGCGAGACGCTCAGGATCGGTCAATGAGCGACGCTTGGGGGAGGCCTATGTTCAGCAGTGGGCGTCTTTCGGATGAAATGATGATTATAATGATACAAAAGATAAACTACTCACTTTCATCACATGGTTCGGATCATCGGTCACGTGACAGTCGAACTCGCACACATGGCCGCACTCTAACTGGAACTCGCACGGTTTCACGCATTTGTGCTGAAAAATTCAAAGTGTTAAGATCCTGCTATCTTACTGTGAAAGTTTGGAAGGATGGATGGATGTTTGTTACTTTTTCACGAAAACGCACTGAACGGATTTTGATGAAACTTTACAGTAATATAGTTTACCTATGCATCAGAAGTGTTAACACATAGGATACTTTTAGCTCGGGAGTATGTTCTCGTGGGATAATTTTCAACTTTCGTGTGGGCGAAGCCGCTGACAGAAACTAGTACATACAATGATGGGATTATCAACAAATGCAATAATAAGATGCTATAAGCAAATCACAATGGATCATAAGAATTATTATTTTGGATGTGGAACATGTAATGCGGCGTGGGTCAGACTGGCTGTAGGCGTGGCGACACTCTCTCTCTCAACGCGCTGAATTTTCAATGTTTCACATCTGCCAGTCGTCACGCGACGAGTGACATTTTTGAAAAGCACGTTTAGATATTCTGCGAATTATTTCTGTCAATATCCCGGTATAATGGAATCTAACAAGGAAGGGCAAGAGAGCTCATATTCACGAGCTGACTGACCAAAACCAGATGTATCCTCCGACTGCACAGCATGATTTTCTTCTTGTTTACGTCTTTATAGTTCGCTTCTTAAGCAGTCAGGTTTTTTTAATCTTTAAAATTAACTTTTTTTATTTATAACTTTTTAGTTAACATTTTTTTTAATTTACCTACTCGTATGTACATTATTAACAAACTAATATGAGAACTAAAATAAGAATAAAATATGTAGAATTACGAAGCGTCGAAAAATTCGTTCACATCGCTGTCATCAGGAAAAATGCCCAGCAAGGCCAAGTGTCAAGGCTGGCAGTATTGCCACGTTGGATGACAATGCTGATTTTTTGCTGGTCTCGTGAAGAGTCGACCAACCGCTTGGCGATATCCCGAAATAATAGGTGTACTCGGACCCCATGGCCCTAGTGTTTCAACCCCAAACGGCTCAAACACATAATTACCAATTAAGTTGCTGTATTTGCGCCGTTTGAGGTTTTCAGCACCTGCAGCAGCCACCCCAGCGCAGCCCACCGTGCTAGGAAGATGGGATGGTGCAAGGATGTCGACGCAAGTTGCATCCCACACCAAAGACCTACCCAACTTCGATGGCATTATGGTCATACCATCTGGTTTCTTCCCATCGACGCGTGCCAGGGAATGCCAATGGGGTTCTAAGACAGCTGGCACCCCGGCGTTGGCAAGAGCACGACGGATAAGATCATAAATGCTAGCGTGCCGCGCAATCCAACCTGCACTCTTACTACAGGAAATGCCATGGTATCCGAGGCAGTCAACTGCTTCACCGCATTGACAGCGATGTGGAGCACCACAAGGAGCGCCCAATCGCAGACATGTAATAATGTTTTCGAATTAGGTACATTTAAACATATTAGTGTCATATATTTTTGAAATCACCTCTTAAAATCCTTTTCTGAAATAATTTAATAAAAAAAATAAATAAAAAAAAAATTAACCTCGCAATATGGTGCCCAAAATTTTCCATTTTTCTATTTACTAAAAAGTATTCAAACGCATAAGCGTTAATGTTACTGTTAAAGATCTAATTGGTATAACTGTATTCTATAATATTTGCCTCTCCCCTGCCTCCATCTTGAACAAGTTGTTATTGTTCGATAAGCTCTTATGTATCAAGGTCAGCTAACGGCAGGGTGGAACAGGTAACAACTATTACCGACCGCACTAGTCAACTACCAAAAGTGATTCACAGAAAACCATACTATAAAGATGGCTATTTATGATTTCTTACATGAGGTATGGTAAATGTTGATAACAAAAAGCCCGTCTGCACAATATCCAGTGATATAACCCAGGCGTTTGATTAAGCCAGGTATGATATTTTGGTGGATAAACTAGAGACACACGATATTAGAGGCAACGAAACGACAATAAAAACGTATCTCTATAATAGAAAGTAGGTAATGGGGACAATCGACCGTATGGTGCCGGACAC
Organism: Orthosia cruda; assembly: GCA_964057195.1. NCBI lineage: Eukaryota > Metazoa > Arthropoda > Insecta > Lepidoptera > Noctuidae > Orthosia > Orthosia cruda. The sequence continues at coordinate 16,322,791 of OZ059833.1, read as the reverse complement.
AAAGAATTTCACCATCCCATATCTTGCCGTGGGTGTCGTAAGAGGCGACTAAGTGACACACTAGAGAATGGGAAGCAGCTTTCTCTGTGCACTTTAACAACAAACTGCGATCGCCAACCCGCCTGACAAGCGTGGCGATTATGGCAAACCCTCCCAAACCAAAATGAATAGCATAACAAAACAACAGCCCCGAGTGCCCGGCAGCCCGTCTACCCTCGGCTACGATAGCGGTCGAGGCGATGGCGTGGCAAGGGTTGCGAAGAATCCCAGGAGTGGAACCGGCTACCCCAATAAACACCGACGACTGGACCTGGGAACATATAACACGCGAACACTCCGGACCGACGAGAACCGGAAGAATTGAGCAGATTGCGATTGAGTATTATAGGGTTTTCTGAAGTCCGAAGAGAGGGGGAGGACTCGATCATTCTCATATCCGGTAACCTGCTCTTTTTCTGAGAGGGTGACCGGCAGTCCTAGAGTGGTGTCGGGTTTACCGTCCACAATTCCCTTGTAAACAAAGTGGTGGAGATCGAGTGTGTCGACTAGGGTGGCGTACCTTATACTCAGAATATCCGCAAGATATTCGCTGAAAGTCATAAAGGTCTACGCCCCGACCTCTGCAAAGTCCGACGACGAGGTAGATACCATGTATAAGGATATCTCTAGAGCCATGCATGATTTCAAAACTCACTTCACCGTTGTCATGGGGGACTTCAACGCGAAACTGTGCAAACGAGTCGAGGATGCTGTAAGTGGGGCAAGTTGGAGTTGGACGTCGGAACCACCGGGGTCACCTACTGGCCAGTTTTATGGAGAAGGAGGGCCTCTACATGATGAAACAAGATCGACTTCGTCATGTCAACCAAGAAGCAAATGTTTAATGATGTCTCTGTGATCAATTCGGTGAAAACCGGGTGCGATCACGGAATGGTAAGAGGCACATTGAACATTAATGTTAAGCTTGAAAGGTCTCGACTGATGAAGTCCACGCGCCGTCCAGCACATACCCAAGTCCAAAACCCCGAGAACTTTCAGCTCGAACTCCAGAATCGTTTCGAGTGAGCCTAGAGAGCTCCGTGGACGATTAAAGCGATGGGTTCGTGGAAGCTGTCCATATGTGGGTCTAAGTTTTTCAAGACCCGCCGTACAGAAAGGAAAATAAAACCCCCTGTTCCTACTCCCAAGTTCATAAAGGAGAGGCGTGAGATGATCCTGCAGTCTTCAGACGATGTGTTGTAATACTTGCAGCTAAATAGACGGCTCCTTGAAAAGCGACCTCCGCCGCTTTAATACCGCAAGTTTAATACGTTGATGCGATTGAGCGGATTATGGGCTCCAAGGTCTTTGCAAGAGATGACAGATCTCCTATTGCCTCCCAATCCCAATCTTATTGATCCCTCTGCCCAATATGACAGATATTGGGCAGAGGGATCTCGGGAAGGAGGGATGGGCCAGCTCACGAAACTGAAGGCCAATTATGGCTGGATCCACCAAACCGGAGCTTCTGAGGGAGATCAAGAGATTCTATGGGCAGTTGCACACGTCCACCAGTAAACCCGTCGCGAATCTAGCGAATGACCCTGGAGCTAGATTGACCCGACACTATACCGAAGACATTCCGGACGTCAGCCTGTATGAGATTAGGATGGCTCTGAAACAGCTTAAGAACAACAAGGCACCGGGTGACGACGGAATTACGGCCGAACTTCTGAAGGCGGGTGGAAAATCAATACTTAAGGCCCTTCAGAAGCTGTTTAATTCCATCATACTCGAGGGGAAAACGCCACAGGCATGATGCAGGGGTGAAGATCTATAGGCCGCACGGTTTGAATCTTTTCAGCCTCCCGAACAAGCCGGATTCCGAAAGGCTTTGATACTGTAGACCACATACATACGCTGCGGAAGGTTATACAGATCGAAGAGTACAATCTGCCTCTCTGTTAAGCGTTTGTGGACTACGAGAAAGCCTTCGATTCGATCGAGACTTGGGCTGTACTGCAGTCTCTCCAACGGTGCCAAATCGACTACTGGTACATAGAGGTGTTGAAGTGTTTGTACAAAAACGCCACCATGTCAGTTCAACTTCAGGATCAGACCTCGGAACCCGTCCTTCTGCAGCGAGGTGTGAGACAGTAAGACGTCATATCTACGAAACAGTTTACCGCTACACTGGAGGATGTCTTCATGGTTCTGGACTGGAGAGGACTAGGCATCAATGTTAATGGCGAGTACATCACTTACCTTCGGTTTGCCGACGATATAGTGGGTATGGCTGAGACCATGGAGGACCTCAGTACATTGCTCGCAGAACGGATGGCCGATGGGGCAGCAAGGTTCTGGACTGCTGACCGTGAAGCGGAAGACGTTGCGTTGGAAGGCCTCCCTCCAGGTGGACCGATGACCAAGTGAAGGTTGGGGGGATCCACTGGTTGCGAGACGCACGGGATCGGTCACTGTGGCGACCCTTGGGAGAGGCCTATGACCAGCAGTGGACGTCTTTCGGCTGATACGATGATGATGATGAACGGGGATAGCGTGAATAAATGTAGACTAGGCGTAGAAGTGTTTCACACACATGCACGAGTAGTCAATTATGGAGTCCCCCAGGTTAGTGTATTGGGCCCTCACTTATTCATAGTATATACAACGTGTCCCAGAATTCAACGATAAGTGGGCACCAGAGGGTGAATCTGCTCATGACTACTCGAACTAACTTAAATTTTTATTAAATAAATAAATTATTATTAAATTAGTACTCGAGGGAAAAAAAAACTCAGTCTTTTTTGTAATTACAAAAAAAAACTACGGAAATCGGCACCCCTAAAGGAATTTTTATCTGCCATGAACGCAATATTTCAAACATTTCCGACTATTTTTTGTATCGGCAACCTAAGTAGCACTGATATCCACCACAACCCTTAAAATACTAGAATACATGTAGCTTTTACACAAAATTTAATCAAAATCATTTTTCTCCTATAATGTTAAAAGATTTTTACTTTCAGTCTACTTTTACTCATCAAGGTGTATAAAAATAGTACTGACACACAATGGGAAGCTTTTTAAAAAGTTGACGCAACTAACTAAGATTCTAAAATGATATAATACTCTAGGAAACCTAGCCACAAAAAAATGCCTACTATTTCTTAACAAGAACCGTATCTTTTTTAATGTGGATAGTAATCACTATTACTATGTGCCCAAAAAGAGTTTTTGGAGATGTGCGCAGTCAATAAAATTTTGAAGTTAGAGAGATATATAGATAGATGGAGATTATACGTTAGAGTGTGATAGACGATGATCGTTGTTGAATAACAATAGGGCAGGTAGACATGTTGCTGTTCTGTTCTCGACAATTTAGTACGCTCTGCTCCTTTGTTTACTGTGCACCGTTCCGTATTCAATTGATGTGGCTCTCGTACTAACGACTTTTGGCTTCGTTTTTTGGACTGGTGATCTGCAAACTGAACTGACCTGGCATTATTTTGGACTGTGATTGTGTGTTTTGTGAATTGGACTTTTGGCGTTTTTCGGACTGTTTAGCTTTTATCAAACCGCTACCGTACACACCGTTGAAATACGCTAATTAATATGCATTTTATTTATGGAGAATGCCGAAGCAATGCTAATGCTGCTCAAAGATACCCGGATTATCGAGAATTTATGAATGTGCATCAGGCGTTTGCGGAGGGTCGTTTACCATCAGACAGGAGAAACGCTGGAAGAACTAGATTGTAACGCGATGCAAGAAGTTCTTAATGAAATAGAAAACTTATCAACTATCTTGGTACGTGCCATTGGACTAGCTAAGGGAATCCCAAAAAAGTTCTGCATATCGATTTCTAAAACGTCACAGGCTTCAGCGATTTCACTACAGGCGTGTGCAGACGTTATTATCGCGGGACTAACAACTATCTACTACGGGTGTGTTCGTAGTCGCAGCGGAAAAATGTCGAATTTCTTAATTTCAGTTTAGCAGATACTTAGTGTTTGACGTCGTGTAATTGTGTATGGTAACTACACATTTGTGTATCCAACCATTGGGGAGCTATTCAATAAAATCTGTTTCCGCTGCAACTACGTCATCCCAGCGGCACTTTTTTTTCCCTATGCACGTAGATGAAAAAAAAAACATCCAATCATTGGTGTGTAACGAGAGGTAAATGTGTATGGTTAAATGATATTTGTGTGTTATAAAACTGCGAAGACAATCAAGTTTCCGCTGCGCTGACGTTTGGCAATTTGATGAAAATCATATAAAACGGCTTAGTGCAGAGTTGAATCTTTTTACGCAAGTTGCTTTGAATTTGTGTGTAATGATTGTTAAAACAGAATTTGAAAAAACATACCGTTCAGAAGATATACACGTAAAAGTAAAATAAGGTTATTAGGTCCAACTACTTAAAATAGGAATTATAGAGCCTAACTTATAACGTTTATTTGTATCTTGTAAGGGAATACAATGCCTTGCCATGTTTCATTTATGTGGTCTTAGTAATTAATGAGCAATGGCATAATTTACTACGGCTTGAGTACTATATTGTATGACATCCGATTGCAGGACTTTTTAATGGAAAAGCAAAATATAACTTATTCCACTGATTAGTGTATTAATGCAACTATTCACATCTAAAATTTCAGATCAATACACTTAATAATTAAAGAGATATAATAAAAATACCAGAACAACCGCAATACATGGATAAACCGACCAAGTTTGAATGGCTACAAAAAAGCGGCCGTGCAGTATAAAGAGCTAACGTTCCAAAATTTTCAGTATAGTTCGTTATTGTGTTTAATAGTTTCGTACAGGTGCGTACACAATAGTTTAGCAGAAAATAAAACAACTGCATTAACTTTGTATTCTTAAAAGTATTTATTAGTTAATGTTAATTAAAATACTTAAAAAAAACAATAATATTAACATAGTAATAATAACAGAGATAGGTCCGCAGGGCAGCTTTGTGGTGAGCTGGTGGGCAGTGGCGCCCCACGGACCATATCTCCTGGGAGAAGTCTTGTCAGTTGACCCTCATCTCCAGATTGCCTTTATTGGCCGGTCGGAGAGACCACTGACGGGGAACAGAGCTCCCATCTCTCGTTTGCCTTAATTGGTTGGCTTGAGTGAAGATTTGCAAGAACAAAAGTGTTCGGTGGAAGGAAGTATAATCTTACTGGATGATGCTGGTAGGGATCTTTACCGTATTTCCGGGATTGGACTGATAGCCATGGTATACCACTCCACTCCTCAAGCACCTCCAGATATGTTTGTCCCCATGGCGCTACGTTACTCAAGTACCCTCGACCATTAATTGAGTGTGCAAGTCACCCTCTGCCATTTTATAGCCGTGTAATTCAACAGTGGTCAGTCAGGGGCCAATAGTCATTCTATAGTTTTAGGCAATCGATCCACTAAACCTGCCAAACCCATAGCCCAATATCTTTGTTTCCATATTAACAATAGTCCTGCACCAACCGGCAGGCCTATTACGTATCTTTTGCAAGAGCAAAACGATAGCAATTTTTGCGCAATAATTGCTCTTCAATACAAAAGTTTTACAGTTTTTTTTTTAAATTAGTGCATTTGACAAACAGCGAGCGACTAGCAAACGATTGTGTAGGACTTATCATACCTACACTGCAGGTAATGCCGAATTTTATGACATAAAGCTTTTGATTTCTATCGTTTTGCTCTTGCAAAAGATACGTAATACGCCTGCGGGGATTGCCCTTGGGTACTCTTACGTAGTGCATCTACGAATAATCATCGGTTGGTGTCACATATCATACATAGTTAACAGGACCTCTGCGAGTTAGCTTCGGCCCCTGGCGCGCTTTTCAAAGGTCCGGGACAAAATTTATTAGATTATGAATCATTGAAATAAAGAATCAGTTTTTTTTATTAAATATAAATAAAAAATATATTGCCTATTGAAGCCCATATAGGATGTAAATCTTAAATTTTACTAGTATGTAAATTTTAGGGAGTTGGTTGTGACTGATAAACAAAATTGATCAGGAAGCGTGTGCTAAGTAAATACCTACCTGCTTTAAATTATTCCCTATTACACAGTTAAGTTTTTAAATCCGACATTTGAAATGACTACTAGTGTTAGTTATTTTTCTAATTATTACTAGCATAATATTAAGGACATAATAATTACCTACAGTAATAACTTTTTGTAATATAAGTACTGGCAAATAAATGCATTTGTTACAGATCCAAATAATATTGTAATAATTTTGTAAGTTTAAGAAAAAAAACTTTGTTACATAAAAATACAACCGACTTACTAATAAAATCACTAAAAAGTGAAAAATAACTTTAATTTCGACAGTCAGTGTTTCTGTTTTGTATCTTCATTTTATGACACCGACTTCCAAAATTGAAGTAATTTTTCACTTTGTACTGTTTTTATTTGAAAGTCAATTGTACTTTTTTGGTAAATAATTTAATGAGCAAGTTCTATAGTAAGGTACCCACAATGTCCAAAGTTATGCCGGAATAGATTACCCGAATAAATGACGATGAAAAACCCGAAATAAGAGTGTGACATGCAATGCAATTGCAGCAATCCCGAGAGATTTGCCGTTGTTTATTTAAGTGTTCTGTTCTATATCTCCGAAGTTCTTTATCAGATCTTCACCAAATTTAAATGGGACCAATTCGGGAACCTACTCTTTCAAACAAAAATAATTTTCAAAATCGGTTCATAATTGACTGAGATATCAGTACATACATAGTGCCAACCATAGAACCTCTTCTGTTTTGGAAAGTCGGTTAAAAAACAAGTGACCTACTATGTTTATCACGAAAATTATTAGTTTATTTATTCTGTTTGATGTGATTATTTGTAAAAATGTATATGAGATCTGTGGAACACGCGTTGGTTGCATGTGGCAACACAGCGATACTGGAACTGGCCTGTAAAACATGTCGACTAAAATACAGAGTTTATATAAAAAATAACTTGGTGTTTAACTTAATTAAATATTACAGAGAACCTTATATTGGTCAGAACATGGTGTCAGGTTAAAACTTGGTAATAATATGAATGATTAAAACCTTAGTGGAAGTGAAGAAAATAATTAAAAATGGAAGGAATAAAGCCGCCATGCGGTTTAGTTATGTCGGGCGAGGGAGCAAACTGGCCCAGATTCAAACAGCAGTTCCAGCTGTACCTGGAAGCAGTGGGACTGCCAGATGCCAAGGAAGAAAGGAAAATTGCAGTTTTTCTGAAAGTCGCGGGAGGGGACACCGTAGATGTGTATAATACAAACATGAAACCGAATGAGGTTAAAACCTTAGACATTTTAATAGAAAAATTTGATGCCTATGTGGAGCCGAGGAAAAGTATAATTACGAACAGTTTCAAATTCTTCAATTTAAAACAGGAGGAGGGTGAGCAAGTGGACAGATTTATAACGAGACTCAAGGTGCAAGCCAAGCAATGTGACTTTAAAGATCAAGAAGATAGGCTTGTTAGAGACATGATTGTCGTTGGAATTAGAGACAATGGTGTACAGGAGAGATTGTTAAGGGAGGCCGATATTGGATTAGACCAGGTAATCAGCCAATGCCGGGCAGCGGAGGCAGGAAAATCAAGGGCTCTAGAAATGACAACGCAAATAAAGCAGGAAGTAGATGCAATCAAGAAAATAGAGGAAAGACAAGGAGTGAGGTCCAAAATGCTTTCCTGTACTTATTGCGGCAAAAGGCACTCGGCTAGAAATTGTCCGGCATATGGAAAAAAGTGTGCCAATTGTAATAATTATAATCATTATGCTGCTGTGTGTCGGACTAAGTTAATCAATAATGAAGCACGTAAGAAGAAAGAGAAAGAAAAAAAGATTGACTCTGTTCAAAAAGGAGAAACTGATAGTGATGGTTCGGAAGACTTTGTGTTGGATTCTGTAAGTAATTTTACTGAAAATCGTCAATGGAATGAAATTGTTAACATTAATGGAACTAACATTAGGTTCAAATTAGACTCAGGGGCCGATTGTAATACTTTATCATTGAAGCTGTATGATAAAGTTAAAGATAATACCAGTTGTTTGATCAGTAACTCAACTGTGTTGGTAGTGTATAATAATCAAAAAATTAAAACTGTAGGTACTGTCAAATTAAAATGTTTGGTAAAAGGCAAACAAGTAAAATTAAAATTTTGCATAGTTGATTTACCTATTCAGCCGGTGATAGGGTTGCCAGCTTGTGTAGAATTGAATTTATTGAAAAGACTGGATAGTATTGTAACTAGTGAGAAAGGAAATTTTGTGAAAGCAAACATAGAGGTATTTTCAGGTCTAGGCAATATAGGGTTGTATTGTATTAAATTGAAAGAATCAGCGCTACCTGTTGTCAAACCTATTCGAAGAGTTCCACAGGCAATAAAAGATAGGTTAAAAAATACTTTAGATAGCTATGAAAGTAGAGATATTATAGAAAAGGTAGAGGGACCAACAGCTTGGTGTAATAATCTTGTAATAGTTGAGAAGCCAAATAAGTCCCTTCGTCTGTGCTTAGACCCAAAAGAGCTAAACAAATTCATCCTTAGAGAGAACTATCAAATACCATCTCCTGAAGAAATTTATAATTCTCTTGCAGGTAAGCAGATCTTCACAGTATTAAACATGAAAGATGGTTTTTTCCAAGTTATGTTGGATGATAAAGATAAACTATGCCATTTGGTATTTCTTCAGCACCTGAGGTGAGGCAAAGAATAAATACTGCAATTTTTAGTGATATACAGGGAGTCCATGTGTATTTTGATGATTTAATAGTGGCTGGAGACAGTTTGGAAGAACATGACAAAATTTTAAAAAATAGACAGAGCAAAGAAACACAATGTTAAATTTAATGAAAATAAAATACAATATAGATGTGAGACAGTTAAGTATGTGGGGCTAATGTTGTCAAAATCTGGTATAAAACCAGATCCTGAACATGTTAAAGCTATAGTGGATTTAGGGCAACCCAGAAGTGTAAAGGAATTACAAAAATTTTTAGGGATGTGTAATTATTTAAGTAAATTTATACCACAATATTCCAAAACTACAGAACCTCTTAGAGATTTATTGAAAAAAGAAGTTTGTTTGGGACTGGGGCACAGCTCAAGTTAAAGCCTTTGAGGAAGTAAAAATGAGAATTAGTTCTGCCCCCACCTTAACTGTTATAAAAAAAAAATGGGAATATAGTATTGCAAACTGACAGCTCTAAAAGTGGCATGGGAGCTTGTCTATTACAAGAAGGTAAACCATTGTCTTTCTATTCAAGATGTTATACAGAGTGTCAGCAGAGGTGGGCTCCCATAGAGAAAGAGTTATTTGCTATATGTTGTGCTATGGATAAATATCTTCAGTTTATTTATGGGCGTCATATTATTGTAGAAAGTGATCATAAACCTCTTGTATCAATAGTGAATAAAGACATTAATAAAATTTCTGCTAGATTGCAACGCATGGTTCTCAAATTATTAAAATATGATTTTGAAATAAGGTATGTACCAGGTTCAAAAATGTATATAGCAGATTATTTGTCAAGGCATTATGACACAAGCAATGCCCAGTTAGATCCAGTGCTAAAAGAGTTAGTACATAGTATAAATTCAGAAACTGTGTATGTTTTAGAAACTGATTTGCAAGTTTCAAACAATAAATTAATGGAATTAAAAAAGGAAACAGCAAAAGATGGCAATCTTCAACAAATAATGTTGTGGTATAACTCAGAGTGGCCTAAAAATGATAAAAATATATATGGCATAGAACTGAAAAAAATTAATAAATTAAAAGATTGTCTAGTAGTGAAAGACCACCTAGTATATTATAAAAATAAAATACTTATCCCTAAACATATGAGAAAAGAGATGATTTCAATAGTTCATGCAGGGCATGCTGGAATTGTAAAATGTAAAAAACGTGCCAGAAAGGTGTTATATTGGCCAGGTATGTCAAGAGACATAGAAGAGTTTGTGTCAAGATGTAAAGCTTGTGAAAAGTACAGACCATCAAATCCTAGACAACCCCTATTGTCTCATGAAATACCTGACTTGCCTTTTAATGAAGTCGGTATGGATGTTGCTCGTTTTGCTGGCAGAGAATATTTAGTTCTGGTGGACTATTATTCCAAGTGGATAGAAGTGGCATCTTTAAGGAACAAAACAGCTGATTATATAATTAAAAAAATAATGTCAATATTTAGTGCTCATGGTATTCCTAGGTTCATAGTAAGTGACAATATGCCTTTTGGTAGTTTTGAATTTGTACAGTTTTCTAGAAAATTAGATATTGAGTTGATAAAATCCAGCCCCCGATACCCCAATCAAATGGGTTATCAGAAAAAGCAGTGGGCATAGTAAAGAGCATGTTAAAAAAATGTTTAGAGGATAATTCTGATTTTGAAACTGCCCTACTGCATTACAGAACAACCCCAGTAGCGGGGTTGGATTATAGTCCATCAGAATTATTGATGAGTAGGTTGTTAAGAACAAATTTACCTTGTACACAAGAATTATTAAAACCTAGAGTACCACTAAATGTTAGAGAGCAATTGATGTCAAACAAGGAAAAATCTATGACCATATATAATAAAACTGCAAAGGCAAAGAAATCTTTTAGTTTGGGGGATAATGTAATAATACAAAATGCACCAAATAAAGATTGGTGTGCTGGTAAAATTATGGGTGAAGCTGATGGTCCTAGATCTTTCATTGTAAAAAATGAAAAAGGTAATTTGGTTAGGAGAAATGAGAGACATATTAGACCAAGTAAAAATAAGTTAATTATTAAGCATGACAGTGTACCTGATAAGTTGCTTGAAAGTCAATGGGAGGATATTGGGCAAGGATCTCAAATTGAAATATTGGATAGTGCTAATGATAATGTAACAGATACTGCTCATGCAGAAGTCATTCCTGAGAGTAGAACGAGATCAGGTAGAGTCACTAAAATGCCATTGTATTTAAAAGAATATGAGTTGACTTAAATGCTAGATGTAAACTGTTTATCTTTACGGGGGATGTTTGATATGATTATTTGTAAAAATGTATATGAGATCTGTGGAACACGCGTTGGTTGCATGTGGCAACACAGCGATACTGGAACTGGCCTGTAAAACATGTCGACTAAAATACAGAGTTTATATAACAAATAACTTGGTGTTTAACTTAATTAAATATTACAGAGAACCTTATATTGGTCAGAACATATTCAGGACCTCCAACGAAAGATGTACACAAAAAACACAATGAATCGTCAATATGAAGTAATGACAAGTGCACTCCAAAATTATAAAAAAGATAGTATACGAGTATTAGTTTATTGTTCAAGAATTGTGTGCACAGCTGTACCAGTCCAATAATGGTACAACACTGGATATTTTGGAACGTTAGCTCTTTATACTGCACGGCCGCTTTTTTGTACTCATTCAAACTTGGTCGGTTTACCCATGTATTGCGGTTGTTCTGGTATTTTTATTATATCTCTTTAATTATTAAGTGTCAGCTCAATAGCTGAAATTTTAGATGTGAATAATTGCATTAATACACTAATCAGTGGAAAAAGTTATATTTTGCTTTTCCATTAAAAAGGCCTGCCTTAAATCGGATGTCATACAATATAGTACTCAAGCCGTAGTAAATTATGCCATTGCTCATTAATTACTAAGACCACATAAATGAAACTTTGCAAGGCATTGTAGTCCCTTACAAGATACAAATAAACGTTATAAGTTAGGCTCTAGAGTTCCTATTTTAAGTAGTTGGACCTAATAACCTTATTTTACTTTTACGTGTATATCTTCTGAACGGTATGTTTTTTTCAAATTCTTTTTAACAATCATTACACACAAATTCAAAGCAACGTGCGTAAAAAGATTCAACTCTGCACTAAGCCGTTTTATATGATTTTCATCAAATTGCCAAACGTCAGCGCAGCGGAAACTTGATTATCTTCGCAGTTTTATAACACACAAATTTCATTAAGCATACACATTTACCTCTCGTTACACACCAATTATTGGATGTTTTTTTTTCATCTACGTGCATACGGAAAAAAAACTGCCGCTGGGATGACGTAGTTCCAGTGGAAACAGTTTTTGTTCAATAGCTCCCCAATGGTTGGATACACAAATGTGTACGTACTATACACAATTACACGACTTCATACACTAATTATCTGCTAATCTGAAATTAAAATATCGACATTTTTCCGCTGCGACTACGTACACACTACGGGTCGCATTTTGCCGTGTGATGCTGTAAAGCACAGGGAATATACCCAATTCTTAGATAAAGTTCTATGGCCGAATGAAACAACCGGCAAGAAATCTTCACATTTATAGGCTATCCGTCATTAAGCATAATAATATTATGATGTAAAATGTTCTGCTATAAATGGTCGACCCGGATAGATGACCTGGTGAGAGTGGCTGAAACCCGCTGAATGCGAGACGTACGGGATCAGTCAATGTGGCTACGCTTGGGAGAGCCCTATGTCCAGCAGTAGACGTCTTTCGGTTGAACGCCGCACGGTGTCCGCTGAGGCAGCGAGCATGCTTGCCGGATTGCCGCCATGGGATCTGGAGGCAAAAGTCCTCGCGCACATATAGGAGTGGCGCGAGGAGGCGAAACTCCGTTGCCTCAAGAAATCGCGTCTCGGCGGACCGAGCTCCGGCAAGATCTCATGGCGACATGGAAAGGGCGACTGTCGCAACCCAGCGCTGTGCACGCCACAATTGCTGCGATAAGGCCCCTCTTTGAGGAGTGGCTTGAGAGGCGTCATGTCCTCACCTTCCATCTGACGCAGGTTCTCACCGGACATGGCTGTTTCGGAAGGTTCTTGTTCAGGATAAGGCGGGAGGAAACGCCCGAGTGTCACTATTGTGTCTATCGCCCGGAGGACACGGTGGAGTTTACGGTGGAGGTCTGCTCCGGTTGGGTGGAGCACCGCCGTGTTCTCGTGGAGGCGATCGGCACTGACCACCTCTCGCGTCCGGCTTTGATCCATAGTACGGAGCGAGAGGGCTTGGAAAGCTGTCTCCTCCTTTTGCGAAGCAGTAATGCTCGCGAAGGAGGAGGCAGAACGCGTGACTAATCGAACACCGAAACTGTTCACCGCTGCCATTGAGTATGTCTTCAAGGTTCTGGACTGGAGGCGGCCAGGCATCAACGTCAATGGCGAGTACATCACTCACCTTCGGTTTGCCGACGATATAGTTGTCATGGCTGAGACTATGGAGGATCTCAGTGCAATGTTCTCAGTGCGATGACCTCAGTAGAGTTTCTTAAAGAGTGACTCTCAAAATTACCATGGACAAAACCAAGGTGATGTTAAATGGCCATGTTAAACCCACTTCTTTGAAGCGCGCACCTATTTGAAGGTCAGAGACTCTAGTTTAGATGTTGTGGACGATTATGTCTACCTGAACCAGACTGTCCTGTTAGGTAGGTCCAACTTCGAGAAAGAGGGAAACCGTCGAATCTTACTCGGCTGGGCACCGTTCGGAGAGTTGCGCGATATCTTCACGTCCAACTCACCACATTGTCTCAAGACGAAAGTCTATGACAAGTGTGTGTTGCTAGTGGTTAATTACCTATGGGACTGAGACGTGGTCGTTCACAACGAGCCACATCACCTAAAGCTTAAATACATCCAAAGGGCAATGGAGAGGTCTATGCTCTGGGCTGCCTTGCGTTATCGCATAAGAAATGAGTATATCCGCAGGCGAACCAAAGTTACCGACATGGTCCGAAGAATTGCGAAACTTAAGTGGCAGTAGGCAGGGCACACTTTTATTTTTTTTAATAATCTATAGGCTCGCACTTGACCACTATCTACTTGATGGTAGGCGATGATGTGGTCGACGATGAAGCAAGCTTGTCTAGAAAAAACCCATTCACTCTACTCTACTTATTTGAAAACGCGCAAAGTCAAATCTTGAGCTTTAATTTATCCCAAGTTATTTGCTTTGTTTAAATAATTTACCTGTTCAAATTTAAGAAGTTATATTTTTAAATAGGAAACATTATTATTGCAGAAAAATCAAGAAATTGTGTAATTTATTTTAAAATTTTGTATGATCTTTTAATTAAATTTCAGGATTATCTACAGCATTTGGCCCCATTTTTATCACAATTTATTTGTCGGCGAAGTCAACAACCACACATTTTCTTAATATTGAACTTGGCTCCAATTTTCACATTTACACTAAAACAGCTGTCACTCTGTGAATTTTTATTCAGCGCTCGAAGTCAAGTTCTTTACACCTATTTTAATATTCATTTTTAATAACTATAGACGTATTTCTAACTATTTAGATATAAAAATAATTGTGGGCAGTGGCGACCGCGAACCTGAAGGCGCTGCGTTGGAAGATCTCCCACTAGGTACACCGATGACATTGTAGCGTTTACCGGAATCCGCTGGATGCGTGACGCACAGGATCGGTTAATGAGCGACGCTTGGGGAAGGCCTATGTTCAGCAGTGGACGTCTTTCGGCTGAAATGATGATGATAATGGATACAAAAGTCAAACAACTCACTTTCTCATGGTTCGGATCATCTGTCTTGTGACATTCTAACTCGCACACATGGCCGCACTCGAACTGGTACTCGCACGATTTCACGCATTTGTGCTGAAAAATTCAAAGTGTTATGATCCTGCTATCTTACTGTGAAAGTTGGAAGGATGGATGGATGTTTGTTACTCTTTCACGAAAAAGCACTGAACGGATTTTGATGAAACTTTACAGTAATATAGTTTACCTATGCATCATAAGTGTTAACACATAAGATACTTTTTATCTCGGGAGTATGTTCCCGTGGGATAGTTTTCAACTTTCGTGTGGGCGAAGCCGCTGGCAGAAACTAGTATATACTTTGATGGGATTATCAACAAATGCAATAATAAGGTGCTATAAGCAAATCTCAATTGAACAAAATAATTATTATTTTGGATGTGGAACATATAATGCGGCGAGGGTCAGACCGGCTGTAGGCGTGGCGACGCTCTCTCTCTCAATGCGCTGAGTTTTCAATGTTTCACATCTGGCAGTCGTCACGCGACGAGTGACATTTTTAACCGTTTGCAAGGAAAGGGTTATGTTTTTCGCGCGTATCTTGTATTTATGTAATATTATTTATTACCTCGTATCTTTCAAACCACTTGACGAATTTTTATAATTAAGACATCGCTAGATATGTTTCGGCTACCCAAGTGTTCTTAAATAAGTGCCCTTAAAAAAAGAAACATGGCGGATTTTAGGCGCCAAATAGGGATGATGACAGGGTACCCAACAGCAAATTCTATTTAGTCCATCAGATAGATTTCCAAAAAATATTGGACACGTATTTTTTGCTTACTCATATCAATAAAAATTCACCCAGATAAAATATTTTTTTAGTCATCATCCCTATTGTAGGGGTTGCAATTTGTTTTTCTTCGAAACCCATCGAGTGGGGTATGAAAATGGAAGGTTTTTAGGGGTGATTACAAAAATATATACCACTTATATGTTTAAAAGTCATTGAAAAAAAAAGGATAACTAAAAATGTTTGAACAAGATAAGTTAATAAAATCAAAAAAACTCGACTGCAAAGATGGTAAACAAGAAGAAAATCATGTTATGCAGTCGGAGGATATTTATAGTTTTGGTCAGCCAGCTCGTGAATATGTATCCTCCGACTGCACAGCATGATTTTCTTCTTGTTTACATCTTTGCAGTCGGGTTTTTAGTTTTTTTTTTGGAAAGCACGTTTAGATATTATGGTTTTGCGATTTTATTTCTGTCTCTTGTAATATCTCGAGATAATGGGTCTAACAAGGGAGGGAAAGAGAGCTCATATTCACGAGCTGACTGACCAAAACCAGATGTATCCTCCGACTGCACAGCATGATATCTTCTTGTTTACATCTTTTTAATTCGCTTCTTAAGCAGTCAGGTTTTTATCTTTTAAATTAAGGTTTTTTATTTATAACCTTTTAGTTGTATTTTTTTCCCAATTAGGAACATTTAATCATTTAAGTGTTACATGTATTTGAAATCACTTCTTAAAACCCTTTAATGAAATAATTATATACTTTACATTAAAAAATTGGGCCTTCACAATATAGTGCCTGTACAGACTATGTCCCACTTGCTGGAGTGTCCTGGCTGTCCATTCACTTGCACCCTGGAAGACCTACAAAGTGCTTCTGACGTTGCAATAAGCGTGGCCGCCTACGGGGTCCAGACAATCTAATTAAATGTGCCATCGAATCGAAAAGAAGAAGAATATGGTGCCCAAAACCCGCCAGTTTTCTACTTACCAATTTTAATGTAGTCATTGGCACTAACACGGTTAAGTAAGACGAATCGATTGACTTAAGAATCATTAAAACGACCAACGCGTTTGGTCTCTAGAACGCCACATAGAAACATACATACATAGACTGATAAACACATTATCCTCCTTCGGCAGTCGGGTAATTAACAAGTCCATTATGGTGACAAAAAAGTATTCAAATGCTTACCCCTACACTAATGTTACGTGTTAAAGATCTAATTGGTATAACTGTATTCTATAATACTTGTCTATCTTGAACAAGTTGTTATAGTTCGATAAGCTCATACACACCAAGGTCTTCTAACGGCAGGGTGGATCAGGTAACAACTATTACCGACCGTAGTGGTCAACGAGCAAAAGGGATTCATAAAAAACCGTACTATAAAGATGGAATTTATGATTTCCTACATGAGGTTGTGGTAAATGTTGATAACACAAAGCCCGTCTGCACAATATTCAGTGATATGACCCAGACGTCCAAATATGCCAGGTATGATATTTTGGTGGATAAACTAGAGGCACACGGTATTAGAGGCAATGTTAAAAATTCAATAAAAAAAACGGTGTTTTTTTAACGATTTGAAATGTTTTCCAAGCAATCGATTTTTATTTACATTTAGCGCTTTTCGAAATTAAAATAATAGCAAAAACTTTGCAGGAAAATAGATTCAATGATTAAAGTTCACCTTATACCCGATGACGGCGAATCCAAAAGGAGGGTTTTGATTCTTACCCGACTACGGCAAAGCAAAAGGAGAGTTATGATTCTTACTCGACTATTTCGAAGCCGAAAGGAGGGTTTTATTCTTAACCCGACTACAACGAAGCCAAAAGGAGTATTATGATTTTAACCGGTTTTTATGTATGTGTCGTACCGTATGGTGTCGGTCGTAAAGACTAGTACCATCCCATATCTGCCCGTGGTTGTGTTATGAGGTGACTTAGGGACTTCTACGCCCAAACCTTGGCACTCCCCGACGACAAGAATTCGACGACAAGGATCTCTATAGCCATACATGGTTTCAAAACTCACTTCACATGGAGGCGTTCTCACGGGAGACTTCAACGCGAAAATGGGGAAACAAGACGATAACGAGTTGCAAGTGTGGCAATTTGAAATTGGGCGTCGTAAGCACCGAGGTAATCTACTGGCCAGTTTTATGGAAAGGTTTATATGATGAACTCCTTCTTCAGAAAGCGTGACCACAGGAGGTGGACCTTGGCAGATCCTTGGTGAAACTAAAAATGAGATCGACTTCGTGATTACTTATGGCACTGTTACGTGGTCACTAACTCGAAGTCACGTTGTTCCCACCTATTTTAATTTTCAGTTTTAATAACTAAAACTTACTGTAGTGTATGCTGAATAACTTATAGACGTATTTCTAACTATGTAGATATAACAATAATAGTGGGCAGTGTCGACCGCGAACCGGAAGGCGCTGCGTTGGAAGGTCTCCCACTAGGTAGACCGATGACCTGGTTAAGATTGCCGGAATCCGCCGGATGCGAGACGCACAGGATCGGTCAATGAGCGACGCTTGGGGAAGGCCTATGTTAAGCAGTGGACGTCTTTCTGCTGAAATGATGATGATAATGGATACAAAAGTCAAACAACTCACTTTCTTATGGGTGTAATCATCGGTCACGTGACAGAAGCGCGGGCACACATGGCCGCACTCGAACCGGTAATCGCATTCCATATAACAGAAAAAGTTAGCCTCATCATAATCGTAACAAAGTTTCGACACCTGTAATTTTAAAAATATTATTTATATGAACCGCGTTACATAGTGACGAAGGTCATATTTAAACTTATAGCACATCTTACAAAATATTAAGGTTGCCGTTCTAATGCATATCGGATTTCATTGAGAAATCCAGACTTAATATTTGTGACGGAATTCCTTGTTTTCGAACTTGTAAATGCTATGGACTTCGTACCGTATGTTTACAAATCATAGGTGTAATAATAAGTTTCATAAAACAGATGTTCAGCGGGTCCTTGACGTCACGATGGCAAAATGTTTTAATATTATGTCCGCACGGTAGAGTCTTCCATACGCGTACCCGACACGGCTCGCAATCTACGCAGCAATCTAACGGACAGACATGCCCGAGATCGCATAGAACTCTGCAACAAATAATAGCGTTACAGTAAGTATTACATAAGGTGTTAAAAATTAACTCTAAGTTATTTAAGAAGTTGTGTCATATAATATTTAAAATAATCACGAAGAAAAATAAAAAAAATATGTGGAGTTATTGGCATTACGCGTAAATAATTGAATGTGCAAACCATACCGACCGCCTGCGTTCGGTACGGAGGCGGGCAACGAGCCGCGCATAGAGTGCGGACGTAGGTATAAAACGATACGTAGGTACAATTCGTAGGTAACATCTCAAGTCTTCGATCCTATTTACAATCATTAATAATACAAGTATTTACAAAAGGTACTGGATCTTGTTCAATGCACAAGTTTGCATGAAGTATCAAGTTGTTTAATAATCTTATGAATTTGTCCCTGTCACTTTGAATCATGTTGAACGCACTCGTGTAACATGAAGAACAAAAACCGAATAGCACATTGCCTGACCTGGGCATCGGCCTCAGCAGCGCACGCGCCGCAGTAGCGCTTGCGAGATCGATGGAGCAGTTAGAAATAGGTTTTACCTTTTGCATTTCATAGTACACTTGTTTTTGATATGCTCTCGGTCATATCCGTGGCAGGGCAGTTCGCACTGGTGGCCGCAGTCATACTTGTAGTCACACCTCTCAAAGCATCCGCCATCTTTTGATATTTGGCGGAAATTCTCTATAGCCCTAACCTGTAACCCAATAACGTGTAATACTTTATTAATGCAGAAATTTAATAGAAAATGAAATGGAATTGAAAAGTGAATGGTGCTATACATGCGGTTGTGACCAGCAAATCGATGTCTCCAGAAGCTCGACTCGCCGTTCACAACAGCGTGCTGGTGCCTACACTTGATGGAAAAGAAGGGTGGGTATGGCAAAAAAGACATGAAAGTAGGATTAATGCAGTAGAAATGCGCTCCTTGCAAAGTATGTGTGGGGTAACTTTAAGTGATAGGTTGAGGAATGAGGTAATAAGACAACGTTGTGGTCTAAAAGAAGATGTAGTGACTAAAATTGAAAAGAGTATGTTAAGATGGTTTGGCCATGTAGAGAGGATGAATGAAAGGCGACTAACGAAATGTATTTACAAGGCAGACGTGAATGGAAACGCCGGGAGGGGACGCCCTAGAAAGACATACATAGACCTTAAAGGTGATGTTTTTCAAAAAGGCCAGGTGCGCAGTACTCATAACCGGCGTGTGTGTATGACTAGATGCATGAATGTGAGTGAAGCAAAAGAAGTATGTAAGGATCGTAGCAGGTGGCGTTCTGTAGTTTCTGCCTACCCCCATGGGAAAAGGCGTGAGTTTATGTATGTATGAAATGGAATTAATGGAAAATATTTAATCCATACTAATATTATAAATGCGAAAGTAACTCTATCTGTCTGACTGTCACCATTTCACGCTTAAACCACTGAACCGATTTAGATGAAATGTGGTATTGAACTAGTTTGAGACCCTGGGATGATTTCAGGGATAAAAACTATCATATGTCCTATATGATAGTTTTATCCCCGAAATCATCCTTAGAAGGGTGGCATTTTGTATGGTAAACCCATAATTTCTCAAGTAAGGTTATTCGAAGTACTAATGCTACGCAGACAAAGCCGCGGGAAAAAGCTAGTTTTATTATAAGTTCAGCTTAAAATTGGTTTTGATGTTTGTTACTCAATCACGCTTAAAGGGCTGAACTTGGATGAAAATGTCTGTGACGACGGTTAACACATATTTAGGACTTACTTTCTATCCGGGTATATAATAAACTGCATCTAGCGTCTGATGTCCGACGTCTTATCAATTAATGTTCCTATAGTACATAGGTACAAACTACTACGCTAGTATCATAGTATCTGTGCTACTACTTACCCTGGTTATCTGGTCAGGATGGTTTTGACATTTCAGGATCAGTTTTGTTCCCAAGCAGCCATTATTTTCTAATGTCGTTACTATTTTGCTCCATAATCCTGATTTTGCTGTTTTCAGCATGTTGATATTGCCGAAAATATACAATCCTGAAAGTGATTAAACTGATAAGCTTTGCGTTCTTCTGTAATACTTACAGTTACAAGTCTCCGTTTCAGAAACCAGCCGTAAAGAGAGCGCAAAGGAGATTATATATCTCTATAGAGGACACAATGATGCGTCATTACTTCAAAGTCAAAACGTTAATTGCGATTGCAGATTAGGTGTCGGTACAAATAATAGCAATGAATGAATAATAGGTTATGAACCTACTTAATCATCTTCTTATACATAAAAATCAATTGCTGTTCGTTAGTCTCGCCACAGTAAAAATATACAAACAGTATGGAAACTACCTACAAACTCGCTCGCACTTCTGACAGCACTGCAGAGGTGCCTGAGTGGTCTCGTCGGTGCGTATGTTTGCGTGAGTGTGCCGTTTCGAGCGTTTGTAGGTAGTTTCCATACTGTTTGTATATTTTTACTGTGGTCTCGCTAAAACTCAAAAATGGCTGGACCGATTTGAATAATATTTTTTTTTGTTTTGTTCGCTAGAATACAGGGAAAAGCTAAAAACAAAAAAAGAATAGGTAGGTATAGTGGGTGGGTAGAGTAGGTAGGGTAAATGCTAATGATAAGTGATAAATGATTTTATTTCTGTAAGTTGGTTTGTACAAACACTTTTACATGTCGATCATATTTTTTAAAACTAGATGAGGTCGGCGTTTCCTATCTGACTACTCTGAGAAGAAAGGCCGAAACAAATTCAGGGGTCACAGTCTCTCTTAAAGTCCAGACAAAATCTTGTTTAGATCATGTGAAGACCATGTAGACTGATGTCTGAAATGGTCTTTAGAGGAAAGAACCAGCCAGAAGGAGTGGACCTGTCCAGTCAGTGCACGCATTTGTCAATAACCGAGCAGCTCAACTCAGAATTTAAGGAGCTCAACGATTCGACGAACAATACTAAAGAAAGGACATTCGAGTAGGCTGCATAAACTACTCAAACTGCCAGACCATGATTAAAAACTAAGATAAATTAAATTAAAAACAAAAAAAAAATTATCCACATAGTCTTCACATTCACAATAATTAAAATAAAAAATATAATAATTTAAAAAGTAAATATTCTTGTCATTGCAAGAAAACAAAAAAATATATAAACAAGTAAAATTTAAAAAACCCCCGACACATTTATCTTGCGAAAACATCCCGATTCAAACAGTAAAACGCCCATAACTTTTGAACGGCTGAACCGTTTTTTTTTAAACATAGCTAAGAACACTCTCGACACAATCACCTTTCCAACAAAAAAAACTAAATCAAAATCGGTTCATCCGTTGAGGCGCTATGATGCCACAGACGGACACACATATACACAGATACACAGATACACAGACACACAGATACACAGATACACAGATACACAGATACACAGCAACACACCTCAAACTTATAACACCCCTCTTTTTCCGTCGGGGGTTAAAATAACAAAATTCACGGTGCAAAATATATAAAAATCAAAATTAATTGAAGCAGGCCTTTTTGTCGTCAACGTAATCTTTTATGGTATAAAACCCTTTCTGGTAGGTAGAGTAGGGTAATTATGTAGGGTAGGGTAATTAGGTAGGGTAGGCTAACTAGGTAGGGTAGGGTAATTATGTAGGGTAGGGTAATTAGGTAAGGTAGGATAGGTAGGTAGATAGGGTAGGGTAATTAGGTAAGGGAGGATAGGTAGGTAGATAGGCTAGGGTAATTAGGTAAGGTAGGATAGGTAGGTAGATAGGGTAGGGTAATTAGGTAGGGTAGGCTAGTGTAATTAGGTAGGGTAGGGTAATTAGGTAGGGTAGGTAGGTAGATATGGTAGGGTAATTAGGTAGGGTAGGGTAGGGTAATTAGGTAGGGTAGGGTAGGTAGGTAGATAGGGTAGGGTAATTAGGTAGGGTAGGGTAGGTAGATAGGGTAGGGCCGGTAAGTAGATAGGTAGCCAGTTGACGGAAGCGAAGCCACGGGGGACAATAGTCTAAAATAAAAATCATACATTTAAAGTGAACTATATACATAATATATTTGTTCATTAATTGCTATAACAAACCTTCTTTTGCTCGCGACAGAGCAAGGCACACCCTCTTGTATGTGCCAAGATATCCAATTCTATTTTCTTCGTTATTCTTCACAAGCGACAAAAGGATGATTTTAGATTCCTCTCCTTGATAATTGTCGATTACTGTGATTTTAACATGTGACAAGCTAACATATTTCTGGGATTCCTGTCAAACGAAACAGTGGTTTAGAAGACAATATAGATACGTAATCTAATCTTTAATATATAAAAAACAAGCTGTTCGTTAGTCTCGTTAAAACTCACAAACCGGTCAAGTGCGAGTCTGACTGGCGCACAGAGGATGCCGTATAAACAGCTACATTCACCAAAATAAATACGTAACATTACTAACGTTCATAAACAATGAAAGCACCGAACATTACTCTAACGAAGGGACACAATTAAGAGGAAATGGGGGAGTTCTTTTCTCCATACAAAGGCTCTCGCCTGTTTTCTCTCTGGTTTATGACCTTAAAGCAATGATTTTTTACAATAAAATATTTTTCAACTTCTTCTATGCCCCTGTGTTTACCTTAGAACTCTAGATCCCTCACAAAATGTTCAAAATTGTCTATATAGACCGCTGTCAACAGAGCCCTAGTGTACAAATTTGACAAATATTAATGAAAAAAGAAAAACATAGGGGCATGGCATATATTCTTCTTATTCAGTTTATGAAATATCTTTTAAATCGGTCCAATATTTGAGGAGAAAGCAGGCGAGAGCCGAACCTTTTACTAAGGCTATTGAGTCGGATCTGCAGTTGTGCTTAATACGTACGAGGGTACGTGTGAGGGGTCTGCTTAATACGTACACAAATGGAAAGGTGATGCGTAGTAGATGAAAATAATATCGATGAACTAGTCTTGGTAAACAGTTACCAAGACTAGTTCATCGAAACACATTTATTTATATATATATTGCATGTGCTCTTTAGTAGAAAATAAAAAAAATCTTTTTTTTTAATTAATGGCATGTCTATAAATGTTTATTACAAAACGTTTTCGATACAAAACAGTACATTATATATAGGATAGGTATCCGCAGTCTCTAAGTACATCAGCGAAATTAAACTTGTTTCGACGTCTGTCACACGGGTCGATTGATCAGGTTAAGCTATTCTTGCCGCGGTTAGTCCGTGGTGACCATCTTTACATGCCAAGACCCGTCCGTGTCACGCAGATAAGGACGCAAGCCTTCTGGTCACCCAGATCTTACACATGTTCTGAGAAAACCAGGAGCTCTAATTAACTTCTGGAGGGAGGTGGGCTGGTTGGAATAACCACCAAACGGCCGCCATGGCCCACGCACAATTGTCCACCTGCGGGACTAAGTGCGGAAACCAAACGCCCTAACATAGAACATAAAAGCCGTCCGTGTCTCGGAAAGCATAGTAAGCCGATGGTCCCAGCTGTTATTGCCGACTTCGCGTTTATCCTGCACCATACAGAACAACCGGAACTAGGAGAGGTTTCTAAATGGATCGGATCTAAGAAGTGAAGAAATAGAAACATCCATTGCTATTAGGTTCTATAAATTCACAGTTGGTAATACATACTTTTGTCATATAAAACATTTGTCCTGAATATGCGGCGAGAATGGTGATGTCGTCAGCGGTGTACCCTTGCTGCCTCAGATAATTTGCTAAAGCGAGTGTCAAATCCGCTTCTTTGTGATTTGCTCTGCTGTTATTATCATTTTGATTCTGAAAAAGTGACGGTTTATTAGGATTTCAATTAATAATTTAAATTAATGGGTTAAAACTCTATTCTGACTAAGTATTTGAGTGTAGTAGTTCTCAAAGCCAAATAACCTGTCAATATTAGGCTTCAGATTAGTGTTTGACACATTTTTAAATCTAAATAATTACTCAATCTAAATAGTCTCGCTGGAACATACTTTAGCAAATTGTGGTACCTGATAGTTAACGTGTACTGTACAATGTAGATATGTGCAGTCAATACAATATATACTGCATAAGTGAGATGATTGAATTGAAAACAATAGGCACTCTAACCCGTAACTGGCGTTAACTACTTAAACATCTGCCCTTTTGTGGATGACATTACGAATTTACGTTAATAAGTACCAGCATACCTGTTCTCTGTAGTCATGAGTAAAGAAGTATATATTTTGTTCAACCCCAGGAACATTTCTCAAGGCTTCGACTGACGGACGGTTCCCCAGGTCAGGGTTCTGGAGAGGACAAATTGAACATAAATTAAACTTCGTATCGTCATGATATGCCCAATCTGCACACAAATAAACAATTGAATATACCCAGTACTGCAAGATGAGACGGAGTTTATGTATATGAAGAGCAACAGGTCTGAATATTGAAAGTAGCAGCTCACAACGTAAACTTTAAAAGAAGACGATAAGACCTCCACAACGGCACAATGGGGTGTCATTAGGTTACTCAAATACATTACTGTGAAGTTAGCAGAATGCGCCATGTAAATTCCGGCTCATGCTTTGCCATCCAACTGTATTACTTTATGATGTAAACGCGCGTTTTGATTTTGTTCTTGAACAAGCACTATAGCTAAATTGTAATCGATTATTAGTTTGTCTAGTTCAGAAGTCGACAATCTACGATAGGTTAGATGTTTAATTGTCCTAATGTATGGAGAATTAATTGTCCTAATGTGGTCCTGTGGTTAATCTGTCTATTATCTTAAGTATTTGGTGTTGAGGATAAGTTGTTCGAGCTTAAGTTCATAGGTGGTATCATCTTGAGAAGCGCAACGATGGTTAAACGGTATCTTAAAACGTTTATACGCCACGCAGGACGATGTATAATTTAAATTGTCCTTATGCGGGCAATCTTTAGTTTCATGTGCATCAGAGCAATTAGCGCAGGTAGGTGATTTAGAAAATAGTGCAGTGTTTCTTAACATGACCGAACTGTTGACAATGTGCACCACTGAGACACCATCAATGAAACGGCAAATCGCATCAATAATCGCGAATCAATAAATAATTTATCCTTAGTCGAGACTTAATGTTTCCGGACCGCGGACTCGACTTCGTTGCCTAACCACTTGAATGAAATCTAGCGAATACCTACGTACAATTTTAGTTGATTTAATAAAGTCATCTTCATTTAATGGTAACTCGTCTTTAATGTTTTGACAGAATAACGCATGGAAAACGGCAGTGTCATCCATTAAGGATGGGACGTCTTTAACTAAAATACGAGCCCTACGGCCTTTTGGATTCTCAAGTCGCAAGCCAGGGGACCTAATGGCATCGACCGATTGCAACTTTTTGATTTGAAAATCGTTAGCTACACGTAACACGACGCCAGACTTCGCAGCTTTCTTAACACCTACAATTTGAAAGCCATCACTAGGATTTATAGCTTTCATGAGCACTTGTCGCTTACTTCTGTAAGCGACAGCGGAACTTCTTACTTACTTCTTACTTCCGTCAGTCTGTCACGTATCCACATCTACGGGAAGCAGCCGACGTCCCTTTGAACGGTTCAGCAGAGATCACCGAACAAATAAATACATTAAGAAGCCACATCAAGTCACAAGAGCACCAGGAGCCAAGCAATAATTCAGGGATCATGAAGATAGCTGCGGAATTGTGAGTAAATCTTTTCACCTTCCTCTCAGCTCTTCCATTTGCATCCTAACCTTGTATAAATCTGTTGTGTGTATTATTAGGGATTGGACAACGCCGTAATAATATTTTATAGATTGTTAGTTGTAGTAAATAGTTAGTGATATTTTATTAATTTTTGAGCTTACTTTTTCCTTTTTGTGAAGCTTCGTTATTTCATTTCATAATGGAAAGTATAAACCGTGTTCCGCAAGAGATGGTAAACACCATTCCAGTATTTAATGGCGATCCTAGAACGTAACCCTTATTTATTAAAAAATGTGAATATATTTTAACATTGCAAGGGGGCCGTAGTACAAAACAATTATTTATTTCATGTAGTAACAAGTAGATTAAAGGGGAAGCAGCTAGTGTGGTAGGCGAAAGGGACTCTATAAATACGTGGAGTGCGCTAAAAAAGCTGTTAAATCAACACTTTGGCAACCCACGTACATTGTCTAACAATGGAGTTAGAATCCTGAAGAATGAAGAAAGGTGAAAGTTAATTAGAGTTGTGTCATAGGATACAGCATATGAGAAGTATTTTAAAAAATTCTGAAACTATTGCTGACGATACAGCATATGAGAAGTATTTCAAAACATTCAGAAACTATTGCTGACGACTCTTTTCGAACGGCTAAGCAGATAATCTATAGTAATAGGGCGATCGATGTTTTCCTATTTAATTTACCGCCATTCTTGGTTAGGTTAGTTCGTTTACGCGACGTTTCGACATTAGAAGACGAACTGAAAATTGTGTTAGAAGAACAGAACTTTCATTCAGTCTATAATTCTAAAACAAACGATCACCGCAATTATAATAGTTCTAGTAAACCTATTTTTTCTGATTTCAATAGTGCGAAGTATAATTCGCAGAGCGTATCAAGTGCAGTTGCATCAAATAACGCTACGAGTAGTTCAATTACGACGAACAATTCGCAGCAGTTTAGGAATTCTAGTCAACATAATAATCAAAATAATTTCATCGGACAAATAAGGATGATCATAACAATAGTACAAGTAGGTCACAGTTTCCGATGGCACAACAAAGCTAACAGTCTACGGCACATGCACCGCGAACGTCACTTTCTGCAGAGCAAGCATCTCCGCCGGTTTCAACGTCGAACACTGACGTTACTATGCGCACTGCAATTTCGCGCCGTGTTAATTACATTAATAATCATAGTTATAACGAAACAAGTTTTAACAATTCAAATAATGAGTTTCAGGAAATGCCTGAAGATTCCAGACAGGGGAATTTTTGTATTACCGCCTGTACCCTAGAGAGCGAATAAAAATTAACTGCAATAAACGTCTTAACTTACTACACATAATTGTACCCGAATTAAATGCAGTTTTTATGTTAGATATAGGTAGTGTTAGGTCTTTCATAAGCCCACATATCGCAAACAAGTACTTTAGGGATCGGTTGCAATATGAACCCTTCGAAGTTGTTAGTGCTCACGCATCGAGTGTTCATAGCGAAACGGCATTTATTCCTTTACTAGCAACGTTAGGCAGTAAGGAATTTCATTTTTATGTTTACAGTGTTGATTATGGGAATGATGGGTTAATAGATAGTAACTTATTTAAACAGTTACAGAGATATATATATATATATATATACAAAAATAAATATGGAAAGCAAAGTTCTGCATTTAAAAAATACGAATATTCCAATAATATACGCACCACCTAAGGGAAAAGAAATAGATAGGATGCCTACAGATAATTTAAAAAAGATATAGTTAGACCACATGATTTCTGAGGAACGTAGAGCCATCGAAGGGCTATGTTATGAGTATAAGGACATCTTTTATTTTGAGAATATTCCATTAACGTTTACAAATCAAGTAAAACATAGAATTAGAACAAGGAATGAAGATCCTATAAATATTAAAGCACATATACAAGCACATATTACCTCCCATTCAATCGAAAGAAATAAAATGTTAAGGGACAATATCATCCAGGAATCACACTCTCCTTGGAGTGCACCCGTGCATTTAGTGCCAAAAAATTAGATAAATCAGCAAAAATGGAGAATGGTAGTTGATTCTAGACGTCTCAATAAAACTACTACCGATGACAAATGTCCTTTGCCCAACATACATGATTTATTTGATATGTTAGGCAATATTACCTATTTTACTTCCTTAGTTTTAGCTAGTGGGTACCATCAAATTGAGGTCCATGAAGATGATAGGGCGAAAACAGCTTTCAGTACACCTTCAGGACATTATGAATTTAACAGAATGCCGTTCGGGTTAAATACAGCACCTGCAACATTTCAGAGTGCTATGGATAACGTTCTAAGAGGTCTCCAGGGCTTACATTGCTTGGTATATCTTGATGACGTCATTATATTTTCTAAATTTATTTATTTATTTATTTATTTATTGATAAGGCACACCAACGACTTATTTACACATTAATATTACAATGAAACATTCAGAAAAGGTCCTGTGTAAGCAAGTCACTTACAGGCATGCACATCACTTACAGAGTAGTTTACACAAATTGAAATAAAAATCTAAAACATAAATAAATAAATTAAAATATGAAATTAAATTTTGATCAAATTAAAATCGAACAATGACACCCTAAAAGCTAAATTATTAATGTAAATTGAGTAAAAAGTCCATTAAATTATTATTAAACAATACCATTAATATCCAACACGATTGAAAATACAATACCATCGAATTATATTATTTAAATAAATATTGAGACACACACATTATACATACATTAATTAAATTATAATTACATTACTCAATTATATCGCATTATAAAAATAAAATAGTATACAATACGATTCAAAATACAATATTATCAAATTACATCATTGAAATAATTATGAAGACACAAACATTACACATACATTATTTTATTATAATTAGATTATTAAAATTAAAACATTAAAAACCAATGGAAAAATATAACAGTATAAATTAGTGGTAAGAGCAAGCAGCCGATCACATTCACAAATCAAGTTCAATGATTTTAGTTTTTAGTTTTGTGAGACTATCAAAGAAAACATCAATGCTGTTGTCGATGGAGCATACTCTGTCGTATAGAATGAACATTCTGTTAAGGGGAGCATGGCGTCCCAGGTTTGTGCGACTCGTCTTAATAACAAATGTTCTAGTGGTGCGCTTGGACCTGACGTGAGAATAACGAGGCACTTCTAGACTAATTTTGCTGAGTAGACCTGGCGTTGAAGTTAGTCCGTTCACGGTTTTATAGAGCATCAACAAATCATTCAGAGCCCTTCGTCGCTTCAATGATTCTAATTTAAAATGACTTAGCCTTTCTGCGTAATCGGCTCTGTAAGGGCATTTGTGGTCTTTAAACCGCAAGCAACGTGTGAATTTTTTTTGAACGCGCTCAAGACGGTCTATGTAGACATTATAGGTAGGGTTCCAGACTGCGGATGCATATTCTACTAGACTGCGCACAAAGGCATTATATAAGACTTTCAAGGCCGCGGTTCCCTTAAATTCCTTGCCGACTCTATTAATAAACCCAACCATTTTCATAGCCTTCTTAATGACATTATCAATATGCGTGGCAAACGATAGATCGCTACTAAGCACTACCCCTAGATCCCGTATGTTTTTAACTTTTTGTAGTGATGTTCCGTTGAGGAAGTAAGAAGAAGGTAGAGGGTGCTTTTTCCGCGTAAATGTAATGTGATTACATTTGAAGGCATTCAAGCTCATCCCATTTACCACACACCAGTCCTGAACTGAATTTAGGTCAGATTGGAGCAGCTCAATGTCTTCTTGTGTTTTTATTTGACGATATATTTTTAGGTCATCTGCAAACAGGGAGCATTGGTTATGTTTGATGCAATTGACAATGTCGTTTATAAACACAATGAAGAGGACAGGCCCGGTATGGGATCCCTGGGGCACACCGGAGGTTGCAATATACTCCGGTGATTGATAGCCGTTTACCACCACTCTTTGTTTTCGCCCGCATAAGTATGATCCGAACCACTCCAACAGGGGTCCATGTACGCCAAAAGCATGCAGTTTTAACAGCAGTATTTCATGGTCCACTTTATCAAAAGCACTGCTGAAGTCAGTATATAGAGCATCGACCTGTTGGCCAGAATCAAGGCTCATACAGATCTCATCCACATACGAAACCAAATTGGTGACAGTAGATTTTTTGCTGCAGAAACCATGCTGTTGAGGGGAAAGTTGTGTTTTAACATGAGATGTTAATATAGGGCAAATCATCGACTCAAATAGTTTTGAGAAAATGGACAAGATTGATATTGGTCTGTAGTTCTTTACATCTGCGCAATCACCCTTTTTGAAAATTGGCACTACGTTCGCTTTTTTCCATTCTGCTGGAAATGTTGACGTTTCGAGGGATTTATTAAAAATTAATGTGAGAGGATAAGCTAAATTACGGGCACATTTTTTAATAAAAAGCGGAGGCAACCCATCCGGACCAGAACCTTTGGTAACATCAATCCGGTTTAGTGCTTTAAAAACTTCCCTCTCAGTAAAAGCAAGTTTACTGAGTATAAATTGAGGAAATATTTGGGTACTTATTGGTTTTTCATTGTTATTACTTGCAGAAAACGTTGACGAAAATTGTTTAGCAAAAAGTTTGCATATTTCGTCACCTGTTGCTGCTACTGTACCGTTAAATGTCATTTCGGAAGGTATAGAGCCAGACTTAGACTTTTTTGTCTTAATAAAGGACCAAAACGCTTTAGGATTCGACCGGATGTTATTTTCAACAGAGTAGACGTACTTCTTATAACAACTCTTAATAGCAGACCGTGCTCTCCCGTCGAGCATTCTGTACTCAAGATCATCACGTGGATTACCGTATTTTTTAAAACGTTGTCTGAGCTTTTCTTTCTCATTGAGAATTTTTACTAAAGTTTTTGAGTACCATAAGGGAAAGTTTTTACTTTTATTCT
Source organism: Orthosia cruda (assembly GCA_964057195.1). NCBI lineage: Eukaryota > Metazoa > Arthropoda > Insecta > Lepidoptera > Noctuidae > Orthosia > Orthosia cruda. The sequence goes on along the minus strand of OZ059833.1, from coordinate 16,291,700 downwards.
TGATTTTAGGAACATGGTCATTTATAATTGTTTGAATGGTTTCATATAGGACCTCTACCATCAGGTCAACATTTACGCACGGTTCCAGTTGTTCTTTCCAGTGTATTTCGCTTAACTTTTTATTGATAAGTTCGTAGTCAGCTGCCTTAAAATTGAATTTAGTCAATTTCACATATTTTAGTGGCACATACGTCTTTAAAATAAAATCAATTTCTAAAGGGGGGTGGTGACAATCCTCCCTACAGATAGGTGAGGCAGATTTCCTGGCCACTACACTTAGCAAATTTGAAAACACTAAGTCTAATGATCTATTATTAGTGTTTTTAACAACATTATACTGTGACATACTGTTTAAAGACATAAAATCAATAAGCGAGTACCCTAGGTTATTATTATAGTTAGACGGGATAGCAGAAGTCGCATGGGATTGTCTCGGGTCCTGGTTCCAGTCGATGAAGCCGAGATTAAAATCTCCAACCACTATAATTTCTTCGCCAGTAGCTTCACTAACACTCGTTACCGAACCGAGAAACATATCCAGATGCTGTTGAGTCACAGGGGGCGGTAAGTAGATAGCGCAAATGTTTATCTTCTTCGCCTCATTCACCTTCACGCGTACCCAGAGGTCTTCTGCTGAGGTTTCCCACTGACAAACCCGCGCGGCATCATATGTCTTGGAAACAGCAATAAGAACGCCTCCTCCTTCCTTTCCTGCAAGTGCGCTGGATGCCCTATCCCTTCTATAAATATTGTAGCGGGCGTCGAATAGCTCTCCATCCTCGATGTTATCATTGAGCCATGTCTCCGACAACACAATTATGTCATAATTATTGACATTGACAGCAATGTTAATTTCACCCAATTTTGTCCGCATTCCTCTGAGATTCTGGTAGTACACAGTGAATTTTGATGATTTACTCACGGGTTCGCGCTCCTGGGTTTTTGGTGTTTGGTTACATAAGAGAGACAGCGTGGAGGGACTTTATCTGGATAGGTCGTGCTCCATCATCCTTACGGACCAATATTCGGCCATCGCGGACCCAAACGTATTTGTAGCCTTTCTCGCGCGCCATTTTTCTAGTCTGTGCATGTATGGCTTTATTCAGAGGAGACAGATGTTCGGAAACGAAGACGGGCTGCTTGGTGCCACCGTAACCTAAGTGTGCCGAATTAAGCTTATTGGTAACATGAGCACGGTTAAATTTGGTTACCGATGCTAAAACTTCATCCCGTTTCCGCGTGCTTTTTAGTTTGACGATAATGGAGCGTGGACGGCTACTCTGTAAGTCGAGTTTTTTTACGCGAGTTGCTGATGACACGTCGTCCGCCTCGATACTGCATGAGATAGTTTTGCCCAGTTGAATCAACGCACTCAATAGGTTTTCGGCTTGATTTTCAGGGATTCCATTTATTTCAAGGTTGTCCTGGCGAGAATGTTGTTCCATTGTATTGACTCTTGCAGACAAGTCAGAAACACAGGTTTTCAGCTCATCATTCTCTTTCTTTAGTTGATTCATGACTTGCTTGTTCTGGTCTAATTCTGTCTTCATAACATCATAGTCCTTACTCATGAAATCGACGGATGCCTCTAACCCTTGCAGAGTCTTTTTCAATTCGCAAAATTCACTCTCGAAGTAGGATCTGAGCGAGGCCTGTAGATGCACAGTCAACACCGATTCCATTTCCTTGCGAAGTTCAGAAATGGTCACTTTATCCAGCTTATGGAGTTGAGGAACCGAATCCCGGCTGGTTGAGCTTGATCTTCTGAGGATTCCTCGCACGGATGGTCGTTGTTGGGCGAATCGTTCGGTCGTGGTCGCTTAGACCTTACAGAGACATTAGTTATTGCGTCTGTGGTACTACCAGTACAAGGGGTGGTCGGGGTTAACACTGTCTCAGAACCCTGCAAAACCGTCTGCTTAGCAACTGCTGCAGGAGGAGGAGAACGCTGCTTGCGCTGCATTCTACTGTTAATTTTATTTTCTTGCTGCGCACCGAGCGCCAAACAATACCAGCGCAATGGTCGACGACTGCGAGTTCAAAGTCCAAGCGAACTAAGTGCGCGGTATTACTTTGTCTCACAAAAGTTGAGTCACTGGATCACCAAGTAGCGCAGGCGTTGGCGGGGCGGTGGCGGAGCGCGCGAGGAATATCGAGCGGTTGAGGTAGGTCCGGGTTCGGGGCCGTTAAATAAAAGTTTTGAAATGTTTTTACCTATAACTTTGTGCTCCGTGGTTGTATTGAGTCCAGTTTTTAACATTCACAAGTTCACTTCACCAGAATTGCAACAGTATATAATATGTCTGTAAAATAACACTTTTTACTTATTTTAGAAAAAAAATACAGGAGCAAAAATAAAAACGATCTTTCTTGGGCGACGGACGGTAGACGGGATGTAGAATATGTAAGTAAATCGCTGACTCAGCATGTAAGTAAATCGCTGACTCAGCATGTAGAAAACCTTAGAGCAATTTTTGATCGTTTTCTGGCGACAAATTTATAAATACATCTCGATAAATCACATTTTCTTAGAAAGAAAGTTCTTTACTTAGGGCACACTATTACAAGTGAAGGATTAAAGCCAAATAATGATAAAATTGATGCAATCTTAAGATATCCTATTCCAGAAACATTTACGCAAATAAAAAGCTTTTTAGGACTCATCGGTTATTATAGAAAATTTATCAAAGATTTTGCAAAAATAACTAGACCTTTACAGCTTGTTTAAAGAAAGATTGTAAAATCATTATTAATAATGAGTATAGGGAATGCTTTGAAACATGTAAAAAACTCTTAAAAACGCACCTTTATTACATTATCCCGATTTCAGTAAAAGTTTAATTTTAACTACCGATGCATCCAATATTGCAATTGGGCTGTATTGTCACAAGTAACAATAGGCTTAGACTAAAATCGGCTCGGTTAAAAATTAATGCAATTAACGACGATTTAGATTCGATATTTGTTAACGTAGGTGATAGGAAAGAGCGAATACAAAAAATATAGATGAAGAGCTTCAATTTGACAAAACGCCCATAGAAACGACAGAACTTCTGGATTCTGATGATGGCGTCACAGCTAATTCAGTTTCAAATGGGGAACATGAAGGTATTCCTATTTTAAATGAAGCTGTAGTTACTAAAGCTAGACAAATTTTAGTTCACTCATAGTTTAAAGATAAGTTGACAGTAACAGTACATTACTGCAGTGGCCAGCAAAAGAGGCATTGATGGACGAAAGTGTAAATGTGGGCCGAGGCACACATACGTAAGTCCATCAATGCCTATTTGTGACCAAGGCTTGTATAGTACTTTTCTCAAATAATGCGCGGAAATTAAAACTAAGTAGTACCTAGAACTCATTTTGTCAAATACAATAACTTATCAAAATCAATGACAAACAACGAACAACAATTATTTTTCCCGTATTTGATTTTTTTTTTTCAATAAACCGCTTTCTATTTGCAAGCCAGTTCGAAATTTATATAAAACCTTTGATAAGTTGGTTGCCATGTTTCGCAGTAAAAGATCGTTCCATTTTTAAATAACACGTCTGATATGAGTTTACTATGTAATTTATTTGGCCGCTAAACCACGACAGATATGGATTTTCATACAACTTTTGCCGGCCGCTGCTCGCATGTATTTGGCCAGTACAACAATTTCGATTTATCTCGAAGAAGGTAATCAAAATAATGCTCAAATTTCCAAGCATGTTTGAGAAAAAGATATTTCTTAAACAGAAATATATTGAAGTGCACTTACCAACAAATAATGACCAATTAGTTTAAGACTTTCTAAAAGAATATATAGACCGTAAACATAAATATCATATTTATTTTGAACATCCATCGTTTAGATTTTTTTTTTTCAAACATGGTTATTAAATTGAAAGGGTTCAGTTAAGTTTACAGAATGTACAGAAAGAGAGATCAATTTGACAGAACCAGAAGAGAATCAGAAAAAAGTTATTATCAAATACCACGACGGAAAAACTTGTTATACAGACATTAGCTAAACTTTGGCTAAACTTTAGAGATATTATTGGTGGCCAAAAAAGAAAGAAATAGTTACAACAGTTATTAACAGCTGCGAAACGTACAGAAGAATTAAATACGATAGAAATCCCATTAAACCTCAAATTCAGTTATCACAAACTCAGAATAGTCCATTCCAAGAAGCTTTGATGCATTTGTTATACATTGAAGGGACATATTATTTAACTATTGTAGATGCTTTTAGTAAATTAGTACAGGCAATAGAAGTAAACGTAATAGGAGTACACCAGAGATAGTTAGAGCATTAATTAAATATTTTAGTATATATGGATTGCCTAGTATAATAAGTTGTGATTCAGGAACAGAATTTAATAACACGTTAATTAAAGAAATGTTTTGTCTTTACAAAATAGCATGGCATATAGGGACTCCCAGTTCTACAATCCCAGTTCTATGACAATAGTCGAGAGATTTAATTCTACTATCTTCTAAATTTACAGGTTAGAAAAATATGACAAATACGATTTAGATGCAACTACCATTATGACGTATGCTATTATGGCATATAATAACACCATACACTATGCTGAAGTACAAATAGCGGGTTCAATAAGACAAAATTTATATTGTACTTACATTGTCAAGCGGCGCGGGCAGCGCGGCGCGCTTATACGTCAGTTTATTAAAGCGCGCCCAAGCCGCCGTTTCCTCTTCGGGACTCAGCGCGGCTTGTACATGATCCACACCCTCCCGTTGGTTTACCACCTGTGATGCAAATATTGCATTAAAAGGACTGCTGTAAGCTAACTTTAAAGTTTTAAGGAACTGCACTTGTTAGTAAATTGACTAACAATTAAAATTGGCTTCAAATAGCAACTGTAGTTCAAAGTTTCAAGTGTTCAAAGAACAACATTTCATTTAAGTCATAAAAATAACTTAAATGAATATAATACATATTCGCGAGCTGGCTGACCAAAACCAGATGCATCCTACGATTGCAAAGCATTACTTTCTTCTTGTTAACGTATTTTTAGTTCACCTTTTAAGCAGCTGTGTTTTTGTTATTTTGAATTAACTGTTTAATTATAACTTTTTAGTATTTTTTTTTAAATTAGGTACGTTTAAACATATAAATGTTATATATTTTTGAAATGACCTCTTAAAGCCCTTTATACGAAACCGCACACGATGGGCAAAGAAGAAAATAAATTTGAGCCGCCACAATAAGGCGACTATTTAATGTGCAATTTTAATGTAGCCAGTGACACTCGCAAGGTTAAGACGAATCGATTGACGTAACAATCATCAAAATCGCCCAACGTGTTTGGTCTCTGGAACGCCACCTTGGAACAAACATACATACATATACTGATAAACACATTACCCTCCTTCGGCAGTCGGGTAAAAAATACAGAGCGTCATGTTTGCCATAAATAAAGGCATGCAAATATTAATAAAAGAATAAAGAACAAATTAAAATCACACAATTCAAATCAAAATATTAATAATTCAGAATGACACATTATCATATTTAGTCAAGATAATAAAAACAAAATGTGCGTAGGTTAAAATTATCATTCTAGAATGTCAGTATAATTATTAAAAATGTAAAATTATTAAATGTCAAAATATTAAAAAATGTCGTACAAATGATAATAAAAATAACACAAATTATAATAATTAAGGTTCTAGAAAGTCAGAACAAAAATATTAAAAATGTCAACCTAATAAAACAATAAATCAAATTAAAATTATCAATGTAGCAGTAAAATATTAAAAATGTCAAGTAATAATATAAAAATAGAAAATAAATTCAAATCTATCATTTAAAAACTCATTCAGGTTATGACGTCCGCGATCACATGTACTTACTATATTCATTATTACAAGCGCATTACCGCAATCACTTCAGTTCAATAAAGCTGCTTGGTGAATACACATGTCGGTGTTTTCTTCCACATTACACACATAAGAATTCCCGGTACACAGCGCAACATCGCGGCTGGACTCTTTTTGGTCCTTCGACTTTAAGTGAAGTGTGAGAGAAGGTGTTTGATGGTGGTGAAAATTATTGACGATTTAGATTGGCAGATAGATAATCTACTGATCGGCACGGAGGTGGATTATGAACAGGAGTACGCGGAGCGTGAAAACAATTACGAAGGCATCAAGAGACAACTCAACCAAAAACTCAGCCATACATCTCACCAACAACAAACTCTGCCTAAATTGGAAATTCGATCGAGTCGAGAGATTCGAGAATTGAGAAGCCGGCATTTAATGGCAACTATGCTCAATGGCCAACTTTCATGGACCTCTACTCAGAAGCCATCCACAACAATCCCACGCTGAACAAGACTCAAAAAATGCAGCACCTCAAGCGCAAACTGAAAGGTGAGGCAGAGCGCCTAGTTCAGCATCTCAACGTCTCAGCTTAAAACTACGACGCGTGCTGGGATATACTCACCCGAAGGTACAACAACATACTAGCTGCTGTTTACAAAGCAAATTCAAATATTCTTAAGCCAGCCGACTGTGCACAAACATTCTGCTCAAGTACTCAAAAACCTCCACGACACGACCTTGGAAACGATTCACGCCATACACAATCTCGGAGTCGATACCACTACGTGGGATCCATTTTTGGTGCACATACTTACAGAAAAAATTGATGCAGAAACCTACAGTTCGTACATGGAGTGCAGAAAAGCACCACGAAATCTGCCATCATTCGACGAGCTTATGGCATTTTTGGAGAACAAATTTACAGCTCTCGACCCAGTCAACAGAAAAAACAACAAGACTGGTTTCACGAAGCATGAGGCCAAGAACATGGACAACAGTGAACCCAAGGAATTTTCTTCCAAACATCCACCTAAGAAGTTCCACAAGTGGGGAAAGACCTATCACGCTCGATCTGAAAGAAAATGTCCGTTATGCAAGTCGGACCACATATTGGTTTCTTGTAAAACATTCCAAAGTATGGCCCCAGAAGCGAAAATAAATACAATTGCACAACTGAAAATCTGTGAGAATTGTATGTACTGCCATAACGACAAACAATGCAATTTCGTGAAAACATGTAAGGTGTGCAATAACAAGCATCATACGACGATACATGATGCTATACAACAAAGGGCTCAACATACAATTCCTTCTAATAACATGACACCTAAAAGCGTTCCGACAGTAGCGCAACATAAAACAACTCACGTTGCTGGGAATGTGAACGAAGTTCTACTTGCCACAGTTGAACTGAATGTTATGGCTGTAGATGGAATTCCTACAAAACTTAGGGCACTACTTGACCAAGGTTGTCAAATCAACTTAATAACGGAATCAGCTGCTCAGCGATTGGGACTTCACATGCGTAAACAAGATGCAGTCATCTCAGGAGTCAGGAGTGGCATCTCGAACATCAAGAGCCATGAAACCGTACTACTTACTTGCGAGTCCATATACCAAAATTAAAACTTCACTATTGAGGCGCTTGTCATGACAAGAATGCTGAGTAATTTGCCCAATTATACGTATGAGCGCCAACAGTAGCCACATTTAGAAAACATTAGCCTCGCGGATCCTAACTACTACATATCCAGGCCAGTTGACATTTTACTGGACGCTGGAGTTTACGCACAAATAATCATGGATGGGATTCAGCGAGGACCTACACAGGCGGCAATAGCTCAACAGACTAAGATAGGATGGGTTCTATTAGGCAACACCACAACATTTCAATGCCATGCAGTTCTTAACAACCTAGAAGACATTTCGCGTTTCTGGGAAATAGAAGAAATAACTGAGCAGTCTCCAACGCTGACGTCAGGCGAACAATATTGCGAAACTTTATACGCAACTACAACCAAAAGGAAGTCTGACGGCAGATATGAAGTCAGAATAGAGCGAGAATCAGTTAGGTTCTTCAAAGTCGCAGGCATTAGCACAATTCCGACAATTGGAGAAACGACTAGTCAGAGACCAGTCTCTTGCTGAAAGTTACAAGACTTTCATGGCTGACTACATACGTCTTAATCACATGAAACAAAGTTTAATTCCACAAGAACCGAGTTGCTATCTACCACACCACGGTGTCATGAAATTGGACTCCACTACAACAAAGCTCCGAGTGGTGTTTAATACCTCAAACAAAACAACTACGGGCCACAGTCGGAACGAGCTAATGGAGTGTGGGCCAAAGCTTCAACAGGACTTACAGGCATTAATCCTACGGTGGAGGGGGTTCCAGTTTGTTTATTCTGCTGACATTGAAAAGTTTTACAGACAAGTCGGAATACAAAGAACAAGATCAGCATCTACAGAAGATTCTGTGGAGATATTGCAAGGAAGACAAGATCCAAGAGTACCAGCTGTGCACCGTAACATACGACACTAAAGCTGCTTCCTTTTTAGCGATGCGCACAATAAAACAACTAATTCACGACAAAGGGGCTCAATACCCGCTTGCTGCTGAAACATTGGACAGTCAGTTGTACGTCGACGATCTCCTCGGCGGAAGTAATGATATCCAACAAGCCAAAACTACTCAACAACAATTACTCGACCTACTTAAACAAGGTGGCTTCAACCTGCGCAAGTGAGCGAGCAACGACGGACGCTTATTAGAAGATCTTACACCCGATCAAATTAGTCAAAACATGATTGACTTCAAGCACTCTGAAACAAACAAGACATTGGGAGTTATGTGGAACCCCTCCACGGATCATTTTACATTTCATCATCAAGTGGAAACAACAATCACTTGCGCTATCATTACAAAAAGATCGTTGTTATCTCAACTATCGAAGCTATATGATCCACTAGGTTGGCTATCACCAGCTACAATAAAGGCAAAACTTATTTTCCAACAACTGTGGACTACAAACCTCAACTGGGACGATCCCGTACCACAACATGAACAAAAACAATGGGAAGAGTTCAGGAACGACCTCAAATACATAGGTCAGATCGCTATTCCTCGATGGATGGGACCTAAAAACACTCCAGTTGAATTACATGGGTTCTGCGATGCCTCGGAGAAGGCATACTCATGTGTGATCTATTGCCGAAGCATCAAAGACGAGCCAATACATGACTCGAGTAGTTGCAGCGAAAATGAAGCTCGCACCGATCAAAAAATTGATGGCACTGCCCAGACTCGAACTGTGCGGCGCACACTTATTATACAGACTAGCGAAAAAGGTCATAGAGTCATTAAACAAACAGACAGTAACAATACAAGCTTGGACTGACTCAATGGTCGTTCTGGGATGGCTACATGGCGACGTGTCCCGCTGGAAGACATTCGTAGCAAACAGCGTTACGAAAATTTCAAATATTTTGCCACCATCGTGTTGGAGACATATTAAATCCGAAGAAAACCCGGCGGATTGCGCTAGTCGTGGCTTACTTCCGTCACAACTAGTCAGACACGAACTTTGGTGAGAGGGACCTACGTGGCTGATACAAAACAACATCCCAGATCATTCGACAGACTTTGAAGCTCCTACATTAGAACACAAGTACAAGAAGCAAGTCTGCGCATCTCAAAATGCCCAAACATCGTCATCGATTATCGAGGAGCTTCAAAGAGCTTCGATTTTGCGAGTCAAGGCAAAAAAACACAAAGCGCGATCGCCTTACTTAACAACAGTGGAACTTGAGAACGCATTGAATGTCGTCATCAAGACAATGCAAAATAAAAACTTTGGCGAAGATATTGTACATTTACAGAAACATGGCAAGGTGCATTTGAAGAGTTGTATACTTAATTTACACTCATTATTAGACAAACAAGGTCTCTTGAGAGTCGGGGGACGTGTAACAGAATCAGTCTTGAAGATCTCACAAAAACATCCAATTATTTTGCCACACAAAGCACGGCTCACAGAACTTCTGATCGACAAATCACATATTTCGACACTGCATGGGGTAGCAAGACTCACCTTGACACATTTGCCAAACAAGTACTGGATACTAAGAGGTGTGAGGACAGTAAAAGGCCACATTCTTAAGTGCATCAAATGTCATCGCTTCAAGACATCTACTAGCAAACAGCTGATGGGAAACTTAACAAAGCCCCGGGTCAATCCATCGCGTCCATTTACGCACACAGGCGTTGATTTTACGGGACAAGTGGAAGTCAAGGCCAACAAGGGCAGAGGGATAATCATCCTATGACTTCTCCCGCTTTGGATGAAGCGGGAGGGCGTGTCAGTCGACTTTTACTGACTGAAACCCACCCGTGTTCCTTCAGTTGCTTGAGCCAGGGCCGCGGTAACTCTTTTTCAAATTTATCCGCACAGTTCAATATTCGTCTGCCTAGCAACAAAAGCCATTCATTTAGAATTAGTCTCAGACTTGAGTACTGCAGCCTTTCTCGACGTTTTCAAACGTTTCTGTGCCCGGAGGGGAACACCAAAGTGTATGTACTATGACAACGGTACTAATTTTGAAGGCGCTGCCAAAACACTCATACAGGAACATAAAGAGGCGTTAATGCACTACATCAACGAAGAACTCTTGAGTTACTTAGGGAACCTTGGAGTTGACTGGCAGTTCAACGCTCCAGTTTGGCCATCAGCAGGAGGACTGTGGGAGGCCGCAGTCAAAAGCATGAAGCACCACCTGAAACGCGTCATTGGCGAACAAAAGCTGACATTTGAGGAGTTTGCCACTCTGTTAGGCCAGATTGAAGCGTGCCTCAACTCTAGGCCGTTGGTTCCTCTAACAAACGATATTGACAATATAGACTGCGTAACGCCTGGGTATTTCTTAGTGGGAGGGCCAATACTGTCAAGCCCACTCTCATCTGACGAGGACATCAGAAACATAAAAACTAGATGGCAGCTACTGGAAAAAATGCACAAAGATTTCTGGAAGAGATGGGCATCTGAATACCTTCAAACACTTCAAACACGCAGCAAGTGGCTTTATGCAACAAAGAATCTTGAGATCAACGACATCGTATTGATAAAAGATGATCACTTGCCGCCCTCTAAATGGCTCTCAGGAAGGGTTATGGAGACACATCCTGGTAAGGATGGACACGTAGGAGTGGTGACCCTGAAAACAAAAAAATGGCTCTCTAAAACGCCCTATCATCAAACTATCACGACTACCTGTCGAACAGAGTGATACAGGGTGCGTAGAGAGTGAAGGTGACACAACGCCTATCGAACAACAGAAAACTGGGAGATTGAAGCGGAAGCAACCTGCTAAAAGATCCCTAAACAATTACGTTGGCATATTTTTCACGTTTGCCTTATGCATAGCGACGTCACTGCAACAGACTACAGTGAACGTCACCACATTATCGTCAGCAAAATTAGTCTACTTCGACAAAATTGCTGAATTGCAAATACTTCAAGACGACTGGAAAATGGTTGTTTATTACAATATGACAACATACTGGCGAAGTTTACAAAACGTGGCAGACTACGTCACACATTTGAACAGGAAGAGCCAACCTTGATATCCATCGCCTCTCAACTAGAACACATGAACACTTTATTGAAACATGTTTTTTTTAATATTTGTTTTATCTTTCCTTAATAACTTTAAACATGTGCAGTTTTCACATAAAATCATGTTACTCACACAAAATGTAATAAATGCGATCTGATTTTTATTTTTAAAGGTGTATTTTAATTAAGGAAACCTGTCTTAATATAGCTTATAAAAAATAAATCATATTAAAAAAAAACGGCTTTATTATTATGTTCCGCTAAATTTGCCGGTGGGTTTTTGTTGAATTGTCCGAGTTTAATATTCAAATGTTCCAGCGAGTGAAACGTCCCACGGCACTGATGTTATTCTTAACGGTTTGAATGACCAAAATGTAAGGCCAGGAGCCTTTACATTTAATGCTGAAAGTTAATAAAAAAAAGACGTGTGGCACTCGGGGACTGCCGCGGTAAAGCAAAAAGTAAAATTTTTGAGAATTTAAGTCATTTTCTTTCACCTATTGTTCTTAAAATCTACTTTCTTTTCCCAAATAGTAAATGCAGATCACGGTCCACCCACAATAATAAACCCTTAACGCCACCCTCTAACAACCCCCTTATTATCATATTTTTTACCTTTTCCCCAAATAATAAATTTAAATAGTGACCCCTATTTATACCACAATAAGGTCGCTTTTTCAAAGTGACCCTTATTCCCACATGCATAAAGTCTACATTGAACGCGGTAGAATTTAAAATAGGATACAAATAAAGAACCTCAACTTCAATAGGACATAAAAATATTTCCTACATCCGTCATAACCAACAACCTACTACTTTTAAGTCGCGGTCGTTACCTCTAGGCCACTGGGCCAAAAAAAAAATAATACCTGTCCAGACTGCGGTGCTGATCCAAGGGTATTGCCAAAACCAGCGAGTTCAGTGCTCGGCTTAGTTCCAGTAGTATTGGTACCGCCAAGAGGGTTAGTATCACATGTAGCACCAAATGTTGGTGTAGTACCAAATGAGGTATTTCCAAAACCTGAGGGTTATATTAACTGGTCAATATTATAATTAGACTTGCACAATAAATCTTACAAGTGAACATTGAGCATACGGTACCTGTTGTAGGTTGAGCAGCATTAGTACCGGAGCCTGTCCCACCAAATAAAAGGGGTGCTGTAGAAGCAGGGGTAACTCCTAGTGCTTCAATTGGTGCAGCTGTAAAATAAAATAAAACAGTTACAAAAAAAGATTATTCTTAAAAAGTTTTTTTGCATAAAGTTTAACGTTAAAGTTTACCTACATCAAAATGGACAGGCTCAGCTGTTTCATCTATCAGTAAAAACCTATGACCGCCATTTAACTTGGTGTTAAAATTTTATGACGGTAGCAATATTCGGCCATTGAGGATTATAATAAGACCGAAAGTTCAGTACAAAGATAAAATTAAACGCTAAGAACTGCTTGTGATCAATGGAGGTACAAATTCTTTATTAGGCCGGCAATGGTTAGCAGAATTGGAAATAAAAATACCATGATTTACACAAATGCAAAAATGTTAAACATAAAAGCAAGGAACAATGGCGAAATCTTAGCTGACTTAAATTTGAGCGTCTGAAAGCGAAGTTATATACGAATGAAATTGAAATTCCAATAATTGTCTACGTTTTCTCAAAGTATAACATTCACTGGTTCACCATGGATAAAAAAAAACATTACTACGAGTAGGTGTTTTTTTATATTTATTTATTTATTAAAACTTCATGTAACATACAGGTACATAGGCGGACTTAATGCCTGAGGCATTCTCTACCAGTCAACCAAGGATGGTGGAGAGATTAGAAACAGACATAGACCTACTAAGAAAAGGCATAAATAGGTTGACACAATATAAAAATGGCAACACTTCTAGAAGGCTTGAAACAAAAGTCATTGAAATTATTGCGAAGACCATACAAAACAGCTCACACGAAAAATTTAATAAAATAATAGAAGACCACCTAGATACATTAAAACAAACACTCTTAGTCAAGAGTCATAGGATAGCAAGATACAAAATGCTAAAGAAAGAAAGGATAACAACAGACTATTTGCAACAAGTGAGAAACAATTTTATAGAAAGCTTAAAGGTATACGACTATCATAAATCCTCCATCGGAAGAGAATCTAAAAGAATTCTGGTAAGGAATCTGGGCAGACAGCGCTGAACATAATAAAGAAACGAGATTGATACAAGAAGAAATAGTTGGATCAGAAAAATAAAAGAAATGCCGTGCCGTTCTACTACTCTTGAATTTAATACGATTATAAATTAAACACATAACTGGAAGAAAGCAGCAGGAATAGATAGTTTACATAATTTTTGGATAAAAAGGTTACAAGCACTACATAGGACATTAGCTTAACAAATTAATGATATTTTAAAAGGTTACAAAAAATTGCCAGAATTTCTCACAAAGGGCATTACATATATGATAAACTAAAACAGGAATATTATAAAAGAATCCATTCATTATGTAAAATGTACCTAGCTAGTAAAAATTTGTTCAAGTCGATAAATACTTATGCTATACCTATACTAACTTATTCTTTTGGCGTTATAAAGTGGTCTAAAACAGAATTAAATGCAATTGAAAATAAAACTAGAACAATTCTTACACAACATAGATATCACCAATCGAAAGAGTGATTATGTCCAGAAAGGAGAGGGTTAGGCAGAGGGTTAATTGAAATATAATATTTACACAAAAGGCAAATAATAAACCTAAAACAATTCTTTATTAGGAAGAAGAATACTAGTCAATTACATACAACAATAGTAGAGATAGAGAACAGTTATACAGCACTGAATCTTAGCGAAGGTAATATTGAAACAATAGACAAAGCAAGACACATAGAAGTGATACACAAAAAATGGAGACAGAAAGAACTACACGGTAGACATTAGACTTCCAATAAATGGCTTGAATTAAGTGGGCTGTTTCCAGAAACAGAAGGATTTATGCAAGCCATTGAAGACCAAGTCATTAATACCAAAAATAATAGAAAATATTTTATAAAAGATAAGTCAGTTAGAAATTATTTATGCATATGGTTATTATTATGGTTTTTAAACTTAAGTTTGTCAGGTATGAACCTGGTGCTTTTATAGGATCTGACGGGTGTCAAACAAGGTGAAATTCTAATGTTCTATTTGAACTGGTAAAGTATTTTGCACTGCACTCAAATTATAATCTAAATCTAACTGTAAAAAAATTCTAACTAATTGGAAAAGTATTTAATATTGCAACTTTTTGTAGTGTTAGGTATGTGTATTTTGATAGATTGAGAACATAAAAACTATTGTATATTTGTTTCGGAATAACACCTGTTGTTGATATTACTATTGGGACTATTGTAACCACAGAAAAACAAGCCACACACAAGCGCGAGCTCATTCAGGGCTCTCGACAAGTACATTAGTGATGTCAATGAAAATATATAATAAATTACCAGAAATAATTAAAGAAAAACAAAAGTTTAGTTCATTCATTAATAAATTGTAACAATTTCTATTAACTGAATGCTATTTTAATTTTATTGAATATTTAAATGACAAATTTTCAATTTAACAAATTAGAATCTACTAAATAAATAAATACTTAGTCAAATAAAAGCCCTCTTCCTCTCTCCTACTTTTACAGTGCCCGACAGGGTCCACAATGGTCTAAATTTGTAACCTACCATCTAAGTTCACATGTGGAAGCAATAAATGTATTGAGTATTGATATGGTCAACAATTAACAATGCAAAGTCAAGTCTAGTTCAGAGCCTACAGATAAGGGATATAAAAAAACACCTAGTATAAAAGAAAGTTATTTGATATTTTCGCCTTTCATTAGATCAGTGTTGCCATTTTACACTTATTCTGCCAAGTAACAGGTAGTGACTGTAGTAAGTATATCACTATTGTATTTATTATTATAATAAAATGGAGTAAATTAATTAACAATACAGTTTATGTCTAAGTGTAGGTGTTCCTTGCTGGTAGATAAGAATACTAAAGTCACGGGTCCCAGTGCTAACTAAGAAAATTTGGTTCAAATAAATGTCACTAGATGACGCGATATGCATCAAATTGTTTTTGAATTGTATGTAAAATAAACTAGAATTGATCATAAAAATTGTATGTTCTTTTTTAATCAACTATCCCTTTTTTTTGAACCACACTTTTACCGACTAAAACCCACCGGTGTTCCTTCAGTTGCTTAAACCAGGGCTAAGTATAAATCTTACTTGTGGACATTGAGCATACGGTACCTTTTGTAGGTTTAGCAGCATTAGCCCCAGAGCCCGTCCCACCAAATAAAAGGGGTGCTGTAGAAGCAGGGGTAGCTCCTAATGCTCCAGTTGGTGCATCTTTAAAATAAAATATAACAGTTACATAAATAGATTATTCCTAAAAAGTTTATTTGTAAATGTTTATTTATATAATTGTATAATCAAACTAGTGGCTCGCCTCGGCTTTGCCTGGGTCATAATAATGTGTAGACTATATAACCATCTGGGATAATGTAACTTTCCAATGGTGAAAGATTTCTTCAAAAATTACCTTGTGCTTCGCACTGTCGCGTATTCGTTAGAGTTGGAGTTCACTACCATTTGCTAGAAATCCATGACTATGGCTTTATTTTTGGCCCAACTTCAGCCAAAGCTGAAGCCATCTCCATCTCACAGTGTGTTTATATTGCCTTAGTTGTGGACATGTAAGTTTTTTTTTTTTCATATTGTGACATTATTCATACTACCCTCCACTACGGATCGAGTGGAGGGGTATAAAACACAAGCGCGAGCTCATTCAGGGCTTGGCTGTCGGACGGAACGAAACCTATCTTAGTGGCGTTATTGTGTTATTTGAGTGTTGTCGTTACTTGTGCGTGTGTAGTTATGCTGGTCATGAGCGCACCTGTGGTGTGAACCATTTTTAAGGAATAATACAACCTTGTTTGATAATCCATTTTTTTGCATCCTGGCGCGCTGGCATACTCGCGATCAGTGCCGCTTTAAGAATTTTGTATCCAGTCAATTCAAACGAAGCGGACATCTAAGATGCGTAAATATGTTCCCGGTCAGGGGCAAACGAAGGCAAAAGAAAGAGGAGAGGAGTGAACCACGTTGAGACTACCAGGAGCCAGCGCCGGGGTAAATAGGCGAGGACTCCAGTTCGTATGAGTTAGGGGAGGAATTACACCAACTGTGTTTGAACGGATACACCCCGGTAAGCTTATCATTGCATGTTGATGACATCTATATCAAAATGGACCGGCTCAGCTGTTTCGTGTATCAGTGAAAAACCTATGACCGCCATTTAACTTGGTGTTAAAATTTTATGACGGCAGCAATATCCGGCTATTAGGAATTATAAGACCGAAAATTCAGTACAAAGATAAAACTAAACACTAAGAACTGCTTGTGATCGACGGAGGTACAAATTCTTTATCAGGCCGGCAATGGTAACTTGAACTGTATGTACATCGTTATATATGTTTGTTGGTGAGGGTACCAGCAGTAATAAACTAGCCTTGGAGCAAAGCGGTTGTGTTTCATTACTACCAACATATCATTTGGCGACGAGTATTTTTTTATCTACCCACGTAAGGGTTTAAAATGGCGAATTTTATAGGAAATTTAGGCATTTTTGACCATAAACTCCACGAATGGGAAGTTTTTCACGGCAGACTGACGCAGTTTATTAAGTTGAACAATATTTCGGACGTCAACAAAAGTGCAGTGTTTGTTGTTAACGCATTTGTCAGACGAATCCTACCGTTTGGTTCGGAATCTAGTGCATCCGAATAAGCTCGAGGAAATCGCCTATAATGAGCTAGTGAAAGAACTCAATAATCATTTCACGCCGAAGAGGTCATCTTTCGCCGATAGGGCGAAGTTCTACGAAGCGACGAAATCCGACGGTGAGAGCATCGTGGAGTGGGCTGCGCGGCTGCGAGGGCTAGCCGTGTACTGCGATTTTGGATCGGAGCTGGACACGCTTCTGCGTGACCGGTTCGTTCTAGGCTTCAGAACGGGACCTGAGCGTGATCGGTTATTCGAGAGTGACTCAAAGACCCTGACTTTTGGGCAGGCCCTAGAAGTCGCTCAGAAGGCTGCTTGTGCACGGCAGGCACGCGCCGAAGTCATGGTTAAGGAGGAGCAGGTGTTTTATGCGCATGCTGGTGGGAGCCGCGACGCGCGCAGTGCCGGGGCTGGCTCGGGCAGAAGCCGCGCGGCTGGCTCCGCCGGTGCTGCGGTTGGCCGTAAATCTGATGACGGCGAGCAATCACGTTGTGCAGTGTGTGGTTTAAAAAATCACAATGCGTCTCAGTGTAGATATAAGAACTATAAGTGTCTTATTTGTGGCCAAAAAGGTCATTTAAAAAAGTTATGTGCGGGTAGGAAATCTAAATTGTACAAAATCGACACGGAGGAAACGGACACGTCTCAGGAAAGCGTTTGCAAAGAGTGTGATCTTTATAACTTGAGGTATGTTGACTATAATCCGATTAAAATTACTGTTAATGTAAACAATGTAGACATGTGCATGGAGTTAGATACTGGGTCAGGAACTACGGTTATTTCCGAGACTTTGTATTTACTTCATTTTTCTCATTTTATTTTGCATAAAAGTGATCTAAAGATGTGTTTGTACAATGGTCATAAAATCACGCCCCTAGGATATTTTGTAGCTAAAGTATCATATTCAGGTGTATGCGAGGAGATTAAAATGTATGTATTAGAAAACGGTGGACCACCACTGTTGGGACGTGATTTCATGACAAAATTCCGAATTTATTTTGCTACAGCTAATAACAGCATAGTATGTACTATGAATAAAAGCGTTGATGAAGTGCAACGATTGTTGGATCAATACCCAGACATTTGGAAAGACGAATTATGGTGTTTTAATAAGTTTGATGTCGTCTTACAGTTGAAAGACAATGCCTCACCCAAATTTTTTAAGCCACGACCCGTGCCATTTGCACTGAAGGACAAAGTCAGTGCAGAACTAGATAGATTAGTTTGTTTAGGGGTTCTCGTGCCGGTTAATTATTCAGAATATGCTACACCAATAGTACCGGTTTTAAAACAAGACGGAAAATTAAAAATTGCGGGTGATTTTTCTTGTACACTGAATAAAGACTTAAAAGTGGACAAGTATCCATTACCACGAATAGAGGAAGTGTTTTCTAAGTTAGGTGGGGGGGAAGCGTACAGCAAAATTGATTTGAGCAACGCGTATAACCAATTTAGCGTATCGGAGCAATCCCAAAAGTTGACCACCATTAATACACATAAGGGTCTGTTTGCTTACACTCGTCTAGTCTATGGTTTGGCCAATGCTCCAGCGTTGTTTCAAAGATCAATGGAAACATTGCTATCTGGTATAGAGGGAGTAAGCATTTGGCTAGATGACATCTGTATTACAGGCAAAACAAAAGAAATTCATTTGTAGATTGCGAGAGGTATTATCAAGAATTCACGATGCAGGATTGCGTCTTCAAAAGAACAAATGTGTGTTTTTTAAAAGTAGTGTGACTTATTTAGGTTACGTAATCGATAAAAATGGGTTGAGAACGTGTCCAACTAAAGTCGAGGCAATTCTAGATGCGCCTGCGCCTACCAACGTATTAGGAGTAAAACGATTTCTAGGCGTAGTAAATTATTATAGGAATTTTATTCCGAGCGCCTCTACTGTACTGAGTCCGCTGAATGAATTGTTGCGCACGGGCGTAGAATGGCAGTGGGGCGAGCGACAGCAAGTGGCATTCAATAGCGTTAAAAGCGAGCTAGCTAGCGAGCGGGTGCTGGCGCATTTCCAGCCGGAGGCACCGCTGGTATTGACGGTAGACGCGGGGCCTTGCGGGCTCGGTGCTGTGCTCGCGCACCGAGAAGCGGACGGCCGGGAGCGGCCAATCGCGTTCGCTTCACGGTCGCTGACGGCGAGTGAAAAGAACTATAGCCAAATTCATAAAGAGGCGACGGCTATCATATTCGGGGTGAAGCATTTTCACCAATATCTTTATGGCCGTCAGGAGCCTTTTATTCTGAAGACGGATCATAAGCCTCTGTTATCAATTTTCGGCAAACGATATCTTATATCTGTCACGGCTGCCCTGCGTCTACAGAGGTATGCAATAATTTTGGGAGCATACAACTATACGGTACAGTACGTAGACGCTAAGAACAATCAAATTGCAGATTATTTTTCTCGATCGCCGTTATCAGTAGCAATCGGTGATAACGATAAGCAAGAGGACGGGTCCTCAAAGTACTTTCTTTTCTTAGACGCCAGCGTGGAACCGGTTTCGTTCGTTGATATTACACGAGCTACTGCTGCCGACAATGTATTAAAAACAGTTATAAAATATATGAATAATGGTTGGCCGAGGAAAATACAATGTAAATCAATATCGCCGTACTTTCATTGCAAAACGGACTTACAAGTAGTCGATGGTTGTCTATTTCGCGGTCATAGGATAGTAATTCCGGCTACATACAAGGAGAAAATGCTTAAAGAATTGCATTCGGCACACTTTGGTGTCGTTAAGACCAAGAGTGCAGCTCGTAGTCGGATGTGGTGGCCGGGGATCGATGCCGATATTGAGCGATGGGTGGGAGCGTGCACAGCGTGCGCCAGCGTACGCTGTGCGCCGGCGCGCGCGCCGCCCGCGCCCTGGCCGCGCCCTCCGTCCCCCTGGCACCGTATACATATTGACTATATGTCTATAGGGCAGGCAGTGTACCTTATTGTTGTAGATGCGTATTCCAAATGGCTGGAATGTGTTCATATGGATCGTGGCACTTCGACCAACGCTCTTATTCAAAAATTGAAAATCATGTTTTCTAGATTCGGTGTACCAAATGTTATTGTATCAGACAATGATGTAAAAATTAGCTCAGCGGAATTTCATACATTTTGTCGAGTGAACGGAATCGAATATCTAAGTTTGCCTATTTATCATCCCGCCAGTAATGGACAGGCAGAAAATTCCGTTAAAACCTGTAAGAAAATGATAAAATGCATGTTCGCAGAAGACAGATTATGTCTTAAAGATATTCAGGAAAAACTACAGGGGACCCTGTTTGATTATAGAAATACTGTTCATTGCGCGATTGGTGTCACGCCAGCCTTTTTAATGTTAGGACGAAATTTAAGGTGTAGGTTAGATTTGATTTTACCAAAAAACAAAAACATAGATAAACACACAGAACAAACAGCAATTAAGTGTAAGAGGTGTTTTCAAGTAGGAGAAACTGTATGGGCGAAATGGTTTATCGCAAGAAAATGTATGTGGTGTTGTTAAAAAAATTATAGGAAATAGAATGTATGAGATTTATTTTATTGATTACGGAACCAGCTGTAACAGACACATAGATCAATTAAGAAAATATACTACTTCAAATAATAGTGATATAAAAGTTAATAGTCCGTCATCAGGGGGAGCGCCTGTTGTCCACAATTTACCAGGTTGCAATCCACCGCTAGTGTCGGCACCGGGCGCTCCATCGCCATCGCCACTGCAGTCTCCATCCTCCGCATCGCTATCTAATGAGCGATCTTCCGCGACCTTGCCGTCACCGGCGTCTTCAGCTCCATTGGTTAGCACCATGGAGGAGAGGGAGAAAATAAATTCTCATCATGGTCAGGCGCAGGTCACGGCTGACCATGATGAGAATACCGTAGCAATAAGCGCTGATAATGTAAGGGAACAGAGGGGTTCGGACGAAGGGGATCGGGTGGAGGTTTGCGAAGTGATGGAAGACAGAATCCAATCGGATGAACAGTGTGTCGAGCTAAATGAGGATATTAACTCTAATGTTGTAAACACTGCCCCGGTCGGACGATCTGAGAGGCTCAGGAAACATGTTTGTTATAAGAAATATTTTAAGTAGGTAGGTTAGTATTATAAGAACATTAAGTCATTTTGTATCTGCATTAAGAATGTGTTATTGTTACAGATTTACAAATTAATGTTGGAGGGAGATGAACTGTATGTACATCGTTATATATGTTTGTTGGTGAGGGTACCAGCAGTAATAAACTAGCCTTGGAGCAAAGCGATTGTGTTTCAATACTACCAACATATCATAACTAGAATTGGAAATAAATTACCAAAATATACACAAACAATTACCAATGCAAAAATGTTAAACATAAAAGCAAGGAACACTGGCGAAATCTTAGCTGACTTAAATTTGAGCTTCTGAAAGCGAGTAATATACGAATAAAATTGAAATTCCATTAACTGGTTCACCTGTTCACTTGTGAATAATAGTAATGAAAAAGTCACAGTTTGATAATAGGTGTCATTATGTGTCTAATTGCGGTGAAATTAGAGGCACTTTATGAGCAAGTGTGTTGAAAAATAAATTACCAGAAATAATTAAAGAAAAACAAAAGTTTAGTTCATTCATTAATAAATTGAAACAATTTCTGTTAACTGAATGCTATTTTAATTTTATTGAATATTTAAATGACAAATTTTCAATTTAACAAATTAGAATCTACTAAATAAATAAATACTTAGTCAAATAAAAGCCCTCTTTCTCTCTCCTACTTTTGCAGTGCCAGATAGGGTCCACAATGATCTAAATTTGTAACTTACCATCTAAGTTTACATGTGGAAGCAATAAATGTATTGAGTATTGATATGGTCTACAATTAACAATGCAAAGTCAAGTCTAGTTCAGAGCCTACAGATAAGGGATATAAAAAAACACCTAGTATAAAAGAAAGTTATTTGATATTTTCGCCTTTCATTAGATCAGTGTTGCCATTTTACACTTATTCTGCCAAGTGACAGGTAGTGACTGTAGTAAGTATATCACTATTGTATTTGTTATTATAATAAAATGGAGTAAATTAATTAACAATACAGTTTATGTCTAAGTGTAGGTGTTCCTTGCTGGTAGATAAGAATACTAAAGTCACGGGTCCCTGTGCTAAGAAAATTTGGTTCAAATAAATTTCACTAGATGACGCGATATGCATCAAGTTGTTATTGAATTGTATGTAAAATAAACTAGAATTGATCATAAAAATTGTATGTTCTTTTTTAATCAACTATCCTTTTTTTTGAACCACACTTTTACTGACTAAAACCCACCGGTGTTCCTTCAGTTGCTTAAACCAGGGCTAAGTATAAATCTTACAAGTGGACATTGAGCATACGATACCTTTTGTAGGTTTAGCAGCATTAGCCCCAGAGCCCATCCCACCAAATAAAAGGTGTGCTGTAGAAGCAGGGGTAGCTCCAAGTGCTCCAGTTGGTGCATCTATAAGATAAAATATAACAGTTACATAAAAAGATTATTCCTAAAAAGTTTATTTGTAAATTTTTATTTATATAATTGAATAATCTAACTAGTGGCTCGCCTCGGCTTTGCCTGAGTCTTAATAATGTGTAGACTATATAACCATCTGGGATAATGTACCTTTCCAATGGTGAAAGATTTCTTCAAAAACTCCGGCTCTCTCTTTCATTATAATATTTGTTAAGACTATTGTACCAATATATATTAGTTACCATTGTCAATAAATTAGGAGCAATATTTGTCCAAAAATGAAGGTTGTATAAACCTGGCGTTTTTTTTTTGGTATGCCTATTTTCTGGCGATGGCGACAGATCGGCACAATGATGTACAACCCCTGCCCACGCCTGTTACCTTGTGCTTCGCACTGTCGCGTATTCGTTAGAGTTGGAGTTCACTAGCATTTGCTAGAAATCCATGACTTTGGCTTTAATTTTGGCCTAACTTCAGCCAAAGCTGAAGCCATCTCCATCTCACAGTGTGTTATTTTACCTTAGTTGTGGACATGTCAGTTTTATTTTCATATTGTGATTTTATTCATACTACCCTCCACCACGGATCGAGTGGAGGGGTATAAAACAAGCCGCACACAAGCGCGAGCTCATTCGGGGCTTGGCTGTCGGACGGAACGAAACCTATCTTAGTGGCGTTATTGTGTTTAATTTGTGTGTTGTCGTTACTTATGCGTGTGTAGTTACGCTGGTCATAAGCGCACCTGTGGTGTGAACCATTTTTAAGGAATAATACAACCTTGTTTGATAATCTAAAATAAATGGACTAAATTTGTAACCTACCATCTAAGTTCACATGTGGAAGCAATAAATGTATTGAGTATTGATATGGTCTACAATTAACAATGCAAAGTAAAGTCTAGTTCAGAGCCTACAGAAAAGGGATATAAAAAAACACCTAGTATAAAAGAAAGTTATTTGATATTTTCGCCTTTCATTAGATCAGTGTTGCCATTTTACACGTATTCTGCCAAGTGACAGGTAGTGACTGTAGTAAGTATATCACTATTGTATTTATTATTATAATAAAATGGAGTAAATTAATTAACAATACAGTTTATGTCTAAGTGTAGGTGTTCCTTGCTGGTAGATAAGAATACTAAAGTCACGGGTCCCTGTGCTAACTAAGAAAATTTGGTTCAAATAAATTTCACTAGATGACGCGATATGCATCAAGTTGTTATTGAACTGTATGTAAAATAAACTAGAATTGATCATAAAAATTGTATGTTCTTTTTTAATCAACTATCCTTTTTTTCGAACCACACTTTTACTAACTAAAACCCACCGGTGTTCCTTCAGTTGCTTAAACCAGGGCTAAGTATAAATCTTACAAGTGGACATTTAGCATACGATACCTTTTGTAAGTTTAGCAGCATTAGCCCCAGAGCCCGTCCCACCAAATAAAAGGGGTGCTGTAGAAGCAGGGGTAGCTCCTAGTGCTCCAGTTGGTGCATCTATAAGATAAAATATAACAGTTACATAAAAAGATTATTCCTAAAAAGTTTATTTGTAAATTTTTATTTATATAATTGTATAATCTAACTAGTGGCTCGCCTCGGCTTTGCCTGGGTCATAATAATGTGTAGACTATATAACCATCTGGGATAATGTACCTTTCCAATGGTGAAAGATTTCTTCAAAAATTCCGGCTCTCTCTTTCTTTATAATATTTGTTAAGACTATTATACCAATATATATTAGTTACCATTGTCAATAAATTAGGAGCAATATTTGTCCAAAGCTAACATTTTATGACGGTAGCAATATCCGGCTATTACGAATTATAAGACCGAAAGTTCAGTACAAAGATAAAACTAAACACTAAGAACTGCTTGTGATCGACGGAGGTACAAATTCTTTACTAGGCCGGCAATGGTAACTAGAATTGGAAATAATTTACCAAAATATACACAAACAATTAACAATGCAAAAATGTTAAACATAAAAACAAGGAACAATGGCGAAATCTTAGCTGACTTAAATTTGAGCTTCTGAAAGCGAGTAATATACGAATAAAATTGAAATTCCATTAACTGGTTCACCATGGATAAAAAAAACATTACTAGTCGTTTTTCATATTGATTTATTTATTAAAACATCATGGAACATACAGGTACATAGGCGGACTTAATGCCTGAGGCATTCTCTACCAGTCAACCAAGGATTGTGGAGTGATCACATAGCAGGTGCATACAAAATAGAAAAATATTAAAGTAAAAATTGAAGAAAAGTGAAAATAAACATACATATATATTTCCTATAATAAATACATATATTATATATCCCATAACTCTAGGGTTATATTCTATAAGTAAAAATAACACAAAAAGACCTAGAGTATTTGGTCCAAAAATGCATAGTTTCGAAGATATCATAAATCGAAATTAATTTATTTCAATAAAAAATGTATTAATGTATGAAAAATTCGAAATTGAGATCTGACACAAGTCTAGTCAAGGGGTACCGTGTTACCCAGATACTGGGTTGTGGAGGTCAGATAGGCAGTCGCTCCATGTAAAACACTGGTACTTAGCTGAATCCAGTTGGACTGGAAGCCGACCCCAATATAGTTGGGAAAATGCTAAGCAGACCGAATGTTAGAAAAATGCAAAAAAATATGACCATTGAAAAATTATTTATATGCCAGTTGATTGTTTTTATACATTCTAGAAATGTGCAAATTCGTTCGAAATAACCAACACTTTTACACGACAACAGAAAATATACAGTCAAGATATACATTGCGCCATAAAGATAGGTTAAACCTACCAAGCTCTAAGCTAAAAATGCCCTCGACAAGTACATTAGTGATGTCAATGAAAATATATTAGTACATTATGGTACAAGTGTGTAATGTTGGTGATTACCGCTGAGGCACCATTGAGACCCGAGCCGTTAGGTGAGGGTCTTAAGAGAGCCGAGGACAGTAATCATCAATACACACGTGTATCATACGACGTTTTTCAACACACTTGTGAAGAAAAGAATACAAAAAAATCTTTTCCAACAGTGAAAAAAAACGAGTTGTGAAATTTTTTTCGCAATTGCGGGCAAAATTAATCAGTTTTCCTATGCGCGCGCATCTAACAATGGCGATCGGCCATAGACTAAAAATAAAGAGTTATCTTTTTTTTGGCTTTTCGCGGCAAGCGTGTTGGCCACGTACAAAATGGGGAATTTCAAGTTTTGTTTATTACAGACAAAAACAAAAGTTAAATTTCAGTGAAAGTTTTATTTATTAAACACGAACAAGTTGAAATTATCTATTTAAATACGAAGTTGCATGAAATGTGTTGCATTTGCACTATTGAGCACGATCTTTTTTGTAACGAAACTTTTTTAAGAACAAAGCAACTCAACCAATAAATTTAAAAAAAAAACTCTTTATCTCACTTGTGAATAATAGTAATGAAAAAGTCACAGTTTGATAAAAGGTGTCATTATGTGTCTAATTGCGGTGAAATTAGAGGCACTTTATGAGCAAGTGTGTTGAAATAGTACATTATGGTACAAGTGTGTAATGTTGGTGATTACCGCTGAGGCGCCATTGAGACCCGAGCCCTTAGGTGAGGGTCTTAAGAGAGCCGAGGACGGTAATCATCAATACACACGTGTATCATACGACGTTTTTCAACACACTTGTGAAGAAAATAATACTAAAAAATCATTTCCAACAGTGAAAACGAGTTGTGATTTTTTTTTCGCAATGGCGGGCAAAATTAATCAGTTTTCCTAAGCGCGCGCATCTAACAATGGCGATCGGCTATAGACTAAAAATAATGGTTTATCTTTTTTTTGGCTTTTCGCGAATAGCGTTTTAGCCACGTACAAAATGGGGAATTTCAAGTTTTCTTTATTACAGACAAAAACAAAAGTTATATTTAAGAGAAAGTTTTATTTATTAAACACGTACAAGTTGAAATTATCTATTTAAATACGAAGTTGCATGAAATGTGTTGCATTTGTACTATTGAGCACGATCTTTTTTGTATCGAAACTTTTTTAAGAACAAAGCAACTCAACCAATAAATTTAAAAAAAAACTCTTTATCTCACTTGTGAATAATAGTAATGAAAAAGTCACAGTTTGATAATAGGTGTCATTATGTGCCTAATTGCGGTGAAATTAGAGCCACTTTATGAGCAAGTGTGTTGAAAAATAAATTACCAGAAATAATTAAAGAAAAACAAAAGTTTAGTTCATTCATTAATAAATTGAAACAATTTCTGTTAACTGAATGCTATTTTAATTTTATTGAATATTTAAATGACAAATTTTCAATTTAACAAATTAGAATCTACTAAATAAATAAATACTTAGTCAAATGAAAGCCCTCTTTCTCTCTCCTACTTTTGCAGTGCCAGATAGGGTCCACAATGATCTAAATTTGTAACTTACCATCTAAGTTCACATGTGGAAGCAATAAATGTATTGAGTATTGATATGGTCTACAATTAACAATGCAAAGTCAAGTCTAGTTCAGAGCCTACAGATAAGGGATATAAAAAACACCTAGTATAAAAGAAAGTTATTAGATATTTTCGCCTTTCATTAGATCAGTGTTGCCATTTTACACTTATTCTGCCAAGTGACAGGTAGTGACTGTAGTAAGTATATCACTATTGTATTTGTTATTATAATAAAATGGAGTAAATTAATTAACAATACAGTTTATGTCTAAGTGTAGGTGTTCCTTGCTGGTAGATAAGAATACTAAAGTCACGGGTCCCTGTGCTAACTAAGAAAATTTGGTTCAAATAAATTTCACTAGATGACGCGATATGCATCAAGTTGTTATTGAATTGTATGTAAAATAAACTAGAATTGATCATAAAAATTGTATGTTCTTTTTTAATCAACTATCCTTTTTTTTTGAACCACACTTTTACTGACTAAAACCCACCGGTGTTCCTTCAGTTGCTTAAACCAGGGCTAAGTATAAATCTTACAAGTGGACATTGAGCATACGATACCTTTTGTAGGTTTAGCAGCATTAGCCCCAGAGCCAATCCCACCAAATAAAAGGGGTGCTGTAGAAGCAGGGGTAGCTCCAAGTGCTCCAGTTGGTGCATCTATAAGATAAAATATAACAGTTACATAAAAAGATTATTCCTAACCAGTTTATTTGTAAATTTTTATTTATATAATTGTATAATCTAACTAGTGGCTCGCCTCGGCTTTGCCTGAGTCATAATAATGTGTAGACTATATAACCATCTGGGATAATGTACCTTTCCAATGGTGAAAGATTTCTTCAAAAACTCCGGCTCTCTCTTTCATTATAATATTTGTTAAGACTATTGTACCAATATATATTAGTTACCATTGTCAATAAATTAGGAGCAATATTTGTCCAAAGCTTAAGGTTGTATAAACCTGGCGTTTTTTTTTTGGTATGCCTATTTTCTGGCGATGGCGACAGATCGGCACAATGATGTACAACCCCTGCCCACGCCTGTTACCTTGTGCTTCGCACTGTCGCGTATTCGTTAGAGTTGGAGTTCACTAGCATTTGCTAGAAATCCATGACTTTGGCTTTAATTTTGGCCTAACTTCAGCCAAAGCTGAAGCCATCTCCATCTCACAGTGTGTTATTTTACCTTAGTTGTGGACATGTCAGTTTTATTTTCATATTGTGATTTTATTCATACTACCCTCCACCACGGATCGAGTGGAGGGGTATAAAACACGCCGCACACAAGCGCGAGCTCATTCGGGGCTTGGCTGTCGGACGGAACGAAACCTATCTTAGTGGCGTTATTGTGTTTAATTTGTGTGTTGTCGTTACTTATGCGTGTGTAGTTACGCTGGTCATAAGCGCACATGTTGTGTGAACCATTTTTAAGGAATAATTCAACCTTGTTTGATA
Source organism: Orthosia cruda (assembly GCA_964057195.1). Classification (NCBI taxonomy): domain Eukaryota; kingdom Metazoa; phylum Arthropoda; class Insecta; order Lepidoptera; family Noctuidae; genus Orthosia; species Orthosia cruda. Next base: position 16,263,026 of record OZ059833.1, on the reverse strand, counting down.
ATCTAAAATAAATGGACTAAATTTGTAACCTACCATCTAAGTTCACATGTGGAAGCAATAAATGTATTGAGTATTGATATGGTCTACAATTAACAATGCAAAGTCAAGTCTAGTTCAGAGCCTACAGATAAGGGATATAAAAAAACACCTAGTATAAAAGAAAGTTATTTGATATTTTCGCCTTTCATTAGATCAGTGTTGCCATTTTACACTTATTCTGCCAAGTGACAGGTAGTGACTGTAGTAAGTGTATCACTATTGTATTTGTTATTATAATAAAATTGAGTAAATTAATTAACAATACAGTATATGTCTAAGTGTAGGTGTTCCTTGCTGGTAGATAAGAATACTAAAGTCACGGGTCCCTGTGCTAACTAAGAAAATTTGGTTCAAATAAATGTCACTAGATGACGCGATATGCATCAAGTTGTTATTGAATTTTATGTAAAATAAACTAGAATTGATCATAAAAATTGTATGTTCTTTTTTAATCAACTATCCTTTTTTTTTACCACACTTTTACTGACTAAAACCCACCGGTGTTCCTTCAGTTGCTTAAACCAGGGCTAAGTATAAATCTTACAAGTGGACATTGAGCATACGATACCTTTTGTAGGTTTAGCAGCATTAGCCCCAGAGCCCATCCCACCAAATAAAAGGGGTGCTGTAGAAGCAGGGGTAGCTCCAAGTGCTCCAGTTGGTGCATCTATAAGATAAAATATAACAGTTACATAAAAAGATTATTCCTAAAAAGTTTATTTGTAAATTTTTATTTATATAATTGAATAATCTAACTAGTGGCTCGCCTCGGCTTTGCCTGAGTCATAATAATGTGTAGACTATATAACCATCTGGGATAATGTACCTTTCCAATGGTGAAAGATTTCTTCAAAAACTCCGGCTCTCTCTTTCATTATAATATTTGTTAAGACTATTGTACCAATATATATTAGTTACCATTGTCAATAAATTAGGAGCAATATTTGTCCAAAGCTGAAGGTTGTATAAACCTGGCGTTTTTTTTTGGTATGCCTATTTTCTGGCGATGGCGACAGATCGGCACAATGATGTACAACCCCTGCCCACGCCTGTTACCTTGTGCTTCGCACTGTCGCGTATTCGTTAGAGTTGGAGTTCACTAGCATTTGCTAGAAATCCATGACTTTGGCTTTAATTTTGGCCTAACTTCAGCCAAAGCTGAAGCCATCTCCATCTCACAGTGTGTTATTTTACCTTAGTTGTGGACATGTCAGTTTTATTTTCATATTGTGATTTTATTCATACTACCCTCCACCACGGATCGAGTGGAGGGGTATAAAACACGCCGCACACAAGCGCGAGCTCATTCGGGGCTTGGCTGTCGGACGGAACGAAACCTATCTTAGTGGCGTTATTGTGTTTAATTTGTGTGTTGTCGTTACTTATGCGTGTGTAGTTACGCTGGTCATAAGCGCACCTGTTGTGTGAACCATTTTTAAGGAATAATACAACCTTGTTTGATAATCTAAAATAAATGGACTAAATTTGTAACCTACCATCTAAGTTCACATGTGGAAGCAATAAATGTATTGAGTATTGATATGGTCTACAATTAACAATGCAAAGTCAAGTCTAGTTCAGAGCCTACAGATAAGGGATATAAAAAAACACCTAGTATAAAAGAAAGTTATTTGATATTTTTGCCTTTCATTAGATCAGTGTTGCCATTTTACACTTATTCTGCCAAGTGACAGGTAGTGACTGTAGTAAGTATATCACTATTGTATTTGTTATTATAATAAAATGGAGTAAATTAATTAACAATACAGTTTATTTCTAAGTGTAGGTGTTCCTTGCTGGTAGATAATTAAAGAGTATCCAGTTCCTAAAAGTACGGACGAAGTGAAACGCTTCGTTGCTTTTGCAAACTACTATAGAAAATTTATAGACCACTTTGCCGACAAAGCCTATCATTTAAACCTTTTAAGTAAGAAAAACACTAAATTCAACTGGGATAGCAACTGTCAAACGTCATTTGAAACTCTAAAACAGAGTATGATGTCACCGCCAATCCTACAGTACCCAGATTTCTCAGAACTAAATCAATTCATAGTACAAACCGATGCATCTGGGTACGCAATTGGGGCAGTACTATCAAATTCAAATGGCAGACCAATAGCTTACGCTAGTAGGAGCCTTAACAAAGCGGAAAAGAACTATCCCACTATAGAGAAAGAACTCTTAGCTGTAGTTTGGGCTGTCAAATATTTCAGACCCTATTTATACGGTCGTACATTTAAAATACTAACCGACCACAAACCCCTTGTATACTTATTTAATTTAAAAGACCCATCTAGCAGGCTCTTTAAATTTAGACTAGCTCTAGAAGAATACAATTACGAAATAGAATACGTAAAAGGGAGTGAGAACTGCGTTGCAGACGCATTATCTAGAATAAAAATTACGTCAAAAGAACTTAAAGAAATGAATGAGTGTCTGTGTGCAGTAATGACTCGCGCTCAAAAACGAAAATTAGATGCTGTCGCCCCGGCAGATGAGTTGCCCACCGACAACTTGCCAGTTCAACCACATGTAGTGGAAACTCATATCAAACCAAGAGGCGCAGTAGAGTTAAGATTTGCACCCAGTAGCAGTCTTAAGAAGTTAAAGAGCGATAGCTCAGTAGTGTTACAAACACACATAATATTATTGTATAATGCCCAAATGAAAACTATATTCATAAACTCGGCATCTCAATCACAAACTACGCGAGCCGAGTTTGCGAGAGAGCTGAGTGATCTATGTAACAAGCTAAATATAGAAGAAGTATACTTCATTAAAAATTCGAATAATAAAATTTTTGTAGAGAAATTAACTAGTGAGATAAGAAAACAAAGCAACTGGAAAGGGCCCAGATTATGTATATTAAAAGATGTCGAAAGAATAGAGGACAAAGATGATAGGAAAGTGATACTCAACGACTTTCATCTTTTGCCCACTAGTGGGCACGCGGGCATGAGAAGAATGCTGACTAATATAAAAAAATACTATTTTTGGCCAGGCTTAGAAAGTGATGTCAAAAATTATGTCAAAAAATGTGTTCAATGTCAGAAGCATAAGTATACAGTTCAGGTGAAAGAGCCAATGGCAATCACCACAACTGCTCATTCGGCTTTCGATAAAATCTTCTTAGACTTGGTAGGACCATTAGACAAAGACAGCAACAATTTTTCTTATATATTGACATTGCAATGCGAGCTGTCCAAGTATGTATGTGCGTATCCCCTCGTCACTAAAACCTCTACAGAAGTAGCACGCACCTTCGTGGATAACTTCATACTTCAACATGGCATCCCGAGGGACATAGCTACCGACAGAGGCACAGAGTTCATGTCCGAGACCGTGACACAGGTTTGTGAATTACTACATATTAAAAAGTTAAACTCAACTGCGTATCATCACCAAAGCATCGGAGCGCTAGAGAACTCGCATAAAAATCTAGGTGCATTTTTGCGAATCCAAGCAGAAGGAAAACCCGAATTATGGAGTACTTGGTTACCATTCTGGTGCTTTGCTTATAATACGACAGTTCACTCGTCAACAAAATTTACACCATTCGAACTCGTATACGGTAGAAAGTGTAACTTGCCCAATAATTTGGAAAAGTGTGTAGAGCCTCTATATAATTACGACAGTTACCCGCTTGAACTTAAGTACCGCCTACAGGTTTCTCAAACCGAAGCGCGGGAAAATTTGATAGCCAATAAAATAGGCAGAAAAAGTAGATACGACCAGCATGTAAATCCAATACGCTACAAGCCAAACGATCAAGTTTTAATTAAAAATGAAACTGGCAATAAACTTCAACAATTATATTCTGGACCTTACAAGGTGATTAGAGATTTGTCACCAAATGTTGAGGTCAATTATAAGGGAAAACCCGACATTATTCACAAAAACAGAACGAAACCGTATCATGTTTAAGATAAAAACAATAAGACAATTAATTACCAATGCTATAAGCACTTAACAATAGCTATTATACAGGTCAGCAGAAAACGGAGACGAATAATAAGCGCCAGCTGTGCGCTCATAGGTACTCAGGGATTGATTGTTATTATAAGTATGTAACTACTTATTATTGTATAACTTTGTATACCAAACATAACGAACATATGTACTACGATTATGTTATAACTATATTTTATACGTGTTAGCCTAAGAGTATCAATGTTTAATTTGTGCTTATATTGTATCCATGCAATAAAATAAAAGTAAACTTTTATTTTATTTTAGTTTTAGGGAGGAGATGAGAGGGAGATGTCAATGTAACCATATAAACTTGTGTTCTTTTATAATAAAGGGCAGTATAGCAACAGCATTCGTTGTATCACTTACTCCTAATACCACTCATCCGTACATGGCTAAACCAATAGTAGTTAAATGTACTAAACCAATAATAGTTTGTTTCTGTAGTCGCTACGTGAAGGAGGATTTTGTTGCTGCTGCAAGATATGCTCTCAAGACTTCACCGATAGCGGCAAGCCAATTTGGTCTAGCGGGGAATCAGAGAGTATTTATTAATGACCACCTTACAACAAAAAATAAGTTACTGTTGTCAAAAACCAAAAAACTGGCGGCGGAAATGAATTTTCAATACGTGTGGGTCAAACATTCAAAAATCCACACGAGGAAAATGGACACTTCTCCGGTAATTTTTGTCAAATCGGAAAAGGATCTCGCGAAAATTGTGTAACTAATCTAGGAAACTTTATAAAATACTTAAAATCTATTTACTTACATGTAAAGTTTGAGAACCACATAATGCAGTGTGCTATTGGTGTTTTCCTATTGGCATTGTGTCATTGCACGGTGCTAGAAAGTAAGTCTTTTAAATATTATTTTTGCTCATATAAGTTGTTCCAATATAATTATGATCTTTTGTGTACTCCGTTAAGGCTCAATTTTGAATGCGGCATCGTGTTCGTTAATGCAATCTGTCCCGAGCGTTTCTTATCTTGTTTTTGCTCGTCACCTTTTGTTTCTATTCATAAGTCGATGGTCGTATATTACTTAAAAGTGTTATTTTTCGGACACTGTGCATTACAGTGCCTATTAATTTATCGCGAGTTATTAGCTTCTACCCTCGTAGTTTACTTACTTCTTATAGAAAGACAATCTTGTGCGCCTTTACTATGCAACGTTTCTGTTTTTGTTGTATATTTTATTATAGTTAGATTTAAAAATGTTCACTCTTAGCATATATTATCAGAACGTGCGTGGCCTGCGTACGAAAACGAACAGTATCTTCCGTAAAATACTACTTAGTTCATATGATGTTATTGTTTTTACCGAGACGTGGCTGGTAGATGATATATTCAGCAGTGAGATGTTTGATGGTCGGTACATGGTGATAAGACGAGATCGTGATTACTCCCGTACTGCTCAACAGCGGGGTGGGGGTGTTTTAATAGCGGTGAGAAGCGAGCTTGCTGTAGTCGAGAGGCGTGATTGGTGTAGTTCTGCTGAGGACATTTGGGTGTCCCTTACTCTCAGGAGGTCTCGGCCTGCTACTTCTTATAGATTGCACATTTGCGCCCTTTATCTTTGTAAGCAGAATCTTGGCAATTCATATAACATACAATTAAATAACTTCACTGATAACATGACAAACTTAATTTTAACACACCCGTTGGACAAATTTATAATATTGGGTGATTTTAACTTCGGCAATAGTGTAGACTGGATAGTGAGTACCGACGATGGTAGCAATGAATTGATTCAGCAAAATGTTACGTGTCAGCACTTAAGCGATTTTTTTGATGCCATTCTTACTTCTAATTTGTCTCAGTATAACGGTGAGAGGAATATCAACGGAAGGGTTTTGGACCTAGTTTTTTCTAATGACTCTTTGAGTGTCAGTGAATGCCATGATCCATTGGCTCTGCCAGTTGATTTGCATCACAAACCGATATCAATTCGAGCTGATTTTGTTGAAATTCATAAATTGGCGGACAACGCAACACGTCGGTACATGTTTTCTAAGGGTGACTATGTGGCCATTAGATCTGAATTGGACAGTATAAACTGGACTGGCCTTTTAAATTCGGAGTCATTGGAAAGTGCTGTTGAAATCTTTTACAGTATATTATATGAACTTAGGGACAAGTACATCCCTCTTAAATGTGTTAAAAAATCATCGTATCCTTTATGGTATAGTTCTGCTCTAATAAAGGTATTAAGAGAAAAATATAAGTATCATCGTAAATATAAAACGTATGGTAATATCTCTGATTTTCATTCTTTTTCCCTATTACGGAGCAGGGCCATTAACTTGGAAAAGACATGCTATGATACATACATGGATAAAATAGAATCATCGATAATCAAAAATCCAAAATCTTTCTGGTCATATATGAAAAGTAAGAGAATTTCTAATGCAATTCCTAAGTTCATGCAGTATGGTGACGTCACAGCGAGTAGTGGTGAGGATATCAGCAATTTATTTGCGGCGTACTTTCACTCCACTTTCCAAGAACCTGTGCACGTCCCTGGTACATCTTCGCAGACTTATAGTGGTGTTAGTGGTGATGATAGTGTTGCATTTATCAGTACGTTAGAAATATCTCATTCTAGAGTACTGAAATTGCTTAAGTCCTTGGACCTTTCTAAATCAGGTGGCCCGGATCTCATACCCCCAGAGTTTATAGTACAATGTGCTGCTAGTTTGGTAGTCCCATTGTGTATCCTATTCAGTCGATCTGTTTCCGAGGGTAAAGTACCTAAAATTTGGAAATCAGCATTCATCACCCCTGTTCACAAGAAAGGAAACAAATCTGATGTTACGAACTATCGCCCGATATCTAAGTTGTGTTTATTTTCAAAGATCCTTGAGCGTATAGTGTATAACGATGTTTATGCGGCTATGGAAAGTAACTTCGGGGGGGAACAACATGGCTTCCTCAAAAAAAGATCCACTACGACTAACTTGGTGTTGTCGCACGAGTTTATATCGGGTGGCATGGATCAACGTGCGCAGGTGGATGTCATTTATACCGACTACAGCAAGTGCTTCGACCGTATCGACCATCGTCTGCTGCTGGAGAAGTTGCTCAAAGCCGGTATACGCGGAGACCTTTATAGATGGTTTTCGTCTTATATTGAGAATCGGAGTCAGGCTGTGGTTCTCCAAGGTTACACTTCGGGTTGGACATCGGTCCCCTCGGGTGTGCCACAGGGTTCAGTTTTGGGGACCTTGCTTTTCACTCTGTTTATTGCTGATGTTGTAAACTGCTTCAAGCACTCTTACGTGTTGCTATATGCTGATGACATGAAGGTTCACAAGATTATACGTGATATCTCAGATACTCACCAGTTACAAGAGGATCTGAATAGATTTGTAGAATATTGCAAACATAATTTGCTCCAATTGAATGTCTCCAAATGTTTTCAAATGACCTTCACGCGCCAGAAATCTATAGTAAATTCGGTCTATAGTCTCAACCGACTTACCTTGGGCAAAGTTAACAGCATAAGGGATTTAGGTATCATACAAGATAGCAAATTACTGTTTGACCAACACATTGACGGTATTGTGGGCAAGGCTTCACGGGCACTAGGATTTGTAATCAGGGCCTCAGCCTGTTTCCGTTCTCTGAAGCCTATCAAAGTTTTATACTGTTCGTTCGTGCGCAGCCACTTGGAGTACGCATCGCAAGTTTGGAACCCTCAATACGGGATCCATAAGTCACGCATTGAGGGCATCCAGAAAAAGTTTCTGAGATATCTCGATTATAGGGCGCACCAAGTATCTATAGATTACAGTCACCGTTGTAAGAGGTACCATTTTCTGCCATTAGATCGTAGGCGGCTCATTAATGATGTATGTTTTTTGATTAACATAGCGAATGGCTCAATTGACTGCCCTGAGCTACTAAAAAAGTTAGCATTTCGCACTAACACTATTGGATTACGTAAACGGCCGCTTCTAGATGTGTCTTCTACCAGTACTAATTATAGGCGTAACGCTTTTCTTATAAGAAGCGCTAGAAGCTTCAATGATGTATCTTCTGAACATGATATTGACTTATTTTGCACTAAAATAAGCACAGCAAGGACGCTCTTAGCCAAATCATTTTTTTTGTGAATAATGCACCGGCTAGTGGTTCTTTGACTAATATGTAGCAACATAATAGCCTGAATTAATCGTTAAGTTATATATCTGTGGAGGCTTGTTATTAGCAACTTGAAAATGTATTATAGTTACCTATTATTATTTGTAATTAGACTGTAAGCCTTCTTAAAAGTAATAAAATAAAATAAAAAAAAAAATAAGAATACTAAAGTCACGGGTCCCAGTGCTAACTAAGAAAATTTGGTTCAAATAAATGTCACTAGATGACGCGATATGCATCAAGTTGTTATTGAATTGTATGTAAAATAAACTAGAATTGATCATAAAAATTGTATGTTCTTTTTTAATCAACTATCCTTTTTTTTGAACCACACTTTTATTGACTAAAACCCACCGGTGTTCCTTCAGTTGCTTAAACCAGAGCTAAGTATAAATCTTACAAGTGGACATTGAGCATACGGTACCTTTTGTAGGTTTAGCAGCATTAGCCCCAGAGCCCGTCCCACCAAATAAAAGGGGTGCTGTAGAAGCAGGGGTAGCTCCTAGTGCTCCAGTTGGTGCATCTATAAAATAAAATATAACAGTTACATAAAAAGATTATTCCTAACCAGTTTATTTGTAAATTTTTATTTATATAATTGTATAATCTAACTAGTGGCTCGCCTCGGCTTTGCCTGGGTCATAATAATGTGTAGACTATATAACCATCTGGGATAATGTACCTTTCCAATGGTGAAAGATTTCTTCAAAAATTCCGGCTCTCTCTTTCTTTATAATATTTGTTAAGACTATTATACCAATATATATTAGTTACCATTGTAAATAAATTAGGAGCAATATTTGTCCAAAGCTAACATTTTATGACGGTAGCAATATCCGGCTATTACGAATTATAAGACCGAAAGATAAAACTAAACACTAAGAACTGCTTGTGATCGACGGAGGTACAAATTCTTTACTAGGCCGGCAATGGTAACTAGAATTGGAAATAAATTACCAAAATATACACAAACAATTAACAATGCAAAAATGTTAAACATAAAAGCAAGGAACAATGGCGAAATCTTAGCTGACTTAAATTTGAGCTTCTGAAAGCGAGTAATATACGAATAAAATTGAAATTCCATTAACTGGTTCACCATGGATAAAAAAAACATTACTAGTCGTTTTTCATATTTATTTATTTATTAAAACATCATGCAACATACAGGTACATAGGCGGACTTAATGCCTGAGGCATTCTCTACCAGTCAACCAAGGATTGTGGAGTGCTCACATAGCAGGTGCATACAAAATAGAAAAATATTAAAGTAAAAATTGAAGAAAAGTTAAAATAAACATACATATATATTTCCTATAATAAATACATATATTATATATCCCATAACTCTAGGGTTATATTCTATAAGTAAAAATAACACAAAAAGACCTAGAGTATTTGGTCCAAAAATGCATAGTTTCGAAGATATTATCATAAATCGAAATTAATTTATTTCAATAAAAAATGTATTAATGTATGAAAAATTCGAAATTGCGATCTGACACAAGTCTAGTCAAGGGGTACCGTGTTACCCAGATACTGGGTTGTGGAGGTCAGATAGGCAGTCGCTCCATGTAAAACACTGGTACTTAGCTGAATCCAGTTGGACTGGAAGCCGACCCCAATATAGTTGGGAAAATGCTAAGCAGACCGATTGTTAGAAAAATGCAAAAAAATATGACCATTGAAAAATTATTTATATGCCAGTTGATTGTTTTTATACATTCTAGAAATGTGCAAATTCGTTCGAAATAACCAACACTTTTACACGACAACAGAAAATATACAGTCAAGATATACATTGCGCCATAAAGATAGGTTAAACCTACCAAGCTCTAAGCTAAAAATGCCCTCGACAAGTACATTAGTGATGTCAATGAAAATATATTAGTACATTATGGTACAAGTGTGTAATGTTGGTGATTACCGCTGAGGCACCATTGAGACCCGAGCCGTTAGGTGAGGGTCTTAAGAGAGCCGAGGACGGTAATCATCAATACACACGTGTATCATACGACGTTTTTCAACACACTTGTGAAGAAAAGAATACAAAAAAATCTTTTCCAACAGTGAAAACGAGTTGTGAATTTTTTTTCGCAATTGCGGACAAAATTAATCAGTTTTCCTATGCGCGCGCATCTAACAATGGCGATCGGCCATAGACTAAAAATAAAGAGTTATCTTTTTTTTGGCTTTTCGCGGCAAGCGTGTTAGCCACGTACAAAATGGGGAATTTCAAGTTTTGTTTATTACAGACAAAAACAAAAGTTAAATTTCAGTGAAAGTTTTATTTATTAAACACGAACAAGTTGAAATTATCTATTTAAATACGAAGTTGCATGAAATGTGTTGCATTTGCACTATTGAGCACGATCTTTTTTGTAACGAAACTTTTTTAAGAACAAAGCAACTCAACCAATAAATTTAAAAAAAAAACTCTTTATCTCACTTGTGAATAATAGTAATGAAAAAGTCACAGTTTGATAATAGGTGTCATTATGTGTCTAATTGCGGTGAAATTAGAGGCACTTTATGAGCAAGTGTGTTGAAAAATAAATTACCAGAAATAATTAAAGAAAAACAAAAGTTTAGTTCATTCATTAATAAATTGAAACAATTTCTTTTAACTGAATGCTATTTTAATTTTATTGAATATTTAAATGACAAATTTTCAATTTAACAAATTAGAATCTACTAAATAAATAAATACTTAGTCAAATAAAAGCCCTCTTTCTCTCTCCTACTTTTGCAGTGCCAGATAGGGTCCACAATGATCTAAATTTGTAACTTACCATCTAAGTTCACATGTGGAAGCAATAAATGTATTGAGTATTGATATGGTCTACAATTAACAATGCAAAGTCAAGTCTAGTTCAGAGCCTACAGATAAGGGATATAAAAAAACACCTAGTATAAAAGAAAGTTATTTGATATTTTCGCCTTTCATTAGATCAGTGTTGCCATTTTACACGTATTCTGCCAAGTGACAGGTAGTGACTGTAGTAAGTATATCACTATTGTATTTATTATTATAATAAAATGGAGTAAATTAATTAACAATACAGTTTATGTCTAAGTGTAGGTGTTCCTTGCTGGTAGATAAGAATACTAAAGTCACGGGTCCCTGTGCTAACTAAGAAAATTTGGTTCAAATAAATTTCACTAGATGACGCGATATGCATCAAGTTGTTATTGAATTGTATGTAAAATAAACTAGAATTGATCATAAAAATTGTATGTTCTTTTTTAATCAACTATCCTTTTTTTTGAACCACACTTTTACTGACTAAAACCCACCGGTGTTCCTTCAGTTGCTTAAACCAGAGCTAAGTATAAATCTTACAAGTGGACATTGAGCATACGGTACCTTTTGTAGGTTTAGCAGCATTAGCCCCAGAGCCCGTCCCACCAAATAAAAGGGGTGCTGTAGAAGCAGGGGTAGCTCCTAGTGCTCCAGTTGGTGCATCTATAAAATAAAATATAACAGTTACATAAAAAGATTATTCCTATAAAGTTTATTTGTAAATTTGTATTTATATAATTGTATAATCTAACTAGTGGCTCGCCTCGGCTTTGCCTGAGTCATAATAATGTGTAGACTATATAACCATCTGGGATAATGTACCTTTCCAATGGTGAAAGATTTCTTCAAAAACTCCGGCTCTCTCTTTCATTATAATATTTGTTAAGACTATTGTACCAATATATATTAGTTACCATTGTCAATAAATTAGGAGCAATATTTGTCCAAAGCTGAAGGTTGTATAAACCTGGCGTTTTTTTTTTGGTATGCCTATTTTCTGGCGATGGCGACAGATCGGCACAATGATGTACAACCCCTGCCCACGCCTGTTACCTTGTGCTTCGCACTGTCGCGTATTCGTTAGAGTTGGAGTTCACTAGCATTTGCTAGAAATCCATGACTTTGGCTTTAATTTTGGCCTAACTTCAGCCAAAGCTGAAGCCATCTCCATCTCACAGTGTGTTATTTTACCTTAGTTGTGGACATGTCAGTTTTATTTTCATATTGTGATTTTATTCATACTACCCTCCACCACGGATCGAGTGGAGGGGTATAAAACACGCCGCACACAAGCTCGAGCTCATTCGGGGCTTGGCTGTCGGACGGAACGAAACCTATCTTAGTGGCGTTATTGTGTTTAATTTGTGTGTTGTCGTTACTTATGCGTGTGTAGTTACGCTGGTCATAAGCGCACATGTTGTGTGAACCATTTTTAAGGAATAATTCAACCTTGTTTGATAATCTAAAATAAATGGACTAAATTTGTAACCTACCATCTAAGTTCACATGTGGAAGCAATAAATGTATTGAGTATTGATATGGTCTACAATTAACAATGCAAAGTCAAGTCTAGTTCAGAGCCTACAGATAAGGGATATAAAAAAACACCTAGTATAAAAGAAAGTTATTTGATATTTTCGCCTTTCATTAGATCAGTGTTGCCATTTTACACTTATTCTGCCAAGTGACAGGTAGTGACTGTAGTAAGTGTATCACTATTGTATTTGTTATTATAATAAAATTGAGTAAATTAATTAACAATACAGTATATGTCTAAGTGTAGGTGTTCCTTGCTGGTAGATAAGAATACTAAAGTCACGGGTCCCTGTGCTAACTAAGAAAATTTGGTTCAAATAAATTTCACTAGATGACGCGATATGCATTAAGTTGTTATTGAATTGTATGTAAAATAAACTAGAATTGATCATAAAAATTGTATGTTCTTTTTTAATCAACTATCCTTTTTTTTTGAACCACACTTTTACTGACTAAAACCCACCGGTGTTCCTTCAGTTGCTTAAACCAGGGCTAAGTATAAATCTTACAAGTGGACATTGAGCATACGATACCTTTTGTAGGTTTAGCAGCATTAGCCCCAGAGCCCATCCCACCAAATAAAAGGGGTGCTGTAGAAGCAGGGGTAGCTCCAAGTGCTCCAGTTGGTGCATCTATAAGATAAAATATAACAGTTACATAAAAAGATTATTCCTAAAAAGTTTATTTGTAAATTTTTATTTATATAATTGAATAATCTAACAAGTGGCTCGCCTCGGCTTTGCCTGAGTCATAATAAGGTGTAGACTATATAACCATCTGGGATAATGTACCTTTCCAATGGTGAAAGATTTCTTCAAAAACTCCGGCTCTCTCTTTCATTATAATATTTGTTAAGACTATTGTACCAATATATATTAGTTACCATTGTCAATAAATTAGGAGCAATATTTGTCCAAAGCTTAAGGTTGTATAAACCTGGCGTTTTTTTTTTGGTATGCCTATTTTCTGGCGATGGCGACAGATCGGCACAATGATGTACAACCCCTGCCCACGCCTGTTACCTTGTGCTTCGCACTGTCGCGTATTCGTTAGAGTTGGAGTTCACTAGCATTTGCTAGAAATCCATGACTTTGGCTTTAATTTTGGCCTAACTTCAGCCAAAGCTGAAGCCATCTCCATCTCACAGTGTGTTATTTTACCTTAGTTGTGGACATGTCAGTTTTATTTTCATATTGTGATTTTATTCATACTACCCTCCACCACGGATCGAGTGGAGGGGTATAAAACACGCCGCACACAAGCTCGAGCTCATTCGGGGCTTGGCTGTCGGACGGAACGAAACCTATCTTAGTGGCGTTATTGTGTTTAATTTGTGTGTTGTCGTTACTTATGCGTGTGTAGTTACGCTGGTCATAAGCGCACATGTTGTGTGAACCATTTTTAAGGAATAATTCAACCTTGTTTGATAATCTAAAATAAATGGACTAAATTTGTAACCTACCATCTAAGTTCACATGTGGAAGCAATAAATGTATTGAGTATTGATATGGTCTACAATTAACAATGCAAAGTCAAGTCTAGTTCAGAGCCTACAGATAAGGGATATAAAAAAACACCTAGTATAAAAGAAAGTTATTTGATATTTTCGCCTTTCATTAGATCAGTGTTGCCATTTTACACTTATTCTGCCAAGTGACAGGTAGTGACTGTAGTAAGTGTATCACTATTGTATTTGTTATTATAATAAAATGGAGTAAATTAATTAACAATACAGTATATGTCTAAGTGTAGGTGTTCCTTGCTGGTAGATAAGAATACTAAAGTCACGGGTCCCTGTGCTAACTAAGAAAATTTGGTTCAAATAAATTTCACTAGATGACGCGATATGCATCAAGTTGTTATTGAATTGTATGTAAAATAAACTAGAATTGATCATAAAAATTGTATGTTCTTTTTTAATCAACTATCCTTTTTTTTTAACCACACTTTTACTGACTAAAACCCACCGGTGTTCCTTCAGTTGCTTAAACCAGAGCTAAGTATAAATCTTACAAGTGGACATTGAGCATACGGTACCTTTTGTAGGTTTAGCAGCATTAGCCCCAGAGCCCGTCCCACCAAATAAAAGGGGTGCTGTAGAAGCAGGGGTAGCTCCTAGTGCTCCAGTTGGTGCATCTAGAAAATAAAATATAACAGTTACATAAAAAGATTATTCCTAAAAAGATTATTTGTAAATTTTTATTTATATAATTGTATAATCTAACTAGTGGCTCGCCTCGGCTTTGCCTGGGTCATAATAATGTGTAGACTATATAACCATCTGGGATAATGTACCTTTCCAATGGTGAAAAATTTCTTCAAAAATTCCGGCTCTCTCTTTCTTTATAATATTTGTTAAGACTATTATACCAATATATATTAGTTACCATTGTCAATAAATTAGGAGCAATATTTGTCCAAAGCTAACATTTTATGACGGTAGCAATATCCGGCTATTACGAATTATAAGACCGAAAGTTCAGTACAAAGATAAAACTAAACACTAAGAACTGCTTGTGATCGACGGAGGTACAAATTCTTTACTAGGCCGGCAATGGTAACTAGAATTGGAAATAAATTACCAAAATATACACAAACAATTAACAATGCAAAAATGTTAAACATAAAAGCAAGGAACAATGGCGAAATCTTAGCTGACTTAAATTTGAGCTTCTGAAAGCGAGTAATATACGAATAAAATTGAAATTCCATTAACTGGTTCACCATGGATAAAAAAAACATTACTAGTCGTTTTTCATATTTATTTATTTATTAAAACATCATGCAACATACAGGTACATAGGCGGACTTAATGCCTGAGGCATTCTCTACCAGTCAACCAAGGATTGTGGAGTGCTCACATAGCAGGTGCATACAAAATAGAAAAATATTAAAGTAAAAATTGAAGAAAAGTTAAAATAAACATACATATATATTTCCTATAATAAATACATATATTATATATCCCATAACTCTAGGGTTATATTCTATAAGTAAAAATAACACAAAAATACCTAGAGTATTTGGTCCAAAAATGCATAGTTTCGAAGATATCATAAATCGAAATTAATTTATTTCAATAAAAAATGTATTAATGTATGAAAAATTCGAAATTGAGATCTGACACAAGTCTAGTCAAGGGGTACCGTGTTACCCAGATACTGGGTTGTGGAGGTCAGATAGGCAGTCGCTCCATGTAAAACACTGGTACTTAGCTGAATCCAGTTGGACTGGAAGCCGACCCCAATATAGTTGGGAAAATGCTAAGCAGACCGATTGTTAGAAAAATGCAAAAAAATATGACCATTGAAAAATTATTTATATGCCAGTTGATTGTTTTTATACATTCTAGAAATGTGCAAATTCGTTCGAAATAACCAACACTTTTACACGACAACAGAAAATATACAGTCAAGATATACATTGCGCCATAAAGATAGGTTAAACCTACCAAGCTCTAAGCTAAAAATGCCCTCGACAAGTACATTAGTGATGTCAATGAAAATATATTAGTACATTATGGTACAAGTGTGTAATGTTGGTGATTACCGCTGAGGCACCATTGAGACCCGAGCCGTTAGGTGAGGGTCTTAAGAGAGCCGAGGACGGTAATCATCAATACACACGTGTATCATACGACGTTTTTCAACACACTTGTGAAGAAAATAATACTAAAAAATCATTTCCAACAGTGAAAACGAGTTGTGAATTTTTTTTCGCAATTGCGGGCAAAATTAATCAGTTTGCCTATGCGCGCGCATCTAACAATGGCGATCGGCCATAGACTAAAAATAAAGAGTTATCTTTTTTTTGGCTTTTCGCGGCAAGCGTGTTAGCCACGTACAAAATGGGGAATTTCAAGTTTTGTTTATTACAGACAAAAACAAAAGTTAAATTTCAGTGAAAGTTTTATTTATTAAACACGAACAAGTTGAAATTATCTATTTAAATACGAAGTTGCATGAAATGTGTTGCATTTGCACTATTGAGCACGATCTTTTTTGTAACGAAACTTTTTTAAGAACAAAGCAACTCAACCAATAAATTTAAAAAAAAAACTCTTTATCTCACTTGTGAATAATAGTAATGAAAAAGTCACAGTTTGATAATAGGTGTCATTATGTGTCTAATTGCGGTGAAATTAGAGGCACTTTATGAGCAAGTGTGTTGAAAAATAAATTACCAGAAATAATTAAAGAAAAACAAAAGTTTAGTTCATTCATTAATAAATTGAAACAATTTCTGTTAACTGAATGCTATTTTAATTTTATTGAATATTTAAATGACAAATTTTCAATTTAACAAATTAGAATCTACTAAATAAATAAATACTTAGTCAAATAAAAGCCCTCTTTCTCTCTCCTACTTTTGCAGTGCCAGATAGGGTCCACAATGATCTAAATTTGTAACTTACCATCTAAGTTCACATGTGGAAGCAATAAATGTATTGAGTATTGATATGGTCTACAATTAACAATGCAAAGTCAAGTCTAGTTCAGAGCCTACAGATAAGGGATATAAAAAAACACCTAGTATAAAAGAAAGTTATTTGATATTTTCGCCTTTCATTAGATCAGTGTTGCCATTTTACACGTATTCTGCCAAGTGACAGGTAGTGACTGTAGTAAGTATATCACTATTGTATTTATTATTATAATAAAATGGAGTAAATTAATTAACAATACAGTTTATGTCTAAGTGTAGGTGTTCCTTGCTGGTAGATAAGAATACTAAAGTCACGGGTCCCTGTGCTAACTAAGAAAATTTGGTTCAAATAAATTTTACTAGATGACGCGATATGCATCAAGTTGTTATTGAATTGTATGTAAAATAAACTAGAATTGATCATAAAAATTGTATGTTCTTTTTTAATCAACTATCCTTTTTTTTGAACCACACTTTTACTGACTAAAACCCACCGGTGTTCCTTCAGTTGCTTAAACCAGAGCTAAGTATAAATCTTACAAGTGGACATTGAGCATACGGTACCTTTTGTAGGTTTAGCAGCATTAGCCCCAGAGCCCGTCCCACCAAATAAAAGGGGTGCTGTAGAAGCAGGGGTAGCTCCTAGTGCTCCAGTTGGTGCATCTATAAAATAAAATATAACAGTTACATTAAAAGATTATTCCTAAAAAGTTTATTTGTAAATTTGTATTTATATAATTGTATAATCTAACTAGTGGCTCGCCTCGGCTTTGCCTGAGTCATAATAATGTGTAGACTATATAACCATCTGGGATAATGTACCTTTCCAATGGTGAAAGATTTCTTCAAAAACTCCGGCTCTCTCTTTCATTATAATATTTGTTAAGACTATTGTACCAATATATATTAGTTACCATTGTCAATAAATTAGGAGCAATATTTGTCCAAAGCTGAAGGTTGTATAAACCTGGCGTTTTTTTTTTGGTATGCCTATTTTCTGGCGATGGCAACAGATCGGCACAATGATGTACAACCCCTGCCCACGCCTGTTACCTTGTGCTTCGCACTGTCGCGTATTCGTTAGAGTTGGAGTTCACTAGCATTTGCTAGAAATCCATGACTTTGGCTTTAATTTTGGCCTAACTTCAGCCAAAGCTGAAGCCATCTCCATCTCACAGTGTGTTATTTTACCTTAGTTGTGGACATGTCAGTTTTATTTTCATATTGTGATTTTATTCATACTACCCTCCACCACGGATCGAGTGGAGGGGTATAAAACACGCCGCACACAAGCTCGAGCTCATTCGGGGCTTGGCTGTCGGACGGAACGAAACCTATCTTAGTGGCGTTATTGTGTTTAATTTGTGTGTTGTCGTTACTTATGCGTGTGTAGTTACGCTGGTCATAAGCGCACATGTTGTGTGAACCATTTTTAAGGAATAATTCAACCTTGTTTGATAATCTAAAATAAATGGACTAAATTTGTAACCTACCATCTAAGTTCACATGTGGAAGCAATAAATGTATTGAGTATTGATATGGTCTACAATTAACAATGCAAAGTCAAGTCTAGTTCAGAGCCTACAGATAAGGGATATAAAAAAAACACCTAGTATAAAAGAAAGTTATTTGATATTTTCGCCTTTCATTAGATCAGTGTTGCCATTTTACACTTATTCTGCCAAGTGACAGGTAGTGACTGTAGTAAGTGTATCACTATTGTATTTGTTATTATAATAAAATTGAGTAAATTAATTAACAATACAGTATATGTCTAAGTGTAGGTGTTCCTTGCTGGTAGATAAGAATACTAAAGTCACGGGTCCCTGTGCTAACTAAGAAAATTTGGTTCAAATAAATTTCACTAGATGACGCGATATGCATTAATTTGTTATTGAATTGTATGTAAAATAAACTAGAATTGATCATAAAAATTGTATGTTCTTTTTTAATCAACTATCCTTTTTTTTTGAACCACACTTTTACTGACTAAAACCCACCGGTGTTCCTTCAGTTGCTTAAACCAGGGCTAAGTATAAATCTTACAAGTGGACATTGAGCATACGATACCTTTTGTAGGTTTAGCAGCATTAGCCCCAGAGCCCATCCCACCAAATAAAAGGGGTGCTGTAGAAGCAGGGGTAGCTCCAAGTGCTCCAGTTGGTGCATCTATAAGATAAAATATAACAGTTACATAAAAAGATTATTCCTAAAAAGTTTATTTGTAAATTTTTATTTATATAATTGAATAATCTAACAAGTGGCTCGCCTCGGCTTTGCCTGAGTCATAATAAGGTGTAGACTATATAACCATCTGGGATAATGTACCTTTCCAATGGTGAAAGATTTCTTCAAAAACTCCGGCTCTCTCTTTCATTATAATATTTGTTAAGACTATTGTACCAATATATATTAGTTACCATTGTCAATAAATTAGGAGCAATATTTGTCCAAAGCTTAAGGTTGTATAAACCTGGCGTTTTTTTTTTGGTATGCCTATTTTCTGGCGATGGCGCCAGATCGGCACAATGATGTACAACCCCTGCCCACGCCTGTTACCTTGTGCTTCGCACTGTCGCGTATTCGTTAGAGTTGGAGTTCACTAGCATTTGCTAGAAATCCATGACTTTGGCTTTAATTTTGGCCTAACTTCAGCCAAAGCTGAAGCCATCTCCATCTCACAGTGTGTTATTTTACCTTAGTTGTGGACATGTCAGTTTTATTTTCATATTGTGATTTTATTCATACTACCCTCCACCACGGATCGAGTGGAGGGGTATAAAACAAGCCGCACACAAGCGCGAGCTCATTCGGGGCTTGGCTGTCGGACGGAACGAAACCTATCTTAGTGGCGTTATTGTGTTTAATTTGTGTGTTGTCGTTACTTATGCGTGTGTAGTTACGCTGGTCATAAGCGCACATGTTGTGTGAACCATTTTTAAGGAATAATTCAACCTTGTTTGATAATCTAAAATAAATGGACTAAATTTGTAACCTACCATCTAAGTTCACATGTGGAAGCAATAAATGTATTGAGTATTGATATGGTCTACAATTAACAATGCAAAGTCAAGTCTAGTTCAGAGCCTACAGATAAGGGATATAAAAAAACACCTAGTATAAAAGAAAGTTATTTGATATTTTCGCCTTTCATTAGATCAGTGTTGCCATTTTACACTTATTCTGCCAAGTGACAGGTAGTGACTGTAGTAAGTGTATCACTATTGTATTTGTTATTATAATAAAATGGAGTAAATTAATTAACAATACAGTATATGTCTAAGTGTAGGTGTTCCTTGCTGGTAGATAAGAATACTAAAGTCACGGGTCCCTGTGCTAACTAAGAAAATTTGGTTCAAATAAATTTCACTAGATGACGCGATATGCATTAAGTTGTTATTGAATTGTATGTAAAATAAACTAGAATTGATCATAAAAATTGTATGTTCTTTTTTAATCAACTATCCTTTTTTTTTAACCACACTTTTACTGACTAAAACCCACCGGTGTTCCTTCAGTTGCTTAAACCAGAGCTAAGTATAAATCTTACAAGTGGACATTGAGCATACGGTACCTTTTGTAGGTTTAGCAGCATTAGCCCCAGAGCCCGTCCCACCAAATAAAAGGGGTGCTGTAGAAGCAGGGGTAGCTCCTAGTGCTCCAGTTGGTGCATCTAGAAAATAAAATATAACAGTTACATAAAAAGATTATTCCTAAAAAGATTATTTGTAAATTTTTATTTATATAATTGTATAATCTAACTAGTGGCTCGCCTCGGCTTTGCCTTGGTCATAATAATGTGTAGACTATATAACCATCTGGGATAATGTACCTTTCCAATGGTGAAAAATTTCTTCAAAAATTCCGGCTCTCTCTTTCTTTATAATATTTGTTAAGACTATTATACCAATATATATTAGTTACCATTGTCAATAAATTAGGAGCAATATTTGTCCAAAGCTAACATTTTATGACGGTAGCAATATCCGGCTATTACGAATTATAAGACCGAAAGTTCAGTACAAAGATAAAACTAAACACTAAGAACTGCTTGTGATCGACGGAGGTACAAATTCTTTACTAGGCCGGCAATGGTAACTAGAATTGGAAATAAATTACCAAAATATACACAAACAATTAACAATGCAAAAATGTTAAACATAAAAGCAAGGAACAATGGCGAAATCTTAGCTGACTTAAATTTGAGCTTCTGAAAGCGAGTAATATACGAATAAAATTGAAATTCCATTAACTGGTTCACCATGGATAAAAAAAACATTACTAGTCGTTTTTCATATTTATTTATTTATTAAAACATCATGCAACATACAGGTACATAGGCGGACTTAATGCCTGAGGCATTCTCTACCAGTCAACCAAGGATTGTGGAGTGCTCACATAGCAGGTGCATACAAAATAGAAAAATATTAAAGTAAAAATTGAAGAAAAGTTAAAATAAACATACATATATATTTCCTATAATAAATACATATATTATATATCCCATAACTCTAGGGTTATATTCTATAAGTAAAAATAACACAAAAATACCTAGAGTATTTGGTCCAAAAATGCATAGTTTCGAAGATATCATAAATCGAAATTAATTTATTTCAATAAAAAATGTATTAATGTATGAAAAATTCGAAATTGAGATCTGACACAAGTCTAGTCAAGGGGTACCGTGTTACCCAGATACTGGGTTGTGGAGGTCAGATAGGCAGTCGCTCCATGTAAAACACTGGTACTTAGCTGAATCCAGTTGGACTGGAAGCCGACCCCAATATAGTTGGGAAAATGCTAAGCAGACCGATTGTTAGAAAAATGCAAAAAAATATGACCATTGAAAAATTATTTATATGCCAGTTGATTGTTTTTATACATTCTAGAAATGTGCAAATTCGTTCGAAATAACCAACACTTTTACACGACAACAGAAAATATACAGTCAAGATATACATTGCGCCATAAAGATAGGTTAAACCTACCAATCTCTAAGCTAAAAATGCCCTCGACAAGTACATTAGTGATGTCAATGAAAATATATTAGTACATTATGGTACAAGTGTGTAATGTTGGTGATTACCGCTGAGGCACCATTGAGACCCGAGCCGTTAGGTGAGGGTCTTAAGAGAGCCGAGGACGGTAATCATCAATACACACGTGTATCATACGACGTTTTTCAACACACTTGTGAAGAAAATAATACTAAAAAATCATTTCCAACAGTGAAAACGAGTTGTGAATTTTTTTTCGCAATTGCGGGCAAAATTAATCAGTTTTCCTATGCGCGCGCATCTAACAATGGCGATCGGCCATAGACTAAAAATAAAGAGTTATCTTTTTTTTGGCTTTTCGCGGCAAGCGTGTTAGCCACGTACAAAATGGGGAATTTCAAGTTTTGTTTATTACAGACAAAAACAAAAGTTAAATTTCAGTGAAAGTTTTATTTATTAAACACGAACAAGTTGAAATTATCTATTTAAATACGAAGTTGCATGAAATGTGTTGCATTTGCACTATTGAGCACGATCTTTTTTGTAACGAAACTTTTTTAAGAACAAAGCAACTCAACCAATAAATTTAAAAAAAAACTCTTTATCTCACTTGTGAATAATAGTAATGAAAAAGTCACAGTTTGATAATAGGTGTCATTATGTGTCTAATTGCGGTGAAATTAGAGGCACTTTATGAGCAAGTGTGTTGAAAAATAAATTACCAGAAATAATTAAAGAAAAACAAAAGTTTAGTTCATTCATTAATAAATTGAAACAATTTCTGTTAACTGAATGCTATTTTAATTTTATTGAATATTTAAATGACAAATTTTCAATTTAACAAATTAGAATCTACTAAATAAATAAATACTTAGTCAAATAAAAGCCCTCTTTCTCTCTCCTACTTTTGCAGTGCCAGATAGGGTCCACAATGATCTAAATTTGTAACTTACCATCTAAGTTCACATGTGGAAGCAATAAATGTATTGAGTATTGATATGGTCTACAATTAACAATGCAAAGTCAAGTCTAGTTCAGAGCCTACAGATAAGGGATATAAAAAAACACCTAGTATAAAAGAAAGTTATTTGATATTTTCGCCTTTCATTAGATCAGTGTTGCCATTTTACACGTATTCTGCCAAGTGACAGGTAGTGACTGTAGTAAGTATATCACTATTGTATTTATTATTATAATAAAATGGAGTAAATTATTTAACAATACAGTTTATGTCTAAGTGTAGGTGTTCCTTGCTGGTAGATAAGAATACTAAAGTCACGGGTCCCTGTGCTAACTAAGAAAATTTGGTTCAAATAAATTTCACTAGATGACGCGATATGCATCAAGTTGTTATTGAATTGTATGTAAAATAAACTAGAATTGATCATAAAAATTGTATGTTCTTTTTTAATCAACTATCCTTTTTTTTGAACCACACTTTTACTGACTAAAACCCACCGGTGTTCCTTCAGTTGCTTAAACCAGAGCTAAGTATAAATCTTACAAGTGGACATTGAGCATACGGTACCTTTTGTAGGTTTAGCAGCATTAGCCCCAGAGCCCGTCCCACCAAATAAAAGGGGTGCTGTAGAAGCAGGGGTAGCTCCTAGTGCTCCAGTTGGTGCATCTAGAAAATAAAATATAACAGTTACATAAAAAGATTATTCCTAAAAAGATTATTTGTAAATTTTTATTTATATAATTGTATAATCTAACTAGTGGCTCGCCTCGGCTTTGCCTGGGTCATAATAATGTGTAGACTATATAACCATCTGGGATAATGTACCTTTCCAATGGTGAAAAATTTCTTCAAAAATTCCGGCTCTCTCTTTCTTTATAATATTTGTTAAGACTATTATACCAATATATATTAGTTACCATTGTCAATAAATTAGGAGCAATATTTGTCCAAAGCTAACATTTTATGACGGTAGCAATATCCGGCTATTACGAATTATAAGACCGAAAGTTCAGTACAAAGATAAAACTAAACACTAAGAACTGCTTGTGATCGACGGAGGTACAAATTCTTTTCTAGGCCGGCAATGGTAACTAGAATTGGAAATAAATTACCAAAATATACACAAACAATTAACAATGCAAAAATGTTAAACATAAAAGCAAGGAACAATGGCGAAATCTTAGCTGACTTAAATTTGAGCTTCTGAAAGCGAGTAATATACGAATAAAATTGAAATTCCATTAACTGGTTCACCATGGATAAAAAAAACATTACTAGTCGTTTTTCATATTTATTTATTTATTAAAACATCATGCAACATACAGGTACATAGGCGGACTTAATGCCTGAGGCATTCTCTACCAGTCAACCAAGGATTGTGGAGTGCTCACATAGCAGGTGCATACAAAATAGAAAAATATTAAAGTAAAAATTGAAGAAAAGTTAAAATAAACATACATATATATTTCCTATAATAAATACATATATTATATATCCCATAACTCTAGGGTTATATTCTATAAGTAAAAATAACACAAAAATACCTAGAGTATTTGGTCCAAAAATGCATAGTTTCGAAGATATCATAAATCGAAATTAATTTATTTCAATAAAAAATGTATTAATGTATGAAAAATTCGAAATTGAGATCTGACACAAGTCTAGTCAAGGGGTACCGTGTTACCCAGATACTGGGTTGTGGAGGTCAGATAGGCAGTCGCTCCATGTAAAACACTGGTACTTAGCTGAATCCAGTTGGACTGGAAGCCGACCCCAATATAGTTGGGAAAATGCTAAGCAGACCGATTGTTAGAAAAATGCAAAAAAATATGACCATTGAAAAATTATTTATATGCCAGTTGATTGTTTTTATACATTCTAGAAATGTGCAAATTCGTTCGAAATAACCAACACTTTTACACGACAACAGAAAATATACAGTCAAGATATACATTGCGCCATAAAGATAGGTTAAACCTACCAAGCTCTAAGCTAAAAATGCCCTCGACAAGTACATTAGTGATGTCAATGAAAATATATTAGTACATTATGGTACAAGTGTGTAATGTTGGTGATTACCGCTGAGGCACCATTGAGACCCGAGCCGTTAGGTGAGGGTCTTAAGAGAGCCGAGGACGGTAATCATCAATAAACACGTGTATCATACGACGTTTTTCAACACACTTGTGAAGAAAAGAATACAAAAAAATCTTTTCCAACAGTGAAAACGAGTTGTGAATTTTTTTTCGCAATTGCGGGCAAAATTAATCAGTTTTCCTATGCGCACGCATCTAACAATGGCGATCGGCCATAGACTAAAAATAAAGAGTTATCTTTTTTTTGGCTTTTCGCGGCAAGCGTGTTAGCCACGTACAAAATGGGGAATTTCAAGTTTTGTTTATTACAGACAAAAACAAAAGTTAAATTTCAGTGAAAGTTTTATTTATTAAACACGAACAAGTTGAAATTATCTATTTAAATACGAAGTTGCATGAAATGTGTTCCATTTGCACTATTGAGCACGATCTTTTTTGTAACGAAACTTTTTTAAGAACAAAGCAACTCAACCAATAAATTTAAAAAAAAAACTCTTTATCTCACTTGTGAATAATAGTAATGAAAAAGTCACAGTTTGATAATAGGTGTCATTATGTGTCTAATTGCGGTGAAATTAGAGGCACTTTATGAGCAAGTGTGTTGAAATAGTACATTATGGTACAAGTGTGTAATGTTGGTGATTACCGCTGAGGCGCCATTGAGACCCGAGCCCTTAGGTGAGGGTCTTAAGAGAGCCGAGGACGGTAATCATCAATACACACGTGTATCATACGACGTTTTTCAACACACTTGTGAAGAAAATAATACTAAAAAATCATTTCCAACAGTGAAAACGAGTTGTGATTTTTTTTTCGCAATGGCGGGCAAAATTAATCAGTTTTCCTAAGCGCGCGCATCTAACAATGGCGATCGGCTATAGACTAAAAATAATGGTTTATCTTTTTTTTGGCTTTTCGCGAATAGCGTTTTAGCCACGTACAAAATGGGGAATTTCAAGTTTTCTTTATTACAGACAAAAACAAAAGTTATATTTAAGAGAAAGTTTTATTTATTAAACACGTACAAGTTGAAATTATCTATTTAAATACGAAGTTGCATGAAATGTGTTGCATTTGTACTATTGAGCACGATCTTTTTTGTATCGAAACTTTTTTAAGAACAAAGCAACTCAACCAATAAATTTAAAAAAAAACTCTTTATCTCACTTGTGAATAATAGTAATGAAAAAGTCACAGTTTGATAATAGGTGTCATTATGTGCCTAATTGCGGTGAAATTAGAGCCACTTTATGAGCAAGTGTGTTGAAAAATAAATTACCAGAAATAATTAAAGAAAAACAAAAGTTTAGTTCATTCATTAATAAATTGAAACAATTTCTGTTAACTGAATGCTATTTTAATTTTATTGAATATTTAAATGACAAATTTTCAATTTAACAAATTAGAATCTACTAAATAAATAAATACTTAGTCAAATGAAAGCCCTCTTTCTCTCTCCTACTTTTGCAGTGCCAGATAGGGTCCACAATGATCTAAATTTGTAACTTACCATCTAAGTTCACATGTGGAAGCAATAAATGTATTGAGTATTGATATGGTCTACAATTAACAATGCAAAGTCAAGTCTAGTTCAGAGCCTACAGATAAGGGATATAAAAAACACCTAGTATAAAAGAAAGTTATTAGATATTTTCGCCTTTCATTAGATCAGTGTTGCCATTTTACACTTATTCTGCCAAGTGACAGGTAGTGACTGTAGTAAGTATATCACTATTGTATTTGTTATTATAATAAAATGGAGTAAATTAATTAACAATACAGTTTATGTCTAAGTGTAGGTGTTCCTTGCTGGTAGATAAGAATACTAAAGTCACGGGTCCCTGTGCTAACTAAGAAAATTTGGTTCAAATAAATTTCACTAGATGACGCGATATGCATCAAGTTGTTATTGAATTGTATGTAAAATAAACTAGAATTGATCATAAAAATTGTATGTTCTTTTTTAATCAACTATCCTTTTTTTTTGAACCACACTTTTACTGACTAAAACCCACCGGTGTTCCTTCAGTTGCTTAAACCAGGGCTAAGTATAAATCTTACAAGTGGACATTGAGCATACGATACCTTTTGTAGGTTTAGCAGCATTAGCCCCAGAGCCAATCCCACCAAATAAAAGGGGTGCTGTAGAAGCAGGGGTAGCTCCAAGTGCTCCAGTTGGTGCATCTATAAGATAAAATATAACAGTTACATAAAAAGATTATTCCTAACCAGTTTATTTGTAAATTTTTATTTATATAATTGTATAATCTAACTAGTGGCTCGCCTCGGCTTTGCCTGAGTCATAATAATGTGTAGACTATATAACCATCTGGGATAATGTACCTTTCCAATGGTGAAAGATTTCTTCAAAAACTCCGGCTCTCTCTTTCATTATAATATTTGTTAAGACTATTGTACCAATATATATTAGTTACCATTGTCAATAAATTAGGAGCAATATTTGTCCAAAGCTTAAGGTTGTATAAACCTGGCGTTTTTTTTTTGGTATGCCTATTTTCTGGCGATGGCGACAGATCGGCACAATGATGTACAACCCCTGCCCACGCCTGTTACCTTGTGCTTCGCACTGTCGCGTATTCGTTAGAGTTGGAGTTCACTAGCATTTGCTAGAAATCCATGACTTTGGCTTTAATTTTGGCCTAACTTCAGCCAAAGCTGAAGCCATCTCCATCTCACAGTGTGTTATTTTACCTTAGTTGTGGACATGTCAGTTTTATTTTCATATTGTGATTTTATTCATACTACCCTCCACCACGGATCGAGTGGAGGGGTATAAAACACGCCGCACACAAGCGCGAGCTCATTCGGGGCTTGGCTGTCGGACGGAACGAAACCTATCTTAGTGGCGTTATTGTGTTTAATTTGTGTGTTGTCGTTACTTATGCGTGTGTAGTTACGCTGGTCATAAGCGCACATGTTGTGTGAACCATTTTTAAGGAATAATTCAACCTTGTTTGATAATCTAAAATAAATGGACTAAATTTGTAACCTACCATCTAAGTTCACATGTGGAAGCAATAAATGTATTGAGTATTGATATGGTCTACAATTAACAATGCAAAGTCAAGTCTAGTTCAGAGCCTACAGATAAGGGATATAAAAAAACACCTAGTATAAAAGAAAGTTATTTGATATTTTCGCCTTTCATTAGATCAGTGTTGCCATTTTACACTTATTCTGCCAAGTGACAGGTAGTGACTGTAGTAAGTGTATCACTATTGTATTTGTTATTATAATAAAATTGAGTAAATTAATTAACAATACAGTATATGTCTAAGTGTAGGTGTTCCTTGCTGGTAGATAAGAATACTAAAGTCACGGGTCCCTGTGCTAACTAA
The DNA here is from genome assembly GCA_964057195.1 of Orthosia cruda. Taxonomy (NCBI): domain Eukaryota; kingdom Metazoa; phylum Arthropoda; class Insecta; order Lepidoptera; family Noctuidae; genus Orthosia; species Orthosia cruda. The sequence goes on along the minus strand of OZ059833.1, from coordinate 16,234,696 downwards.
GAAAATTTGGTTCAAATAAATGTCACTAGATGACGCGATATGCATCAAGTTGTTATTGAATTTTATGTAAAATAAACTAGAATTGATCATAAAAATTGTATGTTCTTTTTTAATCAACTATCCTTTTTTTTTACCACACTTTTACTGACTAAAACCCACCGGTGTTCCTTCAGTTGCTTAAACCAGGGCTAAGTATAAATCTTACAAGTGGACATTGAGCATACGATACCTTTTGTAGGTTTAGCAGCATTAGCCCTAGAGCCCATCCCACCAAATAAAAGGTGTGCTGTAGAAGCAGGGGTAGCTCCAAGTGCTCCAGTTGGTGCATCTATAAGATAAAATATAACAGTTACATAAAAAGATTATTCCTAAAAAGTTTATTTGTAAATTTTTATTTATATAATTGAATAATCTAACTAGTGGCTCGCCTCGGCTTTGCCTGAGTCATAATAATGTGTAGACTATATAACCATCTGGGATAATGTACCTTTCCAATGGTGAAAGATTTCTTCAAAAACTCCGGCTCTCTCTTTCATTATAATATTTGTTAAGACTATTGTACCAATATATATTAGTTACCATTGTCAATAAATTAGGAGCAATATTTGTCCAAAGCTGAAGGTTGTATAAACCTGGCGTTTTTTTTTGGTATGCCTATTTTCTGGCGATGGCGACAGATCGGCACAATGATGTACAACCCCTGCCCACGCCTGTTACCTTGTGCTTCGCACTGTCGCGTATTCGTTAGAGTTGGAGTTCACTAGCATTTGCTAGAAATCCATGACTTTGGCTTTAATTTTGGCCTAACTTCAGCCAAAGCTGAAGCCATCTCCATCTCACAGTGTGTTATTTTACCTTAGTTGTGGACATGTCAGTTTTATTTTCATATTGTGATTTTATTCATACTACCCTCCACCACGGATCGAGTGGAGGGGTATAAAACACGCCGCACACAAGCGCGAGCTCATTCGGGGCTTGGCTGTCGTACGGAACGAAACCTATCTTAGTGGCGTTATTGTGTTTAATTTGTGTGTTGTCGTTACTTATGCGTGTGTAGTTACGCTGGTCATAAGCGCACCTGTTGTGTGAACCATTTTTAAGGAATAATACAACCTTGTTTGATAATCTAAAATAAATGGACTAAATTTGTAACCTACCATCTAAGTTCACATGTGGAAGCAATAAATGTATTGAGTATTGATATGGTCTACAATTAACAATGCAAAGTCAAGTCTAGTTCAGAGCCTACAGATAAGGGATATAAAAAAACACCTAGTATAAAAGAAAGTTATTTGATATTTTTGCCTTTCATTAGATCAGTGTTGCCATTTTACACTTATTCTGCCAAGTGACAGGTAGTGACTGTAGTAAGTATATCACTATTGTATTTGTTATTATAATAAAATGGAGTAAATTAATTAACAATACAGTTTATTTCTAAGTGTAGGTGTTCCTTGCTGGTAGATAAGAATACTAAAGTCACGGGTCCCAGTGCTAACTAAGAAAATTTGGTTCAAATAAATGTCACTAGATGACGCGATATGCATCAAGTTGTTATTGAATTGTATGTAAAATAAACTAGAATTGATCATAAAAATTGTATGTTCTTTTTTAATCAACTATCCTTTTTTTTGAACCACACTTTTATTGACTAAAACCCACCGGTGTTCCTTCAGTTGCTTAAACCAGAGCTAAGTATAAATCTTACAAGTGGACATTGAGCATACGGTACCTTTTGTAGGTTTAGCAGCATTAGCCCCAGAGCCCGTCCCACCAAATAAAAGGGGTGCTGTAGAAGCAGGGGTAGCTCCTAGTGCTCCAGTTGGTGCATCTATAAAATAAAATATAACAGTTACATAAAAAGATTATTCCTAACCAGTTTATTTGTAAATTTTTATTTATATAATTGTATAATCTAACTAGTGGCTCGCCTCGGCTTTGCCTGGGTCATAATAATGTGTAGACTATATAACCATCTGGGATAATGTACCTTTCCAATGGTGAAAGATTTCTTCAAAAATTCCGGCTCTCTCTTTCTTTATAATATTTGTTAAGACTATTATACCAATATATATTAGTTACCATTGTAAATAAATTAGGAGCAATATTTGTCCAAAGCTAACATTTTATGACGGTAGCAATATCCGGCTATTACGAATTATAAGACCGAAAGATAAAACTAAACACTAAGAACTGCTTGTGATCGACGGAGGTACAAATTCTTTACTAGGCCGGCAATGGTAACTAGAATTGGAAATAAATTACCAAAATATACACAAACAATTAACAATGCAAAAATGTTAAACATAAAAGCAAGGAACAATGGCGAAATCTTAGCTGACTTAAATTTGAGCTTCTGAAAGCGAGTAATATACGAATAAAATTGAAATTCCATTAACTGGTTCACCATGGATAAAAAAAACATTACTAGTCGTTTTTCATATTTATTTATTTATTAAAACATCATGCAACATACAGGTACATAGGCGGACTTAATGCCTGAGGCATTCTCTACCAGTCAACCAAGGATTGTGGAGTGCTCACATAGCAGGTGCATACAAAATAGAAAAATATTAAAGTAAAAATTGAAGAAAAGTTAAAATAAACATACATATATATTTCCTATAATAAATACATATATTATATATCCCATAACTCTAGGGTTATATTCTATAAGTAAAAATAACACAAAAAGACCTAGAGTATTTGGTCCAAAAATGCATAGTTTCGAAGATATTATCATAAATCGAAATTAATTTATTTCAATAAAAAATGTATTAATGTATGAAAAATTCGAAATTGAGATCTGACACAAGTCTAGTCAAGGGGTACCGTGTTACCCAGATACTGGGTTGTGGAGGTCAGATAGGCAGTCGCTCCATGTAAAACACTGGTACTTAGCTGAATCCAGTTGGACTGGAAGCCGACCCCAATATAGTTGGGAAAATGCTAAGCAGACCGATTGTTAGAAAAATGCAAAAAAATATGACCATTGAAAAATTATTTATATGCCAGTTGATTGTTTTTATACATTCTAGAAATGTGCAAATTCGTTCGAAATAACCAACACTTTTACACGACAACAGAAAATATACAGTCAAGATATACATTGCGCCATAAAGATAGGTTAAACCTACCAAGCTCTAAGCTAAAAATGCCCTCGACAAGTACATTAGTGATGTCAATGAAAATATATTAGTACATTATGGTACAAGTGTGTAATGTTGGTGATTACCGCTGAGGCACCATTGAGACCCGAGCCGTTAGGTGAGGGTCTTAAGAGAGCCGAGGACGGTAATCATCAATACACACGTGTATCATACGACGTTTTTCAACACACTTGTGAAGAAAAGAATACAAAAAAATCTTTTCCAACAGTGAAAACGAGTTGTGAATTTTTTTTCGCAATTGCGGACAAAATTAATCAGTTTTCCTATGCGCGCGCATCTAACAATGGCGATCGGCCATAGACTAAAAATAAAGAGTTATCTTTTTTTTGGCTTTTCGCGGCAAGCGTGTTAGCCACGTACAAAATGGGGAATTTCAAGTTTTGTTTATTACAGACAAAAACAAAAGTTAAATTTCAGTGAAAGTTTTATTTATTAAACACGAACAAGTTGAAATTATCTATTTAAATACGAAGTTGCATGAAATGTGTTGCATTTGCACTATTGAGCACGATCTTTTTTGTAACGAAACTTTTTTAAGAACAAAGCAACTCAACCAATAAATTTAAAAAAAAAACTCTTTATCTCACTTGTGAATAATAGTAATGAAAAAGTCACAGTTTGATAATAGGTGTCATTATGTGTCTAATTGCGGTGAAATTAGAGGCACTTTATGAGCAAGTGTGTTGAAAAATAAATTACCAGAAATAATTAAAGAAAAACAAAAGTTTAGTTCATTCATTAATAAATTGAAACAATTTCTTTTAACTGAATGCTATTTTAATTTTATTGAATATTTAAATGACAAATTTTCAATTTAACAAATTAGAATCTACTAAATAAATAAATACTTAGTCAAATAAAAGCCCTCTTTCTCTCTCCTACTTTTGCAGTGCTGATAGGGTCCACAATGATCTAAATTTGTAACTTACCATCTAAGTTCACATGTGGAAGCAATAAATGTATTGAGTATTGATATGGTCTACAATTAACAATGCAAAGTCAAGTCTAGTTCAGAGCCTACAGATAAGGGATATAAAAAAACACCTAGTATAAAAGAAAGTTATTTGATATTTTCGCCTTTCATTAGATCAGTGTTGCCATTTTACACGTATTCTGCCAAGTGACAGGTAGTGACTGTAGTAAGTATATCACTATTGTATTTATTATTATAATAAAATGGAGTAAATTAATTAACAATACAGTTTATGTCTAAGTGTAGGTGTTCCTTGCTGGTAGATAAGAATACTAAAGTCACGGGTCCCTGTGCTAACTAAGAAAATTTGGTTCAAATAAATTTCACTAGATGACGCGATATGCATCAAGTTGTTATTGAATTGTATGTAAAATAAACTAGAATTGATCATAAAAATTGTATGTTCTTTTTTAATCAACTATCCTTTTTTTTGAACCACACTTTTACTGACTAAAACCCACCGGTGTTCCTTCAGTTGCTTAAACCAGAGCTAAGTATAAATCTTACAAGTGGACATTGAGCATACGGTACCTTTTGTAGGTTTAGCAGCATTAGCCCCAGAGCCCGTCCCACCAAATAAAAGGGGTGCTGTAGAAGCAGGGGTAGCTCCTAGTGCTCCAGTTGGTGCATCTATAAAATAAAATATAACAGTTACATAAAAAGATTATTCCTAACCAGTTTATTTGTAAATTTTTATTTATATAATTGTATAATCTAACTAGTGGCTCGCCTCGGCTTTGCCTGGGTCATAATAATGTGTAGACTATATAACCATCTGGGATAATGTACCTTTCCAATGGTGAAAGATTTCTTCAAAAATTCCGGCTCTCTCTTTCTTTATAATATTTGTTAAGACTATTATACCAATATATATTAGTTACCATTGTAAATAAATTAGGAGCAATATTTGTCCAAAGCTAACATTTTATGACGGTAGCAATATCCGGCTATTACGAATTATAAGACCGAAAGATAAAACTAAACACTAAGAACTGCTTGTGATCGACGGAGGTACAAATTCTTTACTAGGCCGGCAATGGTAACTAGAATTGGAAATAAATTACCAAAATATACACAAACAATTAACAATGCAAAAATGTTAAACATAAAAGCAAGGAACAATGGCGAAATCTTAGCTGACTTAAATTTGAGCTTCTGAAAGCGAGTAATATACGAATAAAATTGAAATTCCATTAACTGGTTCACCATGGATAAAAAAAACATTACTAGTCGTTTTTCATATTTATTTATTTATTAAAACATCATGCAACATACAGGTACATAGGCGGACTTAATGCCTGAGGCATTCTCTACCAGTCAACCAAGGATTGTGGAGTGCTCACATAGCAGGTGCATACAAAATAGAAAAATATTAAAGTAAAAATTGAAGAAAAGTTAAAATAAACATACATATATATTTCCTATAATAAATACATATATTATATATCCCATAACTCTAGGGTTATATTCTATAAGTAAAAATAACACAAAAAGACCTAGAGTATTTGGTCCAAAAATGCATAGTTTCGAAGATATTATCATAAATCGAAATTAATTTATTTCAATAAAAAATGTATTAATGTATGAAAAATTCGAAATTGAGATCTGACACAAGTCTAGTCAAGGGGTACCGTGTTACCCAGATACTGGGTTGTGGAGGTCAGATAGGCAGTCGCTCCATGTAAAACACTGGTACTTAGCTGAATCCAGTTGGACTGGAAGCCGACCCCAATATAGTTGGGAAAATGCTAAGCAGACCGATTGTTAGAAAAATGCAAAAAAATATGACCATTGAAAAATTATTTATATGCCAGTTGATTGTTTTTATACATTCTAGAAATGTGCAAATTCGTTCGAAATAACCAACACTTTTACACGACAACAGAAAATATACAGTCAAGATATACATTGCGCCATAAAGATAGGTTAAACCTACCAAGCTCTAAGCTAAAAATGCCCTCGACAAGTACATTAGTGATGTCAATGAAAATATATTAGTACATTATGGTACAAGTGTGTAATGTTGGTGATTACCGCTGAGGCACCATTGAGACCCGAGCCGTTAGGTGAGGGTCTTAAGAGAGCCGAGGACGGTAATCATCAATACACACGTGTATCATACGACGTTTTTCAACACACTTGTGAAGAAAAGAATACAAAAAAATCTTTTCCAACAGTGAAAACGAGTTGTGAATTTTTTTTCGCAATTGCGGACAAAATTAATCAGTTTTCCTATGCGCGCGCATCTAACAATGGCGATCGGCCATAGACTAAAAATAAAGAGTTATCTTTTTTTTGGCTTTTCGCGGCAAGCGTGTTAGCCACGTACAAAATGGGGAATTTCAAGTTTTGTTTATTACAGACAAAAACAAAAGTTAAATTTCAGTGAAAGTTTTATTTATTAAACACGAACAAGTTGAAATTATCTATTTAAATACGAAGTTGCATGAAATGTGTTGCATTTGCACTATTGAGCACGATCTTTTTTGTAACGAAACTTTTTTAAGAACAAAGCAACTCAACCAATAAATTTAAAAAAAAAACTCTTTATCTCACTTGTGAATAATAGTAATGAAAAAGTCACAGTTTGATAATAGGTGTCATTATGTGTCTAATTGCGGTGAAATTAGAGGCACTTTATGAGCAAGTGTTTTGAAAAATAAATTACCAGAAATAATTAAAGAAAAACAAAAGTTTAGTTCATTCATTAATAAATTGAAACAATTTCTTTTAACTGAATGCTATTTTAATTTTATTGAATATTTAAATGACAAATTTTCAATTTAACAAATTAGAATCTACTAAATAAATAAATACTTAGTCAAATAAAAGCCCTCTTTCTCTCTCCTACTTTTGCAGTGCTGATAGGGTCCACAATGATCTAAATTTGTAACTTACCATCTAAGTTCACATGTGGAAGCAATAAATGTATTGAGTATTGATATGGTCTACAATTAACAATGCAAAGTCAAGTCTAGTTCAGAGCCTACAGATAAGGGATATAAAAAAACACCTAGTATAAAAGAAAGTTATTTGATATTTTCGCCTTTCATTAGATCAGTGTTGCCATTTTACACGTATTCTGCCAAGTGACAGGTAGTGACTGTAGTAAGTATATCACTATTGTATTTATTATTATAATAAAATGGAGTAAATTAATTAACAATACAGTTTATGTCTAAGTGTAGGTGTTCCTTGCTGGTAGATAAGAATACTAAAGTCACGGGTCCCTGTGCTAACTAAGAAAATTTGGTTCAAATAAATTTCACTAGATGACGCGATATGCATCAAGTTGTTATTGAATTGTATGTAAAATAAACTAGAATTGATCATAAAAATTGTATGTTCTTTTTTAATCAACTATCCTTTTTTTTGAACCACACTTTTACTGACTAAAACCCACCGGTGTTCCTTCAGTTGCTTAAACCAGAGCTAAGTATAAATCTTACAAGTGGACATTGAGCATACGGTACCTTTTGTAGGTTTAGCAGCATTAGCCCCAGAGCCCGTCCCACCAAATAAAAGGGGTGCTGTAGAAGCAGGGGTAGCTCCTAGTGCTCCAGTTGGTGCATCTATAAAATAAAATATAACAGTTACATAAAAAGATTATTCCTAAAAAGTTTATTTGTAAATTTGTATTTATATAATTGTATAATCTAACTAGTGGCTCGCCTCGGCTTTGCCTGAGTCATAATAATGTGTAGACTATATAACCATCTGGGATAATGTACCTTTCCAATGGTGAAAGATTTCTTCAAAAACTCCGGCTCTCTCTTTCATTATAATATTTGTTAAGACTATTGTACCAATATATATTAGTTACCATTGTCAATAAATTAGGAGCAATATTTGTCCAAAGCTGAAGGTTGTATAAACCTGGCGTTTTTTTTTTGGTATGCCTATTTTCTGGCGATGGCGACAGATCGGCACAATGATGTACAACCCCTGCCCACGCCTGTTACCTTGTGCTTCGCACTGTCGCGTATTCGTTAGAGTTGGAGTTCACTAGCATTTGCTAGAAATCCATGACTTTGGCTTTAATTTTGGCCTAACTTCAGCCAAAGCTGAAGCCATCTCCATCTCACAGTGTGTTATTTTACCTTAGTTGTGGACATGTCAGTTTTATTTTCATATTGTGATTTTATTCATACTACCCTCCACCACGGATCGAGTGGAGGGGTATAAAACACGCCGCACACAAGCTCGAGCTCATTCGGGGCTTGGCTGTCGGACGGAACGAAACCTATCTTAGTGGCGTTATTGTGTTTAATTTGTGTGTTGTCGTTACTTATGCGTGTGTAGTTACGCTGGTCATAAGCGCACATGTTGTGTGAACCATTTTTAAGGAATAATTCAACCTTGTTTGATAATCTAAAATAAATGGACTAAATTTGTAACCTACCATCTAAGTTCACATGTGGAAGCAATAAATGTATTGAGTATTGATATGGTCTACAATTAACAATGCAAAGTCAAGTCTAGTTCAGAGCCTACAGATAAGGGATATAAAAAAACACCTAGTATAAAAGAAAGTTATTTGATATTTTCGCCTTTCATTAGATCAGTGTTGCCATTTTACACTTATTCTGCCAAGTGACAGGTAGTGACTGTAGTGTACGGATGAGTGATATTAGGAGTAAGTGATACAACGAATGCTGTTGCTATACTGCCCTTTATTATAAAAGAACACAAGTTTATATGGTTACATTGACATCTCCCTCTCATCTCCTCCCTAAAACTAAAATAAAATAAAAGTTTACTTTTATTTTATTGCATGGATACAATATAAGCACAAATTAAACATTGATACTCTTAGGCTAACACGTATAAAATATAGTTATAACATAATCGTAGTACATATGTTCGTTATGTTTGGTATACAAAGTTATACAATAATAAGTAGTTACATACTTATAATAACAATCAATCCCTGAGTACCTATGAGCGCACAGCTGGCGCTTATTATTCGTCTCCGTTTTCTGCTGACCTGTATAATAGCTATTGTTAAGTGCTTATAGCATTGGTAATTAATTGTCTTATTGTTTTTATCTTAAACATGATACGGTTTCGTTCTGTTTTTGTGAATAATGTCGGGTTTTCCCTTATAATTGACCTCAACATTTGGTGACAAATCTCTAATCACCTTGTAAGGTCCAGAATATAATTGTTGAAGTTTACTGCCAGTTTCATTTTTAATTAAAACTTGATCGTTTGGCTTGTAGCGTATTGGATTTACATGCTGGTCGTATCTACTTTTTCTGCCTATTTTATTGGCTATCAAATTTTCCCGCGCTTCGGTTTGAGAAACCTGTAGGCGGTACTTAAGTTCAAGCGGGTAACTGTCGTAATTATATAGAGGCTCTACACACTTTTCCAAATTATTGGGCAAGTTACACTTTCTACCGTATACGAGTTCGAATGGTGTAAATTTTGTTGACGAGTGAACTGTCGTATTATAAGCAAAGCACCAGAATGGTAACCAAGTACTCCATAATTCGGGTTTTCCTTCTGCTTGGATTCGCAAAAATGCACCTAGATTTTTATGCGAGTTCTCTAGCGCTCCGATGCTTTGGTGATGATACGCAGTTGAGTTTAACTTTTTAATATGTAGTAATTCACAAACCTGTGTCACGGTCTCGGACATGAACTCTGTGCCTCTGTCGGTAGCTATGTCCCTCGGGATGCCATGTTGAAGTATGAAGTTATCCACGAAGGTGCGTGCTACTTCTGTAGAGGTTTTAGTGACGAGGGGATACGCACATACATACTTGGACAGCTCGCATTGCAATGTCAATATATAAGAAAAATTGTTGCTGTCTTTGTCTAATGGTCCTACCAAGTCTAAGAAGATTTTATCGAAAGCCGAATGAGCAGTTGTGGTGATTGCCATTGGCTCTTTCACCTGAACTGTATACTTATGCTTCTGACATTGAACACATTTTTTGACATAATTTTTGACATCACTTTCTAAGCCTGGCCAAAAATAGTATTTTTTTATATTAGTCAGCATTCTTCTCATGCCCGCGTGCCCACTAGTGGGCAAAAGATGAAAGTCGTTGAGTATCACTTTCCTATCATCTTTGTCCTCTATTCTTTCGACATCTTTTAATATACATAATCTGGGCCCTTTCCAGTTGCTTTGTTTTCTTATCTCACTTGTTAATTTCTCTACAAAAATTTTATTATTCGAATTTTTAATGAAGTATACTTCTTCTATATTTAGCTTGTTACATAGATCACTCAGCTCTCTCGCAAACTCGGCTCGCGTAGTTTGTGATTGAGATGCCGAGTTTATGAATATAGTTTTCATTTGGGCATTATACAATAATATTATGTGTGTTTGTAACACTACTGAGCTATCGCTCTTTAACTTCTTAAGACTGCTACTGGGTGCAAATCTTAACTCTACTGCGCCTCTTGGTTTGATATGAGTTTCCACTACATGTGGTTGAACTGGCAAGTTGTCGGTGGGCAACTCATCTGCCGGGGCGACAGCATCTAATTTTCGTTTTTGAGCGCGAGTCATTACTGCACACAGACACTCATTCATTTCTTTAAGTTCTTTTGACGTAATTTTTATTCTAGATAATGCGTCTGCAACGCAGTTCTCACTCCCTTTTACGTATTCTATTTCGTAATTGTATTCTTCTAGAGCTAGTCTAAATTTAAAGAGCCTGCTAGATGGGTCTTTTAAATTAAATAAGTATACAAGGGGTTTGTGGTCGGTTAGTATTTTAAATGTACGACCGTATAAATAGGGTCTGAAATATTTGACAGCCCAAACTACAGCTAAGAGTTCTTTCTCTATAGTGGGATAGTTCTTTTCCGCTTTGTTAAGGCTCCTACTAGCGTAAGCTATTGGTCTGCCATTTGAATTTGATAGTACTGCCCCAATTGCGTACCCAGATGCATCGGTTTGTACTATGAATTGATTTAGTTCTGAGAAATCTGGGTACTGTAGGATTGGCGGTGACATCATACTCTGTTTTAGAGTTTCAAATGACGTTTGACAGTTGCTATCCCAGTTGAATTTAGTGTTTTTCTTACTTAAAAGGTTTAAATGATAGGCTTTGTCGGCAAAGTGGTCTATAAATTTTCTATAGTAGTTTGCAAAAGCAACGAAGCGTTTCACTTCGTCCGTACTTTTAGGAACTGGATACTCTTTAATTATTTTAATCTTATCTGGGTCCGGCAATATACCATTGCCTGTCACCACGTGGCCTAAATAAAGCATCTCTTTCTTAAGGAAATCGCATTTAGTGGGATTTAATTTTAAGTTGGCACTGCGCAACTTTTCGAATACTTCTATTAAATTTTTGTTATGGTCAGTTAAGTTCCGTCCCATACAAATAAGATCGTCTAGGTACACTAAGCACTTGTCGTAGGATAGCCCGGTCATTGCCATGGTCATCATACGCGAAAATGAGCTGGGACTAGTTTTGAGTCCCATAGGCATTCTTGTCATTTGATACTGACCACCGTCTGCACTAAATGAAGTATATTTCCTACTGTGTTTGTTTAACGCTACGTTAAAAAATCCTTGGTTTAAATCTAAATGTGTGAAATAAATACATCCACACAAGGAATCTAGTATATCCGTGATGTTTGGCAGTGGAAACTTATCATCCTGAATACAAGTGTTGAGCTTACGGTAATCTATAACTAACCGCCATTTTTTTTCCCCGTTTGCGTCTGATTTTTTAGGCACTAGGAGTACTGGGCTGGACCACTCACTGGAACAAGGTTCAATAATTTCTTGTTCCAATAAGTTGTCCACTTGTTTTTTTAATTCGGCTTTCTGTGAATGCGGCATTCTGTAGGGCTTAACGTACACTGGTGCCACGTTTGGTTTCAATGTTATTGAGTGTTCATATAATTTAGTTGTTCCTAATTTATCACCCGGTAGGAAGAAAATATCTGCATATTTTGCGCAAATGGACTCTATGGACAATTGCTCCTCTTTATTTAAATGTTTCAGCGATAGCGAAGCGAATACCTTTCTGACACGATCAGCATTATTATTGGTTTCTTGAAATGAACATACATCATACTCGCTTGCTTTGTAAAGTGTTGGACTAATTGTTGTCAAGACTAAATCTGTCTCCGTGGTGTTTAAAATCCTAATTGGTATTTTCCCATTCGTGGGCTTAACTAAAGTATTTGCAACAAAGATCCCCTTTCGCAGTTCTGTTCCATTAACTACACATTCTTCTATCTCACATGTTCGAATAAAGTGAATAGACTCTGATCTTGCCGGTATATTAAAATGATTGTTTGTCATTATTAATGGTAATGATACCTTTGAGTTGTTATTCCATAGTAACAAAGTTTGGTTACCGTAATTTAATACTGATTTATACTTGCTTAAAAAGTCTTGTCCCAGTATGCCACTACCTTTACAAGGCAATGTTTTAAAAACATAGAACTTATGTTGTAGGGTCTGATTTCCAATAACTAGGCGCAAATAAGCATATCCTATAGCCTGTACTTTGCCCCCGATGCCGTTTACAAGTGTCTTCTCGATATGGATTGGAATGTTTTGGTCGAGAATTTGTTTATACTTTATGACAGATATGGATGCACCGGTGTCTACTAATAATTGGTATGAATAATGGTTATGCGATTTTATATTTACGTAGCCTACGTTATTGCATGATAAAATTATATTTTTAGTCCCGAAAAAACTGGTCCTCATTCCGCTGTTCTGTTTCTGTATTTTCCTGCGTTTCTGAGTCATCCAATGTATGTATGTGTTGATCCCTGGAGGTGCTATAATTGGACCTACCTCTGTTTCCATGAAATGGTCGGGTGGACCGGCGCCAGCTTGCCTGCGATCCTCTCCGAACCTGATCCTGCTGTTCGTCTTGGTTTTGGATAACCTGTTGATTGCCACGTGCGCGTCCTCTACCTGCGTATGAGAAGCGGCCTCTCCGCTGTGACCAGTTATAAGACGATCTCCCTCTATAATTCATCGTTAAAATATCGGAAGATGTTGATGGACTTGTTATATCTTCATCGATGGCCGCCTGTACTGCATCTTTCAATGATGTAAAATTTCTGGCTGAAATTATTGTACTAAGTCGTCGATTTCTCAATCCATCTGAGAAACATTTGATAGCTTGCTTCTCATTAATTGGCTTTAAAACTTTCAAACTGGCCTCGTTGGCCCCCGATTGAGAGATCGTCAAATCAACAAACAATTCCGTAATTTTTTTGCCGAAATCATCGATTGATAAATCGTTTTGCCTAAGACTTTGCAGCTTTCGTTGAATTGCTGTAGCCGATTTTTTAGGCAATAACTGAATCTTCAAGTCAGCTATAAAGTCGTCAATATTGACATATGAAGTCGCTAATTTCAATTTTGCGGTCTGTGAGAGTCTATTTTTTAATACGAAATTTAACAGTTTTCCTTGTGAATTTTCGTCTAACTCTGTTTTGTAATACTCTATGCCATCTATAAGTTGCTTTACGCTAGCCTCATCGTCTGTACAAACTGGTAATAAACTTAAAGCAACTTTTAAATCAAATTTACAAGTAGTTGCCATTTTATCTGCCGTACTAGGTTTCTGTGAGCACAATTCTAATATTTGTTCATATAAATGATCAAAATTTGCGCAAAGCTCGTGAATATGCGAACATTCACTCTCACATACGGTGCTTTTCGATTTTGAATAATATTCTAAAAATAAGTTGTACTCTTTTACTAAGTTGTCTGCCTCTGCTAATTTTACGACTATAATGTTACCTTTTCTTCTATCTGGACCTATCTTTATCAAATATTTTCTGATTTCAATTAACTTGTCGTACAATGTTTTTAAGTTTTCTGCCATTTAACATAAATACTTATTTCTATTTTCTTAGTAGGTACTGAATTACATACCATTATTTTATACTGCATACACTCCAGCGTTCATTTTTTTTTCATTTGTCACTTATTTTAGTCCACTAAAATAATGTCATGTATATTTTATGCTATTACACGTTTACTACTAATAGAGAATAGACAACACCTTATATATAACCACGCACTGACACATAACGAATACAACTTTCGCGCACTTTTCTTCGTAAACCCTGGGTTTTTAACTCTTCAGATGACGTCCTCAGTGTCCTTCTTGTAGCCTCTGGCATTCGTCCGCATTTCCTCTGCGTCAGCTCTACGTCTCCATATAGAACATCGTAATCTGTCCTTCCTGATCTCATTACCCATCCATTTCTGATGGCAATTCTTGTAGATTCTGAAGATACCATACAAAAACGCCAACGATGCTATAAGAAGTAACACGATTAAAATGATGTTTGTTGTGCTGGCATGTATCGTCAGCTGCGTGATGTCAGCGCTGTTACTTCCACCTGCTGCGTTTTGTGGAACTATAACTTCTTCCTTCGTATTAGTTGTACCCATTTTGTGATTGTCGTGGTAAATATTCACAAAATAGAATAGTGACCACGCTAAGTCCCAGTACGAGATTGGTCTCGTTACAATACATTGCGACACCCGTTTTGGTCAAAGAAATGTAAACATACGCTGCTAGCGTTTACGCTGTCACGGTCGCCATGTACGGATGAGTGATATTAGGAGTAAGTGATACAACGAATGCTGTTGCTATACTGCCCTTTATTATAAAAGAACACAAGTTTATATGGTTACATTGACATCTCCCTCTCAGTAGTAAGTGTATCACTATTGTATTTGTTATTATAATAAAATGGAGTAAATTAATTAACAATACAGTATATGTCTAAGTGTAGGTGTTCCTTGCTGGTAGATAAGAATACTAAAGTCACGGGTCCCTGTGCTAACTAAGAAAATTTGGTTCAAATAAATTTCACTAGATGACGCGATATGCATCAAGTTGTTATTGAATTGTATGTAAAATAAACTAGAATTGATCATAAAAATTGTATGTTCTTTTTTAATCAACTATCCTTTTTTTTTAACCACACTTTTACTGACTAAAACCCACCGGTGTTCCTTCAGTTGCTTAAACCAGAGCTAAGTATAAATCTTACAAGTGGACATTGAGCATACGGTACCTTTTGTAGGTTTAGCAGCATTAGCCCCAGAGCCCGTCCCACCAAATAAAAGGGGTGCTGTAGAAGCAGGGGTAGCTCCTAGTGCTCCAGTTGGTGCATCTAGAAAATAAAATATAACAGTTACATAAAAAGATTATTCCTAAAAAGATTATTTGTAAATTTTTATTTATATAATTGTATAATCTAACTAGTGGCTCGCCTCGGCTTTGCCTGGGTCATAATAATGTGTAGACTATATAACCATCTGGGATAATGTACCTTTCCAATGGTGAAAAATTTCTTCAAAAATTCCGGCTCTCTCTTTCTTTATAATATTTGTTAAGACTATTATACCAATATATATTAGTTACCATTGTCAATAAATTAGGAGCAATATTTGTCCAAAGCTAACATTTTATGACGGTAGCAATATCCGGCTATTACGAATTATAAGACCGAAAGTTCAGTACAAAGATAAAACTAAACACTAAGAACTGCTTGTGATCGACGGAGGTACAAATTCTTTACTAGGCCGGCAATGGTAACTAGAATTGGAAATAAATTACCAAAATATACACAAACAATTAACAATGCAAAAATGTTAAACATAAAAGCAAGGAACAATGGCGAAATCTTAGCTGACTTAAATTTGAGCTTCTGAAAGCGAGTAATATACGAATAAAATTGAAATTCCATTAACTGGTTCACCATGGATAAAAAAAACATTACTAGTCGTTTTTCATATTTATTTATTTATTAAAACATCATGCAACATACAGGTACATAGGCGGACTTAATGCCTGAGGCATTCTCTACCAGTCAACCAAGGATTGTGGAGTGCTCACATAGCAGGTGCATACAAAATAGAAAAATATTAAAGTAAAAATTGAAGAAAAGTTAAAATAAACATACATATATATTTCCTATAATAAATACATATATTATATATCCCATAACTCTAGGGTTATATTCTATAAGTAAAAATAACACAAAAATACCTAGAGTATTTGGTCCAAAAATGCATAGTTTCGAAGATATCATAAATCGAAATTAATTTATTTCAATAAAAAATGTATTAATGTATGAAAAATTCGAAATTGAGATCTGACACAAGTCTAGTCAAGGGGTACCGTGTTACCCAGATACTGGGTTGTGGAGGTCAGATAGGCAGTCGCTCCATGTAAAACACTGGTACTTAGCTGAATCCAGTTGGACTGGAAGCCGACCCCAATATAGTTGGGAAAATGCTAAGCAGACCGATTGTTAGAAAAATGCAAAAAAATATGACCATTGAAAAATTATTTATATGCCAGTTGATTGTTTTTATACATTCTAGAAATGTGCAAATTCGTTCGAAATAACCAACACTTTTACACGACAACAGAAAATATACAGTCAAGATATACATTGCGCCATAAAGATAGGTTAAACCTACCAAGCTCTAAGCTAAAAATGCCCTCGACAAGTACATTAGTGATGTCAATGAAAATATATTAGTACATTATGGTACAAGTGTGTAATGTTGGTGATTACCGCTGAGGCACCATTGAGACCCGAGCCGTTAGGTGAGGGTCTTAAGAGAGCCGAGGACGGTAATCATCAATACACACGTGTATCATACGACGTTTTTCAACACACTTGTGAAGAAAATAATACTAAAAAATCATTTCCAACAGTGAAAACGAGTTGTGAATTTTTTTTCGCAATTGCGGGCAAAATTAATCAGTTTGCCTATGCGCGCGCATCTAACAATGGCGATCGGCCATAGACTAAAAATAAAGAGTTATCTTTTTTTTGGCTTTTCGCGGCAAGCGTGTTAGCCACGTACAAAATGGGGAATTTCAAGTTTTGTTTATTACAGACAAAAACAAAAGTTAAATTTCAGTGAAAGTTTTATTTATTAAACACGAACAAGTTGAAATTATCTATTTAAATACGAAGTTGCATGAAATGTGTTGCATTTGCACTATTGAGCACGATCTTTTTTGTAACGAAACTTTTTTAAGAACAAAGCAACTCAACCAATAAATTTAAAAAAAAAACTCTTTATCTCACTTGTGAATAATAGTAATGAAAAAGTCACAGTTTGATAATAGGTGTCATTATGTGTCTAATTGCGGTGAAATTAGAGGCACTTTATGAGCAAGTGTGTTGAAAAATAAATTACCAGAAATAATTAAAGAAAAACAAAAGTTTAGTTCATTCATTAATAAATTGAAACAATTTCTGTTAACTGAATGCTATTTTAATTTTATTGAATATTTAAATGACAAATTTTCAATTTAACAAATTAGAATCTACTAAATAAATAAATACTTAGTCAAATAAAAGCCCTCTTTCTCTCTCCTACTTTTGCAGTGCCAGATAGGGTCCACAATGATCTAAATTTGTAACTTACCATCTAAGTTCACATGTGGAAGCAATAAATGTATTGAGTATTGATATGGTCTACAATTAACAATGCAAAGTCAAGTCTAGTTCAGAGCCTACAGATAAGGGATATAAAAAAACACCTAGTATAAAAGAAAGTTATTTGATATTTTCGCCTTTCATTAGATCAGTGTTGCCATTTTACACGTATTCTGCCAAGTGACAGGTAGTGACTGTAGTAAGTATATCACTATTGTATTTATTATTATAATAAAATGGAGTAAATTAATTAACAATACAGTTTATGTCTAAGTGTAGGTGTTCCTTGCTGGTAGATAAGAATACTAAAGTCACGGGTCCCTGTGCTAACTAAGAAAATTTGGTTCAAATAAATTTCACTAGATGACGCGATATGCATCAAGTTGTTATTGAATTGTATGTAAAATAAACTAGAATTGATCATAAAAATTGTATGTTCTTTTTTAATCAACTATCCTTTTTTTTGAACCACACTTTTACTGACTAAAACCCACCGGTGTTCCTTCAGTTGCTTAAACCAGAGCTAAGTATAAATCTTACAAGTGGACATTGAGCATACGGTACCTTTTGTAGGTTTAGCAGCATTAGCCCCAGAGCCCGTCCCACCAAATAAAAGGGGTGCTGTAGAAGCAGGGGTAGCTCCTAGTGCTCCAGTTGGTGCATCTAGAAAATAAAATATAACAGTTACATAAAAAGATTATTCCTAAAAAGATTATTTGTAAATTTTTATTTATATAATTGTATAATCTAACTAGTGGCTCGCCTCGGCTTTGCCTGGGTCATAATAATGTGTAGACTATATAACCATCTGGGATAATGTACCTTTCCAATGGTGAAAAATTTCTTCAAAAATTCCGGCTCTCTCTTTCTTTATAATATTTGTTAAGACTATTATACCAATATATATTAGTTACCATTGTCAATAAATTAGGAGCAATATTTGTCCAAAGCTAACATTTTATGACGGTAGCAATATCCGGCTATTACGAATTATAAGACCGAAAGTTCAGTACAAAGATAAAACTAAACACTAAGAACTGCTTGTGATCGACGGAGGTACAAATTCTTTTCTAGGCCGGCAATGGTAACTAGAATTGGAAATAAATTACCAAAATATACACAAACAATTAACAATGCAAAAATGTTAAACATAAAAGCAAGGAACAATGGCGAAATCTTAGCTGACTTAAATTTGAGCTTCTGAAAGCGAGTAATATACGAATAAAATTGAAATTCCATTAACTGGTTCACCATGGATAAAAAAAACATTACTAGTCGTTTTTCATATTTATTTATTTATTAAAACATCATGCAACATACAGGTACATAGGCGGACTTAATGCCTGAGGCATTCTCTACCAGTCAACCAAGGATTGTGGAGTGCTCACATAGCAGGTGCATACAAAATAGAAAAATATTAAAGTAAAAATTGAAGAAAAGTTAAAATAAACATACATATATATTTCCTATAATAAATACATATATTATATATCCCATAACTCTAGGGTTATATTCTATAAGTAAAAATAACACAAAAATACCTAGAGTATTTGGTCCAAAAATGCATAGTTTCGAAGATATCATAAATCGAAATTAATTTATTTCAATAAAAAATGTATTAATGTATGAAAAATTCGAAATTGAGATCTGACACAAGTCTAGTCAAGGGGTACCGTGTTACCCAGATACTGGGTTGTGGAGGTCAGATAGGCAGTCGCTCCATGTAAAACACTGGTACTTAGCTGAATCCAGTTGGACTGGAAGCCGACCCCAATATAGTTGGGAAAATGCTAAGCAGACCGATTGTTAGAAAAATGCAAAAAAATATGACCATTGAAAAATTATTTATATGCCAGTTGATTGTTTTTATACATTCTAGAAATGTGCAAATTCGTTCGAAATAACCAACACTTTTACACGACAACAGAAAATATACAGTCAAGATATACATTGCGCCATAAAGATAGGTCAAACCTACCAAGCTCTAAGCTAAAAATGCCCTCGACAAGTACATTAGTGATGTCAATGAAAATATATTAGTACATTATGGTACAAGTGTGTAATGTTGGTGATTACCGCTGAGGCACCATTGAGACCCGAGCCGTTAGGTGAGGGTCTTAAGAGAGCCGAGGACGGTAATCATCAATACACACGTGTATCATACGACGTTTTTCAACACACTTGTGAAGAAAATAATACTAAAAAATCATTTCCAACAGTGAAAACGAGTTGTGAATTTTTTTTCGCAATTGCGGGCAAAATTAATCAGTTTTCCTATGCGCGCGCATCTAACAATGGCGATCGGCCATAGACTAAAAATAAAGAGTTATCTTTTTTTTGGCTTTTCGCGGCAAGCGTGTTAGCCACGTACAAAATGGGGAATTTCAAGTTTTGTTTATTACAGACAAAAACAAAAGTTAAATTTCAGTGAAAGTTTTATTTATTAAACACGAACAAGTTGAAATTATCTATTTAAATACGAAGTTGCATGAAATGTGTTGCATTTGCACTATTGAGCACGATCTTTTTTGTAACGAAACTTTTTTAAGAACAAAGCAACTCAACCAATAAATTAAAAAAAAAAAACTCTTTATCTCACTTGTGAATAATAGTAATGAAAAAGTCACAGTTTGATAATAGGTTTCATTATGTGTCTAATTGCGGTGAAATTAGAGGCACTTTATGAGCAAGTGTGTTGAAAAATAAATTACCAGAAATAATGAAAGAAAAACAAAAGTTTAGTTCATCTATATATATAAAAATGAATGCCTATAACCCTTGGTCACGGCATCACGCGTGAACGGCTGGACCGATTTCACTAATTCTTTTTTTAGTAGGTAGGGTAGAGAAGGTAGGGTAGAGAAGGTAGGGTAGAGAAGGTGGGTAGAGTAGGGTAGGAAGGGTAGAGTAGGGTAGATAGGGTAGATAGGGTAGAGTAGGGTAGTTGGGTAGGGTTTTTTTTTTTTTTTTATGGCGCCTACCTCTCCGCGCAAGGCGGAGTCTGCGAGCTAATGGGTTCCCCGGACATAGTCCGAGACCTTGGGGACTCATTTATTCAAGGTCAATTTTACACATTACATGAATCTTATTAATAACATTAAATGTCTATTACATATGAGTTTCTTAATTTACCTATTTTATACAGACTTATTTTACCTTATTGTATAGCACGTTATTAGCGATACCTAGATTATATTTTGTTCATAGATTATGTATCGCTCTGTGCGCTTCCCATTGTATATATATATTTAGAATTTCGAGCACTGCTGTAGTTATTTGTTTCTATCTACTGTTCGTTTTGCTGTTTTTACACAGTATTTGATGAAATCTGTACTATACTTTTTGTCTGCTATAAGTTTACTAAGATTCTCAGGTCGTATTGTAATCCCCAGCTTTTCTTCAAGCTCATACCTTTCACGGGCATATACCGGGCAGTCAGTAATTATGTGGATCGCTGTCTCGTCTTCGTCAGGGTCACAAGCGCATGATGGGCTTTCCTTACACTTGAACCTGTTCAGGTATTCTGAAAACCCACCATGCCCAGTCATCACTTGGGTAATCAACCCTGTTGGTCTTAATTTTCTGAAGATGTTATAAGCGTCCACTGCGTCCGGGAAGAAAACTTTCGTCGTTGCAGCTGTGTCCCCCGTTCTGTATCTCCGGTTCCATTCGACAAGCGAATCCTTCCGGATTTGTCGCTTGACGAATGACACCGGACACTGGTCGTAATCTGGCCTCTTTTTGAGGTGTAATGCCGCTTCTTTAGCCAAGTGGTCGGCTCTCTCATTTCCCTCCAGACCCGCGTGCGCCTTGATCCAAAACAAAGCCACATGCTTGTTTTGGATGCTGCACTTTCTCAGGTTTTCCCTGGTCTCGACTGCGAGGGGATGAGAAGAGCGGTGGTTTGCGACCGTCTCCAGTGAAGATCGTGAGTCACTGAAGATGCCAAAAGACCTTTCTGTGTGCTTATAGATCTCCCGCGTGGCTTTGCATATGGCCAGCAGTTCGGCCTGGTAGACCGTGCAGTGGGGTGACAGCTTCATTTTTTGGCATTTGGTTTCGGCGCCATTGCTCCAGAGAGACAATGCCGCCCCCACCTTTCCATCAATTTTGCTGCCGTCCGTATATATCTGCACTGCTTGTGTGCAATGGTGTGCGAGTTGTTCTTGGTCTGCCAGGCATATGAACTGCAGACTCATATGTTCCGCCGGGTGGGGTGTCGAGGCAAATGCGGTGCGTCGCTCAACGTCCCTGTCTCCTAGCACTGGCTGAGGTACTCCCCTCCTCGCCTCATACAGGGCAGCTGCCTCTCGTATTCGAAGATCGAGGGGAAGCATCCCAGCCAGCACCAGCGCCGAGTTTAGGGATACGGTGCGATAGGATTTGCACACTTTCTGTGCAAATCCTCTTTGGACCGCATTTAACCTCTTCATTACACACAGCTTGGTGGCTGCGGGTGCCCATGCACTTGCTGCGTACATTATAACCGGTTCGACTACTGCCGTGTACATGGTGCGGATGACGTCGGGGTGGAGGCCCCAGCTGACCTTCGCAGCCCTCGACAACTGGTGGTAAAAACCAATCGCCTTTTTGCACATATTCGCCACGTGCTTATTGAATGTAAGCTTGTTGTCGATAGTTAGTCCCAGGATTTTGATCTCTTGCGTCATGCCAATGGCAACCCCTCCCATGCTCAGCCGCGGGGTGTCGTACTTGAGTTTCCGCGTTAATACCATCGCATTTGTTTTATGCGGTGCGAATTTCAACTTGTTACTAACACCCCACTGATAAACATGGGCAAGGGAGTCATTCGCCTTCCACTCAATCTCGATCGCTGAGTCGCCATCAAATACTAGCACCACGTCGTCAGCAAAAGCTTGGCAGTAGTCTCCCCGTTCCTCCAGCCCCTTTAGTAAGGGGTCCAGTAGGGTGTTCCAGAGGATCGGTCCTCCAATCGATCCCTGTACACAGCCCTTTGACGTCTCCCGTACTACCTCTTCGCCTGCATACCTGACCCTGACCCTTCGGTTATTGAGGTAGCTGTCTATGATTCTCCTCACATTTACCGGGCATTTTTCCTCAGCCAATCTGGTTCTAATAGCTGGCCACCATGCGCTGTCGAAAGCTCCCTCTATGTCTAGCGACACCATAACGATCAGCTTGCGCTCTGCTAGCTTGCTGTGTACGTGCTTTACCAGATCATAGAGAGAGTCTTCCGTGCTCTTCTGGGGCATAAACCCGTACTGGCGAGTACTGAGTTTCGGTATTATGTGCCATTTCACTCTGTTTATGACCATTTTTTCCAAGACTTTTCCCAGCACCGGCAACAGGCCAATTGGTCTGTAGGATTTTGGAGCCGTATAGCTATCTTTCCCGGGTTTCCTTAGGATCACGACTGTGGCTTCCTTCCAGGTCCCGGGAAAATAGCCCAGCTCCAAGCACTTGTTAGCCAGCGCTAGGAAAGTTCCCGGATCATAGTCGATCGAATGCAGGCAGATATCGGCCGTGAGGCCATCCGCCCCGGGGGCCTTTTTGGGGTTAAAAGTGCGCAAGGAGGAGTTCAGCTCCTCGATGGTGAACGGTGGGTCATGCTTTTCATCATGACCCATGACGTTCACTTTTTCAGCCGTCGTTCTAACGCGCTTATGCTCCTCTCTGTCGCCTTCCCTACTATCCCCGGGGTAGAATGTTTCGGCCAGCAATTCGGCAGAGTGGAGATTGTCCAGTACCTTTCCGTTCACGATCAGGGGCAAGTCTTCGTGCCGTTTCTTGGTTCGGCCTATTACCCGGTATATTCCGTCCCATAACCCTTCGAAAGCACAGAAAGCTTTCCAGCTTTCTGTTTGAGCGTTTCTGGCTTTTATTTCGTATTCTTCCTTTATCTGCAGGTACTCAGCGACGACGGCCTCTCTCCTGACCGGTGCTGCACAACGGATTCTGCGCCACCTGGTGGCGACTGCCCTCTTCAGCGTGGCGAGCTCCTCCGTCCACCATGGTAAGCTGACCCTGTTTTTTGGCTTTATTAGGGGTATACTTATGTTGGCTACCTCTATAATTGTGTTTTGGTATTCCTGAATTTTGTTTTCTAAATCTAATTTTTATTTTTTCTATTTCTAAAGGGTTCGTATTATGTTCTGTATGCAACTGGTTCAATTTCTCACGAAATTGATTCCAGTTCGCTTTCTTACTATTAAATTTACGTGTCGTCCTACTAATCTGTATACTCCTCGCCTTCTCCAAGGCCAACTTGAAGGTGATGGTGTTGTGGTCTGAGCTCGTCAAGCCTTCCACTACCTTCCAGTCATCCACCAAGCCGAGCAGATCCGTCGTACAAACCGTTATGTCGATTACACTTGAGTAGAGGTTGGTTCCACGCACTGTGTGGAACGTTGGAGTACCGCCGACATTGAGTATCTGCAGAACCATCTCTTCCAGAGCACCAAGATAGCCTGTCGTGTCCCTTGTTTGATTTGCTTCTACTAATAGAGCGAGTCAACAGCGAGTCAGGTCTTAGTAAGACTTGCGCAGTCTACGCTTGTCAGTCAATTTGTCTCCAGTCCTTGGCTGGGGAGGCAAGAGTGAACAATTTTTTTTTTTTTTTTTTTTGTGTTATCTAAAAGTAAAAAAGGGGGGATTTTTGTTCCTATCCAGATCTTAGTCTAGACGGGGTTTGAGCTTAACGGGAGGAGGTACTTCATTTATACAATAAAAATAATTGGGGGGGAGGGGAGTTAAAATAGGGGGGTATTATTTATTATTATCAGTTATAACAGGCAGAATTAATATAATATAGTCGAAAATAGAACTTCCTCCTTCTTGGTAAGTCGGTTAAAAATAAAAATTTAAAATCGGTTTTCGAGACGGCTGTATAATGGCCGCCGCGAGTCCAGAACAAACCATACGCTTTGTCCAAATTTGGGCTTTCCTTTAAAAGGGGATCAATTGCTCTGTCCCGATATCTAATCTAACTTAAATACTAACAAATTTAAAACAATTTAGAAAAAAACATATAGTAATATAAAATTTCTGTCATGCACGTGGTGAATGGCGTGGAAGTTTTACGAATACGAAGCGCATTTGAAAATCGACTTTCTTGTCCCTTCTCCCTTCAGAAATCCAAAAATATGGTGGGATGGGCAATGGGATAAAAACGTTTTATCCGGTTTTGGTTTTTAGCTAGGTTTTTTCTAGGCCAAGTTCTGAGCTTTTTAGTTTTGGAAAAATGTAATATTATGTAAATAATGAAAAACAAAGTTAACTCAGACCGTGGGAACGTTTAGAGAATTTACTATTATTACTATTATGAGGGCGATTTTAATTTGAGTTTAATGGGGATTTTTGCTACGTTTGGTTAATGGGAGGACTTTATAATTCTCTTTAATTATGGGGAATAATTTTAAAATTAGGGGTGAAATTAATTATTTAAAAAGAGAAAAGACAAGAAATCAACAGCAAATACCTTGCACCTTTACTATTTTGCTTAGAATCTCCACGATCTTTTTTCTACCAGGCTGCCGGCTGCTCCAGGATATCCCTCGGGTCCTCGAAAATAGCAGATCGCACCTCCAGTCAGTTTTTTCGGGCGTTATGTCCGCGCGGAGATTTTTTCGGCCGGTCCGAATCACGAACTGTAGCCTGGGGAGTTACGAGAAAATTCCCCGGAGTCCCCAGGAGTTTCGGGGGCACTTTATTACTCACTAAAAAGCGTTTCCTAGAACCAGATTATCCTCGATTTCAGAGGAGATGGGGGTTTTGTGCAGAAATTTCGCCTTTTTCCCTCTCTGATTTCGGAAATAGGACGCCGAAAAAGTTAAGTCTAGTTAAAAAAATCTAGATTTTGGATGGGATGCAGCCACTGAAATTGTCTATATTATAGTTTGATAAAAAATTGGTGTCGTCGCGACCGTTTGCGCGCCGCACTCTTCTCCCCGCAGGGTTGCGTTTTTTCACTGTGTTTCCCTGTGTCTTTTACCGCCGCGCTTTGGAAAAAGCTGTGGCAACCAGGTTTAGCCTAGGCTAAAAAATCTGGAATTCCTGGACGGTATGCTCACTGAGTTAAAACTGAATGCTCGGCGGCTTAAATTTCGGCTTAATGGGGTTTCTTAAAAAAATAGGGCTCGCGCCGACCAATCTGGCGCCGTACGAATGTTTGTGATTTATTTGTGTCTTTTTTCACTTTTTAGGTTAATTTTCACACGTTTCACTTTACAGTTTCTTTGTTTTTTGTTCGTTTTTTATTCTGTTTTCATTTCCGTATGGCCCGCACTTGCGCGCAACTTTTGGTGTGCAATTTTGAATTTTTCAGTGTTTTTTACTTCTTACTCGTATTTTGAAGTGCGGAGCTCGCGAAATCGTGTATGCACGGGGTAGGGTCGGTGAGAGGTCTGGGGTAGGTAGGGTAGGTAGGGTAGGTAGGGTAGGTAGGGTAGGTAGGGTAGGTAGGGTAGGTAGGGTAGGTAGGGTAGGTAGGGTAGGTAGGGTAGGTAGGGTAGGTAGGGTAGGTAGGGTAGGTAGGGTAGGTAGGGTAGGTAGGGTAGGTAGGGTAGGTAGGGTAGGTAGGGTAGGTAGGGTAGGTAGGGTAGGTAGGGTAGGTAGGGTAGGTAGGGTAGGTAGGGTAGGTAGGGTAGGTAGGGTAGGTAGGGTAGGTAGGGTAGGTAGGGTAGGTAGGGTAGGTAGGGTAGGTAGGGTAGGTAGGGTAGGTAGGGTAGGTAGGGTAGGTAGGGTAGGTAGGGTAGGTAGGGTAGGTAGGGTAGGTAGGGTAGGTAGGGTAGGTAGGGTAGGTAGGGTAGGTAGGGTAGGTAGGGTAGGTAGGGTAGGTAGGGTAGGTAGGGTAGGTAGGGTAGGTAGGGTAGGTAGGGTAGGTAGGGTAGGTAGGGTAGGTAGGGTAGGTAGGGTAGGTAGGGTAGGTAGGGTAGGTAGGGTAGGTAGGGTAGGTAGGGTAGGTAGGGTAGGTAGGGTAGGTAGGGTAGGTAGGGTAGGTAGGGTAGGTAGGGTAGGTAGGGTAGGTAGGGTAGGTAGGGTAGGTAGGGTAGGTAGGGTAGGTAGGGTAGGTAGGGTAGGTAGGGTAGGTAGGGTAGGTAGGGTAGGTAGGGTAGGTAGGGTAGGTAGGGTAGGTAGGGTAGGTAGGGTAGGTAGGGTAGGTAGGGTAGGTAGGGTAGGTAGGGTAGGTAGGGTAGGTAGGGTAGGTAGGGTAGGTAGGGTAGGTAGGGTAGGTAGGGTAGGTAGGGTAGGTAGGGTAGGTAGGGTAGGTAGGGTAGGTAGGGTAGGTAGGGTAGGTAGGGTAGGTAGGGTAGGTAGGGTAGGTAGGGTAGGTAGGGTAGGTAGGGTAGGTAGGGTAGGTAGGGTAGGTAGGGTAGGTAGGGTAGGTAGGGTAGGTAGGGTAGGTAGGGTAGGTAGGGTAGGTAGGGTAGGTAGGGTAGGTAGGGTAGGTAGGGTAGGTAGGGTAGGTAGGGTAGGTAGGGTAGGTAGGGTAGGTAGGGTAGGTAGGGTAGGTAGGGTAGGTAGGGTAGGTAGGGTAGGTAGGGTAGGTAGGGTAGGTAGGGTAGGTAGGGTAGGTAGGGTAGGTAGGGTAGGTAGGGTAGGTAGGGTAGGTAGGGTAGGTAGGGTAGGTAGGGTAGGTAGGGTAGGTAGGGTAGGTAGGGTAGGTAGGGAAGGTTTTTTTTTTTTTTTTATGGCGCCTACCTCTCCGCGCTTTTGGCGGAGTCTGCGAGCTAATAGTTCCCCGGACATAATATTTTAGATAGATATTAGATAGCTTTTTAAAATTACACGATGCACAGTTTGGGTTCCGTAATAATCTTGGCACTGAAAGTGCGATTCTCGGACTCAAACATACGGTGCAATATTACACTAAACGTCGGACACCAGTGTATGCTTGCTTCTTGGATCTCTCTCGTGCCTTTGACCTTGTATCTTATGATGTCCTGTGGGCGAAGTTACGGGAGAGAGGAGTGCCAGCGGAGCTGTTGCGTATCTTCCAGTACTGGTATCACAACCAGACAAACAGTGTGAGATGGGCCGATAGGCTATCTGTGTCGTATGGGCTAGACTGTGGGGTTAGACAAGGAGGGATAACATCACCTAAGTTGTTTAACCTCTATATAAACGATCTAATCGTTGAGCTCAGCAGCAAGAAAATCGGATGTCGCATTGATGACGTCAGTGTCAATAACATCAGTTATGCTGACGATATGGTGCTGCTGAGCCCAACGGTTAGAGCGCTTAGAGAACTTCTGACATGTTGTGAGGGCTATGCTCAGAAGCATGGCCTTATCTACAATGTCAGAAAGAGCAAGTATTTGGTCTTTAAGGCTGTCGGCGGTAAATGTCCGGAATATGTGCCCCCGATTAAACTGAATGGGAATGAATTAGGGCGAGTGTACCAGTTCAAGTACTTGGGGCACTATGTCACCGACAGCCTTGATGACCGGGTAAATATCGAGAGGGAACGTAGGGCGCTGGCAGTCCGTTGTAACATGTTGGCTCGCAGGTTTGCACGGTGTAGCAAGCCAGCTAAAATAACACTTTTTAAGGCTTATTGCCAAGTATTTTACACGTGCAGCCTGTGGACCAACTACACTCAGCGGGCTATCGGCGCCTTACGGGTCCAATATAATAATGGGTTCAGGATGTTGATGGGGCTGCCCCGTTTCTGCAGTGCATCAGGTATGTTTGCGGAATCTCGTGTCGACGATTTCCATGCCATCGTCAGGCAGAGATCTGCCTCTTTGCTCTGCAGAGTGCGGGATAGCTCCAACTCCATCCTGAAAACCATAGCCGGGAGGTATGACACTCCGTTATTAGGGGAAGTTGTTCTGAAGTGCATTCGGAACAACAACCTCGTTGCTAAATAAGTTATTTTTTAGAAATTAAGAGTGTACTAACATATGTATAAGTTTTCTTGTTTACTAACCCATATGGATGTTACTTGTCCGAAATAAAGTTTTTTTTTTTTTTTTTTTTTTTTTTTTTTTATAATCCGAGACTATGGAGACTTATCTTTATTTCTAGGTACTATAAACTTTCTTATTTCACTATTACATATTTTACTTACTACTACATGATAAGTTTTAAAATTTTTAAAACTAATACATACATAATTACAAATCTATTATTATTTTATCTTAATCTACTGTTATCCTCTTTTTTTAGATCTATTTACTAATGCTACCTGTTATATATGATATATATAATTTCGAGCATAATTATGCACCTATTTATTGTTGTGAATCGTTTTTTCCGCTATTTTCTTACAGTATTCTAAAAATTCTGTTCTGTATTTTATACCTTTGATTAATTTATTTAGATTTTCAATATTTACTTCTATTCCCAGTCTTTGCTCTATCTCGTACCTCTCGAGGCCATAGGCCGGGCAGTCAGTCAGTAAATGGGTCACCGTCTCGTCTTTGTCAGGGTCACATGCGCATGATGGGCTTCCCTTACACTTGAATCTGTGCAGGTATTCGGAAAACCCACCATGGCCAGTCAAAATCTGTGTAATTACACCTGTCGGTTGAATTTTTCTGACAAGCCCATAAGCGTCAATTGCATCCGGAAAAAACAATTTTGTGGTCGCGGCTGTGTCTAGGTACGGTAGGTACGGTAGGGTAGGTAGGTACGGTAGGTACGGTAGGGTAGGTAGGTACGGTAGGGTAGGTAGGGTAGGTAGGGTAGGTAGGGTAGGTAGGGTAGGTAGGGTAGGTAGGGTAGATAGGGTAGGTAGGGTAGGTAGGGTAGGTAGGGTAGATAGGGTAGGTAGGGTAGGTAGGGTAGGTAGGGTAGGTAGGGTAGGTAGGGTAGGTAGGGTAGGTAGGGTAGGTAGGGTAGGTAGGGTAGGTAGGGTAGGTAGGGTAGGTAGGGTAGGTAGGGTAGGTAGGGTAGGTAGGGTAGGTAGGGTAGGTAGGGTAGGTAGGGTAGGTAGGGTAGGTAGGGTAGGTAGGGTAGGTAGGGTAGGTAGGGTAGGTAGGGTAGGTAGGGTAGGTAGGGTAGGTAGGGTAGGTAGGGTAGGTAGGGTAGGTAGGGTAGGTAGGGTAGGTAGGGTAGGTAGGGTAGGTAGGGTAGGTAGGGTAGGTAGGGTAGGTAGGGTAGGTAGGGTAGGTAGGGTAGGTAGGGTAGGTAGGGTAGGTAGGGTAGGTAGGGTAGGTAGGGTAGGTAGGGTAGGTAGGGTAGGTAGGGTAGGTAGGGTAGGTAGGGTAGGTAGGGTAGGTAGGGTAGGTAGGGTAGGTAGGGTAGGTAGGGTAGGTAGGGTAGGTAGGGTAGGTAGGGTAGGTAGGGTAGGTAGGGTAGGTAGGGTAGGTAGGGTAGGTAGGGTAGGTAGGGTAGGTAGGGTAGGTAGGGTAGGTAGGGTAGGTAGGGTAGGTAGGGTAGGTAGGGTAGGTAGGGTAGGTAGGGTAGGTAGGGTAGGTAGGGTAGGTAGGGTAGGTAGGGTAGGTAGGGTAGGTAGGGTAGGTAGGGTAGGTAGGGTAGGTAGGGTAGGTAGGGTAGGTAGGGTAGGTAGGGTAGGTAGGGTAGGTAGGGTAGGTAGGGTAGGTAGGGTAGGTTGGGTAGGTAGGGTAGGTAGGGTAGGTAGGGTAGGTAGGGTAGGTAGGGTAGGTAGGGTAGGTAGGGTAGGTAGGGTAGGTAGGGTAGGTAGGGTAGGTAGGGTAGGTAGGGTAGGTAGGGTAGGTAGGGTAGGTAGGGTAGGTAGGGTAAGGTAGGGTAGGTAGGGTAGGTAGGGTAGGTAGGGTAGGTAGGGTAGTAGGGTAGGTAGGGTAGGTAGGGTGGTAGGGTAGGTAGGGTAGGTAGGGTAGGTAGGGTAGGTAGGGTAGTAGGGTAGGTAGGGTAGGTAGGGTAGTAGGGTAGGTAGGGTAGAGTAGGGTAGGTAGGGTAGGTAGGGTAGGTAGGGTAGGTAGGGTAGGTAGGGTAGGTAGGGTAGGTAGGGTAGGTAGGGTAGGTAGGGTAGGTAGGGTAGGTAGGGTAGGTAGGGTAGGTAGGGTAGGTACGTATGATGTACGTACTTAGGGTAGGTAGGGTAGGTAGGGTAGGTAGGGTAGGTAGGGTAGGTAGGGTAGGTAGGGTAGGTAGGGTAGGTAGGGTAGGTAGGGTAGGTAGGGTAGGTAGGGTAGGTAGGGTAGGTAGTGGTAGGTAGGGTAGGTAGGGTAGGTAGGGTAGGTAGGGTAGGGTAGGGTAGGTAGGGTAGGTAGGGTAGGTAGGGTAGGTAGGGTAGGTAGGGTAGGTAGGGTAGGTAGGGTAGGTAGGGTAGGTAGGGGTAGGTAGGGTAGGTAGGGTAGGTAGGGTAGTAGGGTAGGTATAGGTAGGGTAGGTAGGGTAGGTAGGGTAAGGTAGGGTAGGTAGGGTAGGTAGGGTAGGTAGGGTAGGTAGGGTAGGTAGGGTAGGTAGGGTAGGTAGGGTAGGTAGGGTAGGTAGGGTAGGTAGGGTAGGTAGGGTAGGTAGGGTAGGTAGGGTAGGTAGGGTATGTAGGGTAGGTAGGGTAGGTAGGGTAGGTAGGGTAGGTAGGGTAGGTAGGGTAGGTAGGGTAGGTAGGGTAGGTAGGGTAGGTAGGGTAGGTAGGGTAGGTAGGGTAGGTAGGGTAGGTAGGGTAGGTAGGGTAGGTAGGGTAGGTAGGGTAGGTAGGGTAGGTAGGGTAGGTAGGGTAGGTAGGGTAGTGTAGGTAGGGTAGATGAATGTTTGGTGTTTTATGGCAAACATAGTTTGCCGGGTCAGCTAGTTCATTAATAAATTGAAACATTTCTGTTAACTGAATGCTATTTTAATTTTATTGAATATTTAAATGACAAATTTTCAATTTAACAAATTTGAATCTACTAAATAAATAAATGCTTAGCCAAATAAAAGCCCTCTTTCTCTCTCCTACTTTTGCAGTGCCAGATAGGGTCCACAATGATCTAAATTTGTAACTTACCATCTAAGTTCACATGTGGAAGCAATAAATGTATTGAGTATTGATATGGTCTACAATTAACAATGCAAAGTCAAGTCTAGTTCAGAGCCTACAGATAAGGGATATAAAAAAACACCTAGAATAAAAGAAAGTTATTTGATATTTTCGCCTTTCATTAGATCAGTGTTGCCATTTTACACTTATTCTGCCAAGTGACAGGTAGTGACTGTAGTAAGTGTATCACTATTGTATTTGTTATTATAATAAAATGGAGTAAATTAATTAACAATACAGTTTATGTCTAAGTGTAGGTGTTCCTTGCTGGTAGATAAGAATACTAAAGTCACGGGTCCCAGTGCTAACTAAGAAAATTTGGTTCAAATAAATGTCACTAGATGACGCGATATGCATCAAGTTTTTATTAAATTGTATGTAAAATAAACTAGAATTGATCATAAAAATTGTATGTTCTTTTTTAATCAACTATCCTTTTTTTTTGAACCACACTTTTACTGACTAAAACCCACCGGTGTTCCTTCAGTTGCTTAAACCAGGGCTAAGTATAAATCTTACCAGTGGAAATTGAGCATACGATACCTTTTGTATGTTTAGCAGCATTAGCCCCAGAGCCCGTCCCACCAAATAAAAGGGGTGCTGTAGAAGCAGGGGTAGCTCCAAGTGCTCCAGTTGGTGTATCTATAAAAGAAAATATAACAGTTACATAAAAATATTATTCCTAAAAAGTTTAAATGTAAATTTTTATTTATATAATTGTATAATCTAACTAGTGGCTCGCCTCGGCTTTGCCTGGGTCATAATAATGTGTAGACTATATAACCATCTGGGATAATGTACCTTTCAAATGGTGAAAGATTTCTTTAAAAATTCCGGCTCTCTCTTTCTTTATAATATTTGTTAAGACTATTGTACCAATATATATTAGTTACCATTGTCAATAAATTAGGAGCAATATTTGTCCAAAGCTGAAGGTGTTGAATAAACCTGGCGTTTTTTTTGGTATGCCTATTTTCTGGCGATGGCGACAGATCGGCACAATGGTGTACAACCCCTGCCCACGCCTGTTACCTTGTGCTTCGCACTGTCGCGTATTCGTTAGAGTTGGAGTTCACTAGCATTTGCTAGAAATCCATGACTTTGGCTTTAATTTTGGCCTAACTTCAGCCAAAGCTGAAGCCATCTCCATCTCACAGTGTGTTATTTTACCTTAATTGTGGACATGTCAGTTTTATTTTCATATTGTGATTTTATTCATACTACCCTCCACCACGGATCGAGTGGAGGGGTATAAAACACGCCGCACACAAGCGCGAGCTCATTCGGGGCTTGGCTGTCGGACGGAACGAAACCTCTCTTATTGGCGTTATTGTGTTTAATTTGAGTGTTGTCGTTACTTATGCGTGTGTAGTTACGCTGGTCATGAGCGCACCTGTGGTGTGAACCATTTTTAAGGAATAATACAACCTTGTTTGATAATCCTGTTTTTTTGTATTCTGGCGCGCGGGCATACTCGCGACCAGTGCCGCTTTAAGAATTTTGTATGCAGTCAATTAAAACAAAGCGGACATCTAAGACGCGTAGGTATTTTCCCGGTCAGGGGCAAGCGAAGGCAAAAGAAAGAGGAGAGGAGTGAACCACGTTGAGACTACCAGGAGCCAGCGCCGGGGTAAATAGGCGAGGACTCCAGTTCGTATGAGTTAGGGGAGGAATTACACCAACTGTGTTTGAACGGATACACCACGGTAAGCTTATCATTGCATGTTGATGACATCTATATCAAAATGGACAGGCTCAGCTGTTTCATGTATCAGTGAAAAACCTATGAAAGCCATTTAACTTGGTGTTACAATTTTATGACTGTAGCAATATCCGGCTATTGGGAATTATAAGACCGAAAGTTCAGTACAAAGATAAAATTAAACACTAAGAACTGCTTTATTAGGCCGGCAATGGTTACTAGAATTGGAAATAAAAATACCAAAATATACACAAACAATTAACAAAGTTAAACATAAAAGCAAGGAACAATGGCGAAATCTTAACTGACTTAAATTTTAGCTTCTGAAAGCGAGTTATATACGAATGAAATTCCATTAATTGTCTATGTTTTCTCAAAGTATAACATTAACTGGTTCATCATGGATAAAAAAACATTACATTTTTTTATTTAATTATTTATTAAACTTCATGCAACATACATGTACATAGACGGACTTAATGCCTGAGGCATTCTCTACCAGTCAACCAAGTATGGTGGAGTGATAACATGGCAGGTGCATACAAAAT
The DNA here is from genome assembly GCA_964057195.1 of Orthosia cruda. Lineage (NCBI taxonomy): Eukaryota > Metazoa > Arthropoda > Insecta > Lepidoptera > Noctuidae > Orthosia > Orthosia cruda. Next base: position 16,200,945 of record OZ059833.1, on the reverse strand, counting down.
AGAAATAATATTAATGTAAAAAATTAAGAAAAATTAAAATAACCATATATATATATTTCCTATATTAAAAACATATATTATATATCCCATAACTCTAGGGTTATATTCTATAAGTAAAAATAATACAAAAAGACCTAGAGTACTTGGTCCAAAAATGCATAGTTTCGAAGATATCATATCATACATCAAAATTAATTTATTTCAATAAAAATGTATTAATGTATGAAAAATTCGAAATTGAGATCTTACACCAGTCTAGTCAAGGGGTACCGTGTTACCCAGTTACTGGGTTGTGGAGGTCAGATAGGCAGTCGCTCCATGTAAAACACTGGTACTTAGCTGAATCAGGTTGGACTGGAAGCCGACCCCAATATAGTTGGGAAAAGGCTAAGCAGACTGATTGTTAGAAAAATGCAAAAAAAAAGCATGATAATTGAAAAAATATTTATATGTCATTTGATTGTTTCTATAAATTATAGAAATGTGCAAATTCGTTCGAAATAACCAACACTTTTACGCGACAAGAGAAAATATACAGTCAAGATATACATTGCGCCATAAAGATAGGTTAAACCTACCAAGCTCTAAGCTAAAAATGCCCTCGACAAGTACATTAGTGATGTTAATGAAAACTATATAATAAATTACCAGAAATAATTAAAGAAAAACAAAAGTTTAATTCATTCATTAATAAATTGAAACAATTTCTATTAACTGAATGCTATTTTAATTTTATTGAATATTTAAATGACAAATTTTCAATTTAACAAATTAGTATCTACTAAATAAATAAATACTTAGTCAAATAAAAGCCCTCTTACTCTCTCCTACTTTTACAGTGCGCGACAGGGTCCACAATGGTCTAAATTTGTAACCATCTAAGTTCACATGTGGAAGCAATAAATGTATTGAGTATTGATATGGTCTACAATTAACAATGCAAAGTCAAGTCTAGTTCAGAGCCTAGAGATAAGGGATATAAAAAAACACCTAGCTCCCACCTCTCGCTTGCCTTAATTGGCTGGCTTGAGTGGAGATTCGCAAGATCTAACGTGCTCGGTGGAAGGAAGTATAATCTTACTGGATTACTGGATGATGCTGGTAGGTAAAAAATATATTGCCTACTGAAGCCCATATAGGTATAAGCAAAATCTTAGGTTTTACTAGTAAATACATTTTCGGGACTTGCTTGTGACTGATAAAGAAAATAGAACATGAAGCGCGCGCTAAGAAAATACCTACCTACTTTAAATTATTATACCGTTAATTAGTATTTCTATTTAAACAAATTGAATAGTGTAACATCAAAATATTTGTACGCCGAAAGCAGCAGAATATTAAGGACTTAATAATTACCTACAGTAATAACTTTTTGTAATGTACCTACTGACAAATAAACGCGTTTGATAATACAGATGCAATTATTATTGTAATGTTTAAGATAAAAAACTTTGTTATATAAAAATACTACCGACTTACAAATAGGTACCTACTATAATAACTTCAATTTCGGCAGTTGGTGTTTTGTTTCTTCGTTTTTTGACACTGACTTTCAAAATTGAAGTTATTTTTCACTTTGTAGTGTTTTTATTAGGAAGTCAGTTGTATTGTCTAAAAACAGTTTTTATTTTCACTTTTTTTTGGCAATAATGAGCAAGTTATATAGTAAGTTAACCACAATTCCCAAAGTTATTAATAGATTACCTGAATAACTTAAGATTTGAACGTAACCGGTGAAATTATAGTGTATCAGTTTGAACTGTACACATCTGCGTACGGCTAGAGCATACCGGTGTAATGTTATGTTATAAAATGGTGTAAACAATAAACAGATAGGTATGCAATTGCAGCAATCCTGAGAGATTTGCCGTTCTTTATTGAAGAGTTCTGTTTTATTTCGCCGAAGTTCTTCACCAAATTTAAATGGGACTTATTCGGGAACATACTCTTTCAAACAAAAAAGAAATTTCAAAATCGTTCCACAATTGACTGATAAATCGATACATACCTACATACATATTGCCAACCATAGAACCTCCTCTTTTTTGCAAGTCGATTAAAAAACAAGTGACCTACTATTTTTATCACGAAAATTAATCAGGATTAGAGGTCGAAAGATGTACACAAAAACACAATGAATCATCATTATTTATGATTAAACGAACTTACCCTAAGTGAAGTTCTATCATAATTATACGAAGTGCCTCGTCCGAAGAGATTAGTACCTGTAATTAATGATTATTATTTACATGTAGTACCGGCTACGGGAGCTACTCAAATCACTATGTTTTAGAGACAATATTATTTTTAATTTTTTTTTTCCTTTCCCTGGCAGCTCTGTGTCGGCTGTCAACTTGTCATTTAGTTTAGAGTTATGCATGATGTTTTATAGATATTTCCAGAACGCTTCTGGGTTATACCTTAGGGTTGGGAGGGTGTTACTAATCTCTTCGGACGAGGCACTTCGTATAATTATGATAGAACTTCACTTAGGGTAAGTTCGTTTAATCATAAATTATACTTTGTGCCTCGTCCTCGAGATTAGTACCTGTAATTAATGATTATTATTTACATGTAGACTTTGAGAGTTAAGTTCTGGAATTATCACATACACTATGATGAATTTGTGAAGAAAAAGCTTTCTTTCGTTAAAATTCTTAATTATATTTTTATAGACTAACCATCATGGTTGTCCATAGGTTTCACACATAGGTTCTTAATCAGTTCATTCAGATATGTTCTTAATTATTTGTTTTGGCAAATTTATTATTTACTTTTTTATTCTCATTATTATAATGTTTATAGATTAACAATCTGAGTTGTCATTAGATATCAAAGGTTCATATTCGGTCATTTTCTTAATTATTATTCTTATCTTAATTATCTTTATTAACAAAATATTTTTTGCCTATTATTTATTGTCATTAAGTATTAAAGTTTTTTATAGACTAACAATCACAGTTGCTTTTAAGTAACATAGGTATTTAACCAAAATGTTTATATATATTCTTAATTATCTTTTTAACAGAATATTTGTTGCCCACTTAATATCAATATTAAGGTTTGTTTATAGAATAACAATCATAGGTGTCATTGGAAAACTAAAGTTCTTAATTAACCATTCAGTTAATATTATACATATATCTGTTTTAACAAAATACGTTTTGCTTTTTTTTTATTACTATTGTTAGTTTCCTTATATACTGATACTCCTTCCTTATAAGTTAAAGTTGCTGCTTGTTGTATTAGTTAGTACATGTTAGTTAAATAAGATATCTTTAATCACAGCTAAAGATTTATTTTGCTAAATCATTTTGATCCTTTACACTAAAGGTCTTTTATAAAATTTCCAGATGTACTTGAGTTGTAACTCCAGCCTGCTGTTTTTAGTATCTCATAAATTGTCACACCTGGCTTTAGAAGTAGCAGCGTGGCGTGTGCTGTGAGCTAAATATACGTGTACCTACATCAATACTGCTAGTCTTTAAAGTACACTTAATCCAACGACTGATAGTCTGTTTGGACATTAATGTGGTATAGTTTCTTGGTGCCTAAAATAATTCTTATATGTTTATTAATGTAGGCTACAAGGGTTTCAGCTGGATATATTACTGTTCTTTGTCTGAAGTATTGATTGATTTAGTTCATATATAAGAGATTTTTTGAGGTCTGAAATTTTGATGGTTATATGCATTGATTCTATTTCTATACTTTGATTTTATTTTTGACAGTTGTTCTAGAGATAACATCTCATTTGTGTACCAAATTCCTAATACTTCCAGAATCTGGGATGTTTCCCAGGTGGCATTGTATTTTTGGGCAGGTTATTTTTGACAGTTGTTCTAGAGACAACATCTCATTTGTGTACCAAATTCCTAATACTTCCAGAATCTGGGATGTTTCCCAGGTGGCATAGGTAAAAGGTAGTCTGAACACGCCCATAAAATATTTTCAGAGTACATTAATGTTTAAGGTATTGTCAGTGATAATGCCAATTTGTGACAGTTAAGCATTTGTTATATTTTTTACTAGAATTAGAAAGTTCTGTTAAGAAATTATATTACCGTTGGTGTTCAAGATGTTATTATTATATTTCTAAAAAAATTATACCAGTTAATTAAACATGTGTCAATTGTTTGAAAAAGTTTTCTGATAGAGATGCTATCATAATTTCTATTGATGATGGTAGTATGCTTCGTCATAATAGACTTCACTACCTACACACTAGACTCTGACAGCCAGAGTAAGGTTGGTATAGATTTTTCCCTTGCTGTGAGATACTTTATTATTTTCATTAGGTTTAAGTATGATCATCTCTAAATTATAAGAAGTTCCCAATCGGCCAGAGTTGGCCATAGTGATCACTATGATGCCCTTAGCCTTATCCATTATGATTTTTCGTAGATATTTTAATATGATTGAGAATGGTGGAAACGCAGAAAAGAAAATTGGTTACCAGTATACTGTAAATGGGTCCATTGTAAAGGCATTCGGGTTGGTCATATTTTTTGTTAATGTGACTTGCAAATAGGTAAATTTCAGAATTCCAAATTTATCTTTCAATTATTAATCATATGCATTTTCTTTTAGTTCCCATTCTACATCAGGATGTGACTTCTGCAATACAGTATCAACTACTATGATTTTCAGTCAACCTAATGTAAGGAGCGAAAATTAAATATAATGGTTTTCACACCAATGCCGCTGGCTAAGTTGAAGAGATGAGGGTAATGAACTCCACCCATTTGATTAATATTATATACTATATTGCTGTTGGGTTGTTTATACATAAGGGTATTTCACAATTATTGAAAAGTTTACCAAATATTTAGAAAGACGAAGAATGATGCTAATAAATCCAGTTAAAATTCATTTGATATTCATATTCCTTGTCTGACCACTGGCCCCTAGCAATCTCATCCCCACAGTCAGCCCCCCCCCCCCGAATGAATGGCATATGGCCACCATTCAGGGAATTATTGTAGGGATATCTATGTATTTTTCATAATTTACTTCACCTTGGAGGTTTAGGATTTTACACATTCTAGTTTTTTGGTATATATAAAGCCATCCATATTCAATAGTAGGGCACGCTGAGAGCAGTAAGTACCTAGTCCTACAAAACATATAAATTGTCAGATTTCATAATAGATAAGTTTTTCTTATCTGTAGGTAATGTTACATGACAGTTATAAGTCTTTTATCAATAAAATATATCCCAAAAATATACCAGTATTAGTGGGTGTAAGTTTGTTATTTACTAACTTGTGATTAACTTCTTAGTGTTTTCAATATTTTCAGTCAACAATTAATGGTCACAGGATCTTGGGAATTTGTTGGCAGATTTCATGACTTTTGTGAAAATGTAAGTTGCAGTGTTTTACCCAAATGGTAGTAGACCGAACTTATACAATTTCCAAGAGGGTATTCTAGATATTTGCTAGAATTTTTGTGATATTTTATAAGAGACTGCATCTTTAATGTATTTTATGTATGGCCATGGAACTATCATTTGATATCATTTTTAATTCTGTGCAAAAGTCTTCAACTTGGAAACGACTTACATCAATGTACTTATTAAGGCTTTATTGCCATTGGGTTTTTGTCTTACGAAAAACTTGAGACAAATTTTCCTTTTCAAGGCTGGCACTTAGATATTGCATCTTATATTGTTTTTGCAGCTGGGCTATCTTAAAGTGTTGTGGATACCCATGAAACCCTCAATCCATGATAACATGGTCTTATCATCAGTGATAAATTACCACTATTTATAAGAATTTATAAGCAACCAGGGTACCTAACTGAGTTTAGCGGCGTCGAGGTTGAGATGTAATGACCACTTAAAGGGTATTGTACGGCTGACTCAGGCTATAGACAGGCTCCCTGTTCTCCTGTCGTCCTTGTGGCGCTGGTGGAGCTTTCGAGTATTTTGCTTAGAATGTGTTGGGTTCTTTCTTGGCTTTGGGTGCTGTTGCAGCACCTGATTTAGAAGCCGCTTTACCAGCTCAATGAGTTTCAGCAAGTGTTTACCCGAACAGATATTTTTCTATCTTTGTGTTTTGAACATGTCCTTAAGGTCCTTTTTTATTGAGCCGCAGCTAAATTTGCATCTAGTAATTGAGTCACAACTCACAATGTTGAACTTCACATAAGGTGCGAGTGGTATCCATTATTCAACTTAATAGATCTGTATCATTTTCTTTTGTATCCAGTACTTTGGATAATGTTGCTCCTAGGATGGAGATGGTGCTTCTATGGCCTTGTTTATCAATAATTTGGCCATTTTGCTGTATAGCATAAGAGCTCCAAGTTTTGTCACGTTCAATGCCAGCGGTTATTTTCCCTGCGCATAGAGCTGTAGGGGAAATACCCGCCTGTGGTTTCTATGGAAACAGGCCTCATGTTGCAAGATGTTCCAGACAGCTGGCCACTTCCTTGTGGAGTTCGGCCCCATCACCATACTCTGTGTTCAATGTTGGGTCAACCCAATAAATTTTGAGAGCATCTGTGTGTTTCTGGCCTGGAATTGTGAGGAAGATCACTACTGTTTGTGGTTATTTTGGTATTTTCTTGGTCATATTCGACTTTAATTGTTTCCATTTCATTTATGGCATCGTCGTCTAGGACTTTGCCTGGAATGATTACAAACCATTGTTTTACTGCCGGTTGATAACCGAGTTATAAAATCTGGTGGGTGTAGCAATTCCAAAGAATTGAACGAAACCAGTGAATTATTGAATGTTGTGAGACAGTCCAATGTTCTGCTCGATTGCATTCGTTAGGTAAAAGAATTAAATTATCTTTCATGATCTCGTAAGTATGCGGTGGGACAGCCCGATGGCTTGCCCGAATTGCATTATTCGTTTGAGAATTATTGAATGTTGTCAGATAGTCGGATACTCTGCTCGGATAAGGTAAAATAATTAAATTATGATGATCTCGTAAGTATGCGGTGAGACAGCCCGATGGCTTGCCCGAAATGCATTATTTGTTTGAGAATTATTTAATGTTGTGAGACAGTCCGATTTTCAGCTCGAATACAGTCAGTTAGAAAAAAGAAATACATTTCTTTTGATTGATAATCTCGTGAATATGCAGTGGGACGGCCCGATGGCTTGCCCGAAGTGCATTATTTGTTAGAGATGCAAGTTTAAGCCGTAGGATTGGTAAAATAGTTGTAGATATATGTACAACTAAATCAAAATATAATTTAACAGAGTTAGGTACCTTGTGGGTCTAAATATGGCGTCGACTCTTTGAGACGATTTTGTTTTACTTCGTTTATGTCGAGCATGTTTTAAATTGTTTCCAGGTTTTTCACCTGATTCTCTCGTATTCCTCGGTTGACAATGATGTGTCCTTTTTTGGCATTTTCCAACTTTTAAAAACTGTTCTTTGTATTTAAAAGTTTAGTTATGTGTCGAGTAGCACGCACTAAAACCGCGAATGACAAGTTGACAGCCGACACAGAGCTGCCAGGGAAAGGAAAAAAAAAATTAAAAATAATATTGTCTCTAAAACATAGTGATTTGAGTAGCTCCCGTAGCCGGTACTACATGTAAATAATAATCATTAATTACAGGTACTAATCTCGAGGACGAGGCACAAAGTATAATGAGGTAATGAAAAGTGCACTCCCTCAATTATAGCATAGCATGCTTTTTAGAGTATCGACTAAATAAAAACAAAAATATAAACTCTTATTACAAGGTGAAACTAAACATAGTACCTATATTAATTGTTCAAGAATTGGGTTGTTGAATTTAAAAAAAAAATACGATTTTTAAAATTTATTTTGAAACTTTACATATCATAAATTATATTGTCGTTGCAAAAATCTCTTAAATATTTTTTTTCAATTTATTATAAGCAATTGAAAATCGATAAAATTTTCAAAAAAACCACCTGTCTACGAACGGGCCATGATTGGTCGCCATGTTGGTGACGTCATAACGTTCAAGGAATTTTGTACTACAGTGTGAACTACACGTGAATTGACTAAAATATCCGAAAATTTGTGCAAAAATATTATTTATAACAGCAAATTTTATTTAGTCATGTGTGATAAAGGATTCTTAAAGGCTGATTTCGATAATATACCCACCTGGATGGACGATTTGGCAGTTTTGAAAATAAATAAAGTAGTGGTAATGAATATTACGTGTTAGTGGACTGGTGTTTGTTATTGTTCTTTACCAGGTACATTTAGAAACAGAATTGTCATAACGTAATCGTTTTCACATATGGGTAGGTGATATTGGTGTAAAATAAAAATAAAACAAACACGATTGGCGCGAAACTTCGACTTTGGATATCAAAAATCTTCATTAGATACCACTAAATATGATACAACCCGAAATCTGTGCAGCCTTTATTTATATTTATTTGTTGCACAAAATCCTTAAAATGTTCGGTAATTACCATTATTTACATATCTCTTAATAATATTAAACTCTATTATCTAAATTATATATTTACAAACACTAAAAAACTTTGTAGAACAAAAACGTGAAAATATTAACTTGGTAGATTTTTTTACACTAATTCTTCAGTAAATATCTCTTATATGCGTTGACCGATTTTCACAATTCAAACAGAAATATTAGTTTTACGCCTATATCTATCATTTAAGAATAAAATAATGAATATATCTCCATAAACAAAAAATCATGTTTTCAAGTTACGTAATTATACAACAATGTCAACTTTGCACGAAAGTTCCCATAAAAATGTACTAATCTCAGTCTGTAATGATCAAAGTAATATATTAATAGGAATCTAATACTAAATTAGAACAAGATAACATAATAATTAACACATTCTATTTGGAATCTAGTAAGACATAGAACATTTCTCAAAACTTTTGTAGGTATAGATTGCTAGGTACTTGGCTATTGCGCGATTCACATATAATGGGGATTTTTTATAGTATTTGTACATAATGATATGAAGCAAGCACGATAACATTTAAGGATCAATATTTTTGATCAATATATTTGATTTTCATCAATATAGTGACGATAATAATAAGATTGAATCGGTTAGAAGTCAAAACACCGTATCAGCTATGTGCTACAATGAGTAAAAATGAACGTTGTGACGTCACACGGGCTCGGGTTTGTTCGGGAACTGTCGAGGTATTTTCGGTACTGGATTCAAGAAAAACTTTTCAATTTGATATTACTTTGTAATTACAGCGAATAAAAAAAAACTAAAAATAGTTTTGTATGTAAACTTATGTATGATCATTCCATTTTTAACAAAAAAAAAATTGGTTCAACAAACCAATTGTGTGCCTACCTGTACAATCCAATAATGGTACAACACTGGAAATTTTAGAACATTAGCTCTTTATACTGCACGGCCGCTTTTTTGTAGCCAATTAAACTTGGTCGGTTTATCCATGAATTGCGGTTGTTCTGGTATTTTTATTCACATCACATCATCAGCCTATTAATGTTCCCACTGCTGGGACACAGGCCTCCTCTCTGTGAGAGGGGATGGGCCATAATCTACCACGCGAGCCCAGTGCGGGTTGGTGGATGTCACATGCATAAATGTTTTATCTATCTATCTACATGCCTTCGAATTTTTGGTTCTAGGACATGCCGGTTTCCTCACGATGTTTTCCTTCACCGTTTTTGAGAGCAGTGGTGATGAAATAATTTACACAAAGTAAAGCGCCTGCCTGGGTTCGAACCCACGACCTACAACTTGTAAGTCACGGCCGATACCACTGGGCCACCACTGCTCACTATATTTGTATTTTTATTATATCTCTTTAATTATTTAGTCTAATGCGCTGAAATTTTACATGTGAATAGTTGTATTAATACACTTATTATCGGAATATTTTTATTGTGCTTTTCCATAAAAAAATCCTGCAATCGGATGTCATACGATACAGTCGTAGTAAATTATGCCATTGCTCATTAATTACCAAGACCACATAAATTAAACTTGGCAAGGCATTGTAGACCCTTACAAGATACAAATAGACGTAATAAGTTAGGCTCTAGAGTTCCTATTTTAAGTAATTGGACCTAATAACCTTATTTTACTTTTATGTGTATATCTTCTGAGTGATAAGTTTTTTTTTCAAACTCAGTTTTCACAAACATTACACACAAATTCAAAGCAACGTGCGTAAAAAATTCCAACTCTGCACTAATCCTTTTTATATGATTTTCATCAAATAGCCAAACGTCAGCGCAGCGGAAACTTGATTATTTCCGCAGTTTTATGTCACACAAATTTCATTTAAACATACACATTTACCTCTCCTTACACACTAATTATTGAATGCATTTTTTTGCTTGTACGTCCATAGGAAAGAAAAAGTGCCGCTGGGATGACGTAGTTCCAGCGGAAACAGTTTTTATTGAATAGCTCCCCAATGGTTAAATACACAAATTTGTACTTACCATACATAAACAATTACATGACGTAATACACTAAATATCTGCTAAACTGAAATGAAGAAATTCGACATTTTTTCGCTGCGACTACGAACACTATAAAACAGTGTGGTGCGAGAAAAAACAAAAATGGCCAGCCATCTTAAGTGCCCGATTTTTGTAGGTATGCACCTTCGATGAAGAATACACTAGATTCCCGGTCAGCTCTTCAAAAACGGGCTGAAAAATATGGCTACAAATACGGTTGTGACACTATTTCAAATTAGTATGGCCCAATCATAGCCAACATTAATACGTTAAAAAAGCCACAATGTGCGTTCAAAAACTGTGCAAATAACCACCATAACACCTTGATTTTGGAAGGAATATTTTTTTTTCGGTAAGTTTATATCATTAAGTGTTTTTCATGAAGTAAAAATCGAATTAAATATTAAATATGAATCAATTATTATGATTGTTTGACCAACGTTTGCGTCGAAAAATCGAACGCGCCAACTATTGTAACAAACATTGACTGTTCTGGAACAGAGAATGCATGGAGTAGTTTGTAAAGCTTTTTTTTTAGCTTTCCTAATAATCCATAGAAAACGAAATAAAGTAACCCCAAAATTTCCTTCTTAGTGTTTTTAACCTTATTGCTGAAATTTTGAGTTTCATTTTATAATAAATATTTTTGTACCTACATATAACTGACTTTTAATTTTCAAGTTTTCAAGCAAACCCTACCCACATAACTTCCTGCCCTTCCTAACTACCCTACCTATCTACCCTAACTACCCGCCCACGTATATATATATATTTTTTTTCTCAAACATGCTTGGCAATTTGAGCATTATTTTGACAACTTTCTTCGAGATAAATCGAAGTTGCAGTACGGGCCAAATACATGCTAGCAGCGGCCGGCAAAAGTTGTATGAAAATCCATATCTGTCGTGTGTAGCGGCCAAATAAATTACATAGTAAACTCAAATATGTCGTGTAATTAAAAAATGGAACGATCTTTTACTCCGAAACATGGCAACCAAGGAGGTAACTTATCAAAGGATTTATTTAAATTTCGAACTGGCTTGCAAATAAAAAGCTGTTTATTGAAAAAAAAAAACAAATGAACACAGACTTAGCACGCACTGCGATTTTTATTTGCGCGGATTTTTATAGTATTATGCCCGGGTGATTTTTTATCGCAATGCGTGCAGCTTCAGACAATTTCATAGACCGTAGAATGGGCGGAAAAAAATCGTGCGAAAAAAAATCGCAGTGCGTGCTAAGCCTAACGCAGGAATAATTATTGTTGTTCGTTGTTCGTCATTGATTTCGAAAAGTAATTGTATTTGACAAAATGAGTTCTAGGTGCTACTTAGTTTTAATTTCCGCGCATTATTTGAGAAAAGCACTATACAAGCCTTGGCCACAACTAGGCATTGATGGACTTACTTAGGTGTGCCTCGGCTTCGCCTCGGTCCATATTTACACGTTCGTCCATCAATACCTGTTTTGTTGGCCGCTGCAGTAATGTACTATAAACTGTCTCTTTATTCGAGCGAACAAAACAAAAAAAAAAATATTCAAATCGATCCAGCCGTTTATGAGTTTCAGCGAGACCAACGAACAGCAAATGATTTTTATAATAGATATAGAAAGATAGGTAGATAAGTGTGTGTGGCCATTTGAGCGACTTATTTTCGTTCCTGATTCTTAATCTAGTATTTTTATAATCGATGATATAAAAAATAAATGAAAGTTTCGACTCCACTCAATCCTTGTCCAAGCAGCGAGCTCGAACAAAATTCAAAATTGAAAAATCCAAATTTCGTGTTGCTTTTTGTGGCACATTGTAATTTATTCTTTAATACTTGCGAGTAAGACTAAATTTGTAGTGAGCTCATAAATTTTTTATTGCTTTTTCTATAGTTTTGTGAATGCAACTTTAAACATTGCACTTAAGGTTGAATTTGCATTAATGTATATTTATTTCACGTAGAATTCTTAGAATTACCTAAACACAATTGGCGTCAGTTTTAAAGATAAGTTTTGTATGGGATCCTATATCTAGTGTATTCTTCATCGAAGGTATGCACGCTAATTTCGTGGGTATGGCAAGTCCATAGGTTTCTAAGTCAGTGTATTTAATTAGTATTTAGGTGAAATTATGGTGTAATTGTAAATAAAAATAGTCGTGTGGCACTCGGGGACTGCCGCGGTAAAGCTATTGCATAGCATTTATTCTAGATCCAGTCCTGGAAAATGCGTCAAAAAAATTAAAAACGTTAAAAACTCGAAAACGTAGCGAGCCAAACCCGCATTTATTTACGATTAATAAAACTCTAAAATGCAAAAAACGTAGCGAGCCAAACCCGCATTTATTTACGATTAATAAAACTCTAAAAAACAAAACAAAAATACCCTTATTCACATTGAAATAAGGTCGCTTTTCTTTGACAAGCAAAAGTGACCCTTATTCTCATTAGCATAAGGTCCACATTGATCACCATTGTCACAGAAACAGCTCAGAGAGACCGATAAAAGGCAAAAAAATTACGACCAACAAAAATTTTAAAACCCTCATATCTCAGAAACGGTTGGAGTTAGCGCATTTCTGACAAAAAATTTGCCCCCCTGCCCTCGCTACTTCATCCTGGAGAACAAGATAGAATTTACCCCCCCCCCCCCTTAACCGTTTATCTCCCCCCGCAAAAAAAATTTTCATTCTAAAAATACCAACACGGAAATCGAAAACACGTGCAACAAACCTCCCCACCCGCCCCCCTGCCCCTCACCACTCAGATTCCACAGAATTCAAAAACCTTATTAAAAACAAAACAAAAATACCCTTATTCACATTGAAATAAGGTCGCTTTTCTTTGACAAGCAAAAGTGACCCTTATTCTCATTAGCATAAGGTCCACATTGATGGACAGTGGGGAGCGTGAGGTTTTTTCGTTACGGAATTTCTGGATTCGGTCCCCGCGCTCAAGGCCCGCGAAAGAAGCTATGCAATAGCTTAAAAACTGTAATTGTTGTTGTAACTGTAAATAGTGGGCTATTGGTGGCCTTTGAGTCTAATATGCTAATACAACAAGTGCAGATTAAATAAATTTAACAGCACTTTAATCAGTAAGTTAAGCGATCAGGACCTCACAGTGAATGATGGTAATATTTTATATTACCATCATTTTTATAAGTTTTTCAGTGGATCAAAAAGAGTTCAATAACACTTATAAGAAGAAAACTAAAACTATATGTCCAAGTTTTTATTCAGTGACTGGGCGACTACAGGACTTAGATAAGGTAGGGAAAGACTTTACGAGCTATATGGCCTTAAGACTTGTATTAACACTGAAACGTTTAATACGTATGTTGCTACTTACTCAAGATTTTTTTAAATACATATAAGGCAGTTAGCAAAAAGGTCAAATCAGCAGATAATGGAATCAAGACGGCTTGGAAAATCATATACAATGAAACGAGCTCGAATAAATGAAATAATACTGGTCACACGGACTTATTAGAGACAACATTAAAGTTGCTCAAGAATTTGTAAATTTCTTTACCAACATCCCAATTAAAACTACCTTATATAAACGAAACCTTAAATTCTTGTGTCCGTTTTGATGGCGCTGCCACGACGTTTTTTTTTTTTTTAAACTATGCCATGATTATGTAAAAATTTGATTCCCAAAACCATAAATTTGCCAAAGTTACGGTTAAAAAGTTATAAGGGTTTGAACGTGGCCGCGCCATTGAAACGCGGCGAACCGTGCGGCCACGGAGATCTTTAAAACTAAGCGTTTCAGAGAGCTGACATTTTGGCAGAAAACAGATTGAATTTGTATTTTTTTTTTTAAATATGTGATTTTCACCGTTTCAATGGCGCGGCCATGGGGTTTTAGTCTTACAGCTCCTAAAATATAAACCTAGGATTTGTTTGTGTATTTTTACATATTTTGACAAATTCAATCTATTTTCTGCCAAAATTTCAGGTCTCTGCCACGCTTGGTTTTACAGATCTCCATGGCCGCTCGGTTCGCCGCATTTCAATGTCGCGGCCACGTTCAAACCCTTAAAACTTTTAACTATAACTTTGACAAATTTATGGTTTTGGGAATCAACTTTTACAAATTTTTACATGGCGTGGCCATGGGGATACGCCATTGAAACGGTGAAAAACACGTTATTGCCGATATCTCGCTGAAAAAGCATCGCAGAGGTCTGAAGTTTTTTGCAAAACCTAGATTTGAATTTGTCAAAATATGTAAAAATACACAAAAAATACCTGGGTTTATATTTCAGGAGGTGTAAGACCAAAAACCTATGGCCGCGCCATTGAAACGGTGAAAAATACCTTATTGCCGATATCTCGCTGAAAAATCATCGCAGAGGTCTGAAGTTTTTTATAAAACCTAGATTTGAATTTGTCAACATATGTAAAAATACACAAAAAATCCTAGGTTTATATTTCAGGACTTGTAGTACTTTAACGCGTAGAAATAAGTCGTGGTTGTCTATCGAAGAAAGAAAGTATTAGCGGTGTATTTTTTGTAAACAACACCTATTAATATGTAGAATTACCGATAATAGGCAAAAAAGTTTTTTTTTTTCAAAACCTTCAATACGTTTTTATTGTTGCGATAGGGTGACCATGACTTATTGTTTACAGAAAGCTTTCCACCTACAAGTATTAGAAACTATATCTCAAGGATTCTAAATTAAATTAAAATGAAACGATAACTAACATACAAAAACATATGTTTATTTCTTTAAAAATCACATGAATTCGGTTCGCCGCGTTTCAATGGCGCGGCCACGTTCAAACCTTGAAAACTTTGACAAATTTATGGTTTTGGGAATCAACTTTTACAAATTTTTACATAATCTTGGCCTAGTTTTTTCTTAAAAAAACGCCGTGGCCGCGCCATCGAAACGGACACAGTAAAATGTCAGGCGTTTACTTTTTTTCTTAGTGTTTCTAAGATACTTTTTATTATATTCATTTTTACACAACGTTCACAACGTTGATCGCTACACTAAAATTATTGTAAAGAACTTATTTTGTGTCGAAATACAAGTATTATACTATCCGAGGGTTTCATTTATGTCCAATACAAGACATTAAATATGGTGACCGTGATAGGGCCTTCCGCAAAACGAAAAACTATCAAGGAATACGAAGCCCGGTCAGCTTGACCAACTAAGCTAAAGATCTGCTACATCAAGAAACGATATTTTGGATTATCTGGAGGTTCAGCCGTTGCAGCCTAAACCTGATTTAAGGTCTAGACACTGTGATATCGAAGTCGCCGTACAGCAGCCTGTCCAACGCAGCTAAGTGACCTTTCCTTTTCCTCCTCACACATACCTACGTTTTGTCCGTAGGTACTGATCCTTCATAATTCATAAACCCCGTGATTTTGATGACTTGCAGAATCAAATTGAGATATTAAATTAGAGTAATTTATCAGTCGAGATTGATAAAAGGGATAATATTGAACAATTGTTCATAACAAACATTGCGAATGCTCAGACTTTCATTCAAGATCATCAGTCTAATAACCGCCACAATTAATCTCGCAACATGCTCAATTCTAGCCATTGTTCAGCTGCTCATTTGAATGCTGACAATCACGAAGTAGGTTTCAAACTGCCGCAGATACAAATTGCTAAATTTAACGGAACATTGTTCCGTTGGCGTGAATTTCGTGACACATTTAAGTCAGTCATATATAATAATGAGCGCACTGAACCTATCAATAAATTTCATTATCTATTATCTTAATTGGAGGGAGATGCAGCTAGAATAGTGAGTAACTTAGAAGTCTCCAATTCTAATTATAATGTTGCCTGGTAATTGCTATGTGACCGATATGATAACAAACGATAGTTATTAAGCCATCATTTGTCTTCTTTATTAAACATACTTCCAATGTCTCGCGATTCAGATAAATCACTTCGCTTTTTAGTTGACCACGTTACCAAGAACCTGAGAGCGTTGTTTGGCCTGGGGCTACATTTTGATAATTGGGATGTTTTATTAATACATAAACTGTGTTCTAAGCTAGATAACCGTACTCTTACCTAGTGGAAAGAATGGCGTGGCACTTTGGCTGATTTAATACCTGACTTACAAAAATTTAATAAATTTCTAATTGATCGTGCAGATGTCCTTGTGTCTCTAAACCACTTTTCATCAAGCCATAATAATAAAAAATAAAAAAACCCAACTGCTTAAAAAGCGAACTAAAAAGACGTAAACAAGGAGAAAATCATGCAGCTGTGCAGTCGGAGGATACATATTCGCGGACTAGCTGACTAAAACCAGGTGTATCCTCCGCCTGCACAGCATGATTTTCTCCTCGTTTACGTCTTTTTAGTTAGTTTAGTAGTTTTTATTTTTCAGAAATAACTTTTTTTATTTAAACCTTTTTTTTTTTTTTTTTTCGCATTTGTTACATTGAAACATATAAGTGATATATATTTTTGAAATCACCTCTTAAAGCTGATACCCCACACGATGGGTTTGAAACAAACAAATTTGGGCCCCCAGATTAAGGTACGCAAAAACAGCCATTTTTCTATTTTCCAATTTTAATGTAGCCAGTGACACTCGCAGGGTTAAGACGAATCGTTTGACGTAAGAACCATCAAAATCGGCGAACGCGTTAGGTCTCTAGAACGCCACATAGGAATAAACATACATACATACATACATAGACTGATAAACACATTACCCTCCTTCGGCAGTCGGGTAATAAGGCATCGGCTTCTACATCGTCTAACGGTACCAACAATAAAGCCGAACGTCAGCATAATAAATCTGCTACATTCCAATCGGTTTGTTAGTCTGCTTGTCAAAATAATTATTTATCTTCTTCAGGTTGCGATGTTTGTAAGGGCGAACATAGAATCTACGATTGTCATATTTTTAAGAGTGGGGAAGATCGTATAACTGAAGTTAATAAATTAAATCTTTGTTTAAATTCCTTAAGGTCCGGGCACATTACACGAAACTGCTACCTCAGACCATGTCGGGAATGTAAGAAGAAGCACAGAGCTCTTTTACAAATTCCGGTAGTAAGAGAAACCCCTGCTGCAGGTAACACCACCCCTACCACATCATCATGTGGAACGATAGCGAATCATACTACAAAGGGTTCAAAACATATTCTACTATCTACCGCCTTAGTTGAGGTGTGTAACCCTACAACAAATGAAACAGAACAAGTACGTGCCTTGTTAGATTGCGGCAGTCAATCGTCTTTTATGACGCAGTCACTTAGAGACAAATTATCTTTATTTATCATGTAATTCATTATCTAACAATTATATTAACATTGTCGGCTTTGGCAATCATGTCAATAGCCACACAACTCTCGGTGGCTTTCACCGAGAGTTGTATCGCGCAATTAAAATTGTTAATTAAACCGTTTCACGTCACATCAACTTTTCTAACATTACCGGAATTAACAAGCAACATGCCCAGATACACAATAAACACTCAACAACTGCAAATACCTACCGAGGTACACCTTGCTGACCCTAGTTTTAATCAATCCTCCACTGTAGATCTACTCATCGGAGCAGATTTGCTTTTGGATATTCTTGTTTTCTAGACTTTAATAATCTCACTTTAAGAAATTCCCAATTTGGTTGGCTCGTTTCAGGCCCAATCAAAAAAACGATTTAAATAATATATCCAATATTCAATGTCATCATTCTTTGACTTCAGTTGAATCGGACAATGATTTTAATGTAGAAATATCAGTTCTGGGAGCTTGAGGAAGTGCCATTAAAATCGCCATTGAGTCACGATGAAAGAATATGTGAAAACATTTATCAACTCATATGACACGATTAAATACCGGCAGATTTTCTGTTCGGTTATCACTAATAGAATCACCTAATTGTCTGGGTGAACCATATTACTAGCAAAAAAACTCTTTCATAATTTGGAGAAAAGATTCCGATGAAACCCACAACTTAAATCACATTATGTCAACTTTATAAGAGAGTATGAATAGTTAGGTCATCTCTCACAGTGTGATGTATTAAGACCCAGTATATCATATTGCTTGTGTCATCACGCCGTGTTTAAAGAAAGCAGCGAATCCACTAAAATTCTTGTAGTTGTTGATGGATTAGCTCCTACTTCATCTTGATTGTCAATCAATGATATTCTTATGATAGGTCAAAATATTATGCAGGACTCTCTATTCTCCATTCTAGTACGGGCTAGACAACACAAGTACCTCCTGAGCGGCGATCTAGAGAAAATGTATCGCCAGGTGCAAATTAATGAGGAGGACCGATACCTCCAGCTCATACCGTGGAGAGAAGATGAGTCCCAACCTATCGAAACGCTAAGATTAAATACTGTAACTTACGGCAGGGCAAGTTCCAGCTATTTGAGTACACGTTGTCTGTGGCAGCTTGGCGAAGAAAATCCAGATGAACCCATTAAAAATGTAATTCAGCACGATATTTATGTCGATGACATGATAACTTCGAGTGACAGTGAACACAAACTAAAACATATTCTTCAGGAGCATACCGCGGCACTTAAAGTAGGTTGCTTTAATCTAAGAAAACTTAAAACTAATATAACTAGCATTTTTGACTCATGTTCTTTGGATGTTAATGAACGGTTAACACTCAGTGAGTCTAGCACCCTGGGTTTGGGCTGAGATCCATCGACGGATACACTGCATTTTCCAATACAATTCCCAGTTCAGTTGGATAGCAATTGCCCAACTAAACGTTCAATATTTTCTAATTTGTTTGAAATTTTCGACCCCTTGGGTTTGCTCAGTCCGTGTGTAATGCAAACAAAGGTTATATTACAATAGCTTTGGCTGCAGAAAATAGGCTGGGATGATCCGATTCCTGAAAATATTGCTTCGACCTGGGCTAAGTTTGCTGATTCTTTATCCGCACTTGGGCACATAAAAATTCCAAGGCTTCATCTCTGCGCCGTGAGAATTTCACTGTTTCTGTGACGCTTCCCAAAGTGCTTATGGAGCTTGTATTTATGCAAGATCAGTAAACTCTGCTAATGAAGTCACTGTCAAATAACTTTTGTTGCGAATGGAGTTTCAGAAATGTGTAAACTGACAGACGTAAATTCTTGGCGTCACGTTCCATCATCAGTTAATCCAGCTGATCCCATATCTAGGGGGTCAGCCCTAATCTTGTCAAAGACAATTTGTTGCAATCTTTAATAAGAATTTTAAATTTAGCTTAATCTACTTTGTGAATAAATAAGATTATTTTTGTATCAATCGGTATTATAGTAATCCCAACACTACTTTTTCTAAAAAGATACTTAACTGTGACGCCGTAGGCAACTAAAGGTGTCATCTAGTGTTGTGAACTTTACTTTGTAATCACTTAAAATTTCAGATGTTTTTTCTTCTTTCTTGATGTCTTGTCTAGATTTAGAAAAAAATCTGGTCGAAACTGCTATGAAATAGTGTTTTTATTGTAGTTTACTTAGTAATAATCATTGTTCAAATTGCAATAAAAAACTAAATAATAATTGAAAATGTCCTATCACTAGCGAAAATGCCTAACGCCTTTTTTGTTACCACATTTAATTTTTACTAGGCTTGGCGTCGGCAGTGAAGAATCGTAAAAAAGCGCTGGCGTGCAAAAGGTTAAAACGAATATTTACCATATACGATATATTATTAATTTAAAATTAAAGTCTTACAAACAACCTATAGTATACAGATACTTTATTAACAAATGAGCTACATAAGTAATTTATTAACTTGTGTCGTTTGGCACTGTTGGCACTTGGGCGTTTTTTTTTTGGTTACCTTTAATTACAAGAATATTTACTTTTTAAAGTATTATATTATTTTATTTTAATTATTGTGAATGTGAAGACTATGTGGATCATTCGTTTTTTTTTGTTTTTAGTTTATCTTGAGTTTTTAATCATGGTCTGGCAGTTTGAGTAGTTTATGCGGCCTACTCGAATTTCCTTTCTTTGGTATTGTTCGTCGAATCGTCGAGCTCCTTAAATTCTGAGTTGAGATGCTCGGTTATTTACAAATGCGTGCACTGACTGGACAGGTCCACTCAATCTGGCTGGTGTTTTCCTCAAAAGACCATTTCAGACATCAGTCTACATGGTCTTCACATGATCTAACCAAGATTTTGTCTGGACTTTAAAAGAGACTGTGACCTCTGAGTTTGTTTCGGCCTTTCTTTTCAGATTAGTCAGATAGGAAACGCCGACCTCTTCTAGTTTTAAATCATTTATCATTTAAATGTCAGTATCAGTTGCTGTGACAAAATCATTTATCACAGCAACAATCTTTCCCAAGATAAAAACTTTTTTGCAAAAAAATACTACAGACTTCCAAATACAAAACTACAAAGAGTAAAATAACTTTATTTTTTGAAGTCGGTGTCTGTTGGAACCTTTGATCGTGGTGGAGAGGAGTTTAGGTAAATGAAAGTCTGACGTTCAAGGTGACTGTCTATTATTGATTACCAGGAAATATGGTATACAGTGCACTCCTTATACTAAGTTATACAGACGCGAGTTAATGACACGGCGTGGGGAGGACGACTGACTGGCCGCTAAACTATATGCGCGGGGAACATTCTGTTTTGCCTTGTTAGCATTTCTGTTACCTGTAGTTCCTACATACCTCCCCCCTTTACAAAATAAAAAAAATATATTATTTTTTTATAACATAATCGCTGCCATTACAATGAAATGAAATGTAATCATCTACTCATAGTTGGCTGGCGTTCGTCTTGCCCACGTGTGCATACATACATTGTTATAGTTATATTTTATTACGTTACCGAGAATTGTTATCGGTAGTCTTACATGTAATACAATATATTGTTTATACATACCATGGTTTTTTATTTTAACTTTCGATACATTGTTAGCGTTAATATTATTTTATTTTCTAAGCACACTACAATTTTTATAGACAGATTTTTACCACTAAGGTATTGGGTATTGACAATAATACCTTACTTACTTTTAATATTCTATGTTACTGTTACACTAAGTCATTAATTATTCACTGATGGATTCACTGTGCCTTTTTTTCATTATTATTACTAAAGTTACACTGTAATCACGCATATGAAGCTTGCGGTATGGTGGACTGCGGGGCTGTTGCGCCTGTAGGCAACACAGTTGTCAATTCCTTCCTTATCCATTTCTTTGCACGGGAACAACATTGTTTGCCACATAGACAAATACACAATATCAGTAGGGCGATACCGATCACCATTATGACTATGCCGAACGTTTCTAGCTGTCTCTCCATGTCTCCGACATGTTTTGCATTATTTGCTCCTTGTTGAGCAATTATGACTTGATCATTTTTAGTGTTATAATTTCCCATTGTGAAGACTATTGAAATATGCTTTTTCCACAACTGGATGTTAGTTATTTATTGACTTATCAACACACAAAAATTGGCACAATGATTTCTACATCAATTAGCCTATGGCAACAAAAATCGCACCGGTAGCTTTACACGTCGACCACTGCGCGTGGTATGTCCCATAAGCGGAAGCGATTTATCTTCTGACACGTTCGTATTGTCGTTTTCTATACATTTTTGCAAACAGTCATCCTCAATATTTTGATCGTTATCTTGTAACATGTATGCTGGTTTTAGTCTGTCTATTGATAAATCGCTTTCTCTATTAGGTAACTTAACTCTAAAAACCTTATCATTTCTACTTAAAACTTTATATGGGCCATCATAGGTAGGACAAAGTGATTTTTTTATCATCTCGTTTCTTACAAAAACGTGTGTACATGTCTTTAAGTCTTTACTAACAAATATATTTCGTGAATCGCTTTTCGCTCTTGACGGAGGCCGCAACTTGTTTATTGCTTGCCGAAGCTGTCCTACATAAGTGCTCGGTTCGTTAACCTGTTGGTCGTGCACGTGGAAAAAATCCCCTGGCAACCTGACGGTTTCACCATATACCATCTCTGCCGCACTAAAACCCGAGTCACTTCGGCAGGCCGCGCGAAGTCCCAACATAACCGTTTGCAGTTCGTCTACCCAATCTAAACTACCTGTCAAACGTGCGGTTAATGCGTTTTTCAACGAGCGATGCCACCTTTCTACTAACCCGTTACTCTGAGGGTGGTATGGGGTTGTCCTAACTCGTTGTATGCCTAATAATCTCATAAGACTGTTAAAAAGGTCGCTTTCAAATTGCCTACCCTGGTCTGTCGTTATTCTATGTGGGCAACCAAATCTGCATATCCAATGCTCGTAAATAACCCTAGAGACCGTATCAGCCGAAATGTCTGAAACTGGTATTGCTTCAGGCCAACGCGTGAAACGATCTATCATGGTTATACAATAACGATGTCCATGCTGTGACGTGGGCAAAGGGCCTACGATATCTGCGTGAAGATGTTCAAACCTGCTACATGGCGGAAAACTACCTAAATCCGAAATTGTGTGCCTCGTTACTTTCGCTTTTTGACACCGAATACATGCTCTCGTCCATTCGTTAATATCTTTATTCATTCCTGGCCAAAAGTACCTCTGTGCAATCATCTTCCGCGTTGTGCGAACGCCAGGATGACTAATGTTATGAATGTTTTCATACGCCACTTTCCTAAATTTCCCTGTAAGGTAAGGTCTGGCGTTACCTGTTGATACTTCGCAATATATCTGTTGATTACTTTCCGGCATAACTATGTGTCTAAATGCCAATCTACTGCTGACGTCTCGTTCTACTGTAACGCGATCGCGCACCTGCGCATGAGCTAATTCGCTGTAATCGAGCACCGTTGGACAAACAATAGAC
This sequence comes from Orthosia cruda, assembly GCA_964057195.1. Taxonomy (NCBI): domain Eukaryota; kingdom Metazoa; phylum Arthropoda; class Insecta; order Lepidoptera; family Noctuidae; genus Orthosia; species Orthosia cruda. Next base: position 16,177,720 of record OZ059833.1, on the reverse strand, counting down.
TCGACGCGTGATAAGGCGTCTGCAACGGTATTTTCTGGGCCTTTTACATACTGTATGTCGCTTGTAAACTCGCTAATATACAATAATTGTCTGGCTCTCCTTGGAATTTCCTTATCGTTCCCTACCTTAGTAAACGCGTACATTAGGGGTTTATGATCTGTGTAAATGGTAACTTGTCGCCCCTCTATCAAGTTACGGAAATGAACCATGGCCATGTAAATTGCAGATAACTCTTTATCATAGGTACTATACCTCTTTTGTGCCTCTGACAGTTGCTTCGAGAAGTAGCCTACTGGTCTCCATTGCCCGCTTATCTTTTGTTGTAGTACTGCACCTACGCATGTGTCTGACGCGTCCGTCATGATTGATAAAGGCGCGTCCACGCTTGGGTGAAACAATGTTGTTGCTTTTTGTAAGGCTATTTTACATTGTTCGAAAGCTTCTATACTTTGGTTATTCCATGCTATTTTTGTCTTATCCTTTTTCTTTGCATTGTGTAAATACTTATTAAGTTCTGCTTGATACTCTACAGCGTGTGGTAAATGAGACCTATAAAAATTGACCATACCTAAGAAACGACGGAGTTGTTCTACTGTATCCGGCCTTGGGTAGTCTGTAATCGCCTTAACTTTATCTGGCAATGGTTTAATTCCGTCCTGTGTTACCTCGAATCCCAGAAATTCTACTCTAGATTGTCCAAAATTGCTTTTGCTTAGATTTATAGTTATACCAACCTCGCTGAAGCGTTTAAACAGTTTATGAAGATGCTCCTTATGAATATCTTCGTTGTCCGACGCCACGATGACATCATCTATGTAACAAAAAAGTGCTGACTTACCATTTTCGTTCTTTATGCGTTCTATACCTCTGAGTACATGTTGATCCATGAACCTCTGAAAGGTTTGCGCTGCATTCCTCAAACCGAACGTCATGCGCGGAAACTCCCAGAGTCCGAAAGGTGTTGCTATGGCAGTTTTTTCTATATCTTCTGGTGCAACGGCTATATTATGATAGGCTCTATTTAAATCTAGTCGCGAGAACCAAGTCTTACCTGATAATATATACGTGAAGTCACTAACTCTAGGTATAGGATAACGGTCCGGCTTTGTTATGGCATTTAACGCTCTATAATCTCCGCACGGGCGCAGTTGCCCATCTTTTTTAGGGACAACGTGTAGTGGACTAGCCCACTCTCCCTGTGAAGGCCTACATATGCCTAATTCGTTCATTAATTGGAATTCTTCTTTTACTTTATTATAACGGTCCGGCGGTAGCGGCCTTGGACGCGCGTGTACGGGGGGACCATTTGTTATGATGTGATGCACTACCGCGTGTGCTGGTGGTTCTTTAAACGACATTGGTTTGGTAATGTCTGCGTATTGTTCCAGCAATTCACGGTAGGGATTATCATCTTGTATACTTTTGACTGACGCTTCATCATACCGTATGATTGACCCATTTGACCTTAAATTCGTTACACTATCTATTAGCCTTTTATTATGTAAATCTACAATTAATTTGTGCGACTCAATAAAGTCTGCACCTAAGATTGCTTGCTTGACGTCACTAACAATAAATGTCCATCTAAAAACTCTGCGCAAGCCTAAATTTAGCTCTAGGGATTTTACACCGTATGTTTTAATTTCTGTATTATTTGCAGCGTACAGCTTATAACCGCTTTCAGAACGCACACAATTTTTAACACTACTCACCGGTAAAACGGAGACATTTGCACCTGTGTCCACAAGGAAATTGATTCTTGACTGCCGGTCTTTTACGCACAAACGATGGTTCCCTGTTGGGGTAACGCAATCTCCCACCGAACAAGATTGCACCGCCTTCAGTTTCCCGAAGTCGAGTTCTCCTTCCAGTTGCATGGTTTCGTACATTTCTTTGCCGCTCTTCCGTACGCATAATGGTAGCTACATAGCCAGTCTGGACTCTCTGGAGTGCGGCGTGGTCCTCTTGACCTTGACTGTGATCTGCGCCAGTTTCCACGCTGTACGCGTCCCCTACTACGCCCGCGTATCTCATCCACTTCTCTCCGTAGTTCCTTTAATTCAGTAGTCAATCCGCTCATTAGAGTCGCTATGTCGGGCGTTGCTGACGACGATGTCGAAGAAATGGTGGCTACTTCTCCGCTTTTCAGATTCTCCATGACCTTGTCTGCCATTTCCGCTAGTTTGTCTATTTTTTGGTCCTGACATACCGACAAAACTGCCTTTAAGGATCCAGGCAATCGTGAAATCCACAAACGCTGTAAGGTCTCTGCTGATATCTCTGTATTTTGCGCCAGCTCGGACATACGTCGTAGCAGATGGGAAGGGCGTTGAGACCCTAAGTCCATTTCACTAACCAACTTTTGAAATTGTCTTTCAGCACTCTCCTCATAGGCCGCCAACAGCCTGTTCTTCAACGTACCATACTTGTTATCGGTCGGGGGTTTAAAAATCAAATCGCTAACCTGTTGTAAAGCGTCTCTGGTCAGTTTTGATATCACCAAATGAAATTTTGCTGCATCCCCTTGCTTCTGTGGTTCCATGGCGGACTCGAACTGTGCGAACCACATCCGTGGCATGTCGGTCCAAAACGTCGGCATCCTGTCCGCGACATTGATGCTATCCAGTCGGTCTGACGGTGATGGTGCTGGCTGGCTCATCTTGTGGAACCCTTAAAATGCCCGCCGATAGGTCCCGAGTCGACGGGGAGTCGTCTTCCGCGCGTGCGCACTTTATCACTTTACTGCTTACCGTTCGTTCACTTTTACACCCTGTCCGTTTTTATTTTCTCACAACCACGTCTCTTAAATCACGTCGGGGTCACCAATGTTGGAACCTTTGATCGTGGTGGAGAGGAGTTTAGGTAAATGAAAGTCTGACGTTCAAGGTGACTGTCTATTATTGATTACCAGGAAATATGGTATACAGTGCACTCCTTATACTAAGTTATACAGACGCGAGTTAATGACACGGCGTGGGGAGGACGACTGACTGGCCGCTAAACTATATGCGCGGGGAACATTCTGTTTTGCCTTGTTAGCATTTCTGTTACCTGTAGTTCCTACAGTGTCCATAACGCAAAAAAATTGTACCTTCGGAAGACACCGACTTCAAAAAATAAAGTTATTTTACTCTTTGTAGTTTTGTATTTGGAAGTCGGTAGTATTTTTTTGCAAAAAAGTTTTTTATTTTTCACTTTTTAGTTGTACCTACTTAATAGGCAAGTTGGTAAGGTAACTATAACGCTAGAATAGATTTCATGAAACTTGAACATAACCGGTGAAATGACAGATCTGCGTACCCCTTAAGAGCGTACTGGCGTGATGTTATGTTATGAAATGGTATAAACAATAAACAGACATGCGATTGCAGCAATCCCGAGAGATTTGCCGTTATTTATTGAAGAGTTCTGTTGTGTTCGTAGTCGCAGCGGAAAAATGTCGAATATCTTAATTTCAGTTTAGCAGATAGTTAGTGTATGACGTCGTGTAATTGTGTATGGTAACTACAAATTTGTGTATCCAACTATTGGGAAGCTAATCAATAAAAACTGTTTCCGCTGGAACTACGTCATCCCAGCGGAACTTTTTTTTTCCTATGCACGTAGAAGAAAAAAAAAACATCCAATAATTAGTTTGTAACGAGAGGTAAATGTGTATGCTTGAATGAAATTTGTGTGACATAAAACTGCGGCAATAATCAAGTTTCCGCTGCGCTGACGTTTGGCAATTTGATGAAAATCATATAAAACGGCTTAGTGCAGAGTTGAATTTTTTTACGTACGTTGCTTTGAATTTGTGTGTAATGATTGTTAACACAGAATTAGAAAAAAACATACCGTTCAGAAGATATACATGTAAAAGTAAAATAAGGTTATTAGGTCCAAGAACTTAAAATAGGAACACTAGAGCATAACTTATAACTTTTATTTGTATCTTTTAAGGGACTACAATGCCTTGCCAAGTTTCATTTATGTGGTCTTAGTAATTAATGAGCAATGGCATAATTTACTACGGCTTGAGTACTATATTGTATGACATCCGATTGCAGGACTTTTTAATGGAAAAGCAAAATATAACTTATTCCGATTATTAGTTTATTAATGCAACTATTCACATCTAAAATTTCAGCTCAATACACTAAATAATTAAAGAGATATAATAAAAATACCAGAACAACCGCAATACATGGATAAACCGACCAAGTTTGAATGGCTACAAAAAAGCGGCCGTGCAGTATAAAGAGCTAACGTTCTAAAATTGCCAGTATAGCTCGTTATTGTGTTTAATAGTTTCGTACAGGTGCGTACACAACAGTTTGCAGAAAATAAAACAACTGCATTAACTTTGTATTCTTAAAAGTATTTATTAGTTAATGTTAATATAATACTTAAAAAAAAAACAATATTATTAACAAAGTAATAATAACAGAGATAGGTCCGCAGGGCAGCTTTGTGGTGAGCTGCTGGGCAGTGGCGGCCCCACGGACCAGATTTCCTGGGAGAGGTCTTGTCAGTTGACCCTCATCTTCCGCTTGCCTTTATTGGCCGGCCGGAAAGAACACTGATGGGGAACAGAGCTCCCATCTCTCGTTTGCCTTAATTGGTTGGCTTGAATGAAGATTCACAAGAGCAAAAGTGCTCGGTGGGAAGAAGTATAATCTTACTGGATGATGCTGGTAGGGATCTTTACCGTATTTCCGGGATTGGACTGATAGCCGTGGTTTACCTCTCCACTCCTCAAGCACCGTATTTTTTTTTTTTTTTTTTTATAAACTATAGGCTAGCGTTTGACCACCATCTCGCCTGATGTTAAGCGATGATGTGGTCTACGGTGAAGCACGCTTGCCTAGAAGAAACCTATTCACTCTTGACTTAAAGACCCCTAGGTTATAGCTGTCAGGGAACAAAGACTCCGGAAGGGAATTCCACTCCTTAGCTGTGCGCACAATGAAAGTATTAGCAAAACGCTTTGTGCGTATGGGAGGGATGTCTACCATGTACCGATGGCGCATGGCCGTACGCCTTGTAGTCCGATGATGGAAAGGGCTAGGCGGAATCAAATTGTGCAGTTCCGTCGCACACTCCCCGAAATGTAACCGATAAAAGACCGACAGACTGGCGACTCGGCGTCGATGTTCGAGGCTCTGGAGCTTTAATGCGACCAGTGCATCGTTGCCAATAAGCCTTTTGGCCCGTCTGTCAATCGACTCAAGTGCATAAAGCTGGTATTTGGCAGATCCATCCCAGAGGTGAGAGCAGTACTCCATGCATGACCGAACTTGTGCTTTATACAAGTTGAGCAGCTGTTCAGGCGTGAAGTACCGTCTCACCTTTGCAAGAATCCCCAACTTTTTTGCAGCTAACTGAGCTTTTGCCTCAATGTATGGACCGAAGTTGAGGGTAGATGTCACCGTAACACCAAGAAGTTCGAGGTGGTCCGATAACGGCACGGTTACACCACGGAAAGAAGGAGCCGGATGGAATTGGCTCTTTTTAGCGGAAAAAAGACACGCCTGGGTCTTAGCAGCATTGAAACTGACCAGATTGGCATCACCCCATTCGGAGACCGCCTTCAAGGACAGGTTCAAGCGTTCAACCATGGCCTCCCGGAGAGACCGAATCTGAGGTCCAGTAGCCCGTGCGCCGGACACGTATCTCTCAGCAACAGTGCTGTCGTCTGCGTACCCAAAGTTTCCGGGTTTTAGCAGATCATTAATGTGCAGCAAGAATAATGTTGCCGAGAGCACTGACCCCTGAGGGACTCCAGCGTTGATATCTAACTGACCGGACGAGCAGCCGTCGATAACCACTCGGATGGATCGATCCCTCAGGAAGTCCGCAATCCAATCACACAGACCACTAGGCAGACCGAAGGAAGGAAGCTTACCAATGAGGCTTTCGTGCCAGACCCTGTCGAAAGCCTTCGAGATGTCGAGGGAGACGGCTAGCGCTTCCCCGTGGCTCTCGATGGCCTCACTCCAGATGTGAATGGCATACGCTAGAAGATCCCCAGTGGACCGATTTCGGCGGAAGCCGTATTGGCGGTCACTGAGGATGTCGTTCGCTTCTAGGTATGCCAGGAGCTTACCGTTGAGCACACGCTCCATACTCTTACAGAGGATGGACGTTATAGATATGGGTCTGTAGTTGACCGGGTCAGCTCGACTGCCCTTCTTGGGCACGGGTTGAACATTGGCTTGCTTCCAAGCCTTCGGCACTTTTCCAGTCTCTATCGAAAGGCGATATAGGCGTGTCAAGATCGGAGACAATTCAGGTGCACAGGTTTTAAGGACAATTGCTGGTATCCCGTCGGGGCCACTCGCTTTGTTCACATCAAGGCTACGCAGCACCCTACGGACGTCCTTTTGATGGATGCAAATGTCCGACATACTCGTCACACATTCATCAGGAGATGGAGGAGGCTGCGCGCCATCAGAATTCAGATGCGAAGATTCCGCAAAAAGGGAGGCAAACAAGTTTGCCTTCTCCTCAGCGGAGTGGGCCAGTGACCCGTCAGGTTTCAGCAGTGGTGGTAGTGAGGGGCGACAAAAGTTTGATTCGACCGACTTAGCCAGGGACCAAAACACTTTGCTACCCGCTGGGTATGAAGCAAGTTTGCGCCCGATTCTGCTAATGTGGTCAAACCGTGCTTTTCGCATCACCTTTTTGCAGGACTTGGCAGCTGTGTTGAAGGCTCTCTTCTTCTGACTCACGTCATTTGCCTTGCGCGTTCGAGCGTCGACCCATGCTTGGTAGGCCTTGTGTTTAACCGCGTTGGCGTGGTTACACTCGGCTCCAAACCATGGCCGGTCGACGATAGACATTGCTACGTCTGAGAATGGAATATAGTACTCCATCCCCCGACGCAACACATCCGTCACAGCATCAGCGCACGACGATGGATCGTCCGAAGAGAAGCAAGTGGGCTGCCAAGGATAGCATGCGAAGAAAGATCGCATCCCATCCCAATCTGCTGACTTGTACCGCCATACCCGCCGGGTGCCTTTTGGGCTGGGATCGGGCGGGGAGTAGACGGACACAGGCTTCACCAGACAGTGGTCGGAACTACCCAAAGGTGAAGATATCGACACTGAGTAACGGTCTGGATCTGTTGTCAACAGAAGGTCCAAGCAATTGGCTGTGTGCGAATCAACATCTGGCACCCTTGTTGCCCCCTGGACCAGCTGGGTGAGATTTAGCGCTAGCGCAAGCTTGCGCGTCTCTCGTCCAGCATGATCAGTGCACTGGTATGGGAAGAGCCACTCCTGGTGGTGGGCATTAAAGTCCCCCAGTAGCACTAGTTGGGCGGAAGGGTACCGCTGCTGTGCCGTATCAGCCGCCTCACTGAGGTACTCTGTGAGCCTGGTTGTCTCCTGATCTCCGCTGTGCGAGCGGTAGACACAGGCATAGATAATCTTATCCAGACCTGTGTCCACCAGAGCCCACAGCACTGAGAACCTGGAGTCTTCAAGGTTACGGAGACGCCGATAGCAAGTGTCGTCTCGGGCATACATGCATACACCAGCGCGTGGTTTGAAATTGTGCTCCAGGGTAAACCCTGGGTAGGATAAGTACGACGCGTCTGACGGACTTCCTATCTGCGTCTCCGTAAGGAAAAACAGTGCTGGCTTTTCAGTCTCCAGGTGATGGTGGACTGACGTGAGATTGGAGTGCAGGCCTCTAATATTAGTGAGGTGCACTTTGTGGGGGAGGGGGTGCAGCCGCTGTTTAACTCCAGTTTTCTTTCTACTTCTTGCCATTTTTGTTAGAGTGAAAGGAGAGGAGAAGGAAGTGAGATGAGGTTCCACGCTACTAACCTACATACACGTACTGAAAGGACGCCATCATTGGGGCACTAGTCCGGAGACTGCGGGGACGCCCGAGCCCCCCCGGAGATGTCCATCGGGCCCTCCCATCTGGTCGCCAACCAGCACGATGGTGCATTCCGGGATTTTTAGACAGTTGGCGGGGCAGCCTTTCGTGTGTGGCTGGCACACTACTTGGGCTCCCAACTACCTGCGGTCGGCCAGCGGCGCACCGTGCCTCGGATCCCGCTACCCTCCGCAACTAGTCTCCCGATACGCCCAAAACAGCGCGAATTGAGTGTGCAAGTCACCCCCTGCCATTTTATAGCCGTGTAATTCAACAGTGGTCAGTCAGGGGCTAATAGTCATTCTATAGTTTTAGGCAATCGATCCACTAAACCTGCCAAACCCATAGCCCAATATCTTTGTCTCCATATTAACAATAGTCCTGCACCAACCGGGGATTGTCCTTGATTGCTCTTACGTAGTGCATCTACGAATAATCATCGTTTGGTGTCACATATCATGATACATAGTTAACAGGGCCTCTGCGAGTTAGTTTCGGCCCCTAGCACGCCTTTCAAAGGTTCGGGACCCCAGTGTCCCGAGATTGTTAAAAACATTGATATAATGAATCAGTTTTTTTTATTATATATAAATAAAAAATATATTACCTACTGAAGCCCATATAGATTGTAAATCTTAAGTTCTACTATGTAAATTTTAGGGAGTTGGTTGTGACTGATAAACAAAAGAGAAGAGGAAGCGCGTGCTAAGAAAATACCTACCTACTTTAAATTATTCCATAGTATCCTGTTAACTTATTAAATTCGACATTTGAAATGACTACTGGTGTATGTTTTTTTTTTTAATTATTACTAGCTTAATATTAAGGAAATAATAATTACCTACAGTAATAACTTTTTGTAATATAAGTACTGGTAAATAAATGCATTTGTTACAGATGCAAATAATTTTGAAAGTTTAAGAAAAAAAACTTTGTTACATAAAAATACAACCGACTTACTAATAAAAACACTAAAAAGTGAAAAATTACTTCAATTTCGGCAGTCGGTGTTTCTGTTTTGTTTCTTCGTTTTTTGACACCGACTTCCGAAATTGAAGTTATTTTTCATTTTGTACCTACTGTTTTTATTTGAAAGTCAATTGTATTTTTATGGTAAATAATTTAATGAGCAAGTTCTATAGTAAGGTACCCACAATGCCCAAAGTTATGGCGGAATAGATTACCCGAATAAATGACGATGAAAAACCCGAAATGAGAGTGTGCCATGCAATGCAATTGCAGCAATCCCGAGAGATGTGCTGTTGTTTATTTAAGTGTTCTGTTATATATCTCCGAAGTTCTATATCAGATCTTCACCAAATTTAAATGGGACCAATTCGGGAACCTACTCTTTTAAACAAAAATAATCTTCAAAATCGGTCCACAATTGACTGAGAAATCAGTAGGTACATACATATACTGCCAACCATAGAATCTCCTCCTTTTTGGAAAATCGGTTAAAAATCAAGTGACCTACTATTTTTATCACGTAAATTATTATTTTATTTATTTATTCAGAACCTCCAACGAAAGATGTACACAAAAAACACAATTAATCGTCAATATGAAGTAATGACAAGTGCACTCCAAAATTATAAAAAAAATAGTATACCTACGAGTATTAGTTAATTGTTCAAAACTTGTGTGCACAGCTGTACCAGTCCAATAATGGTACAACATTGGAAATTTTAGAACGTTAGCTCTTTATACTGCACGGCCGCTTTTTTGTAGCCATTCAAACTTGGTCGGTTTATCCATGTATTGCGGTTGTTCTGGTATTTTTATTATATCTCTTTAATTATTTAGTGTATTGAGCTGAAATTTTAGATGTGAATAGTTGCATTAATAAACTAATCATCGGAATAAGTTATATTTTGCTTTTCCATTAAAAAGTCCTGCAATCGGATGTCATACAATATAGTACTCAAGCCGTAGTAAATTATGCCATTGCTCATTAATTACTGAGACCACATAAATGAAACTTGGCAAGGCATTGTAGTCCCTTAAAAGATACAAATAAAAGTTATAAGTTATGCTCTAGTGTTCCTATTTTAAGTTCTTGGACCTAATAACCTTATTTTACTTTTACTTGTATATCTTCTGAACGGTATGTTTTTTTCTAATTCTGTGTTAACAATCATTACACACAAATTCAAAGCAACGTACGTAAAAAAATTCAACTCTGCACTAAGCCGTTTTATATGATTTTCATCAAATTGCCAAACGTCAGCGCAGCGGAAACTTGATTATTGCCGCAGCTTTATGTCACACAAATTTCATTCAAGCATACACATTTACCTCTCGTTACAAACTAATTATTGGATGTTTTTTTTTTCTTCTACGTGCATAGGAAAAAAAAAGTTCCGCTGGGATGACGTAGTTCCAGCGGAAACAGTTTTTATTGATTAGCTCCCCAATAGTTGGATACACAAATTTGTAGTTACCATACACAATTACACGACGTCATACACTAACTATCTGCTAAACTGAAATTAAGATATTCGACATTTTTCCGCTGCGACTACGAACACAGTTCTATTGTATATCTCCGAAGTTCTTCATCAGATCTTTACCAAATTAAAATGGGACCAATTTCGAAATATACTTTTTCAACCAAAAAATGAATTTTCAAAATCGATCCACAAATCGGTCCACACCGTTTCAATGGCCGCGCCATTGAAACGGTGAAAAACACGTTATCGCCGATATCTCGCTGAAAAATTATCGCAGAGGACTGAAGTTTTTTGTAAAACCTAGATTTGAATTTGTCAAAATATATAAAAATACAAAGAAAAATCCTAGGTTTGTATTTCAGGAGCTGTAAGACCAAAACCCTATGGCCGCGCCATTGAAACGGTGAAAAACACATTATCGCCGATATCTCGCTGAAAAAGCAACGTAGAGGACTGAAGTTTTTTGTAAAACCTAGATTTGAATTTGTCAAAATATATAAAAATACAAAGAAAAATCCTAGGTTTGTATTTCAGGAGCTGTAAGACCAAAACCCTATGGCCGCGCCATTGAAACGGTGAAAAACACGTTATCGCCGATATCTCGCTGAAAAAGCAACGTAGAGGACTGAAGTTTTTTGTACAACCTAGATTTGAATTTGCCAAAACATGTAAAAATACAAAGAAAAAGCCTAGGTTTGTATTTCAGGAGCTGTAAGACCACAACCCTATGGCCGCGCCATTGAAACGGTAAAAAACACGTTATCACCGATATCTCGCTGAAAAAGCATCGCAGAGGTCTGAAGTTTTTTGTAAAACCTAGATTCGAATTTGTCAACATAATTAAAAATACACAAAAAAATCCTAGATTTATATTTCAAGAGCTGTAGTACTTTATCGCGTAGAAATAAGTTTTGGTTATCTATCGAAGAAAGAAAGTATTAGCGGTGTATTTTTTTGTAAACAACACCTACTATTATGAAGAATTACCGATAATAGGCAAAAAAGTTATTTTTTTCATTGTAAAAAACTTTCAATACGTTTAGAATGTTCCGATAGGGTGACCATGACTTATCGTTTACAGAAAACTTTCCACCTGCAAGTATTAGAAACTATATCTCAAGGATTCTAAATTAAATTAAAATGAAACGATAACTAAAATACAAAACATATGTTTATTTCTTTAAAAATCACATGAATCACAGATTATTCAGTTACCCCTCCGTACCGTTTATTCCGAACCTAACCCGGTCGCGCGGGTTAGGTAATAGGTATTTTTTTATTTCACTACGATTACTATAACAAAGTCTACGGAGTCCCGTGCATTATCGTATCACCGGAAAAACAAATACCTACTCGGAAGTTCTAAGTACTTTTTATTTGAAAATGATACGGGTAACTGAATAATCTGTGATTCATGTGATTTTTAAAGAAATAAACATATGTTTTGTATTTTAGTTATCGTTTCAGTTTTAATTTAATTTAGAATCCTTGAGATATAGTTTCTAATACTTGTAGGTGGAAAGTTTTCTGTAAACAATAAGTCATGGTCAATCACAGATTATTCAGTTACCCGTATCATTTTCAAATAAAAAGTACAAGAGGTAAAGAACTACATCAAGTCATACAAGGAAAGAATTACCCGTCACCCAAACATCCTGGCAAGCCACCTTATGGATGGGACAGGGGCTAGAAGGCTTAAGTACAAAATACCTCAAGACTTCATCAGACAAACATAGCAACATATGCTGCATAAGTAAATAGGATGTGTCATAGGACACATACCGACCAAGACATCTAAACACGTCAAAAAAAATACTAAATGTCCAATAGAACTGAGACAGATTGTAAACAGAGAAGAGACAAAAAAAAAAAAAAAAAAAAGATATCGGCGATAACGTGTTTTTCACCGTTTCAATGGCGCGGCCATAGGGTTTTGGTCTTACAGCTCCTGAAATATAAACCTAGGTAATTTTTGTGTATTTTTACATATTTTGACAAATTCAAATCTAGGTTTTACAAAAAACTTCAAACCTCTGCGATGCTTTTTCAGTGAGATATCGGCGATAACGTGTTCTTCACCGTTTCAATGGCGCCGCCATGGGGTTTTAGTCTTACAGCTCCTAAAATATAAACCTAGGAATTTTTTCTATATTTTTAAATTTTTTTTACAAATTCTATCTGTTATCTGCCATAATTTCAGGTCTCTGCAACGCTTAGTTTTAAAGATCTCCGTGACCGCGCGGTTCGCCGCGTTTCAATGGCGCGGCCACGTTCAAACCCTTAAAACTTTTTAACCATAACTTTGACAAATTTATGGTTTTGGGAATCAAGTTTTACAAATTTTTACATAATCTTGGCATAGTTTTTTTTTTTAAAAAAACGCCGTGGCCGCGCCATCGAAACGGACGTGGTTAGATATAAATGCTTTAAAAGTGAATGTTGATAAAACTAAAATACTAAATTTTAAAACACAGAAGTCTAAAAATATCCATCTTAAAATAAAACATGGGACCAAATAGTAGAACAGATACATACAACAATTTTTTTGGGTATAACACTGGATAAACATTTCACCTGGAGGGAGCATATCAATGAAATATGCATTAAGATTAATAGGTTGATTTTTGCTCTAAAAAAGTCAAAGATGAGGCCTCCAAACCAACTGCGCTAATGGTATATCATGCCTATATTTGCTCCGTTATCCGTTACGGCATCATTGTCTGGGGAAACTCCTCTGAACTATGTAGAGTTCTGTTGGCACAGAAAAAATGCATCCGCACCATTTTTAATATGGACTGGACTGATGCTGCAGACCAGTATATAAAAAGCACAATCTCCTCACCGTTCCTTGTATGTATATATATGAAATCGCAAAAATTGTAAAAACTAATTATTCACTTGTTAATACTAAAAATAACAATAATAAACGAAAAGTTACACAGTATGTATTAGAATTACCTGTACCCAGAATCGAATTATTTAGTCGTAGTTGTGTTTACATGGCTCCTCTTATTTATAATTCTATACCCTCCTTTATAACCGACCTCCTTTACAGAAAATTCTGTATAGTTTTAAAAAAAGTGGTTCATTTCTCATAGCTTTTATTCTATAAACAAATTTCTAAAAAAATCTCCATGTTAATATCTTGTTATTAGTTGTTGTAATTCCCACCTACTGCCTTTTATGATATTATTTGATTTGTATTTTATGTGTGTGTTTTTTGTTAACCATATAATTTCATAGTCTAGTAAGTAAACTAAGTATTATGAATAGTTTATTAAACTTAAACTTAAAAACAGGTTAAATACCTAATAAAAAATATGTAGTTAGATTATTAGAGATCTGCTTATTGTAAGCACCTTAACAAATATCTCAATATTTACATGCCAACTTATGGCGAAATGTGTCATTGTGCTAATAACTTATTTATACCATCTTTTGTACCGCATTTAATGCAAATAAATGACTTTGACTTTGACTACGCTAGAAGATCCCCAGTAGACCGATTTCGACGGAAGCCGTATTGGCGGTCACTAAGGATATCGTTTGCTTCTAGGTATGCCAGGAGCTTAATATTGACTACACGTTTCATACTCTTAAAGAGTATGGAGGTTATAGATATGGGTCTGTAGTTGGCCGGGTCAGCTCGACTGCCCTTCGTAGGCACGGGCTGTACGTTAGCCTGCTTCCAAGCATTCGGCACTTTTCCAGCCTCATACGAAAGGCGGAATAGGCGTGTCGAGATCGGAGACAGTTTAGGCGCACAGGTTCTAAGAACAATTGCTGGTATTCTGTCAGGGCCGCTAGCCTTGTTCACGTCGAGGTTGCGCTGCACCCTACGGACGTCCTTTTGATGGATACGAATGTCCGACATACTCGTCTCGCATCCATCAGGAGAAGGAGGGGGCCGCGCGTCACCAGGATTCAGACGTGAATATTCCGCAAAAAGAGAAGCAAATAAATTTGCCTTCTCCTCAGCGGAGTGGGCCAGTGACCCGTCGGGTTACAGCAGTGGTGGTAGTGAGACGGCAGAAGTTCGTCTCGCCCGACTTAGCCAGAGACCAAAACGCTTTACTACCTGCTGGGTAAGAAGCAAGTTTGGTCCCTATTCGGCCAATATGGTCGAACCGAGCTCTTCGCAACACCATCTTGCAGGACTTGGCAGCCCTGTTGAAGGCCTTCTTCTTCTGACACACGTCACTCGCCTTACGCGCCCTATGTTTCAGCGCGTCGGCGCGCTTACATTCGGTGCCTAACCATGGCCGGTCTTCGCTAGACATTCATACGACAGAGAACGGAATGTAGTACTCCATTCCTTGACGCAACACATCCGTCACGGCATCCGCGCACGACGATGGATCAGTCGAAGAAAAGCAAGTAGGCTGCCAAGGATAGCATGCGAAGAAAGATCGCATACCACTATCCGCTATCTGCGTCTCCGTAAGGAAAAAGAGCGCTGGTTTCTCAGCCTCCAGGTGATAATGGACTGGAATGATATTTGAGTGCAGACCTCTAATGATGGTTAGGTGCACTTTGTGGGAGGGAGGGGTGCAGCCGCTGTTTAACTCCAGTATTCTTTTTCCTTTTCATTATTTTATAAGAGTGAATAGAGTAGAGGAGAAGGAAATGAGACGAGGTCCCACGCTGCTAACCTACAGACACGCACTGAAAGGAGGCCATCATTGGGGCACTATTCTGGAGACTGCGGGGACGCCCGAGCCCCCCGGAATGTCCATCGGGCCCTCCCCATCTGGTCGCCAACCAGCACGATGGTGCATTCCGGGATTTTTCGACAGTTGGCGGGGCAGCGTTTCGTGTGTGGCTGGCACACTACTTGGGCCCCCAACTACCTGCAGTCGGCCAGCGCCGCACCGTGCCTCGGATCCCGCTACCCTCCGCGACTAGTCTCCCGATACATCCCTAACAGCGCACGTCAGGCTGGTCAACCTGCAGTAGAACAGCTATCTCGAGCCAACTCCTCTAGTTGGCTACACCGAGCATCGTACCGGAACACGGCTAGGCCGCTTGTTGGTACGTCTTTGCCCGGTGGGAGGTCACAAGCCATCGGCCGAAGCCTACCAATAGTTAGTGTCACCTGATTTGAACCACCCGGGGACCACGTGTAAAGAATCAAAAAAAAAGGGTACACTCCTACGGACGTGGGTGACTCGGCCCCCAAAACCCGACAAGTGACGACGAGTGTAAATGAGAGTATTGTTAGCGACTTTCTGGTAACCCTGAGCAGAGACAAGCCAATGACATTGTCGAGTTTGTCTGAAAACGTGGCATAGGGTCCGTGCACGAAATATAGATGCAGTACTACTGCCGAAGTTCACGCGCTCTCTGTAGTAACCTTTTTAAAGTAATTTGGAAAACATCCGTAATGAACATAGGCGTACCTATATAGGAGGGGGGAATGGTCTGGTGCCCACCCCAAGATCGTTGGGTTACCGATTCGAAATTTACGGCTGGACACTTAAATAACCACTCAAAATCAATTTTCAATTAAATACATAATCTAAAACCGAGAAATCTACATATTTATTATCACCATAAGAAATAACATTCAGTTACTTTTGAAACCACAAAAACAATTAAATCTTCAAAGTACCTAGGTACTAAGCTCGAGTTCATTTCTGTGAACAGTCGACACACAGTTGAAGTCCGTTAGTATTGTCATTTCATTAGCAGGGCTTGATTTACAACCAGGTTTGATCCTGGAGCGCAAGGATCGAGGGGGCGCCAAGCTTGCCTTTGCAGACATAAAATGTTGAAATAAATAAGAATATTCCCGCGCAAAATATTAAAGCACGTATTACATGTGTATTTAAGTGATTTACCGGACAAAGTGCTAGTGACAAGCTTATCAGTTCAATCAATTTACAGTGTTCTACCTCAGTCAGTTTAGTCGGAGTCACGCAGTTAGGCTTAGGCGAAGAGTAAAATGGGTGGAGACATCGAAAGGAGGCGCAATCCAGTCCTACCAGCCTGGCATATTTTTTTAAGAAGCACTTCTATAGGCTCTTCTCATGTCTGCCAAAAGTCAACCTTACTTAACCGAGGCAGGCTGCTAAAAGTTTTAGACAAGATTACTTTCATGCATCGACACTGTAACTCCTATGAATACTGTGCAGAATGACGTTGATCAATAAGTTAGATTTAAGTAACTTTGAGGTGTTACTTGTTTAGAATTTACATAAATATTTTAGTATTTTAGTTTGAACAGAGCTCTCAACAATATATAATCTTCAAGATACAGTAAGCCAAGACATCAGTGTTTCACTCTCTCCACCAATCCCAGTCAACAGTTAATGTACACATAAGCGTGCACAAATAAAAATATAGAAGTAGCCTCAGGACACATTTATTTAGTAAGATGAACGTAGAAAAAAAAATTCTCAAACATGCTTGGAAATTTGAGCATTATTTTGATAACCTTCTTCGAGATAAATCGAAATTCCAGTACTGGCCAAATACATGCGATGCGAGCAGCGGCCGGCAAAAGTTGTATGAAAATCCATATCTGTCGTGTTTAGCGGCCAAATAAATTACATAGTAAACTCATATCTGTCGTTTAATTTAAAATAAATATTTTTTGCAAAAAAATACTACCGACTTCCAAATACAAAACTACAAAGTGAAAAATAATTATTTTTGTAGTTGGTGTCTTTCGTAGGTACCAATTTGTTTGCGTTAAGGACACCGACTTCAAAAAATAAAATTAAGTTCACTTTGTAGTTTTGTGTTTGGAAGTCGGTAGTATTTTTTTGCAAAAAAGATTTTTTATTTTTCACTTTCAGTTGTACCTCCTAATAGGCAAGTTAGTAAGGTAACTATAAAGCCAGAATAGATTTCATGAAACTTGAACATAACCAGTGAAATGAGAGATCTGCGTACCCCTTAAGAGCGTACTGGCGTGATGTTATGTTATGAAATGGTATAAACAACAAACAGACATGCGATTGCAGCAATCCCGAGAGATTTGCCGTTATTTATTGAAGAGTTCTGTTGTATATCTCCGAAGTCCTTCATCAGATCTTCACCAAATTAAAACGGGACCAATTTCGGAACATACTTTTTCAAACAAAAAAAGAATTTTCAAAATCGGTCCACAATTGACGGAGATATCGGTAAACATACACAAAAAAAAACTAACATAATGTCGAACATAGAACCTCCTCCTTTTTGGGAAGTCGGTTAAAAATGGAACGATCTTTTACTCAGAAACATGGCAACCAAGGAGGTAACTTGTCAAAGATTTTATTTAAATTTCGAACTGGCTTGCGAATAGAAAGCTACGAAAAAAAAAAACCAATTAACACTTCGCGCGAATTTTATTTATGTTCGTCGTTCGTCATTGATTTTGAATTTAAAAAGTAATTGTATTTGACAAAATGAGTTCTGGGTACTACTTAGTTTTAATTTCCGTGCATTATTTGAGAAAATTACTATACAAGCCTTGGCCACAACTAGGCATTGATGGACTTATGTATGTGTGCCTCGGCTTCGCCTCGTCCCACATTTACACGTTCGTCCATCAATGCCTATTTGCTAGCTGCTGCAGTAATGTACTATTAACCTAAACTAGAGGTGATTGCAAAAAAGTTTCGAGCACGCTCCTTGTTTGTCAATGTGTATTTCATGAATCGATACAATAACTCCTATGAGTACAAATATGTAAGTAGCCTAAGTATAGGTACATTAATTTAGATGAATCTCTGTAATGGTAAATCAATTAATGAAATAATAGGATTCTAAAATTCGAGAATTTGTAGTCCTATCCAATAGGGTCCCAAATACTTGTGTGGCCAAGGGCCCCGGTATGGCTTAAGACGGCGTTGGATATACCAGGTGTGGAAATATTCCTTGATGACGTGATCTTTGGCACATCAGGAACCCAACATAAGTACAAGTATGACGACACGGTTGGCGTAGTGGTTGAGCGATCGGCTGCTGCACTGCGTGTAGCGGGTTCGATTCCCGCACGGAACAGATATTTGTATGGCCTACAGATAGTTGTTCCGGATCTGGGTGTCTTGTCTTGCAGTCGGAGGCATAGAATTGACATTTAATGACACTTTATGCAAAGTATTATGCGGCATTTAATTTTGAAGGACTACCATCGATATGTTTTTAAATTTGCCGTTAATGTTTGGTCTTGTCTTGATATCTTTCGTTGGCATTTTATTATTATTCATTTTTTGATCTTGTTTCAGTCCTTTGAGTCTATTTTACATAGTTTGTCTTTTTTTTATTTTGTAAACCAAATGCCATACATGACTAATCCAAATATTTAATTGAACAACTTGCATGCTCTGTATTTATTTACTGTTA
The DNA here is from genome assembly GCA_964057195.1 of Orthosia cruda. Classification (NCBI taxonomy): domain Eukaryota; kingdom Metazoa; phylum Arthropoda; class Insecta; order Lepidoptera; family Noctuidae; genus Orthosia; species Orthosia cruda. The sequence continues at coordinate 16,159,061 of OZ059833.1, read as the reverse complement.
CGACAATTATAGAATCTGGAATCGTGACATTCTAGAGTGATTATATTGGTATTATTCTACTAATTTATTATTTTGATATCTTGACAAATGTTTTTATAATTTTTACTGTGACATTCTGGAATTTTTATTTTGACATGATTTATTATATGACATTTTCTAGAATGGTATTTTAGACTTACATTATTTTATTGACATTTGCACATATTTTATTATTATTAAATTTGATAATCTAGAATAATTATTTTGAACTGTATTCTATATCAATATTTGCATGCCACTACCCAAGGCAAACATGACGTTCCATGATCTTTTTATTTTAACAACTCTTCATGCTGACAACTTGTTACGTATGTATGATACTCATGTTTTAGCAAATAAACAATGATTTGATTTGATTTGATTTTAAAACAAAATTGTTGTGTTCTGTTCTGGCGACAATACAAAATTTAAATTAAGGTTCTACAGCCAAAGCCAGGTTTTAGCGCTTTTTTAGTCGCAGTCGGGTTTTTGGTTTTATGATTTTTTTTATTTACAACTTAAAAGTTCTCATTTTTTTCGAATTTGTTTTAAACATATAAGTGTAATATATTTTGATGAACAGCTCTTAAAACCCTTCATTTTGATAACCCACTCGATGCGTTTGGAAGAAAAAAACATTGGGGCGCGCACATTATGGCGCCCAAAATCTGCCATGTTTGTTTTTTTATTAACTTTACCTATCTAAGAACAATTGGACGGTCAAGACTTATCTAACGATGTCTTAATTATAAAAATCGGTCTAGCGATTTAAGAGATATGAGGTAATTAAGAATATTACATACATACAAACATACATACATACAAGATACGCGCGAAAAACATAACCCTTTCCTTGCAGTCGGGTAAAAATGTCACTAGCATCTGTGACAGCGTTAGTCCCAGAGAATAAAAAATAATACAGTTTGACAATATTCCTTGTGATTTCGTTAGTTCCTATTAAAGCCAACCACGCTACATGATCTGGCTGCATTATACCTGTTATTTTTCTTGACAGATTGAATTGACGAGAAATAAAGCAATTTTTTTTTTTTTTCAGTTTGCGGAAAAAGCGACATGCGTCCTCCTAGCAACGCCATAAAGTGGTCACTGTCGAATTGCACTGAATGGAAAGAGAAGCACGATGGAATTTGTATAGATTTTTATATAAAATATAATAATATGAATAACTTCAAAATAATGAATCAAACTTCAAAATACACGACAGTGAAATATTGCGTCCTGTTATGATACATTATTGTTGTTAATTGTACAAATGTACGCTAGTCAGTATTACCGGCATTTTTTTTTTAAGATCACGGTAACAGGTTACTTTGCCATTCAATTTATCAAGGTTTTTGTGCGTAAACGTGTTTCGGCCACATCAAAGTTTTCGGAAAAATGATCAAGATTAACATATCTTTTTTTCGCTGCCACATTTTCATTAGAATTGGCAAAAAAAAAAAAAGGATGCCTATTTTGGGAACTCAGCCCCTTAAGAAAGGTGTTAGCTGCATTTGGATTGTTCAGAGTGAGGAAGCCATGCCCAAAGTAAAAAATAAATAATAGGCGCGGCAGTGTCACGGTAAAGATATCTACAGTATTCTATCTTCATACAAACGGTCGGAACGCGAGTCATGCCTACGTGACTCGAGCTCAGCCCACACTCAGTATACCACCAGTAGCGGACGCGCTGCAGTGACGAACGAACGGCGTGATGGTTTTGTAAGCAGTAAGCGTGCGATTTGTGAGTATTTGATTAAAATACTTACAAGTACTTACTTACTTAATATGGCAGAGAGCAATTATAGAATATATTGTGCCTTTTTTGATTGCTTGAATTCTTCTATAACGCACCCAGAGATAATATTTTTTAAATTACCTGGAACCTCCGAAAGGCAAGACTATAAAAAAAAATATGCCTAACCTACTCGCGTACGTATTTTTTTCTTTTTTTAATAGGTAGGTATTTCGCTTTTACCGCCCAGTAAAATAACTGGATTAAATATTTTAGTGGATAGGCTGATAAAGTCACACACGAGTGACCTACCTATGCTTAGGTTAAAAAAAAACTAGTAGGTATAATATAGTTTCCTAGGCTAGGCTATCTACTTACTTATGTACTTAGATACTTACATATATTATTGAATTTGACGAAATATCATTATGAAATGATTACCTATGAGAGTTATAAATGGTAGGTACCTACCTGGTAAGATTTAAAACAAATATAATAAAATATAATAGGTATTTACCTCAGATTAGAGAAAAGTATCTGGGATATTTACAATCACAAAACTTGAAAGAAACTCAAGTAGGTAGAGGCGGGCAGCCCTAATGCGTGTTTACGTGACGCGGACTTGTAGGCACATATTTCAAGGACTGGATCGAGTCACAATACTGTTATATATCTTTACCGTAGCAGTGTTGACCTTGGCTCATTCATTATGACACAGATAAGGCGTTCGTGTGACGCCAGTGCGCGCGGTATAAGAGGGGGACAGGGTGCACAGAGAGGCGCCGCGCCGCCGCCGCGCGCTTGTTCCTCTATATAAATATGGACAAATTTATAGTTATAGGTACCAACGTAGAAATACATAACTCTTTGATAGTTACTGTGACGGACCGACGGCGCGGCGGCAGGCGCGGCGTCCGTGATCTAACGGTCGTGTATGTATGACACATTAAATAACGCCGAAAAACATTATTCTCGGATAGATCGAGAGTTATCAGATAGGTCGTTAGCTATAGTATTTTATTTAAAAAAAACCCGACTGCTAAAAATGAATTAACTAAAAAGAGAGAAAACAAGTACTAGATATAATTTATACAATAAATATTATGAGGTGCTGCCAGCGGTGACAAACGAAATTATGGTCAGATTTTCTATAATTTTTATTATAGAAAAACCGACCAAATCTTTTTAAATATTGTGGCAGCACCTCATAATATTTAATGTATAAATTATATCTAGTAATTACTTATTTTTCTCTTTTCAGTTAATTAATTTTTAGTAGTCCATTTTTTTTATAATAATTAGTTTTATTTCAGAATGTTTAGTTTTATCAATTAACGAGTTCTCCAAATAAGTTATGTGGTAAAAGATTATTTATTTTGCCATCAAAGTTACACTTATCTTGCATTCGTGCCAAAATAAGGACATAAAAGAGCTACAATATGTATATATATATATATGGAATGGTATATTTAGTAGTTTTCATTTGATACCCATATTGTTAGGTAAGCGAAAAAAATATTGTAGTTACGTCCCCCATTTTTTTAGGGGGGACGGGGGACAATATTTTTGAAAATTATATAGCATATGTCACCACCACAATTGTGACGAATCCAGCGACACCTGATATGTCATAATCCGTCAAGCCGTTCGAGCTGTAGAGTGTGCTATAGAAATGGACATTCATACGCTCGAAAAACATTACCCTCTCGCAGTCGGGTAAAAAGTTGAAAGTTGCGTTGTTCGATTCTATTCTTCTATTCTATCAGTTTGTTTATGGCTGATGCTTTACTTTACGAGCAGATCATAAACCGTTAGTAAGTATAATTCGACCAAAACCCGGCGTTCCGCCAATGGCAGCCAGTAGATAACAGCGTTAGACGATCATTTTATCAGCATATAGGTTAACACAAAACGAAACAGTGCGTTAGGGTGCTGTTAAGGTTATCGCGAATTCCAGTTGTGGGAAGTAGCTATGAGTTATTGTTAGCTATATATTATAATATACTTAAACAACAGACTATGTGAGGCCCGTTGTTGAGCAGAGTTTTAAGATATATTCGGGATATTGGCCGACAGATAATTAAATACGGGCTTAGCAACCATACTGTAACCGTCGCGTCGTAGGGAACTGTACGAAGATTTAGGTTGTGTCATGTGGGGGCACAGGGTAGTTATCCCGGTTCACCCTGTTACACTCTCATTTTACCGATTGTTTTCAAGTTTCATGTTATTCGGGTAATCCTTTCTAGCATAACTGTGGACATTACCTATAGTCATGTACTACACCTACAAAGAGAGAAATGTAAACATTTTTACAAAAAATTCAACCGACATAAAAATAACTTCAATTTCGGTAGTCGGTGTCAAAAAACGATGAAAAAAAAAACAAGAATACCGACTTCCGAAATAGAAGTTATTTTTCAATTGGAAGTCGGTTGTATTTTTTTGTAAAAAGTTGTTTATAATTTATCCTAACATTTGGTGAGTCATCAAGTCATCATTGATAACGTCGAAAGGGCCGTCGTATATGCATTCTAACTAACTGCCCGTTTCGTTCCTTACCAATACGACCTTTTTACAAATTACAGGATTAATAGTCTTATCATAACAATATTTTCTAAATATCTTACTAGTTACTAAATTATCTTTAGCATTAGCTTCAGCTCTTTTTATTTGATACATGAATTCTAAATGGTAACTACTAAAATCATACAAAGGCATTCTTCCACCTTGTAAATTACTCGGTAACCTGCATAATTTCCCTCCGGAGCAACTGGACAGATTCGCAGCTGGACCGGCAAACTAACTCATATGTTAAGTATTTGGTTACGGTACTAACAGTTGTGTTATAATGAGAGACACCAAAATGGTAACCACGAGCTCCATGACGATGTATTATTGTTAGTTTTGTATCCTTAAATATGCTCCTAACGTTTTGTGAACGTTTTCTAACGATCCTATGCTTTCATGAAGATATGCCGATGATAATGATTTACTGATGCCTACGATATCACTTAATTCTACCATTACCTTAGAAATAAATTTATCTGTAGTTATCCCTTCGGGTATCCCGTACTTTAAAATAAAGTTTTCTGCTAAGGCTCCATCTAGCTACCTCATTTGCAGACTTGTTTTTTAACGGATAAGCCTCCACAAACTTCGTAAGCTCACAGTGCAAAGGTAATATGTAAACATTTCCATACTCGTCTTTATCAAACGGTCCTACCAAATCTTTCAAAAAATAAAGTAATTTTTCACTTTGTAGTTTTGTATTTGGAAGTCGGTAGTATTTTTTTGCAAAAAGTTTTTTTATCAAAAGATGAGGATGCAGTAGATGTCATTGGCTCTTTGGTATTCTTGTAATACTTTTGCTTCTGACACTTACCACATTTACGAACGTACCTACTCAGTTACATCTTTTTCAATAGATATTTTTTTCTTTACATTACTCACCATCGTCCGTATTCCTGTATGTCCACTCGTGGGCAAAATATGGCAATAATTAATTATAATCTTTTTCTCATCTCTTCCTTTTATTCTGTGTACACCCGCAACTGCACAACCTTTAAAATCTGAACAAATCGGATTACCGTTTTCTTCATAAATCATGCCAGCTTTTTAATAAGATTCATGTTATAACAATATTTTAAAATACACACTTCTTTTAGGCCTTTCTCTATACAAAAAGTAACTATGTCTTTCGACAGTCTCGCGATGAAGCCGATAGACTTATAGTTTATACTAGCTGTAAATATATAGATAAGTTCAGGATGTCTGCACCATGCGACCTAAAGTTACAGACGGATAGTGGGCAGGAATTCCAGGTTTGGGAAGGGTACAGTCACTGCCAGTCCAGCAGACTCACAGGCCTGATCAGAGATGGCTAAAGGTGTCTTGTCCAGTGAGGGGTAATGAGACAAGAATATAAATTCAAATCTGATTTATTTACAATATTTTACAGCTTATATACTATTTTGTCTTAATACAAACTATTATACAAATTTATTTGTGTCCTATGCGTGTAAGATGCAACCAAACAGTAGGTATTTTATCAGGGCCGCGCATCAGCCGGGCCGAGTGCTGAGTCAACGTCCAAATGTAACATTGAACAAGCATAGAAGTATAGATAACGGTAATAGTTTTATTAGATATAAGTGATTATTGACGACATCAAGTACTGTATGTATATTATCTTAGAGCTCTCCGGGTCGGCGGAGGCCGTGTTGTTTTAAGCAAGCAACGGAAGCTCTCAAAAAGGGTTTTTTTTTGCCCGTTTTTGCAATATTCTTCATTTATGCTCCGCTCCTATTGGTCGTAGCATGATGTTATATATAACTTTCCTAGATAAATGGACTATCCAACACAAAAATAATGTTTCAATTCCAACCAGTACTATTATTTATTATGTGCCAGTAGTAGAGATTAGAGCGTTCAAACAAACAATCTCTTCAGCTTTATAATATTAGTATAGATAAAACAATCTTTTTATTCAAGTTTCGTATTTATTTCATCATCTGCATCATGCCAGTCCACTCCTAATTATCACTTGTTTAACAGTTATGATAATAAGCCCTGATAGCTGTGGTATACCTCTCTACTCCTCAATCAACTCCGTATAAATTGCCTCCTTGACGCTACGTCACTCAAGCGCTAGCCACCGTTTATGGGGGGGGGCATTAATTGAGTATTCAAGTCACCTCCAGCCATTTTATAGCCGTGTAGTTAAACAGTGGTCAATAATCACTGTATAGTTTTAGGCAATCGATCCACTAAACCTCACAAAACCATAGCCCAATATATTTGTCTCCATATTTAACTATATTCCTGCACCAACCGGGGTTTGTCCTTCGGTGCACTTACGTAGTGCATACAGGGATAAACGTCGGTTGGTATTACATATCATGATACATGTCTAACAAGGCCTCTGCGAGTTGGGTTCGGCACGCCTTTCAAAGGACCGGGACCTCAGAGCCCGACATTGTTAAAGGCATAAAAATAATGACAATAATATTAGAAATAAAAAGAAAGGCAGATAAGTTACTAACGTTCGCATTGCGATGAGTCGAAAACTTCCTAATTGGGACGTTTTCCTTTAGCCCGCGACAAACTAGACGTTGTGTTAAAAAAAGAAAGGCAGATAAGTTACTAACGTTCGCATTGCGACGAGTCGAAAACGTCCTAATTGACACGTTTTTCTTTAGCCCGCGACAAACTAGACGTTGCGTTAAAAAAAGAAAGGCAGATAAGTTACTAACGTTCGCATTACGATGAGTCGAAAACGTCCTAATTGACACGTTTTTCTTTAGCCCGCGACAAACTAGACGTTGTGTCAAAAAAGAGAGGCATATAAGTTACTAACGTCCGCATTGCGAGGGCTCGAAAACGTCCTAATTGAGACGTTTTTCTTTAGTCCGCGACAAACTAGACATTGTCAAAAAACTATAAAAATGCCATCGTGAAGAAAAAACCGGCCAAGTGCGAGTCGGACTCGCGCACGAAGGGTTCCGTACCATTATCGCAAAAAAACGGCACGTAAATCACGTTTGTTGTATGGAAGCCCTACTTAAATATGAATTTTATTCTGTTTTTAGTATTTGTTGTTATAGCGGCAACAGAAATACATCATCTGTGAAAATTTCAACTGTCTAGCTATCGCGGTTAATGAGATACAGCCTGGTGACAGACGGACAGACAGACAGCGGAGTCTTAGTAATAGGGTCCCGTTTTTACCCTTTGGGTACGGAACCCTAAAAAGAGACAAAACATATTTTAGCTAAAATAGGTTTAACAAGAGGGTTTATTCGTAAATCGTAATTATACATTTATTTAATATATTTTTACTTTTGTTTGGGTAAATTTGCCAACACGACAACACTAGAAATAACTATTGTTGTTTCATGTGCGGCCACGCCATGGCCTCAATCTCTAAGCCGTAAACTAATTCTGAAATCAAATCCCGTTTTGTCGGCGAGTTGAATTTTTCTTTGAATATCTTTCCATAAATTACGTAAATTTCTAAATGTGATTGAAGTAGACAGGAAAAAACCCATCTCGAGTTCGGAAAAGGATTTCACAATTTTATTACCAATACATAAATTTACTTAGTATACATACAATACTTTGTAACAATGTAAGAAGTCGAATTTGATAGTTATAAAAATACGTTACGTAAGTTAAACTCTCAATCTAAAGCCGGGTATCCACTTAGGTTCGCCGTGGTTTGCGAACGCGCCCGCTCCGCAAACCAAACATAATGGATACGTCGTGATCGCGGAGCGCGACTGGAGCACGATCGGAGCACGGCGGAGCGCTCGGGAAGCGGTTTTTTGCGCGATCTCAAAGGAGAGCGCAGTTTGTCAGGACAGGAGCACTGATGTTGCAGCCTAAGTGTGTACACTGTACACGTTCGCGGAGCACACAGTGTTCGCAAACCACGGCGAACCTAAGTGGATACCCGGCTTAGAGTTAAACACGATGCCTACGAATGATACTCATTGTTATAGAGTATGGGTAACATAGTAATTAATTAGGATTATGAGTTTGATTTTTCGTAGACGTTCATAATAGATATCGCGGCATGTAAAATGAGGAACGCCATCGGACTTTTAGATTGTCACGATTATAACAACAACAACTACCTATATACACTTAAATAAAAATAGAACGGATTTATTTTTAAATATCATACAAAAATAACCCCCCCCCCCCCCTCTCCTACTACTAATACTATCTTAACCAGCAAACAAACAAACGCTACGAAAGTGCTTTAAAAAACCAAGTGCGAGTCGGACTCGCGCACGTAGATTTCCGTACCACTATCGCAAAAAACGGCAATAAAAAACACGTTTGTTGTATGGGACACCTAAATATTTATTTTATACTGTTTTTTATATTTGCTGTTATAGCAGCAAAAGAAATACATCATCTGTGACAATTTCAACTGTCTAGCTATCGCGGTTCATGAGATACAGCCTGGTGACAGACGGACAGACAGACAGCGGAGTCTTAGTAATAGGGTCCCGTTTTTACCCTTTGTGTACGGAACCCTAAAAAGAAGCAGTCATGGGAGAAAACTTCCAGTGGCATGAAACGTAAAGCAGTAAGCAACTGATTAAATTTTTTGAATTTGTATTTTTTTTTCTACTGCTCCTTTATTCTTTTCTGATTAATTTCGTTGCGGGATCCAAGACAGTTAAATTCATTCTCCGGGACTTCATCGAGCTTCATTGCCTCGGCGCTTTTCTGGTGGTCGCCACTTTTGATTCTGGCATTCAGGAGTTGCAGTGGTTTGGGAATAGTGCGGTGGGATTCTCCCAATAAAAAAAAACAACTGATACAGTGGAGTTATAGGAAGGTCTGTTTGTTTCTCTGATTGTAAAGAGTCGGTAATTCTCGGTAAAATCACATGTATCACAATCCTTTTGAGATACGAAATCTCTTTTTAAAACAATCTTCCGAATAGTCATGAAATGGATCCACATCACGAAAGTAAACTTTGGGATTCCTAGATTCAGCAACTTCTATCTCCTCTAATATATTATTTAATTCATTTTTATACTTATTTGTTACACATTTAAATATTAGCTTATTAAAATACAATAAAATAAAGTAAAAATATAAAAAATAGTAGCCCACCGGTAACGGGCACAGGATCCAAGCTACCAGTGGTCAGGGCTCCTGAGAGAGGAACCTCCTAACGATACGCGCCGTGTCCAGGAGTATCGCTTTCTGGATCAAGCCCTTGATCCAGCTGCCCAACGAGAGCCTCCTCAGATGTTCGTCGAGGCTCATGGCTATTATGCCATTGGCCGTCACGACTATCGGCACAATGATTGCTGTATTCACATCCCACATGTCGACAGCCTCGCGAGCCAGATCAAGATACTTACTTTTCTTATCTCTCTCAGCCTTCACGAGGTCTTCGTCATGGGGGACCGCTATATCAGCAATCATTGCGCGACGCTCTAGTCAGTCTATCACCACTATGTCAGGCTTATTGGCAACAATAGTTCTGTCAGTGATGACAGACCGATCCCAATACAACGTGACATTGCCATTTTCGAGAACTGGGTCGGGCTCATACTTATAGTAAGGCACTTCCGATTCCACAAGATTGTATTTAAGAGCAAGTTGCTGATGGATAAACCTGGCTATAAGGTTGTGTCTACGCAAATAGTCTCCGTTAGCTCAACTAGAACAACCGGAGATAATGTGACGGATGGATTCCCCCGGGGCGGTGACATGCACGACAGATGTCAACCGTGCCGTTCTTCACAATGTATTTCCGGTAGATGTTCGTCATCATAACTTCGTCCATAATTGCAAAGACAAAACCATCGGTTTCCCCGAAAAGGTCACCAAATCGCAGCCAGGCCACGGACGCTAAAAGATCTACATCGGGCCCATGTAGGACCCGGTAGAAGCATCCATGAAGCTCCTTGCTTTGCCATACCTCCCTGCGGTCATTAGTATCTAATACTATAGGTTTGCGCCAGTTCTCGTTAGCCAAGGTGAGTGCGGTGAGGCCCTTGTCCACCGCTACCATATCTCGATGCATACCCATGTCGGCGGCCTGGAAATATGCCCTAAGACTGCATACCTCGCGGTTGTGCAGGGCCTTAGCATTTAAAAAGCCTCGACCCCCACACTTCCGCGGGATATACAGTCTCATGACTGATGACCGTGGGTGATGCATACGATTTACGGTAAGCAGCGTGCGGACCCTCCTATCTAGGGCGTCAAGTTCTGTCTGAGTCCATTTGAGTAAGCCGTAAGAGCACATCAACACCGGCATGACCCGGCCGTTGAAGGCGCGCACTTGTTTCCGCCTGATAAAAGACTAGTTAGTACTTTATTCAAGCGGCCAAAGAAGTGTTCCTTCAACGACTGCTTCACGTCACTAGCATTGATGCCTAATGCTTCCGACATACCCAAATACTTGTAAGTTTCGGTTGAGGAAAGGGATCGAAGGTGTATGTAATCCGAGAGTTGAATTCCCACGGAATTCATAATCTCCCCTCGCTTTACATGCATGACTGCACATTTTTCCACACCAAATTCCATCCTGACGGCGTCACTGAAGGTTTCTGCCAACTTCAGTAGCTTTATCAGTTGCAAGTTGTTGGGGGCATAGAGCTTCAGATCATCCATGTAAAGGAGGTATGATATGACCTGACCACCTCTCCTCAACCGATAGCCCAGGCCTGAAACCTCCAGTAGTGTACTGAGAGGGTTCAGGACTAAAACCACAGAGGACTCAGACTGTCGCGCTGAGATATTCCGCGCTCGATTCTTATAGGTTCGCTGTTTTCCTGAATCTGTCGACATCCTGGATAGTGAAGGACCGTCCTCCTCTGCCCCATACATGACGACAGGAAGGCGCGCAGAGTTGCATCAATTTTATACAACTCCAGCACCCTCATGAGCCATGTATGTGGCACTGAGTCATAGGCCTTCTTGTAATCTATCCAACATGTCGCCAGATCCTTGCGGGAACGGCGAACCTGTTGGCTAATGGCAATGTCTATGAGGAGCAGCTCCTTAGTACCGCGGGACCCGTTCCTACATCCATTCTGAGAAGCAGAAATGATGGCGTTATTGTCAATAACAATAATATATTATTACTTTTACTAGTTAATAAAGACGGGTGTAAATCATTGCTAGAAATGCCTATCACACACAGCTAAAACGTTTTCCTTTCCTCTCACATATTCAACTACAAAATCGTACTCCTCTAAACAAAGACGAAACTTAGTTAATCTACTCGATGGATCTGTCATATTAAATAAATATAATAATGGTCGACGATCCGTTCTTACAACAAATTTTCTACCGTATACATCTGGTCTAAAGTATATAATTGACTAAACTACTGATAGCTAATTACTCCTTTTCTACTATAGGGTAATTCAACTCACTATTCCCTAAACATCTACTAGCTTAATATGCAATAGGCTTTCCATTTCCATTACATAAAACACTACCTGTAGCAAATCCTGAACTATATGCTTGTATTATAAAATTAATACTATCTGGAAAATCTAAAACTGGAGGGTTCATTAACGCGTCTTTGAGTAACAAAAATATTTTCCGCATTCATCGTTCCAACTGAATACAACATTTCTTCTACATAACTTATTCATTGGAATAACAATATTCGTAAATGCGAGAATGGATTTCCCATAATAAGTCGTCACTCATAGAAGGACGCAGATAAATCGACACGGAACGGAAATCATTTTTATTAGCTGATAGCACCGACGCACCCGTGTCGACTACGTCTACTTCGAATCTACATTATTTACGAATTTAACGTAATTAATACCGCACCCTTGTCGACTACGTCTACTTCGAATCTACATTATTTACGAATTTAGCGCAATTAATACTATTACAAGCTAAAATACGCTTAGACTCGAAACAACTGACCTGTTTATTTGTTCGGCATTGACGGATTGTGAACTAGACATTGAATTATTTTTACTTGACGTATCCACAGTGCGTGCTTATATGTCGTCGGTTTTGTAGGGTAATTGCCTCGGCATACATGCCTGAAGTGGAGGCACCGCTCCCTCATGACCTTGTCCGCCTTGTAACTCAAAGCGAAACTAGCGGGGAGATGGTCATCATCGCGACCGACGCGAACGCACATCACCCGTGTGGGGAATAGACACACAAAACGAAAGGGGTAAAGCATTGCTCCTAAGTTGCCCTGAATAGCCAGTTACAGGGCCAAATACTTGTAGTGTAGTGACCCAGGTACCCTAAGTCGGCAACACTAAGGCGCAGGAGCTGGGAAAGACGACCTATCTGTACGCAAAATACGCGCTAAGACATGGCACGCACTGCGATTTTTATTCGCGCGAATTTTTTTCCGCGCATTCTGTGTCCTATGGAAATGTATGAAGCTGCACGCACTGCGGAAAAAAAATCGCGCCCAAATAGTACTAAAAAATTCGCGCGGAAAAAAATTCGCGCGAATGAAAATCGCTGTGCGTGCTATGCCTAAGTCATGGCGATACGGAAACAGCCCGTCGAAACTAAACTAAACCTAAACTAATGTATGGTCGAATTGTTTCTCTTTTATAGGTCTACAGAAAAGTCCGCGATGGCTAAATATGTCTATGTTTTAAGGTTGACTCATATTAACCATTTTTATGATATTCAAATTTGGTGTAAAAGACAGTTTTATTTGCAAAGTAGTTCGACCAATATAGTATAATATCCTTATCTAAATGATTGTGATGACAACACGTCACACTAGCTATGTCGTCCCTATCCTTATTAGGTCACTTTCAATAATACGTCACTTTGTACATGTAGTCAGTTTCCCAGTTTGTCTCAACCCTTAATACGTCTCTTTCCCAACTCGTCCGACGCTTATGTACACTTAGGCACAAAATATCCTAACATTTACATCACAGCAAGTTTTAGTCTTAATATTTAGAAAGAGACTAACCGGCATGAAGTGGCAGTCGATTTTTTTTTCCCCATTCGTTATGATATAAAAAAGTAAGGAAGAAATAAAAAAGAAAGAATAAAATGACATCGCCGAAAAACAAAATATGAAATTTTATGACAAAATCCAGCTTCTTTTTATTATTATTAACCTTGTTATTAATAACAAATATTTATTAATAACAAGGCCAACGGCAACCAACCTCTTCTTTTTCTCATATTGTATCTTACAGTACATTAAACAAAGCGTCGGACGAGTTGGGAAAGAGACGTAATACGGCTTGAGACAAATTGGGAAGCTGACTACATGTACAAGGTGACATATTAGTCAAAGTGACCTATTAAGGATAGGGACAACATAGCTAGTGTGACTTGCTGTCATCACAACTATCTATATATATATGGCTTAAACGGCATTGGTCAAGTCTGATATTTGTCAAATCGGCAATTCGTCAAATTTGGTATTGGTCAAAGCTGCAGTTCGTCAAATCGTCTTTTTGTCTAATTACGAAATTTGCCAAAATAAATACGCTATTGGTCAAGTCCATGACATGGGCTTGACCACTGTACAGTCGATGAAAACATGCGTTTTGAATTCACATAACTTACTTGTTGGGACTTACGAGTACAACAGGAAAAGTCGCCTGCTGTATGTTCCTACCTATTTACATTATTAAAATGTAGCCAATGGTGTTTGAGTATTCTGAGGTTTAATTTGTTTCGACTGTTACCTCCTTTGAATCTGTAAGAGTAGGTAGGATCTAGGCGGAAAATGCTGGCTAAATATATTATGCCGTTATTTGTAAATGAATAATAATAATTACCTATATTCTTTATTTTCGTGTCTTCGATTTGGTGAAATATTATATTGGCTTCTACTCATAAAGGCAGTGATTCTGTATTTACATTTACAGACACTGAAAAAGGCAAAAAGAAACTAGGTATTACCTGCAGAATATCTATTTCATTTTAACCCAATAAACAAAAACGTAGGTACTACAATCTGGCGTTGCGTTAATAGAAGCGAGTGCAATGGATCCATAACTTTAAGCATTGATTCTGGGTCAATTCTGAGGGAAAGCGGACATACCTGTAAGACTAACTTCGAAAAGAATTTGATAGACGTTAAGAAGAATAAAAGCAGAGAAAGAGTAAATAAGGAATGGAAGTCAGTAAGTAAAATTTTTGAAGAAACTATGGGTGAGCTTGAGGAAGAAGATGATTTTGTGGACATACCAAGTTTGAAATCAAAGCGTCTAAGGTCTATACAAAATACGAAAGAAAGCAATCGGCGTACAAACATGCCAGTTCCCAACGGTAGATACGGTCAAATTGCCAGACATACTTACCTACTTTCAAATGATTTTTTGGTTTATGACAGCAAAGACGATCTACCGAAATTCTTCATCTTTGCTACAGCTGAGGGTATAGAAATAGCATTTAATAAGAATTTGGTTTTGGTAGTTGGCACTTTTAGGAACGTACCGCGACCTTTTCTTCAGCTTTTATCAATACACGTAGACGTGGGCAGTACAAGAGCAAGCACCAATATTAGTCCCATTTTTTTTTGCCTATTGCCTAATAAATCTCAGCAAACTGCGGTTTTGCGTTCTGAATTCAAGCATGATATGAATTTTCTAAAATGTGATTACTGAATGGCAATAATTAACGCTGCAAAAAGCATTTACCCTGATGTGTTTCTCAAAGGCTGCTTTTTTCTACTACTTGGAATGATGACTGACGACAGTTCGAAAAAAATTGTCAGACGAAGTCTATCAATTTCAAACACAGCGTCACTGCCCTATCAGTATATTCCTGAAGGATGGTTAGCAATACCTGAGAGCCAGAAAATTATAGTAGGGCGGTAAGTTTTCAAAAATATTTTACTGAGCAATGGCAAAAAAGGATTTCTCAGGACATGTGTTGTACAAATGAACGCCATCGTACCACCTGGGTAGTTGAGGCTTGGCATCGGAGATTATGGATTAAAGTACAAGAAAAACGTACTTCAGTATTTTAAAAAATAAAGCGTAATATTATTTAAATAAAGTAAAGGGAAGATGAGAAGGAAAACATCCAACATAATAAAAGATGCCAAAATAGAAAAATAACAGAAAATTTATTGAGTGGAAAATTTTATGTTCCCGTAACAGTTGTGTCCGGTATGAATTCTATGTAAATAAATTTGAATTGAATAAATCAGATACCAAAAAAATATCATGAGTGCCATGAGATACTTAAATTTTTACAGTTGATTTTAGGTACTTAAATTACTTGACCAATAGTGTATTTAAAAATTTCATAATTAGACAAACAGATGATTTGACGAACTACAGCTTTGACGAATTGCCGATTTGACAAATATCAGACTTGACCAATGTTGTTCTACCCACAAATATGATAGTCATCTTGATTGTTTAATTTAGGGCAAAATTGCTGTTTACACCATTTAATTGAGATAAATATCTTAGGATATGTCACAAAATTAAAATAACACGCACAACCAAATAATTATGTGGTACTATAATGGCTTACCTAATTTAGCATTGAAAGGCGGTAAAGGGGATTACCGCAGGTGCTATATTGTTTTTAATTTGAACACACACATGCAGCCATGCGAAGCTGGGGTGGGTCGCTAGTCAAGTATAAATTACCTGTAGTGGTTGCTGGTGCACCTGTAGCTGGAGTTCCAAAACCACCAAATCCAGAGGTAGAAGTAGTTGTAGCTCCAACCCCAAAAGAAAAGGTAGCTGTAACATAAATTGACAAATAATTAAATTAAAAGCCATTATTATAGCTTCATAAATAAATGATGATACCATTCCACATCAAAGGTTGGTTAGAAAATAGGTAGCAGAGACATAAATGCTAATTCAAGAAGGTAGGGTGAGGTCGTATTTATTTATTCATAGTGGGTGTGGCATTTCACCATGTTAATGTGTTTGGAATAATTATCAGTAATTTGTGTTAAATAACTACCTAGATATCAACTTCGCTAAAGTACACAATGAACTTACGTTTCGTTGCAGAGGTGAAGGTTGAATTTTGAGTACTAGGAGTTCCAAATGAAAAGGCCATTCTCTATTTTTGTAATTTTTGCACAAAAATTGGTGTAGGAACTTTACCGCACTACGTAAAGTTTGTAATAATCTTAGAGATGCCTTTTTGTAGATCCTGTAGAAGCTTGTATTTAAGACGATGAAGAGAAAACTTGGTAGATATATTGGCGGTTTGGTGTTGAATAATTTCCTATTTTATAAATCTTTTTGTAAGAGAATCTATTATCTAATTCATATTCCGCACGCAAAATAATGTCACTAAGTCACTGACGGCTGACCACCACAGATCCACAGATTACTGATACTAGTGCTGCTGACCACTAGTGACACACTGTGACCGTGACAGTGACCATCAGTGTTGCCAGGTCGGATTTTGTGAATGGCGTAGCAGGCAAGAGCCGAAAATTACGTAGAAAATATGAAAATTATGTAGATCTACGTACTTTTTTTCTGAGTGAAATGAAGAGGTAATAAGTAAAACTAAATAAAACGTCAATTTAAATGTACCATAATGTAGCTGACAAAACTTTGATTAGAGATATAACCGCAAATATATCTACGGATACGTTCCATACGGATAAATGTTGGTTTTTACACTATCTACATGTGGTCATTCATAGAAAACAATTTTTCTGTATTACAATAAATTCATTTTTGAATTAGTTATGAGCTTCCAAAAAAATAAAAATGATTAGGATAATCATATTGCGGATAATTTTCAGGTTAGGTTCACAAAACATTATAGGTTTCTCTCTCACGGCAACAACACGTTTCGTTTTCCACAGTCACATGAGTCATAGTTCTATGGAATAGACACTTTGGTTTTAGAATGAATGACGTCACGTGTTGTGTGGCGACAAAGAGACTCTTGTTTGAATTTTGATAGAAAATACGCAGATTCTGGGACTGAAGTACTTAGGTTTGCAGGCAAGGCTTAAAATACGTAGATATACGTAAAAAGACGTAGAGTTGGCAACGCTGGTGACCATGACCACTGCTGTCATTGTCACTGCTGTCCAGTGTTGCCAATGGCAGATAGTAAAATATTACATGTTACAACTCAAAAAGTTACATTTTCAAGAGAAAAGTTACATTACCTTAATTTTATGTGCAAAAAGACAATAAGGCTTATCAAATATAGCAATTTTTTGCCGCGCGGATTTTGTAGCTCCTTAGTGCCGCGGGACCCATTCCTACATCCATTCTGAGAGGACATTATTGAATTTAATGTGTTTATAAATTTTTGCTCTCAGGATGGATGTAAGAAGTTTATAAACCGTTGATAAGCATGTTATTGGTCTATAATTCTTGGGTTCCGCGGAACTACCTGTCTTATGGAGCAGGTGGGTAAAACACCTGTTGCTAAAAACTGCCAGGATGGCACGGCAGGATCTGGTCGAATAACCTCATTTGGGAACTTTACTTTGGCTAAACGACATGCCGCAACAGCCCCGCAATACAGGAGTGAGTGCGCATCAACAAGGTTCTCGCTGCTTTCAAAGATGTTCTTAAGCAGCGAGTCTAAGGCACACACCAGCGCCCTATTCTTCTTGTGCGTAGGAAACCGTGGTAATCGGGGTCTAACTTAAGTCGGTGTTGACCTATACTCGCGAAGCGCATCTTCCAGTGCGCTTCTCAATCTTTCGTTGCACTGGTTACTTAATGTGGCAACCCTATCATCTGTCTCATCGTTAACAAGATTGGACCGCGGCGGGATCACAATAGTGGCTGGCGGTACCGCGGTCTGTGTCGGGGTTGAGACGATTCGGTTGCTCAGCACTTCTGAGCGCAGCCTATCAAGTGCGGCGTCATCCAACCTGTGATTACGCAGGACATAGACCTAATAAATAGTATGGACTCGAAATACCTACAAAAAAAACGTGCCTACCTAAACTTTAAAATGGCACTTAAAATGGCTGCCGATGCTATGGTTGTGTCAATCACGGAACACACACACATTAATAATACAAAAAGTAAACAACCATTTGACAGCAGGACTACCACGAACACAACCACAAATATCGGCAACTAATATGGCGAATATGGCACGTACCTACAACTGTCACTACGTCATAAAAAAATGATGCCACAATGAGCAACAACTGACATATTGTTATCTCTTTTGTCAAATACGATTACTACATTAGAAAAAATTGAGACAAAACGATGTTTCACATTCTGTATCGTATTTCACTCATATTTGTATAAACTAATGTATGTATAGAACATTGGGGCGCCTCCATGTTTTTCCTAGCTCAATGACGCAGGATGACCCGCACCTGATCCGACAATTGTTGGGCCGAGACGTTTACGGTTGGTTCTAGGTCCTGAAACAGAGTAATTATTATTAAATACTCAGTGCGTGCAAAATTTATGGGAATCTTTGAAATAATGTATATGGCAAAACAACGTTTGCTGGGTCAGCTAGAGGGAAATAAATATCTTTAACCCTAAAATGTAACAACGATTAACTGAATTATCTATGGCCACAGATAATATAATATTCTATGGCTAAGTTATAGTGCTAACACACGTCCGGATTTGATCCGGCTAGATTAACTCCGCCCACAAATCCGTTCTCTTGAACCTGGTCCGCTGGACCGGCCGGACGGCAGTTGCTTCAAGCAGGCTGGCCAACTTAGAGCTTTTAGCCCTAAATTTAGGGTGAAATATCCATGTTTGGCCTTTTTTAGGGCCTGTAAAATTTTGGGCTGTTTTTAGGGGCATATCTAACATTTCATGCATTACTAACGAAACCGATTGCCCCTTGTAATGCTGCAAATTTTGCTGTTTAATGATGACACGATTCATACAAAAACGAGATGATGGACCATTTGTTACATTTAACCCTTTTCCGAAAGTTGTCTATTGTAAACATGTATGACCTCAAGAATTCCGATAGTTCAAACGAAATGCCAAGTCGGAACTAAAACGAGTAGATAACAATTATTAACAATATAAATACTTAATTCGTTATAATATGTTCTAATAAAAAGTAATAAACACTATGTGATATTTTATTTACCACAGTAAAACGATTTTATATATAATTTTTTTCAGTCAGGGTTATGGGTAATCCAGATCATGGACATCGGCAACACTTACGACTAGTCGTAGTTGGTACGGCCAAACCAGCCGACAACCAGACACCCTATAACCCTATATACCCAGTATAAATAATAGTAATCTTTGCTATACACGTCCGGATTTGGTACGGAGCAGACCATGTCCGATGGGAAAACAAGCGGACCGCGACGGAAACAATTAATAATAATAATGTCCGGCGGACCACTCTACACACGCTCGGATATGGTGGTCCGGCCGGACTAAATCCGAACGCGTGTTAGCACTATTACAATGTGTATATGCAATTTTGCTTTGTGATTTTAACAAGATGTTTTTATCATATTTACTAAATAACTACGTTTTATTTCTTTTGAGTGGTAATACCTAACAATTTTATATTCAATGTATGTTATGCTTTTATAGATTAGTTTTTTTTTTAATGTATGTCAATCGTTTATTATATTAACTGATCATTAAAACAAATAAAATTATAGATTCAGTTGTTATATCTTGTTCTGTGAGGAGTGATATGAAAGAAAAGAAAGTCCGTGATGGCGTGACGTGGGACAGGACGGTATGAAAGAAAAAAACGTGTTGCGCCGACCCCAAGTAATATGGGACAAGGGCAGGTAAATGATGATGATGATGTTCTATGTTCGACTTTGTGGGTTTTTTTTATTATTATTTTTTTTTTGTATATTTTCACCGATTACTTCGTCAATTGTGAACCGATTTATAAATTACTTTTTTGTTTGAAAGGGTATGTTCCCAAATTGGTCCCATTTAAAAATGGTTAAAATCATAGGTGAAAATCTGATAAAGAACTTCGGAGATAACAGACAGACAACAGAACTCTTCAATAAATGATAGAAAATTTCTCGGGATTGCTGCAATAACATGTCTGTTTATTGTTTATATACTATTTACCTCCGCTAAAAAGTGTTAATAAAATACAACAGACTTCCAAAAAATAATAATTTCATCTTTACTTCACGACATCGCCACCGACTGAAGCTCCCTGGCGCCCTAAAAGCTATTACAACACGCTTCGCTAGTATCATAACTTCGTTTCTAGTATTTTTCTTAACTATACTTTTTCTATGACTTCATTGGCCTGAACTCATATCATATAATACTGAGTACCGTTTCACTAATTCTATGAATTGTTCAGCCAACATTTTATATAAAAACATACAAAAAATATCGGTGCGAAGTGCGAAGCATCGGGTGTCGTGTGTGCCCCTCTCCCGACAACACGCCGATCTGGCCCGACTGGATTTTATCGCGTGCGAGTGCGTGTGATCACATGGCGTGTTGTCAATTTGTTTCTGACCATATTAAATATATGGGATTGATTAGTACTGCAATGCGTCGGTTGGCGTTGAGTGGTGTCGCTTCGCGTCGGGTTTTAATAGTATGTTTCCACCTTAGATACAGATTTAGATTCTTTATTTGTAAACATAGGCAGTGGTGTCTCATCCCATACAAAGATACCGTACCTACGTACTGTACTGATTATTGTTTGTACATCGATCACGTTCGGTTCCGTTCCACGGATATATATGTTGATCTAAAGGAACATGGAACGAATCAGTTGATTTACAAAAAATAATCGGTATAATCAGAAGAAAAACGCTAGTTACGTCGGCACGGTTTCTTTGTATGGGATGAGGCGTCTGTATGCTAGTATTATATTATAGGTCACAGATACACAGGTGTGTTAGATGTTACAATTTTGTAAGTGCTCTATGCTTAATTAAATATGACAAAATAAATAATAATTAAATTAAATATTTTTGGAATGTCAACAATAAAATCCAAGAAATACAAAAATAAAAGTAAAAAAAAATATTTTAAAGAAAATATTAGATATAATGTCAATTAATTAATAAATAAGTACAAATTATTAAAATATATCCAGAATGTCAATAGTAAAAACTTATAGTGTGATGTCAATTAGGTAAATACCCAAAAAAAGCAGGCAAGTAAAAAGTTGCATTTTATAGTAAGATATATTTATCTATGTTTTTACCGACCTAGCCTCTATTGCAAATAACAAAATAGATTTAGAGAAAAAGGTAAACAAAACAAAAAACCGGTCAAGTGCATGGCCAGACTGCGCATTTAAGGTTCCGTAGGTAACCGTAACCTAACCTAACCTTAATAATAATTTATTTATTTATTCATGAATAAGAGACAAACCATACAGAGTAACATAATAAACACAAAAAATAGACAGGAAAAAAAACGTTTAAAGTAATTTTGACAATAAATAAAGTATATGCAAGTCAACAATTGGAGAATGTGAAAAGTAGATTGTAAAAAATGGTTTGGTTGTCTTTGGAGTGATTCGCCCTATCCCCTCGTACTAGTATAAAACTGTATCACGAGCGGATAGTTTTCCTCAGTCTTAGAACAGGTTCCAGTTACGGTTAAACATAATTAAGCAGATTGATTACGTAATAAATTTTAGTACACCTTGGTAGGATATGTTAGGTTAAAACGGGCTGGTTTCCGCAACTCCACGACCAAGCTCGTATTTTGCATACAAAAGAAAAAACCTGATTTATTAGATAATATTAGTAGTTTTAGTAAAATATAAGTATAATAATTTTATCATCAAATTTCAAGACCCTAAAAAGTAACTTTCTGCAAGTACAGAATCTGGCAACATTATTATCTTGATAGCCTATGTCGGGGGTTAACCGGCAACTGAGGATCAGCGAGCGCATTGATTTGTGTGTGTTTTTTTTTAGAAAAGTGAAGCGATGTGACCACAGAGCACAAAACCAGTGTGACCGTTGTGAAAATATGTACTTGAATTTTCGCATTTGTTGTATGAAATTCGAAACTTGAAGCGTATTTGAATTGAACTATTATTTTCTGTAGCAATCGCTATTATATTGTTTGTTGTAGTTTTTTAACTGACTTTCCAAAAAGGAGGAGGTTTCTCAATGCGACCGTATTTCTTTCATTTTTTTATGTTTGTTCGCGGATAACTTCGTCGTTTATGAACAAATTTTGATGATTCTTTTTTTGTTGGAAAGGAGATATCCCAAGGGTGGTAACATGATAAGGAAACCAGGATCTGATGATGGGATCCTAGAGAAATCGAGGGAACTCCTCAAATATAATAGGCATACCTACATATACTACGATTTTGATATTTTCAACAATAATGCAATCATTTGCACTCAGAAAATATAATTTGGTGAAGTGGAACTGATGAAGAAGACGAAAATGGCCACTGGAACTCCGAAATAAAACAATGTATCCTCAGATCAAGCAGTAAATCTATAATCTAAGAATGTATCCTAGTCGTGTTTGGGCTTATTGGGATCGTCATGTGATGTACTTTGGCTATAAATGATATTCATGTTAATTGGAGGTAACTAACTACCTACCAATTACTAATAAAAAACTATTTAACAAAAAATCAAACCGACTTCCAATATAAAACACTACAAAGCGAAAAATAACTTTCTTTTCCAAAGTCGTTGTCGAATAACGGAAAACAATGGGTACAAAAGACACCGACTTCGGAAAAGAAAGTTTTTTTCGCTTTGTAGTGTTTTTTTTGGAAGTCGGTTTGTTAGTATATCTATAAATCCTTTACAAGATAATGGAAGGAATACAATGATAATAATAATAGATTCGAGGAATATTTCGGTTCGTTTCGCTGCTGCCGCCCACAGCGCCGGTCGCGTAGATAAAATCGAAATAATATTATTTCGCACGTTTGTAGGTCATGTAGCATGTTACGCCCCTAATCGTTGTTCATTACACATACATTTAGATTACAGAGATTCGTTTGAGTGCCAATATTATTCAATAGTAGCTATAGCAAAGCACATGATAGGCGACGGTGAGCAAAATGGATTAAATAATTCTCTTTGCACTGCCGGTAGTTCTGTGTCTATTAAATTACCGCAAATAAAATTACCCGCCTTAGACGGTTCCTTCGATAAGTGGTTAGAATTTAGGAATTCATATTATTATGTGTCAATGATACACGATCGGGACGACTTGGATCCTATTCAGAAATTTCAGTACCTTAAGTCATCTCTCAGTGGATCCGCGTTACATGTTATCAGTTCGTTAGAGTTTACTGCACCTAACTATTCTCACGCTTGGGAGCTGCTTGAAGGTAGGTATCAAAATAATAGGTTATTGATACACAACCATGTTAAGGCTTTATTTGCAGCACCTTTACTGGGTAAAGAGTGTCCGGCACAGATCAGAACGTTAGTCGATTGCGTTTTGCGTAATCTGAGAGCCCTGAATTCTCTTAAAGAACCGGAATCTTCACTCGAGGATATGCTTATCATTTATTTGGTTGTCATTAAACTTGATTCTGCTACTGAACGTGAGTGGGAGAACTATAGAAGCTCACTTATCTCCGATTCTAACAGATCCTCTCAAGCTATAAAACTAGAAGACTTATTAACGTTTTTAAATAATAGGTCTGACATGTTAGACATGATTAATTCGGGTAAAAGTAAAAATAATTAGTCACATTCTCAAAGTAAACTTGAGGTTAAGCACATAACTGATCATAAGAGGCAGAATACCGTACGCAAAATACGCGCTTAGACGTGGAGTTGCGGACACCAGCCCATCTTAATCTAATCTAAGAGGCAGAATAATTCTCAAACTACACTTAGCTATGCGAGCGCGAATAATAATAAGGAAACACTTGACATGCCCGATAAGTAGTGGTCATGCATTATATTCGTGTAACTTAAATATGTCGGCCCAAGAAAGATTAAATTTTGTTCAGTCAAACAGCGTTTATCAAAACTGCTTACGTACACACACTCAAACTATTGACAAATGTAATTACGGTCCTTGTAATATATGTCAACAAAAACATAATGCGTTAATTCATGTTGACAGCGTTATTCCAAATACTTTACCACAACGTTCCGTTATCAATAATACGTTCACGACAGTCTTCTGTATTACACTGCGTTAGTAAAACAGCTGACAATATTGATAATCGGAGTTGTAGCAAGTTAAAGGATAATGCTAAATCGTTTCAGACTGTGTTGCTGTCTACACAACACCCAGAGCCGGAACAACTATCTGTAGGTCATACAAATATTTGTTCCGTGCAGGAATCGAACCCGCAAAACGCAGCGTAGCAGTCAATCGCTCAACCACTGCGCCAACCGTGCGCCCCCAATTACAGAATCTGAATCAGAATGCTTTATTTGTAAATATAGGTCAAATTACAACAGTGTGCGAGATGTTACAGATATCCTCTATGTTTTGCACAGAGGCGTACAAATATAAATTAACATCTTCGTGTTTAAAATACAATGAATTCCACATAAAATTATACAGAAATGTCAAGTAGATTAAGTTACATGTCTTTTTAATGCTAATGTCAAACAAAATTCAAAATCGTCAAAAAACACAATTTTATGAAGCAGAAATTATAGAATTGTCGTCCAAATATTCCTGTAGTTAGCATTTATTTATCAAAATTCTTAATAGTTCTTTTGAAAATGTCCTTATTTAACGTTTTTATTTTTTCAGGTAGTTTGTTGAATATTTTTTGGCCATACAGAAGGTACTTTTATTCATTAGTGCAGTTTTTCCTTGTCACTTCGAGTTCTGACTTAATTTTATCGCGTAATTTTATGTAGTTACTTTTAGTAGCAATTTTGTATAGTGAAATGTTAGATTTGACGAACATATTTGTTTCGTATATATATGTAAAGATATGCAAAATAAGAATTTTTTTATAGGAAGACGCCTAGTGCTGTGGTTACTTGATTAAGTTTCTAAAGTGTCGATATACAAAAAAGTTTAAAAAAAAAACACTTTTATTTCGAATCAAAATGTTGAGTTTTGAAATAAATGCGATCCTTATGGACAATGTACGTAATTTTGCTAGCCCTAACACATGTATTTAGTCAAATCATTTAATACACACAAAGCCGGACTTTGGTATAAACTGATATCGATATTGAAAGATCCCGTCACTACGAACCTAATAGATATCGGTGCCTCGTGCGCCATGGACATCAATAGAAGACAACCTGTGACGTCATAGACGTAAGTGAATCAAGGTCAGTGTGAGATAGTGCAGCGCTGTTATCGATATAAAAAAAATGAGTGAAGCTAATGAATTATTTATTTATTTATTATATGCTTTATTGTACACCATAAATTACATTAATTAAAAGAAACTTAAGTCTAATACACATACAATGTGCGGCCTTATCGCTTGCCGCGATCTCTTCCAGGCAATTACGTCCTGAAGAACTTAAAAATCTACGACTAGGAAGCTGAATCCGATAAATGCGAGAGTACCTACATCAGACGAAGATTTTAAGTTAGTGGAAATTACTTAACGGTATGAAAAAATAAATAAAATATTTTCGTTCAATAACATAATTATATTAGCGTAAGTAGGTACCTACATTCGAAATTAGTATGATATCTCAGAATACAGAACATACCAAAAATTGCGTTCTTACTTTGAATGCGGTACGCCGTATCCAGAAACGAAGCGCGTAGCGTGGCCAAGCAAAATCTATGGTAGCGCCATCTCTTGTAAATGTCATAAATCAATGACCGAAAACACATAGACAAACGCATTTGAGATTTCGCGGGCGATCGATATCTTAATTATCTCGTTCCTTCCTCATTCCTTTTCCCTTTATGTACGCCTTAATGACAGGTCGCCAGAACGAACCGAGACTTCAACATGAACGGGCCTCGTATCTCAACCGCCAGCTTTCCAAGCCACCTGGCTGGAGACTGATGCATCTAATTAGTTAGATTGCAGAGAACCTTGTGAACCGTGTCTATTAACCCGCCTCGCGGATATAAAACAATTGTGTGAAGTGTGTGGATCCTGAAGGAGCCATTTTGGAGTAGAAGAACACCAGCTCGCTGCCACACGTGGGCTGGCATCGACCACTACAAGGTAAGGCGTACTACTTCCCTCATTTCCATACTAGATCGCCCGAATTGATCCGTGAATATTTTCCCGCTTATTTTCAACGCACTATTGCCAGAACCCTTCAAATACAGTCCACTTTTCATGATAGACACAAGGATGAAGAGGTTTCTCAAACCGCTATAACATTTTTGGTCCTTCGTAGCCCGATATATTACTATAATATATCCATTTTCCTTTATTTCTTACGTAGGAATCAATCATAAATTCCTACTAGGGTCGTGGCACCTAGCCGCCTACCCACATAATCAAGTTGTAAACCCAATACGTGGTTCCATCAACGCCGCTATAGCAGGTTCATAATTACGTATCTGCTATTATTAAAAATAATTCTTATTTAAAACTAACTTGTCGTATTGTAAATTTCTATATTTCAAGCGTCTTTTAGTTTAACCGCCCTTATAGGAATCACCTACCTCCAATTATAAATTGTTAGGAATAAGTTACTTTCCGAATACCGCGGGGTAGACATTCATTCTATAAGAGAAAAATAAAATAGGTGTACTACTTGTAGGTACCTACGCAGTATAAATATCATAACTTTACCGAATACGTTTCGACGATTGCGGGCTATAGGTTGCATATTTATACCTATTCATTTATCTTAAACAATATTCAAACTTAGCAATAAAACTGGTTGGGATAGTAATGCTATTAACATTTTGTACTATATAATTACTTTGGTTAGTGGGTACTACGAAAAAACTTATTTCGGTAGTACGCAAATATTGCGAAACCCGTTGTCACAGTACAGTCACAATCAGTAGTATTACTTTTCTACATATAGTTGTTCGTTTAAATAATTAACGTACATTGTTTTGTTTGTGTGGTTATTTGTAACTACATAACATAACAATGCCGCGTGATGCGAAAACAATCGCTTCTTCAGAAGATCAACAGTTAGTGATTTTAGAAGCTAAGCGTAATATACTTTTCGAGCGTATTCAGTCAATTTATGATCGCTCTAAAGTCGCTAATACTTCCGAATCGGTGAGAGAAGGCTTTCTCAGTTCTTGTGTAACAATAGATGATATTCGAACGGACTTTCATAAATTATTGGATGATTATAATGCTAGGTTACTGGCTATATATCCCGATGCGAAGCCTAGCTATCAAGCCTACGCCTCATTCGAGGATATGTATTGTTCCGTGAAACGTGTGATGTCTCAATTGGAAGATAAGCCGTCCGGGAGGCACAGTATGAGTGATTCCGCAACATGTAGACCAAGGTTGCCGCCAATCGAACTCATGTCGTTCGACGGTGATATACGAAACTGGCCATTATTTTATGCAAGTTTTAAATCTACAGTTCATGACAATAAGTCGCTGACGGATGCAGACAGGTTGTACTATTTAATAGGTAAGCTGTCGCCGAAGGCACAGTCTGTGTTCGCGGGAGTCACACCGTGTGCTGAGAATTACCAAGTCATGTTCCAGGCACTCCTCGATAGGTACCAGGATATTCGTGTCCTCGCGTCTACCTATTTGGATCAAGCTTTAAATCTTAAATTGTCCGGTCCCGCGTCTGTTTCGAATTACCAGCTATTTGTGGACAAGTTCGTCACCGCAATTAATTCCCTAAAGAATCTAAAATTTGTTGACCTTCTGGATTTCATTTTATTGCACCTCGCAATAAAAAAGTTTGACACTGAAACTATTCGCGCTTTCGAGATGACAGAACGTAATCGTAAGATTCCCACTCTAGATAGTTTTGTCACCTTCATCAATGATCAGTGTCGGATATTCCGTAATACCCAACCACCCTTAGCTAACAATAATAAGCCTAATAGTTCGGACAATTCACATAAGTTTAATAAATCGCGTAGTTTTAATAATAAAATGACCGCTCCTAATCCACAATCCTATGTAGCTTGCTCCGAGTTAAATAATTCAAACAAGTGTCTGTGCGAAGCATATATCCATGAACACTTATATAAATGTCCCGCTTTTGATAATTTGACTCCGACAGCTCGTTTCAAATGTGTGAAAGACAACAATGCTTGTGTCAATTGTTTGAGTATTAAACATAAAACGGTTAACTGTTCTTCTAAATTAAAGTGTCGCACATGTAATCAACGTCATCATACATTGTTACATTTTAATAAAAACCCGCAATTATCAACTGTAGTGACGTCACAGCCGAATCCGGTCCCAACACTTATGCCGACAGTACCTTCTATTACCTCACAGTCTGAGGTATCGTTGCGTACGACCTCTGTCGCTGGCGCCGCTCGATCGCGTTCGATTGACGCTCGGTGCGTTGCGGCGTCGCCGTCGGCGAGAGATAGCCCGCAATGTACGGCGTATACAACCGTTCTGCTCGCTACTGCTCAAGTCGTAATTTACGATGTAAATGATAAGCCGCACATAATACGTTGTTTACTAGATAGCGCATCTCAAAGTAATTGTATTACTTCTGAATGTTTTAAGCGTCTAGGACTTTGGAAGAACTTTCATACTTCTAATTTAATAGTTAAAGGAATCGGTGGGTCGGAAAAACCAGTTAAAGGTTCCGTAGATATTATATTATATTCTCGTTTTAGTAATGATATTAATTTCAACGTTTCTTCGCTTATTGTTGAACGTATTACGGAGACATTGCCGACCGCTCTCGTCGATGTCTCTAAACTTACACATCTCAAAACATTACCGCTCGCAGACTCGAAGTTTGCGGAGCCGAGCGGTATCGATGTTTTGATTGGTGCTGCTATATTCCCGCGCTTGCTTTTGCCTAACATAGTGCATAGCGAGCAATATAATATACCTCCCGCTATTGAAACTGTGTTGGGGTATGTGGTTATGGGTTCCGTACCTACGGCACATACTTCAGTCCCAGATCCCAGTTTAGATTCGCTTCTCAAGCGATTCTGGGAGCTTGAAGAAATTTCCGCCTCGCCCTCGCAGAGCCTTAAGGATCTCGAGTGCGAAGAACATTTTCGCGCTACCACTGTTCGCGATGACAGTGGTAGCGCGATATTGTGTCGCTGCCATTTTGCGACGACCCTTATTCGCTAGGCGACTCATACGCTGCCGCACTTAGGCGTTTTCATTGTTTGGAGCGCAAACTTGATGCGTCCTTAGGGTTACGCAGCGCTTACAATGACGTCATGCGGGACTACATTAACAAGGGATATTTGAGTCCGGTTTTAAAAGATGACAACGTTTCTAATCTAACATATTACATTCCGCATCACGGTGTCGTTCGCGAAGATAAGACTTCCACTAAACTTCGCGTAGTTTTAGACGCTAGTAGTCAAACTACATCGGGACAGTCGATCAATGACATTCTACATGCAGGCCCTAATCTACAGGGTGATTTATTTAATATTATAATTCGTTTTCGTCTCTTTCAAATAGCCCTGTCTGCTGATTGCCGCCAAATGTTTCTCAATGTCGGCGTTCGTGAAACGGACCGTAGATTTCAACGCATCTTTTACAGATTCAGTAAACATGAACCTATAATGGTCTACCAATTTAATCGTGTTTGCTTCGGATTTAATTCTAGTCCATATCACGCGTTACGTGTAGTCCGCCAGTTAGTCGCTGATGAAGGCGATAATTTCCCTGCAGCGTCTGCTGCTGCTTCTTCCGCCCTATATATGGATGACATTGCCTGTAGTGTCATGTCCATACCGCAAGCAATTTCGCTTTGTGATGAGCTTATTCAGCTCTTCAAGCGAGGCCAGTTCGACCTTGTCAAATGGACAAGTAACTCGAAAGAGGTTCTCGCACACATACCTGATACTCATAAGGCTTCGCCCGATATCGAGTATGAGAAGTCTATACCGCATAAGGTCCTGGGTTTACGCTGGGAAAAGTCTTGTGACAGTTTCCGCTTTGACGTCACCACACCAGATGATAAATGTACCAAGCGAACCATGCTTTCCACAGTGGCTCGGCTATGGGACTTAATGGGTTTTGTCGCCCCCACTATTCTGTACGCTAAGCTCTTAATTAAGGAACTTTGGCTAGCAAAGTGTGACTGGGACGACATACCACCTGAACATATAGTCACCGCTTGGAAGCAGTTTTGTACTGAGCTTTCTACGCTTAATGAAATTATTATCCCGCGTCATCTGGGGTTGGTCGACGGATGCACCATGAATTTAGTAGGTTTCGCTGACGCCAGCGAGCGTGCTTACGGTGGAGTCGTATACATGCAAATATACAATGGTTCTAACTACTCCGTGCAGTTAGTTAGTGCGAAGTCTAAAGTCTCACCTGTGAAAACCATTTCGGTGGCTAGACTAGAGTTGTGCGCGGCCCTACTGTTGTCTAAGTTGCTTCGCAAGGTACAAGACACAATATCGCCCCACTACCGCATCCATAAGGTATACGCGTTTACTGACTCTAAAGTAGTGCTCGCCTGGATAAATTCCTCACCGCACCGCTGGCAAACTTTTGTTGCCAATCGGGTTACTAAGCTGATAGAGCTTATACCCGCTAATTGTTTCAACCATGTCGCAGGTACTGAGAACCCCGCTGATTGTCTGTCTCGTGGTGTCACGCCAGCTAAGCTCTTGCAGCATCCATTGTGGTATCGTGGACCATCGTGGGTTTCTCATGACCCAGCTGAGTGGCCCATACATACTTTCGAACACAATGCACTGCATGAGGGCGTACCCGAACAGAAATCAGTCGCTCATGCCGTGGTTTCTGAGGTTACGGAATCACCAATTTACGCGCTAGCACTACGTGTTTCGTCGTGGTCTAAGTTGCTACGCGCTATTGTTTACGTCTATAAGTTTTTAAGACAACTGCCTAGTGCACGTACTGTATCAAGCTCTGATCTGAAATATGCAGAAATTAAATTGCTGCGAGCTGTACAGGATGTTCATTTCCGTAACGATATTTTAAATTTAAAAAACAATAAACCATGGAATAGTCCTGCTCCTTCTATACAAGAGGGTACTATTGTAGTTATCATTACTGATAACTCTCCGCCCCTTTCATGGCCGTTAGGCATTATTAATAAATTGCATACCTCCAAGGACGGTACAACCCGTGTTGTTACTGTGAAAACCGCAAAGGGTAGCTATGTGCGCCCTGTTGTGCGTCTGTGTCCATTACCGACTCAATAAGGCCTGGCTTGATAGTTAGGTCTCTTAGTTTTAGTTAGTTAGCGACGCAACATAATTTTCTATTAAAATTTAACTATAGGTATGCAACTTAATGTATTATGCAACTCGCAGTATTTATCTTAAATCTTAATAATTGAAATGTAAAAATCCGCATCTTAGTCCGTATTGCTGAATAGGTATACGGTAGTACACCTCATAGGGCTAAGTTTAATTTTCATTAAAGGTGACCCTTTAAGGCCGGGAAAATGGTAGCGCCATCTCTTGTAAATGTCATAAATCAATGACCGAAAACACATAGACAAACGCATTTGAGATTTCGCGGGCGATCGATATCTTAATTATCTCGTTCCTTCCTCATTCCTTTTCCCTTTATGTACGCCTTAATGACAGGTCGCCAGAACGAACCGAGACTTCAACATGAACGGGCCTCGTATCTCAACCGCCAGCTTTCCAAGCCACCTGGCTGGAGACTGATGCATCTAATTAGTTAGATTGCAGAGAACCTTGTGAACCGTGTCTATTAACCCGCCTCGCGGATATAAAACAATTGTGTGAAGTGTGTGGATCCTGAAGGAGCCATTTTGGAGTAGAAGAACACCAGCTCGCTGCCACACGTGGGCTGGCATCGACCACTACAAGGTAAGGCGTACTACTTCCCTCATTTCCATACTAGATCGCCCGAATTGATCCGTGAATATTTTCCCGCTTATTTTCAACGCACTATTGCCAGAACCCTTCAAATACAGTCCACTTTTCATGATAGACACAAGGATGAAGAGGTTTCTCAAACCGCTATAACAATCTATAATAATAATATTGATGTGTGTTTAGCATAAACATAAAGAAAAAAAAATTGAACATACCCATCCCTTATAACAAATGAAATTTTACGTGCTACGGGCGCCACGGTCTTGATAAGAAGACAACTAGATGACGCCAAAAGAAAATAGGGATGTAGCCAACTTCTTATGGCTGAATTGAGTTATGTATCTGTTTGGTCATTTTCTATAGTGTATTCTGCTTTTTCTTATCACAACTATTGTTAATAAAACAAGATATCGAAATTTGTCATTATTTTATTTATTACCTAAGTTATCGAAATACGTTATTAATTCTATTTTTCTGGTACATTTATAAAACAAAAAAAATTATCGATACTACAATTACACTCATCACTACTTTTTACTATATATTCATTATACATTTATAGTTTGTCGCTGGGGAACACATCGCGTTCGGTACCGCTTGGCGCTCAAAAGGTTAATAACAAGGACTTACAAATGACTTTCTCAAATATTTTTGAAAAGACGGGTATCAACGCGATAGGCCTATAATTTGACATAATTTGTCCATCGTTTTTTTTGTGCAATAGTACAATTATTGACGTTTTTAATTTCTCAGGAAAGATTCCGCTAGAAATACTCATATTAATTATGTGATTGAGATGTGGAGCTATGTAATGAGACACTTCTTTGATAACTTTTGTGCATATGTCTTCATAACCAACACTATTTGTATTTCGTGGTGAGTTATAGTACATTACTGCAGCGGCCAGCAAAAGAGGCATTGATGGACGAACGTGTAAATGTGGGCCGAGGCGAAGCCGAGGCAGACATACGTAAGTCCATCAATGCCTAGTTGTGGCCAAGGCTTGTATAGTGCTTTTCTCAAATAATGCGCGGAAATTAAAACTAAGTAGTACCTAGAACTCATTTGGTCAAATACAATCACTTTTCAAAATCAATGACGACCAACGAACAACAATAATTAATCCTGTTTTACCTGTTTCGCGCGATTTTTTTCCGCCCATTCTGCGGCCTATGGAATTGTATGAAGCTGCACGCATTGCGGTAAAAAAATCACGCGGGAATAATACTACAAAAATCCGCGCAAATAAAAATCGCAGTGCGAAGGGTTAATTTGTTTTTTTTTTTTTCAATAAACAGCTTTCTATTTGCAAGCCAGTTCGAAATTTAAATAAAACCTTTGATAAGGTACCTCCTTGGTTGCCATGATTCGGAGTAAAAAATAGTTCCATTTTTAAATTACACGACAGATATGAGTTTACTATGTAATTTATTTGGCCGCTAGACACGACAGATATGGATTTTCATACAACTTTTGCCGGCCGCTGCTCGCATGTATTTGGCCAGTAATGCAATTTCGATTTATCTCGAAGCAGGTTGTCAAAATAATGCTCAAATTTCCAAGCATGTTTGAGAAAATAATATTATTTATATCTTGAGGTATGGTCGGTTCCAATAACGAGTTTGAATTATTTGAACATACCATTAATTTAACATTAATTATAACATTAATTTCTGGCTTAGTTTTGGTTTTTAGTTTGGTAACCTGATTAATATAAAAATTATTAAAAGCCTGAGCTATATTTAATGGGTTCGTGATTTTCTGTGATCCTGTTTGAATTTGAGATAATGGTTACACAAGTATAACTGATCTATTTCACTTTAATACCTCTAGGTACCTATTGATGTAGTAGGCCTAGTGTTGGGTGTTACACGGAAAGGTAAAAAGAGTAAGAGAGACATTACCTATGTGGATGTGCGCTGGATTTATTAACAAAGAGATAACATTAACTTACAATTTCTATAAACTAATTAATTCCTAATTTGGTTTTGTTTTTGGTTTTTATATCTAAATTATATCCTCATGATCAAAATTGGCCATGTTGTTGCCTTGCTCCGACCACGCTGGAAACCTAGATCCGTCCATTTCTGGGGCGTGGCTGTTCCCAGCGGTGAGCGTGTGCTGCTCTCCGCCTATAGCCTCCCCGCAGCCCTCCTCCGGACAGCGGCCCAGGGCCATCGCGCCGCCGCACTCACCGATGCAATAGTAATGCCCATTCGGACATTTATACCAGTGGCCGGCTTTTAAACCAATAGCTTTGACGATCAATTCGCGCTCGTACTTAGTGACGGGAGCGCTTCTTTTAATCATTTTTTGCAACTGCTTAAGAGACTCCAAAGCAAAGTCTTCATTAAATACGGACAGCGAGAACACAACCGCTTTTGTAGTTTCGACTTGTTGTGTTATTTGTTCATCTGTTGTACTTATCGCGTGATGAAGCAGCGTAGAAAGTTGCACTATAACATTTAAGCGTTTAATCTCGTTGCGGACATCTTTTTGTTGTTGTTCGCTTATTTTGATTGGGATCCTGGACTGGGGGTTAATCTTAAGCACTCTCGATATGTTATGAGTATGCTCAGTCAGTTCAGGATATAATTTCGCATAACTCTGTTTTTGGTACGTTATCCAACATTCTACGATCATTTCAAATATATTCAAGTACACGCATTCCATTTCTACTTCCAAGAGTGACACATTTTCTTGGGTTTTTAAAAGAGATGTAAAATTTTCAAAAAATTCTTTCAGGTAACCTGAAAAGAAAGATAAAAATTAATTTTATGCGTTTGTGGTACAAAATCTTATAGCGTGCCTACAATTGGGGAGCTGGGGCTGACTCGGTTATGGGTAGCTCCAAAGAGCTAGTGCGCGAAGAAGGCAAAAGCTAGCAAAGGAGACAATTTTTGTTAGGCTACTAGTTAATAATAATGTACATTAATCATATTACTCATTAAAAAACTGGCCGAATGCGAGTCGGACTCGCGCAAGAAGAGTTCCGTACCGTTATCCCAAAAAACGGCAAAAAAATCACGTTTTTTGTATGGGAGCCCAACTTGAATATTTATTTTATTCTGTTTTTCGTATTTGTTGTTATAGCGGCAACAGAAATACATCATCTGTGAAAACTTTAACTGCCTAGCTATCACGGTTCATGAGATACAGCCTGGTGACAGACAGACGGACAGTGCAGTCTTAGTAACAGGGAGCCGTTATTACCCATTGGGTAATCGGGACAAAACACTTAGGTATTTTATTAACATTAGTATGAGGTACATTCGTCATCAAATCTGTCAAAGCACTACGGATATTAAATACTAGCTGTTGCCCGCGACATGGTCTGCGTAGCATTAGTACTTCTAATAGCCTTTTTTTATGTCGCGCAACAATGTTTTTGGTGTGTGGGCCGCCTTACTTGAGAAATTATTGGTTGACCTTACAAATTTCCACCTCCCTTGCCACGCCATGGTTTCCGGGATAAAAAAACTATCCTTTGTTCTTCCCAAGGTCTCAAATTAACTCGTATCTAAAATCGGTTCAGCGGTTTAAGCGTGAAAAGGTAATAGACAGACAGACAGAGTTACTTTCGCATTTATAATATTC
Organism: Orthosia cruda; assembly: GCA_964057195.1. NCBI lineage: Eukaryota > Metazoa > Arthropoda > Insecta > Lepidoptera > Noctuidae > Orthosia > Orthosia cruda. The sequence goes on along the minus strand of OZ059833.1, from coordinate 16,123,427 downwards.
TACTGTATGCGATTTAAGTTGAAATCGTTGAGATAAATTTAAAATTGCCTCCTTCACTTTCAAAACTGTGTGACATCTGTATATCACTCTGTTCGCAATTTTTTCTTATTTTTTCTTCTCTACGACATCAACTTTCATTCACTGGTTCATTCTTTTTTACTTTTAAATTCAACTAGATTGCCATAGCTTACGCGTAAATCCAAGAGTAAGGAATGAATAATTAGTCCGAGGTTATTCCATGTTTTTTAATAACATTGCTACCCAAGGTAATCCTTAGTTACATCGGGATTAGCTAGTCCAACAGTAACTTCGGAGTAAGCTGGTAATACGCCATTTTTATTAATAAGACGGATGATGTTTAGCACTTTAGATTTAAAGAATGGATTTTTCCATCTACCGGTAGACGAGGACTCTATAAAGTACACTGCGTTTGTGACCAGCAACACACAAAATCTGTTTGAATTCCTACGAGCACCTTTTGGTTTACCGATTTGTCCCAATTTCTTTACCAGATACATCAATATTATTTTCAACGACTTCGTAAGAAGAGGAGTCCTACTCACTTTCATCGCAGACCTGATTATCCTGGCCGAGGACGAACACCAGGTAGTTGAAAGATTTAAGGTACTGAAGGTAGCCGCAGAGTATGGTCTCGAGTTAAATTGGAAGAAGACACCGTCATTACAAAGATAAGTGGAATGCCTAGGTCATGTGGTCTGCAATGAAACCGTGCAGCCATCAAAGAAGAAGATCAAAGCCGTGCATAAATTCCGAGTGCCTAAAAATATTAAAGAAGTTCAAAGTTTCATCAGATTGACCTCATATTTTTAAAATGTATTCCAAATTATGCTAAGATTCGTCATCATCATCATTTCAGCTGAAAGACATCCACTGCTGGACATAGGCCTCCCCAAGCGTCGCTCATTGACCGATCCTGTGCGTCTCGCATCCAGCTGCCCACTGCCACTTAAGTTTGGCAATTCTTCGGGCTATGTCGGTAACTTTGGTTCTCCTGCGGATATCATCATTTATGACGTGATCACGCAAGGAAATTCCGAGCATAGCCCTCTCCATTGCCCTATCGGTAACTTTAAGCTTTCTGATAAAGCCCATTGTGAGCGACCACGTCTCGTTCCCATAGATGATCACTGGCAACACACACTGGTCATAGACTTTTGTCTTGAGACACTGCGGTAAATTGGACGAGAAGATACCACGCAACTTCCCGAACGCCGCCCAGCCGAGTCGGATTCGACGGTTGACCTCTTTCTCGAAGTAGGACCTACCCAACTGGACCGTTTGTCCCAGGTAGACATAATCGTCTACAACTTCGAGTGTAGTCTCCGATCTTGATAGGAGTGGGTCTTACATGAGCATTCACCATGACCTTGGTATTGTCCATGTTCCTTTTAAGACCCACTCTTTCGGAAGCTCTACTGAGGTCATCGAGCATTTTACTGATGCTCTGCGTGGTCTCAGCCATAACCACTATGTCGTCGGCAAACCGAAGGTGAGTGATGTATGGCGACATTAACGTTGATGCCAAGCCCCCTCCAGTCCAGAACCTTGAAGAGTCCTCCAGCGCAGCAGTGAACAGTTTTGGAGAAATGACGTCTCCCTGTCTCACGCCGCGCTGGAGAAGGATTGGTTTCGAGTTCTGATCCTGAAGGTGGACTGACATGGTGGCGTTTTTGTACAAACACTTCAACACCTCAATGTACCGGTAGTCGATCTGGCACCGTTGGAGAGACTGCAGTACAGCCCAAGTCTCGATCGAATCGAAGGCTTTCTCGTAGTCCACAAACGCTAAACAGAGAGGCAGGTTATGCTCTTCGATCTTCTGTATAACCTGCCGCAGCGTTTGTATGTGGTATACGGTGCTAAAGCCTTTTCGGAATCCGGCTTGCTCGGGAGGCTGGAAATCGTCAAACCTGCGCGCGAGACGATTCGTGATGACTCTTGAAAACAACTTGTAGACATGGCTAAGAAGTGGGGGTGGGCCTATGGTTCTTCAGCCGGGCATTGTCGCTCTTCTTGAAGAAGAGTACCACCACCCCCCTGCACCATGCCTGTGGCGTTTTGCCCTCGAGCATGACGGAATCAAACAGCTTCTGAAGGGCCTTAAGGACCGGTTTTGCACCTCCCTTCAGGAGTTCAGCCGTGATTCCGTCATCACCCGGCGCCTTGTTGTTTTTGAGCTGTTTCAGAGCCATCCCAATCTCTTACAGGCGACGTCCGGGATATCTTCGGTATAGTGTCGGGGCAATCGAGGTCTTGGGTCGTTTGCTAGACTCGCAACGGGCTTGCTGATGGATGTGTACAACTGCCCATAGAATGTCTCGATCTCCCTCAGAAGCTCTGGTTTGGCGGATACGATCTTGCCATTGTCGGTCTTCAGTTTCGTGAGCTGGCTCTGCCCAATAGCCAGATCCCTCGATAATACCTTGGAGCCATTACTTCGCTCAATCGCGTCTTTAATACGCTAGGTATTAAAGCGGCGGAAGTCTCTTTTCAAAGATTTAGAGATCTGTCTATTGAGCTGCCGGTATTTGCACGCCTCATCTTAAGACTGCAGGATCATCTCACGCCTCTCCTTCATAAGCTTGAGGGTAGGATCAGAGAGCTTTTGGTTTCTATCTTTACGACGGGTCTTGAAAAACTTAGACCCGAGCGTATGGACAGCTTCCACGAACCCGTTGCTGTATTCGTCCACGGAGCTCCCTAGGCACTCGAAACAATTCTGGAGTTCGAGCTGAAAGCTCTCGGGGTTTTGGACCTGGATCTGTGCTAGATGGAGCGTGGACTTCATCAGTCGAGACCTTTCTAGCTTAATATTAATGTTCAATGTGCCTTTTACCATGCGGTGATCGCTCCCGGTTTTTACCGAATTGATCACAGAGACATCATTGAACATTAGCTTATTGGTTGACATGATGAAGTCGATCTTATTTTTGTTGCACCATCGGGGCTCTGCCAGGTCCACTTCCTGTGTTCACGCTTTTTGAAGAAGGAGTTCATCATATAGAGGCCCTCCTTCTCCATAAAACTGGCCAGTAGGTGACCCCGGTGGTTCCGTCGTCCAACTACAAAATGCCCCACTTGCAGCTCATGCTCGTCTCGTTTACCCAGTTTCGCGTTGAACCTAAGATTAAGTAACTAATCAATTGCTAAGATTAAGACTAATCAATTGACATAAGAATCATCAAATCGGACTATAGGCCACAATTTGTGTGGTGGGTGGGCTTATTCCCCGAACAAAAAATATTGTCTCTTTTTGTTATTTATATGATATTAAAAAACTTAATTAATAAAAAAAAATACAAACCGCCCAACTCTCCATATTTTCCTGTAAATCTATCCACTTTGTGGTGTAGTTCTGCCAACTTAATTTGTATCTCCTTCTGAGTTCCGTATACTCTGAGCTTTATTGGGTTGATATCCTTGAACATTTTATTCACAGCATCTTTGTATCTGTTGGTATTAATGACCGCTTTGCGACAGAAAGGACATTTGCGTATTTGAATGTTTTCTTGATCTCCCATCATGAGGCAGTCCATGCTATCGACCTCCATAACGTGACCACAATCTTGAAGAACAATAAACCTGAAATTACAAGGTTAGCTAAATGTACATTTTGTAATACTTATATAACATACATGTCTTTCAGTCATTATTTTCTAGGCAGAAGCAAAACAACCTAGTACCGTGTCCTGTGGTGCTGTGCAGCTACTGCTAGGTAGATATTGAGCATGATTGGTTTAAAATAAAATTAAACCATAACAAAAACCCCCAGTTGCCCAGCTCTAAATTATCGGAAAATTAATGTGACAAATTGTCAAGCGCGTTATCTGCTGTAATTGGCTGTTGAAAATTCATTCAACCAATCACAGCAGATAACGCGTGCTTGACAATTTGTAACATTCATTCTCCGATAATTTAGAGCTGGGAAACTGGGGGCTAGAGTCAGCGAACAGTACCTACATATTAAGTTAATTTTATTTTATCTCAACCGTGACTTGTGAATGGCTGCCCTTAAACTTAAAATAAACGGACAAATAAAATTGACTTGTGAAACTCCACAGACATAATGGATATCGACATCTTATGTTTTTGTTTTCTAAATTTCGTGTCGTAACCTAATGTATAAGCAAGAGTCCCACAATTGCAATACAATACAAATTGTAGCGTGATCGCTACAAGACGCTTTGCTTTATCTTCTTTTTAATTTGTCAAAGCAGGCTGGTTACAATGATTAAAATATTCATATTTTGTTTGTCAAGAAAACAGAAGACAATTTTTCTGGTACTGACAGATAGGATTTGATCTACTAAATAAATTATTGGTATTTTTTTAAAGTGTGGTTTAAAAATGGCCAGCAACAGTATGTCAGAGACACCAACTACCGTTTCACTACCATTGCATGCCACAGTTGCCGTGCGACAGACTGGAGGACTGGGCAGTCCTGCCAAGACTGGTAACAAGCTAATCATAAGAAATCTTGTCGCTGATATGATTTTATGCGTCATGAATCAAAACTGATATCAGTTGAGTCGACTTCGGCTTTTACCCCCGGGACAGAACGAATGACCTCTGGAGTACCTGCAGTCTTCGGGATTCCAAACATCTTTCAACGGGTTCAGTACATATTTTTAAACAGCCTTAGTTTTTAGGAGAGGTTCTACGGAAGGCTGTTTTGTTCATCCAGCGTGGATTCCCGACGAATTTGTTTTATCATACTTTTAATTTAGTTTGTTTTTAACGTAGCTTTTTTTTTGTTTACGCGGGATAACCTTCAAATGGCGCCTGGAGTTTTGGGAAAAGACCAGGGAGTGTGGGATTTTTACCTCACCAAAACCACCCAGGTGATCACCATCAGCACTTGGAAGGGGCCCCGTTACCTCTTAAAAGACCATTCCGGAACCCCTCCGTGCAACGCCTGTTAGGGCACGTCCCTGGAGAGAATGAGAGGCGTCTCCGCGTCTTCCTGAGCCTCGCTGTGCACGGCAGCACGTGATCACTTTGCCACCGTCTTACCTGGAGTCACTTGGTCGCGATCCTGCGACCCCGGAGTCCCTGCTGCTTTTAATGCAGGCAGGGTTTCGGCGTTTTGGGCATCGAGGCGGTTTCCTCCCCGTAGCCTTCTTCTCCGAGAGCGATCGGCCCTCTCACGATCCCGCTCGGCGGTCTCCTTCTGGATCATCACGGTCTCACAGAAGGAGGCCATTTCCCTCCAGTTTTCTGTCTTTGCCAGCATTGCCCTCACAACTGCTGGCAAATAAAGGTCTCGCCCGATCCTGGCGACTAAGACCTGCCGCTCAGAGGCCCGCGCAGGGCACTTTTCAAGCGTGTGCTGTGCAGAATCAAGGTCACCTCCACAATGGTGGCAATTAGCCGTGGCCTGTCGCCCAATCCTATTCAGGTATTCACCGAAGCAACCGTGCCCGGTCGGTACCTGAGTGACCCTGTAGGAGATGCGCTCCCCTCTTTTCAGCCAGGCTTCGAAGTGCGGCAGGACGGCTTCGACAACGCGCTTGTGCGAGAATTGCGGCTGCTGTAGCCGTTCGCGCCACCGCTCGAGCGCATGTCGCCGTTCCTGCCGCCTCAGCCTAACTGCAGCGATGCCTGGCACGCTATTGCCACTTTGACGGATGGCACAAATCCGGTCATATACCCTCGCGTCCATCTCCGCCAGAATTTCCAGTGGTGGAAAGCGTGCCAAGAGTGTCGCCGCCTCAAAGTATACCGTTCGGTATCCACGTGCGATTCGGATGGCCATTTTCCTGGTTTTAGATTTTAGTCCTGCAGCGTCGGACACCTGATTGTTAGTTTGACCAAACAGGTGCCCCCATAAAGGACCATCGCACGACACCCGCGTAGAGACGGCGAACTTTCTCCCGAGGTCTCCCGAGATTGGGCAGCAGTCTATGCAAAGCACCCACTGGCCTTCCAACGAGGTTTTCTGAGGCGCTATCTCTAAACCCAGCTCGTCGATCGACGCCACGACTTTTGCCACCCCGAGCTCGGCAAGCTGGATGGTCTCGTCGAAGGTGTCCCCGCCGGCTGACACCAGGATATCTTCTGCGTAGCAAACGATATTAACGCCAACGGGGAGGTCAATACGCAAGACCACATCAAAAGGTCCAGGTCATCCACAAGAATGGTCCTAAAACCGACCCTTGTGGAACCCCACACGTGATCTCCCTCCGATGTACGCTACCATCCCGATCCACATAGCGAATGTGTCGGTCGCGAAGGTAAGCCCTTTTTTTCCTGTGTGGATAGACGCAGGGTAAACACGCCTTTTCGGACAACTCCAAGTTTTAAATTAATTTAATTAATTATGAATTGAATTTTTAATGTTTTAATTGTTATTCTTATTTACCACCCTACGCTCACTATTTACGATTTCCAAGTTTTTCTGAATCTTATACTTACTTCTATCTACTTACTTTTTATTCAACCAAACCATGGACTCAAAGTTGGCAACAAGTTTGGAAGATCTGGAGGTGCTGTTCAATTCCCGAATGGCAGACTATGAGAAAAAGCTCAAGAATGCGTCATCTGAATCTCGGCCTACAGTGGAGATAACAGCATTAGCAAGTGAGTTTGCAGATTTTAAGTTATTTGTATGGCAGGTACTCTCCAAATTTAAAAATCAAATAGTGATGTTGTCTCAAGGTTTGGACAGACATGAAACCTTGATGCGGAGAAAGGTACTCCTGGTCCATGGTGTCACCGAGCATCCCGGGGAAAAGTTGCCTGAAGTAGTTCAGTAAGTGCTAACCGACCAAATGAAATTGGCTGAAATTGGTAAATGATAAATGCTGACGCATGATAATGAATACAGTTCACAACCCCGTCTAGATATCCCTCGTATTCAGCGAGAGAAATGTTGGGAGACACGTAGCAGCCCACCACGGCTAGAGATCCCAATTTCACAGCAACAAATCAAACCTTTTAAGTTTCCGTTATTAAAAACTTTTATTACTTTATTTATTTATTTATTTTATTTATTATATACTTTATTGTACACCAAGATAAAAACATAACACACGGAAACCTTAAAATAACAACAAACATACAACAGGCGGCCTTATCGCGTTCTGCGATCTCTTCCAGGCAACCCAGAATGGAGAGAGATAGCCTGGACACGACATGGGGTTGCACTTGGTGCAATTTTAAAATTAAATAAGTTACAAACATAGGAAGCACTAAATATAAAATACTAAAATAGATACATAAATACATACATACATTTATACAGGCAAGAAAACAATATAGCTCCAACAAGAACAAGATCACAGTGACAGGTAGTGCTCCTTTACCAGTCTTTTAAAGATCGGTAGTGATTGCGCGCGTTTTATTGTCACAGGCAATGCATTCCATAGACGAGCGGCCTGGACAGTAAAAGATTTGTCTAGGAAGATAGTGGAATGCATTGGCATTTTAAGTTTCATGTTATCCGATGACCTAAGAACTTTCGTGTGTGAGTCACATAAAAACTGAAATCGGTTTTTGAGGTAAAGAGGGGTAGACGGGAAAAATAGTATATTATACAGGAGGGATAGAATATGAGCATTCCGGCGAAGGCGAATTGGCAACCACTTGAGTTTTTGGCGGAATTCAGAAACATGGTCATATTTGCGCAAACCGAATATGAACCTTATACAAACATTTTGAAGTCGCTCAAGTTTATCAAGTTGTACTTCAGTGAGGTCAAGATAGCTGGCATCAGCATAATCAAGGATGGGTAGAAGAAGAGATTGTGCAAGCGCAATTCTGGTAGCAGTCGGCAGAAAATTACGCAGTCTTCTCAGAGACGCAGCAGATGCGAATAGCTTGCGGCTAACTTCCTGTAGCTGGGCAGTCCAAGAGAAGTTCTTGTCAATAAATATCCCCAAGTTCTTCACCTTCTCGCTAAAGGGTACAACAGAGTTATCAAAATAAACTTGAGGAAGAGTCGTCCAGTCGATCCTTGAGACCAACCTTGAACTGCCCACCACCAGAATTTGCGTTTTTATAGGGTTCACCGTAAGTCCATACCTCTTGCTCCAGTCGCATATACGGGCCAAATCACTATTTATAGTCAAGATAGTCTCAGATAGATTATCAAGAGGAGATCGTGTGTAAATTTGAAGATCATCTGCATAAAGGTGGTAGGAAGAAATTAATTCGTTGGATATTGAGTTAATAAAAACTGCGAAAAGTAAGGGAGATAGAACGCCGCCCTGAGGTACCCCGGCAGATGTACTACACCAGGAAGACAAGGTCTCTCCGATGCAAATACGTTGTCGGCGACCAAACAGGTAACTACGAAACCATTCAACAACCGATGGAGATATGTTAAGTGAACAAAGGACGCCAAGTAAAACATCGAAATCCACGGTATTAAAGGCATTACTGAAATCCAGTAGAGCCAAAACCGTTAGATTGCCCATCTCCATGGCAGACCTTATATCTTCCGTAATATTCAGAAGCGCTGTAGTTGTGCTATGACCAGGGCGGAAGCCGGACTGGAAGGGGTTAAGGAGATTATTTTTGGAGAGAAAGGTGCTTATTTGGTTGTGGATTAACCGTTCAAGGACTTTGGATAGGAATGGCAAGACGGATATTGGACGATACTCAGAGAAGGATGTGGGATTGGACTTTTTAGGTAAAGGAATTACTTGAGCATCTTTCCATGAGCTTGGAAAAACACTGCTAGACGCAGAGAAATTGAGGATATGGCAAATGACGGGAAGGATAATGTCCAGCACCGGGAGTAGCATTTTACGGCTGATACAGTCGCTTCCTACTGCATTTGACGAAATCGATAGTATGCTCTTCTTAACATCACATTCAGAAAATTGACCAAAAACAAATGGAGAATAACTGGGAGTCGGAAGAGATGAAAGATGATTCAATGTATTTAATTTAGTTGTCCTATCAAAATTGGACGAAGCAGTAAAATGATTATTCATTGCGTCAATGTTTACATCTTTAGGGATAGTTTCTTGTCTAGATTTACCGACTCCCAATGATCTAAGAAATTTCCAAACTTTGGAAGCGTCCCCATTTTGGACCGAATCATGAATATGTTGGCGATTGGCATTCCTACACATCTTATTGCAGTGTTTACGGATTGAGACATATCTTTCCCTATTAGCGTCAGTAGGCCGACGCTTAAACTTGGCTTTTGCTGTAGCTTTTTTGTTCATGATAGTTTTAATTTCCTCTGTCAGCCACGGCGCTGGCAAATGCCTTACTTTAACTGCCCGAACAGGAGCGTGATAGTCGTAAAGCTCGACAAGTTTGGTCGTGAACATAAGAACTTTCTCATCGACTGAAGTAGAGGAAAATAGAGAAGACCAATCAATGTTGCTGGCATCCTCGCAAAGACTGACAACGTCCATACCACCAAAATTGCGCTGCATGAGAGTTTTGGCTTTAGCCTTAGGTGGACGAATTTTATATGAAAGAAAAATCAGGTCATGATAAGAAAAGGCATCGGCTGAGCATTGGCCATGCTTAGCGACACGGTCAGGTGAGGAGACTAAAATCAAGTCAAGAAGTGAAGGAGTAGAGTTAGGAAAATGGTGAGTAGCACTAAGTGGAAGAATAGAAAGATTACTCGAAGACGAAACATTACTCAGGGAAGAAGAACGATGGTCTTTCTTCAAGAGACAAGTATTAAAGTCACCCATGATTATGCTATGACTGTAAGAAGGGATAAGCATTTCTAAGAGCTTTTCAAAAGATGAGAAGAAATTGATACGTAAAGAGGGGCAATAATAGACGCCAAGAAGTAATTTGGAATTATTTAGTTCGACCTCAAGAAAGAGATGCTCACCAGCATTCGATGGTGGTGGTTGTGCTGACACATTGAGAACAGAAAAAGGAATATATTCGCGGAGGTATATGGCAACACCACCACCACCACCAACCGTCCGGTCGTTTCTAATGAGCACGAAGCCAGGAAGAGAGTAGCTAGTAGAAGGGAGACAGGGTTTAAGCCATGACTCGGAAATAAGAATGGCATGTATGTTTTTACATTCAAAACTTGCCAGCATATCGTGGTAATGAGCCGGAATACTCTGAGCGTTGATATGTATTACGTTAAAATTCTTAGGAACATCGGAAAACTGCGCTGTGAGACTGTCTGTAAGAGAAGGTACACTCACAAAACTGTCATCATCACTTGTCAAAGAAAAAAAACTATTGCTATCACTGCTTTCATCTAAAGACATGAATAAATAACTAATATAATAATATAAATATATAAAACCCTATCTCAAAAATATACACTAATAATAAATTCACCTGCCAGTTGCGTTCAATAATGTAAAAGATTTAAAAAAGAAAAAATTAAATGTGGTGAATCCGGGCAACAATAACAAATTCCGAAACAAAAGAAGTATAAAACAGAAATACCTAGATCAACAAGAAAATTAAATTTTGACACAAATAAAAATTTGACAGCGCACCGTTACATAAAACGGAACGCACCGATACAATTTGACGTTTAGTTAAACTGACAGTGACAAGATGTGACAGACAACGTATAAAGTAAACATTACTTTCAAAGTTAAAATAAAAACATTATTGACGGTAAAAACAGAAATAAATATCACCCGGATCTTCATGAAAACATCACAGGAAAGGAAATCACTTCTTCAAAGCGGTAGCACGCTTCAGCCTTGCAGTCTTCAAAGAAGCAGTGGTTGGAACAGAGTCTGGCATTGCTTTTGCTGCTTTAGGTTCACTCGGTTCGGCGTCAATGGGAATCGGCACAATTTTGTCTAATTCAGCAAGAGACTCAATCCGGTATCGCGTATCGCTGGGACCAAGAATATAGACGCATCCCGCCCTAGTCCAGCTCCTGGAGACGCCAACTCTCTCCCTAGCAGCCAGGAATACGTCATGCCGCCCCTTTGTAAGGAACTCGGACATAGTAATGCCCGAGGCCTTAAGTTTGATCTTAGAAAACCAGACCTTGTCCCGGACCGCAAGACTGCTAACCTTAAACAGGATAGGCCTGGTTTTATTGGCCACTGGTCGACCCATCCTGTGACATCGGCTGATGTCAGCTGTAGTGAAGTCGCTTAACTGTAGTTTATCACTAACCACTTTAGCAATTACCTTGGCGGTGTCCTCCTTCTGCTCCTCACTCACGCCATGTAAAAGCAGGATCTTCCTCCGTCCTCGCATCTCCATTTGGTCAACACTTCGTGCTAGAAGCTCCACTTGACGCTGAAGGGTGTTCAGGGCTTGAGAAATAAATGCCCGGAAAATATTGAATTCACCTGCCAGGCCAGAGCTTGTGACAGGAGATGGAGGAGCCTTCTGCAGTTCAGCTTCAAATATGGACATCCGTGTGTGAAACAATTCTTTTAGTTCACTTAAAGTGCTTGTCAGTGAATCCATAGTTGATGTGATGTTAACAGCAAGTGTAGTAATTTGTAGTGAAGAAGTTGTGAGGAGATAACGCTTCACCAGCAGGTAATAACTATAACCTCTTAAAATATTTCATAAAATACTGTAAAATACTATTCTATTAAATAATATTTAATTTTAATTACGAGCGTTTTTTATTTAGTTTTAATTGGTACAACTACCCACAGAAAATACTACTTTTATCGCGTTATGATGTTTCACTTTATGGAATCGTTCTTTACTTGTATGCTTAAGCCATCATTAAACCGGTTGCAAATGCGTTGAAGATTGAGCACGTGAATTCAGCTTTATACCTTGCCATAATTACACTCATATGTTTATTTTATTAAATATTTAAAATCATTATTAGCATATTGTCTATTCCGTCATTCCTTTTTTTTTAAATAATGTGTTTTATCTTTTTATATTTATTTTATACATTCGGTGTATTTTTTTAAATTCAAATTTATACCTTATCGTGCATTAAAAAGTTTTTATTTTTATTTTATAACGCTACAAAATGTATTGCATTCGAGTGGTCTCGTGGCAAATGAAGGTGTCTCACTTAGCGGTGTCTTCATACTGGTCACCGAGGAAGTCCTTGGGGAACTCGTCGGGGCGGCACAGCTGGCAGATGTCGGGGCAGGGCTCGCCGCACAGGCCGCGACACCTGTGGCCGCACGGCCGGAGGCGCGCGCACTGCTCCGAGCACGGCGCCCGCGAGCACGGCTCGCCGCAGCGATGTGAGCACGCGCCGTGCACGCACGCCCGACTGCACTGTTCCTGTGATATTTGTGCTATGAGTGTCATGCCCATAGACCGAAATATACTTCACGATCAACTTAACCTTGCTGGAATGACGTCAAGTCAAAACTCAGCGTGACGTCAGAGCGCCAGGTGCACAGTACAATTTAACTGTGCAGTTGGCACTGTGACCTGACCATGTAGTGATATCGTCTGACAGCCAGTATGACTGCGGTGCCCCTGTGCAGTATATACCACCTGCATTTTGAGGATCTAACGAATGATGGCGTGGCCACCTACTGGGCTTAAAATATTTAAAGAGGGAAAACTCTCGTAAAAAAAAAGAAGATCGAAATAGTGAAGGTTTTATACATCAATTTATCGTAATTCAGACTCCAACCGCGTGAATTAGTTAAGTTATAGTCTAGAGAAGGCCATTATTAGGAGCACGTTAGCGGCGTCATGCGCGGCTCGCCTGTCCTTAATGCACCTACTTATAAGTCACGCTCACGCATCGAGACTTCCTTGGTTTAGTCTTCTTCTGCAATCTCACCAGTTCCCATTACTCGGGGTCGGACTACCTACCATCAACTCTCAATGAATGGGAATATTTAGAAAATACAATGTTATTCACCTGGCAGGGCGTGCATGGTTCGCCGCACAACTTCTTGCAGCGCGAGTGTTTGCATTTTACTTCGCAGGGCATCTTGCACGGTGGGCAGATTTGATTACATGGCTCCTGGCACCTATGCGAAAATATCAAGTTATCGAATAACAGTGCAACTCACTAGCCTTTAAAATAAAAGATAACATCACGCCTCATTCCTGAAGGTGTACCTCGGCGGTAAGTATATCTAACTGCAGGGACCGAAACCGGTATGATTAATACCGGTATGTTTCGGTTAGTTACAGGTATCTTAAAAGGTTACCTTAAATTTTAAATATTAAAAACAACATTTATTAATACCGGTTACCGAAATAAAAATTACCTCTATCTTACACGTGCTGTCCGTCGGCATTAGCCAAACTGTCAAAGAGCGCGCATCGCCTGTGTGTGTGTGAAAGAATCAAAATTAAACGCGCGCGCCGTCGAACGCCGACGTGTCTCTCAGTTTGCTAGCGAGGCGTGTGTTGGTCGTGTTGGATAGTTGTAGTGTCTTGTTAAATTATAGATAAAACATATTATTAGTATACTTAGAAATAGGACGAAAGCAAAAAATAGTAGATTAGTAGCCAAGGGCTGTAAGGCAGCAGCCCGAGATATTTAGGCGCACGATACACGCAAGGGCGCCTATAGTTCGAGGGTGCAATTGGTGCTTACACCCGAGCTAACTATTCTGCTTTACATCTCGATTATGATGTAAGTAGAAAAAAACCGGCATTACAAGAATAAAACATTTTATTTATTGAAATTTATAGTGAAATGAGAACAATTTTCAAATTTTAAGGACAGGTGTTTTATGGGTATGTTAATAGTTTGAGATTGTGATATTTGTTGGTCATGGACAAAATCTGACGGGATGAAGCTTTTTTCAGCAGAAGTTGGTGGTTGCGGATCATCTCTTGAAAAAGATGTTTTATTCTTTGAAAGCTGAATAGTTTTCGTTATTTTGTTGGTAATTTTACTTTTATTTTGTATGGAATCTTCAATGTAACCTTCAACCACCTTGCTGGATTTCCACCCACCGTGCCTTTTTATAGTGGTTAAGTTAGCCCCAGAATCGGCTAAAAGTGTAGCCGATGTTCTCCGGAAGCAATGACCTGTGTACAATTCCAGGTTTGCTAACTTTAAATAACTTGCGATTTGCTTCGGCATACTTCTGATGGTATTTTTTCCAATAACTTGTTTGTAGCACTTGCCTTGGTGGTACTTCAAAAAAAATCGGTTGGTGTTTACATTTTCAGGACGAAGATTTTTGTATTTCTGTACGAATTCAGAGAATTCTTGAGGAACTACAAATGTTCGGTCAATTTTAGTTTTTGTGTTCGGTAGTTTAATTACTAACATCTGACCCTGTTGTTCTATGTTCTCTATTGATATAGTTGTCAATTCAATACCTCGGCATGCGCCAGTTATACCGAAGATAAGAACTACCTAAAACAAGCGAAATACCAAAATTAGTATGTTTTATAGGATTGTAAGAGTATAAAAAAAATATTATGAAGTATTACCATTATATGATTATTATTTTACGTACCTTTACAGCTAAATATATGTCATCAGGGCCTTCATTTATGAATATTTTCACGTTTTGCGCTGTAAAAACCTTTGACTTTTTTGCCCAGCAGATTGTCTTTTTATTAGAAAAGATGATAATTTTGAATAGTTCTTGATATTGATGTCGTGTTTAGTACTCATAGTTGCTTTTAACATTGAATAAATGCACCACAAACTAGATTGCTGCAGCTTTTTTGATAGCTCACTAAAGTATGTTAAGAATAGTCTCGGATATAGTACATTACTGCAGCGGCCAGCAAAAGAGGCATTGATGGACGAACGTGTAAATGTGGGCCGAGGCGAAGCCGAGGCACACATACGTAAGTCCATCAATGCCTAGTTGTGGCCAAGGCTTGTATAGTACTTTTCTCAAATATGCGCGGGAATTTAAACTAAGTAGTACCTAGAACTCATTCTGTCAAAATCAATGACGAACAACAATAATTGTTCCCGCGTTAGTGTTCATTTTTTTTTTTTTTTCAATAAACAGCGTTCTATTTGCAAGCCAGTTCGAAATTTAAATAAAACCTTTGATAAGTTACCTCCTTGGTGGCCATGCTTCGGAGAAAAAGATCGTTCAATTTTAAAAATACACGACAGATATGAGTTTACTATGGAATTTATTTGGCCGCTACACACAACAGATACGGATTTTCATACAACTTTTGCCGGCCGCTGCGCGCATGTATTTGGTCAGTACAGCAATTGCGATTTATCTCGAAGAAGGTTGTCAAAATAATGCTCAAATTTCCAAGCATGTTTGAGAAAAAGACTTTACTCGTTTTTCTGTTCGCCACTTTATGAACTCGTCGTAAGTTTTCAAATATCTCTTTTTACAAGTTTCAGGCAAAATATTGTTAATTGCTGCTTCAGCTTCCATTTTCATTGAATTGGGAGTGCA
Organism: Orthosia cruda; assembly: GCA_964057195.1. Classification (NCBI taxonomy): domain Eukaryota; kingdom Metazoa; phylum Arthropoda; class Insecta; order Lepidoptera; family Noctuidae; genus Orthosia; species Orthosia cruda. The sequence continues at coordinate 16,108,152 of OZ059833.1, read as the reverse complement.
GCTTATATCTTCATCACTTGAAGAACTCATGTTTTTTCCTAATTAGCACTTAATTATTAAAAAAAACCCAAAAACAAACAATATTTAAATTAAAAGTTTTCTATTCCCGCCTTTTTCATTAAAAAGAATCAAGTAAAAGATGTCTATTGCCAGTATGATGGTTAGATGTACGCGAACTTTTTGAAAGCAAGAAGGGGCTTTTCTAGTAGGGCTTTTCTAGCTACATTATTACCCTAGAGCGCTAATTAGTCACCTACAAGCCTCATCTGGAGGTAATAAGAACCTACTTACCGAACATGAGAGATGTAAAATATGATTATGGATATTTTACCTACCACAGAGAAACATATACCTCTAAAGGCCGATTTCACCAATGTAACTAATCGCGATTAATTCAACTAAACTCAGTTTATACAACAGTTTGCGCAACAGGCAACTATTCGCTACTAACTCTTGCAAATTTCAAATCAAATCATATTTATTTGCGTATAACATGGTATAAAAAGATCTTACAGTACAAAAATAGAGCAGACATGTTTTGCCAAGATTAAACACAGCATGCAAATATTTGGAATAACAATTTCCTTAACAAAATTATTATTATAATACAACAACGCTATTTTCGCTCTAGGAATTGTTTTATAGTACTTATAGAAGTTGTTATCAATTAACCATTAAACAATTTATTCTTAAAAGCATATCTCGAGTTTAAAATTGTCAGATTACCAGATAATTTGTTATAAATTCGTATACACATAGTTAAGCAGCTTTTATTGTACTTAGCAAGCCTGGGAGTACTGTTAAGTACGAGTCTGTGAGGATCTCGTCGGCCTCGAGGTTTTATATTGTTTGCTAATTTAGATAACTCCTTATGTTACCAAACATACATGCATATTTCATTAATATACAGACAAGGTAGCGGTAACAAGCAAAGTTTCTTAAATACTGGTTGACATGATTCCTCAGGATGAAGTCCATACAGAGCCCTAATGCATTTTTTTTGAGCAACAAATATTATATTCTTGTCGGTACTATTACCCCATATTATAAGTCCATAATATGTATTCGACATACGCTTGGTAAGGTAATATAGCTGTTTTTAGATTAGTACTTTTTTTTACTTGTCTATGAGAATACACAAATTTATTTATCTTGCTTGCAACATTGTCCACATGCACTTTCCAGTGTAGGTTTTCATCAATAGTAACTACTAGAAACTTGGTATGTGTTACTGGTTTAATTTTGGGTATATTTAATTTGAAGTTAAATTTATGATTACTCGATTTATTAAATTGTATATAAACAGATTTGTCAAGGTTTATTTTTAAGTTATGTACATAAAGCCAGTTAATTAAAATGTCAATTGTATTGATAATGTCAGTTTCGTGGTCATAAATTGTATTATTTTTTTATTGGATATCACAATAATAGAGATTTCATCAGCAAACAATATGCACTTATGCTTCGTTATGTTAATGATGTCATTTATATATATCAAGAATAAGATAGGCCCCAGTGCTTCCCTGTGGGACACCAAACTTATTACATCTATATTTCGATGAGTGTAGATTTAATGCTGGTGTGCGCTCACCAGTACGCCGTGAAGTCGATACATACAATAAGCTATTTTGTGCAATTGTCATATTATTTGTAAGCAGATATACTTTTAGAACTAACATAATCAAAATGTTTAAGGATCAACAGCAGCTTCCAATGTTTCTACATGCCCTAACTACAATCACGTTTACTAATCAGTTTGTCTTTGTCTCACTTTTGTAAGTAGTAATCTATGGAAAATGTAGTGGGTAGTACCTACATTTGTTAAGTCATATGTTTAAGACACTTTGTATATTGGGCACTTTTTTGGGCGCACGGTTGGCGCAGTGGTTGAGCGATTGACTGCTGCGCTGCGTGTCGCGGGTTCGATTCCCGCACGGAACAAATATTAGTATGACCTACAGATAGTTGTTCCGGCTCTGGGTGTTGTGTATGTGAGTTTATTTGTTTGTAAACGTACCCACGATACAGGAAGAAATTCCTGGTGTAGGGAAATGTTTAAAAAAAAAGTAAAGTAAGTAAGTAAGTATATTTTTATTATACTACTGTTTGTTTTCCCTACAAAAATAAATAAATATATACAAATTTCGCGTTTAGCGTTCTGATTGGTTGGTACCGCTGAGAAACTACCAATCAGAACGCTGAATTTGCATAAACTGAGTTTAGTTGAGTTTAGTTGCGCGTAGATTTGGCATTCTTCACTGTATCGTTCGCAGCGCTGTGTCTTGTTTTATTTTATTTGGTCTGAGGCTGTGTCTAACGATTGTTATTGTAATGTTTTTTTGTTTTAATTTATTCTTTCGGGCAAGTGAAGGTAGTCAAACAGAACACAGAGCGTGACTAACAATTGTGCATCGGTCATGGCCAGATCTTAGAATTGATCATTTTATGAATGTGTTCGACCATTTCATGAAATAGAAGATCGAACGGTCATGATGTGGTTAGACGCATGACTACTTCATGATGTGGCTAAATATTCGTGATCATTGATAATTTTCCGATCTTGATAGGTGTGGGTGTAACATGGGCATTCAACTTCATCTTGGTTTTGTCCATGTTCATCCTAAGACCATGGGGTATAAAGTATGTTCTATTTTTTACAAACGCTGGAACCTTTGTACTCGTATATTTTGTGTCACAGCTCTTCTCTGTGGGAAGAGACTGGGTGTTTATCCTAGACAAGGTTAGTAAAAGTAACACAACAGATGACGATTTTACGATGTTAACGCAAGTACGTAGATAACGTAGATTATAGTCTGGAATAGCACATGGGTTTTTGCCCAGTATAAAGTTCCTTTGGGATAAGAAAACACTTTTGACGCGGGTGAAGCCGCTGGCAGAACCTAGTTAAAAATGAAATACATCGCTAGCAAGGCTCCTAGAGCACGTCGAGTTTGTGAACTAAACTCACTTCCGGGCAGAGCGGCTCCGGCAACACTGACGCGGTGACACTGGAAATTCGCGGAAGGTCTTAAAAGCGCCGCTGTGTAGTACGCTGCGCTTAAGCGTTCTAGTCAAACCACTTTTTTTTAACATATAAATTCACACCCGATTTGACTCGAACACGTAAGCGATGCATATTGTTCACGGCGCTTAGGACCCTCTTTCTGCGAATTCCAGTGTCGCCAGAGCCGCTCTGCACGGAGTATTTCTCGTAGAAACGTCGCCATACAGGCCAGACTTACTGGTGTCCGCAGATGTTGTCCTGGTTGCACTGCTGCGTGCAGGGCTGGTGCAGGCGGCCCTGCGCGCAGCCGGCGCACGAGCCCGTGCACAGGTGCTTGCACGCCAGCGTGACGCCGCACGGCGTGCTGCAGTACTGCGGAAACTTCAACCACTGCACCTCACCTACACGATTATTTGCTTGTTGTATTTGTTCTTGATACAGCAATAAGTTTAGTTTATAAACAAACTAGCTGACCCGGCAAACGTTGTTTTGCCTATATGGCAATTATTTCAAAGATTCCCAAAAAGTTTTGCACGCACGGGGTATTATAGCATTTTTAACTATCGTTTAATAATGGAATCGTTTATACAGGTAACACAATGGTTGTTGTTGGCGGGAGCTCGTGACACGTGTTGAATACTATTGATTTGTATGAGATCAATTAATTAACTGTGCGTGAGAACCATCTTGAACAAAATGGCACCTACCCACCCTACTCTACCGTACATACCTACCTACCATACTCGACCTACCTATCTACCTACCTACCTACACACCCACCTACCTGCCCTCCTCTACCCTACCCAACATACCTTCCTACCCTACCCTACATACCTACCTACCTAACAATATATATTTTTCGGTCTTAAACCATCTTCGCATTGTCTTTCTTATAAAATCGGTTTGGGCCATATCGGTTGTATGGTTTCAAAGTCTATAACGGACATAGGTAGAAATATTTTTTGTGTTTTATATACAATTTTATATCAATGACTTACAGAAAAATCGACGGTCTGTCAGACTCGTACTGACTAAAAACCACCCCGGTGTTCCGTCTCACACCTACACCGGGGGTCGCGGGAACAACGATACTTCCGCAACCTCCAACTAATGCCGGCCCGCCTCCGCGGGCCACGATCTCGGGTTGGGGAGGGAGTGAGGTGTTGGACTCCCCCCGCGACGTCTCAGAGGGGCGCGCGTGGAACACTACGCGCTGCCACCTCGGGTCCGGATGTGTGGGGGGCGACAGACGTCCCGGAGTCCGTCGCCCCTGGACCCATTTAGGGGGGCTGAAAGAGGGCGTTGTCCGCCCTCCGCCGACGCCCGGCGCGTCTGCTGCGGATTGGGTTAGCGGATGAAATCTCCCTCTCCCTCTCCGCAGCCTCCTACTGCGAGACGACTATTTCGCAGAAGGATACCACCGCGTCCCAGGATTCCTCACTGCCGACCATAGACTCGACTAAGGCCGGCAGCGACAGGTCACTGCCTACTTCAGAAATGAGGGCACGGCGTGGCTCCTCCCAAGCGGCACACTCTGCCAGCGTATGCCGCGCAGTGTCGTCCCGGCAGTCGAGGCAGTGGTGACACCGGGCGTCCGGCTCCCTGTTTATGCGACACAGGTACTTCCCGAAGCAACCATGCCCCGAGAGCACCTGCGTCACCCGAAACGACAGGGAGCCGTGCCTCCTCCCGAGCCAGCGCTCGAGCACCGGCCGGACCGCCTCGATGGTAATGAGGCCGGCGGTAGGGCGCGAAAGCCTGTCCCGCCATTCCGCCACCAGGACCTCGCAAAGCTGAGACCGACGCAACTCCATATGTCGCTGCATCGGCCCTTCGCCCCGCGCCCGCGCTTCCTTGCGCCACCGGTACAGTGACGCGAGTACCTTCACCTCCAGGTCCCAGGGCGGGGATCCGGCCAGTACTCAAGCCACCTCGTAGGAGATCGTGCGATAACCCCTGATGACTCTGACGGCCATCGCTCTCTGCGGCTTTCGCAGAATAGCGATGCTGCCGGCCGTCAGGTCAGTCTCCCAGATCGGGGCCCCATACAGGGATGCACCTAAACCTGCCTCATGTATCCTCATGTATCACTCTGTCCATTGGTGAAAATCGCATGAAAAAAAAACAAAAAAAAAAACTAAAATTAGTAGTTTTTGAGTTTGTCGTGAACAGACAACGATAGACAGACAGACGCGGGGTGGACCTTGTTCAGTTGGATGGATCATAATTTGGTTGACTCAGCCTCATCATCATCATATCAGCCGAAAGACGACCACTGCTGGACATAGGCCTCCCCCAAGCGTCGCCACATTGACCGGGCCCGTGCGTCTCATAACCAGCAATCCCCGCAACCTTCACTAGGTCATCGGTCCACCTGGTGGGCGGCCTTCCAACGCAACGTCTTCCGGTTCGCGTCCGCCACTCCAGAACCTTTGTGCCCCATCGGCCATCCGTTCTGCGAGCAATGTGCCCTGTCCACTGTAGTGTAGTCTCCGACCTTGATAGGTATGGCTGAAACATGGGCATTCAACATCACCTTGGTTTTGTACATGTTCATCCTAAGACCCACTCTTTCGGCAGCTCTACTGAGATCATCGAGCATTGGACTGAGGTCCTCCATGGTCTCAGCCATAACCACTATATCGTCCGCAAACCGAAGGTGGATTATTACAACAGGCATTGAGGATGACAGAGGAATGGTGTACAAAGGACCACCTCTCTATCATCCCAAGCAAAGCAGTCATTATTCCATTCACGAGGAAGATACAACTAGGAAACCTAGGAGAGCTCTCCCTCAATGGCATAAAGCTGCCCTGGTCCACCGAAGTTAAATATCTTGGTGTAACACTTGATAAAGAACTCAGGTTGAAAACTCATGTGGAAAATATTACGACAAAGGCCTTACGAGTGTTCGGCATGTGTCATTCCACCTACGGTAAAACTTGGGGGCTTAAAGCCCAAAGTGATACAATGGCTGTACCGGACAGTGATAATACCTATTATCACATCCGTATGTGATAATAGGCAACATATCGGCAGCATAGTGTGGTGTCACGACTGAGCGCTCCTGAGCTTACGCACACTAAAACAATGTGCATATGCATGCACAACTACAAACATAGTTAAACGTGAAATAGAATATTTGTACTGCAGTCCCAAAATACAATATTTTTATTGCTGTTTTAAAAATACCCGATTTCATTGCTTTTGGATCTACCTAGTATTTCGGGAATGCTTGAAACTGTAAGTACACAAAGCGGTCGCCAGGATAGCTAGGTAGGTATACACATTCAAGTTCACAATAATTTAACGAATTACCTGTAGCGAATAAAGCTGATATATTGCATGGGGGCCTGACTTTGTGACCGCAAGGAGACCAGACCTCGTCGAGCGAAGGCTTGGTGCACTTCGTAGGGTCACACGCCGCTCCGCATCTGTCCATGCACGGATGCCCACATGACAGCAGACGTTTACACTTTTCATTGCAAAGTTCATGAATCGTACTTTGGTTACATTGCAATTTTATTGTATGAAGACACTCGGGTATTACTTTATCCACCTAAAAATACAAAAAAATAATCAACTCAGTGCAAAAAGTATTCAAATGGTAGAAGTTGCTACGGCGTAGCTCGGCAACCGCAAGATTAACCTTAGTAGCGCTACGAGGTTATTTACTCGTTTGGTACGTTAAAGTAATCCCCAATCTTTTTTGCAGGTCTAAAGATAAGATCATTTGTCCAAAACATGAGTATACACACACATGGCATGCAAGATGTTACATTAAATTTATCACTGTCATGTTTTGCCTCAACGGCGTACAAATATAACAAGTCAAACAACAAATAATTACAAATTTATCCATTATATGCAAAACAATCAATAATCCAAATTAAAATTAAAAATATGCCACAACATAGTGTCAGTCAGCTCATCAAATAAATGTATACAAAATTAGTCAATTAAATGTCAAAGTAATTAGGAAAAATTGGATATTTCACACAAGTCAGATTAATTTATCAGTAAAAAATTCGTCAGTGCTGTAATAGACTTTCTCTACAAAAGGCGTTTTAAACTAATTCTTAATTTTTCTGTTGTATATTCCCTCCAATATTTTGTTAATGTATTATAAATAATAGGCGCCATACAGAATATACTTCTCCGCAATAGTGCTTTCATAGATCTAGGCACGTAAAGTTTGCTATTGTCGCGTCTATTTCGAATTACTTTATCTGACAACAAGCAAACAAATAAATAAACAAACTCTTCATCTTTATAATATCTTAATATATATAAATCTCGTGTCACAATGTTTGTCCTAAATGGACTCCTAAACCACTTAACCGATTATAATAAAATTCGCACACCATGTGCAGTTCGATCCAACTTGAGAGATAGGATAGTTTAAATCTCAAATTATAGTCGCAATTTTAATTTATTGCTAATTATTTGTCTGTTATTATTTGACAGTCAAAATAACCTGACGCTATAACTCCAGAACGCACGAACCGAATTCCACGGTTTTGCATTCGTTGAAAAGGTCTCGGGCTCCGTGAGGTTTATAGGGTAAGTAGGGTAGGGTAGGTAGGGTAGGGTAGGTAGGGTAGGGTAGGTAGGGTAGGTAGGGTAGGGTAGGTAGGGTAGGGTAGGTAGGGTAGGGTAGGTAGGGTAGGGTAGGTAGGGTAGGTAGGGTAGGGTAGGTAGGGTAGGGTAGGTAGGGTAGGGTAGGTAGGGTTCGGTAGGGTAGGGTAGGTAGGGTAGGGTAGGTAGGGTAGGGTAGGTAGGGTAGGGTAGGTAGGGTAGGGTAGGTAGGGTAGGGTAGGGTAGGTAGGGTAGGGTAGGTAGGGTAGGGTAGGGTAGGTAGGGTAGGTAGGGTAGGTAGGGTAGGGTAGGTAGAGTAGGGTAGGTAGGGTAGGGTAGGTAGAGTTGGGTAGATAGTGTTAGGTAGGGTAGATGAATGTTTGGTGTTTTTATGGCAAAACAAAGTTTGCCGGGTCAGCTAGTTAGTATAGATAGGAGAAATAAGTGTGGGTTCGATCTGACAAACATAATACTAATTAATAATTAAGCCATTTATTCCCAAAAGATTTACAGATAAACATTAAATCAAAAAATAACATTCATAAATTAAACTCATAACATGCTTAGAAATAATTACATTAAATTGAAACCATTCATAAAATAACTCATAAATCATAATAAAAGTAAAAAAAACAGTTAATACATTATAAAGTAGGTATATAAATATGTCCAAATCAGTTACAAATGTCCTATGTTATTTATTGGGTGCCCAATTTAGGGCGAAGGCCTCCTCCATCTTACGCCATTTCTCTCTATCCTGGGCTATTCTCGTCCAGGTGGGGCCGGCCACATAGGCAATATCGTCGCACCACCGGCGTCTGGGTCTGCCTCGGATGCGCGGTGCATCTCGTTGGTACCAATGGAGAATCCTCTCACTCCAACGTCCATCTGTGACTCTGGCTACGTGTCCTGCCCATCGCCATTTCAAATTTCATGCTAATTCCCCAGCATCTATTATTTTAGTGCATAGTAGTATGTCTTTAGATCTTTTTCGGTCTCGGAGTTTAATTCCTAACATACTTCTCTCCATTGCTCGTTGGAAGGCTCGAAGTTTGTATGTGACTGCTTTTGTTAGTGTCCAACTTTGACAACCGTAGAGTAGTGTAGGTAATATGACAGTGTCCATTGCTTTCTTTTTCAGGCTAATAGGGATGCGGGATTTACGAGTAAATACATCTTTCAACGACCAATATCTTCTCCATGCATTCTTTATCCTGCGATCTACTTCAGTTTCAGTAGGTTTATTAAATGAAATATTTTGCCCAAGATAAACACAATTGTCTAAGTATACGATTGGTCTGTCCTGTATCGATGTTGGTACTCTTATGCCAGTAGTCAAAATACATGTTTTTTCAGCGTTCATGTGAAGACCGCATTTTCGGCTCTCCTTATCTAATGACTTCAACATGCATTCAAGTTCTGAGTGTGTTTCGCTTAGTAAAACTATATCATCCGCGAAACGGAGATGGTTCAGGAACTCGCCGTTTATACAGATACCGACATTGTGCCAATCCAACTGTCTGAATATGTGCTCCAGAACTGCGTTAAACAAGCTAAGTGAAATGGGCTTCCCCTGCCTTACTCCTTTTTGATGTTAAATGGCTCTCCTTTTTCTCCAATTTAATGACTGCTTTGCTGTTCTTATAAATCTCTTTCAAAATGTTTATATATTTTAAATCAACTCCTTGTTCACGAAGAGAGTACCATAGAGATGTATAGGAGATAGAGTCAAATGCCTTGGAGTAATCCACGAAGGCTATGTAGAGCTCTTTATTGTGTTCGTTGTACTTCTCGATTAGTTGTGTTATCGTGAATATGTGGTCGTTTGTAGAGTAACCCGATCTGAATCCTGCTTGCTCTCTAGGTTGGTTTTCGTCCAATGTCCTTGAGATCCTTTTTAATATTAGACTAGTAAATAATTTATATAATACCTGAAGCATACTCAATGGTCTGTAGTTGTCCATTTTGCCTGGGTCTCTCTTTTTATATAGTAAGGTTATAATCGCAGTATTCCAGTCAGGTGGTATTGACTCTTGACTCAAGATTTCGTTGAACAAGGTGGTTAAAATAGGTGTTATTGGCTCTCTGATGGTTTTTAATATGTCATTTGTTATGCGATCTTCTCCAGGGCTTTTTTTCGTTTTTAATTGTTGGATACAGTAGCTAATTTCGCACTCTAGAAAGCTCGGTTCACTATCTGAGTCGAATTTCTCCTTATCTCGTATTGAGTCTTCGTGAATGACAGTATGCTCATACAATTTTGTATAGAATTCTGTTGCAATTTTTAATATTTGATTTCTGTCCGTTACCTGTTGACTGTTTTTGGTTAGTTGTGTAATCCACTTTTTACTGGAATCTAGTCTTTTGTAGGCCCTTTTGATCGACGCAAACTTATCTAGTTCATATTCAATGATGGTATATCTATGTTCTTTGGCTTTCTTTTGTATTTGCTTTCTAATAATAAGCTTCTGTAACGCTGATAAATGCTTCTTTTCTATTCTAGTTTTGTTTTTCTTTAATTTTAATAGAGTCCTTTCCTTTATTAGTCTTGCTAGGTTTTCTTGGATAAGAGGTTTATTACACTTTTTGTTGTTGCTAAGTTTGTTATAGCTGCTTCTAATTTTTGTGACTAAGGTAGAGTAGGTGTGCTGTACGTTTGTGAATTCTATGTTATTTATTTCTTCTGAAAAACATTCCCTTAAATACTCTTGCTCAGAAGGTGCAATATCGGTAATCTTTTTCTCTCCGAAATGTTTTCTTGAAGTAATGCGCTTGGTGTGGAGTATTAGTGATGCACGCACCATTCTATGGTAAGTAGGATGTGTAGTAGTTATGACATCGACGTTATGAATACTTTTGTTGTTTTTTGTTAGGATGTAGTCAATTTCATCGTCGTTTCGCTTTTTTCTTATAGTAGGTATTAGAAACATGTAATTGATGTTCAAAACAAAAACTTATTAATAGCTGACCTCTTGGAATTCGTTTCCCGTATCCCCACGGTCCCATAACATATTTATCACCATTATTGGGCAGACCAATCTGAGCGTTAAAATCGCCTATAATCAATGTATCTCTGTTTGTGTTTTCCATCGCTTTTCTGAGGTCCTCGTAAAATTTATCTATTTCTTCTAATGATTATTTTAGGGGCGTACACCTGAATAATATGAATAGTTTTACATTCAATGTGTATGCTTAACTTAGCCACTCTGTCAGAGACTGGTACAAAATCTTTAATGTTTTCTTTTAATTCTTTTTTTATTAAAAATCCAATACCGTTCCTGTTATGCTCTATAATTTCCTTGCCTTAAAGTTTTGTTTCGGAGAGTCAAAAAATATGCCAGTTGAGCTTAGCAATAGCGTATTCCAATTCGGTAAATCTCGACGGATCAATCAGTGATCTCACATTCAATGTGCCAATGTAGAGTTATTTGCTTTTTCTATTGTTTAAGTTGACTTTTTTTTTGTTTTTGATGGAGGGTTCTGGTCTACTGCTCCCACGGGGACCAACCGTGCCAGGAGAGTGAGGGGTAATTTGAGTAATATTTTTATTTACGTAGTTTTTAAGATGAGGGAGGCCTGCTGGTTGCTAAATTTGTACAATATGGGTATCACTCATGGCATGGTTTGAGGTAGGGATAGGAGAAGTTCTTATATGTGTTTCCTGTGGTACTAAGTAGTTTCTCATATCTACTTTAGTTTTATTGGTTGTTCGTTGTGATAATGATGTATGGTTATTCCGATATTGTGTGAAAGTTCCTTAGTTCTCTGGTGATTTCGATGATTTCCTTTTAAAGTTATGTTGGTTGCTTGGGTAGGTTTTTCTTTGTTCTAAGTAAACAATTTTATCGTGCCTCAGTACGGCATTTTTTCCTTGGCTTCTTGCTATTTCTACTTCTTTCTGTAATTCTTTTCGTTTTTCTAAGACTTGTGGTGAGAAATCTTCCTTTATGTAGTAGCTGGTTCGTTCTATTTGTTATTTTCGTTTTAATATTTTTACTTTCATGTTTAATTTAGAAAATTATATTTTAATTGGTCTTATATTTTCTCCTTTTTTTTTCCCAACCTTATGGCAGATTCTATATCATATGTAGTACATTCAACGACAAGATAGTCTTTGAAAATTAAAATAATTCGTTTTTCCAAGTCTGCGTAGCTAGTTTCGTTTTCTTCTTACCCAAATAGAATAATATTCTTCATACGTACTTGTCTTTCCAGCTTTTCTATTGTATTTTGTTGATTATTAATAATCTCCTCATTTTTAGACATAATTTATGTTCATATTCTCGATTATTGTTTTCGAAATATCCTCTTTCCAACTTTTTATTTCAGTACGTTGTTGTGATAATTCATTTTGCAGCTTTTTCAACAATGTTGTTATTTCTTCCATGTCGAGATTTCAACCTTTATTTAGCGCCCTCTTGTGGTCAGAGTTGTCTTATCTATCGATTGAACTCGCTTTCCAGTGTCAGTTTCACAGAGTTTGATAGTTCAGCTGTTCTCCGCTAGATGGCTATCGGTTTTTGTTTCTGACAGTGTACAACAGATGTCGTTGTTTTCAATTCAACCAATTTCTTTGTATGACACAGAGATTTTATATGAGTCACTGACTTCCGAAGTTGGGTTATAATTAATAAGTTTCACAAATTCACTGCTTTTCACTTTAACGCACTCTTGTCCAATGTCAATATTAGCTTCTTGGTAAATTTTTGTTTTTCCGCAGCCGACATAAACAAAATTTGAAATGTCACTAACTGTCTGTATTTCTTTTAATATTTCATGTTTTCCACTTAGCACTAGATATGAACTATTAGTTTAGTCTTAGTATCACTGTGCACTGAACACTTGTGTTAAGTTTTTATTTGGTTTTATTAGCAAGATTAATTTTAAATACGAAAACAAAACAAGCTGATTTTGCCGTGCTGACAGCAGTACCCTCTTTTGGCTATGCTGACAAACATAATGGTCTCTAAAATGTACAAGGATGGTAGGGTCAGGACTTTATATTTTTTGAAATATGGTATGCAACTTTCGGTAACATGAAGTCCAAACATAGTTCTAAGGCACCTCTTCTGGGTTTTAAAAATTACATGTTTATTTGTTGAGTTGCCCCAAAAACTTACTCCTAATTATCTTAACTTAGAGGACACTAAGCCATGATAAGCAGTTAGTAGCACATCAATATTTAGCATCGGAGCTAATTTATACAGAGCATATGTGGAATTACTAATTGTTTTGCTTGAGGCTTCCGTATGCGCTTTCCAATCTAATTTACTGTCAATAGTAACTCCAAGAAATTTTGTAGTGTCAACTTTGTCTATGTTACTATTACAATAGTGTACATTAACATTTGGAATCTTTGGGCAAAATGTATGATATTCCTTTTTCCAAGATTTATCTTAAGATTGTTGTTTTCCAACCATTTTATCATTGAACCTATAGAATTGTTAATGTCAGCTTCGTAAGTGTCTCTATATTTACAAGCGACCGTAATGGTACTATCATCGGCAAAAAGTGTCATAGGGTGGTCAATACTTTTGGGTAAGTCATTAATATAAAGTATAAAAATAGTGGGCCTACGACAGTGCCTTGCGGTACGCCAAATTTGACTTCACGCTCTTTTGATTTATGAATTACTTCATGCTTATTGCCTCCATTTACTGCCGAAATTTCTGTAAACTGTCTTCTATTGCTCAAATAAGATTTAATAAGGCTGGAGACATTACCTCTAATGCCGTATGCTTCTAACTTTTCAATTAGTATATCGTGACGGACATGGTCGAAAGCCTGTGTCATGTCACAGAATATCTTACATACAGGTATTTTCGTATCTACTTTTGGCATAACATTATGTAAAAAATCATACAGTGCCAAGTTTATGGTTTTACCATTTCTGAAACCTTTATGTTCATGAGCGAGTATATTTTCTTTTTCGATATAGGTATATAACTGTTTATATAAATACTTTACAAATATTTTTGATATTATACTCTCTAAAGTTGACTACAACGGCTGCGCAGTAGTAAATATCATAGGAACTAAAGCAGCAACACGCCATGCCATGCGCATTGGAAAGCCTACGTGCAGCCCGGCCAAAAAGATCGGGTATGACCTTAGAGTCAAGGCACACTGATACAGAGTAGGAGAATCTATCTAAAAATGTACGTAGCATATTGACCCATATATCCACAACAAAAATCCCCTCCTGGTCTAAGTAGCAAAATGTCCAACAGCGCGAAACGTCTAATGAGCAGTAAGTCTAATTAGCAAAATGACCATGTAGCAAAACGTCCAACTATACGATGGTCTGTATAGCAGAACATCTATATAGCAAAAAGTCACGAGTCTCAAAATGTCTGGATACTCAGGCACAAAATTCAAAACACATTTCTTCGGGAGGGAAACGGACACGGCATTATAATATGTACATACAGAGACAAACTCTTTAGTATATGTACTCATAGCGTAAATCATATCTTCCTAATGGTGACTGACACTTATTGTCATGAATGCTATTTTTGCTATTTTTAATATAGCACTACTTTTCTGAATTTTAATGTATCGATTGCTATTCATTACAAATACAATAGTTCTGGCTTCCAAATTCTAAAAATGGATAAAGAACAAATGTTTACTTAAATTGAAAGTCAAAAGAAGAAGCGTGTGCTGCTGCTGAATGGTCACAGGTTCAATTTAAATATCACAAATAATGAAGGGTCAACTGTATGGCGTTGCGCTCAACGCAATGAGTGTAGTGCATCTGTTACAATCAATAAAGTCAGATATTTCGTCAGTTAAATGAGCATACTTGTCAAGCTAATTTCTTTATAAACAAGACTAACATAGTGATAAACAAATGCAAGAAATTAGTTCGCCTAAAAACAAACTGTCCAGAATGTTTTTGACAAAGACTTCAAAAAAGTGTAATAAAAAAGTTTGAAGGCCAAAAAGCTTGCCCCTTTGAATTTTTGATAAACCTTGGCAATATCAAAAGGACATAAATGCAGGGGAATTTGTGCGCCTGATATCCTAACAATATTTAAGAGGCTACTAGCTTTTTCACCCAGATTATTTTATCAAATAAATTTAATGTTATTTACAAAACTTTCTATCATGAGTGTACACATTTTAAGAATGACTTTTTACTATGTAGATGTTCTGCTATACAGACCATTTTGTTAAACACAGGTGAACGAGTGTCCTAGCGTATACTATGATCGTGGAATGCAAACCACGCTCTGCTACCAAATGTTAAATACAGGTCTTCGGGTCCTAAGCCAGGAGATAAACACTGGGGCCCATAGCGGCGTTGGGACTCCTGGACCCTTTCTGAACCTGTATCCCACGAAACTGCCGTAACGCAGCAATGGAAAGCTAGGGAATTTGCTCCTTATTGGGAGATATACTGGTTCCTACTCCAGGTGTAAGTAAGGTGTTATTGGCACTTACCTGGGATTCCTGCGGTAGGCTCCTGGGGGTCGATCAATATCGTGCCGTGAGATTAGGGATAGGAGAATATATATAATATTAGGACAATAAGGGATAGACTGACGGCTGTCTGGACCGAAGGCTCCGGCGTCCACCAGGCAGCACACGTTTCCCGCAAAAGCACTTCGTTGTGCGTGAAATATATTCAAAACCGGCTTCGCTGGCGCCCCACAACGCCGATTGCGAACGGCGGGCGCAATTAACAATTACAATGGGCGAAACATATCTCGATTAGATATGTTTCCACAAAAACCCGAGTTCACTGTGTGCTCACTACAAATTTTCTTTTCCGGCCCTTGGCAAGTGTCAGCTGTCAACCCAAAGACCGTCAAACTTAAAATGACAGCGAGCTGGCACAGTGTTGCAATAATATATTAAAAATCTAGACGAAACATCCCCCCCGTCTCGGACATAAGGAGTTATGTCCGCTAATAAATGGGCAAGCGTGTTAAACTCGCCACTGCTCGCTTCAAAACCGAACTTTCAAACCGACCATTACCTCCGCAAGTCTGGGAAATCCGTCAGACCCATAAATCAAATCTACAATGCGTCCCCGACGCCAATACAAAGGTAACAAGTTAGGTTCTTTAACAAATAAAAGGTCTCCGACTTTGGGAGGGTCAGTTTTGTCAGTCCACTTAACGCGCTGCTGTAAAATATGCGTCAATTGCGAAGATTTATTTATTTCCCTGAAGGGGTATGGCAGGGCGTTGAGGGGCTGACCAATCAAAAAATTACCAGGGGTCAAAACTTCCAGGTCATTTGGGTCTGAGGAGATCGGACAGAGGGGTCGTGAATTGAGGACGGCCTCGATTTTACAAAATACCGTAACATGTTCCTCAAAGGTCAAAATTATTTCACCAATAACACGGCGGACATGCGTTTTTGCCACTTTTACAACGGCCTCAAAAATGCTAGCCCAATGTGGGCACACTGGGGTGTCAAATTGCCAATTAATTCCCATTTGCGCCATGGCGAATCACAAATTCTGTTTATCCTTATTTAGATAATTAAAAATACCATTTAAATATCTATCAGCGCCCTTATAATTAGTACCGTTATCGGAACGGATCAAAGATGGTAGTCCTCAGCGGCAAACAAATCTACCTAGCGCAACAACAAACGCATCTGTGCTGAGGGCAGTTACGAGTACAAGTTCCAAGTGAACCGCCTTGGAAGCCAGACAAACGAATACACACAAGTAGGCCTTGACAGCCTTGGCGTCCCGAAGTTGAGAAGTCTTCACCAAGAAGGGACCAGCGAAATCGGTTCCGACCGAAGCAAATGGTCTGCTCTCCGTCACTCGGTCGGATGGCAAATCACCCATTATGGGTTGAGTGGGCGCAGCCTTCAACTTATAGCACTGCATACATTTAAAGATGATGCCACGAATAGTGCGTCTGGCCGACAAAATAGAAAAATTCACGCTGCAAAATGGCTACGAGGGCGTTGCAACCGGCGTGTGCGTTATTAATGTGTCGATCGGACACCAACGCTCCTCTTTTAGGGAGCAACAAAGGATGGCGAGCACCATAAGGCAAATTCGAATTCCGCAGTCGTCTAGGAATAGATTAAGATGAGCGATTGAGCCTTTCAAAGCTGAGCATTTCTTCAGGGCCTCAATAGTCTGGTCAAAGTGCTCGGCTTGTACTGCACGAACCAATAACATCAGGGCCTCTTGGCGTTCATGAGGCGACAAAACTGAGGATAATAATTTATTATTAGGGTTCCGTCCATTACGTATGAAACGCCGGACCCAAGTGGTAACTCCTAACAATTTCGACAAAGATCTGTATCTGTCCAAAAGATAATCCAAATTATATGCAGGTTGCGTTTCCACAATTCCAATATGCAAGCCTGGCAGAACCTCTGGAGAGAAGAACCTATTCTGGGGCCAGGACAACTCGCGATGCGACAACCAGTCTGGTCCCCAACAAAGAGAATGGTTAACAAGGGCAGGAGCCCCGCAACCACGGGACGCGCGGTTTGCGGGGGAACATAAAGATAAGTAGTAAATAGAAACATAAAATTGTAATGCCAGTGTGTAATATATATATAGTATTTAGTGAGGGATGAACTCACGTAAATTTAAGTTAGTTAAGTAAGCCTTAAAATAATGTCCGACGTAGGAATCCAACAATTGTAAAAAAATAACAAACAAAATATACACAATAAAAAAGAGCGCGGACTGCCACATGTCCGCGGTAGAATAATGAATAAAAAAAATAAAAAACCCAAAGACCGTCAAACTCAAAATGACAGCGAGCTGGCAGTGTTGCAACAATATATTAAAAATCGGGACGAACCACATATGATAGTTGACGTTTCGCTACACGAACATTTTGCTAATTCTTCCCTTGCGGGTCCCAGAGCGGCCCTCTCCGGACCAGCGTCGTGTTGGTGCGCGCCCCTCCACTTGTGGGTTGGCTGAGCCACGACGCCAGCCTCATAAATTTGTAGCGACTTAGGATCGCAGTATGCGTTGCTTATATTGCAACACGAATGGCCATATGGTCACGTCCTGTCCGAAGTTCCTAGAACGGAACAAAAGGGACCGATGTGGAATCGCCAACAGCCGCAAGTGGTGCTACACTTGTCTGGGACAGCATTTGCAGCGGGATTGGCAGAGGTCGGATCCTTGCCCGCACTGTCAAGGTAGGCACCACCGCGTGTTGTGTCCGGACCAAAATGGTGTTGGTGGCACTGATGATGCCGGACGCTCCCCCATAGGCGGGGGAGCGCATCCCCACCAACCCCAGGTGGCTCCTCGACGGGGTATACCTCGCAAAGGCGGGGACACCCCTCCACCCCTTCCTCAATTAGAGGAAGCGTCCGCTTTTCAGGACGACTTCCAACCCCAAGGGGGTTATCAACAATAGGTTATCAACAGTCGCCTTCCTCTCCTCCACTACAGCCGCCCAGCCAGAGACAGTCCTTCTGCTAACTGTCTCTGTAAGGATTTGGGCCCGAAAAGTAAATATTTGTTAGTTCGTGCTCTTTTGGATTCGGGTTGTCAAGGCTGCCTTGTATCCTTTTGTTTAGTGGAAAGATTGGGTCTCCCACGTAGATTCCACCCTGCTACCATATGGGTGGTATTGAAGCGGTTGGTCAACGGGGAGATATTGAAATTTGTGTTTCGCCTGTTCATTGTGGGCCAAGAATCTTGGCCAAGGCCGTTGTTTTGAATGATATTTTGGGCAGACACCCGCAGGTAACCATTAGCCCTGCAGTGGTGAAATTGACGTCGGACCTAACTCCTGCCGACCCGAAGTGGTTTGTTCTCGGACCCGTATATGGGTGCGGATGTTTTGGGTATTATTTTGTCCGGGCCCAAGTGGGTTCTGCAGACGAATAGGTTAGTAGTTGTACCGACGGTTTTTAGTTCTGCCTTAACGGGTCCCGTGTTGAAGGGCTCCGCCCCGCGCATTGAGGACCAAGGACTGATAGTGAGATAGGCCTTTGTTGGTTTCGCACCTCAGCTCATGATGTGGAGGTTTTTGTGGTGAATAGAGTCTCACAGATTCAGAACTCGGAGACAAAACTGATCTGGAGACATGTCCCAGGAGAATTGAACCCCGCAAACCGCGCGTCCCGTGGTTGCGAGGCTCCTGCCCTTGTTAACCATTCTCTTTGTTGGGGACCAGACTGGTTGTCGCATCGGGAGTCGTCCTGGCCCCAGAATAGGTTCTTCTCTCCTGCTGCTGCTGAACACCAGAATTGTTCAAAAGGCGACATTCCTCATCCAGGAACTTCAACAAGTCATCGAAAGGGGGGAGGTATGTGGCATTATTCAAGAAGGAAGGCAACATTCCGAAAGGCAACCTTGACAGGACAAGGTGAAGTAACATAAAAGACCATTGGTCAATGGGTAGCCCCAATTGCTTCAAGGCGTTCAAGGCCACCGTCAGTGGGTTGACCAAATCCAGTCGTAGGGTGGCAACGCGATGAATGCGAGGCAACGACAAAATCTGTGAGACGTGGGCGTCCGCTAAAAGCCTCACGTTCGCATAGCGCTTTATCAACAGTTCCCGGGCAGTATGATAATTCTGATCCGTAACAGTTAGGTGGCTGACTAAACCTAGGGCCTCTCCTCTTAACGTGGAGAACAAATAAGCCTGCTTTTGACTAGGCGACAAGTCTGTCCTAGCATCCACCAAACTGTTGAACAGGTCGAAGTAGGCAGTCCAACAACCCAAATCTCCACTAAAGTGTGGCAAGTCTAGTGTAGGCAACAGTCCCAACAAAGCAGGATGGGTGGAAGACCTCGTCTCCACCTTCAAAACATCCTGTGCAGAACCCTTCAATTTACTGGTTGCCTCAACAATATCATCCAAGATACTGTAGAATTGTGTGACGTCTGCCTCAACCGCAGCGGCTAACTCAGTGTCCTCGGTGGACAATAGTGCCAAACATTCCGCATGATATTCACCTACCCTGCTTGACGCGCTGGGAGTTCATCAGAACGGACCAACAAAGCCCCTGATCTATCAGATCTACTTACTAAAGAGGCCGCCGAGGTCACCCATCTCAATTCCGCTCTAATCTTAAAAGCAAATGTATTAGCAGTCATACTGTCAAAATGTATTAATTAATTAATACACAAAATGTTCAACAACAAAAATTAATAATATATGTGTGTAACTAAAACAACAGTTTGACAGTAATTCTCTTACCAAATTAAATATCAAATCATAAAGTCTGTAAGAGAAACAACAAGTTAATTCAACAAATAGTACTGAACCCTGTTACATTTACTTAATTATTTTTCAGTACAAATTTATTATGGAATCCCAAATATCAATTTATAAATTATCAAAAACAAAGTGGGTACCTCAAGAAAATAAATTATCAACAAACAAGAAGGTATTCAAAAAAACAACAAAAATTATCAACACAAAAGTGGGTAGGTTGATTTTACAATAAGAATTCAATATTCAATTTACTTTAAAAGTTAAAAACAATGACTTTAACTTCAATCAATTTTCTAATTGATTGAAGTTAAAGTCATTGTTTCATAGTAATATTCTTATTACTGTCAATATCAAACAAACTAACCATTTTCTTATACAATTGGCAACAACACACTTTACAACAAAAACTTCTGTAGCGGGCACTGAGTATGTTTATAATGTAAACAAACTTACCAAACCAAGATAGTAGGTTCAAGGTCCAACAATAACTATGATTCAATTAAATACAATTAGGGAAGACTATTTAGTCTGCACCAAACCTATATTGTATACAACAAATAAACAAATTATATTTTCAATACAAAACTATAACCTTCTATCCCGGAGTGACAATATTAAGTTATGAGTTGTACACTTTATTTTAACAAATTGGAATATAACTTTGTGGGTTATTTGCCCCTAACAAGACACAGCTAACTCTGAGTGACTCAAAATGTACCACTTTCCAGCCCAGTATTCTCAACAATAAAAAGCAAACCGACAAACAATACAGCGTTCACTGTGAACGAGTGTCCTAGCGTATACTATGATCGTGGAATGCAAACCACGCTCTGCTACCAAATGTTAAATACAGGTCTTCGGGTCCCAAGCCAGGAGATAAACACCGGGGCCCATAGCGGCGTTGGGACTCCTGGACCCTTTCTGAACCTGTATAAAGCTAGGGGATTTGCTCCTTATTGGGAGATATACTGGTTCCTACTACGGGTGTAAGTAAGGTATTATTGGCACTTACCTGGGATTCCTGCGGTAGGCTCCTGGGGGTCGATCAATATCGTGTCGTGAGATTAGGGATAGGAGAATATTTATAATATTAGGACAATAAGGGATAGACTGACGGCTGTCTGGACCGAAGGCTCCGGCGTCTACCAGGCAGCACACGTTTCCCGCAGAAGCACTTCGTTGTGCGTGAAATATATTGAAAACCGACTTCGCGGGCGCCCCACAACGCCAATTGCGACCGGCGGGCGCAATTAACAATTACAATGGGCGAAACATATCTCGATTAGATATGTTTCCACAAAAACCCGAATTCACCGTGTGCTTACTACAAATTTTCTTTTCCGACCCTTGTCAAGTGTCAGCTGTTAACCCAAAGACCTGTTAACCCAAAGACCGTTGGGCGGTACCCAATATCAGGTGGATTAACGGAGTTCCGGGTTGCGGTAAGACAACCTGGCTGGTAAAGCACTTCGAAGAGGACAGGGACGTGATAGCAACCACGACAACAGAAGCTGCCAAAGATCTTAGAGAAAAGCTTGCGCGCCGCTTAGGAGACCAAGCAAATACCAAAGTGCGCACTATGGCCTCAATCCTAGCAAACGGTTTCATGAGCCAAGACAAATGCTACCGTCTTACGGTAGACGAGGCTCTTATGAACCACTTTGGGGCCATAGTCATGGCAGTAAAGTTGTCTGGAGCGAGCGAGCTTGTCCTCGTCGGAGACGTTAACCAGCTTCCATTTTTGGACAGGGAGAATCTTTTCGAGCTTAGGTATACCCGTCCAGACCTGGTGGCTGGCATCACCCAGGAGTTTCTCTGCACACACCGCAATCCAATGGACGTGGCGTTTGCACTGAGTGAGATATACCCCGGTATATACTCCTCCAAGTCGTCGCTGTCGCGGGTCCACTCCCTGAAGGTGAAAGGTTACACAGGGGCGCAAATACCGGGTACTGCCCAAAACACCCTGTTCCTGGTTAATACGCAGGGGGAGAAAGCCTCTCTTGCGAGCCAGGGATATGGGTCCGGCGATGGGTCGCGCCTGCTAACCATACATGAGGCTCAGGGGTCGACCTACGACAGCGTTATCATCATCAACACCAAGTCCAGGAGGCTTCAGGTCCACGACAGCATCTCCCACGCGGAAGTGGCGGTGTCCAGACATACAGTCAGTTGCATCTATTACACCGACGACGCCGATGACGCCGTAGGCCGCCTTGCTAAGAGGGCGATGGATGCGCCGACTAAAACGGTCGTCAACTACAATCTTAAGACGGCCATGCAGCATCGAGACGTAGTCGTCATAGAGGCCTTGCTCACGCTAGCGAAGTCCCTGGTCAGCAGCCAAAACACCACCTAACAAGTCCCATCCAAAAACTCCAACCCAAATACATACCCAAACCATCACCCTGTCTAAAGCAAAAAAGAAAACTATATACAGGGTGTTTGGAAGGGAGCTGTACATACGCCTAGGGTAGAAACTAGGGATAGTCTGCTACCTACCCCCGCCCATTATATTGACCTTGGCCTCAAGGTTTTTTTTTAATTTATTATTATTTTTTATTTGACTTTTTTATGATTTTTTGACTAAAACTACCTGTAGCTCAAAATCTATCCATGGGACCGGTCGGCTAATGGTCTTGTTTTAATCGTTAGAGTCTTAGGGTCCTGCAAAAAATTATTTTACACCAGAAAATTGTGGAGAAGAAAAGTTATGGGGCCTGAAGTACCGTAGTAAGGTAAAGAAATAATTTTAAGGGCAACTTTCTATGGGGTTTAAAAAAAAACTAACAGGGTTGGAGTTCTTCTGATTTTTTTAAAACATCCTCAGTCCATGCCCTTTCTAACGATATGCTAAAAGTGTATTTATCACTTTTAGTTTTAAAGTTATTAATTAATTTCCGCAACTAGGGCACTTTTACCACCACGAGTCGACATTTGTAAGACAAATGTAATTTCCAGAATTTAAACCAGTTTGGCCTACAGTTGGCAAATTTGTTGTCTCACTCTTACACGAGAGCAACATGTAAGAGACAAAACATGTCATGTCATGTCTCTTTCGCTCTTGGGTCGACGGGGCCGGGCAGGTAACTCGTTGGGGTCTTTGTTAGTCAGTCGAGATTTACCCATCTTAGCTAACTTACGTACTTGCCGTTACGACGCTCCACTGTTTTCGTTAATTTTGTTGAGTTTGTTATTACTTCGTTTTTGTTAAGTTTTGTTATTTGTTACCTTGTTGTTGGCAAAATGGCTGGATTTACCAGTGAAGAGTACACCGACATGCTGGTGGTGTATGGAATGGCTGATTGCAATGGGCGCGAGGCACGGAGGATTTATCAAGAACGGTATCCTAACCGGCGAGTGCCTAACCACCAAACGTTTGGCTCAACTTATCGGCGTCTGCGAGAAACCGGAAATTTAAATTTCCGGGAACCAGCCGTGAACAGATTTCAACCAAATTTGGCTGCGGAAGAACGCATATTGGCTGAATTTGAGGAAGATCCGACCAGAAGCGTAAGAACCGTAGCCCGGACGCTTGGTTTAAGCGTGTGGAAAGTCTGGTCGGTTCTTCGCGAAAATGGACGTCATCCTTTCCACTACACCCCTGTTCAAGGTAATTTTTTACATAAAGTTTTTGTTTTTAGCTCTTATGTAATGAACTAGCATGTGAATTTCATAGGCAATTTTTAAATTAACATGAGCATGTGTGTGAGAGAGAGAGAAATGGAAAGACAGAGATAGCAATCAATGTTACATAGCTACTAATTCATAAGGAAACCGCTAACGTTGATATTTTTATTGTTTTAGGCTTAGAGGATAACGACTATGCAAGAAGGGTGGAGTTTTGCCGCCACTTGCTCCATACGGACGTGGAAGATATTAATTTTTTACGGAGTATTCTCTGGACTGACGAGTCCAAGTTTGACAAGGAAGGAATTGTAAATTACCACAATCTCCATCACTGGGCACCCAGAGATCAAAACCCGAGAGTCAAGAGGCACAGAGGTTTTCAACGAAGGTTCTCCGTGAACGTATGGGCAGGCGTCATCGGTTATCGGTTGATAGGGCCGCACTTTTTGCCAGACAACCTAAACGGGCAAAACTACTTAGATTTCCTCGAAAACGATTTGCCTGATTTAGCGGAAGAAGTGTTTGACGAAGATCGGCCCATAGTCTGCCAGCACGACGGCTGTCCTGCTCATTGGAGCCTAGCAGTGAGGGAGCTTCTGGACAACTGCTTTCCTAATTCTTGGATTGGTCGGGGTGGGCCAATTCCCTGGCCCCCAAGGTCGCCTGACCTTACCCCACTCGACTTCTACGTCTGGGGAAGGGCGAAAGAGTTGGTGTACGCAGAAGAAGTACCAACAAGGTAGGTTCTAATGAACAGGATCCACGCCGCATTCGATACAATGCGCGAGGAACTGCTGCTTAGAACGGTGACCGTGGAGATGAGGAAGAGGTGCCGAGCATGTTTACAGGTCAATGGTCATCAATTTGAACAAAATTTGTAATTAATTAAAATTAGTAATTAATTAAAATTTGTAATTTAATGACATTAGTCTTACCAAATTTTTTGTTTCATTTGCCATCCTTTTACGATCGAACACATTTAATTTTCATTAGTTGAAATTTTTGCTTGAAGTGCCCTAGTTGCGGAAATTAATTAATAACTTTAAAACTAAAAGTGATAATTACACTTTTAGCATATCGTTAGAAAGGGCATGGACTGAGGATGTTTTAAAAAAATCAGAAGAACTCCAACCCTGTTAGTTTTTTTTTAAACCCCATAGAAAGTTGCCCTTAAAATTATTTCTTTACCTTACTACGGTACTTCAGGCCCCATAACTTTTCTTCTCCACAATTTTCTGGTGTAAAATAATTTTTTGCAGGACCCTAAGACTCTAACGATTAAAACAAGACCATTAGCCGACCGGTCCCATGGATAGATTTTGAGCTACAGGTAGTTTTAGTCAAAAAATCATAAAAAAGTCAAATAAAAAATAATAATAAATTAAAAAAAAACCTTGAGGCCAAGGTCAATATAATGGGCGGGGGTAGGTAGCAGACTATCCCTAGTTTCTACCCTAGGCGTATGTACAGCTCCCTTCCAAACACCCTGTATATACATGTGAAGCTGCATGGTGGAGCGAGTCAGTCATACTCACCTTAACGTCCTAACGACGGGGTTCTATAACCGGAACCGTCGGCCGGGGCTGGTCTACTCGCATCTTGCATCATGCATCTTGCATCATGCATCATGCATCTTCCCACAAAGTGTACCAATAGATATAGTAATAACATAAGCAGTGTATCAATAGAAATAAGTAAACAAAATAGTTAATAACATAAAGATAAGTAGTAAATAGAAACATAAAATTGTAATGCCAGTGTGTAATATATATATAGTATTTAGTGAGGGATGAACTCACGTAAATTTAAGTTAGTTAAGTAAGCCTTAAAATAATGTCCGACGAAGGAATCCAACAATTGTAAAAAAAAAAAAAATAACAAACAAAATATACACAATAAAAAAGAGCGCGGACTGCCACATGTCCGCGGTAGAATATTGAATAAAAAAAAAAAAAAAAAACCCAAAGACCGTCAAACTCAAAATGACAGCGAGCTGGCAGTGTTGCAACAATATATTAAAAATCGGGACGAACCACATATGATAGTTGACGTTTTGTTACACGAACATTTTGCTAATTAGACTTACTGCTCATTAGACGTTTCGCGCCGTTGGACATTCAGCTACTTAGTCCTTCTGATCATAAGCCCAAAACTCATACATTCCTACCAAAGTAAAAAAATAAGACGCGACACGCGTCTTATTTATCTATAGAATATGATGACAATATGCTGTGTAATTTTTTATGTTGACCGTCTAAGGGTGCTGGCAATAAAGACAAGCGTCATGAAATAACGTGCATAATCTAGTTCAAAAAACTATATTGTTTTCGGTATGGCTGTCTAATTAATAACCTGAGACTATCTACGCTAACTTCCTGTATACTACGCAACTACAAAAGAAGCAAAGTAACATACCATGTGGTTGCAATCTCCGCATGGTTCACAACACTTCTTCTTGCAGAAATGTCCACAGGTTTTGGTATGTGTGCATTTCCCCGCCGCTAGTTATTCAGACATATATACATAAGAATCAATCAATCTGCCTGTTATTCTTATTCTAACACATCTTGGTCAATACATGTAAGGCACCAAATGTACGTATTCTCTAATGATTCCATTAGAGAATACGTAAAGGATCGCAAGTTGTTCAAGTGACCTGTCGCCATTTCATCCATCCTGAGTTGATCCGGTGCGTTACGTCTCGGTCTATTTCGCCATCACCTTGGACAAGCGACCCTAGGTACCGGTACCGGTACAAAACACCCATACTGCACAGTAAAAATATAAAAACATTATGGAAACTAGTGCCAGTAGTACGAGCCACTTAGAGGTCTCGTCGATGCGCATGTCAAGTGAGTGTGCCGTTTCGAGCGTTTGTAGGTAGTTTGCATACTGTTTGTATATTTATTCTGTGCCTACTGGCACTGCTCTCGCTTCAACATCCATGGCGAGGAACTTTTCGACCTCTTGATAGACAATGAATATGACATCCTTGCACCTCCTTATCCCTCTAAATGTAATGTAAATCTAGAATTTCATGTGTCCAATTTACAAAATAAAAATCTCATAAAAACTTCTAACCCCCTTTTTACCTCCTTAGGGATGGCATTTTCAAAAACCAATAAATACACGAATTCTTTTTATCGACCAAGAATATAAATTTAAAAGTTCAGGTGTCCAATTTACAAACCGTAGAAATTACATACAAACTTTCAACCCCCTTTTTACCCTTACGGGTGGAATTTTCAAAAACCGATAAATATATGTATTATTTTTATGAACAAAGAACGTAAATGTAAAATTTCACGTGTCCAACTTACAAACTGTAGAAATTTCATACAAATTTTCAACCCCATTTTTACCCCCTTAGGAGTGGAATTTCCAAAAAATCCTTTATTAGTGCTCACTCACATCACTTGAGCAACCTTTATGCCAAATTTCATCTTTATACGTCAAGCAGTTTACGATATTTCGTGATCCGCTTCCACAATTAGCCTTCAATTCTTCATTATCAACTCTGGTCTCCGGCCGTCCACGGGGCTTGTTCTGCAGGTCGAAATTTCCAGAACGAAAACGTTGGAACCGAAAACGCACTGTGTTTTCTTTTGCGACACCGTCGCCATACACATCATTAATCCTTCGAGCCGTATCTCCAGCACTGGTGCCACAATGGAACTCGTACTCGTAAATAACGCGATATTTCAGATTTTCCATTTTGTAAACTAACTGGCGCAAACTTCGGGCGCAAAGAAAAAACCAAAAGAGGAAAAAACAAATGAATTACGGTTTTCCAAATAAAAAAGTATGAGTAAATAGCTGTATAAATTTAAAATTGGAATCCCAAACCAAAAAGGAGATAATTGAGATCAATGTGCCAGTACTACAAAACGCCAATTTTATAGGAAGAAATAGAATAGGAAGACCTAATATACCTAATAGACCTAATATATATATAGATAGGAGGTGACTATTGGTCGTAAAGTTGGTCGGTACTTCTTGCTGTGGTTTATAGTGTTTTTAATAAAATAACCCATTTACTGAGAACAATTATATTATAGAAAGTTTCTACATACAATAATAAAGGACACGAAACGTTATCCAGTGCGCAGGTGCAGTGTGCAAATAGTAATTATTGTGTAAACTTAAATCTGTACACTGGTGACTAAAATCTACCCTTAACATTGAAAATATTGAAACATTTTAGTGAATATACTTAAAATCGCTTAAATCAAGTGTCGCCTAAGAGTGTGCTTCAACTCTGTTTACCCAAGTGTAATTTTATGGTGTCAACAAACCATTAAACTCCCATCAAACTATAATTTGTATATGTTCGAAACAGCGCCATCTATTGACACTGCGCGGAACGACTTGTAGTGATCGATAACAGAGTGTATGTTAAGTACGAAGCACACAATGCCTGCAGCGAAGTGCGGTGGTTGCGCCAAATTTTTATCGCCGATAGAGGCCGCTAAATGCGGCCAATGCAATGCCTTTTATCATCGCGCTTGCGTCGCCTTGCCTGGTACGGGTATTATTGCACCCACCTGGCGCTGCCATGAGTGCGGAAAAAATCTGGTCAGGGACAACAAGACGGAGATGCCAGTTCGAGGTAGGGCGGAACCTGCCCAGGAAGAAGTGCACAGTGGCCCCGAGGAGCTCAAGAGCGATCCATTACATGGCGCTGCGCTGAACGCTACTATTAATGTATCCCCTGACTTGGCAGACGAGCTGCGGTTATTTAAAGAGGAGCTGCGTGCCGAGTTTCGCTTGATGCATCAGGAATTCCAACAATTTCGCACGGAAATGGCTCAATTAAAGGATTCCTTAAATACTTCTGATAAGCGTGTAGATAGCCTAGAAGCGCGAGTGGGCGTCCTTGAACAGAAACTGGAGCAAAAACTGGACGGGGATCCATTACAAAACACCATAGCTGAACTGAAATGCCAATTGAACGAGCGCGATCAGGAACTCCTGCTCAACGACATTGAGGTGACCGGAATACCGAAGTGCAAGGGTGAGAGCGCCCTACACCTGGTTGGAGTTCTTGCCATAAAGCTTGGCGTTGCTGTTGAAGAGAGGGACATAGTTCATGCTGAGCGAGTCGGATCCGCGCGCCGTAACCGAGTACAGACTTCTGACGGCGACATCTCTGCTGACCCCACTGCGCAGAGACCGCGGTGTATATACGTGAGGTTCGCAAGGCGCGCCACGCGCGACTCACTACTGCGCGCGGCCCGTGTTTGCCGCGGTTTAAGTACAGGTGACCTTGATATTACTGGGCCGCCGCACAGAGTTTATGTCAACGAACGTCTAACTCGGACAAACCGCCAGTTATTTTATCATGCTCGTCAGGCAGGTAGTCAGAACAAATGGAAGTATGTTTGGACAAGGGAAGGGAGAATTTTGGCTCGCAGAGAAGATCACCAAAAAGCAGAACGAATTAGGTGTGAAGAGGATATCAGTAGGATTTTTGGGTAATGGTCGGTTTGTACCACATCCGAACGCGTCCTGTAAACTTATTGCATTTACCTATTGCTCCTGTGGATGTTAACAGTTTAATCTCTTTGTTGTTTTGTTTTGCACTTGGAGGATTTTTTTATAGTCTGTTCTATATATTAAGTAATGTTACAGGGCGGTGTGTGTTTCCTGGGGTACCGGGTGGGAATCTATTTTGCTCTCAACGTCATTGGTCACTACACACACACTACACACACTAAGCAAAATATATTATAAGAAAATAGATTATTTTGGTCAATTGTGGACAGTTGTGATTTCTTTTCAATTACTGTTCGCTTACAGCAACTTATTAGTGTTTTCATGCACGGATTACTGCGATGTTAAAACATATTACTATGCAGATATTATTTGCAAACACATGGCTGATGTTTACACTCTTATTGCACTTATTAATAGACACAATTCGCTGAGAATTTCGCATGTAGCTTTTAAATTATTATTTGCAACGACTTATATTATAAAACTATTGTTTACACTGGCTAGTATACAGTTTTTATTTACAATTATTTACTTATGTTTTTTGTTTACAATCACATATATAAAACATTTTTTATTTTTAATATTTACAATGTCGTTGTTTGCAATTTTTGGCTTTATTTATGATTATTTTTATGAAATTCAATTATTTTTTATTGACAATGATTATTTACAATATTACCACAGAATCACACGTTACAATTTTATTTTATGTCCCTTGACAAATGCGAAAACGTCGCCACTTTACGTCTGCGACAGCGCTTCTCTGTTTTGTTGTGTATATCATTGCTTTAAATATGCTTGAAAAATACCTTAAAGTTGGTTTGTTGAACGTAGGCTCCCTTAGCACTAACCACGATGATTTTATAGCAGCCGTAGAAGGGCATTCTTTTGATGTATTAGCAGTTAACGAGACCTGGCTACGACCAGGCGAAGAGGGCCGAGCGCCTGCTGTACCAGGGTACCGCCTGCGACACTCACCACGACCGCTGTCTGTACATGGGGGACGGGGGGGTGGTGTGGGTTTTTATCTTAAACGCGGCCTGACCGCTCGTACCTGCGCCATCCCAATTGACCCTAGATACGACACTATCGAACAAATGTGGATTACCCTTACATTAAATGGGAATAAAATTGCTATAGGCACAGCATATCGTCCCCCGCGATTCGACTTGGACCTTTTTCTCGACGCCATAACTGACTCCATTAGCTCCTTAGTAAAATGTGATCATTATGTACTGCTTGGCGATTTCAATGTTAACTTACTGAATGCTAACGGGCAAACTAAGAAGGTATATGAGTTTTTGAATAGCCTGAGCTTAAAACAACTGGTAAGTTCGCCCACCCATTTCACAGACCATAGCGAAACATTGATCGACCTTGTCTGTTCGAATCTCAACCACAAAAAAATATCTGTTGAGCCCTATGGCTCAATAAATGGTCACTCACTTGTTGTGTGTGAA
Organism: Orthosia cruda; assembly: GCA_964057195.1. NCBI lineage: Eukaryota > Metazoa > Arthropoda > Insecta > Lepidoptera > Noctuidae > Orthosia > Orthosia cruda. Next base: position 16,077,808 of record OZ059833.1, on the reverse strand, counting down.
TTTAATATTAGGCGTAGTAAATATAAACCCCATACAGTTGTGTACAGACCCATGAAGCAAATAAATAGAGAAGTACTAGATAGTGATTTTTCGCGCATACACTGGGACAACATTTGTGGCTTGCATAACGTGAATGACATGGTTGAAGCATTAAATAGAAACATTTTAATAATTTACGATGAGCACGCACCGGTCAAGAAATGTTTAATTAAGGAACCGTCATATCCCTGGATAACAGATACAATTAAATTGATGATGCGCTTGCGGAATGAGGCTCTGACCAAGTACCGTAAAACGAAATCCGAGTCTAAAAAAGCATACTACAAGCAGTTGAAATCTCTGGTGTTAAATTCCATATTTAGAGAAAAGGTGGCATATTTCAAATTTAATATTAATAGCCAAATTAAAAATCCGAAGGCATTATGGCAAAATTTAAGAGGCACTGTATTACCAAATAAACAAATTGATGACCTTCCTACTAACCTCAGAAATCCAAACCAAATCAATAATCACTTTATGAGTGTTCCTGGTAACCCTATCTGCAATATGTCGCAACGCACTTTCTTTGAGACTCATCGTTATGGTGATGATAGCTTTTCATTTGCATTACAACCAGTAACTGCTGATCAGATATTGCGATACTTCCGCCAGCTAAAATCTAACGCTGAGGGCTGTGATGGGGTAACCCTGAATATGCTTTTGCTTACACTCCCACATACACTGACAGTCATCACTGACATTGTGAACAGTTCAATTGTTTCAGCAACCTTCCCTGACATCTGGAAAACAGCTATCGTTAGGCCATTGCCTAAAAAAACAAATTCGACTGACTTAAAAGACCTTAGGCCTATTAGTATTCTGCCTTGCCTTTCTAAAATTGCTGAAAAGGCGGTATGCCAGCAGCTTTCAAAATATCTAGAAGATAAAAACATTCTGCCTGAGCTACAGTCAGGCTTTCGCAAAAAGCGTGGCACTTCTACGGCTCTTTTAGACGTGACAGATAACATTCTATCAGCTCAGGATAAGGGCCTATGTACACTTCTCGTCCTACTGGATTTTTCGCGAGCTTTTGACTGCATAAATATAGATCTATTTCTATCAAAGCTTAGCTACTATGGATTTGACCAAAATACGATACACTGGTTCCAAAGCTATCTCAGTGACCGACGTCAGCGTGTGGAAATACGACTGAGCAATGGCTCGTCTCTTGTTTCGTCACTCACTTCTGTTTGCAGAGGAGTTCCGCAAGGCTCAATACTGGGCCCGATCATCTTTATTTTGTATTGTGCGGATATCATAAATTCCCTGAAGCGATGTAGGTACCATATTTATGCTGATGACGTACAAGTCTATATTTCCTTTAAGCCAAGTGACTATGACATTGCGATAAAGGATCTAAACGATGATCTTGACAGGATAGCATGTTGGGCTGAAAATAACGGTTTGGTACTTAACCCTAATAAAACAAAATACATGTTGTTTGGAACCAAGAACCAAATCAGTGCAGTACCGGCATCACTCAACGTTGCCCTGCTGGGTGAGTCGGTCAGCCGAGTCGGTGAGGCCCGTAATCTTGGTCTGAACATGGACGCTGGGTTGAGATATGAAGCGCACGTGTCAGAGTCAGTGCGCACTTGTTTTTACCGGCTTAAGGTCCTCTATAAAATAAGGCCTTATCTTTCAGAGGAGTTGCGGATCCAACTGGCTGAGTCTCTCGTGTTATCTAATCTGAACTATGCGGACGTAGTTATTGGCCCTCGACTGCTTGCAAGAACTGACCGACTGATTCAGAGAGTGCAAAACGCCTGCGCTCGGTTTTGCTTCTCAATCCCACCTAGAAGTCACGTAACGCCATTTTTAAATAACCACTCAATCCTTAAGATGAAGTCGCGTCGTAAGTTGCACTTGGCATGCCTACTTTTTGGAGTTATAAATTACAAACAGCCGACCTATCTGTACAATAAACTGAGCTGGATCGCTAGTAGAAGAGAATGCGCAAGTCGACAGTGCTCACAGCAACTCTCCACACACTCGCACAAGACAGCGGCTTTCAGGGGAAGTTTTAGATACGCCGCATCCAAATGCTGGAACAACATTCCCCCGCCGATAAGGAGTCTCAAATGCCTTGTAACGTTCAGAGTTCGACTGCGGCAGTTTCTTTTAGCCTCGCAGAAAAAACTGGGGATTACTGTTTTGAACACGTCCGTTATATAACTGGCTGTCATGTCTTTCCCGAGCCAATCTGCCTATATGGCGTATCTCGTGGTCAAAACCTGTAAACAAAGGATATGGTAATTGAATAACTTGTGGATCTTTTGTTGGATACCTACTAATTGAAATACACATTTATTTACGTATATTTATTTATAGTAAACATATTTACCCCTTGATTGCTGTTACTAAACACAATAGAAAAATAATTGCTTCTATGTACGTACCTCACATCACACTGTCATTACACCAACATATTGCGACTGCTTAGCGACCGTATGTCACTGCAGGGATCCAGCAGAATATCAGCGTCAGGTATATTTGCCTGACACATGCTGAGCTGGACTCCCATTTGGTGCAACCTTGAGACGCACACCGCACTGTGTTCTATTTGAAGTAGGTAAGTTACTTGTGTCACTTTTATTATGTATTTTTTCCTTTTTTTGTATGTTGGCACCTTTTTTTTAAATACCCACATGTAAATTAAAATAATTTGATTGTGATTTTGTGTGCTGTGCTGTCTTTTGTATGCGCTGAATAAATAATTTATCTATCTATCTATCTTATCTAATATATCAGACATAATACCAAAAAAAAAACAATATATTTTTACACCAATTTCACTGGTTGAATTGATGGATTGATGTATTAATAAAGATTGACTAATTGATGCATTAATAATGATTGTTTGATTGATGTATTAATAAAGATTGACAGATGGATGCATTAATAATGATTTTTTGATTGATGGATTGATGAATTAATAAAGTTTTATTGATGGATGCATTAATAATGATTGTTTGATTGATTTATTAATAAAGATTGATTGATGCATTAATAAAGATTGATTGATGTATTCATAAATATTGATTGATTGGTGAATTAATAAAGATTGATTGACGTATTCATATAGATTGATTGTCTGATGGATTAATAAAGATTGATTGATTGACGTATTCATAAATATTGATGGATTGATGTATTAATAAAGACTTTTCAAAATCAGTCAACCAATCTGCCAGCCTTTTCCCAACTATGTTGTGGTCGGCTTCCAGTCTAACCAAATGCAGCTGACTACCAGTATTTTACATGGAGTGACTGCCTATCTGACCTCCACAACCCAGTATCTGGGTAACACGATACTTCTTGGTAAGACTGAAGTCAGATTTCCTGGCTTCTGTCTATCCGTAACGACTGTCAAAAATCTTTAAATGGCAGCTGGAACCAACGGCTTAACCTCGCTACGTAAAGATGGTCGCCCATCCACAGACCAACCTCGGCAAGGGCTGTTTTACCTTAAAGATCGACCCGTGCGGCTGTTTTTATCCTCCGTCAGAATATAGCCTTTGATTAGGAAAACACGCACCTGAACGTTGCAGTCATCGCATTTCTCGTAGCAAAGCTTTCTGCATTGATGGTTCCTCCGGTCTCCTAGCAGGTCGGCTACGCAACCAGCTTTGGCTCGTGCGCAAGGCTTGCGGCATATGTTCTGAAAAAGTCAAAGTCTTAAGAGCTTGCTATTCTACTGCGAAAGTTTGGACGGATGGATGTTTGTTACTCTTTCACGCAAAAACTACTAAACGCATTTTGATGAAAATTTATACTAAAATAGCTGTCACTCTGTGAATTTTCATCCAGCACTCGAATCCGCTGGATGCGAGACGCACAGGAACGGTCAATGAGCAACACTTGGGGGAGGCCTATGTTCAGCTGGAGCCGGGAGGCCTATAGTCTTTCGGCTGAAATGATGATGATAATGATACAAAAGTCAAACAACTCACGGCCTTATGGTTCGGATCATCGGTCACGTGACACCAGCGCTGGCAAGCATGGCCGCACTCTAACCGGTACTCGCAAGGTTTCAGGCATCGGTGCTGAAAAAGTCAAAGTCTTAAAATCCTGCTATTTTACTGTGAAAGTTAAGATGGATGTTTGTTACTCTTTCACTAAAATTACTGAACGGGTTTTATTGAAATTTTACTATAATATAGTTTACCTAAGCATCAGAAGTGTTATCACATAGAATACTTTTTAACTCGGGCGTATGTTCCCGTGGGATAATTTTCAACATTCGTGCGGGCGAAGCCGCTGGCAGAAACTAGTACATACATTGATGGGATGATCAATGAATACCTACAATAATAAGGTGCTATAAGAAAATCTCAATTGAACATTATATTATTATTTTTGATGTTAAACACGTATTGCGGCGGCAGTCAGACCGGCTGTAGGCGTGGCGACGCTCTCTCACTCAACGCGCTGAGGTTTCAATGTTTCACATCGCTATGAGTGAAATTTTTATTAAAGCATATTCAGATATTATGGTTTTGTGATGTTATTTCAGTCTCTTGTAATATCCCGGGATACTGGAATCTAACAAGGGAAACAGAAAGTGGTATAAAATGGAGGGGACCTGTGGCATATATGTATTCAAATGATAAATTTAAAACAGTCAAATAACCACCTAAACAATAATAAATAATAATAATAAGCACGTTTGCGGAGCGCTTTGGAATGTGCATTCAGCGAGTATCGCTCCACACCGTCAAAGCTTAGACCTAAACTACCTCGTTTGCCCATGCATAAGAAAAATAGGGCGCTGGTGTGTGCTCTAGATTCGCAGCTATCAAATGTTTTTGATAGCAGCAAAGACCTTGCCGACACCCACTCGATCTTGTACTGTGCTGCAGCAGGATGTCGTGTAGCTAACGTCAAGTTTCCCAAAACTGACAGAGCTACACGACCAGATACACCAGCTTGGCAGTGCAGGATTGAGCGTCGTATCGGTGAGCCTAGAGCACTCATCGGCAAGCTGATCTGCTTCAGGGAGGGCAACACTCGCCCTAGAGTGATGCGCTGAGGCGGGCGTTCTCATGGACTGATATCAGTTCTCGAGATTATATGTCCCGCGTCACAGAGCGTATCGACTTCCTGAAGCAGAAGATCTATGCATGGGCAAACCGTATTCGTCGGTACAAGCGGCGAGTGGAGCGATACACTCAGAATCGCACATTCCAGAGCAACGAAAGGTGGGTTTATAGGGCTTGGGAGCAACCCAACCAAGGTGTGACTACCGGATAATGACGCCATGTGTTCGTTCTGGCGCGATATCTGGTCGGTGCCTGTCAGTCACACCGAGGGTGACTGGACTCGGGAGGTCGAACGAGCGTGCGATCCGATATCACAAATGGGGGCAATTACCATCAGCCCCCAAGATGTGGCTCGTGCAGTTCGTCTGTTGCCTAACTGGAAATCTCCAGGGCCGGACGGACTGCACAACTTTTGGATTAAATGGTTCCAAAGGTCGCACGCTCGTTTGGAAACTCAGTTCCAGTCTGCCTTAGAGTCAGGATCGCTACCCCAGTTCCTAACGACAGGAGTAACCCACAAATCAGGTACTACTGCGGATCCTAAAAATTATAGACCGATAACTATTAATAATTATTACCGACGGTCTATAAAGTTCTTACATCAATTCTGAGAGCGAAAATTAATCAACATATTGACAATAACGCCATCATGTCTGCTTCTCAGAATGGATGTAGGAACGGGTCCCGCGGTACTAAGGAGCTGCTCCTCATAGACATTGCCATTAGGTTCGCCGTTCCCGCAAGGATCTGGCGACATGTTGGATAGATTACAAGAAGGCCTATGACTCAGTGCCACTTAAATGGCTCATGAGGGTGCTGGAGTTGTATAAAATTGATGCAACTCTGCGCGCCTTCCTGTCGTCATGTATGGGGCAGTGGAGGACGGTCCTTCACTATCCAGGATGTCGACAGATTCAGGAAAACAGCGAACCTATAAGGATCGAGCGCGGAATATTTCAGGGTGACAGTCTGAGTCCTCTGTGGTTTTGTTTAGCCCTGAACCCTCTCAGTACACTGCTGGAGGGTTCAGGTCTGGGCTATCGGTTGAGGAGAGGTGGTCCGGTCATATCACACCTCCTTTACATGGATGATCTGAACCTCTTTGCCCCCTTCAATTTGCAACTGATGAAGCTACTGAAGGTAACAGAAACCTTCAGTGACGCCATCCGTATGGAATTTGGTGTGGACAAAAGTGCAGTCATGCATGTAAAGCGAGGGGAGATTATGGAATCCGTGGGAATACACTTTCCGCAACCGAAACTTACAAGTATTTGGGTATGTCGGAAGCACTAGGCATCAATGCTACTGACGTGAAACAGTCGTTGAAGGAGCGCTTCTTTGGCCGCCTGAAAAAAATACTAAATAGTCTTTTATCGGGCGGTAACAAGGTGCGCGCCTTCAACGGCTGGGTCATGCCGGTATTGATGTATTCTTTCGGCATACTCAAATGGACTCAAGACTGAACTTGACGCCCTGGATAGAAGGGTCCGCACGCTGCTTACCGTAAAAATCGTATGCATCACCCACGTTCATCGGTTATGAGACTGTATATCCCTCGGAAGTGCGGGGGTCGTGGCTTTTTAAATGCTAAGACCCTACACAACCGCGAGGTATGCAGTCTTAGGGAATACTTCCAGGCCGCTGACGTGGGTATGCATCGAGATGTGGTAGCGGTGGACAAGGGCCTTACCCCGCTCTCCTTGGCTAACGAGAACTGGCGCAAACCTATAGTATTAGATACTAATGACCGCAGGGAGGTATGGCAGAGCAAGGAGCTTCACGGACGCTTCTACCGGGTCCTAAATGGGCCCGATGTAGATCTTTTAGCGTCCGTGGCCTGGCTGCGATTTGGTGACCTTCTCGGGGAAACCGAAGGTTTTGTCTTTGCGAATATGGACGAAGTTATGATGACGAACCACTACCGGAAATACATTGTGAAGGACGGCACGGTTGACATCTGTCGGGCATGTAACCGGCCGGGTGAATCAATCCGTCACCTTATCTCCGGTTGTTCTAGTCTGGCTAACGGAGACTATTTGCATAGACACAACCTTGTAGCCAGGATTATCCATCAGCAACTTGCTCTTAAATACAATCTTGTGGAGTCGGAAGTGCCTTACTATAAGTATGTGCCCGACCCAGTTCTCGAAAATGGCAATGTCACGTTGTATTGGCATCGGTCTATCATCACTGACAGGACTATTGTTGCCAACAAGCCTGACATAGTTGTGATAGACCGACTAGAGCGTCTCGCAATGATTGTTGATATAGCGGTCCCACATGACGAGAACCTCGTAAAGGCTGAGAGAGATAAGAAAAGCATCTTGATCTGGCTCGCGAGGTTGTCGACATGTGGGACGTGAATACAGCGATCATTGTGCCGATAGTCGTTACGGCCAATGACATATTAGCCAAGAGCTTCGACAAACACCTGAGGAGGCTCTCGTTGGGCAGCTGGATCAAGGGCTTGATCCAGAAAGCGGTACTCCTGGACACGGCGCGTATCGTTAGGAGGTTCCTCTCTCAGGAGCCCTGACCACCGGTAGCTTGGACCCTGTTCCCGATACCGGTGGGCTACTATTTTTGTATTTAAAAAAAATAATATAGAATAATATTTAAAAATGTAAAAATATGTATATAAAATGAATATATGGAATAATAATAATAAAAAGCCTTTATTAACAATCAAAATATGTACGTCACTGTCGGAGGACCCAAAAAAAACCAAAATGATTTTAAACTATCTTTAATTAAAGTAAAATTACAATGTTAATTATAACTAAAAATAGAATTCCTATTCCGATCGATACTAGATACAGAATGAATCGCTAAAGTTCACTTAATTACTTATTTCTAGAAAAACACCTGCATCCGGTAAACATGACCATGATCGTATGACCTTCGTCACTGTGCGGCGTCAGCGCTTTAGGCTACACGTGTAAGGCTGTTCCCATGCACTGTTTCTAGGTCGCTGCAATCTTGCCGTTTAGGTGTTGGCTCATACTATCCTCCACCGTCAGATCAGCAATTATTTTTGAAGTTTTAACTGAGAAAATATTGCTGAAGTTGTCTTCGGTACTTGAGATGCTCCAGGCTCCGCATAAGTCTCATCTCCTGTAGGTTGTTTCTTGATTTCAGATTTTGATTTCTTACGGTGTCTTAGAATGATGAATGTGCTAAGTGCAAGTGTACTGGATATCACGACGTAAAACGGGATCGTTGTATGATATAAGTATTCCGTTGGTAACGGTTGCACCCGCAGGGGAGGCTGTGACATTGCTTTATATTGGACATCGTGTAGTTTAGTAAGATCAATCGAGTTGAGGTTCATCTGTACTGGTTCTGGGTGGTCTTCTGCATTGTAAGTTAGTTTCGTAATTTTGATTGGTTGTCCTTCCACATGATCGTTGAGATTAGTGATGGTGAATTCTGGGGTATACAGGAAGCAGTTCACGGGTATTGTAGCCAAGTAACTACCATTCAATATGGTATATTCTTCTCGTCCGCATAAGGTGTGTATTTGTTTTGTATTGGGGAATTATATGACGTAATGCTTCTCATCCAATTCTTCCATAGCTATTCTTGATAGTAATGTAGTTACAATTTCGCAGCTTCCATCGAGAGACTGGTCCATAATAAGTTTTTGTATGCAATCTGGGTCTTTCCGCAGGTGGTGACTCATCTTTTCTCCGCAAAGATACCAGTTGTCGTACTTCGGGCATTCAGCCTCTATGTACACGTAACCTTTCCTGCTTGTTGCAATCAAAGGATAAGGGGGGATAAGGGATTACCTAAATGTATTCGGGGCTATTGACAATTTATAGAGATCGTATATTTCTGTAGCAAATATCGGGAATTTAAATATAATTACTATTTGACTGCCTGAATAATAGTATCGTGGTTTAATAACGTCATAGTATTCTCTGAGTTCTAAATCTATTACCTTATCTCTACCGTAGATTTTAACTAATCTATCAATCATATGGCGTAAAACATCTATGCTGATCATGGAATGATGTGTACTTGAACTATGAATAAATGCTAGTATGTTCTCAACTCTTACCAACTCGTTTAGTACCTCATCTAGATTTTCAGTTAATATAGTTAGACACGATGTCCGAATTTTGCAAATCTTATAAGACTATAATCTTTGTAAGCATTTCTGTCTAGTAATAATTTTAGTGTTTCATTAATTTTAATTTGGTTAGCTATTAACTGCTCGATAACATCGGAATGCTGGGCCATCCACTCCTTACTGAAACTGATGTGATTATTTAGTTCTTCAGTGGTTCTATAGTCATTTTCCTGAAGGATTTTGATAGTATTATCGTATCTGTCCGCGTCTGAGTAGTCTAAATTTCCTGTGATACTTTTTATAATAGAGCCTAGTCCATCTAAGAGACCTCGCTTTACACGCCCTGGTTTTATGGTTTCTAATTGGTGTTGTCGCTTTGTAGCTTTTTTGAAAGATATTCTAATTGAATCTCATACAACGCATGCGTATTACTATCTAACTCTTGCCTAAAGTTATCTATCTGATCCTGTAACATTTTAATATTTAGGTCGATGTCTCTAATCTCTGTCGTTTACGCATTCAATTTGTGGCTGTCGGAGATTGAAAGGCATGGACTTCGGATCAGCCGCACTAAAACCGAATACATGGAATGCGATTTTGGCGGCGCGGAGGAAGTGGGCTGTGACCTGAAGGTACAAGACACCGACCTACCAAAGGTGTCCCGATTTAAATACCTTGGCTCTATGCTGACTGCTGACGCTCGTATAGATGAGGATGTGACCCATCGAGTTCATGCGGCATGGATGAAATGGAGATCTCTGTCGGGCGTCCTATGTGACTCTAAAATGCCGATCAAAACAAAAGGAAAAGTATATAAAATAGCCGTTAGACCAACGTTGCTGTACGGCGCTGAATGTTGGGCAGCCATGAAGAAGCACGAACAACAGCTATACACAGCGGAGATGTAAATGCTCCGCTGGGCAGGGGGCGTGACGCGCTTGGATAAAGTGCGGAACTAATACGTAAGAGGATCATTCAAGGTAGCACCAATCGCCGACAAGATCAGAGAGAGCAGACTTAGATGGTATGGGCACATTATGAGACGTGAAGATAGCTACTCCATGAAGACAATGCTCAAAGTCAACACCAAGCACAAGGGGCAGACCACCAGCCTCTTGGTGGACCACTGTCGAGAGAGACCTCAAGGAGAAAAAATTGCCACCATCGACAACCCAGGATAGACCATCTTGGCGTAGACGCACAAGGAGGCCCGACCCCAAATAAATTGGGAAGGGGGCAGGAAGAAGAAGAGAGGTCGATGTCTATAATTTGAACGTATTGCAAGAAGGTATGATAATGAGTTATAAGTTTAGTTGCACCAAGCCGAAAGGGAGTATTCCTGGACCATCGTCCAAACTTTCAAGTGTTATCTTTTGGTATGTTTCCTGGGCTGCTATCAAAGGAGCAGTCAGGACCAGTAGCACCCTGTAACAATAGAGCGCTTTTAGGTACTCTTTTTAACCGACTTTTAGCGACGGGACCTCGCTTTTTGGATGTATAAATATTTATAGGTAGATCGGCTAATACGGTATCGTGGGTGTACCTAGCGGCCAATTTTTGACGACTCGCTGAAGGGTTACTGATGAAAATACGTTGTTGAGGCTGATATTCGGTTTCAGGCTCGCGACTTTTGTTTCGGTTTTCTACAATTTTCGTACGGTTTGCGAGGGAGGATTCATTTATTAAATTGTAGACTAACTTGATCTTTTCTTTATGGTCCTGTGTATATTGCTGCAAGAGATGTTTGGATAAATCTACATCAAAAGGATCTCGCGGGTCGAAGTGTCCAGTTATAATATCAAATGGTCGGCATTTGGTAAAACTGTGTATTGCGCTATTGTATGCTAAAATCGCATAAGAGACGAGATTAATTACGTCATCATCTTTATGAGTTAGTTTTAAGATACGTAAATGTTCTAATAGAGATGACTGAAAACGCTCCACAATCCCATTGTCATTTGGGGCATGTGGCAGAGTTTTATGGTGAATTATTTTATGCAGGTTAATGAATTCGCTAAATAGTTGGTTGGTGAATTCCGTACCGTTATCCGATACGACGGTTAAAGGTAGGCCATGGTGCGTGCAGAACTTCAGTAATGCCTGTAAGACACTAACTGCTGTACCATCTCATATATAATAAGCCTGTGCGTATTTGGAGAATACGTCCACAATTGTTAGGTATTTTTCATTGTGGATTGTTAACAGATCAATGTGAATCGATCATACTTCCCTTGGCCACAGATAGTACAATAGTTAATGAATTTTGTTATTTCATTTTTGGCCAATAGTAACGCTCGGAGAGGGCTAAGTAGCATTCATTTATTCCACGGTGGTTTGTTTTCCCATCGTGGTAATGCTTAATGATTTCTTGCTGCCTTAAATATTCCTTAACGTTTTCGACCTCTCTCTTGGCTAAAACAAGGTTCATTGCCGAGCTTTTAAATTTATTTTGAATAATAGGTATCATTTCGTACATTGCCAGAGGTGGATTTATAAGTAACGCAGTCTGAACTTTTGGGTTTACATATTCTTTGATAATGTTGATAATATCTGATTCTAAGTTAGATTGAGATACTTGGACGGCTGTTCTGGTATGTGTATCAAAGGGCTTGGATGCTGTAGGGCGTTTTTTTATATCGCCAACTACGGTTATGCAAATCTGTCTATGAAACTTGTTTAACGGTTGGTCAACAATCGGAACCTCGAGAATGGGATTTTCCAGACTGGTGTGGGCTGATACCGTGGACGAATTACCTATTGAAGCTGGGCGTTCAGAAGTATTTACTGCTAAAGAGCAAGTCTCCTCGTTATGTATTTGAATACGCGAAAGGGCGTCCGCGTTTGTGTTACTTGAACCCTTCTTATAGATTACAGTAAAGTCATACTCGGATAGCTTAAGCTTCCACCTAGTAAGTCTAGAGCTGGGCTCTTTCAGATTCATTACCCACTGAAGTGGTTTATGATCTGTAATGATCTTAAATTTTCTCCCGAACAAATACGGTCTAAAGTATTTTGTGGCCCAAACTATAGCGAGAAGTTCTTTTTCGATCGTGCTATAGTTTGTTTCACTTTCGTTGAGTGTGCGGGACGCGTAGCAAACAGGTTTATCAGCGCCAACTGTTCCCTGTGATAGGATAGCACCTAACACGACGTTAGAGGCGTCAGTAGTTAAAATTAATTCTTTATGGAAGTCAGGGTATTGTAGAATCGGATCGTTGGTTATTAGGGTTTTACATTTTTCGAAGCTGGCGGTGTATTCGGAGTTAATTATTACTTTTCTACCTTTCTTTAAGCATTGTGTTAGCGGTTTTGTTACGCGGGCGAAGTCCGGGATGAATTTTCTGTAGTACCCAACTAGACCAAGGAATTGTTTAATTTCTTTGTGAGTAGTTGGAATGGGGTAGTTTTGTATCGCGATAATTTTATTTGGATTTGGCTTGATGCCTTCTCTTGTGATAACGTGTCCTAAATAAGATGTTTCTAGCTTAAGAAACTCTGACTTGTCTAATTGTATTTTAAAATTTGACTCTCGTAATTTTTTGAATACTTTTTCAAGGTTAATTATGTGTTCTTGTAGGGATGTACTAAAGACCTCTAAATAAACTAAGCAGACCGTGTTCTGGAGATCCTTGAGGACATTGTCCATAACACGTTGAAATGTCGATGGTGCGTTTTTTAACCCCATGGGCATTCGTAAAAATGGCCATTTTCCACATTAAATGCGGTCTTGGGGATGTCGATGGCATCCATCTCCACCTGATAAAATCCACTTGCAAGGTCAAGAGTTGTAAAGTATTGACAGTTCCCAAGTTTATCCAGAACGTCATTGATATTCGGAATGGGATACTTGTCATCATGGGTTTTCTCATTCAACTTCCTGAAGTCGACTACTAAGCGCCACTTCGCCTTCCCAGAAGCGTCTGTCTTCTTTGGAACGACCCAAATAGGCGAGCTCCAGGCAGACTCTGATGGTCTTATAATGCCCTGATCTAACATTTTGCCTATCTGATCTCTGACCTCATCCCTATGTATATACGGATATCGATAGCTTTTTGTGTGAATCGGGACTTCATCGGTGGTTCGAATACGATGTTTTATTTTATTAGTGAATGTTAAAGCCTCTCCGTCTATGTAAAATATATCGGAATAATTTCCGCATAAAGTTTCTAGGTTAATACGTTCTTCGTCATTAAGATGGTCCGTCCGCAAACGCGATATGACATCATTTGCTCTTGCTGACATTTGTTCGATGTGCGTTTGATGAATATCATAAGATTGTTGTTCGGTACGTTCGCACTGAATATTGTAAGTCTCCGCCTGCACGGCACGATTCATTGAAAATATCAAATCATGTGAAGTGGGGTTAAAGACTTCCAAAAAGCCGCGGTTATTTGTTACCGTAGTTATACTATCGTTATATAGTTATATCGATTTTAGCTTCCCATTTTTCCAGTAGATCCAACCCTATAAGCCCGTCAAAAAAATCATGAAATTTGTAAATAAATAATTTAATATCATCGTGTTCCTGAAATTCAGTAAATGTGGGAATGCTTATAGAATAGTTATTTCTTGTTGTAGCATGTACATTTGTGACCTCAAAGGGATCAAAATTTAAAGGAAAGTTGCTGAAAAATATTTGTACAGCTTCCGGGCTCATGAAAGACTGATTTGCCCCCGTATCGATTAGTAATCTTAAGGGCGGTTGTGAAATTTGAATGAATGGAAGCTGTCTTTGTGTCTGTAAATTTAGTTCTATTTTGACTTGTCTGATTTCGTCCGCCCCTGAAAATCCTCATCGCTAGCAGATTTAGATGTGGATGTTTCGGTTTCGTTAGTTGAAGCGACTGAATAATCTACAACGACATTTTCATGACTCAAATCGGTACCTACGCAATATGCTGGTACCATGTTAAAATATTCAGGATCTTCCGGGTAACAATTATAAACGGGTTCAATAGAGTATTCTGGATAGTAATACAGTTGACCTCCGTCATCTACGCATACGTTCATATTCATCTCTTTAGTTTTAAAGTAATTAGAAGGCGGTGGGTTTCCGTTCATACGCCAGTCACGATTTGCTGGTTGGCCAAACGTTGGCTTTTCTCTAGTAATATAATGGCTAACGCCACTCATAGGCTTATGGCCAGAACTTTGAGGGGCAACTCGCGGTTGCATTTGGAAATTATTATTGAAACGATTATAATTCGGCGGAACCGCGCGGAACATTTGCTGCGTATGTGACATCGGCGCGCGATACATTTGCTGTGAATGCGAAGGCATTCCGGCAACATTCCCAAACGGGATAGGCTGATTAACCCGATAATTCGGTCTCCATGTCTGAGGCGGCTGAAAGGTTGCAATAGGCTCCGCTCATGCATTAAAATTGAACGTTTTAGGTATAGAGTTAACATGTGTCGATGAAACCATCGGCAACGTCTTGTTTAACTGTACATTTGATTTTTTATCAGTTACTGGTTCATGACGGTTTTGCAAATAAAGAACGTTCAATTCTTCTTGCAAAAATTCAAGCGCCTTTTCGACACTATCAGGACGCATGCATCGTACACGTGAACCCAGCGGTTCTTTTAAACCACGAACAAATGCCTGCATGGTTAACTTCCGATACAGGGTACGTTTAGCCTCTATGGTTGTTTGAATATTCTCGTGTAGAGTAACATACGTCATAATGGTGCTGAATAAATTAAGGCATAGATCATAAAACTCTTGAGGTGAATTGTTTCCCTGAGTTGCCAGCATAAGGTCATTGTAAAGAGCGGTCTCATCTCTCTGATCAGAATAATTATTTATAAGACACGTTTTAATACTATCCCAATCTTCAGATATGCCGTTTGAATTTATGATACGCGCAGCTGGTCCAGTTATTTTATTTAAAATGCCGTTTATTAGACATAGCTTAGCCAACGCATTTTCGGGGTTAGCTCCTAGATACTCAGCAGCAATTTGATCGCAAAGATGCATAAATCTTGGTAAGATGTTTGGATTACCGTCGAAATCCGGAACTAATCGTAAGGTCGGGATCGGACATTATGACAGGTTCAAAACTCTCTAACCTTAATGAATTATCTAACGTATCAACTGTAGTATCCAAATCTACACTGATATTTCTATTTAGGTCTATATCTATCCTACGTGCTAATCTAGAGCGCGATGGCCCTTCTGGCGTAGACTGCTTAGGGTGAAAAATTATTGCTATTAAAATTAACCACTATAGATAAGGGGGAAGGGAATTGAAAGCAACTCACTGAAACGATTGTCAGTGTACTTACAAAAGCTGCATTTTGGTACCTCTGGGATCGATGTCTGGATTTCTCCTCCGCGCAGGACGTCAGGTTCTTGTTCAGGATACTCGGTGATCGCGATCGCTCACGACGGCGGTAGCCAATTAGCAGGACGGTATTTGATATAAGAATAGCTCTATCTAGCTTAACTCGAGACGCCTCGAGTATCCTACCGACTGCGCCAAATATGTACGTCGCTGTCGGAGGACCCAAAAAAAACCAAAATGATTTTAAACTATCTTTAATTAAAGTAAAATTACAATGTTAATTATAACTAAAAATAGAATTCCTATTCCGATCGATACTAGATACAGAATGAATCGCTAAAGTTCACATAATTACTTATTTCTAGAAAAACACCTGCATCCGGTAAACAGGGGCATCGTATGACCTACGTCACTGTGCGGCGTCAGCGCTTTAGGCTACACGTGTAAGGCTGTTTCCATGCACTGTTTCTAGGTCGCTGCAATCTTGCCGTTTAGGTGTTGGCTCATACTATAACAATCATAATCATTTATTTCTTTGCAAACATGGGTAAAGTTGTTTTTATAATAAAGTTCTCCATATTTTACCGTCACATGGGCATGCAAAGGTTTACAATTCAAAATAATAATAAGTATAACAAAATTAAGTGGCAGTTCATTGGAATTACAATAAATATTTAATTTAAAACATGTCAATAATAAAAAATAAAATAAGTCAGTGGTGAGAGGATCAAAATAATTATGTCAATCAGAATAACAGTATGTCAATCAGTTAGTGTATAATCATTAAGAAAATCGTCAATCGTTTAATAAGTTTTCGTAATTAAAAGTTCTTTAAGCGCCCTTTTAAATTTTAATGTAGTCATATTTTTTATAATATATATACAATATTACAGTTGACATGTTAACTTATTTCTATTTAATACTACAGTAGTTAGTGTTGAATTTTATTATAAAATATACTTTTTCTTAATCGACACCGGTTTCGCGATTGTCTTGCTTTCCAGCATAGGCCTCCCCAAGTGCTCTCCACGATCATCGATTTCGTGCTTTTCTAGTCCAAGTCGTCCCTGCCACCTTTTGATGTCATCTTCCTATCTACGATACTGTCTGCCTTTCCTTCTTGTTTTGTATGTAGGACACCATTCTGTCACATCTTTAGTCCATTTCTCTATCTTAGATCTTATTAAATGGCCTGCCCATTTCCACATCAGTTGTTTGATTTGGTCTTTAACATCTATGACTTTGGTCTGTTTCCTTAATGTTGTTAATCTTATTTTGTCTTTTAATTTTACGTTCAGTATACTTCTTTCCATCCCATGTTGGCAGGTATCTAGCACTTTTATATCTTTATTTGTGCAGCTCCATGTTTGACAACCTTATGTGATGCTCGGCAGAATACACGTATTAAATACTTTCTTTTTTTTATTTTATTTGTATTTCTGAGTTTTTCATTACTTCTTTTAAAGACCAGTATTTCTTCCATCCTATGTTAATTCTATTATTAATTTCTTTTGTTTTGAGATCTGTTGTATTGATTCTTGTGAGAAGGTTCCTCGATCACAAAGTTTCTTGAGAATTAGACTTCATAGTTGATGACAGTGGTAGTGATACCAAACCTGATTAATAATGGCTTGTACATACATACATACTCGAAACTTTAGACCGCACCTTATGAGTAACATGTGGCGATGGGTCTACAAGGAATCGTTGGTGCGATTTCTGTCTATGTTGGTGCACAGAGCGATTCATGTGTTGTAGCACATATTCGCTAGATTTTTCGAGAATCGTTGGTGCGATTCCTGTCTGTAATGGTGCACAGAGCGCGTCATGTGTTGTATTGCGCTAGATTTTTGAGAATCTGTGTTGTAGCACATATTGCGCTAGATTCTTGAGAATCTGTGTTGTAGCATATGTGGTGCACAGATCACAATAAAAGTTTCATGAGTTCAGTATGCATTGCCTTTGAATTATGGTAAAGAGTAACATAATTGTTACAATTACTTCGTCGGACCTTTTTATAATGAATAGTGTTGTGTGGGAAACTGTAGTACGAAATTTAAATAGGCCCTGTATTTAGTCCGCGATAAGTGATTATGACAGGACGGTGATCGTTATACACTGAAAGCTTTAAATAGATACACTTAGAACCTACAAGTATGCACACTGTAGGTTAAGAAAGATGCCATCGGGTCATGTACCAGTCTATGTTGACGTTAAAAGGATTTTGATGACGATGAGCAAGCTAAGGTGTCGCGTAATTCAGTCTATCGAACGTATTATGTTTGACCGTACCAGTAGATTCTGACGAAGGTCGGGGTCTAGAGACCGTTGTGAGAGCAATACAATTGCTGTTCGGCTAGAGAGCCGTGGCGATGGAGGTTTTGCTCGAGGGTATCTGTAAGCTTGGCAGTTTTTGCTGTAGCAGAAGTTTTAATGTTTGTTTGGAGCGACTAGTGGTACATGGCCCAGGGTAATTATTTAGTTAAAGCCGAACCCAATAATCTAGTCTGGTCAGGAGTAGCCGAGCGTTGTGTGGCAATTGCAACTGTGAGCCTGAGTGGCAACTATTGGCCTGTGTGGCAACTGTTGGCCTTTATGGCAACGGAAGGCCTGTATGGCACCTGTAAGTCTGTGTGATACTATGTCTGGTGTGAAAATTCATGTTTGTATTAGAAACCTTACATAAAGTTCCTATTGAGTCATGAGGTTAAAAGAAAGTAAACTCGCAGTCACGCGTTTGGGGAGATCACCATGTTCATGTTGATGACGTGTAAATAGTAAAGCCCCCATAACGAAAATTGAAATAGATTTGTTTTTCTAATTTTGATTACTTTGCGTCGATCGTATTAGTAAGATACACAAATTAAGTACCAATTGAGATTGTAGATGAAATAGATAATGAATTGACGTAACATAGGACAGACTAAATCTCTGTGGGAACAGGTTCTGAGTTCAGAGAGTTGAGTTGACTCGATTTCGTGGGGATGTGCCAGTAGAGCAATTGTGATTGCTAAGAGAGCTAGGAGATAGCTAAGAGAGCTATGAGATAGCTAGGAGAGTTATGAGATGGCTAGGAGAGCTATGTGATGGCTAAAGATCGTGAATAAGGTATCTGGTGTCTTGTTTCATTTGTTTCATTTAATGTGAAATTAATGACTATCAGTGATAGACTTTGTAATTACGAGGATTAGATGCTTACAGGTACCAAATCAATGCTTAAGTTGCTATTTCCTTTAAATTGGAAAAAGTATTATACGTTCCTTGCAATAGTGAACAGATAGATTTAAATGATCATGATGGTTTTAAAAAGTTACCTCACTCACCTAGAATTTGAGTCAGGATTGGACGAGCGAATACTGTGTGGAGATTTTCTGTTATTATTTATTTACTATAGGCTCGCGCTTGACCACAACCTCACCTGATGGAAAGCGATGATGTGGTCGACGGTGGAGCACGCTTGCCCAGAAGTAACCTATTCACTCTTGACTTAATGACTCCTAGATTGTGTTTCAGAAAAAACATCCGTTGTATGATGGGAGACTGGTAGAACGAACTGAATGGCCCGAGAAGGCAACGTGCTGTGTCCCACGCTCGCCTCTCAAGAGGAACTACGGCCTACAGAACACCATGTGGTTTTAGTCAGTAGGAGTCTGACAGACCGTTCAGCTTTCCCCAAGTTCTGAGGAAATCCATCGAGGATTTCCACATGATTCGATACACTGTTAAAACCTAAAAATGAGAAACAGACGAAGACGTCTGTCTCGCATGATGGCCGTGTCGGGTTTAGTCAATAGTACGGACGTCAAAACAAATCACAAGCACGCCCCTGGCGGCAAATCAAGACCAACTGCGAATTGGCGCGCTTTTTCTAACCGCTTGCGTGGTGGGGACATCAGAATATGTCAGTTGAGTACTAACCGCCTTAGAGCTAGGACGTCGTTGAATCAGTGTCGTTTCGTAATATTAGCTTTTTAATAAACCCAGTTTATCGAATAATTTCATTTCATTTTCACGATTCTACCCAACGACCTGCCCACACACGATGTCTTAACCTAAGGGAATACATCCTGATTTCCCGATGGTTTGCATTTATCGGCCACCCCTGTTGCGACATATAAATAAAATTAGAGTTATAGACACCTACAGATTTTTTGTAATATGTATTTAAAGAGGAGGTTTGAGGTACAAACAAGAGCTTTAAGTGGTTTCATTTATAGGGTTCCGTACCCAAAGGGTAAAAACGGGACCCTATTACTGAGACTCCGCGGTCCGTCTGTCTGTCTGTCTGTCACCAGGCTGTATCTCATGAGCCGTGATAGCTAGACAGTTGAAATTTTCACAGATGATGTATTTATGTTGCCGCTATAACAACAAATACTAAAAACAGAATAAAATAAATATTTAAGTGGGGCTCCCATACAAAAAACGTGTTTTTTGCGATAATGGTACGGAACCCTTCGTGCGCAAGTCCGACTCGCACTTGGCCGGTTTTTTTTTCATTCATCATTATTTTTGTAAACATCTTTTAAAATTTTAAGTATTATTTATTTATTAGTTTGATGGTTTATATTCTATTTTTAGTGCAGGCCACATTCTGCTATACCAGATTAGCATAAAAATGTTTAAAACATAGTATTATAATAAAATTGTAAAGTATTCAAAACTATCACCCTAACTAAATCACTAGGTGTGACAGCTATGATGTAACAATATGGCGCGGCATCGGGGACTTAAGGTGTCTTTTTTTCTTATTAAGACGCGGTTATACCTTAAATTGAATATAATGAATAACTAATTTCGATTGAATTTATTGTACTTATTAGAAAAATGATCACGATATAGCATTTATAATCTCGAAATATTAATTACAAACTTACGGTGTCTGCAATAATCCGGTGACACCTCAGACCAACAAAAAAAGATAGACGTAACGTCCCGAACATCATAAGTGAAGCCACAAAACTATGCTCCTCCAAGTAAATATATACTCTCACGCACACACCTGCACTAAAACTATGCTCATCGCTCTTAGTACGTTACGAGTCGTCGTCTAGTTAACATATATTAAAAAAATAGATTTATGCTTTCCTGTGTAGTGAAAACTTGTAAAAACAATAGCAAAGCACATAAAAAGTCTCACGGAATCACATTTCACATGTAAGTACTTGAAATAACATCGTTTATTTATTAAATATACTATGAATTTTAGGCTCCTTGGAACAAAAAACCTCAACGAACGAAATCAGTGACATAAAGTGCGTGGGTTGCCATAATATGATTTCAAATTACCCAATTCGATTAAACAAATTTAATATGATTTCTTACTTCGAGTTATATTCCTGTTTTCTTTTTTTATGTTATTTTAATATTTTAGATTTCCAAATAATAATGAAACAAAAAGAAAATGGATAGTAGCTATAAGAAATAGTCGGTATGATCCAGAATGGCTGCCATCGAAAACCAGCGTGGTTTGTTCCGATCATTTTGATAATAACGACCTCTACACAACTAATCGTAGACTTCGCCGTGTGACCAAAAACGGATATCCTAAAAAGGTATGTACAATTAAAAAAAAATAGATTTCATCAACACAATGATTAAACATATGCAGTATTTTTCTAATTTCATCATACAAATACGCGCATTTTTTTCTCTGTATAACACTCGTTCACATAAAGTTTGCTTTTTCTATTATTTAAAACTTATCTATTTATATTTGTATTTTTTTTTGCATTCAATTGCAAATTAATAGGTATTGCTAAGCGGAAGAGTGAAGTCTCCTAACACAAGCAAGGATTGCATAAAAGGTGATCTCCAAATCATAAGCATGTAAAGCCACTTTCTAATTGTTTATTTTTAAATAGATTACCAGCGTCAGGCAACTCCCAGTTGTCTGGCATTTTGCTGAACTGGACCTTTTTGGCGCAGCCGCGGGGCACACTATGTATGTAAATGTTGTAAAATTAAGTTTTATTTGTACCTACATTGTGTGTATCTGTGTGTGCCAAATAAACTAGTTTTCTTTCTTTTCTTTCTTTCTTTCGATGTAACAAAAAAAAAAATTCTTTTTCGTGAGTTATAATTAATGATGTACCTTAATCGTTTACTTTTGAGGTTCAATACCATACTCAACAATATTATCCTACCCACACAATAATATTATTACCCATTTTATAGGGGAAAAAATCAACAAATGGCAACCCTTCCAAACACACATAGATAAAAATGTGGTCTTTATTTTGTTGGTCTGAGGGTGACACATAGATAAAACAGCTCGCTCTGTGAATTTTGAACCAGCGCTCGAAGTCACGTTGTTTACACCTATTTTAATTTTCAGTTTTAATTACTAAAACTTACTGATTTTTTTTAATTCTGGATACGGTATTACGTATTTTGTAATTATGTAGATATAACAATAATGGATACAAAAGTCAAACAACTCACTTTCTCATGGTTCGGATCATCGATCACGTGAAATCTGCGCCCGCACACATGGCCGCACTGGAACCGGTACTCGCATGACGTCAAAAATTTCACCTCATTTATGTCCTGGTAACTGAGTTTCTGCACCTGTAATTTTATAAATTTTATTTATATAAAATGTGATCGAACACCAATACTAGTTAGTGCGTTTTACTTTTATAAGCGTGTTATATAGTGACAAAAGTCATATTTAAACTTATGGCACATCTTACAAATAAGGTTGCCGTTCTAATGCATATCGGATTTCATAAGAAATCCAGACTAAATATTTGTGACGGAGTTCCTTCATTCCAACTTGAAAAGGCTATGGATCTTCGTACCTGATGTTCACAACCTGGTAATGTAACATCAACTTTGGTAATACACTTGTTTTGTGGGTCCTCAGTGTCACGATGGCAAAATGTGTTTATTTCATGTCCGCACGGTACAGTCTTCCTTACGTTCATTCGGCACGGCTTGCAATCTACGCCGCACTTTAATAAACAGACATGCCCGAGCTCGCATAGCACTCTGCAACAAATAATAGCGTTATAGTTAGTGTAAGATATGCGGGTATGGACAAGTGAAACGCTGAGCTGCTATTCACACACTGGTTTAATTTCATATGACATTTGAGAGTTGCCGACACACAGGAGGGGCGCGGGGGAGGGACGCGCGCCTTGCTAACGTATACAACATTCCTCCCTCTAGTCTATAGCACAGTCTATAGACACCGAACATAATTTATTAACCTTACTAAGTACCTACTACTAAACATTATATACTTTTGTATTATGCAATTGCTCGTTGCACAACTTAACTTAAAAGAACTTTTTGTAACAAGTAACGAGGCGATATCTTGTCGATCTCTTTGGTGTAGTTGAGTCACCGTAATGTGTGGTCTGGGTATCGACTTCTGTCCTGCCTCGTGACCAACATCCTCGGTATGTCTCTGCGTACTTTCACTATCGACGTCGCTCGACTGTTGTTCATCATCATGGTCCTGTTGTGGATCCTTCTCAGACCCGTCCTCTCCCGTCGGTGAAGAAGTTCTTCGTTCATACGATTCTGTTCTCTTCTCTCTGGCCGAGCTGCACGGCAAGGGATCTGGTGAATAACGTTCCGGTTGGAGTTTAGGCGTATCTGAGGCTGCTGGCGTCGACGACGACGACCGCGAGTGTGGCGGTGATGGTGAAATAGTACCAGATGAGCCAGGTATGTTCATGTTTGTGCTTCGTAATCCCCTATTTTGTTTGTTCCTTTATATAGCATCAGTTAGTTTATGTGTCTCTTATGAATTTCTGTACCGTTACTGTCCTTCCATCCATTCATCCATCCTTCATAATGCGCACGGCAAAAGAGTGGAACTCACTGCCTGCGTCTGTGTTTCCGAACGCATACAACCCGAATCTCTTCTAAGTTAGAGTGAACAGGCATCTTCTGGGTAAGCTCACTCCATCGTCGACTTTGTCTCTGTCACCTCTGACCTAGACTAGAGTCAAGAGCAAACCCATCATAAATAAAAAATAAAAACTTTTCCTATTTTCTAATGTCTATGATGCCCTTACACCACGTATAGCTTCCTTTGTTTACTTTTTTTTTATGTAATACGCTATAAATTATGTTTCCCTTGCTGCTTAGTTTGTGTACACTGTTGATTTTTTGCAACTTTAGATATAGACGGTGACAAAGGTGCCGATGACTTTGGATCCATCAGGTCTAATCGCGACCTTAACCTGTGCCTGAACACCAATTGTGCAGGGGACAATCCAGTGGCAGAATGAACTGAATTTCGGTAATCCATCAGATATTTTAATAACTGTACCGATACTTCATACGCGCTGTGACTCGTCATAATACATGATTTTATTCCCTTTTTAACAACTTTGACATAACTTTCGGCCTGGCCGTTACTAGGTGGGTGATAAACCGGTGACGCCACATACGAAATTCCGTTTGTCACGCAAAATAATTCAAACTCTCGCGAACAAAAAGCTGTGCCATTATCACTTACTATTGTTTTCGGAACTCCGAACCTTGACATAAAATCACATAGCTTCCGAATCACCGCTGTCGAAGAAGTAGCCGTGTTCATGTTATACACTTCTACCCACTTAGTATGTGCATCTACCGCGACTAAATAAGAGCAACCTTTAACCGGACCTAGGCAATCTATGTGTATTCTGTCGAAGGGTCGACTTGGGGAACCCAAAGAGCCGGCGGCGCGCGCGGCGGTGAGGGCCGCAGCTGAATACAGACATCGCATGTACAATCGGCCAAAGCTATATCTGATCACCGTAAGGACTATTTTAGCTTGCAAGGCTCGCCTGCTAAATTAACGCCGACATACTCATCAACCAATAGTATCGCAGCATCGGGTGACTGTTTCTCTAGTACCTGTCAGCCCCTTGTTTTTGTAATTAAAAAAAGACTAGGGCTCCCATACAACAAACGAGACTTCTTTTTTGCGGTTTTTTGCTATAATGGTACGGAACCCTACGTGCGCGAGTCCGACTCGCACTTGGCCGGTTTTTGATGTACCTTCTACCTACGCTATCGAATAAGATATAACACTTTTCCAGTTTCGAGAAACTAACTCGGCATTCGTTAATTTATAATATTAGTCTTTGTAAATAGAATACTGGTGGCCATTCTGTGTGCATCAAACTAAACTATATATATATATTTACGGCTTCTAAATTGTGGTCGTTATCGACACTGCTACCTACAGTGTTTTTAAACTAAAAGTGAATTAGTAATTTATTGTAGTTAAATAAAACCGGACCATATAACTAAGTTTGTTCGTGATTATTTTCCTGTAATTGTTTGATACACTTAAAATATACGTAGCAGAGCACTTGAATGTTTATGTCTATTCATTATTAGATTGCACCAGCGGTGTCTGGACGTACCATTTAGTGCTGTCTACTTACTGATAAATCTGGTTTTTTTATTATAAAACCCAAACCCTAACTAGTGTTACTAGTGAACACCACATTTTAGGTACATATACCAAGTGCTGTATTAATTACCTGGTCATCATTTCCACCTTATCCAGTTCCTGATAACATAAAATACTTGTCTTGATTAGATCCAGCAACATAGTAGTGCGTTATCCCATATTTTTTGGGTAACGGCCTGGTAAAGGTATCAATGAAAGCTATATTTGTGTGCGTTTGAGGAACGTAGACTCATTCGGCTCACGCGCACAAAGAAAATGAAGTGAACACACGATATCGCTCGTGTTTTGTTCTAGACGCGGCTTCTATGCGTTATTATTCTAAGGCACTCGTGTAACACATCCCCTGATGTAACACACTTTATGTCTGAGTACTCGCGATGAGTGTAGGTAAATGGAATTATTGACAATGCGAGCGCACGAAAGTTACGAAATTAAACAGAGCAACCATAGAGTGACCGACTCTTCTCCCGCGACGCTATTGGTCGACTAACGATTGTGGTTTGTGGGGTGTCGTTAAGGTGATATATACGCCCCAATGTAACGCAGTACTGGCCGTGCGCCCGCTCGGTGCCAAAATATCAAAATTGAACCTCCTTTTGAACAGTTTTGTTTGCAAAATATTATTTGATTTACATATGCTATGTTAGGTATGAAGTAATTACAGCCATCAATTTTTCTGTGTAAAAATATTTTTAAATATCTAAGTCGTTTTGGAGGAGTTTCCAAAAGTTGCGAAAAATATCGTCTTGTTAATTATTTTTTTAAAGCAAAACTATTAGTTACACGAAAAAACCTTGTGTTCCAAATTATGTACATGAATCAATTTTTTTTTTTTTTTTTTCGTACCT
Source organism: Orthosia cruda (assembly GCA_964057195.1). NCBI lineage: Eukaryota > Metazoa > Arthropoda > Insecta > Lepidoptera > Noctuidae > Orthosia > Orthosia cruda. The sequence continues at coordinate 16,052,094 of OZ059833.1, read as the reverse complement.
TTTAACCTAGCCGTTTCTAAGGAGTATGCTTTAGAACGTTACCGTTTTACGGCACTAAAGCGTATGTAGGCCCTTAAAGCCTGTGCTACACGGTTGCCAACCAAGCCAAAAAGCAAGGTCACCTTGGTTTGAAGCAGGTGGGCGATGCTGGCTACACGGTTTTAAACAAGCTCGAAACCTCAGTAGGTTTTTACGCTCGTACCGTACGTTCATTACAATGACGTCATGGCGCCTTGCCTATCAAAACTTCAAAAAGAATATACTAATAAACTTTAAAAACTTAACTCTGATCTTACTATCTACTTCTTACTGTTATTATAAATGCGAAGGATAGGATGGATTTGTGTATGTTTGTCGCTCAATCAAGCTAAAATTAATGAGCGGATCTGATTGAAATTTGCCACAGAGATAGATTATAATCTGGAACAGCACATATATTCGTATTTTTCCTTGTTATTTATTTGGCACATTTTCCTTGGCACAGCTTTTTGTTCGCGAGAGTTTGAATTATTTTGCGTGACAAACGGAATTTCGCATGTGACGTCACCGGTTTATCACCCACCTAGTAACGGCCAGGCCGAAAGTTTTGTCAAAGTTAACAACTTTGACAAAACTTTCTTTAAAAGGGAATAAACTCATGTATTATGACGAGTCACAGCGCGTATGAAGTATCGGTACAATTACCGAAATTCAGTTCATTCTGCCACTGGATTGTCCCCTGCACAATTGGTGTTCGGGCACAAGTTAAGGTCGCGATTAGACCTGATGGATCCAAAGTCATCGGCACCTTTGTCACCGTCTAAATCTAAAGTTGCAAAAAATCAACAGTGTACGCAAACTAAGCAACCAGGGAAACATAAAACGAAACATTTGGAAAAAATCGATAGCGTATTATATAAAAAAAAAGTAAACTGAGGAAGCTATACGTGGTGTAAGGGCATCATACATTAGAAAATAGGAAAAGTTTTATATTTAGTCAAAGACAGTAACGGTACAGAAATTCATGAGAGACACATAAACTAACTGATGCTATATAAAGGAACAAACAAAATAGGGGATTACAAAGCACAAACATGAACATACCTGGCTCATCTGGTACTATTTCACCATCACCGCCACACTCGCGGTCGTCATCGCCGACGCCAGCAGCCTCAGATACGCCTAAACTCCAACCGGAACGTCATTCACAAAATCCCTTGCCGTGCAGCTCGGCCAGAGAAAAGAGAACAGAATCGTATGAACGAAGTACTTCTTCACCGACGGGAGAGGACGGGTCTGAGAAGGATCCACAACAGGACCATGATGATGAACAACAGTCGAGCGACGTCGATAGTGAAAGAACGCAGAGACATACCGAGGATGTTGGTCACGAGGCGGGACAGAAGTCGATACCCAGATCACACATTACGGTGACTCAACTACACCAAAGAGATCGACAAGATATCGCCTCGTTACTTGTTACAAAAAGTTATTTTAAGTTAAGTTGTGCAACGAGCAATTGTATAATACAAAAGTATATAATGTTTAGTAGTAGGTACTTAGTAAGGTTAATAAATTATGTTCGGTGTCTATAGACTGTGCTATAGACTAGAGGGAGGAATGTTGTATATGTTAGCAAGGCGCGCGTCCCTCCCCCGCGCCCCTCCTGTGTGTCGGCAACTCTCAAGTGTCATATGAAATTAAACCAGTGTGTAAATAGCAGCTCAGCGTTTCACTTGTCCATACCCGCATATCTAACACTAACTATAACGCTATTATTTATTGCAGAGTGCTATGCGAGCTCGGGCATGTCTGTTTATTAAAGTGCGGCGTAGATTGCAAGCCGTGCCGAGTGAACGTAAGGAAGACTCTACCGTGCGGACATGAAATAAACACATTTTGCCATCGTGACCCTGAGGACCCACAAAACAAGTGTCTTACCAAAGTTGATGGAAATAAATTCAGGTGATGAAGGAATTACGGCCGAGCTCCTGAAGGCAAGTGGGAAACTCTTACTTAAGGCCTTTAGAAGCTGTTTGATTCCTTTACATGGAGGGGAAACACCACAGGCATGGTGCAGGGGTGTGGTGGTACTCTTCCTCAAGAAGGGCGACCTTCCCAAACCACAGCAACTCCTGAAAGCCAGAATCAACAGTGGCGACCACCAGAAAAGCGCCGAGGCAATGAAGCTCGACGACGTCCCGGAGAATGAATTTTACTGTCTTGGATATCGCAATGAAATTAATCAGAAAACAATAGCGTAGAATAGGAGTAGTTAAAAATACAAATATCCACTTCCCTTCATAACAAGCAGGAGACAAAACAAACAAGCCCAACAGCCACAAATGGTCGTTTAAAACTAGGAAAAGCCCAGTTGCTAACCACGGATAAACATTATCATTAACATACATGGGTTGAATTTTTTATTTTTTATTATTGTAACAAGTTGATAGTCCTTTATTGCTTGAATAGTTATTAAAACATATATATACAATTGAATATTAAAAAAAAAAATACCTATATACAAATACAAAGGGGAGACGGAAAAAGCTCATTGTGCATCAAAAAATTCGTCCACAACGATGTCAATGGGAAACGTGCCCAGAACGCTGGCAGCATTGCCACGTTGAATGGCAATGCTGATTCTCTGGCCGAAGAAAAGGCCAGCCCTCTGGTCACGTGAAGAGTAGACGAGCTTTGTGCTAATTTCTCGAAAAACTCGATGCGCACATGGGGTCCGGTTGAAATTTAATTCATTCATTATTATATTAAATCAATTTCTATTAGGGAGTAAACACATAACCGCTTTGCGGCGCCGCAGCGCCGAAGTCGGCGTTGGAAATTCTGGGGATAACTATACATTTCTGTACATTCTGGGCCGATATCGGCGTTGCGGCGCCGCAACGCGATTATGTGTTTATGCCCTTAACTAAATGCTATTATAATGAAAATGAATATTTAAATAATAAATTTTCAATTTATCTAATTGTAATTTACTTAATAAATAATTACTTAGTCAGTTAAAAGCTCTCTTCCTATCTCCTAATTTTGCAGTGCCCGACAGGGTCCACAACGGTCTAAATTTGTAACCTATCATCTAAGATCACATGTGGAAGCAATAAATGTATTGAGTATTGGGTTCTAACATGGTGAGCTATAATTATTATTATTATTATATACTTTATTGTACACCACAAAAATACAAACATACAGAACAATCATTTTTAAAAACAAAGTGTACAATGGGTGGTCTTATCGCACAGGGCAATCTCTTACAGACAACCTTTGGATGGACTAAAACGATAGGAGAAGAATTTAGGGCTGTCAGTGTACAATGATCATAAATAATATTACTTACTTATACATAATAACATAAAATACATAAATACCCAATATAAAAATATCTAATATATTAATAAATATCGAATATATGACAGAGAAAGGAAAAGACTAAAAATTATAGTGAAAGGTAATGCTCCTTTACCATTTTCTTAAACGTTGGCAGTGTTTGAGCACGTCTTATTTCTATAGGTAATACATTCCACAACCGAACTGCTTGAATCGTAAAAGATTTGTCGAAGAAGGAAGTGGAATGCATACGAACACTCAATTTTAAATTCTCCGATGATCTCAAGGACTTAGAATGGGTGTCACAGAGGAACTGAAAACGTTCTTTAAGATAAAAAGGGGTAAAAGGATTAAAAAGCACATTATAAAGCAAAGAGAGTATGTGTGCATTCCGGCGAAGGCGAATAGGAAGCCATTTGAGCTTAGTACGAAATTCAGAAACGTGATCATATTTGCGCAAGCCAAATATAAACCTAATACAGAGATTTTGAAGTCGCTCAAGCTTATCCAATTGGTCTTGGGTGAGATCAAGATAGCTGGCATCAGCATAGTCCAGGATAGGGAGAAGAAGAGATTGTGCTATCGCAATTTTAGTGGTGATGGGAAGAAAATTACGAAGACGCCTCAGGGAGCCCGCAGAAGCAAACAGTTTACGACTAACTTCCTGCAGTTGTTTGGTCCAGGCAAGAGTGCTGTCGATATAAATCCCCAAGTTCTTCACAGTGTTAGCTATAGGAATAATGGTGTTGTTGAAAGAAACCTGGGGAAGCGTCGACCAATCAATTTTAGGAACAGTCCGGGAACTACCAACAACCGTCACCTGAGTCTTCGCGGGATTAATCTTCAGTCCAAACTGAGCACTCCAGTCACCTATTCGAGCCAGGTCTATATTAATCGTCTCAATGGCATCTCCTAACTCTCCAAGAGGGGCTTGGGTATAAATCTGGAGATCATCAGCATATAGGTGGTAGAAAGAAGAAAGTCGTTGAAAAATAGCATTAATAAAGAGTGCGAAAAGAAGAGGAGATAAAACGCCACCCTGCGGCACACCGGCAGAGGTGTGACACCAAGAAGAGAAATATTCGTCAGTGCAAATACGCTGCCGGCGGCCAAACAGGTAACTACGAAACCAGTCAATTACCGGAGGAGATATGTTAAAAGAGCTTAAGACGCCAAGCAAAATGTCGAAGTCAACGGTATTGAAGGCATTGCTAAAATCGAGCAGAGCAAGTACCGTTAACTTTCCCACTTCCATGCCCGACCTGATATCGTCCGTAATGTGTACAAGTGCTGAGGTAGTGCTGTGTCCGCGTCGAAAACCAGACTGGAAAGGATTTAGCAGATTTTGTTTGATAAGGAACGTGCTAAGTTGATCGTGGACAAGTTTTTCAAGGACTTTGGATAGGAAAGGAAGAATAGAAATGGGACGATAGTCAGAAAAAGATTCAGGATGAGATTTTTTGGGTAAAGGAATAATTTGGGCATCTTTCCAGGATTGTGGGAAGACACCACTGGAAATAGAGAAATTGAGGATATAAAGGAAGACAGGGGTAATGTTATCAAGGATGGGGATGATCATATTACGGCTGACACAGTCACTACCAACAGCGTTGGATGTAATCGATACAATACTCTTTTTAACATCACAGGCAGTGAATTGACTAAAGACAAAAGGAGAATAATCAGGTATCGGAAGATTTGAAAGATAACTAAGCGTAGTTGCTTTGGTGGCCCTATCCAATACGGGCGAAGTAGAAAAATGACTGTTAAGTAAGTTGAAGTCCAAGTCTTTAGGAACCGTGTCGTGGGTCTTTTTTCCGATACCTAATGATTTGAGAAATCTCCAGACTTTGGCTGGATCACCGCCTTGAACAGAATTATGGATATGTTGGCGTTGTGCGTTCCTACACACCTTGCTGCATTGGTTCCTTATTGAGACGTATTTTTCCCTGTTGACGTCGTTGGGCCGAATTTTAAGCTTAAGCTTCGCAGCTGCCTTTTTGCCTAGTAAAACTTTAATTTCATTAGTCAACCATGGCGCTGGAAGATGTTTAACCCTTACAGCTCGAATAGGTGCATGTGCGTCGTAAAGCTGAATGAGGGTAGACGTCAAGATATCAAATTGTTCGTCGACGGACGAGGATGTGACCAGCGGAGTCCAGTCAATGTTACTGGCGTCCTTTCGCAGACGATCAACGTCCATGGCATCAAAATTGCGAAGCAGAAGAGTTTTGAACTTATGCTTAGGAGGTCGAATTTTATAGGAAGTGTAAATTAGATCATGATAGGAAAATGCGTCGGCAGAACATTGACCATGTTTAGCGACGTTATCGAAGGATGAGACAATAATAAGATCAAGAAGCGAGGGGACAGAGTTAGGAAAATGGTGAGTGGCACCAAGATCAAGAATAGAAAGATTGGTAGATTCGACAATATGACGAAGAGAAGAAGAGCGGGAATCTTGTTTAAGGAGGCATGTATTAAAGTCGCCCATTATGATACTGTGACTGTAAGAGGGGATAAAATGTTCTAAAATACGTTCGAAAGAAGAGAAGAAATTAATTCTAAGAGAGGGACAGTAGTAAACCCCTAGGAGAATCTTAGTATGATGTAATTCAACTTCCAAGAAAAGATGTTCACCAGCGTTCGGCGGGGGCGGCTGTGTGGACATGTTAATTATGGAAAAAGGAATATAATTACGAAGATATATGGCCACCCCGCCACCACCACCGACCACGCGATCATTCCTGATAAGTTGAAATCCAGGTAGGGAGTAGGAGGAAGAGGGAAGACAGGGTTTTAACCATGATTCGGAAACAAGAATCGCATGAATATTCTTACAGTCAAAGCTTGCCAGCATATCAGGGAAGTGGGCCGGAATACTCTGGGCATTTATGTGGACTGCATTAAAGTATATAATATTCGATTTCAACAATAGGTTTGGCAAAAACGCTTGAACGCACGGAACTTTGTTCTAGTTTCTACAAGGTCTGTATTTTAAACAACTCTAGATGCAACCTGTACATCATCCAACATATTATTGCGTTATTTCTGCCAAAGAATACACTCCCATAAAATATAATGTGCAGATTGTACATATTCTCAGTCAGATGTAGAACACTGACATAAAGGCGAGGCAACGAGCTTGAAGGAAAATAATAAGTTACCATGCCCTGTGAGAAATTGGGCAACACAGTGATCCACCTGCAGCCACGTCCTGGCCAGCCGCTCGCGAACGGATGGAAAGAATAGGTGGGGGTATCGGCCCTTGATGGAATTATCTCACCTATATTGCCATTCCGATAAAATTCCTCCCAGACGTCATTATTTGGTTTAATAAGTAATCAGATTTTCTCACGGTCACTCCGCGTTAAAAAAACCGCGTCGATAGTGTCTCGTGCGGAAAAGTACATTGCAGCACGTAGCTGCACTTCAAGGTCGACCGGAAGTATGCCAACAAGTGCCGGTAAGGCCTCATTACAGTAATCATCCTGTATGCATTGCATAAGAATATCAAAGGTAAACGCTGAATTTGATGTAATTTACTTCGTACCGCTCCTATGGTAGCCCTATCAGCCCAAATAGGTGCCCTGTTGCACATACAACCCAAGTAAGTAGCCCCATAAATATTCTTTAGAATTAAAAAAGACGGACCCCACATATACAATAATGATATTCTCGTTAAGGCATAGAAGTTCTTTTTTGCAATTTCACTGACTATTTTAATATTATGAAGATATAAATGCAGAATTCCTCTGTAACACTAGACCAAGATAGCACACGGACTGCTTCCAAAGTCTTAAGAGCCTGCTATTCTACTGCGAAAGTTTGGACGGATGGATGTTTGTTACTCTTTCACGCAAAAACTACTGAACGCATTTTGATGAAAATTTATACTAAAATAGCTGTCACTCTGTGAATTTTCATCCAGCACTCGAATCCGCTGGATGCGAGACGCACAGGAACGGTCAATGAGCAACACTTGGGGGAGGCCTATGTTCAGCTGGAGCCGGGAGGCCTATAGTCTTTCGGCTGAAATGATGATGATAATGATACAAAAGTCAAACAACTCACGGCCTTATGGTTCGGATCATCGGTCACGTGACACCTGCGCTGGCAAGCATGGCCGCACTCTAACCGGTACTCGCAAGGTTTCTGGCATCGGTGCTGAAAAAGTCAAAGTCTTAAGATCCTGCTATTTTACTGTGAAAGTTAAGATGGATGTTTGTTACTCTTTCACCAAAATTACTGAACGGGTTTTATTGAAATTTTACTATAATATAGTTTACCTAAGCATCAGAAGTGTTATCACATAGAATACTTTTTAACTCGGGCGTATGTTCCCGTGGGATAATTTTCAACTTTCGTGCGGGCGAAGCCGCTGGCAGAAACTAGTACATACATTGATGGGATGATCACAACCTATCTACAATAATAATTTGCTATAAGAAAATCTCTATTGAACATTATATTATTATTTTTGATGTTAAACACGTATTGCGGCGGAAGTCAGACCGGCTGTAGGCTTGGCGACGCTCTCTCACTCAACGCGCTGAGGTTTCAATGTTTCACATCGCTTTGAGTGAAATTTTTATTAAAGCATATTCAGATATTATGGTTTTGCGATGTTATTTCAGTCTCTTGTAATATCCCGGGATAATGGAATCTAACAAGGGAAACAGAAAGTGGTATAAAAAGGAGGGGACCTGTGGCATATATGTATTCAAATGATAAATTTAAAACTGTCAAATAACCACCTAAACAATAATAATAATAAGCACGTTTGAGGAGCGCTTTGGAATGTGCATTCAGCGAGTATCGCTCCACACCGTCAAAGCTTAGACCTAAACTACCTCGTTTGCCCATGCATAAGAAAAATAGGGCGCTGGTGTGTGCTCTAGATTCGCAGCTATCAAATGTTTTTGATAGCAGCAAAGACCTTGCCGACACCTACTCGATCTTGTACTGTGCGGCTGCAGCAGGATGTCGTGTAGCTAACATCAAGTTTCCCAAAACTGACAGAGCTACACGACCAGATATACCAGCTTAGCAGTGCAGGATTGAGCGTCGTATCGGTGAACCTAGAGCACAGTCACACCGAGGGTGACTGGACTCGGGAGGTCGAACGAGCGTGCGATCCGATACCACAAATGGGGGCAATTACCATCAGCCCCCAAGATGTGGCTCGTGCAGTCCGTCCGTTGCCTAACTGGAAATCTCCAGGGCCGGACGGACTGCACAACTTTTGGATTAAATGGTTCCAAAGGTCGCACGCTCGTTTGGCAACTCAGTTCCAGTCTGCCTTAGAGTCAGGATCGCTACCCCAGTTCCTAACGACAGGAGTAACCCAACCTGCTCCACAAATCAGGTACTACTGCGGATCCTAAAAATTATAGACCGATATTAATAATTCTTTCTTTCTTTTTTTTAAAAACGTTGCCCCACACTAGGAATTATTACCGACGGTCTATAAAGTTCTTACATCAATTCTGAGAGCGAAAATTAATCAACATATTGACAATAACGCCATCATGTCTGCTTCTCAGAATGGATGTAGGAACGGGTCCCGCGGTACTAAGGAGCTGCTCCTCATAGACATTGCCATTAGGTTCGCCGTTCCCGCAAGGATCTGGCGACATGTTGGATAGATTACAAGAAGGCCTATGACTCAGTGCCACATACATGGCTCATGAGGGTGCTGGAGTTGTATAAAATTGATGCAACTCTGCGCACCTTCCTGATGTCATGTATGGGGCAGTGGAGGACGGTCCTTCACTATCCAGGATGTCGACAGATTCAGGAAAACAGCGAACCTATAAGGATCGAGCGCGGAATATTTCAGGGTGACAGTCTGAGTCCTCTGTGGTTTTGTTTAGTCCTGAACCCTCTCAGTACACTGCTGGAGGGTTCAGGTCTGGGCTATCGGTTGAGGAGAGGTGGTCCGGTCATATCACACCTCCTTTACATGGATGATCTGAAGCTCTTTGCCCCCAACAACTTGCAACTGATGAAGCTACTGAAGGTAACAGAAACCTTCAGTGACGCCATCCGTATGGAATTTGGTGTGGACAAATGTGCAGTCATGCATGTAAAGCGAGGGGAGATTATGGAATCCGTGGGAATACACTTTCCTCAACCGAAACTTACAAGTATTTATTTGGGTATGTCTGAAACACTAGGCATCAATGCTACTGACGTGAAACAGTCGTTGAAGGAGCGCTTCTTTGGCCGCCTGAAAAGAGTACTAAATAGTCTTTTATCGGGCGGTAACAAGGTGCGCGCCTTCAACGGCTGGGTCATGCCGGTATTGATGTATTCTTTCGGCATACTCAAATGGACTCAAGACTGAACTTGACGCCCTGGATAGAAGGGTCCGCACGCTGCTTACCGCAAATCGTATGCATCACCCACGTTCATCGGTTATGAGACTGTATATCCCTCGGAAGTGCGGGGGTCGTGGCTTTTTAAATGCTAAGACCCTACACAACCGCGAGGTATGCAGTCTTAGGGAATACTTCCAGGCCGCTGACGTGGGTATGCATCGAGATGTGGTAGCGGTGGACAAGGGCCTTACCCCGCTCTCCTTGGCTAACGAGAACTGGCGCAAACCTATAGTATTAGATACTAATGACCTCAGGGAGGTATGGCAGAGCAAGGAGCTTCACGGACGCTTCTACCGGGTCCTAAATGGGCCCGATGTAGATCTTTTAGCGTCCGTGGCCTGGCTGCGGTTTGGTGACCTTCTCGGGGAAACCGAAGGTTTTGTCTTTGCGAATATGGACGAAGTTATGATGACGAACAACTACCGGAAATACATTGTGAAGGACGGCACGGTTGACATCTGTCGGGCATTTTTTTTTTTCTCCACGATTTTTTTTACAAAATATACAATTTTAAGTATCTAAATTGTGTAGAACACCATGAAACCAAGAAAAAAAAATAACACAATAATTTTATCATCAATAACCGACTTATAAATGGAACATGAAACGAGAAAAATTATGACGACGTCATGCTAACGAGAGCTGCCGCCGCTAGACAAGCACGCCTACCACCTCCGGCCTCGTCGCCCAGCTTCGCCTCGCCGCCGCCGGAAACCAGCCCCACCGTGAGTGCTGTGACACCGGCCGTGGCAGTTGCGTCGAGCTCGAGCGACGAGTACTTCTCTCCGCCGACGACACCACCACCTGCGCGTCGACGGGGAGGACGCCGGCCGCCGGACTGCTTAGGACCTCGAGGCTTACCGGTCTCTGATAGGGTCCCAGCACCCGGCGGAAGTGTGCAGCGCATGAGATGGACACAATCCATTAACGAAAATGTCATGCGCGCATACTTTGGGGCTACAGAGGGAGGAAACAACCTGACCGCGTACCGTGTCCGGATGCTCTCTTTGTTTCAGGTGCCTGAGCCAGCCGTCAACGTTTCGGCCCAACGACTTTCGGATCAGGTGCGGGTCATCCAACGTAATCGTATGTTGGATGATACTGTACTTGATCGCTTCCGGACGGAAATGGGTAACCGTGTCACTGCCCCATCGTCGCAGGCTGTGGTGCTACCACAGTCCAACCACGCTGACGAGGAGAGTAGTGACAGGGTTACAAACGTAAGTACCCAGTGCAATGAGGAATTGAGGAGTGCTTTGGAGTGTGCTATTCGGGAGTATCGCTACATGCCACCCGAACTTAGGCCACGATTACCTCGTTTGCCTATGCATAACAAGAATAGGGCGCTGGTGGCTGTTCTGGATTCGCAGTTGTCAAACTATTTTGATGACTGCGAAGACCTCACTGATACACATTCTATCATGTACTGCGCGGCTGTAGCAGCATGTCGTGTAGCTCATGTCAAATTTGCAGATGACAGAGCTACACGACTGAAACCAGCCGTACCGGCTTGGCAGTGCAGGATCGAACGTCGTATTGGTGGGGCCAGAGCACTCATCAGCAAACTAATTTGTTTCAGGGAGGGCAATAGTCGCCCAAGAGTGATGCGCTTTGTGAGACGGGCGTTTTCGGGGACTGATGTCAGCCCCCGAGACTATATATCCCATGTCACGGAGCGCATCGACTTCCTGAAACAAAAAGTGTATGCATGGGCAAACCGTATTCGTAGGTACAGGCGGAGAGTGGAGCGATACACCCAGAATCGCACATTCCAAAGTAATGAAAGGTGGGTTTATCGGGCTTGGGAGCGACCCGACCAAGGTGTGATTGATACGCACCTGCCGGATGATGACGCTATGTGTTCATTCTGGCGCAACATCTGGTCGGTGCCTGTCGGTCACACCGAAGGTGAATAGACTCGGGAGGTCGAACGAGCGTGTGATCCAATACAAGAAATGGGGGCTATCACGATCAGCCCCCAAGATGTAGCCCGTGCAGTCCGTCCGTTGCCGAACTGGAAATCTCCAGGGCCGGACGGACTGCACAACTTTTGGATCAAGTGGATACAAAGGTCGCACGCTCTTTTGGCATCTCAGTACCAGGCAGCCTTAGAGTCTGGTTCGCTGCCCAAGTTCCTTACAACAGGAATAACCCACCTGCTCCACAAGTCTGGTAGCACCGCGGAACCCAAAAATTATAGACCAATTACATGTTTACCAACGGTCTATAAGGTTCTTACATCCATTTTGAGAGTTAAAATTATTAAACACGTCGATGATAACTCCATCATGTCGGTCTCTCAGAATGGATTTAGGAACGGGTCCCGCGGTACTAAGGAGCTACTCCTTATTGATATGGCCATTAGCCAACAATAAGGTTCGGCGTTCCCGAAAGGATCTGTCGACATGTTGGATAGATTATAAGAAGGCCTTTGACTCGGTGCCTCATACATGGTTAATGAGGGTGCTAGAATTGTATAAAATAGATACAACTCTACGCACCTTCCTGGTGTCGTGTATGAGGCAATGGAGCACAGTCCTTCGCTATCCAGGATGTCGAAATATCCAGAGGAATAGCGAACCTGTAAGGATCGAGCGAGGTATATTCCAGGGCGATAGTTCGAGTCCACTTTGGTTCTGCCTAGCCTTGAATCCTCTAAGCATGATGCTGGAGAATTCAGGGCTAGGCTATCGGATGAAGAGAGGTGGTCAGGTTATATCTCACCTCCTTTACATGGATGACTTGAAGCTCTTTGCCCCTAGCAGTCTTCAGCTGATGGAGCTACTAAAGGTAATTGAAACTTTTAGTAGCGCCATCAGGATGGAGTTTGGTGTGGACAAATGTGCGGTCATGCATGTAAAGCGAGGACAGATTGTGGAATCCGTAGGAATTCAACTTGCGGATTCCATAAACCTGAGATCCCTCTCTCCAAACGAAACCTATAAGTATTTGGGTATGTCGGAAGCGTTAGGTATCAGTACTACTGATATGAAGCAGTCGTTGAAGGAACGCTTCTTTGGCCGCCTGAAGAAGGTATTCTTTCGGGAATAGTATACGTAGAAATAGCCTTCTTTCGGGCGGAAACAAGGTGCGCGCCTTCAACGGTTGGGTCATGCCGGTACTGATGTACTCTTTCGGCATACTCAAATGGACTCAAACGGAACTTGACGCCCTGGATAGGCGGGTCCGTACACTGCTGACTGCATATCGAATGCATCACCCACGATCGTCAGTCATGAGATTGTATATCCCGCGGAAGTGTGGAGGCAGAGGCTTTTTAAATGCCAAAAACCTCCACAATCGCGAGATATGCAATCTCAGAGAATATTTTCTAAACGCCGACGTGGGTATTCATCGAGATGTAGTAGCAGTGGACAAGGGACTCACCCCGCTCTCCTTGGCGAATGAGAACTGGCGCAAGCCTGTAGTGCTTGATACTAACGACCGCAAGAAGGTATGGCAGAGTAAGGAGCTTCACGGACGCTTTTTCCGGGCCCTACATGGGCCCGATGTGGACCAATCAGCGTCCGTAGCCTGGCTGCGATTCGGTGACCTCTTTGGAGAAACCGAAGGTTTCGTCTGTGCAATTATGGACGAAGTTATCATGACGAATAACTACCGGAGATTTATTGTGAAGGATGGCACGGTTGACATCTGTCGGGCATGTCACCGTCCGGGTGAATCGATCCGCCACATTATCTCTGGTTGTTCTCGTCTAGCTAACGAAGAGTACTTGCATAGGCACAACCTTGTAGCCAGGATTATCCACCAGCAACTTGCTCTGAAATACACTCTTGTGGCGTCGGAGGTGCCGTACTACAGGTATGTGCCCGACCCAGTTCTCGAGAATGGCAATATCACATTGTACTGGGATCGGTCCATCATCACTGACAGGATTATTATCGCTAATAAGCCTGATATAGTGGTGGTGGACCGAATCGAGAGGCGTGCAATGATTGTTGACATCACTGTCCCGCATGACGGGAACCTCGTGAAAGCCGAGAAAGATAAGCAAATCAAGTATCTTGACTTGGCTCGCGAGGTTGTCGACATGTGGGATGTGGACACAGCGATCATTGTACCGATAGTCTTGTCAGCCCATGGCTTAATAGCCACGAGCCTCAACCAACACCTTAGGAGGCTCTCGTTAGGCGGCTGGGTCAAGGGCCTGATCCAGAAAGCAGTACTGCTGGACACGGCTCGCATTGTTAGGAGGTTCCTCTATCTGGAGCCCTGACCGCCGGTAGCTTGGACCCTGTTCCCGATACCGGTGGGCCTCTATTTTCTATATTTTAAATGTTTTTTTTTAATTTTGTGTTTTATAAAAATATTTAAAAATTTAGTTAATAAGAAAAGAAATTAAATAAAGAAAATAATAATAAAAAGCCTTTATTAACAATCAAAATATGTACGTCACTGTCGGAGGACCCAAAAAAAACCAAAATGATTTTAAACTATCTTTATTTAAAGTAAAATTACAATGTTAATTATAACTAAAAATAGGATTCCTATTCCGATCGATACTAGATACAGAATGAATCGCTAAAGTTCACATAATTACTTATTTCTAGAAAAACACCTGCATCCGGTAAACAGGGGCATCGTATGACCTACGTCACTGTGCGGCGTCAGCGCTTTAGGCTACACGTGTAAGGCTGTTTCCATGCACTGTTTCTAGGTCGCTGCAATCTTGCCGTTTAGGTGTTGACTCAAACTATAACACCTCCACCGTCAGATCAGCAATTATTTTTGAAGTTTTAACTGAGAAAATATTGCTGAAGTTGTCTTCGGTACTCGAGATGCTCCAGGCTCCGCATAAGTCTCATCTCCTGTAGGTTGTTTCTTGATTTCAGATTTTGATTTCTTACGGTGTCTTAGAATGATGAATGTGCTAAGTGCAAGTGTACTGGATATCACGACGTAAAACGGGATCGTTGTATGATATAAGTATTCCGTTGGTAACGGTTGCACCCGCAGGGGAGACATTGCTTTATATTGGGCATCGTGTAGTTTAGTAAGATCAATCGAGTTGAGGTTGATCTGTACTCGTTCTGGGTGGTCTTCTGCATTGTAAGTAAGTAAGTAAGTAAGTAAGTATTTATTTGCATAAAACATGGTATACATGGTGTTACAATAATTTACAATAAAGATCTTACATGTTTTGCCAGAATTGTACTTAGCATGCATATATGTTCACTTAATACTAACATGAGAATTTGTTATCCATAAATTCTTTAAGACTATAGAAATTTTTCGAGTTTAACCAGTCAAACAATTTTCCCTTAAATAATCTGGAGTTTAAGTTTTTTATGCTACTCGGTATGTTATTATATATACTAACACAACTATATAAGCAGCTTTTATTATATTTAGCAAGCTTGGGAAGATCATGCAGAACGAGTCTCTGTGGATCACGCCGGCTCCTTGGATTAATATCATTGGCTGATATAAACAGGTCTTTATGTTTATTAACGAACATACATATTTCAAATATATAAAGCGACGGCAGCGGTAACAAACCTAGTTTCTTAAATATGGGTTTACAAGATTCTTCCGAGTGCATCCCGTAAATTGCCCTAATGCACTTTTTTTGAGCAACAAATGCTCGGTTTATATCGGTACTATTTCCCCATATTATAAGCCCGTAACGTAATACCGATTCTACATATGCATGATAGGTCATGAGAGCTGTTTTTAAGTTTGTAATATTTTTGATTTGTTTAAGAGCATATACAAATTTATTTATTCTCTTTGCAGCGTTATCCACATGCTCTTTCCAATTCAAATTCTCATCAATAATTACGCCTAGAAACTTCGTTTGTGCTACTTCTTTAATTTTTGATACATTTAATTTAATATTATATTTAGGATTATTACATTTATTGAAATTAATATAAACAGATTTATTAAGATTTATTTTTAAATTATTTATGTCAAGCCATTGTATTAATTTTTCTATAGTATTATTAATGTCAGTCTCATGATTATTTCTAAAATTGGTACATTTTTTTGTCGCTATAATAATAGCTATGTCATCAGCAAATAATACACATCGGTGGTCAGTTATATTAATAATATCATTTATGTACAGCAAGAACAGGACAGGCCCCAGTACACTTCCTTGTGGTACACCACATGTATTGTGCTTGTATTCTGATGAAAAAGGCACCTTAACTTGATTTTCATCAATCTTATCAATAATGACTCGTTGTTGTCGGTTACTGAGATATGATTTTATCCACTGAAGTGTAGGACCCCTGATACCTACAAGTTCAAGTTTTTTGAGCAACAGATTGTGAGAAACTAAATCGAAGGCTTTTGAGATATCAAAAAATAGCCCAGTGGTCAGATTTTTATTATTGATATTAGTAACTGCAGCCTTTACCAGGGAGAATATTGCCATAGTAGTGGACTTGTTTTTCTGAAAGCCATATTGTTCTTTGCTAATTATATGAAATTTATCACAATAGTCAATTATTCTTCCATACATGCACTTTTCATATATTTTGGACAATATGGGTATTAACGTTATAGGACGATAGTTATTAATATCAGATTTTTCTCCTTTTTTATATAAAGGCTTGACTATCGAATATTTCAGGGCATCAGGAAAAGTTCCCGATGCAAACGATAAATTAATTAAATATGTCAGAACAGGAGTTAGTTGATTGGTACACTCTTTAATAATTTTAGTGTTGATTTCATCATAGCCCACAGAATTGGAATTAGACAATAACAGTATTTCTCTTCTAACCTCGCTTTCCTCCAAAGGTTTTAAAAACATCGAGTTAACGGATGCACCAATACGAGGTTTTATGCTTTCCTGACTGCTCGTATGTGATAAATTAATATAATTATTATTAAAAGCGGTGGCAATTTCAATAGGATTTGTTAGTGTTGTATTGTTAACCGTAATTTTCTCCATATTTCCTATGCAATTTGTATCGTGCATTTCATTTTTAATTACCGCCCACGTGGCCCTACATTTGTTTTCACTCTTGTTTATATATTTAATATTTGCGCATTTTTTTGAATTAATTATACATTTTTTTAGAATATTGGAATATGTCATATAATTAATTTTGCTATTTGCATTTTTATTTTTATAGTATTTATATCTTAGTACACGTTTTTTTTTACAAGATTTCTTTAAGCCTTTACTTATCCAATTTTTTTTATTTGAATTATTGTTATTTATTTTTACTTTTACTTTTGGGAAGCAAAGAATGTAGAATAAGCATAGCATTTCATGAAACTCACTAAATATATTTGCATCATTTGAGATGTATATGTGTGACCAAGATAAATTATTTAAACATTCCTTGAACTTACGAACATTGTCCAAACTGTAATCTCTTTTATATATATGATAAGATGAGCACTTTTGAATCTTTTCATTTATAGGAAAACTCAACATTTGGGCTGTGTCATGGTCAGAGAGATAGAGGGGCAAAACTGAAGCGGAAGCATTTGGAATATTACTTAGAATATGGTCTATGCAAGATGACTTGCGCGTAGGCACATCAATGTGAATTTTCAAGTTATAGTTGTAGGATATGTCTCGTAGGTGTTTAGTAACGTTACCTTTTTTCAACGTATTTATATTCAAGTCACCGGTTATTACTAGACGAAATTTAGACTTGTATTTATTAGTTAGGTAGTTCAAAAGATTATTTAGTTTACATAAGAACTGAGTAGGATCTGAGTTTGGAGTTCTATAGACGCAAATAACAAGCAACTTATGACACTCAAGCTCTATGCCACAAGCTTCAAATGTGTTTTGGGTAGCATAATCTTGTATATAAGATAAATCTTTGAAAGGAATGCCTTTTTTTACTAAGATACAGGTTCCTCCTCTTTGTTTTTCTCTACAAAAACTTGAAGCTAACTGATAGTTACATATTTTGATATAGCTCTCATAGCCTTTCTTTATAAAAGTTTCCGACAAGCAAATTACGTCAGGCTCTTTTTGTGCTACTCGTAACTCCTGGATTGTTATTTCTAACAGTTCCCGTTTTGATAGAATACTAGCTATATTTTGATGCAGAATATTGAACGTATTGGCTTTAGGCACGAAAAAAATCGTCTTTATTTCTTAATATAGGGAAGAAAAAAGGTATTGTACCTCTGCTTACATTCCCGATAGATACGGCTGGGTTTACTGGTTGTTTATTTTTATTACAATATTGTTTATTAAAATAAAAAGGGATCGTTCCCTTTTTAGGCGTATTGTTACTAATGGCTACATTGCTGGTTGGTTGATTACGCATTACAAATTTCTTAATATTCCTTGGACACAAGTAGTTTTCATTGTAGTCGTTACAATCTATCACATAATTTACAGATTTACAAGCCTCTGATAATGTAAAATGTCCACAATCAAGATAATGACATTTTTTAAACATCTTACATAAGTTTTCTATACCATCATTCAATTTTGAAACATTTAAGAAGTGACTATTACTAACATTTAGTACAATAATTCTATTATTATAAAATGTGTCCAATAAACCTTCTAATGGTGACAGAACTTGCCTTAAATTATCATCATTTTCCCCCACACATACCACTAGTTTATCATCAGGATGTAATGTTGTTTTTAAGCAGTTCTGAATCACGTCATGACATTTCGCATTTGGCTTTGTTTCCGCAAAGATTCCGTATTTTTGGTACTTAGTGTTAGTTCTTGAATGCAGTAGGGCTGAAGCCAAGCCGACACATTGTTGTGTACCGCATAAAAATATTCTTCTTTCGGGTCTGTGTTTGGGTTTTCGTTCTGGGATGGAATAGGTGCAGGTATTGACTGCAGGAGTCATTGTCAGGTTCGATGCCATGCTTTTATTTTGTAAGCATTGCGACAGTGTCTCTATTTGTTTTTTTAAAGATGAAATTTCAAGGTTAGCGCTATTCAACTGCTGCTGTAGATCTTCAATTATTTTTGCCAGGGATATTGTTTTATCTTCGTGAATACTGTCAACGTTTGAAGAATATAATATAGGTGAAGAAGGGGTGGATGCCGTACAGTGTGCTAAAGAATGCCTCTTCTTTTTAATATTACTACGAGAAATAGTATCTGGTAATGAAATGGATTGACATAATGATTTTAACATGTTAATTTCAGCAGTTAACTTATTTACTTGCCCTTGAAGATTGCTGTTTTCCAGTAATGTTTTATCAAGCTCGAATTCCGTGGTTTCGAGTTTAACGGTTAACTGGGATATAGTATCTTTCATTTCTGACATAGACACTAAGTCTGAAATTAATTCTGATGATGTTCCATCCAAACTTTTTGACATTTTTGTTGGTGTGCAATTCGATTCATAGGATGTATTGTAGTCAGTGAGTATATGCGAATCCAAGATCTGTGACGCTGCTATGGACTGGTCAAATTTTGTTACATTGGTTTGTTCCAGTGATGGTGTTTTAACGGCTTTTTTTTTATTTCTCAGTGTTATGTTCGATGGATTACTGCTAATTGTATCTTTGGTTTTAATACAAGTTACGCATTTCCACCTTTTTTTTGAATCTTGATCCAGCATCCTGTATGTTTGTTCTGGATACCCAATACAATCTGGTTCATATCTATTGTTGCAGACCGAACATAATGCAGTGGTTCTTATATCTACATGTTTTTTGCATTTATAGCATACTACAAGTGCTGCCATCTTGCGGCTACTGTTGGTTTTCTTTGAAACGATCTTCAATGACATTGTGTTTGCCAAATACAGCTGCTAATCGCTGTTTAATATTTTTGTGTAATAATATGGACGAAACATTCAAGAGGAAATCACAAAAAGAGACAGTTTACCCGGGGTTTGAACCTTCGACACACCGAGTACTAATACAGTTCAGTCGCACACTTTGTACGTCGAGCCAGGTGACCACTTAGAATCGTGGCCGAAATAATCGTATAGATTCTTCGTGTACAATAAAAAATAAAGTTCGTTAGAATGGATTTGAATAGGCGAAGGAGCAAAGGTCGTTTTCTTTGTGTTGAATGTACCTTATATTCGAAACAGTTTTTATCACTTTTTTTAGCACTTATCACTTTTATTATCACCTATAACTTTGTAATTGTTTGTATAAGTCTGTTCTATGCACAATTGGCGATTAACTTTTGTTTATTTTAGACTTTTGACAATTCGTTGTTTTAATTATGTTGATTTACTTAATGCGTTGAAATTGTTTGCCGACTACACTTTCACTGATATATTGTTTCTAATTGAACACTTTAAACATAACAATTTAACAAAGCAAGTACTTTATCTATTTTAATTAATTTTAAATCTCGGAGTCGAAGTAAACGTGACGGTCGCTGTCACAACGAATGTTGTAAGTTAGTTACGTAATTTTGATTGGTTGTCCTTCCACATGATCGTTGAGATTAGTGATGGTGAATTCTGGGGTATACAGGAAGCAGTTCACGGGTATTGTAGCCAAGTAACTACCATTCAATATGGTATATTCTTCTCGTCCGCATAAGGTGTGTATTTGTGTTGTATTGGGGAATGATATGACGTAATGCTTCTCATCCAATTCTTCCATAGCTATTCTTGATAGTAATGTAGTTACAATTTCGCAGCTTCCATCGAGAGACTGGTCCATAATAAGTTTTTTTATGCAATCTGGGTCTTTCCGCAGGTGGTGACTCATCTTTTCTCCGCAAAGATACCAGTTGTCGTACTTCGGGCATTCAGCCTCTATGTACACGTAACCTTTCCTGCTTGTTGCAATCAAAGGATAAGGGGGGATAAGGGATTGCCTAAATTTATTCGGGGCTATTGACAATTTATAGAGATCGTATATTTCTGTAACAAATATCGGGAATTTAAATATATTTACTATTTGACTGCCTGAATAATAATATCCTGGTTTGATAACGTCATAGTATTCTCTGAGTTCTAAATCTATTACCTTATCTCTACCGTAGATTTTAACTAATCTATCAATCATATGGCGTAAAACATCTATGCTGATCATGGAATGATGTGTACTTGAACTATGAATAAATGCTAGTATGTTCTCAACTCTTACCAACTCGTTTAGTACCTCATCTAGATTTTCAGTTAATATAGTTAGACACTGTCCGAATTTTGCAAATCTTATAAGACTATAATCTTTGTAAGCATTTCTGTCTAGTAATAATTTTAGTGTTTCATTAATTTTAATTTGGTTAGCTACTAACTGCTCGATAACATCGGAATGCTGGGCCATCCACTCCTTACTGAAACTGATGTGGTTATTTAGTTCTTCAGTGGTTCTATAGTCATTTTCCTGAAGGATTTTGATAGTATTATCGTATCTGACCGCGTCTGAGTAGTCTAAATTTCCTGTGATACTTTTTATAATAGAGCCTAGTCCATCTAAGAGACCTCGCTTTACACGCCCTGGTTTTATGGTTTCTAATTGGTGTTGTCGCTTTGTAGCTTTTTTGAAAGATATTCTAATTGAATCTCATACAACGCATGCGTATTACTATCTAACTCTTGCCTAAAGTTCTGATCCTGTAACATTTTAATATTTAGGTCGATGTCTCTAATTTGAACGTATTGCAAGAAGGTATGATAATGAGTTATAAGTTTAGTTGCACCAAGCCGAAAGGGGAGTATTCCTGGACCATCGTCCAAACTTTCAAGTGTTATCTTTTGGTATGTTTCCTGGGCTGCTATCAAAGGAGCAGTCAGGACCAGTAGCACCCTGTAACAATAGAGCGCTTTTAGGTACTCTTTTTAACCGACTTTTAGCGACGGGACCTCGCTTTTTGGATGTATAAATATGTATAGGTAGATCGGCTAATACGGTATTGTGGGTGTACCTAGCGGCCAATTTTTGACGACTCGCTGAAGGGTTACTGATGAAAATACGTTGTTGAGGCTGATATTCGGTTTCAGGCTCGCGACTTTTGTTTCGGTTTTCTACAATTTTCGTACGGTTTGCGAGGGAGGATTCATTTATTAAATTGTAGACTAACTTGATCTTTTCTTTATGGTTCTGTGTATATTGCTGCAAGAGATGTTTGGATAAATCTACATCAAAAGGATCTCGCGGGTCGAAGTGTCCAGTTATAATATCTAATGGTCGGCATTTGGTAAAACTGTGTATTGTATATTCGTAATTTAACTGACATAGAGACAGCCCGTTTAGTATACTTTAATTATTTTCATAGTGTAATGTCATACGGTATTCTGTTGTGGGGAAATGCCGCCGACATCCAGACTATCTTTGTTTTGCAGAAAAGAGCTGTTCGATCAATTTATAAATTAAGCCCGAGACACTCTCTCAGAGAGAAATTTAAGGAGATTAATGTAATGACTGTGCCTTCTCAGTATATTTATGAAAATCTTTTATTTTACATAAATACTAGGAACAAACACAAATTTGTAGTACCTACAACAAGGCTCAAGAAAATAGGTGGCTCGTTTAGATGTCAATGTGTACGCTTTTATAATAAGCTTCCAAGCCACGTGCAAGATCTAAGTCTTAATAAATTCAAGTCTTTCATTAAACGTAAGTTGTGCCAGAAAGCGTTTTAGGAGGCTGATTGAGGACAAAAAGGCATGGGATTGAGCTGCTCCAATTAATTTTGTTTTTTTTATTATATTTTGCACTATGCATTTTGTTATTATAAATATTTTTTTTATTTTTTTGGTTTTCTTGCAATGACAAGAATATTTACTTTTTAAAGTATTATATTATTTTATTTTAATTATTGTGAATGTGAAGACTATGTGGATATTTTTTTTTTGTTTTTATTTAAATTTATCTTAGTTTTTAATCATGGTCTGGCAGTTTGAGTAGTTTATGCGGCCTACCCGAATGTCCTTTCTTTGGTATTGTTCGTCGAATCGTTGAGCTCCTTAAATTCTGAGTTGAGCTGCTCGGTTATTGACAAATGCGTGCACTGACTGGACAGGTCCACTCAATCTGGCTGGTTCTTTCCTCAAAAGACCATTTCAGACATCAGTCTACATGGTCTTCACATGATCTAATCAAGATTTTGTCAGGACTTTAAAAGAGACTGTGACCTCTGAGTTTGTTTCGGCCTTTCTTCTCAGAGTAGTCAGATAGGAAACGCCGACCTCATCTAGTTTTAAAAATATGTTCGACATGTAAAAGTGTTTGTACAAACCAACTTACAGAAATAAAATCATTTATCATTAAAAGGTAGACCATGGTGCGTGCAGAACTTCAGTAATGCCTGTAAGACACTAACTGCTGTACCATCTCGTATATAATAAGCCTGTGCGTATTTGGAGAATACGTCCACAATTCTTAGGTATTTTTCATTGTGGATTGTTAAAAGATCAATGTGAACGGTCTCAAATGGTTTGGTGGCCGGGGGTACTATACTAAAACAGTGTTTTATAGGATGACGATCATACTTCGCTTGGCCACAGATAGTACAATCGTTAATGAATTTTGTTATTTCATTTTTCATTTTTGGCCAATAGTAACGCTCGGAGAGGGCTAAGTAGCATTCATTTATTCCACGGTGGTTTATTTTCCCATCGTGGTAATGCTTAATGATTTCTTGCTGCCTTAAATATTCCTTAACGTTTTCGACCTCTCTCTTGGCTAAAACAAGGTTCATTGCCGAGCTTTTAAATTTATTTTGAATAATAGGTATGATTTCGTACATTGCCAGAGGTGGATTTATAAGTAACGCAGTCTGAACTTTTGGGTTTACATATTCTTTGATAATGTTGATAATATCTGATTCTAAGTTAGATTGAGATACTTGGACGGCTGTTCTGGTATGTGTATCAAAGGGCTTGGATGCTGTAGGGCGTTTTTTTATATCGCCAACTACGGTTATGCAAATCTGTCTATGAAACTTGTTTAACGGTTGGTCAACAATCGGAACCTCGAGAATGGGATTTTCCTGACTGGTGTGGGCTGATACCGTGGACGAATTACCTATTGAAGCTGGGCGTTCAGAAGTATTTACTGCTAAAAAGCAAGTCTCCTCGTTATGTATTTGAATACGGGAAAGGGCGTCCGCGTTTGTGTTACTTGAACCCTTCTTATAGATTACAGTAAAGTCATACTCGGATAGCTTAAGCTTCCACCTAGTAAGTCTAGAGCTAGGCTCTTTCAGATTCATTACCCACTGAAATGGTTTATGATCTGTAATGATCTTAAATTTTCTCCCGAACAAATACGGTCTAAAGTATTTTGTAGCCCAAACTATAGCGAGAAGTTCTTTTTCGATCGTGCTATAGTTTGTTTCACTTTCGTTGAGTGTGCGGGACGCGTAGCAAACAGGTTTATCAGCGCCAACTGTTACCTGTGATAGGATAGCACCTAACGCGACGTTAGAGGCGTCAGTAGTTAAAATGAATTCTTTATGGAAGACAGGGTATTGTAGAATCGGATCGTTGGTTATTAGGGTTTTACATTTTTCGAAGCTGGCGGTGTATTCGGAGTTAATTATTACTTTTTTACCTTTCTTTAAGCATTGTGTTAGCGGTTTTGTTACGCGGGCGAAGTCCGGGATGAATTTTCTGTAGTACCCAACTAGACCAAGAAATTGTTTAATTTCTTTGGGAGTAGTTGGAATGGGGTAGTTTTGTATCGCGATAATTTTATCTGGATTTGGCTTGATGCCTTCTCTTGTGATAACGTGTCCTAAATAAGATGTTTCTAGCTTAAGAAACTCTGACTTGTCTAATGTATTTTAAAATTTGACTCTCGTAATTTTTTGAATACTTTTTCAAGGTTAATTATGAGTTCTTGTAGGGATGTACTAAAGACCACGAAATCGTCTAAATAAACTAAGCAGACCGTGTTCTGGAGATCCTTGAGGACATTGTCCATAACACGTTGAAATGTCGATGGTGCGTTTTTTAACCCCATGGGCATTCGTAAAAACTCGTAATGGCCATTTTCCACATTAAATGCGGTCTTGGGGATGTCGATGGCATCCATCTCCACCTGATAAAATCCACTTGTAAGGTCAAGAGTTGTAAAGTATTGACAGTTCCCAAGTTTATCCAGAACGTCATTGATATTCGGAATGGGATACTTGTCATCATGGGTTTTCTCATTCAACTTCCTGAAGTCGACTACTAAGCGCCACTTCGCCTTCCCGGAAGCGTCTGTCTTCTTTGGAACGACCCAAATAGGCGAGCTCCAGGCAGACTCTGATGGTCTTATAATGTCCTGATCTAACATTTTGCCTATCTGATCTCTGACCTCATCCCTATGTATATACGGATATCGATAGCTTTTTGTGTGAATTGGGACTTCATCGGTGGTTCGAATACGATGTTTTATTTTATTAGTGAATGTTAAAGCCTCTCCGTCTATGTAAAATATATCGGAATAATTTCCGCATAGAGTTTCTAAGTTAATACGTTCTTCGTCATTAAGATGGTCCGTCCGCAAACGCGATATGACATCTTTTGCTCTTGCTGACATTTGTTCGATGTGCGTTTGAAAAATATCATAAGATTGTTGTTCGGTACGTTCGCACTGAATATTATAAGTCTCCGCCTGCACGGCACGATCCATTGAAAATATCAAATCATGTGAAGTGGGGTTGAAGACTTCCAAAAAGCCGCGGTTATTTGTTACCGTAGTTATACAATCTCTAATAATGCAATTCGCTATGGTCTGTTCGGAAATTAAAGAGTCGCCGTCATGTAAATTAATCGGTACTCGCAGTATTTTTGATGAGTTGGCTGGTATGACATCCTCATATAGGTTTACATTACGCGAGTTGTACATACTAATTGAGTTAGTAGAATTACGCGTTATTAACAATGTATCTTTAAGACCGATTTTAGCTGTCCATTTTTTCAGTAGATCCAACCCTATAAGCCCGTCAAAAAAATCATGAAATTTGTAAATAAATAATTTAATATCATCGTGTTCCTGAAATTCAGTAAATGTGGGAATGCTTATAGAATAGTTATTTCTTGTTGTAGCATGTACATTTGTGACCTCAAGGGGATCAAAATTTAAAGGAAAGTTGCTGAAAAATATTTGTACAGCTTCCGGGCTAATGAAAGACTGATTTGCCCCCGTATCGATTAGTAATCTTAAGGGCGGTTGTGAAATTTGAATGAATGGAAGCTGTCTTTGTGTCTGTAAATTTAGTTTTATTTTGACTTGTCTGATTTCGTCCGCCCCTGAAAATTCTCATCGCTAGCAGATTTAGATGTGGATGTTTCGGTTTCGTTAGTTGAAGCGACTGGATAATCTACAACGACATTTTCATGACTCAAATCGGTAACTACGCAATATTTTAACATGGTACCAGCAGTACCATGTTAAAATATAAAGCTAAATCAATTCGATTAAGACCACTTACTAAAAATAAATTAATCTCTTTTAATAATAATGTTTTAAGCAACCTTTGTAACGCCAGTTTTGATTCAAACGACCCCAATATAAATTACGGCACGTTGTTTTCAACAGTTTGCCAAGAATTCAATAAAACGTGCCCTGTAAAAACAGTTAATGTCAACAATTCCAAATCGAAATTTAGTGAATGGGCCACTGTGGGCATAAGAAAAAGCCGAGATATCTTATATAATTTATATTACGAAAAATCTTTGACTTCCGATCAAGTTTTTCACACTTATGTTAGAAACTATTCCAAAATATTCAAAAGAGTCTGCGCTCAAGCAAAATCTCAAATAATAATTAACAAAATTGGTGTTTCTAATAATAAAATAAAAACTGTGTGGCAATTAATTAATAAAGAAACTGGAAAGATACAACAACGCGATCAGAATGAGTTGTCTTTGAAAATAACTAATCAAACCATTTCTGATAGGCAAGAAGTCGCTAAAACATTAGAAAATTTCTTTACCAACATTCCGTTAGAGGTTACGAAGTCTCTTCCTTCCTCTTCTAAATTAGCTGAAACTCTTCTTAAAAAAAACTTTACTAAAGACATACCAATCTTTAAATTTAAACCAATATGTATTGATTCAATTAAAAACGCGTTCAAAAGTCTCAATAAAAAAAATACTGAAGACTTGTGGGGGATATCCGTTAGGGTTCTTGGAGATATTATTGACTCAATTGCTCCTGTCCTAACAGGCATATTCAATCAATGTTTGGACAGCGGCACTTTTCCTGACTTAATGAAACACAGTAAAGTAGTACCAATTTTCAAATCAGGCTGTAAGAGTGATCCTTCTAATTATATACCTATATCCGTGCTTCCAGCATTGAGTAAAATCTTTGAAAAAATCATGCTGGAACAGATGTTGTCTCACTTCAATTCAAATGGGATAGATACTGCATAGTCAACAGTTTGGTTTCACGAAAGGTATGTCGACAACGGACGCGGGAGTAAAACTCATCAGCCACATCTTGGAGGCTTGGGAGAGGTCCCAGGATGCCATTGGCATTTTCTGTGATCTCTCAAAAGCTTTCGACTGCGTCGACCACAACACAAATTAAAGTAAATAACACTCAACAATAATAAAATGTAATAAAAACAATTTTGTTTACACAACGAAAAAACATGGCGGCGGAGTCGCAAGAACTACAGACTTATTTTCTGAATTTTTATTTTCGTTCACTCTTAGTGATGGTTCACTAAAATGTTACCAAAGTCGGTAAAATATGAATCGATTGAACGAATGATACATCCAGAAAGTGTTGCAAGTTAATATTTTACTTCAAATACCACCGTCCAATCGGAGCTGTGATTTACGTACCGGCACCGGTACGTAACACGTTTCGCGACTACTTTTCTTACGTATATGCGTAGGTCCACAAAACGCGTCGGAGGTTAAGAGTGTTCATGTTTGACCACTGAATTGGTCGTGGTTATATCTAGCACTATCACTAGGTAATTAAGACATACTTAGTAAAAAGCAAGTAGTTAATGAGTTTCCTATTAGCGGTAATAGTTTCAACATTTTGGTTCAGTACGAACTTTAGGATGAGCTATCCCATATTAAGGAGATGAGATATCCAAAATTACTGCATAACTAGTAGATTTTTTGTGGCAAAGCGAGTTAGTAATGGCGGGGGGTAACGAAGTTCTATCGAGTTAGTATCGGTAACGACTTACGCCACCGTCTTCAGATCTGAATTCACTTGTGACTTGACTTGTGTGAAAGTAATATATTGATAGTAGAGTAGATCTCGCGATCGTTTTCCTTACATGAAAACTGAGTTAGTAAGCGATAGTAAATGGTTACTGTTGATATTTAATTTTAAGATATTGATCAGAGTTATTTCGTGAAGCTCCTTCACACGAGGTATTAAGAAGCAAATATTATCAGGCATAATTGTTCCCCTCACATTAACAGTCGGTATGTTCTAAAATATTTAAGTAAAAAGAGCGATTCTTGTGAGAAGGTTCCCCGATCACAAAGTTTCTTGAGAATTAGACTTCATAGTTGATGACATTGGTAGTGATACCAAACCTGATTAATAATGGCTTGTACATACATACATACTCGAAACTTTAGACCGCACCTCATGAGTAACATGTGGCGATGGGTCTACAAGGAATCGTTGGTGCGATTTCTGTCTATGTTGGTGCACAGAGCGATTCATGTGTTGTAGCACATATTCGCTAGATTTTTCGAGAATCGTTGGTGCGATTCCTGTCTGTAATGGTGCACAGAGCGCGTCATGTGTTGTATTGCGCTAGATTTTTGAGAATCTGTGGTGTAGCACATATTGCGCTAGATTTTTGAGAATCTGTGTTGTAGCATATGTGGTGCACAGATCACAATAAAAGTTTCATGAGTTCAGTATGCATTGCCTTTGAATTATGGTAAAGAGTAACATAATTGTTACAATTACTTCGTCGGACCTTTTTATAATGAATAGTGTTGTGTGGGAAACTCTAGTACGAAATTTAAATAGGCCCTGTATTTAGTCCGCGATAAGTGATTATGACAGGACGGTGATCGTTATACACTGAAAGCTTTAAATAGATACACTTAGAACCAACAAGTATGCACACTGTAGGTTAAGAAAGATGCCAGCGGGTCATGTACCAGTCTATGTTGACGTTAAAAGGATTTTGATGACGATGAGCAAGCTAAGGTGTCGCGTAATTCAGTCTATCGAACGTATTATGTTTGACCGTACCAGTGGATTCTGACGAAGGTCGGGGTATCTGTAAGCTTGGCAGTTTTTGCTGTAGCAGAAGTTTTAATGTTTGTTTGGAGCGACTAGTGGTACATGGCCCAGGGTAATTATTTTGTTTAAGCCGAACCCAATAATCTAATTTGGTCAGGAGTAGCCGAGCGTTGTGTGGCAATGGCAACTGTGAGCCTGAGTGGCAACTATTGGCCTGTGTGGCAACTGTTGGCCTTTATGGCAACGGAAGGCCTGTATGGCACCTGTAAGTCTGTGTGATACTATGTCTGGTGTGAAAATTCATGTTTGTATTAGAAACCTTACATAAAGTTCCTATTGAGTCATGAGGTTAAAAGAAAGTAAACTCGCAGTCACGCGTTTGGGGAGATCACCAAGTTCATGTCGATGACGTGCAAATAGTAAAGCCCCCATAACGAAAATTGAAATAGATTTGTTTTTCTAATTTTGATTACTTTGTGTCGATCGTATTAGTAAGATACACAAATTAAGTACCAATTGAGATTGTAGATGAAATAGATAACGAATTGACGTAACATAGGACAGACTAAATCTCTGTGTGAACAGGTATTGAGTTCAGAGAGTTGAGTTGATTCGATTTCGTGGAGATGTGCCAGTAGAGCAATTGTGATTGCTAAGAGAGCTATGAGATAGCTAAGAGAGCTATGAGATAGCTAGGAGAGTTATGAGATAGCTAGGAGAGCTATGTGATGGCTAAAGATCGTGAATAAGGTATCTGGTGTCTTGTTTCATTTGTTTCATTTAATGTGAAATTAATGACTATCAGTGATACTTGGACTTTGTAATTACGAGGATTAGATGCTTACAGGTACCAAATCAATGCTTAAGTTGCTATTTCCTTTAAATTGGAAAAAGTATTATACGTTCCTTGCAATAGTGAACAGAGAGATTTAAATGATCATGATTGTTTTAAAATTTGAATTTGAGTCAGGATTGGACGAGCGAATACTGTGTGGAGATTTTCTGTTATTATTTATTTACTATAGGCTCGCGCTTGACCACTACCTCACCTGATGGAAAGCGATGATGTGGTCGACGGTGGAGCACGCTTGCCCAGAAGTAACCTATTCACTCTTGACTTAATGACTCCTAGATTGTGTTTCAGAAAAAACATCCGTTGTATGATGGAAGACTGGTAGAACGAACTGAATGGCCCGAGAAGGCAACATGCTGTGTCCCAAGCACGCCTCTCAAGAGGAACTACGGCCTACAGAACACCATGTGGTTTTAGTCAGTAGGAGTCTGACAGACCCTTCAGCTTTCCCCAAGGTCTGAGAAAATCCATCGAGGATTTCCACATGATTCGATACACTGTTAAAACCTAAAAATGATAAACAGACGAGGACGTCTGTCTCGCAGGATGGCCGTGTCGGGTTTAGTCAATAGTACGTACGTCAAAACAAATCACAAGCACGCCCCTGGCGGCAAATCAAGACCAACTACGAATTGGCGCGCTTTTTCTAACCACTTACGTGGTGGGGACATCAGAATATGTCAGTTGAGTACCAACTGCCTTAGAGCTAGGACGTCGTTGAATCAGTGTCGATTCGTAATATTAGCAAGCAAGATTGTAACTTTGAGTTGTGACTATTTTAATAAACCCAGTGTATCGAATAATTTCATTTCATTTTCACGATTCTACCCAACGACCTGTCCACACACGATGTCTTAACCTAAGGGAATACAACCTGATTTCCCGATGGTTTGCATTTATCGGCCACCACTGTTGCGACATATAAATAAAATTAGAGTTATAGACACCAACAGATTTTTTGTAATATGTATTTAAAGAGGAGGTTTGAGGTACAAACAAGAGCTTTAAGTGGGTGCATTTATAGGGTTCCGTACCCAAAGGGTAAAAATGGGACCCTATTACTGAGACTCCGCGGTCCGTCTGTCTGTCACCAGGCTGTATCTCGTGAGCAATACTAAAAACAGAATAAAATAAATATTTAAGTGGGGCTCCCATACAAAAAACGTGTTTTTTTCCGTTTTTTGCGATAATGGTACGGAACCCTTCGTGCGCAAGCCCGACTAGCACTTGGCCGGTTGTTTTTCATTCATCATTATTTTTGTAAACATCTATTAAAATTTTAAGTATTATTTATTTATTAGTTTGATGGTTTATATGCTATTTTTAGTGCAGGCCACATTCTGCTATACCAGATTAGCATAAAAATGTTTAAAACATAGTATTATAATAAAATTGTAAAGTGTTCATACGTAGTATTTATTATAACAAAAAAAAACTATCACCCTAACTAAATCACTAGGTTTGACAGCTATGACGAAACAATATGGCGCGGCATCGGGGACTAACTTATTACAAACGTGTAGTAAACTTTTTTTCTTATTAAGACGCGGTTATACCTTAAATTGAAAATAATGAATAACTAAGTTCGCCGGAATTTATTGTACTTATTAGAAAAATTATCACGATATATGGGCATTTATAATCTCGAAATATTAATTACAAACTTACAGTGTCTGCAATAATCCGGTGACACCTCAGACCAACAAAAAAAGATAGACGTAACGTCCCGAACATCATAAGTGAAGCCACAAAGATATGCTCCTCCAAGTAAATATACACTCTCACGCACACACCTGCACTAAAACTATGCTCATCGCTCTTAGTACGTTACGAGTCGTCGTCTAGTTAACATATATTAAAAAAAAATTGAATTATGCCTTCCTGTGTAGTGAAAACTTGTAAAAACAATAGCAAAGCACATAAAAAGTCTTACGGAATCACATTTCACATGTAAGTAGTTGAAATAACATCGTTTATTTATTAAATATACAATGAATTTTAGGTTCCTTGGAACAAAAAACCTCAACGAACGAAATCAGTGACATAAAGTGCGTGGGTTGCCATAATATGATTTCAAATTTCCAAATAATAATGAAACAAAAAGAAAATGGATAGTAGCTATAAGAAATAGTCGGAATGATCCAGAATGGCTGCCATCGAAAACCAGCGTGTTTTGTGCCGATCATTTTGATAATAACGACCGCTACACAACTAATCGTGGACACGGCGAACGTGTGACCAAAAACGGATATTCTAAAAAGGTATGTACAATTAAAAAAAAATAGATTTCATCAACACAATGATTAAATATATGCAGTATTTTTCCAATTTCATCATACAAATACGCGCATTTTTTTTTCTGTATAACGCTCGTTCACATAAAGTTTGCTTTTTCTATTATTTAAAACTTATCTATTTATATTTGTATTCGTTTTTGCATTAAATTGCAAATTAATGGATATTGCTAAGTGGAAGAGTGAAGTCTCCTAACACAAGCAAGGATTGCATAAAAGGTAATCTCCAAATCATAAGCATGTAAAGCCACTTTCTAATTGTTTATTTTTAAATAGATTTTGCGAAATAACAAAAAAAAAATTTCTTTTTCGTGAGTTATAATTAATAATGTACATTAATCGTTTACTTTTGAGGTTCAATACCTTACTCGAACAATATAATCCTTACCACACAATAATATTATTACCCATTTTATAGGGAAAAAAATCAACAAATGGCAACCCTTCCAAACACACATAGATAAAAATGTGGCTTCACTTTTGATGTTCGCGACGCTACGTCTATCTTTTTTTGTTGGTCTGAGGGTGACACATAGATAAAACAGCTCACTCTGTGAATTTTGAACCAGCGCTCGAAGTCACGTTGTTTACACCTATTTTAATTTTCAGTTTTAATTACTAAAACTTACTGATTTTTTTATTCTGGATACGGTATTTAAAGTGTATGTTGAATAACTTATAGACGTATTTTGTAACTATGTAGATATAACAATAATGGATACAAAAGTCAAACAACTCACTTTCTCATGGTTCGGATCGTCGATCACGTGAAATCTGCGCCCGCACACATGGCCGCACTGGAACCGGTACTCGCATGACGTCAAAAATTTCACCTCATTTATATCCTCCTGGTAACTGAGTTTCTCCACCTGTAATTTTATAAATTTTATTTATATAAAATGTGATCGAACACCAATACTAGTTAGTGCGTTTTACTTTTATAAGCGTGTTATATAGTGACAAAAGTCATATTTAAACTTATGGCACATCTTACAAATAAGGTTGCCGTTCTAATGCATATCGGATTTCATAAGAAATGCAGACTAAATATTTGTGATGGAATTCCTTCATTCCAACTTGAAAAGGCTATGGATCTTCGTACCTGATGTTCACAACCTGGTAATGTAACATCAACTTTGGTAAGACATTTGTTTTGTGGGTCCTCCCCTATTAATCCCTTGTAATCCCCTATTTTGTTTGTTCCTTTATATAGCACTAGAGGACGCCTCGCGGTTTCACCCGCGTAGTTCCCGTTCCCGTGGGAATACAGGGATAAAAAGTAGCCTATGTCACCCGAGGATAGAGTAGCTTCCCAACGGTGAAAGAATTTTTGAAACCGGTCCAGTAGTTTTGGAGCCTATTCGGTACAAACAAACAAAAAAATCTTTCCTCTTTATAATATTGGTATAGATCAGTTAGTTTATGTGTCTCTTATGAATTTCTGTACCGTTACTGTCTTTGACTAAATATAAAACTTTTCCTATTTTCTAATGTATGATGCCCTTACACCACGTATAGCTTCCTTTGTTTACTTTTTTTTTATATAATATGCTATCGTTTTTTTTCAAATTATTCGTTTTATGTTTCCCTTGCTGCTTAGTTTGCGTACACTGTTGATTTTTTGCAACTTTAGATATAGACGGTGACAAAGGTGCCGATGACTTTGGATCCATCAGGTCTAATCGCGACCTTAACTTGTGCCCGAACACCAATTGTACAGGGGACAATCCAGTGGCAGAATGAACTGAATTTCGGTAATCCATCAGATATCTTAATAACTGTACCGAAACTTCATACGCGCTGTGACTCGTCATAATACATGATTTTATTCCCTTTTTAACAACTTTGACAAAACTTTCGGCCTGGCCGTTACTAGGTGGGTGATAAACCGGTGACGTCACATGCGAAATTCCGTTTGTCACGCAAAATAATTCAAACTCTCGCGAACAAAAAGCTGTGCCATTATCACTTACTATTGTTTTCGGAACTCCGAACCTTGACATAAAATCACATAGCTTCCGAATCACCGCTGTCGAAGAAGTAGCCGTGTTCATGTTATACACTTCTACCCACTTAGTATGTGCATCTACCGCGACTAAATAAGAGCAACCTTTAACCGGACCTAGGCAATCTATGTGTATTCTGTCGAAGGGTCGACTTGGGTATTCCCAAAGAGCCGGCGGCGCGCGCGGCGGTGAGGGCCGCAGCTGAATACAGACATCGCATGTACAATCGGCCAAAGCTATATCTGATCACCGTAAGGACTATTTTAGCTTGCAAGGCTCGCCCGCTAAATTAACGCCGACATACTCATCAATCAATAGTATCGCAGCATCGGGCGACTGTTTCTCTAGTACCTGTCAGCCCTTGTTTTTGTAATTAAAAAAAGACTAGGGCTCCCATACAACAAACGAGACTTCTTTTCTGCGGTTTTTTGCTATAATGGTACGGAACTCTACGTGCGCGAGTCTGACTCGCACTTGGCCGGTTTTTGATGTACCTTCTACCTACGCTATCGAATAAGATATAACACTTTTCCAGTTTCGAGAAACTAACTTAGCATTCGTTAATTTATAATATTAGTCTTTGTAAATAGAATACTGGTGGACATTCTGTGTGCATCAAACTAAACTATATATATATTTACAGCCTCTAAATTGTGGTCGTTATCGACACTGCTACCTACAGTGTTTTTAAACTAAAAGATAGATTATAATCTGGAACAGCACATATATTCGTATTTTCCCTTGTTATTTATAATGTTCCCTTGGGATAAGAAAACACTTTTCACGCGGGTGAAGCCGCTGGCAGAAGCTGCTTCACCCACGTGAAAAGTGTTCTCATCTCTGTGGCAAATTTCAATCAGATCCGCTCATCAATTTTAGCTTGATTGAGCAACAAACATACACAAATCCATCCTATCCTTCGCATTTATAATAACAGTAAGAAGTAGATAGTAAGATCAGAGTTAAGTTTTTAAAGTTTATTAGTATATTCTTTTTGAGTTTTGATAGGCAAGGCGCCATGACGTCATTGTAATGAACGTACGGTACGAGCGTAAATACCTCCTCTATGCGCAGCGTTCTAAACATACTGAGGTTTTGAGCTTGTTTAAAACCGTGTAGCCAGCATCGCCCCACCTGCTTCAAACCAAGGTGACCTTGATTTTGGCTTGGTTGGCAACCGTGTAGCACAGGCTTTAACGACACCCCACAAACCACAATTGTTAGTCGACCAATAGCGTCGCGTGAGAAGAGTCGGTCACTCTATGGTTGTTCTGTTTAATTTCGTAACTTTCGCGCGCTCGCATTGTCAATAAATTCATTTACCTACACTCATCGCGAGTACTCAGACATAAAGTGTGTTACATCAGGGGATGTGTTACACGAGTGCCTTAGAATAATAACGTATAGAAGCCGCGTCTAGAACAAAACACGAGCGATATCGTGTGTTCACTTCATTTTCTTTGTGTGCGTGAGCCGAATGAGTCTACGTTCCTCAAACGCACACAAATATAGCTTTCATTGATACCTTTACCAGGCCGTTACCCAAAAAATATGGGATAACGCACTACTATGTTGCTGGATCTAATCAAGACAAGTATTTTATGTTATCAGGAACTGGATAGGGTGGAAATGATGACCAGGTAATTAATACAGCACGTGGTATATGTACCTAAAATGTGGTGTTCACTAGTAACACTAGTTAGGGTTTGGGTTTTATAATAAAAAAAACCAGATTTATCAGTAAGTAGACAGCACTAAATGGTCCGTCCAGACACCGCTGGTGCAATCTAATAATGAATAGACATAAACATTCAAGTGCTCTGCTACGTATATTTTAAGTGTATCAAACAATTACAGGAAAATAATCACGAACAAATTTAGTTATTTGGTCCGGTTTTATTTAACTACAATAAATTACTAATTCACCTTTAGTTTAAAAACACTGTAGGTAGCAGTGTCGATAACGACCACAATTTAGAGGCTGTAAATATACATATATATAGTTTAGTTTGATGCACACAGAATGGCCACCAGTGTTCTATTTACAAAGACTAATATTATAAATTAACGAATGCTAAGTTAGTTTCTCGAAACTGGAAAAGTGTTATATCTTATTCGATAGCGTAGGTAGAAGGTACATCAAAAACCGGCCAAGTGCGAGTCGGACTCGCGCACGTAGGGTTCCGTACCATTATAGCAAAAAACCGCAAAAAAGAAGTCTCGTTTGTTGTATGGGAGCCCTAGTCTTTTTTTAATTATAAAAACAAGGGGCTGACAGGTACTAGAGAAACAGTCACCCGATGCTGCGATACTATTGGTTGATGAGTATGTCGGCGTTAATTTAGCAGGCGAGCCTTGCAAGCTAAAATAGTCCTTACGGTGATCAGATATAGCTTTGGCCGATTGTACATGCGATGTCTGTATTCAGCTGCGGCCCTCACCGCCGCGCGCGCCACCGGCTCTTTGGGAACACCCAAGTCGACCCTTCGACAGAATACACATAGATTGCCTAGGTCCGGTTAAAGGTTGCTCTTATTTAGTCGCGGTAGATGCACATACTAAGTGGGTAGAAGTGTATAACATGAACACGGCTACTTCTTCGACAGCGGTGATTCGGAAGCTATGTGATTTTATGTCAAGGTTCGGAGTTCCGAAAACAATAGTAAGTGATAATGGCACAGCTTTTTGTTCGCGAGAGTTTGAATTATTTTGCGTGACAAACGGAATTTCGCATGTGACGTCACCGGTTTATCACCCACCTAGTAACGGCCAGGCCGAAAGTTTTGTCAAAGTTGTTAAAAAGGTAATAAAATCATGTATTATGACGAGTCACAGCGCGTATGAAGTATCGGTACAGTTATTAAGATATGTGATGGATTACCGAAATTCAGTTCATTCTGCCACTGGATTGTCCCCTGCACAATTGGGGTTCGGGCACAAGTTAAGGTCGCGATTAGACCTGATGGATCCAAAGTCATCGGCACCTTTGTCACCGTCTAAATCTAAAGTTGCAAAAAATCAACAGTGTACGCAAACTAAGCAACCAGGGAAACATAAAACGAAACATTTGGAAAAAATCGATAGCGTATTATATAAAAAAAAGTAAACTGAGGAAGCTATACGTGGTGTAAGGGCATCATACATTAGAAAATACGAAAAGTTTTATATTTAGTCAAAGACAGTAACGGTACAGAAATGCATAAGAGACACATAAACTAACTGATGCTATATAAAGGAACAAACAAAATAGGGGATTACAAAGCACAAACATGAACATACCTGGCTCATCTGGTACTATTTCACCATCACCGCCACACTCGCGGTCGTCATCGCCGACGCCAGCAGCCTCAGATACGCCTAAACTCCAACCGGAACGTCATTCACAAAATCCCTTGCCGTGCAGCTCGGCCAGAGAGAAGAGAACAGAATCGTATGAACGAAGTACTTCTTCACCGACGGGAGAGGACGGGTCTGAGAAGGATCCACAACAGGACCATGATGATGAACAACAGTCGAGCGACGTCGATAGTGAAAGAACGCAGAGACATACCGAGGATGTTGGTCACGAGGCGGGACAGAAGTCGATACCCAGATCACACATTACGGTGACTCAACTACACCAAAGAGATCGACAAGATATCGCCTCGTTACTTGTTACAAAAAGTTATTTTAAGTTAAGTTGTGCAACGAGCAATTGTATAATACAAAAGTATATAATGTTTAGTAGTAGGTACTTAGTAAGGTTAATAAATTATGTTCGGTGTCTATAGACTGTGCTATAGACTAGAGGGAGGAATGTTGTATATGTTAGCAAGGCGCGCGTCCCTCCCCCGCGCCCCTCCTGTGTGTCGGCAACTCTCAAGTGTCATATGAAATTAAACCAGTGTGTAAATAGCAGCTCAGCGTTTCACTTGTCCATACCCGCATATCTAACACTAACTATAACGCTATTATTTATTGCAGAGTGCTATGCGAGCTCGGGCATGTCTGTTTATTAAAGTGCGGCGTAGATTGCAAGCCGTGCCGAGTGAACGTAAGGAAGACTCTACCGTGCGGACATGAAATAAACACATTTTGCCATCGTGACCCTGAGGACCCACAAAACAAGTGTCTTACCAAAGTTAATGGAAATAAATTCAGGTGATGAAGGAATTACGTCCGAGCTCCTGAAGGCAAGTGGGAAACTCTTACTTAAGGCCTTTAGAAGCTGTTTGATTCCTTTACATGGAGGGGAAACACCACAGGCATGGTGCAGGGGTGTGGTGGTACTCTTCCTCAAGAAGGGCGACCTTCCCAAACCACAGCAACTCCTGAAAGCCAGAATCAACAGTGGCGACCACCAGAAAAGCGCCGAGGCAATGAAGCTCGACGACGTCCCGGAGAATGAATTTTACTGTCTTGGATATCGCAATGAAATTAATCAGAAAACAATAGCGTAGAATAGGAGTAGTTAAAAATACAAATATCCACTTCCCTTCATAACAAGCAGGAGACAAAACAAACAAGCCCAACAGCCACAAATGGTCGTTTAAAACTAGGAAAAGCCCAGTTGCCTAGCACCACGGATAAACATTATCATTAACATACATGGGTTGAATTTTTTATTTTTTATTATTGTAACAAGTTGATAGTCCTTTATTGCTTGAATAGTTATTAAAACATATATATACAATTGAATATTCAAAGAAAAAAAAATACCTATATACAAATACAAAGGGGAGACGGAAAAAGCTCATTGTGCATCAAAAAATTCGTCCACATCGATGTCAATGGGAAACGTGCCCAGAACGCTGGCAGCATTGCCACGTTGAATGGCAATGCTGATTCTCTGGCCGAAGAAAAGGCCAGCCCTCTGGTCACGTGAAGAGTAGACGAGCTTTGTGCTAATTTCTCGAAAAACTCGATGCGCACATGGGGTCCGGTTGAAATTTAATTCATTCATTATTATATTAAATCAATTTCTATTTGGGAATAAACACATAACCGCTTTGCGGCGCCGCAGCGCCGAAGTCGGCGTTGGAAATTCTGGGGATAACTATGCATTTCTGTACATTCTGGGCCGATATCGGCGTTGCGGCGCCGCAACGCGATTATGTGTTTATGCCCTTAACTAAATGCTATTATAATGAAAATGAATATTTAAATAATAAATTTTCAACTTATCTAATTGTAATTTACTTAATAAATAATTACTTAGTCAGTTAAAAGCTCTCTTCCTATCTCCTAATTTTGCAGTGCCCGACAGGGTCCACAACGGTCTAAATTTGTAACCTATCATCTAAGATCACATGTGGAAGCAATAAATGTATTGAGTATTGGGTTCTAACATGGTGAGCTATAATTATTATTATTATTATATACTTTATTGTACACCACAAAAATACAAACATACAGAACAATCATTTTTAAAAACAAAGTGTACAATGGCTGGTCTTATCGCACAGGGCAATCTCTTACAGACAACCTTTGGATGGACTAAAACGATAGGAGAAGAATTTAGGGCTGTCAGTGTACAATGATCATAAATAATATTACTTACTTATACATAATAACATAAAATACATAAATACCCAATATAAAAATTATCTAATATACTAATAAATATCGAATATATGACAGAGAAAGGAAAAGACTAAAAATTATAGTGAATTTGAATTTGAAAAAATAGAAACCAATTATAATGCTCCTTTACCATTTTCTTAAACGTTGGCAGTGTTTGAGCACGTCTTATTTCTATAGGTAATACATTCCACA
Source organism: Orthosia cruda (assembly GCA_964057195.1). Lineage (NCBI taxonomy): Eukaryota > Metazoa > Arthropoda > Insecta > Lepidoptera > Noctuidae > Orthosia > Orthosia cruda. Next base: position 16,012,415 of record OZ059833.1, on the reverse strand, counting down.
ACCGAACTGCTTGAATCGTAAAAGATTTGTCGAAGAAGGAAGTGGAATGCATACGAACACTCAATTTTAAATTCTCCGATGATCTCAAGGACTTAGAATGGGTGTCACAGAGGAACTGAAAACGTTCTTTAAGATAAAAAGGGGTAAAAGGATTAAAAAGCACATTATAAAGCAAAGAGAGTATGTGTGCATTCCGGCGAAGGCGAATAGGAAGCCATTTGAGCTTAGTACGAAATTCAGAAACGTGATCATATTTGCGCAAGCCAAATATAAACCTAATACAGAGATTTTGAAGTCGCTCAAGCTTATCCAATTGGTCTTGGGTGAGATCAAGATAGCTGGCATCAGCATAGTCCAGGATAGGGAGAAGAAGAGATTGTGCTATCGCAATTTTAGTGGTGATGGGAAGAAAATTACGAAGACGCCTCAGGGAGCCCGCAGAAGCAAACAGTTTACGACTAACTTCCTGCAGTTGTTTGGTCCAGGCAAGAGTGCTGTCGATATAAATCCCCAAGTTCTTCACAGTGTTAGCTATAGGAATAATGGTGTTGTTGAAAGAAACCTGGGGAAGCGTCGACCAATCAATTTTAGGAACAGTCCGGGAACTACCAACAACCGTCACCTGAGTCTTCGCGGGATTAATCTTCAGTCCAAACTGAGCACTCCAGTCACCTATTCGAGCCAGGTCTATATTAATCGTCTCAATGGCATCTCCTAACTCTCCAAGAGGGGCTTGGGTATAAATCTGGAGATCATCAGCATATAGGTGGTAGAAAGAAGAAAGTCGTTGAGAAATAGCATTAATAAAGAGTGCGAAAAGAAGAGGAGATAAAACGCCACCCTGCGGCACACCGGCAGAGGTGTGACACCAAGAAGAGAAATATTCGTCAGTGCAAATACGCTGCCGGCGGCCAAACAGGTAACTACGAAACCAGTCAATTACCGGAGGAGATATGTTAAAAGAGCTTAAGACGCCAAGCAAAATGTCGAAGTCAACGGTATTGAAGGCATTGCTAAAATCAAGCAGAGCAAGTACCGTTAACTTTCCCACTTCCATGCCCGACCTGATATCGTCCGTAATGTGTACAAGTGCTGAGGTAGTGCTGTGTCCGCGTCGAAAACCAGACTGGAAAGGATTTAGCAGATTTTGTTTGATAAGGAACGTGCTAAGTTGATCGTGGACAAGTTTTTCAAGGACTTTGGATAGGAAAGGAAGAATAAAAATGGGACGATAGTCAGAAAAAGATTCAGGATGAGATTTTTTGGGTAAAGGAATAATTTGGGCATCTTTCCAGGATTGTGGGAAGACACCACTGGAAATAGAGAAATTGAGGATATAAAGGAAGACAGGGGTAATGTTATCAAGGATGGGGATGATCATATTACGGCTGACACAGTCACTACCAACAGCGTTGGATGTAATCGATACAATACTCTTTTTAACATCACAGGCAGTGAATTGACTAAAGACAAAAGGAGAATAATCAGGTATCGGAAGATTTGAAAGATAACTAAGCGTAGTTGCTTTGGTGGCCCTATCCAATACGGGCGAAGTAGAAAAATGACTGTTAAGTAAGTTGAAGTCCAAGTCTTTAGGAACCGTGTCATGAGTCTTTTTTCCGATACCTAATGATTTGAGAAATCTCCAGACTTTGGCTGGATCACCGCCTTGAACAGAATTATGGATATGTTGGCGTTGTGCGTTCCTACACACCTTGCTGCATTGGTTCCTTATTGAGACGTATTTTTCCCTGTTGACGTCGTTGGGCCGAATTTTAAGCTTAAACTTCGCAGCTGCCTTTTTGCCTAGTAAAACTTTAATTTCATTAGTCAACCATGGCGCTGGAAGATGTTTAACCCTTACAGCTCGAATAGGTGCATGTGCGTCGTAAAGCTGAATGAGGGTAGACGTCAAGATATCAACTTGTTCGTCGACGGACGAGGATGTGACCAGCGGAGTCCAGTCAATGTTACTGGCGTCCTTTCGCAGACGATCAACGTCCATGGCATCAAAATTGCGAAGCAGAAGAGTTTTAACTTATGCTTAGGAGGTCGAATTTTATAGGAAGTGTAAATTAGATCATGATAGGAAAATGCGTCGGCAGAACATTGACCATGTTTAGCGACGTTATCGAAGGATGAGACAATAATAAGATCAAGAAGCGAGGGGACAGAGTTAGGAAAATGGTGAGTGGCACCAAGATCAAGAATAGAAAGATTGGTAGATTCGACAATATGACGAAGAGAAGAAGAGCGGGAATCTTGTTTAAGGAGGCATGTATTAAAGTCGCCCATTATGATACTGTGACTGTAAGAGGGGATAAAATGTTCTAAAATACGTTCGAAAGAAGAGAAGAAATTAATTCTAAGAGAGGGACAGTAGTAAACCCCTAGGAGAATCTTAGTGTGATGTAATTCAACTTCCAAGAAAAGATGTTCACCAGCGTTCGGCGGGGGCGGCTGTGTGGACATGTTAATTATGGAAAAAGGGATATAATTACGAAGATATATGGCCACCCCGCCACCACCACCGACCACGCGATCATTCCTGATAAGTTGAAATCCAGGTAGGGAGTAGGAGGAAGAGGGAAGACAGGGTTTAAACCATGATTCGGAAACAAGAATCGCATGAATATTCTTACAGTCAAAGCTTGCCAGCATATCGGGGAAGTGGGCCGGAATACTCTGGGCATTTATGTGGACTGCATTAAAGTATATAATATTCGATTTCAATAATAGGTTTGGCAAAAACGCTTGAACGCACGGAACTTTGTTCTAGTTTCTACAAGGTCTGTATTTTAAACAACTCTAGATGCAACCTGTACATCATCCAACATATTATTGCGTTATTTCTGCCAAAGAATACACTCCCATAAAATATAATGTGCAGATTGTACATATTCTCAGTCAGATGTAGAACACTGACATAAAGGCGAGGCAACGAGCTTGAAGGAAAATAATAAGTTACCATGCCCTGTGAGAAATTGGGCAACACAGTGATCCACCTGCAGCCACGTCCTGGCCAGCCGCTCGCGAACGGATGGAAAGAATAGGTGGGGGTATCGGCCCTTGATGGAATTATCTCACCTATATTGCCATTCCGATAAAATTCCTCCCAGACGTCATTATTTGGTTTAATAAGTAATCAGATTTTCTCACGGTCACTCCGCGTTAAAAAAACCGCGTCCATAGTGTCTCGTGCGGAAAAGTACATTGCAGCACGTAGCTGCACTTCAAGGTCGACCGGAAGTATGCCAACAAGTGCCGGTAAGGCCTCATTACAGTAATCATCCTGTATGCATTGCATAAGAATATCAAAGGTAAACGCTGAATTTGATGTAATTTACTTCGTACCGCTCCTATGGTAGCCCTATCAGCCCAAATAGGTGCCCTGTTGCACATACAACCCAAGTAAGTAGCCCCATAAATATTCTTTAGAATTAAAAAAGACGGACCCCACATATACAATAATGATATTCTCGTTAAGGCATAGAAGTTCTTTTTTGCAATTTCACTGACTATTTTAATATTATGAAGATATAAATGCAGAATTCCTCTGTAACACTAGACCAAGATAGCACACGGACTGCTTCCAAAGTCTTAAGAGCCTGCTATTCTACTGCGAAAGTTTGGACGGATGGATGTTTGTTACTCTTTCACGCAAAAACTACTGAACGCATTTTGATGAAAATTTATACTAAAATAGCTGTCACTCTGTGAATTTTCATCCAGCACTCGAATCCGCTGGATGCGAGACGCACAGGAACGGTCAATGAGCAACACTTGGGGGAGGCCTATGTTCAGCTGGAGCCGGCAGGCCTATAGTCTTTCGGCTGAAATGATGATGATAATGATACAAAAGTCAAACAACTCACGGCCTTATGGTTCGGATCATCGGTCACGTGACACCTGCGCTGGCAAGCATGGCCGCACTCTAACCGGTACTCGCAAGGTTTCTGGCATCGGTGCTGAAAAAGTCAAAGTCTTAAGATCCTGCTATTTTACTGTGAAAGTTAAGATGGATGTTTGTTACTCTTTCACTAAAATTACTGAACGGGTTTTATTGAAATTTTGCTATAATATAGTTTACCTAAGCATCAGAAGTGTTATCACGTAGAATACTTTTTAACTCGGGCGTATGTTCCCGTGGGATAATTTTCAACTTTCGTGCGGGCGAAGCCGCTGGCAGAAACTAGTACATACATTGATGGGATGATCACAACCTACCTACAATAATAAGGTGCTATAAGAAAATCTCTATTGAACATTATATTATTATTTTTGATGTTAAACACGTATTGCGGCGGAAGTCAGACCGGCTGTAGGCTTGGCGACGCTCTCTCACTCAACGCGCTGAGGTTTCAATGTTTCACATCGCTATGAGTGAAATTTTTATTAAAGCATATTCAGATATTATGGTTTTGCGATGTTATTTCAGTCTCTTGTAATATCCCGGGATACTGGAATCTAACAAGGGAAACAGAAAGTGGTATAAAAAGGAGGGGACCTGTGGCATATATGTATTCAAATGATAAATTTAAAACTGTCAAATAACCACCTAAACAATAATAATAATAAGCACGTTTGAGGAGCGCTTTGGAATGTGCATTCAGCGAGTATCGCTCCACACCGTCAAAGCTTAGACCTAAACTACCTCGTTTGCCCATGCATAAGAAAAATAGGGCGCTGGTGTGTGCTCTAGATTCGCAGCTATCAAATGTTTTTGATAGCAGCAAAGACCTTGCCGACACCTACTCGATCTTGTACTGTGCGGCTGCAGCAGGATGTCGTGTAGCTAACATCAAGTTTCCCAAAACTGACAGAGCTACACGACCAGATATACCAGCTTGGCAGTGCAGGATTGAGCGTCGTATCGGTGAACCTAGAGCACAGTCACACCGAGGGTGACTGGACTCGGGAGGTCGAACGAGCGTGCGATCCGATACCACAAATGGGGGCAATTACCATCAGCCCCCAAGATGTGGCTCGTGCAGTCCGTCCGTTGCCTAACTGGAAATCTCCAGGGCCGGACGGACTGCACAACTTTTGGATTAAATGGTTCCAAAGGTCGCACGCTCGTTTGGCAACTCAGTTCCAGTCTGCCTTAGAGTCAGGATCGCTACCCCAGTTCCTAACGACAGGAGTAACCCAACCTGCTCCACAAATCAGGTACTACTGCGGATCCTAAAAATTATAGACCGATATTAATAATTCTTTCTTTCTTTTTTTTAAAAACGTTGCCCCACACTAGGAATTATTACCGACGGTCTATAAAGTTCTTACATCAATTCTGAGAGCGAAAATTAATCAACATATTGACAATAACGCCATCATGTCTGCTTCTCAGAATGGATGTAGGAACGGGTCCCGCGGTACTAAGGAGCTGCTCCTCATAGACATTGCCATTAGGTTCGCCGTTCCCGCAAGGATCTGGCGACATGTTGGATAGATTACAAGAAGGCCTATGACTCAGTGCCACATACATGGCTCATGAGAGTGCTGGAGTTGTATAAAATTGATGCAACTCTGCGCGCCTTCCTGATGTCATGTATGGGGCAGTGGAGGACGGTCCTTCACTATCCAGGATGTCGACAGATTCAGGAAAACAGCGAACCTATAAGGATCGAGCGCGGAATATTTCAGGGTGACAGTCTGAGTCCTCTGTGGTTTTGTTTAGTCCTGAACCCTCTCAGTACACTGCTGGAGGGTTCAGGTCTGGGCTATCGGTTGAGGAGAGGTGGTCCGGTGATATCACACCTCCTTTACATGGATCTTCAGATCGAAGCTCTTTGCCCCCAACAACTTGCAACTGATGAAGCTACTGAAGGTAACAGAAACCTTCAGTGACGCCATCCGTATGGAATTTGGTGTGGACAAATGTGCAGTCATGCATGTAAAGCGAGGGGAGATTATGGAATCCGTGGGAATACACTTTCCTCAACCGAAACTTACAAGTATGGGTATGTCTGAAACACTAGGCATCAATGCTACTGACGTGAAACAGTCGTTGAAGGAGCGCTTCTTTGGCCGCCTGAAAAGAGTACTAAATAGTCTTTTATCGGGCGGTAACAAGGTGCGCGCCTTCAACGGCTGGGTCATGCCGGTATTGATGTATTCTTTCGGCATACTCAAATGGACTCAAGACTAAACTTGACGCCCTGGATAGAAGGGTCCGCACGCTGCTTACCGCAAATCGTATGCATCACCCACGTTCATCGGTTATGAGACTGTATATCCCTCGGAAGTGCGGGGGTCGTGGCTTTTTAAATGCTAAGACCCTACACAACCGCGAGGTATGCAGTCTTAGGGAATACTTCCAGGCCGCTGACGTGGGTATGCATCGAGATGTGGTAGCGGTGGACAAGGGCCTTACCCCGCTCTCCTTGGCTAACGAGAACTGGCGCAAACCTATAGTATTAGATACTAATGACCGCAGGGAGGTATGGCAGAGCAAGGAGCTTCACGGACGCTTCTACCGGGTCCTAAATGGGCCCGATGTAGATCTTTTAGCGTCCGTGGCCTGGCTGCGGTTTGGTGACCTTCTCGGGGAAACCGAAGGTTTTGTCTTTGCGAATATGGACGAAGTTATGATGACGAACAACTACCGGAAATACATTGTGAAGGACGGCACGGTTGACATCTGTCGGGCATGCACCAGCCCCACCGTGAGTGCTGTGACACCGGCCGTGGCAGTTGCGTCGAGCTCGAGCGACGAGTACTTCTCTCCGCCGACGACACCACCACCTGCGCGTCGACGGGGAGGACGCCGGCCGCCGGACTGCTTAGGACCTCGAGGCTTACCGGTCTCTGATAGGGTCCCAGCACCCGGCGGAAGTGTGCAGCGCATGAGATGGACACAATCCATTAACGAAAATGTCATGCGCGCATACTTTGGGGCTACAGAGGGAGGAAACAACCTGACCGCGTACCGTGTCCGGATGCTCTCTTTGTTTCAGGTGCTTGAGCCAGCCGTCAACGTTTCGGCCCAACGACTTTCGGATCAGGTGCGGGTCATCCAACGTAATCGTATGTTGGATGATACTGTACTTGATCGCCTCCGGACGGAAATGGGTAACCGTGTCACTGCCCCATCGTCGCAGGCTGTGGTGCTACCACAGTCCAACCACGCTGACGAGGAGAGTAGTGACAGGGTTACAAACGTAAGTACCCAGTGCAATGAGGAATTGAGGAGTGCTTTGGAGTGTGCTATTCGGGAGTATCGCTACATGCCACCCGAACTTAGGCCACGATTACCTCGTTTGCCTATGCATAACAAGAATAGGGCGCTGGTGGCTGTTCTGGATTCGCAGTTGTCAAACTATTTTGATGACTGCGAAGACCTCACTGATACACATTCTATCATGTACTGCGCGGCTGTAGCGGCATGTCGTGTAGCTCATGTCAAATTTGCAGATGACAGAGCTACACGACTGAAACCAGCCGTACCGGCTTGGCAGTGCAGGATCGAACGTCGTATTGGTGGGGCCAGAGCACTCATCAGCAAACTAATTTGTTTCAGGGAGGGCAATAGTCGCCCAAGAGTGATGCGCTTTGTGAGACGGGCGTTTTCGGGGACTGATGTCAGCCCCCGAGACTATATATCCCATGTCACGGAGCGCATCGACTTCCTGAAACAAAAAGTGTATGCATGGGCAAACCGTATTCGTAGGTACAGGCGGAGAGTGGAGCGATACACCCAGAATCGCACATTCCAAAGTAATGAAAGGTGGGTTTATCGGGCTTGGGAGCGACCCGACCAAGGTGTGATTGATACGCACCTGCCGGATGATGACGCTATGTGTTCATTCTGGCGCAACATCTGGTCGGTGCCTGTCGGTCACACCGAAGGTGAATAGACACGGGAGGTCGAACGAGCGTGTGATCCAATACAAGAAATGGGGGCTATCACGATCAGCCCCCAAGATGTAGCCCGTGCAGTCCGTCCGTTGCCGAACTGGAAATCTCCAGGGCCGGACGGACTGCACAACTTTTGGATCAAGTGGATACAAAGGTCGCACGCTCGTTTGGCATCTCAGTACCAGGCAGCCTTAGAGTCTGGTTCGCTGCCCAAGTTCCTTACAACAGGAATAACCCACCTGCTCCACAAGTCTGGTAGCACCGCGGAACCCAAAAGTTATAGACCAATTACATGTTTACCAACGGTCTATAAGGTTCTTACATCCATTTTGAGAGTTAAAATTAATAAACACGTCGATGATAACTCCATCATGTCGGTCTCTCAGAATGGATGTAGGAACGGGTCCCGCGGTACTAAGGAGCTACTCCTTATTGATATGGCCATTAGCCAACAATAAGGTTCGGCGTTCCCGAAAGGATCTGTCGACATGTTGGATAGATTATAAGAAGGCCTATGACTCGGTGCCTCATACATGGTTAATGAGGGTGCTAGAATTGTATAAAATAGATACAACTCTACGCACCTTCCTGGTGTCGTGTATGAGGCAATGGAGCACAGTCCTTTGCTATCCAGGATGTCGAAATATCCAGAGGAATAGCGAACCTGTAAGGATCGAGCGAGGTATATTCCAGGGCGATAGTTTGAGTCCACTTTGGTTCTGCCTAGCCTTGAATCCTCTAAGCATGATGCTGGAGAATTCAGGGCTAGGCTATCTGATGAAGAGAGGTGGTCAGGTTATATCTCACCTCCTTTACATGGATGACTTGAAGCTCTTTGCCCCTAGCAGTCTTCAGCTGATGGAGCTACTAAAGGTAACTGAAACTTTTAGTAGCGCCATCAGGATGGAGTTTGGTGTGGACAAATGTGCGGTCATGCATGTAAAGCGAGGACAGATTGTGGAATCCGTAGGAATTCAACTTGCGGATTCCATAAACCTGAGATCCCTCTCTCCAAACGAAACCTATAAGTATTTGGGTATGTCGGAAGCGTTAGGTATCAGTACTACTGATATGAAGCAGTCGTTGAAGGAACGCTTCTTTGGCCGCCTGAAGAAGGTATTCTTTCGGGAATAGTATACGTAGAAATAGCCTTCTTTCGGGCGGAAACAAGGTGCGCGCCTTCAACGGTTGGGTCATGCCGGTACTGATGTACTCTTTCGGCATACTCAAATGGACTCAAACGGAACTTGACGCCCTGGATAGGCGGGTCCGTACACTGCTGACAGCATATCGAATGCATCACCCACGATCGTCAGTCATGAGATTGTATATCCCGCGGAAGTGTGGAGGCCGAGGCTTTTTAAATGCCAAAAACCTCCACAATCGCGAGATATGCAATCTCAGAGAATATTTTCTAAACGCCGACGTGGGTATTCATCGAGATGTAGTAGCAGTGGACAAGGGACTCACCCCGCTCTCCTTGGCGAATGAGAACTGGCGCAAGCCTGTAGTGCTTGATACTAACGACCGCAAGTAGGTATGGCAGAGTAAGGAGCTTCACGGACGAAACCTTCGGTTTCTTTGGGGAAACCGAAGGTTTCGTCTGTGCAATTATGGACGAAGTTATCATGACGAATAACTACCGGAGATTTATTGTGAAGGATGGCACGGTTGACATCTGTCGGGCATGTCACCGTCCGGGTGAATCGATCCGCCACATTATCTCTGGTTGTTCTCGTCTAGCAAACGAAGAGTACTTGCATAGGCACAACCTTGTAGCCAGGATTATCCACCAGCAACTTGCTCTGAAATACACTCTTGTGGCGTCGGAGGTGCCGTACTACAGGTATGTGCCCGACCCAGTTCTCGAGAATGGCAATATCACATTGTACTAGGATCGGTCCATCATCACTGACAGGATTATTATCGCTAATAAGCCTGATATAGTGGTGGTGGACCGAATCGAGAGGCGTGCAATGATTGTTGACATCACTGTCCCGCATGACGGGAACCTCGTGAAAGCCGAGAAAGATAAGCAAATCAAGTATCTTGACTTGGCTCGCGAGGTTGTCGACATGTGGGATGTGGACACAGCGATCATTGTACCGATAGTCTTGTCAGCCCATGGCTTAATAGCCACGAGCCTCGACCAACACCTTAGGAGGCTCTCGTTAGGCGGCTGGGTCAAGGGCCTGATCCAGAAAGCAGTACTGCTGGACACGGCTCGCATTGTTAGGAGGTTCCTCTCTCTGGAGCCCTGACCGCCGGTAGCTTGGACCCTGTTCCCGATACCGGTGGGCCTCTATTTTCTATATTTTAAATGTTTTTTTTTAATTTTGTGTTTTATAAAAATATTTAAAAATTTAGTTAATAAGAAAAGAAATTAAATAAAGAAAATAATAATAAAAAGCCTTTATTAACAATCAAAATATGTCCGTCACTGTCGGAGGACCCAAAAAAAACCAAAATGATTTTAAACTATCTTTATTTAAAGTAAAATTACAATGTTAATTATAACTAAAAATAGGATTCCTATTCCGATCGATACTAGATACAGAATGAATCGCTAAAGTTCACATAATTACTTATTTCTAGAAAAACACCTGCATCCGGTAAACAGGGGCATCGTATGACCTACGTCACTGTGCGGCGTCAGCGCTTTAGGCTACACGTGTAAGGCTGTTTCCATGCACTGTTTCTAGGTCGCTGCAATCTTGCCGTTTAGGTGTTGACTCAAACTATAACACCTCCACCGTCAGATCAGCAATTATTTTTGAAGTTTTAACTGAGAAAATATTGCTGAAGTTGTCTTCGGTACTCGAGATGCTCCAGGCTCCGCATAAGTCTCATCTCCTGTAGGTTGTTTCTTGATTTCAGATTTTGATTTCTTACGGTGTCTTAGAATGATGAATGTGCTAAGTGCAAGTGTACTGGATATCACGACGTAAAACGGGATCGTTGTATGATATAAGTATTCCGTTGGTTACGGTTGCACCCGCAGGGGAGACATTGCTTTATATTGGGCATCGTGTAGTTTAGTAAGATCAATCGAGTTGAGGTTGATCTGTACTCGTTCTGGGTGGTCTTCTGCATTGTAAGTTAGTTACGTAATTTTGATTGGTTGTCCTTCCACATGATCGTTGAGATTAGTGATGGTGAATTCTGGGGTATACAGGAAGCAGTTCACGGGTATTGTAGCCAAGTAACTACCATTCAATATGGTACATTCTTCTCGTCCGCATAAGGTGTGTATTTGTGTTGTATTGGGGAATGATATGACGTAATGCTTCTCATCCAATTCTTCCATAGCTATTCTTGATAGTAATGTAGTTACAATTTCGCAGCTTCCATCGAGAGACTGGTCCATAATAAGTTTTTTTATGCAATCTGGGTCTTTCCGCAGGTGGTGACTCATCTTTTCTCCGCAAAGATACCAGTTGTCGTACTTCGGGCATTCAGCCTCTATGTACACGTAACCTTTCCTGCTTGTTGCAATCAAAGGATAAGGGGGGATAAGGGATTGCCTAAATTTATTCGGGGCTATTGACAATTTATAGAGATCGTATATTTCTGTAACAAATATCGGGAATTTAAATATATTTACTATTTGACTGCCTGAATAATAATATCCTGGTTTGATAACGTCATAGTATTCTCTGAGTTCTAAATCTATTACCTTATCTCTACCGTAGATTTTAACTAATCTATCAATCATATGGCGTAAAACATCTATGCTGATCATGGAATGATGTGTACTTGAACTATGAATAAATGCTAGTATGTTCTCAACTCTTACCAACTCGTTTAGTACCTCATCTAGATTTTCAGTTAATATAGTTAGACACTGTCCGAATTTTGCAAATCTTATAAGACTATAATCTTTGTAAGCATTTCTGTCTAGTAATAATTTTAGTGTTTCATTAATTTTAATTTGGTTAGCTACTAACTGCTCGATAACATCGGAATGCTGGGCCATCCACACCTTACTGAAACTGATGTGGTTATTTAGTTCTTCAGTGGTTCTATAGTCATTTTCCTGAAGGATTTTGATAGTATTATCGTATCTGACCGCGTCTGAGTAGTCTAAATTTCCTGTGATACTTTTTATAATAGAGCCTAGTCCATCTAAGAGACCTCGCTTTACACGCCCTGGTTTTATGGTTTCTAATTGGTGTTGTCGCTTTGTAGCTTTTTTGAAAGATATTCTAATTGAATCTCATACAACGCATGCGTATTACTATCTAACTCTTGCCTAAAGTTCTGATCCTGTAACATTTTAATATTTAGGTCGATGTCTCTAATTTGAACGTATTGCAAGAAGGTATGATAATGAGTTATAAGTTTAGTTGCACCAAGCCGAAAGGGGAGTATTCCTGGACCATCGTCCAAACTTTCAAGTGTTATCTTTTGGTATGTTTCCTGGGCTGCTATCAAAGGAGCAGTCAGGACCAGTAGCACCCTGTAACAATAGAGCGCTTTTAGGTACTCTTTTTAACCGACTTTTAGCGACGGGACCTCGCTTTTTGGATGTATAAATATGTATAGGTAGATCGGCTAATACGGTATTGTGGGTGTACCTAGCGGCCAATTTTTGACGACTCGCTGAAGGGTTACTGATGAAAATACGTTGTTGAGGCTGATATTCGGTTTCAGGCTCGCGACTTTTGTTTCGGTTTTCTACAATTTTCGTACGGTTTGCGAGGGAGGATTCATTTATTAAATTGTAGACTAACTTGATCTTTTCTTTATGGTTCTGTGTATATTGCTGCAAGAGATGTTTGGATAAATCTACATCAAAAGGATCTCGCGGGTCGAAGTGTCCAGTTATAATATCAAATGGTCGGCATTTGGTAAAACTGTGTATTGCGCTATTGTATGCTAAAATCGCATAAGAGACGAGGTTAATTACGTCATTATCTTTATGAGTTAGTTTTACGATACGTAAATGTTCTAATAGAGATGAGTGAAAACGCTCCACAATCCCATTGTCATTTGGGGCATGTGGCAGAGTTTTATTGTGAATTATTTTATGCAGGTTAATGAATTCGCTAAATAGTTGATTGGTGAATTCCGTACCGTTATCCGATACGACGGTTAAAGGTAGACCATGGTGCGTGCAGAACTTCAGTAATGCCTGTAAGACACTAACTGCTGTACCATCTCGTATATAATAAGCCTGTGCGTATTTGGAGAATACGTCCACAATTCTTAGGTATTTTTCATTGTGGATTGTTAACAGATCAATGTGAACGGTCTCAAATGGTTTGGTGGCCGGGGGTACTATACTAAAACATTGTTTTATAGGATGACGATCATACTTCGCTTGGCCACAGATAGTACAATCGTTAATGAATTTTGTTATTTCATTTTTCATTTTTGGCCAATAGTAACGCTCGGAGAGGGCTAAGTAGCATTCATTTATTCCACGGTGGTTTATTTTCCCATCGTGGTAATGCTTAATGATTTCTTGCTGCCTTAAATATTCCTTAACGTTTTCGACCTCTCTCTTGGCTAAAACAAGGTTCATTGCCGAGCTTTTAAATTTATTTTGAATAATAGGTATGATTTCGTACATTGCCAGAGATGGATTTATAAGTAACGCAGTCTGAACTTTTGGGTTTACATATTCTTTGATAATGTTGATAATATCTGATTCTAAGTTAGATTGAGATACTTGGACGGCTGTTCTGGTATGTGTATCAAAGGGCTTGGATGCTGTATGGCGTTTTTTTATATCGCCAACTACGGTTATGCAAATCTGTCTATGAAACTTGTTTAACGGTTGGTCAACAATCGGAACCTCGAGAATGGGATTTTCCTGACTGGTGTGGGCTGATACCGTGGACGAATTACCTATTGAAGCTGGGCGTTCAGAAGTATTTACTGCTAAAAAGCAAGTCTCCTCGTTATGTATTTGAATACGGGAAAGGGCGTCCGCGTTTGTGTTACTTGAACCCTTCTTATAGATTACAGTAAAGTCATACTTAAGCTAAGGATAGCTTAAGCTTCCACCTAGTAAGTCTAGAGCTAGGCTCTTTCAGATTCATTACCCACTGAAATGGTTTATGATCTGTAATGATCTTAAATTTTCTCCCGAACAAATACGGTCTAAAGTATTTTGTAGCCCAAACTATAGCGAGAAGTTCTTTTTCGATCGTGCTATAGTTTGTTTCACTTTCGTTGAGTGTGCGGGACGCGTAGCAAACAGGTTTATCAGCGCCAACTGTTCCCTGTGATAGGATAGCACCTAACGCGACGTTAGAGGCGTCAGTAGTTAAAATGAATTCTTTATGGAAGACAGGGTATTGTAGAATCGGATCGTTGGTTATTAGGGTTTTACATTTTTCGAAGCTGGCGGTGTATTCGGAGTTAATTATTACTTTTTTACCTTTCTTTAAGCATTGTGTTAGCGGTTTTGTTACGCGGGCGAAGTCTGGGATGAATTTTCTGTAGTACCCAACTAGACCAAGAAATTGTTTAATTTCTTTGGGAGTAGTTGGAATGGGGTAGTTTTGTATCGCGATAATTTTATCTGGATTTGGCTTGATGCCTTCTCTTGTGATAACGTGTCCTAAATAAGATGTTTCTAGCTTAAGAAACTCTGACTTGTCAAATGTATTTTAAAATTTGACTCTCGTAATTTTTTGGATACTTTTTCAAGGTTAATTATGTGTTCTTGTAGGGATGTACTAAAGACCACGAAATCGTCTAAATAAACTAAGCAGACCGTGTTCTGGAGATCCTTGAGGACATTGTCCATAACACGTTGAAATGTCGATGGTGCGTTTTTTAACCCCATGGGCATTCGTAAAAACTCGTAATGGCCATTTTCCACATTAAATGCGGTCTTGGGGATGTCGATGGCATCCATCTCCACCTGATAAAATCCACTTGTAAGGTCAAGAGTTGTAAAGTATTGACAGTTCCCAAGTTTATCCAGAACGTCATTGATATTCGGAATGGGATACTTGTCATCATGGGTTTTCTCATTCAACTTCCTGAAGTCGACTACTAAGCGCCACTTCGCCTTCCCAGAAGCGTCTGTCTTCTTTGGAACGACCCAAATAGGCGAGCTCCAGGCAGACTCTGATGGTCTTATAATGTCCTGATCTAACATTTTGCCTATCTGATCTCTGACCTCATCCCAATGTATATACGGATATCGATAGCTTTTTGTGTGAATCGGGACTTCATCGGTGGTTCGAATACGATGTTTTATTTAATTAGTGAATGTTAAAGCCTCTCCGTCTATGTAAAATATATCGGAATAATTTCCGCATAAAGTTTTTAAGTTAATACGTTCTTCGTCATTAAGATGGCCCGTCCGCAAACGCGATATGACATCATTTGCTCTTGCTGACATTTGTTCGATGTGCGTTTGATGAATATCATAAGATTGTTGTTCGATACGTTCGCACTGAATATTGTAAGTCTCCGCCCGCACGGCACGATCCATTGAAAATATCAAATCATGTGAAGTGGGGTTAAAGACTTCCAAAAATCCGCGGTTATTTGTTACCGTAGTTATACAATCTCTAATAATGCAATTCGCTATGGTCTGTTCGGAAATTAACGCGTCGCCGTCATGTAAATTAATCGGTACTCGCAGTATTTTTGATGAGTTGGCTGGTATGACATCCTCATATAGGTTTACATTACGCGAGTTGTACATACTAATTGAGTTAGTAGAATTACGCGTTATTAACAATGTATCTTTAAGACCGATTTTAGCTGTCCATTTTTTCAGTAGATCCAACCCTATAAGCCCGTCAAAAAAATCATGAAATTTGTAAATAAATAATTTAATATCATCGTGTTCCTGAAATTCAGTAAATGTGGGAATGCTTATAGAATAGTTATTTCTTGTTGTAGCATGTACATTTGTGACCTCAAGGGGATCAAAATTTAAAGGAAAGTTGCTGAAAAATATTTGTACAGCTTCCGGGCTAATGAAAGACTGATTTGCCCCCGTATCGATTAGTAATCTTAAGGGCGGTTGTGAAATTTGAATGAATGGAAGCTGTCTTTGTGTCTGTAAATTTAGTTCTATTTTGACTTGTCTGATTTCGTCCGCCCCTGAAAATTCTCATCGCTAGCAGATTTAGATGTGGATGTTTCGGTTTCGTTAGTTGAAGCGACTGGATAATCTACAACGACATTTTCATGACTCAAATCGGTACCTACGCAATATGCTGGTACCATGTTAAAATATAAAGCTAAATCAATTCGATTAAGACCACTTACTAAAAATAAATTAATCTCTTTTAATAATAATGTTTTAAGCAACCTTTGTAACGCCAGTTTTGATTCAAACGACCCCAATATAAATTACGGCACGTTGTTTTCAACAGTTTGCCAAGAATTCAATAAAACGTGCCCTGTAAAAACAGTTAAAGTCAACAATTCCAAATCGAAATTTAGTGAATGGGCCACTGTGGGCATAAGAAATAGCCGAGATATCTTATATAATTTATATTACGAAAAATCTTTGACTTCCGATCAAGTTTTTCACACTTATGTTAGAAACTATTCCAAAATATTCAAAAGAGTCTGCGCTCAAGCAAAATCTCAAATAATAATTAACAAAATTGGTGTTTCTAATAATAAAATAAAAACTGTGTGGCAATTAATTAATAAAGAAACTGGAAAGATACAACAACGCGATCAGAATGAGTTGTCTTTGAAAATAACTAATCAAACCATTTCTGATAGGCAAGAAGTCGCTAAAACATTAGAAAATTTCTTTACCAACATTCCGTTAGAGGTTACGAAGTCTCTTCCTTCCTCTTCTAAATTAGCTGAAACTCTTCTTAAAAAAAACCATACTAAAGACATACCAATCTTTAAATTTAAACCAATATGTATTGATTCAATTAAAAACGCGTTCAAAAGTCTCAATAAAAAAAATACTGAAGACTTGTGGGGGATATCCGTTAGGGTTCTTGGAGATATTATTGACTCAATTGCTCCTGTCCTAACAGGCATATTCAATCAATGTTTGGACAGCGGCACTTTTCCTGACTTAATGAAACACAGTAAAGTAGTACCAATTTTCAAATCAGGCTGTAAGAGTGATCCTTCTAATTATATACCTATATCCGTGCTTCCAGCATTGAGTAAAATCTTTGAAAAAATCATGCTGGAACAGATGTTGTCTCACTTCAATTCAAATGGGATAGATACTGCATAGTCAACAGTTTGGTTTCACGAAAGGTATGTCGACAACGGACGCGGGAGTAAAACTCATCAGCCACATCTTGGAGGCTTGGGAGAGGTCCCAGGATGCCATTGGCATTTTCTGTGATCTCTCAAAAGCTTTCGACTGCGTCGACCACAACACAAATTAAATAAACAACACTCAACAATAATAAAATGTAATAAAATCAATTTTGTTTACACAACGAAAAAACATGGCGGCGGAGTCGCAAGAACTACAGACTTATTTTCTGAATTTTTATTTTCGTTCACTCTTAGTGATGGTTCACTAAAATGTTACCAAAGTCGGTAAAATATGAATCGATTGAACGAATGATACATCCAGAAAGTGTTGCAAGTTAATATTTTACTTCAAATACCACCGTCCAATCGGAGCTGTGATTTACGTACCGGCACCGGTACGTAACACGTTTCGCGACTACTTTTCTTACGTATATGCGTAGGTCCACAAAACGCGTCGGAGGTTAAGAGTGTTCATGTTTGACCACTGAATTGGTCGTGGTTATATCTAGCACTATCACTAGGTAATTAAGACATACTTAGTAAAAAGCAAGTAGTTAATGAGTTTCCTATTAGCGGTAATAGTTTCAACATTTTGGTTCAGTACGAACTTTAGGATGAGCTATCCCATATTAAGGAGATGAGATATCCAAAATTACTGCATAACTAGTGATTTTTTGTGGCAAAGCGAGTTAGTAATGGCGGGGGGTAACGAAGTTCTATCGAGTTAGTATCGGTATTGGTCATTTACCTGTGTTCAGAAAAGATCTTGTTGCGTAACGATTTACGCCACCGTCTTCAGATCTGAATTCACTTGCTTACTTTCAAAGTAATATATTGATAGTAGAGTAGATCTCGCGATCGTTTTCCTTACATGAAAACTGAGTTAGTAAGCGATAGTAAATGGTTACTGTTGATATTTAATTTTAAGGGCGCGGCGAACTTAGCTCGCAAATGCAATTCGAGGCGAGCGAAAAATTCGTTCGGAGTATTGCTATCTCAGTTTGCACGCACACGCGGTGCGCCGTGCGTAGCCGTGTGTGTGTGTGTGAGCAGATAGATATCGCTACCTATTATCATCCTATCGAGTATCGACTCGAAAGCCGGCTGACGCGAACGGCGCCCGCGTTCTTTTGTCTTATTTATGTAGGTATTCCTTTGATAAACCTCAAACATGTGTTGTTATAATAAATAATGAATGCAAGTAATATATTACAAGTGTTACTTAGGCAAAATATTAGTAAAGGACAAATATTCCAATAATGTATGCCTATTTACGCATATAAGTAGATACAGATAAATAAAAGCGCTCTGAGCTAAGAATATCTATACCAATATTATATTGAGGAAAGATTTTTTTGTTTGATTGTTTGTTTGTTTGTACCGAATAGGCTCCAAAACTACTGGACCGATTTCAAAAATTCTTTCACCGTTCGGAAGCTACTCTATCCCCGGGTGACATAGGCTTTTTATCTACAGGAATAAAAAGTAGCCTATGACACCCGGGGATAGATCGTCCCACGGGAACGGGAACTACGCGGGTGAAACCGCAAGGCGTCCTCTAGTTAAAAATAAAAACAAGGATCTTGAATAAAAAAATATCATCATTCATCTGTTTAAAAATATAAATCGAAACTTGATAAAGTCGTGTAGGGTGACCATAATTATATTATCGACTAAACGAAAAACAAAAAATACAATAATAGTAATCAGAAAACATAGTGTCAAAGATCCACACTAAACACGCTTATTTTCTTTCTTTCTAGTGTTTCTTTATGAAAACTGATGGCCAAAGTAGTTTTTTCCTTGACCGTCGTGGCTCTGTAAATATTTTTGCAGTTTATTATGAGGTCGATTAGCCAGCCAGTTATCAAAGTCTATTAGAACCTCTCCAGGGTAAGGGTCACCGAAGTCCAGATAAAAATCCCAGAATAATTAAATAAACTAGAACGAATTTGGATTTTTAGTTTTTTGTAACAGGAATTTTACAAAAAAAGTCCAGCAAAATCTGGACCGAGGGAATAAAACCGCGCTTGTGCATGCAAGTCCAATCGCATGGTCACCCTACCCTGGGTGAGCCGAACTGGCTGAACTAACGTCACAGTAAGTATAGAGGAGCAACGTAGGTAAGTCTAAGCGGTGTCCTTGAGATCATTACCTACGCCCGCTTTGTCTCATGACATGAATAAACAAACGAAAAATACCGGCCAAGTGCAATTCGGACTCGCGCACGAAGGGTTCCGTACCATTATAGCAAAAAAACGGCATAAAAATCATGTTTTTTGTATGGGAGCCCCCCTTAAATATTTATTTTATTATATTTTTAGTATTTGTTGTATAGCGGCAACAGAAATACATCATCTGTGAAAATTTCAACTCTCTAGCTATCACGGTTCTTGTGATACAGCCTGGTGACAGACAGACAGACAGACGGACCGCGGAGTCTTAGTAATAGGGTCCCGTTTTTACCCTTTGGGTACGGAACCCTAAAAACAAAGCTTTGTAAGTTGATGGATAGGTAGGTAGGTAAATACTAATTTATACAAAACTAGCTGTCCACCGCGGCTTCGCTCCCGTCAATCTACCTACCTACCTACCTACCCTGCCCTACCCTACCCTATCTACATACCTACTCTATACTACATACATGATCGTACGCAACGCACGCAACGGAAGCTCTTTAAAAGGAATATTTTGCCCGTTTTTACAACATTTTTCATTTATGCGCCGCTCCTACTGGTTGTAGCGTTATGTTATAACCTATAGCCTTCCTCAATAAATGGACTATCCAACACAAAAATATTTTTTCAAGTCCGACCAGTAGTTCCTGAGATTAGTGCGTTCAAACAAACAAACAAACTCTTCAGCTTGATAATATTAGTATAGATAAACTAAGGTACCTATTAATTTACCTTATAGTATTATGTCATTGGGAAATAGGTACTTCCTGTGAGAAACATCCCAACGTTCGGAGACCATGTCGGAAACCGAACCATATGGTAAATAATAACAAAGTCCGTAAACAACGCAAAGTTTGCAAAAAAGTATATCACAAAGTTCAAATCACAAGGCAAATCTAAATCCAAGTTCATAGCATAAGTCAATAGTGTCAAAAATATTAAAATAATACAATTTAGAAAATAAATAAACGCGCACATAAAGCATAGTGAAGTAATCGTCTAATAATGACAACAAACAATCCACAGAACAGTAGAACAAAAAACAGTAAAACACACCCGAAGCACACCCGAAGTTCCCCGAACAAACCCCACGCCGTACGAACGATACACAACCGTGAGCAGTGCACACACGCACACATTTACATTTGCTTGACGCGACAGCAATACTAGCTATTGGAAATGTGTGATTAATTTGATGTGTTCCGTAATACCAAAAATTATGAATGAAAACTTAAAGTTTAAAAAAAAAAAAACGATTATTTGTAATTTGATAATATGAGCTATGTTCCTGGTACGATATTAATAAAGATATTGTTTTTTATAATACAGAAATATCAAAAAGAAAACATGTCATTTACGCTGTAAAAATATACAAAATGGAATTCGCTAAAACTTCATTTTAGGTGAGTATTTAGAAAAAAAGAAGACGTAGGAACCTAGATAAATACTGTCTTAATCCGAATATCATCATAATATTGTGGTAATATGCTAAAATTACAAAAGATTTTGGTATTACGTTTGTATGGACAATTCATGGTTCGCCGCGCTCTTAAGATATTGATCAGAGTTATTTCGTGAAGCTCCTTCACACGAGGTATTAAGAAGCAAATATTATCAGGCATAATTGTTCCCCTCACATTAACAGTCGGTATGTTCTAAAATATTTAAGTAAAAAGAGCGATTCTTGTGAGAAGGTTCCCCGATCACAAAGTTTCTTGAGAATTAGACTTCATAGTTGATGACATTGGTAGTGATACCAAACCTGATTAATAATGGCTTGTACATACATACATACTCGAAACTTTAGACCGCACCTCATGAGTAACATGTGGCGATGGGTCTACAAGGAATCGTTGGTGCGATTTCTGTCTATGTTGGTGCACAGAGCGATTCATGTGTTGTAGCACATATTCGCTAGATTTTTCGAGAATCGTTGGTGCGATTCCTGTCTGTAATGGTGCACAGAGCGCGTCATGTGTTGTATTGCGCTAGATTTTTGAGAATCTGTGGTGTAGCACATATTGCGCTAGATTTTTGAGAATCTGTGTTGTAGCATATGTGGTGCACAGATCACAATAAAAGTTTCATGAGTTCAGTATGCATTGCCTTTGAATTATGGTAAAGAGTAACATAATTGTTACAATTACTTCGTCGGACCTT
Source organism: Orthosia cruda (assembly GCA_964057195.1). NCBI lineage: Eukaryota > Metazoa > Arthropoda > Insecta > Lepidoptera > Noctuidae > Orthosia > Orthosia cruda. Next base: position 15,991,002 of record OZ059833.1, on the reverse strand, counting down.
TTTATAATGAATAGTGTTGTGTGGGAAACTCTAGTACGAAATTTAAATAGGCCCTGTATTAAGTCCGCGATAAGTGATTATGACAGGACGGTGATCGTTATACACTGAAAGCTTTAAATAGATACACTTAGAACCTACAAGTATGCACACTGTAGGTTAAGAAAGATGCCAGCGGGTCATGTACCAGTCTATGTTGACGTTAAAAGGATTTTGATGACGATGAGCAAGCTAAGGTGTCGCGTAATTCAGTCTATCGAACGTATTATGTTTGACCGTACCAGTGGATTCTGACGAAGGTCGGGGTCTAGAGACCGTTGTGAGAGCAATACAATTGCTGTTCGGCTAGAGAGCCGTGGCGATGGAGGTTTTGCTCGAGGGTATCTGTAAGCTTGGCAGTTTTTGCTGTAGCAGAAGTTTTAATGTTTGTTTGGAGCGACTAGTGGTACATGGCCCAGGGTAATTATTTTGTTTAAGCCGAACCCAATAATCTAATTTGGTCAGGAGTAGCCGAGCGTTGTGTGGCAATGGCAACTGTGAGCCTGAGTGGCAACTATTGGCCTGTGTGGCAACTGTTGGCCTTTATGGCAACGGAAGGCCTGTATGGCACCTGTAAGTCTGTGTGATACTATGTCTGGTGTAAAAATTCATGTTTGTATTAGAAACCTTACATAAAGTTCCTATTGAGTCATGAGGTTAAAAGAAAGTAAACTCGCAGTCACGCGTTTGGGGAGTTCACCAAGTTCATGTCGATGACGTGCAAATAGTAAAGCCCCCATAACGAAAATTGAAATAGATTTGTTTTTCTAATTTTGATTACTTTGTGTCGATCGTATTAGTAAGATACACAAATTAAGTACCAATTGAGATTGTAGATGAAATAGATAACGAATTGACGTAACATAGGACAGACTAAATCTCTGTGTGAACAGGTTCTGAGTTCAGAGAGTTGAGTTGATTCGATTTCGTGGAGATGTGCCAGTAGAGCAATTGTGATTGCTAAGAGAGCTATGAGATAGCTAAGAGAGCTATGAGATAGCTAGGAGAGTTATGAGATAGCTAGGAGAGCTATGTGATGGCTAAAGATCGTGAATAAGGTATCTGGTGTCTTGTTTCATTTGTTTCATTTAATGTGAAATTAATGACTATCAGTGATACTTGGACTTTGTAATTACGAGGATTAGATGCTTACAGGTACCAAATCAATGCTTAAGTTGCTATTTTCTTTAAATTGGAAAAAGTATTATACGTTCCTTGCAATAGTGAACAGAGAGATTTAAATGATCATGATTGTTTTAAAAAGTTACCTCACTCATCTAGAATTTGAGTCAGGATTGGACGAGCGAATACTGTGTGGAGATTTTCTGTTATTATTTATTTACTATAGGCTCGCGCTTGACCACTACCTCACCTGATGGAAAGCGATGATGTGGTCGACGGTGGAGCACGCTTGCCCAGAAGTAACCTATTCACTCTTGACTTAATGACTCCTAGATTGTGTTTCAGAAAAAACATCCGTTGTATGATGGAAGACTGGTAGAACGAACTGAATGGCCCGAGAAGGCAACATGCTGTGTCCCAAGCACGCCTCTCAAGAGGAACTACGGCCTACAGAACACCATGTGGTTTTAGTCAGTAGGAGTCTGACAGACTCTTCAGCTTTCCCCAAGGTCTGAGGAAATCCATCGAGGATTTCCACATGATTCGATACACTGTTAAAACCTAAAAATGAGAAACAGACGAGGACGTCTGTCTCGCAGGATGGTCGTGTCGGGTTTAGTCAATAGTACGTACGTCAAAACGAATCACAAGCACGCCCCTGGCGGCAAATCAAGACCAACTACGAATTGGCGCGCTTTTTCTAACCACGTACGTGGTGGGGACATCAGAATATGTCAGTTGAGTACCAACTGCCTTAGAGCTAGGACGTCGTTGAATCAGTGTCGATTCGTAATATTAGCAAGCAAGATTGTAACTTTGAGTTGTGACTATTTTAATAAACCCAGTGTATCGAATAATTTCATTTCATTTTCACGATTCTACCCAACGACCTGTCCACACACGATGTCTTAACCTAAGGGAATACAACCTGATTTCCCGATGGTTTGCATTTATCGGCCACCACTGTTGCGACATATAAATAAAATTAGAGTTATAGACACCAACAGATTTTTTGTAATATGTATTTAAAGAGGAGGTTTGAGGTACAAACAAGAGCTTTAAGTGGGTGCATTTATAGGGTTCCGTACCCAAAGGGTAAAAATGGGACCCTATTACTGAGACTCCGCGGTCCGTCTGTCTGTCACCAGGCTGTATCTCGTGAGCAATACTAAAAACAGAATAAAATAAATATTTAAGTGGGGCTCCCATACAAAAAACGTGTTTTTTGCCGTTTTTTGCGATAATGGTACGGAACCCTTCGTGCGCAAGCCCGACTAGCACTTGGCCGGTTGTTTTTCATTCATCATTATTTTTGTAAACATCTATTAAAATTTTAAGTATTATTTATTTATTAGTTTGATGGTTTATATGCTATTTTTAGTGCAGGCCACATTCTGCTATACCAGATTAGCATAAAAATGTTTAAAACATAGTATTATAATAAAATTGTAAAGTGTTCATACGTAGTATTTATTATAACAAAAAAAAACTATCACCCTAACTAAATCACTAGGTTTGACAGCTATGACGAAACAATATGGCGCGGCATCGGGGACTAACTTATTACAAACGTGTAGTAAACTTTTTTTCTTATTAAGACGCGGTTATACCTTAAATTGAAAATAATGAATAACTAAGTTCGCCGGAATTTATTGTACTTATTAGAAAAATTATCACGATATATGGGCATTTATAATCTCGAAATATTAATTACAAACTTACAGTGTCTGCAATAATCCGGTGACACCTCAGACCAACAAAAAAAGATAGACGTAACGTCCCGAACATCATAAGTGAAGCCACAAAGATATGCTCCTCCAAGTAAATATACACTCTCACGCACACACCTGCACTAAAACTATGCTCATCGCTCTTAGTACGTTACGAGTCGTCGTCTAGTTAACATATATTAAAAAAAAATTGAATTATGCCTTCCTGTGTAGTGAAAACTTGTAAAAACAATAGCAAAGCACATAAAAAGTCTTACGGAATCACATTTCACATGTAAGTAGTTGAAATAACATCGTTTATTTATTAAATATACAATGAATTTTAGGTTCCTTGGAACAAAAAACCTCAACGAACGAAATCAGTGACATAAAGTGCGTGGGTTGCCATAATATGATTTCAAATTTCCAAATAATAATGAAACAAAAAGAAAATGGATAGTAGCTATAAGAAATAGTCGGAATGATCCAGAATGGCTGCCATCGAAAACCAGCGTGGTTTGTGCCGATCATTTTGATAATAACGACCTCTACACAACTAATCGTGGACACGGCGAACGTGTGACCAAAAACGGATATTCTAAAAAGGTATGTACAATTAAAAAAAAATAGATTTCATCAACACAATGATTAAACATATGCAGTATTTTTCCAATTTCATCATACAAATACGCGCTTTTTTTTTTCTGTATAACGCTCGTTCACATAAAGTTTGCTTTTTCTTTTATTTAAAACTTATCTATTTATATTTGTATTTGTTTTTGCATTAAATTGCAAATTAATGGATATTGCTAAGCGGAAGAGTGAAGTCTCCTAACACAAGCAAGGATTGCATAAAAGGTGATCTCCAAATCATAAGCATGTAAAGCCACTTTCTAATTGTTTATTTTTAAATAGATTTTGCGAAATAACAAAAAAAAATTTCTTTTTCGTGAGTTATAATTAATAATGTACATTAATCGTTTACTTTTGAGGTTCAATACCTTACTTGAACAATATAATCCTAACCACACAATAATATTATTACCCTTTTTATAGGGAAAAAAATCAACAAATGGCAACCCTTCCAAACACACATAGATAAAAATGTGGCTTCACTTTTGATGTTCGCGACGCTACGTCTATCTTTTTTTGTTGGTCTGAGGGTGACACATAGATAAAACAGCTCACTCTGTGAATTTTGAACCAGCGCTCGAAGTCACGTTGTTTACACCTATTTTAATTTTCAGTTTTAATTACTAAAACTTACTGATTTTTTTATTCTGGATACGGTATTTAAAGTGTATGTTGAATAACTTATAGACGTATTTTGTAACTATGTAGATATAACAATAATGGATACAAAAGTCAAACAACTCACTTTCTCATGGTTCGGATCGTCGATCACGTGAAATCTGCGCCCGCACACATGGCCGCACTGGAACCGGTACTTGCATGACGTCAAAAATTTCACCTCATTTATATCCTCCTGGTAACTGAGTTTCTCCACCTGTAATTTTATAAATTTTATTTATATAAAATGTGATCGAACACCAATACTAGTTAGTGCGTTTTACTTTTATAAGCGTGTTATATAGTGACAAAAGTCATATTTAAACTTATGGCACATCTTACAAATAAGGTTGCCGTTCTAATGCATATCGGATTTCATAAGAAATCCAGACTAAATATTTGTGACGGAATTCCTTCATTCCAACTTGAAAAGGCTATGGATCTTCGTACCTGATGTTCACAACCTGGTAATGTAACATCAACTTTGGTAAGACACTTGTTTTGTGGGTCCTCCCCTATTAATCCCTTGTAATCCCCTATTTTGTTTGTTCCTTTATATAGCACTAGAGGACGCCTCGCGGTTTCACCCGCGTAGTTCCCGTTCCCGTGGGAATACAGGGATAAAAAGTAGCCTATGTCACCCGAGGATAGAGTAGCTTCCCAACGGTGAAAGAATTTTTGAAACCGGTCCAGTAGTTTTGGAGCCTATTCGGTACAAACAAACAAAAAAATCTTTCCTCTTTATAATATTGGTATAGATCAGTTAGTTTATGTGTCTCTTATGAATTTCTGTACCGTTACTGTCTTTGACTAAATATAAAACTTTTCCTATTTTCTAATGTATGATGCCCTTACACCACGTATAGCTTCCTTTGTTTACTTTTTTTTTATATAATATGCTATCGTTTTTTTTCAAATGATTCGTTTTATGTTTCCCTTGCTGCTTAGTTTGCGTACACTGTTGATTTTTTGCAACTTTAGATATAGACGGTGACAAAGGTGCCGATGACTTTGGATCCATCAGGTCTAATCGCGACCTTAACTTGTGCCCGAACACCAATTGTGCTGGGGACAATCCAGTAACAGAATGAACTGAATTTCGGTAATCCATCAGATATCTTAATAACTGTACCGAAACTTCATACGCGCTGTGACTCGTCATAATACATGATTTTATTCCCTTTTTAACAACTTTGACAAAACTTTCGGCCTGGCCGTTACTAGGTGGGTGATAAATCGGTGACGTCACATGCGAAATTCCGTTTGTCACGCAAAATAATTCAAACTCTCGCGAACAAAAAGCTGTGCCATTATCACTTACTATTGTTTTCAGAACTCCGAACCTTGACATAAAATCACATAGCTTCCGAATCACCGCTGTCGAAGAAGTAGCCGTGTTCATGTTATACACTTCTACCCACTTAGTATGTGCATCTACCGCGACTAAATAAGAGCAACCTTTAACCGGACCTAGGCAATCTATGTGTATTCTGTCGAAGGGTCGACTTGGGTATTCCCAAAGAGCCGGCGGCGCGCGCGGCGGTGAGGGCCGCAGCTGAATACAGACATCGCATGTACAATCGGCCAAAGCTATATCTGATCACCGTAAGGACTATTTTAGCTTGCAAGGCTCGCCCGCTAAATTAACGCCGACATACTCATCAATCAATAGTATCGCAGCATCGGGCGACTGTTTCTCTAGTACCTGTCAGCCCTTTTTTTGTAATTAAAAAAAGACTAGGGCTCCCATACAACAAACGAGACTTCTTTTCTGCGGTTTTTTGCTATAATGGTACGGAACTCTACGTGCGCGAGTCTGACTCGCACTTGGCCGGTTTTTGATGTACCTTCTACCTACGCTATCGAATAAGATATAACACTTTTCCAGTTTCGAGAAACTAACTTAGCATTCGTTAATTTATAATATTAGTCTTTGTAAATAGAATACTGGTGGCCATTCTGTGTGCATCAAACTAAACTATATATATATATATATATATATATATATTTACAGCCTCTAAATTGTGGTCGTTATCGACACTGCTACCTACAGTGTTTTTAAACTAAAAGTGAATTAGTAATTTATTGTAGTAGAGCACTTGAATGTTTATGTCTATTCATTATTAGATTGCACCAGCGGTGTCTGGACGTACCATTTAGTGCTGTCTACTTACTGATAAATCTGTTTTTTTTTATTATAAAACCCAAACCCTAACTAGTGTTACTAGTGAACACCACATTTTAGGTACATATACCACGTGCTGTATTAATTACCTGGTCATCATTTCCACTTTATCCAGTTCCTGATAACATAAAATACTTGTCTTGATTAGATCCAGCAACATAGTAGTGCGTTATCCCATATTTTTTGGGTAACGGCCTGGTAAAGGTATCAATGAAAGCTATATTTGTGTGCGTTTGAGGAACGTAGACTCATTCGGCTCACGCACACAAAGAAAATGAAGTGAACACACGATATCGGTCGTGTTTTGTTCTAGACGCGGCTTCTATACGTTATTATTCTAAGGCATTCGTGTAACACATCCCCTGATGTAACACACTTTATGTCTGAGTACTCGCGATGAGTGTAGGTAAATGGAATTATTGACAACGCGAGCGCACGAAAGTTACGAAATTAAACAGAGCAACCATAGAGTGACCGACTCTTCTCACGCGACGCTATTGGTCGACTTACAATTGTGGTTTGTGGGGTGTCGTTAAAGCCTGTGCTACACGGTTGCCAACCAAGCCAAAAATCAAGGTCACCTTGGTATGAAGCAGGTGGGGCGATACTGGCTACACGGTTTTAAACAAGCTCAAAACCTCAGTATGTTTAGAACGCTGCGCATAGAGGAGGTATTTACGCTCGTACCGTACGTTCATTACAATGACGTCATGGCGCCTTGCCTATCAAAACTTCAAAAAGAATATACTAATAAACTTTAAAAACTTAACTCTGATCTTACTATCTATTTGCCACAGAGATAGGTTATAATCTGGAACAGCACATATATTCATATTTTCCCTTGTTATTTATAATGTTCCCTTGGGATAAGAAAACATTTTCACGCGGGTGAAGCCGCTGGCAGAAGCTGCTTCACCCGCGTGCAAAGTGTTCTCATCTCTGTGGCAAATTTCAATCAGATCCGCTCATCAATTTTAGCTTGATTGAGCAACAAACATACACAAATCCATCCTATCCTTCGCATTTATAATAACAGTGAGAAGTAGATAGTAAGATCAGAGTTAAGTTTTTAAAGTTTATTAGTATATTCTTTTTGAGTTTTGATAGGCAAGGCGCCATGACGTCATTGTAATGAACGTACGGTACGAGCGTAAATACCTCCTCTATGCGCAGCGTTCTAAACATACTGAGGTTTTGAGCTTGTTTAAAACAGTGTAGCCAGCATCGCCCCACCTGCTTCAAACCAAGGTGACCTTGATTTTGGCTTGGTTGGCAACCGTGTAGCACAGGCTTTAACGACACCCCACAAACCACAATTGTTAGTCGACCAATAGCGTCGCGTGAGAAGAGTCGGTCACTCTATGGTTGTTCTGTTTAATTTCGTAACTTTCGCGCGCTCGCATTGTCAATAAATTCATTTACCTACACTCATCGCGAGTACTCAGACATAAAGTGTGTTACATCAGGGGATGTGTTACACGAGTGCCTTAGAATAATAACGTATAGAAGCCGCGTCTAGAACAAAACACGAGCGATATCTTGTGTTCACTTCATTTTCTTTGTGTGCGTGAGCCGAATGAGTCTACGTTCCTCAAACGCACACAAATATAGCTTTCATTGATACCTTTACCAGGCCGTTACCCAAAAAATATGGGATAACGCACTACTATGTTGCTGGATCTAATCAAGACAAGTATTTTATGTTATCAGGAACTGGATAGGGTGGAAATGATGACCAGGTAATTAATACAGCACGTGGTATATGTACCTAAAATGTGGTGTTCACTAGTAACACTAGTTAGGGTTTGGGTTTTATAATAAAAAAAAAACAGATTTATCAGTAAGTAGACAGCACTAAATGGTACATCCAGACACCGCTGGTGCAATCTAATAATGAATAGACATAAACATTCAAGTGCTCTGCTACGTATATTTTAAGTGTATCAAACAATTACAGGAAAATAATCACGAACAAATTTAGTTATTTGGTCCGGTTTTATTTAACTACAATAAATTACTAATTCACCTTTAGTTTAAAAACACTGTAGGTAGCAGTGTCGATAACGACCACAATTTAGAGGCTGTAAATATATATATATATATAGTTTAGTTTGATGCACACAGAATGGCCACCAGTATTCTATTTACAAAGACTAATATTATAAATTAACGAATGCCAAGTTAGTTTCTCGAAACTAGAAAAGTGTTATATCTTATTCGATAGCGTAGGTAGAAGGTACATCAAAAACCGGCCAAGTGCGAGTCGGACTCGCGCACGTAGGGTTCCGTACCATTATAGCAAAAAACCGCAAAAAAGAAGTCTCGTTTGTTGTATGGGAGCCCTAGTCTTTTTTTAATTACAAAAACAAGGGGCTGACAGGTACTAGAGAAACAGTCACCCGATGCTGCGATACTATTGGTTGATGAGTATGTCGGCGTTAATTTAGCAGGCGAGCCTTGCAAGCTAAAATAGTCCTTACGGTGATCAGATATAGCTTTGGCCGATTGTACATGCGATGTCTGTATTCAGCTGCGGCCCTCACCGCCGCGCGCGCCACCGGCTCTTTGGGAACACCCAAGTCGACCCTTCGACAGAATACACGTAGATTGCCTAGGTCCGGTTAAAGGTTGCTCTTATTTAGTCGCGGTAGATGCACATACTAAGTGGGTAGAAGTGTATAACATGAACACGGCTACTTCTTCGACAGCGGTGATTCGGAAGCTATGTGATTTTATGTCAAGGTTCGGAGTTCCGAAAACAATAGTAAGTGATAATGGCACAGCTTTTTGTTCGCGAGAGTTTGAATTATTTTGCGTGACAAACGGAATTTCGCATGTGACGTCACCGGTTTATCACCCACCTAGTAACGGCCAGGCCGAAAGTTTTGTCAAAGTTGTTAAAAAGGGAATAAAATCATGTATTATGACGAGTCACAGCGCGTATGAAGTATCGGTACAGTTATTAAGATATGTGATGGATTACCGAAATTCAGTTCATTCTGCCACTGGATTGTCCTCAGCACAATTGGTGTTCGGGCACAAGTTAAGGTCGCGATTAGACCTGATGGATCCAAAGTCATCGGCACCTTTGTCACCGTCTAAATCTAAAGTTGCAAAAAATCAACAGTGTACGCAAACTAAGCAACCAGGGAAACATAAAACGAAACATTTGGAAAAAATCGATAGCGTATTATATAAAAAAAGTAAACTGAGGAAGCTATACGTGGTGTAAGGGCATCATACATTAGGAAATAGAAAAAGTTTTATATTTAGTCAAAGACAGTAACGGTACAGAAATGCATAAGAGACACATAAACTAACTGATGCTATATAAAGGAACAAACAAAATAGGGGATTAATTACAAAGCACAAACATGAACATACCCGGCTCATCTAGTACTATTTCACCATCACGGCCACACTCGCGGTCGTACAGCAGCCTCAGATACGCCTAAACTCCAACCGGAACGTCATTCACAAAATCCCTTGCCGTGCAGCTCGGCCGAATCGTATGAACGAAGTACTTCTTCACCGACGGGAGAGGACGGGTCTGAGGAGGATCCACAACAGGACCATGATGATGAACAACAGTCGAGCGACGTCGATAGTGAAAGAACGCAGAGACATACCGAGGATGTTGGTCACGAGGCGGGACAGAAGTCGAGACCCAGATCACACATTACGGTGACTCAACTACACCAAAGAGATCGACAAGATATCACCTCGTTACTTGTTACAAAAAGTTATTTTAAGTTAAGTTGTGCAACGAGCAATTGTATAATACAAAAGTATATAATGTTTAGTAGTAGGTACTTAGTAAGGTTAATAAATTATTTTCGGTGTCTATAGACTGTGCTATAGACTAGAGGGAGGAATGTTGTATATGTTAGCAAGGCGCGCGTCCCTACCCCGCGCCCCTCCTGTGTGTCGGCAACTCTCAAGTGTCATATGAAATTAAACCAGTGTGTAAATAGCAGCTCAGCATTTCACTTGTCCATACCCGCATATCTAACACTAACTATAACGCTATTATTTGTTGCAGAGTGCTATGCGAGCTCGGGCATGTCTGTCTATTAAAGTGCGGCGTAGATTGCAAGCCGTGCCGAGTGAACGTAAGGAAGACTCTACCGTGCGGACATGAAATAAACACATTTTGCCATCGTGACCCTGAGGACCTACAAAACAAGTGTCTTACCAAAGTTGATGGAAATAAATTCAGGTGATGAAGGAATTACGGCCGAGCTTTGAAGCTGTTTGATTCCTTTACATGAAGGGGAAACGCCACAGGCATGGTGCAGGGGTGTGGTGGTACTCTTCCTCAAGAAGGGCGACCTTCCCAAACCACAGCAACTCCTGAAAGCCAGAATCAACAGTGGCGACCACCAGAAAAGCGCCGAGGCAATGAAGCTCGACGACGTCCCGGAGAATGAATTTTACTGTCTTGGATATCGCAATGAAATTAATCAGAAAAGAGTAGCGGAGGAGTAGTTAAAAATACAAATATCCACTTCCCTTCATAACAAGCAGGAGACAAAACAAACAAGCCCAACAGCCACAAATGGTCGTTTAAAACTAGGAAAAGCCCAGTTGCCTAGCACCACGGATAAACATTATACTTTGTGCCTCGTCCTCGAGATTAGTACCTGTAATTAATGATTATTATTTACATGTAGTACCGGCTACGGGAGGCTACTCAAATCACTATGTTTTAGAGACAATATTTTTTTTTTCTTGCCCTGGCAGCTCTGTGTCGGCTGTCAACTTGTCATTCGCGGTTTTAGTGCGGCGCTATTCAACACTTAGCTATACTTTTAAATACAAAGAACAGTTTTTAAAAAGTTGGAAAATGCCAAAAAGGAAACATCATTGTCAACCGAGGAATACGAGAGAATCAGGTGAAAAATTAAAAAACCTGGAAACTATTTAAAACAAAAATCGTCTCAAGAGTCGACGCCATATTTAAACCCACAAGGTACCTAACTCTGTAAAAATATATTTTGATTTAATTGTACATATATCTACAACTATTTTACCAATCCTATGGCTTAAACTTGCATCTCTAACAAATAATGCACTTCGGGCAAGCCATCGGGCCGTCCCACTGCATATTCACGAGATTATCAATCAAAAGAAATGTATTTCTATTGTCTAACGACTGTATTCGAGCTGAAAATCGGACTGTCTCACAACATTAAATAATTCTTAAACAAATAATGCATTTCGGGCAAGCCATCGGGCTGTCTCACACGCATACTTACGAGATCATCATAATTTAATTATTTTACCCGAGCAGAGTATCCGACTGTCTCACAACATTCAATAATTCTCAAACAAATTATGCATTTCGGGCAAGCCATCGGGCTGTCTCACCGCATACTTACGAGATCATCATAATTTAATTATTTTACCCGAGCAGAGTATCCGACTGTCTCACAACATTCAATAATTCTCAAACAAATAATGCATTTCGGGCAAGCCATCGGGCTGTCTCACCGCATACTTACGAGATCATAAAATATAATTTAATTCATTTACCTAACGAATGCACTCGAGCAGATCATTGGACTGTCTCACAACATTCAATAATTCACTGGTTTCGTTCAATTCTTTGGAATTGCTACACCCACCAGATTTTATAACTCGGTTATCAACCGGCAGTAAAACAATGGTTTGTAATCATTCCAGGCAAAGTCCTGGACGACGATGCCACAAATGAAATGGAAACAATTAAAGTCGAATATGACCAAGAAAATACCAAAATAACCACGAACACTAGTGATCTCCCTCACAATTCCAGGCCGGAAACACACAGACGCTCTCATAATTCATTGGGTTGACCCAACATTGAACACAGAGTATGGTGATGGGGCCGAACTCCACAAGGAAGTGGCCAGCTGTCTGGAACATCTTGCAACATGAGGCTTGTTTCCATAGAGACCACAGGCTGGTATTTCCCCTACAGCTCCTTGCGCAGGGAAAATAAACGCTGACATTGAACGTGACAAAACTTGGGGCTCTTATGCTATACAGCAAAATGCCCAAATTATTGGTAAACAAGGCCATAGAAGCAAAACAAAGACTACTCAGCACCATCTCCATCCTAGGAGCAACATTATCCAAAGTATTGGATACAAAAGAAAATTATACAGATCTATTAAGTTGAATAATGGATACCACTCGTACCTTATGTGAAGTTCAACATTGTGAGTTGTGACTCAATTACTAGATGCAAATTTAGCTGCGGCTCAATAAAAAAGGACCTTAAGGGCAAGTTCAAAACACAAAGATGGAAAAATATCAGTTCGGGTAAACACTTGCTGAAACTCTTCGAGCTGGTAAAGTGGCTTCTAAATCAGGTGCTGCAACAGCACCCAAAGCCAAGAAAGAACCCAACACATTCTAAGCAAAATACTCGAAAGCTCCACCAGCGCCACAAAGGCGACAGGAGAACAGGGAGCCTGTCTATAGCCTGAGTCAGCCATACAATATCCTTTAGGTGGTCATTACATCTCACCTCGACGCCGCTAAACTCAGTAAGGTACCCTGGTTGCTTATAAATTCTTATAAATAGTGGTAATTTATCACTGATGATAAGACCATGTTATCATGGATTGAGGGTTTCATGGGTATCCACAACACTTTAAGATAGCCCAGCTGCAAAAACACTATAAGATGCAATATCTAAGTGCCAGCCTTGAAAAGGAAAATTTGTCTTAAGTTTTTCTTAAGACAAAAACCCAATGGCAATAAAGCCTTAATAAGTGCATTGATGTAAGTCGTTTCAAACTTGAAGACTTGTGCACAGAATTAAAAATGTTATCAAATGATAGTTCCATGGCCATACATACATACATTAAAGATGCAGTCTCTTATAAAATATCACAAAAAATCTAGCAAATATCTAGAATACCCTCTTGGAAAATTGTATAAGTTCGATCTACTGCCATTTGGTTAAAACACTGCATCTTACATTTTCACTAAAGTCATGAAATCTGCCAACAAATTACCTAAGATCCTGTGGCCATTAATTGTTGACTGAAAATATTGAAAACACTAAGAAGTTAATCACAAGTTAGTAAATAACAAACTTACACCCACTAATACTGGTATATTTTTGGGATATATATTATTGATAAAAGACTTATAACTGTCATGTAACATTACCTACAGATAAGAAAAACTTATCTATTATGAAATCTGACAATTTATATGTTTTGTAGGACTAGGTACTGCTCTCAGCGTGCCCTACTATTGAATATGGATGACTTTATATATACCAAAAAACTAGAATGTGTAAAATCCTAAACCTCCAAGGTGAAGTAAATTATGAAAAATACATAGATATCCCTACAATAATTCCCTGAATGGTGGCCATATGCCATTCATTCGGGGGGGGGGGGAGGGACTGCCTGTGGGGATGAGATTGCTAGGGGCCAGTGGTCAGACAAGGAATGTGAATATCAAATGAATTTTAATTGGATTTATTAGCATCATTCTTTGTCTTTTTAAATATTTGGTAAACTTTTCAATAATTGTGAAATACTCTTATGTATAAACAATCCAACAGCAATATAGGCTGCATTAATCGAATGGGTAGAATTCATTACCCTCATCTCTTCAACTTAGCCAGCGGCATTGGTGTGAAAACCATTATATTTCATTTTCGCTCCTTACATTAGGTTGACTGAAAATCAAGTAGTTGATACTGTATTGCAGAAGTCACATCCCGATGTAAAATGGGAACTAAAAGAAAATGCATATGATTAATAATTGAAAGATAAATTTGGAATTCTGAAATTTACCTATTTGCAAGTCACATTAACAAAAAATATGACAAATACATAATAATTTACAATTGACCCATTTACAGTATACTGGTAACCAATTTTCTTTTCTGCGTTTCCACCATTCTCAATCATATTAAAATATCTACGAAAAATCATAATGGATAAGGCTAAGGGCATCATAGTGGTCACCATGGCCAACTCTGCCCGATTGGGCACTTCTCATAATTTAGAGATGATCATACTTAAACCTAATGAAAATAATAAAGTATCTCACACCAAGGGAAAAATCCATACCAACCTTACTCTGGCTGTCGGAGTCTAGTGTGTAGGTAGTGAAGTCTATTATGACAAAGCATACTACCATCATCAATAAAAATTATGATAGCATCTCTATCAGAAAACTTTTCCAAACAATTGACTCATGTTTAATAAATTGGTATAATTCAAAAAAAAAATAAATATAATAATAACATCTTGAACAGCAATGGTAATATAATTTCTTAACAGAACTTTCTAATTCTAATAAAAAATATAACAAATGCATAACTGTCACAAATTGGCATTATCACTGATAATACCTTGAACATTAATGTACTCTGAAAATATTTTAAGGGCGTGTTCAGACTACCTTTTACCTGGCCAAAAATACAATGCCACCTGGGAAACATCCCAGATTCTGTAAGTATTAGGAATTTGGTACCCAAATGAGATGTTGTCTCTAGAACAACTGTCAAAAATAATATCAAAGTATAGAAATAGAATGAATGCATATAACCAACAAAATTTCAGATCTCAAAAAATCTCTTATATATGAACTAAATCAATCAATACTTCAGACAAAGAACAGTAATATATCCAGCTGAAACCCTTGTAGCCCACATTAATTAACATATAAGAATTATTTTAGGCACCAAGAAACCATACCACATTAATGTCCAAACAGACTATCAGTCGTTGGATTAAGTGTACTTTAAAGACTAGCAGTATTGATGTAGGTACCCATATATTTAGCTAACAGCACATGCCACGCTGCTACTTCTAAAGACAGGTGTGACAATTTATGAGATACTAAAAACAGCAGGCTGGAGTTACAACTCAAGTACATCTGAAAATTTTATAAAATACCTTTAGTGTAAAGGATCAAAATGATTTAGCAAGATAAATCTTTAGCTGTGATTAAAGATATCTTATTTAACTAACATGTACTAACTAATACAACAACCAGCAACTTTAACTTATAAGGAAAGAGTATCGGTATAAAATGTAATGTTAAGGAAACTAACAATAGTAATAAAAAAGCAAAACTGTATTTTGTTAAAACAGATATATGTATAATATTAACTGAATGGTTAATTAAGAACTTTAGTTTTCCAATAACACCTATGATTGTTATTCGATAAACAAACCTTAATATTGATATTAAGTGGGCAACAAATATTCTGTTAAAAAGATAATTAAGAATATATATAAACATTTTGGTTAAGAACCTATGTTACTTAAAAGCAACTGTGATTGTTAGTCTATAAAAAACTTTAATACTTAATGACAATAAATAATAGGCAAATAATATTTTGTTAATAAAGATAATTAAGATAAGAATAATAATTAAGAAAATGACTGAATGGTTGATGCTGAATATGAACCTTTGATATCTAATGATAACTTAGATTGTTAATCTATAAACATTATAACAATGAGAATAAGAAAGTAAATAAAAAATTTGCAAAAACAAATAATTAAGAACATATCTGAATGAACTGATTAAGAACCTATGTGTGAAGCCTATGGACAACCATGATGGTTAGTCTGTAAAAATATAATTAAGAATTTTAAAGAAAGAAAGCTTTTACTTCACAAATTCATCATAGTGTATGTGATAATTCCAGAACTTAACTCTCAAAGTCTACATGTAAATAATAATCATTAATTACAGGTACTAATCTCGAGGACGAGGCACAAAGTATAATTTATGATTAAACGAACTTACCCTAAGTGAAGTTCTATCATAATTATACGAAGTGCCTCGTCCGAAGAGATTAGTAACACCCTCCCAACCCTAAGGTATAAGCCCAGAAGCGTTCTGGAAATATCTATAAAACATCATATCTCTAAACTAAATGACAAGTTGACAGCCGACACAGAGCTGCCAGGGCAAGAAAAAAAAAAATATTGTCTCTAAAACATAGTGATTTGAGTAGCCTCCCGTAGCCGGTACTACATGTAAATAATAATCATTAATTACAGGTACTAATCTCTTCGGACGAGGCACTTCGTATAATTATGATAGAACTTCACTTAGGGTAAGTTCGTTTAATCATAAATTATCATTAACATACATGGGTTGAAATTTAATTCATTCATTAATAAATTAAATCAATTTCTATTAGGGAATAAACATATAACCGCGTTGCGGCGCCGCAGCGCCGAAGTCGGCGTTGGAAATTCTGGGGATAACTATGCATTTCAGTACATTCTGGGCCGATTTCGGCGTTGCGGCGCCGCAACGCGATTATGTGTTTATGCCCTTAACTAAATGCTATTATAATGAAAATGAATATTTAAATAACAAATTTTCAATTTAACTAATTGTAATCTACTTCATAAATAATTACTTAGTCAAATAAAAGCCCTCTTCCTATCTCCTAATTTTGCAGTGCCCGACAGGGTCCACAACGGTCTAAATTTGTAACCTACCATCTAAGATCACATGTGGAAGCAATAAATGTATTGAGTATTGGGTTCTAACATGGTGAGCTATAATATTTGATTTCAATAATAGGTTTGGAAAAACGCTTGAACGCACGGAACTTTGTTCTAGTTTCTACAAGGTCTGTATTTTAAACAACTCTAGATGCAACCTGTACATCATCCAACATATTATTGCGTTATTTCTGCCAAAGAATACACTCCCATAAGATATAATGTGCAGAGTGTACATATTCGCAGTCAGATGTAGAACACTGACATAAAGGCGAGGCAACGAGCTTGAAGCAAAATAATAAGTTACCATGCCCTGTGAGAAATTGGGCAACACAGTGATCCACCTCCAGCCACGTCCTGGCCAGCCGCTCGCGAACGGATAGAAATAATTGGTGGGGGTATCGGCCCTTGATGGAATTATCTCACCTATATTGCCATTCGGATAAAAGTTCCTCCCAGACGTCATTATTTGGTTTAATAAGTAATCAAATTTTGTTCACGGTCACTCCGCGTTAAAAAAACCGCGTCCAGCTGGAGCTGGAGCGTCGAATTCTCGAGTCCAGCTGGAGTTATCAAAAGCCTCAGAAATATCTAGAAAAAGCCCAATTACGTACTATGTTCAGATGTATTGTTTAATTACGTACTAGTTTCCTAACAGTAAGTCGTCGCGGCGTTGGTAGGTTTTCCCATAGTGAAACCGAATTGATTGTTATGAAATTTTGGTCCGTCCAGTAACAAACGTGGAACGATAAGGCGCTGCAGGAGATTTCCCAAAGATAGAAATAATGTCATGGGCCGGTACGAATTTGGGTCGTCCGGGCATTTGTCGCCACTTTTCGGGATGAATCATATATCTTATCTTATCTTGTGGAGGGGCCGAGAATTAACTCGGACACTTCGACCCATTGGGATCTATTGTGGTCCCCTAGATACCTTACTCCTCCCCAATCTCGTTGAAAACTCTTTTCATGAATTTTACAACGAGACTGGGAGATATGAGCCTATAGTCTTCTGGTCTTGGATATCCAACCCCTAAGAGACTCATTCGCTTACCAGCCAGTGCATCGCATGTGCAAAGAAGGTGCTCCATGCGTTCCGTATGTTCCCCACACAACCTGCACATGGGTGTCGCGGTTAAACCCATCTTCATGAGCATGTCGTTGGTTCCAAAGTGCCCAGTAAAGGCCCCAAGCAGGTAGCGGATTTGCCCCCTGCTCATGTTCCAAATGCATTCCCGGGCTTTGAACGTAGAGCCTAGGAATTTCTTGGAGTGTTGTAGACCGGTGCTAGATTGCCAATGAGTTCGCTGTCTGTGATCTGCAAACTCCCTAAATGCGGCCTTTACGAGGCACGTCGAGATGCCTACACATGGTTCTGGACCCACAAAGTCATTTGCTGAGCCCTCTCTTGCCAGTTCATCTGCCATTTCGTTACCATGGATTCCTTTGTGCCCAGGGACCCACATCAGTCTTACCCTGTTGTGCTTCCCAAGCCTGTTTAGGGTTTGGACAGCATCCAGAATAAGTCCGGAGTCCACTTTGTAGGATGCCATGGCTTTGATTGCAGCCTGACTGTCACTAAGAATATATATGGATTTACCTCTAGTTCCTCTATCTATATTCTCTTGAGCACAGGTTATTATGGCATAAGTTTCCGCTTGGAATACAGTTGCCATTTTCCCTAGGCTTTTGCTACATTTGTAACCTTTTGCGTATATTCCCGCCCCTGTACCTGATTCCATTTTGGATCCATCAGTGTACCACACCAGACTGTCTTGTTCTGGTGGATCGATTCCCTTCGTCCAGTCCTCTATTGTAGGGATTTGGACCTTGAAAGACCTTTCAAACACAAACATAGTTTGCATTTTATCGGATAACATGCTTGTTACCCGATCCAGGCCTTCATTCCCGTCAAACTTTGTATGGTTGGTCCTAGGCTTAGAGGCATCCCATAGTCCAGCCACAGCAAGTCGATGTAATGTCTTCCTTGCCTCGAATTCAACCATCATATGCAGAGGAGGGATATTGAGGTATCTCTCAATCGCTGCCGTAGGTGTGGTCCTGAAAGCACCCGTGATGCCTAGACACACTGTTCTTTGTAATCTGGTGAGTGGCGCTTTGCACGAGGCAAGCTTTGTTCTGGGCCACCACACTATGCTGCCGTATGTGATAATAGGTATTATCATTGTCCGGTACAGCCATCGTATCACTTTGGGCTTTAACCCCCAAGTTTTACCGTAGGTGGAACGACACATGCCGAACACTCGTAGGGCTTTCGTCGTAATATTTTCCACATGAGTTTTCCACCTGAGTTCTCTATCAAGCGTTACACCCAGATATTTTACTTCGGTAGACCAGGGCAGCTTTATTCCATTGAGGGAGAGCTCTCCTAGGTTTCCTAATTGTCTCTTCCTCGTGAATGGAACAATGACTGCTTTGCTTGGGTTGATAGAGAGGTGGTTCTTTGTACACCATTCCTCTGTCATCCTCAATGCCTGTTGTACTAATCCAGAGACTATGTTCGGGAATTTACCATTAACCATTATAGCTATGTCATCTGCATAGCCTACTGTGTAGAATGGTCCAGTATTGAGCTTGGTAAGTAGCGAGTCTACTACCAAGCACCACAATAATGGTGACAGCACTCCACCCTGCGGACAACCTCTTGTTGTTTTTGCACTAAGTCTGTCACCCATCAGTTCCGATCTGACTATTCTGCTTCTCAGCATATAGTCAATCCAGTTGCACGTGGTATCATTGATGCCATGTTCCTTTGCAGCGATGCGTATGGACTCAAATGTTGTCTTGTCGAAGGCTCCCTCTATGTCGAGGAAAGCCCCGACACAGATCTCTTGTCCCTCTAGCGCAGCCTCGGCTCGACTCGCAACATAGTGCAATGCCGTTTCTGTAGATTTACCAGGGCTGTAGGCGCACTGTAGTTTATGTAGAGGGAAGATTTTAAGTGGTCCCTCTCTTAGGTACCTGTCTACCAGTTTCTCCAGAGCTTTTAAGAGAAAGGATGATAGACTAATTGGCCTGTAAGCTTTAGCTTCTTCGTAAGTCGGCCTTCCCACCTTCGGTATAAAGGTGACTTTGACCTCCCTCCATGCCTTGGGTACATACCCAAAGGCTATGCAGGCTCTGTAGAGCTTACTCAAATGAGGTATCAAAACAGATGCCCCTTCTTGCAATAGTATTGGGTAGATGCCATCCGGACCAGGGGATTTGAGAGGCTGGAAGCCCGCTATGGCAAGCTTCAGTTTATTTTCATCTACCACTTTCTTTGCCGTGAGCCAGTTGTTTTTGGACGTGTGCCTTGTGAGCTCGTCCCTTGTGACTGGATCCTCTTCATCGCTGTCGCGTAGTATACATTCCGGGAAGTGAGTTCTAAACATCACGCCCAGAGTGTCCTGTCCAGTTTCAGTTAGATACCCATTCTCATCCTTTACAGATGATAGTGGGTTTGTCTTAGTCATGGACATCGCTTTGCACAACCTCATTCCATTCGGCAGAGCTTCGATGGAGGTGCAATGCTGCCGCCAACTAGTTCTTTTGGCCTTGCGTACCGCCATCTTATACCTCGTCAGCATGCTATGATAGTCAGAGAAGTCTTTCCTGACTTTTGCATCATTGAAGGCCTGTCGTGTTTCCTGACGTATTTTAGCTAGTTCAGGAGTCCACCATGGTACCCTTTTGCAAAAGGCCTTTTTCTCTGGGCAGTTATCTACCCATGCACCGATGGTGCCCATCTTGATTCTATCTGCTTCAAATTCTATATCTAGTATGGAATTGAGCTTACCTTTAGGGCTCCCTAGATTTACTTTTAGGTCCCTCCTGTACGAGTCCCAATTTGTATGTCTTGGGTTTCTCCTTCGTCTAGTTTCGGCTTCTGCCGCCGTCCTAAACCTAAAGCATATATAATTATGGTCAGACAGAGAGATTTCGTCCGATACATGCCAATTCTCGATGTAAGCGCTGGCCTTGTTTGAAGCCAGTGTCAGGTCAATAACTTCAGTTCTCGCCGAGGTCCTGAAAGTAGGTTTATTGCCTGCGTTAAGGATTTGTAAAGAAGAGCTTACCACAAAGTCCAACAAATCCTCCCCTCGTTTGTTGACATCTGAGCTGCCCCAAACGACATGGTGTGCATTCGCATCGCAGCCAAGTATCAGGTCGAGGTTTTCTTGGTTGCCGTAGTCAACCAGTCTTCTGATTAGTGGTGTTACTGGTTCCTTTTGTTCATATGGGAGGTAGGCAGAGGCAAGGATAATTTTCCTTTTCTCTGTGCCCATCCCCACTTGGATCAGAGTTGTTGTGAGATCCCTGTAACAGAAAGTACGTAAGGGCATTGCCTCTATACCGCCCCTGATATAGATGCAAGTCCTCGCGTCATTAGTTGGACAGTCATAGAGCACCATGCCTCCTGTCCCACCTAAGCCTTTTATAGTCCCCTTATACAGATAAGGTTCCTGTATCAAGGCAACGTCAAATGTGTTAAGCTTCAGTTGCCGAGCCAGAAGGGCAGTAGCGGCTCTGCAATGATGCAAATTAATTTGTACACACCTTAGTCCCTCCATCTTGGATTATTTGATGGGCCTGTGTCAATATAGGAGGGCCCTAGTTTTGAGGCTCCTCCTCCATCGCCTGGCTCTCCTCAGGAGCAATCGGCGACTGAATCCCCAGGGTGTCGAAGTCCCCGAGGATGTCATCCTCGTGGTCTGCCTCAGACGCCCTGGTCCCAATCTCTGCCTCCTGCGATGCGCCGTAAGCAAAGATTTCCTCGATGGCCTCCTCACGTCGGTGTAGTCCATCCTCGGAGGGTTCCGCCTCTGCTTCCGCAGTGGGTGCCTCTCCCTTATCTTCTTCCAGGAGCTTGAACGAGTACCGTTCAATTCCTCCTGGAAGAGAGTAGCCCGCGGCCTTGATGACCCCAGCGGACACCCCGTCCATGAGGACGATACGACGGATGCCGGTCTGCTCTGTGAGAGTATTCACGACCTTCCAGTCGCTCGTCCTCAAGGCAGGGTTAAGCCGCTGGAGCAGTCGAATGGCCCGGGCAGAGTCCTGCAACGCCAAGTTGCGACTCTTCCATGCCATTTTGACTGGCTTTGGAAGGTCCTTGGCGTCAACAACCTTGAGTTTCAAGGAGCCAAGTTCCACATTGTGGATGGCCCCCCGAAACCAGCTAGCTGCATCAGAGTTGTCGCAGGATACATGAACTGCACCTGCGACAACTCCGGGAGCAACCGTTAGAACAGGCAGAGGATCCGGCGCCACTTCCAGTTTCCCAATTATGAGCTCCTGGATTGGCACCAAGTCCTCCGCCCTCAAGTACTCCTCCGGGTACCTGACTGTGACGACAGCGAGTTTCACAGTCGCCACCGCATCCCTAAAGGATCCGGTTGAGGATGATTGCCCTTGGGTCTTCATCCTCTTGGCCGCCATGTCCCCGCTGTCGCCGCTGAGAGCAGCACGCGGTCTCTTTGATGGGCCCTCCGTAGGAGTCCCCTCTAGAGCCACCTGCTGTCTCAGCTTTTGGCGCTTCTTTCTGCGCGCCCCAGATCGTCCAACCGGAAGCCAGCCTGGTTCATGCCGGCCGCCGGGAGACGACGAGGTGCTGTCTTTGCCGGTCGCGTCCGGGGCCCCAAGGTCCGAGGTCATTCGACCTCCGACACAAGGGTCACGTGTCGCGCCAGTTTTGGCAGCACCTTTGTGCCCGGTGGGCTGGTTTGCAGTTTCGCGGCAGTGCCGCAACAGTACCGTCATTTGACAGTCCCACCGCAGCCCCACTTCGAGACGACCCCACTGCAGTCTCGCCTACGGGCGCTCCTGCTACGGAAAATGCAGTCCCGGCTTGCGCCGGTCCCGCCGTCTGGTGTGCAGTCCCAGCTTTCGCCGGTCCCGCCTTTTGGAGCGCAGTCCCAACTTTCGCCGGTCCTTTCGCCTTGTGGTTTTTTCTTGAAGTTAAATCCATTTAAAAATCCCGATATAAATTTCATCTCTCGACTTTCCCACCCTCCATGGAGTGCCCAAGTGGCGATGCTACGGTAGCACCAGGGATTAGCTGAGAGATATAGCCCTCCCCCATCAGTTGCTCACGAGACTGCACGACACCAACTCACACCACTACCACTAGCGATGCGAGCGAGCGCCGCCGTCTGCAAGCCCCCAATGGGAGTGAACTCGCCTGGGGGCCGTCTGACCGGACCCCGCAGCCGATTGACCATAGCTGGCTAGGCTACGGCCTCCCGTGTCGGAAGAAATCCGGGCCAAAGTGATGTGTTGTGTGCAGCCTGCTCCACTCAATCACCAGGATCCCTTCATCCCTCCATACGGGTCCCCGCGCACGGCACAAACACGCGGGAGGTCATTGCTATCCAACATTTTCTTTGTTCAATGGTGAACACCCAGGGGCATGACCTCGCCACCCCTGTGATACGTCGCCCGGTGATTTCAGTTACGTCTATTTCAGAGGGAATTAGACCAATAACAGGGCGGCAACCACGAGAAGGAAAATCACCGCACTTGCCTTGAGGATCTACACGACCGTAGCGCTCTCCCTCAAGACCACGCCACCTTGCCGGCTCTGAAGGAGCCAGGCAAGGTAGGACTGCATCGACAAAGCCAAGCCCTACAGGGCTTGTCGCTGACAGCTCAAAGCGTAAGTTTGCTAACACAGACCAGCCCCTCATGAATCATATAAATTCGCGTCACCATTTACGAGGAAATACATGTTTTCCACGTTACTATGATCATCCGATTAGATATTTTATCTTCACCTGATGATTTGTTGAGTGGTAACCTCTTGACAACGTTAATAAATTCGTCAGTGGATGGAAGGTCTGACGCTAGTGATTCAGGTGGTACAGCTGCCCACGCTCTGATCTGTTGATGGTAGGTAGTTGTTGTCATTCACAGGTGAGTCATCAGGTATAAGAGTATTCAGTAAAACATCAGTTGGTTCTTCAATACTGGTGTTTGTTATTTACTTTAATGTTCTGAACAAACGCGAGGTCGACTGATCGATTGGCTTTAAACTCATGATATAAAGGAGACCACGGACCTTCTTTATCTAATTTGTTTATTTGTTTGAACGCGCTAATCTCAGGAACTACTGGTTGGAATTGAAAAAATATTTTTGTGTTGGATAGTCCATTTATCGAGGAAGGTTATAGTGAGTGACATTTACCAAAAAGTTGCATGCTGTTTATACGATATTATAATGTTTACTGAAACTTGGCAACTGGATTGTATCTTTGACTCAGAAATCATGGATGGGCGTTACGCTATCTATAGGCGAGAAAGATCCAACAATATTTTGAATAATAAAACCGACGGTGGTGGCGTTCTTATCGCTGTATCTACTAAACTAGAATCACACAGAATGATCAAATTTGAAAGTTCTTGCGATGATCTCTGAGTCTAGTTGTCACTAAAAAGGGGTAAGAAAGCTGAATATTTGTATATTTGTACTATATACTTGCCGTCGCCAATACAGCCCAGAGTACTGGAACACTTTGTTGGTAATACAAACAATGTCTTGGAACATGCCAATAAATGCTTGATTATTGGTGACTTTAATGTGAAAACTATTAACTGGCTTGGGGCAGGTGGCTATGTGATAAGAGCTCCACAAAATATTTGCACAGGCTTAGAACAGCCTCTTTGGGACTTTGTCCTCCTTAACAACTTAAGACAATATAATTATTTATGCAATCAAAATATCAGAATTCTTGATTTAGTCCTAACCAACTTGGATCTTGTAGTAGTAAGTGCACCAGTAGATGTACTTTCTAAAATAGATGTGCACCATCCACCTATACTGTGTGAGCTCTCATATACCCGTTATAAAAAGCCACAAAATTGTAATAATGGAACTAAGTTAAACTATTTTAAGGCAGATTACATGACAATTAATAAACACTGGAGCAGGTCAATTGGTCATCAGTGCTAACTGACTGCTAACGACTATTGATCAGATGGTAGATTCATTTTATAATATATTGAATGGGTTAATTAAGTCCTACGTTCCTCAAGTACCAATAAAAAATGCTAAATATCCGTGCTGGTTCTTTAGACAGCTCATTAAAAGATTAAACGAAAATAACCGCCTACGACTTAGAGTTAAAAAGTACAATAATCCTTTAGACATTATTGAATTGGATTTACTAGGGAAAAGATGTGACCGTATGGCTACGGCTTGTTATAATGCTCACATTGCTTATATAGAGAAAAAAATTGCTCCAAACCCAAAATATTTCTGGAGTTACTTAAACTTACGAAAAATGAAGAGAGGCGGTACCCGTAACTATTCCAGTTCCATGACAGATGGTATAAACACTACTGATAATACCAATGAAATATGTAATTATTTTGCTTCCCATTTCTCTAACGTGTACACTAGTGGTGGTAATAGCATGTTAGGCCAAATAAGTATATCACAAGATCAGATCCGCAAATAATTAAAAAAATAGACGTCTACAAAGGGGCTGGCCCTGATGGTATACCTGCTTTGCTTTTAAATAAGCTGGCAGATGTCCTATCACTGCAATTAAGCATGATATTTAATCATTCTGCGCTTCGGAGCACTTTTCCGACCATCTGGACGGAAACCAAAAGTCAGATCGATGTGAGCAATAACAGGCCCATTGCTTTCTCTCCATACTTGCAAAGGTATTTGAAGCCCTCATATGTCCTGTGGTAGCTAGACATTTATCACAGGTACAACCAATATGGATTTATGAATGGGAAATCGACAGCTACCAATTTAGTGTCCTGTGTTGAGAGTATTGTTGAGGCATTTGATGCGGGTGTCCAGGTTGATGCAGTCTACACCGACTTTTGCAAGGCTTTTGACACAGTAAACCACGACATACTCGCCAAGAAGCTTAAAATGTATGGCGTTTCGGATCCTCTTATAAGTTGGTTACATTCTTATTTGTCTATTCGTATCCTCAAGGTTGTGGTAAATGGTTGCTCTTCAGATTCGTACATTGCAACGTCGGGCATCGCTCAGGGATCTCATTTGGGTCCGCCTTTATTCACTCTTTTCATAAATGATATTTACAAATGCTTCCTGAACTCGAACATCTCTCTTATTCGCTGATGACCTCAAAGCCATAAAGTCTATAAGTAATCCTGCGGACTCGGTTCTGTTCCAAAGTGACTTGGACTGGCTGACTAAGTGGTGCGAGCACAACAAAATGTTACTGAATGTAAAAAGATGCCATCACATCAAATTCACAAGGAAAAAATATATCTTGCAGTCAGTTTATAAATTGAATGGTGAGCGGCTTGTGGTAGTTGAGACTATACGTGACCTTGGTGTTCAGCTCGATAAAAAGCTAAGGTTTGTCGAGCATATTGACAAAACTGTATTAAAATCATCTAAGATGTTTGGCTTCGTTATTAGAGAGTGTAAAATAAATATGTACAACTCGCTAGTTAGAAGCCATCTCGAGTATTGCAGTGTGGTCTGGTCACCTGCAGTGTAGGGCGTAGTTAACTACAATTTTGTAATCCGGTTACTAATTACGATTAAAGTAGTTAACTACATGTAGTTATGATTACATGTAATTTAACTACAGTAATCAAACTACATTAAGTAGTTGTTAATCTGATTGCTGCAATCTAGTAGTTATAATTACTGATTTATTTAAGTTTTATGAACTTATATTTTGCAATTAAATAAACATGTAGTTAATGTGTAGTAATATTTGTTTTGGAATATGGCTGCATAAAAAAAACAGTTTATTGCACGTACCTATGTATATTTTCATGAATAATCAAATGCAAGGATTGAAGTCGTAGATATTATGTACCTATAATTATCAGATCTTTATTTCTTTTTATTGTCATGTAATCAAAACAAAATAATTACTCAGCAAACATTAACTTAAATCAAATTATTTGCGAATCAAATAAATAAACAAAAAAGGTTGATTGGGTTAATCATTTAAATTAGCTTTTATTACTACACGTTTTTCGAACATTTCATCCGATAGCCTGTGTGATTTTTTATCATAGTTGCGTATGAAAACAGTCTTTACACTGGAGCCGAAGAAGGTAATGGAGTATTGTATTTAAAAAATACTTTTTTCACTTCTGGATATCTATGAAGACAATTTAGTTCTCGATCCATATCTGATAAATAACAAGAAACAATCAGATCTACTTTTGACCTCTGACTCGGCTTCTGAGCTCTTCTTCAGATACTGAGGAAGATGTATCTTCCTCAGTATCTGAAGAAGAGCTATCAAATTGAAAAAAAGTCATCTTTGTTTTGTTTATTTATTGCTGAACTGAATTCAGCATTTTCCGAAACTTCTTTTGCAATAGCTGCTTTGAACAAGGTTTTCAACCTTTGATGCTTTTCTATGGGAATGCAAGTAAACCATTTGGTTTTAAAGCGTGGTAAAGAAATTGCAGCGATCGCTACATTTTGTGCTTTGGTGGTAGAAAAATCAATGTCATTAAAACGGTTATTTACGCTTTCCAAGTGCTTTCTTGCCAGATCGTTGCAGTAGACAAAGTTTTCACTGAACAGTTTTTGTAATTTTCTTCTTAGAGATAATAAGCATGGAAGTAGCAAGCCATAGAACATATCCTTTTCACCTTGCAAAATGTCAAGGGCCTCTGCTATTGTTTTGTAAATTTTAAATATTCTTCGATATAGTTGCCACATTTTCACGATAGTAGTCGATAGTAGCGACTATCGCGCGTGTTTGCTTTTTTAATGACGCAACATCATTTTAAATCTGTAGTTATAAAAAATAATCAAGTAATCGTGATTGCAACTACAATTAGTAGTTAGTAGTCAAAATGTTTAACTACATTTTTCGATTTTTTTATGTAGTTTGTAGTTATGATTACTAATTACTTTATGTAGTCGTAGTTAGTAATCAGTAGTTAAACTACATTTTGCCCAATACTGGTCACCTGAGTATAAGGTCCACATCAAGCGCATTAAATGGCTGCAGAAACGGTTCTTATGGCATCTTACCTATACCAATAATATGGGTAAAAAGTTCAACTCGTACCAAGATAGACTAAAATATTTTAGGATGGTGTCGCTGGAGAAAATCAGGCATATTTTGGATTTAGTTTTCCTTAAGAAATTAGTAACACGCTCTCTGAACTGTCCGGATTTGCTTGCAGGGTATTATTCCACGTGCCACGTAATCTGCCAAGAAGTTCTAATAGGAGACTTTTCTGCATGCCAAGATGTCACACCAACTTGAGGCAATACTGTCCACTATCAAGAATGTATGCTGCATACAAAGAGCATGAAGACGATATTGATGTATTTAACTCTTCTGTACATGCTTTAAAAAAAGTCGCGCTTGCCATTTAGTGAGTAACTCTAGTACCTAATCTTACATATAATAAAATGTATACTAATTTAATCAATTCTAATTTAATTTAATCTGTTCTAAATTATTCTAAAAATCTGTTCTAAATATTTATTTATTATATACTTTATTGTACACCACAAAAAAAACATAAACATTTTCTATGTTACTTAATTTAATTTACTGCAATCAATTTAGCTTTTAATAGCTTTTTTATTGTTTTTAATGAATATATTCTGTATTTATCTCTGCATAATTTAACGCATGCTGTGCTTTTCTTTAAGTGATGAGGCACTTAGACTTAAGTTTGAAATGTACAAATTTATAAAGTAACTGTGTACTCAGTGTTGAGAAGCCTAATAATAATAAATAAAATAAATAGTCTATATAACATCACGCTACGACCAATAGAAGCGGAGCATAAATGAAAAATGTTGCAAAAACGGGCAAAAATATTCCTTTTTAAGAGCTTTCGCTGTTTGCGCTGCGTAAACGGTTTAAGTTACGCAACAAGCATGTATGTAGGGTAGGTAGCCAGTTGAAGGGATCGAAGCCGCGTGGACAGCTAGTTACATATAAAAGTGGAAGTTCAAAAAAACAAATAGATTACATCTTAATAGATAAGTGGAACCTCCGGGAGATAAAGGGTTGGAAATTTGTTCCTGGGGAGCCATTAACGTCACAGCACAGAATGCTTCTAGCGGCCATGAACATTAGAATACCAATTAAACAAAAGAAAGCTAAGCTGACTAGAATAAAATGTCACAATCTCTCTACAGAAAAAGAAAGCAATCTTATAGATGACTAGCTGACCCTCGGGGCTTCGCTCCCGTCAATTGCCTACCTACCCTGCCTACCCAGCCTACCCTGAGTACCCTACCTACCCTGCCTACCCTGCCCCTACCCTGCCTACCCTGCCCCTACCCTGGCTACCCTGCCTACCCTGACTTTCCTGCCTACCCTGCCTTTCCTGCCTACCCTGCCTATCCTGCCTACCCGGCCTATCCTGCCTACCCTGCCTACCCTGCCTACCCTGTCTACCCTGCCTACCCTGCCTACCCTGCCTATCCTGCCTACCCTGCCTACCCTGCCTACCCTGCCTACCCTGCCTACCCTGCCTACCCTGCCTACTCTACTTACCATGCCTACCCTGCCAACCCTGCCTATCCTGCCTACCCTGCCTATTCTGCCTACCCTGACTACCCTGCCTACCCTGCCTTTCCTGCCTACCCTGCCTTTCCTGCCTTTCCTGCCTACCCTGCCTATCTTGCCTACCCTGCCTACCTTGCCTACCCTGACTACCCTGCCTACCCTGCCTACCCTGCCTACCCTGCCTACCCTGCCTACTCTGCTTACCCTGCCTACTCTGTTTACCCTGCCTTTCCTGCCTTTCCTGCCTACCCTGCCTATCTTGCCTACCCTGCCTACACTGCCTACCCTGCCTACTCTGCTTACCATGCCTACCCTGCCTACCCTGCCTACTCTGCTTACCCTGCCTACCCTGCCTACCCTGCCTACCCTGCCTACCCTGCCTACCCTGCCCACTCTGCCTACCCTGCCTATCCTGCCTATTCTGCCTACCCTGCCTATCCTGCCTACCCTGACTACCCTGACTACCCTGCCTACCCTGCCTACCCTGCCTTTCCTGCCTACCCTGCCTTTCCTGCCTTTCCTGCCTACCCTGCCTATCTTGCCATCCCTGCCTACCCTGCCTATCCTGCCTACCCTGCCTACACTGCCTACCCTGCCTACTCTGCTTACCATGCCTACCCTGCCTACCCTGCCTACTCTGCTTACCATGCCTACCCTGCCTACCCTGCCTACCCTGCCTACCCTGCCTACTCTGCTTACCCTGCCTACTCTGTTTACCCTGCCTACCCTGCCTAATCTGCCTACCCTGCCTATCCTGCCTACCCTGCCTACCTTGCCTACCCTGCCTTTCCTGCCTTTCCTGCCTACCCTGCCTATCTTGCCTACCCTGCCTACCCTGCCTATCCTGCCTACCCTGCCTACCCTGCCTACCCTGCCTACCCTGCCTACCCTGCCTACCCTGCCTACCCTGCCTACTCTGCTTACCCTGCCTACTCTGCTTACCCTGCCTACCCTGCCTACTCTGCCTACCCTGCCTAATCTGCCTACCCTGCCTAACCTGCCTATCCTACCTACCCTACCTACTAATTTGTATCTATCATCAATAGTTTTCTCAGCGCACGCCAAATAATGTATTTTACAGACAAAATTTTGCTACCTTGGGTTACATTATTGCAATTTTCATAAGGATCTCTATTTTTTCTGAAAATATTTTATAGCCTATGACACTCAGGAATAATGTAGCTTTCTACCCGTGCAAGAATTTTCAAAATCGGTTCAGTAGATCCAGAGATTACCCCTTACAACGTCACAAACTCACAAACTCACAAACTCACAAACTTTACCTCTTTATAATATTAGTATAGATATCAGGAAATATTTTTGTAACAACTGCCATGGAGATGATTCCTTAAACGACACTTGGTCTCAATTTGAAAATCCCTGTGTCACCACAGCAAAAGCTCAGTTAGATATCAGCAAAGGAGCCCTGTACAGCAATAATGACATTAAATGGTGGAACAACCACACCGAAGATGGTGGCCAGAAAGAAAAGTCTCAGATGAGGACAGGAGAAAATAAAAGGAGACCAAAAAAGCAGCTAGAAGAACAGTGGCAATTGAAAGAGATAAAGCTGAGCAGGACCTATATAAACGTCTGGAACTAGCAATGGACAATGAAATCTACAGAATCGCAAAACACAGATACATCAATACAAAAGATATCAAAACCACCAAGTATATTAAAAATAGGGAAGGCACACTGCTTACGGCTGACAAGGACATATGTGATAAATGGCATGAATACTATAATCAGCTATCAAATGAAGAATTTCCCCAACAACCGGAAACAGAGGAACTATTGTAACAATGACCTATAATAAACCTATAATGAAATTAAACCTGCTGAGGAAAAAAAAGCGATCTCTTCTGCCCTACCTGCCGAAATATGGAAGGGACTAAAAGCTGAAGGAGAAGTGTGGCTTGCAGAACTATTTAATAACATCCTATCGAGCAAAAATATGCCAGACACCTGGACAAGAAGTAGATTAGTGCCCTTCTATAAAACCAAAGGGATGTCCGGGATTGTGGAAATTTTTGAGGAATCAAATTCACATCGCATACCCTTAAGATCTGGGAAAGAGTCCTGAGTGTACGCACTACAAATCAAACTGTTATAACAGAAAAACAGTTTGGCTTCACAGATGTTAAAGGAACCACAGATGCTATTCATGCTATTAGAGTAGTCATGGAGAAAGCTCGAGAGAACAAATAAAATTTATGGTTAGTTTTTATCGACCTGGAAAAGGCTTTTTATCGAGTACCAAGAAAATATTTTGGCAGGCTCTAAGGGCAGATGGAGTCATGTACAACAACGCCCAAACAAGCGTAAGAACCCCTGCAGGATCATCTAAAAGTTTTGATATCAAAGTTGGTGTTCATCAAGGTAGTGCCCATAGTACTTTACTCTTTAACATCATCATGAATTACCTCACAGCAAAAATTCAACAACCGACACTGTAGAACCTTCTCTACGCTGATGATGTGGTCCTCGTTTCCGATAACTGTCATGATATTCAAGAAAGCCTAAAGTAATGAAAAGCGGCATTAGAAGAGAATGGTTAGCGCATTAGCAGAACCAAGACTGAATATATGCCCTGTAACTTTAACCCAGATGCTACCTCAAGTGTAGACATCCTGCTTGATAATACAACCCTGCCAAGAGTAAAAACATTTAAATATCTGGGCTCAGTACGCTCGCAGGATCGATAATTGAAGCGGATATAACCCACAGTATAACGTCGGGATGGAACAAGTTTGTGTTGACTGGAGTCTTGTGTGATGTAAAAATGCCCATCAAAACGAAAGGCAAAGTCTACAAAACAGCTGTTCGACCGGCTCTAATGTACGGCGGCGAAGCCTGGGCGATAATAAAGATCCACGAACAAAAACTTCACAAGACAGAAATGCGTATGCCTCGATGGGCAGGAGGAGTCACACTCAGAGACAACGTACGCAACGAACATATTAGAGAAAGCTTCAAGGTTGCACAAATAGCGAATAAAGTGAAGGAGTCCAGACTGAAATGGTACGGTCATGTACTTATACAAACAGATGACCATGTGCCTTTAAAAAAGTAAAAAGTGCCTTTCCATGGCTACAAAGAAGAGGGGAAGAGGAAGACCTCAAATCACATGGATGACGAAGGTCCAAAAGGATATACGGAAGTTGACGCACAAGACCGAAATAAATGGCGCCGCATAATTGGGAAAGCCGACCCCGCGTAACGGGAATAGGCGAGGCGAAAGAAAGATCTATATCGGGACCTGGCAACTCTAAACGTATTTAACACAATGGAATGAGGGTAACCGGTGACCTTACGTTTTTTAAGCTTGTTAAGATGTTAACGCACTCGGCGTCAACTTTTACGCTGTTCAGTTTGGTAGTCACACCACTGATCACATTAATTTATTTAAACTTCATGTACAATGGTGATAACACATAGGCGGACTTAATGCAGCAAGGCATTCTCTACCAGTAACCTTTGGGTGTGGGTACCTTTGGGTTAAAAAGGACACAAGAGTGGTAGGTGTACAAAATAAAAAATATGAACAATAATGAAAGTCGGATATTAATAAACTACCAAACTAATAAAATACATAAATAATTTCTAAAACAATAAACTAGCAAATATTTCTTTTTACCCGACTGCCGAAGGAGGGTAATGTGTTTATCAGTCTATGTATGTATTTAAGTATGTATGTATGTAGGTATATATGTTTGTTCCTATGTGGCGTTCTAGAGGCTAAACGCGTTGGCCGATTTTGATAATTCTTGCGTCAATCGATTCGTCTTAACCCTGCGAGTGTCACTGGCTACATAAAACTTGGAAAAGAAAAAAATGGCGGATTTTGGGCGCCATTTCGTGGAAGATTTTTTTTTTCTTTCAAACCCAACTCGTGTGGGGTATTAAAATAAAGGGTTTTAAGAGGGGATTTCAAAAATATATGATTAAATGTACCTAATTAAAAAAAAAAAAACGAAAAAGTTGTAAATAAAAAAAGTTAATTTAAAAAATTCAAAAAACCTGACTGCTTAAAAAGTGAATTAAAAAGACATAAACAAGTAGAAAATCATGCTGTGCAGTCGGAGGATACATATTCGCGAACTGGCTGACCAAAACCAGATGTATCCTCCGACTGCACAGCATGATTTTCTTCTTGTTTACGTCTTTTTATTCACTTTTTAAGCAGTCGGGTTGTTTGATTTTTTTTCTTCCTGTACGGTGGTGTAGTGTATTTGTACCTAAGTGTAGCCTAAGCACATTTATTCATGAATTAACATTAAGTACAGTAGTAATAAACCACACGTAAACACGTATTTTTATTGTAATAACCCACACACTTTAATATTATTAAATCAACAGAACATTGTTTGGGCAGCAGGAAAAATACTTCAGTTTGTATTAAATTGCATTTTCAGCTCTTCCTAGGGTTACCTCTAACTATGCAGTATAATGTAAGAATATAAAAAAAAAACTTTTGGATTTGATTTGATCCAATTTAAAATGTACTGTTAAAAAACCTTACCCTTTTCATAATACATATGATGAAATTGGTCACGTGAAAGATGTTGTATCAATGTTATAAAACTATGCTGAAGTGGGTTCAATAAGGCATAATTCACATTGTACTTACATTGCTATGCGGCGCGGGCGGCGCGGCGCGCTGTGACGTCAGCTCGTTAACGCGCGCACAAGCCGCTTCCTCTTCGGGACTCAACGCGGCTTCTACATGATCCACAACTTCCCGTTGGGCTACCACCTGCGATGCAAATGTTGCATTAAGGACGCTATTACATTTTTCTACAAATAACAGTGCTTTTCAGCTACATTTCTAATGTATATGTAATCACAGATGTGAAGATATCATGGTCTTAATTTAAAGATAATATATTCAGCTCCAGATGGCATCAGAAAAATTGTATGACATCATACAAAATTTTCGCACAAACACGTTTTGAACATCACAATAATCCGAAAATATTAAAAAAGGTGTCCGAATAGGTCCCAGTTTAGGTAAATTTACAACATATTTTATCTTTAAAATTATAAGAAAATGCGGTATATATAGTCCTTTACAGGTTCAGCTAATTATTTTGTACCTAAATCATTATATTTTTTAATGTTTATCCAAAATAAAAACACTTGCCGACTTCTTCATACATTTTGCACTCGAGGCCAGTCGAGGCCCATCATTCCGCGCTCAGAAGCGCTCGTGGAAGGACGGGCGTATCGCTTTCTCGCAAAAAATAATTACGATAAAAGAAATAGAAAAGATTGTAGTGTGCATGCGTGTGAGTACCGTCGTCGTCGTTTGTCTTGATCGAAAGGAGTTGATATTTTATCGGGCCGAAATAAAAGTATGTTTGAGTTTCCTATTGAATGTGATTTAGAAATTATGTTGGGTAAGATCGGGATTTGGATCGAGGTGGTGTTAAGCAGTTGTTGACAAGGTTGAGAAATGGATGGGTGGGTTTAAGCAGCGCTTAGTAAGGTTAGGATTTGGATGGGTAAGGTTAAGCTGTCGGCGGTGAAGGTTAGAAGTGGATGGGTGGGAGGAGATTTATGATTTTAACCGGTTTGTAAGTTTTTATGTACGACGAATACGGGGCCAAAACCAAAACTCAGGATGGCGCCGACGCATATTTGACATCTTTTCGTCATGGGTGTAGTTTTCATGGTTTTTGGGGTCGCTTATATCTAATATGGGGTCAAAACCAAAATACAAGATGGTGCCGACGGAAATTTTACATCTTTTCGACATGGGTGTCATTTTCATAGTTTTTGGGGTCGCTTAAACGAATATGGGGTCAAAACCAAAATACAAGATGGCGCCGACGAAAATTTGGCCACTTTTCGACATGGGTGTCATTTTCATTGTTTTTGGGGTCGCTTATATCTAATATGGGGTCAAAACCAAAATACAAGATGGCGCCGACGAGAATTTGACATCTTTTCGTCATGGGTGTCATTTTCATGCTTTTTGCGGTCACTTAAATCGAATATGGGGTCAAAAACAAAATACAGGATAACGCCGACAAAAATTTGGCAGCTTTTCGACATGGGTGTCATTTTCATGGTTTTTGGGGTCGCTTATATCTTGAAGTGTAATAATATAATATGTATGCTCCTTTACTTTAGTTAGTAAGTACACTCCTTTATAACTGTTCATGTATGCTGATCTTGCACTATACTTCATATGCGCACATTTTATAATTATGCATTCATTCAATAAATAGCACTTAACAGATGTGGTTGTTTCCTTGAAAACACCCTTTAGAAACCCCAACATTACATGGCGACCCTGCCACGGGACTCTGCCAAGGGGATTGTTAGTAGTGTGATTAGAGTTTCAGTTTTCCAGCATCTTATGTGAGCATAATAGTATAATGTGTCGGTCAACTGTGGAAAAGGAAGAGGTTTTCCTCAGCCAAAACGCGGCTGGAGGCTACAATGACGCCACGTTGAAAGAAATCGGAGGTCACGTGGAACGGCTTAGCATTGTGACCTACATTGTTCTGGCCGTTATGGGAATCTTAGCAGCTTATGTTGGCCTACGGATCTACAGGAGCTGCCACCGCACATGGATCCAGCAGGAAATTGGGATGAGTAGGTACCATGCAGAGAATAAGATCATCCATCAGAGGGCGCACAGAAGGTACCGAGAATCAGTAATAATCCTGTGAATAATGAAAGTGTTGTGTTTTTTCATGTTTTCGTAAAAAATATCAGTGAATACGTGGTGTAACTAATTATGTGGTATCATATTTCATAACGTAAAAACTTAAAGGTGCTAAAATCTTGCACGGACATTCAGCCATACGACACCAAACGGAAACAAAATGCAACGTCGGACTTTTTTGTTTTGTCGCATTTATGTAGAATGTGTTACATTTATGCAATTCTATTATTAGATTAAGAATATGATTGATGTTTTGGAACAAAATTATGTCTTTTTAGTAGAAATACGTAATTATTTAGTTAAAAAGGGACAAGCGAGATATACCGGTAATGTTATTCCAACAAAGTTAGATCAAGCAAAAAGC
This sequence comes from Orthosia cruda, assembly GCA_964057195.1. Lineage (NCBI taxonomy): Eukaryota > Metazoa > Arthropoda > Insecta > Lepidoptera > Noctuidae > Orthosia > Orthosia cruda. The sequence continues at coordinate 15,954,631 of OZ059833.1, read as the reverse complement.
GCATACGAAAAATGTTGTAAATTATTTTACTATCAGAAAAAAGTAAGGATATTAATAGGGCATCGTTAATAGATCTTTATGATAAAATAAAACAAAAATACGAGGAAATAGAAAAATTGTGTACATTTCCCGTTACACTAGATTTAGGAAAAATGGATTTTGACCTTAAGGTGGCGTGTAGTTTGATTCCAGTAATGGACGGTGTTGAGGCCACCACCAAGCGCCTAATAGACTCCGTGGAGATGTATGCTGACATGCTGGATGGCCCAGATAAAGCATTATTAATTACTTTCGTTATAAAAAGTAGGCTGAATGAGAACGCAAAGTTAAGAATTTCAGGCTCATACAAAAGTATTCCAGAATTAATTGATGATTTGAGGAAATATCTTTTACCCAAAAAATCATTTATAGCCATACAGATGCAGCTTCAAAACATTCAACAGGGAACGAGGACCATTGATGATTATGGTTCTGAGGTAGAAAAGTTATTTACAGAGCTGACAATAACCCAAGCAGATGGAAAATCAGAAACATTTACAATTTTAAAACCGATCAATGAAAGCTTTGCTATAAAACGATTTTCAGATGGCCTGCGTAGCTCGAAACTGAGCACCATCATCTCGGCACGCGGCTTCAGCAGCTTGAAAGATGCCATACAAGCAGCGAAAGACGAAGAGTGCACGTATTTCCAACCATCAGGTAATATTTTGCACGTACCTAAAAATGGACCAGTTTCACATAACATTATCCATTCAGCAGACAATATAATAACAATTACCCTCGTGGACAGCAATCTAATAACAATTACAACCGAGGACAAGGTCTTCGTGGAAATTTTAGAGCAAACTATCGCTCATCATTCAATAATCAACGAGGTAATAGAGGTTCGAAATATTTTAGGAGTCGTGGACGAGGCCACAATACATTTACAGTAGAGCAATTGGATGACACGCATCAATGCGATAAAAATGATAATACAGATACATCGAACCAGTTTTTTCGATCCTAAGCATTTTATATTATCATTCCAAGGTAATGCGAAGTATATAACTTTTTATATTAGGAATCTAAAATATTATTGGCTTATTGATACGGGTGCAACATTGTCAATTATTAAACATGAAATGTTACCAAAAAATATCGTAGTTCATACAGATAAAACAGTAATAAATGGAATAGGTGGTCAGCGACGTTCTCAAGGTACTGTCAATTTATTATTAAAGCACGACAATGTTTCGTTTCAGCATAATTTTCTTGTTTTTGATTCGCTACCACTAAGAGCTGACGGAATTATAGGCTTAGACTTTTTAGAAAAATTTCGAGCGAATATATTCAAATAGTTTAACACTCGTTAACAATAATAAACAACATTGTCTACATTTTGTTGATGATTATGACCGGATGAAAAATGCTATAATTATTCCGGCACGTTCGGAATCAATTCATTATATTATTGTGAATGAGAATGTAAGTGGAGAAGTTGTAGTGTGTAGTAAAGAGCTAGAGAAAGATGTGTTTCTAGCAAACGCAATAGCAAAGGTTATTAATCATAGGATTCCAGTCAAAATACTTAATGTTGGTGACAATGAAGTAAGTTTGCCATCATTTACGCCAGATTTGAAGGATTTGGAAGACTATAATATTTGTCAATTTAATAAGACCAATATCGATGTTGCTAGGGTTAAAACTTTGTTATCAGAATTAAATCTAAATTATTTAGACGGAGAAGAGAAACAATCAATTGAAGCAATATGTGCAAAGTATTCAGACGTTTTTCATTTAGAGGGAGATAAGCTAACAACAACGAATATTTATGAGCAATCTATAGTTGTGAAACAAAGCTCTACTCCAGTCTACGTCAAACCGTATAGGTTACCACAGGCACTAAAACCAGAAATAGCTAAGCAAGTTGATAGTATGTTAGAAAATGATATAATAGAAGAGTCAAATAGTGAATGGTCCAGTCCAATTTTATTAGTACCCAAGAAAACTAGCAAAGGTAATGAGAAAAAATGGCGATTAGTTGTAGATTATAGAAAAGTGAACGAAGTTATTTGTGACGATAAATTTCCGTTACCAAATATTAATGAAATTTTAGATACGCTGACTGGTGCCATTTATTTTACCCACCTTGACCTTCACCAAGGCTATTATCAAGTAAGTTTTGAGCCTAGTAGTCGTAAAGTAACAGCTTTCACAACAAATACTGGCCAATATTGCATGAAACGTTTACCAATGGGTTTAAAAATCAGTCCAAATGCTTTTAGTCGTATGATGTCTGTAGCAATGTCTGGATTAAAATACGATAAATGTTTAGTGTATCAGGACGATCTCATTGTATTCGGAAGAAATCTATCTAGCCATAATCGAAATTTAATAAGCGTAATGGAAAGATTGAGAAAAGTAAATTTAAAACTAAATGCTCAAAAATGTGAATTTTAAAGAAAGAAATTCTTTATTTAGGACATCTGGTATCAGAAAAAGGCGTTTTACCAGATCCAGAAAAAACCAAAGTGTTACAATATTATCCTACTCCCAAAAATACAGATGAAGTAAAACGTTTTGTAGCTTTCTGTAACTATTACCGTAAATTTATAAGAAATTTTTCGGAAATAGCGATGCCATTGAATAAGTTAAGTAGAAAAAATGAACCATTTATTTGGTCAAATGAATGTCAACACGCATTCGAATTTTTTAAAAATGCATTCACATCGTCACCTATTCTACAGTATCCCGATTTTTCCGAGAATCATGAATTTATTTTACAGACAGATGCTTCGGGTACAGCAATTGGTTCAGTATTATGTAATAAAGATCTTAGACCAGTTGCATATGCGAGTAGACCCTTGAATAAAGCAGAAAAGAACTATCCAACTATTCAAAAAGAGCTTTTGGAAATAGTGTGGTCCGTTAAGTATTTCAGACCGTATTTGTATGGCAACAAATTTACCATAATGACGGATCACAAACCATTGATATATCTTTTTGGTATGAAAGATCCATCAAGTAGATTACTTAAATTTCGGTTAACTTTAGGAGAATATAACTTTAAAATAATCTATGTGAAAGGAAGAGACAATGTTGTGGCAGATGCTTTATCCAGAGTATGTATAACGTCTGATGAACTTAAGAGTATGAATGAGCAAGCGATGGTTGTAACGACCAGGGCGCAAAAGAAAAAGATGAATGAGCAAAGTAAAAGTAAGAATGAAGATGAAAATAAGGCTCTTAATAAATCCATTAACAACTGGACTGATCAACCAAGAGTTGTGGATATATTAAGAAAACCATGTGATTCAGTAGAAGTTTGTTTGATTGAAGGCAATAAAATAAAAAGATTGAGAGATAATGACATGATAACTGAAGAATTTGAATGTTTTGCATTTGTAGAAAATAAAAAGATATTATACATTAATCTTGATTTCAAGGCACATTTCTCGCGAGCCGAATTTGTGCAGAAATTAAGCTATTTTTGTGAAAAGATACGTATCAATGAAGTTTGTATAATTAAAAATAATGAAAATATTGAATTTATTAAAAGTGTTTGTGATGAGATTACAACACTTACTAATTGGTCCGGACCACGAATATGTTTTACGAGGCGTAAAACGAATAATTGATGACAATGAAAAGACTATAATTATGAATGAATTTCACTTACTGCCAACCAGTGGCCATGCTGGAATGCGCAGAATGGTAAATACCATCAAAAGACGATACTATTGACCAAGTATCGACAAGGATGTCCAAGAATATGTCAAAAAATGTAGAAAATGTCAAAAATCTAAATATTTTCTTTACATTAAAGAACCAATGGAAATTACCACAACGGCTTCTACGGCATTTGACAAGATTTTCTTAGATGTTGTGGGTCCTTTAGATAGAGACGAAAATGGTAATTGTTATATATTGACTATGCAGTGCGAGTTAACAAAATTTGTACAAGCTATTCCTTTGAAAAATAAAGAAACGGTGTCCATTGCAGATGCATTTGTTAGACAGTTCATATTAAGGTTTGGTATTCCGGAAACAATAGCTACGGATCGAGGAACAGAATTTATTTCTGCAACTATGGGACAGGTTTGTAAAATCCTGAAAAATTATCATCAACAGCCTATCACCATCAGTCCATTGGAGCTCTTGAGAATTCTCACAAAAATTTAGGTGCATTTTTAAGGATCCAGTGTGGCAATCATACGGACACATGGAGCTATTGGTTACCATTTTGGTGTTTTAGCTTCAACAACACAGTCCATTCAGAAACAAATTATACCCCATATGAACTTGTTTTTGGTAAACTTTGTCGAATACCTAATAGCATTTGCGATACCGTAGATCCATTGTACAATAGAGATAATTATCCATTACAATTAAAATACAGGTTACAATTAGCTCATGCAGATGTAAAGAATAATTTGTTGTTAAATAAACATAAATGTAAGGAAATACATGACAGAGCTGTCAATTCTACAACATATGAGAAAGATGATTTGGTTTTATTAAAAAATGAAACACGTAGTAAATTAGATGCGCTATTTGAAGATCTCTATACAGTTATGGAAGATTTAGGTTGTAATGTAAAAATAATTAAAAATAATAAAATAGAATTAGTACATAAGAATAGAACTAGGCCTTATTGTCAATAGATTTGAAGTAATGTAAGAATTAATATTAGATAACATTGCAATGTATAATATTAAGGATAAATAGTTACCCAATTTGTAATAATAACAATATACCAATAGAAAAAAAAAAAGTATGAATTTTTTTTTTCTTCTTTGGCCCCGGGAGGTGAAGTGTAATAATATAATATGTATGCTCCTTTACTTTAGTTAGTAAGTACACTCCTTTATAACTGTTCATGTATGCTGATCTTGCACTATACTTCATATGCGCACATTTTATAATTATGCATTCATTCAATAAATAGCACTTAACAGATGTGGTTGTTTCCTTGAAAACACCCTTTAGAAACCCCAACATTACAATCTAATATGGGGTCAAAACCAAAATACAAGATGGCGCTGACAAAATTTTACATCTTTTCGTCATGGGTGTCATTTTCATGGCTTTTGGGTAGTATGTCATTAGCTGCTGTTCATTATGTAAAAATTTTAGATAATAATATTTTATATGTTCCATGTAATGCAAAATGTTCAAGTCATTTTTTAATCCTTGTGACCTAACATTATTTCGTTTTAGGTATCTACTTATTTCACGTACCTAAAGTTTTTTTTTTTAATACCTACTTAGTTACTACAACAAGGTCAAAACTAATTTTCTTTTCGGAAGTCGGTACCTATTGTTTTTTGTTTTTTTGACACAGGAAAGTTATAATTTTTCTCTTTTTAGTTTTTGTTGGTACGCCATAGTGGGTATACTAAATACATCTGTTTACCCCCTAAAAGCATATAAGCGTGATTTTATATTATCGTATGGTAAAACAAAACATAAACATACGATCACACTAATCGCAGGTCATTTGCTATTTGTTATTGAAGAGTTCCATTGTCATAATTTATTAGAATCTGATAAAGATCTTCGGAGATAGATCTCCGAAGATCTTTATCAGATTCTAATAAATTATACAATGAAACCTTCCCTGAAAGCACACACATTTATCGACGAAAAACCGGTCAATATCGGATAAGTAGTTTTCAATAAAATCGCGGATACATACGGGTCGAATAGATAGATCACCTTCTTTTTTTGAAGTCGGTTGAAAATAATAACCTACTTTTTACGACGACGGTTTGTAAAAGTTACCAAATGAATTTTCAAAGTGCCAACTAACCTTCCTGAATCAACTTCAATAAAATTTAAAAATAATATCAAGGATCAATATTATTTGAGTGATGTATAAAATCGAGCGCTCAGTAGTTTCTATGAGTGCGTGCGCGTAATGTTGCTGTGTGCGACTAGATACCTAAATTTGAGTTCGTCGAAAATGTAACAGCGTCCTTAAAAGGACTGCTGTTACCTTACTTTAACGTTTAAAGGAACTGAACTTTGTTGCAAATTGACTAACAATTAAAATTGGCTTCAAATAGCAACTGTTGTTCAAAGTTTCAAGAATTTAATTAAAGTACAACATTTTATTTTAGTAATAAAAATAACTAAAATAATAAAAATACATAGCGAGTCAAGTCTATACAGGGTGAGTTTTACAATAGGTCGTAGATGGCCAAATCAGAAACTATCAGGAATAGCAAAAAACACTCAAAGGAGTCTCGGGTTCGATTTTGATGAATACTAAAACTGCATCATTGGATATAAGAAAAACCGGCCAAGTGCGAGTCGGACTCGCGCACGAAGGGTTCCGTACCATTATCGCAAAAAACGGCAAAAAAATCGCGTTTGTTGTATGGGAGCCCCTACTAAATATTTTTAACCGACTTTCCAAAAAGGAGGAGGTTCTATGTTCGACTTCATGATTGTTTTTTTTTTTTTTGTGTATGTTCACCGATTACTCCGTCAATTGTGGACCGATTTTGAAAATTCTTTTTTTGTTTGAAAAAGAATGTTCCGAAATTGGTCCCATTTTAATTTGGTGAAGATCTGATGAAGAACTTCGGAGATATACAACAGAACTCTTCAATAAATAACGGCAAATCTCTCGGGATTGCTGCAATCGCATGTCTGTTGTTTATAACATTTCATAACATAACATCACGCCAGTTCGCTCTTAAGGGGTAAGCAGACCTCTCATTTCACCGGTTATGTTGAAGTTTCATGAAATCTATTCTGGCGAAATAGTTCCCTTACTAACTTGCCTATTAGGTACGTACAACTAAAAAGTGAAAAATAAAAAAACTTTTTTGCAAAAAAATACTACCGACTTCCAAATACAAAACTACAAATTGAAAAATAACTTTATTTTTTGAAGTCGGTGTCCATAACGCAAAAAAAAAATGGTTTCTACGAAAGACACCGACTTCAAAAAATAAAGTTATTTTTCACTTTGTAGTTTTGTATTTGGAAGTCGGTAGTATTTTTTTGCAAAAAAGTTTTTTTATGATTATTCTGTTTTTAGTATTTGTTGTTATAGCGGGAACAGAAATACATCATCTGTGAAAGTTATAACTGCCTAGCTATCAGGGTTCATGAGATACAGCCTGGTGACAGACAGACGGATCGCGGAGTCTCAGTAATAGGGTCCCGGTTTTACCCTTTGAATACGGAACCCTAAAAATGAATATTCCTAGCCAGAAATTGTAACCGTTGATTTTGGAAAAAAAACTAGCTGTATTATTACACCGTCCGATAGTGCCGCTAATATGGATAATTAGCCCAATCAACGGGGCATAAGTAACCCGAAAAACCTGCCTGTGAGAGTACGGGCGCACGGTTGGCGCAGTGGTTGGGCGATTGGCTGCTGCGCTGCGTGTCGCGGGTTCGATTCCCGCACGGAACAAATATTTGTATGACCTACAGATGGCTGTTCCGGCTCTGGGTGTTGTGTATGTGAGTTTATATGTTTGTAAACGAACCCACGATACAGGAAGAAATTCCTAGTGTGGGGCAACGTTTTAAAAAAGGTAGTGTGATAAAGTAAGGTAATACAGATTACAGATATCAAATTAGCCAACAGATTTTGATAAGAGAAGTAAGGTATTTTTACCTAAACATGAAAATTGCTTATAACTCTCTATGAAAAATTCCTCAGGCTGAAATACTTTCTGTATACGTACGAGTGTATTAGTTAGAATAGGCATGTATAGGCATCCAACATTTTTTCGATTTGGGAGACACTCCAAATTTAACTTTTAGCATTTTACGCTATAACTTCTACTGAAAAATTGGTCTGCTAATTTTTATTTTCTAATATGGTTTTATTTCGTTAAATAAATCACTTTGTTAAGTTATCCAAAAGATTTTCCTTTTTCTGCCATTTTTTTAGATTTTTGCTTAATTTCGCAATGTGAAAAATATCTCCGTGCATTTTCATACCTTTATTAGTCATATGATTTTATATTAAATAAGAATTATTAATTATCCAACAAAATTTCGAACGTTCATTATATTTGTTAGGATAGTTCGCTGATTTATGCTAGAGCGTAAGGGTTGACCTTCACCTGACCGCTCGGAGCTGCTTTGCCGCGCATTACTTTTGGAGTATTGTAGACGGGTTTTGTGGCCACCGTTATTATTACAAATATTTTTTTTTATCTTAATATGCACAACTTATGTGAAGTCATCCAGTTACCACAAATTGTCAAACTTTCTCATTCGATTTTAAACTTAACCATCAAGATTTGAAGGTTTAAAATCATTTGGAGATTTTTTTCAGTTTTGTATAACCCAATGTGCTGTTGACTGTAAAACGGCGTTTAAAAATTCGCTTTATATTTCTACCCGGTTAGCCGGGTTACAGACCCATCTCTGTAACGAATGCGTGCTTAATAATAAGCTCCTGGCATACCTAAAAGCTAACGACGTCCTTAGTGACCGCCAATACGGCTTCCGCCGTATGGCCGCCGAGGCCATCGAGAGGCACGGGGAAGCGCTTGCCGTCTCCCTCGACATCTCGAAGGCTTTTGATAGGGTCATGGCATGGTCTGTGTGATTGGATTGCGGACTTCTTGAGGGATCGGTTCATTCGAATAGTTACAGATAGCTGCTCATCGGACCAATTGGATATTCATACCGGGGTCCCTCAGAGGTCGGTACTCTCAGCAACATTATTCTTGCTGCACATACGACAGACATGATCCTGCAGTCTTCAGATGAGGCGTGCAAATACCGGCAGCTCAATAGACAGATCTCTAAATCCTTGAAAAGAGACCTCCGACGCTTCAATACCGAGCGTATTAAAGACGCTATCGAGCGAAATAAAGGCTCCAAGGTGTTCTCAAGGGATCTGGCTATTGGGCAGAGCCAACTCACGAAACTGAAGACCGACTATGGCAGGATCGTATCCGCCAAACCGGAGCTTCTCAGGGAGATCGAGACATTCTATGGGCAGTTGTACACTTCGATCAGCAAGCCCGTTGCGTGTCTAGCAAACGACCCAAGAGCTAGATTGACCCGACACTATACCGAAGATATCCCGGACGTCAGCCTGTACGAGATTAGGATGGCTCTGAAACAGCTCAAAAACAACAAGGCGCCGGGTGATGACGGAATTACGGCCGAACTCCTGAAGGCGGGTGGAAAACCGGTCCTTTGGGCCCTTCAGAAGCTGTTTGATTCCGTCATACTCGAGGGCAAAACGCCACAGGCATGGTGCAGGGGTGTGGTGGTACTCTTCTTCAAGAAGGGCGACAATGCCCGGTTGAAGAACTATAGGCCCATCTCACTTCTTAGCCATGTCTACAAGTTGTTTTCAAGAGTCATCACGAATCGTCTCGCGCGCAGGTTTGACGATTTCCAGCCCCCCGAACAAGCCGGATTCCGAAAAGGCTTTAGCACCGTAGACCACATACATACGCTGCGGCAGGTTATACAGAAGACCGAAGAGTATAACCTGCCTCTCTGTTTAGCGTTTGTGGACTACGAGAAAGCCTTCGATTCGATAGAGACTTGGGCTGTACTGCAGTCTCTCCAACGGTGCCAGATCGACTACCGGTACATTGAGGTGTTGAAGTGTTTGTACAAAAACGCCACCATGTCAGTCCGTCTTCAGGATCAGACCTCGAAACCAATCCTTCTCCAGCGCGGCGTGAGACAGGGAGACGTCATTTCGCCGAAACTGTTCACTGCTGCGCTGGAGGATGTCTTCAAGGTTCTGGACTGGAGGGGGCTGGGCATCAACGTTAATGGCGAGTACATTACTCACCTTCGGTTTGCCGACGACATAGTGGTCATGGCTGAGACCATGGAGAGCCTCAGTAAAATGCTCGATGACCTCAGTAGAGCTTCCGAAAGAGTGGGTCTTAAAATGAACATGGACAAAACCAAGATCATGGTGAATGCCCATGTAACACCCACTCCTATCAAGGTCGGAGACTCTACTCTCGAAGTTGTAGACGATTATGTCTACCTGGGACAAACGGTCCAGTTGGGTAGGTCCAATTTCGAGAAAGAGGTCAACCGTCGAATCCGACTCGGCTGGGCGGCGTTCGGGAAGTTGCGTGGTATCTTCTCGTCCAATTTACCGCAGTGTCTCAAGACAAAAGTCTATGACCAGTGTGTGTTGCCAGTGATCACCTATGGGACCGAGACGTGGTCGCTCACAATGGGCCTTATCAGAAAGCTCAAAGTCACCCAAAGGGCAATGGAGAGGGCTATGCTCGGAATTTCCTTGCGTGATCACGTCAGGAATGATGATATCCGCAGGAGAACCAAAGTTACCGACATAGCCCGAAGAATTGCCAAACTTAAGTGGCAGTGGGCAGGGCACATTGCTCGCAGAACGGATGGCCGATGGGGCCGAAAGGTTCTGGAATGGCGACCGCGAACCGGAAGACGATACGTTGGAAGGCCTCCCACTAGGTGGACTGATGATCTGGTTAAGGTTGCGGGAAGGCGCTGGATGCGAGACGCACTGGATCGGTCAATGTGGCGACGCCTGGGGGAGGCCTATGTCCAGCAGTGGACGTCTTTCGGCTGAAATGATGATGATGATGATGATACGACAGACGACAGCACTGCTGCTGAGAGATACTTGTCCAACGCACGGGCTACTGGGCCTGAGGGCCTGTCTCTTCGCGAGGCCATGGTGGAGCGTTTGAGCTTGTCCTTGGAGGCAGTCTCCAAATGGGGCGATGCCATTCTGGTCAAGTTCAATGCCGCTAAAACACAGGCGTATCTTTTCTCCGCTAAAAAGAGCCAATTTCACCCGGCTGTTTCCGAGGTGTAACCGTGCCGATAACGGACCATCTTGAGTTTCTTGGCGTAACGCTGACATCGACCATCAATTTTGGCCCATACATTAAGGCAAAGGCTCAACTGGCTGCCAAAAAGTTGGGAATCCTTGCGAAGGTGAGACGGTACTTCACGCCAGAACAGCTGCTTAAGTTGTATCAAGCGCAAGTTCGATCTTGCATGGAGTCCTGTTCTCACCTCTGGGACGGATCTGCCAAATATCAGCTTGATGCAATTGAATCGATCGAAAAACGGGCCAAGAAGCTTATTGGCAATAAGGCACTGGTTGAGTCAAAGCTCCAGAGCCTTCAACATCGTCGCCGAGTTGCCAGCCTGTCAGTTTTTATGGGTTGCATTTCGGAGAGTGTGCGATGGAATTGCATGATCTAATTCCGCGTAGCCCGTTTCATCATCGGACTACAAGACGTACGGCGATGCGCCATCGGTACATGGTGGACATCCCACCCATACGCACTAAACGTTTTGGAAATACTTTCATTATGCGTACAGCTAAGGAGTGTAATTCCCTGCCGGAGTCTGTTGCCCGATATCTACAATCTCGGGGTCTTTAAGTCAAGAGTGAATAGGTTACTTCTAGGCAAGCTTGCTACACCTTCGGTCACATCATCACTTACCATCAGAATAAAAAAAAACCGAAGACTGACGTACTTGCGTACGTACGTAACGATTCAACATTTTATAAATTAACAAAATTTGCAGTATTCTAACTAGGCCAAAGTACAATGTGCGGTTGTTAACCGTACATGTAGAGTGAATCCTCTATGGAGTTGAGATGTGCACAATCCAAGCAAGAGAAAGGCAGAGGACAGACACATTCGAAAAGTAGTGCTGGAGACGGATGCTCCGAATACCATGGACAGCCAAACGCACAAATTTATCTGTCCTTTCCCAACTCGATGTCAAGATCCGATTGTCCACAGTATGCCTACAGCGTATCCTGCCATATTTTAAACTAGCGCTTCGTGAGCAGACCATGGACCTTGCGGCTGTTGTTGTTGCTGCTGCTGTCTACAGATCAGGTTTCAAAGAGTCATCCCAATAACCTTTCAAGCTCTTGAGCAAAAGATTACAAGGTATAACTATGGTTTAAGTCAGGGATGGCGAACCTTTATTAGAAAACGTGCCATTTCTCTTTTTTTTTTGTGACTATGAAGGGCCACCAAAGAATGTTGACTTTGTCTAAAAATACGTCCTCACTGAGAGCATTCACGTGTAATGAGCATTCGACGTCGACTATTCGAGTGGTGTGGACGTTTAGCCGAGCGTTTACAAAGCTTACACGCAAGCGCGAACTTCGGCCAGTGTGGACGTCGCAACAATTTTCGCGGAAACGGCTCGAATCGAATGTTCACACAAATAAAACGCTCGAAAGCGAGTAATCAGATAATGAAATAAATGAGTATGTATGTAGGAATATGACTGGCCACTTTTAAAGCAAGGAACAGTTCCTTGATCTTAAGTGTTTGTGACCTTCTTGGTCAATCGTATTATCGTGTTAGAAATGAATGACATTCAAAGAGATCGTATTCGAATACTTCTAGCTCGCAAGTGAATGTTCGACACGAACGTTCATAGTTTTGCTGGAAAGTGAATGCTAGGCTCGATGGGAAGCATTTGTTGTCGCCTTCGATTGCTTGTTTACGAATTCTCACGAAAGAATGCTCCCAGTGAGAACGGTCCTTTAATTGACAAAAACCTAGATGCTAAATTACCTCATTTTAGCGTGCCCAAAATATTTTGACGTGTGCCACCACAGGCACGCGTGCCATAGGTTCGCCATCCCTGGTTTAGGTGGATCATCATCATCAGCCTTTTGAGGCCCACAGTCCCACTGCTGGGACACAGGCATCTTCTCTTTGAGACGGAATGGACGGTATTTCACCACCAATTCTCAGTGCGGTTTAGTGGATGTCACATGTCTTCGAAATTTTGGTTCTAGGACGTGCCGGTTTCCTCGCGATATTTTCCTTCACTGTTTCGAGAGCAGTGGTGATGGAATATTTTATATTAATTAAAGCGCCTGCCTGGATTCGAACTCACAAACTACTACTTGTAGGTAAGTCGCGGTCGTTACCACTAGAGGATAGGATAAGTGTAATAAAAGTGGATAGGATTACTTAAATATTAACATTAAAATGAATACCTGTCCAAACTGCGGTGCTGATCCAAGGGTATTGCCAAAACCAGTGAATTCAGTGCTCGGCTTAGTTCCAGAAGTATTGTTACCACCAAGAGTGTTAGTATCAGATGTTGGTGTTGCACTACCAAATGTTGGTGCTGCACTACCAAATGTTAGTGCAGCGCTGCTAAATGTTGGTGCTGCACTACCAAATGTTGTTGCAGTGCTGCCAAATGTTGGTGCTGCACTACCAAATGTTGGTGCAATGCTGCCAAATGTTGGTGTAGTACTTAATGAGGTATTTCCAAAACCTGAGGATAAAATTAATTGGTCAATATTTAAATTAGACTTGCACAATAAATCTTACAAGTGAACATTGAGCATACGGTACCCGTTGCAGGTTTAGCAGCATTAGCACCGAAGCCTGTCCCGCCAAATAAAAGGGGTGCTGTAGAAGCAGGGGTAGCTCCTAGTGCTCCAATTGGTGCAGCTGTAAAATAAAATAAAACAATTACATAAAAAGATTATTCTTAAAAAGTTTATTTGCAGTATTTTTATTTGTGTAATTGGTTTGTTGAACCAATTTTTTTTTTGTATAAAATGGAAAGATCATAGGTATATACGTTTTCATACAAAACTATGTTTAGTTTTTTTTTTCGCTGTAATTACAAAGTAATATCAAATTAAAGATTTTGTTGAATCCAGTACCGAAAACACCTCGAAGTTCCCGACCAAACACGAGCGCGTGTGACGTCACAACGTTCATTTCTACTAATTGTAGCACATAGCTGATACAGTGTTTTGACTTTTAACCGATTCAATATTAATATTATCGTCAATATATTGACGAAAATCAAATATATTGATCAAAAATATTAAACCATAAAAGTTATCGTTCTTGCTTCTTACCATTATGTACGAATATTTCAAAAAAAAGATCCCCATTATAGGTGCATCGCGCAATAGCCAAAAGTACCTAGCAATCTGTACTAAAGTTTTGAGAAATTTTCTGTCTAACTAGATTCCAATTAGAATGTGTTAATTATGTTGTTATCTTGTTCTAATTTAGTATTAGATTCGAATTAATCTCTAACTTTGATCATTAAAGACTGAGAAAAGTAAATTTGTATGGGCACTTTCGTGCAAAGTTGACATTGTTGTATATTTACGTAACTTATCTAGATTTTTTGTTTATGGTGATATATTCATTATTTTATTCTTAAATGACAGAAATAGGTGTAAAACTAATATTTCTGTTTGAATTGCGAAAATCGGTCGACGCATTAAGATTTACTGAAGAATTAGTGTAAGAAAAATTTACCAATTTAATATTATCACGTTTTTGTTCTACAAAGATTTTTAGTGTTTGTAAATATATAATAAAGATATTAGTGTTTAATTTTATTAAGAGATATGTAAATAATGGGCATAACCGATCATTTTTTAGAATTATGTACAAAAAATATAAATAAATAAAGGCTCCACAGATTTCGGGTTGTTTTTATATCCAAAGTCGAAGTTTCGCGCCAATCGTGTTTGTTTACTTTTTATTTTATACCAATATCACCTACCCATATGTGAAAACGATTACGTTATGACAATTATGTTTCTAAATGTACCTGGTAAACAACAATAACAATCACCGGTCCACTAACACGTAATATTCATTACCATTACTTTATTTATGGTGAAAACTTCCAAATCGTCCATCAGGTAAGTATATTATCGAAATAAGCCTTTATGAATCCTTTATCACAGATGACTAAATATAATTTGCTATCATAAATAATATTTTTGCACTAATTTTCGGATATTTTTAGTCAATTCACGTGTAGTTGACACTGTATTATTCTGAAATTCCTTCCTTGAACCACATAATAGAAAGTATACAGAAGGGCCACTCCCACCGTTTCGAAAATTGACAGCTAAACTTGACAGATTCACTAAGGTTGCTACTATATTGAATCCGAATTTAAAAAAGATTAGGTTGAAACATAAATACATACATAGATTCGTCTAAACATATATCATATCATCCTTACATGCATTAGAGGGAAGACAGAGCATCAAATGCGTCATCAGACGACAGAGCATCAGCGTTGATATAGCGGTCCCCCATGACGAGCACCTCATGAAGGCGGAGAGAGATAAGAAAAGTAAGTATCTTGATCTGGCTTGCGAGGACATGTGGGATGTGAATACAGCAGTCATTTTGCCGATAGTCGTGACGACCAATGGCATAATAGCCAAGAGCCTCGACGATCATCTGAGGAGGCTCTCGTTGGGCAGCTGGATCAAGGGCTTGATCCAGAAGCGGTACTCCTGGACACGGCGCGTATCGTTAGGATTTTCCTCTCTCAGGAGCCCTGGCTACCGGTACCTTGGACCCTGATCTCGATACCGGTAGGCTACTATTTTTGTATTATTAAATGTTTTTTTTATTTTATTTTTATAGAATAATATTTCAAAATGTAAAAATATGTAAATATAATAAATAAATATAATAATCAAATTATTTCAATGTCATTCCTAGTATTATTACAATAAATTAACTTAATAATATAAATTATTTGAAGATACATGCTTAATTGTTCTATTACTTGATGTCACTGTGAGGTCTTAAGTTTGGAAAATTTATTGTTTAAGTAGTCATTCAAATTATAATAACATTTATCAACTAAAAGGTTCTTTAGATTTTTTATTGAAAATTTCAGAAACCATCCGAAACACAGTTTTGTGCATTAATGTGGTACGGGTTTGGCGCACACAGAGGCGAAGTGCGTCACGTTGTTGCCTATTATCAATGAGGTAGGATAACTATGGAGACGGCATATTCTACTATATGAAGAATAGTTATAGAAATATCTATCAAATCGACACACGCATGTCAAAAAGCATTTTGTCTCTTTTTTACTAACCAAGAGCTGCATATGCAAAGAGAGACATCTAAATGTTTGTCAAGGACTAAACTAGGCAACACTTTTGTGTGACGTCATAATCATGCCTATGCGTGACTGGTCGCCATTTTAATTGCAGAAAGTACTCTGCGGTTTTGTGGTAGTTGTCCTGTCAAACAGTTGCTTGCTCAAAATATTTTTGTTGTTTTATAGAGAAATACGTATAGAAACTAGATATTTTGGTGTTCTGAGTTTGGACATTAATAGGAAAATCATGCCTTCGTGTTGTATAAAACAGTGTGGTGCGAGAAAAAACATAAATCAGCCTAATTTGACTCTGCACATATTAGTAACTAGTTTTCACTAATCCGGTTGAATTTTTTAGAATTCTGTGTTATGTATTGTTACAAGATGGTCTTTTTGCATATTATTGAAACCTGTGTCATGTTTGTATTGCATGAAATGTTATTATTTTCTATATTTCCTTGCATTGTTTACCAACAATAATAATTGGTATGTAAGGTTAGTGATGTTCGAAGTTCGCATATGATAAGTATCGATAATATTGATAAAGTGTGTAAAATACATTGCAATGTTATTTTCATCCACAGATTTCCTGGAAACGAAATTTTAAGGAAGAAATGAAAAACATTTAACAAACACACAGATATTTGGTGCTGTATCCAGTAGGCCAAAAGTAAAAGTAAAAACTGCCTTTAACCCAAACAATCGCCCGGTTTTTTTTTTTTGCCCTTATCCAAGTTTTTTGCCCAACCTGTATATTGCCAGTCGCCTCATACATCTAATAAGTATCATACAATACTCTACACCCTTAGCTACTTCTGTTTCTATGGGCCTGGTTTGATCATATTATATTGTTATTACATTATTAGCGAAACTTAAAGGTTTGTATTAAACGTACCAGACAATTTATATTTTAATGTATTCTTATATCTTTATTTTAAAATGTAATTATTTTTTTAGATAGATTATACCATACGAAATCTTCTTTTCTGCCTAGAAGCCCGTCTGTCTTTCCTATTTCTGCCGCAAAGCAGCAGTGCATCCACTGTCCTCTTTTGGTTTGAAGGGAAAGACAACCAAAGTAAGAACAGGCTATGGAAAAACAGAACCACAATGAAGGTCGATGTTTATATCGATATCAGCTGCGCATGTTTCTCGCAGTTACAACCCTACGAAAGGCAGCCATCTTAATTGCCCGATTTTTGTAGGTATGCACGCTGATTTCGTAGGTATGGCAAGTCCATAGGTTTCTAAGTCAGTGCCTATTATTGACTTGTGAGGCCAATGTAAATAAGTTATGATTGACCTTACCAAACATTGAAACTCTACTCTTACTCTACTGGCTGCCATTGGCGTAACGCCGTGTCTTGGTCCAAATATACTTACTAACCGATTATGATCTGTTCGTAAAGCTTCGGCCATAAACAAACTGATAGAATTGAATAGAACAACGCAACGTGCAACTTTTTACCTGACTGCGGGAGGGTAATGTTTTTCGAGCGTATTTATTATTATTTTTATTATTTATTTATTTATATTCACATAATGGTAAGTAACTTATAAACTAAGCCCCACAAAACCGTAGTAATGGTTTGACTGTGGGGTCGGTGAGTCTCTTTACACTCATTCTTAAATTTCATACATAAAGCTAATTATTAATTAAAGACACATATCTAAATAATATTTTTTTAAACGATTTTTAAAGCTGTTTATATTCGTTTCACTCCTTATATCTGCCGGCAGACTGTTCAATAGATATGGTATTCGTTTTTTTAGGGTTCTATCACCAAAGTAATTAGTGACTCTGGGTATATTGAATCTGCCAGCAGCCATAGATCGCGTGTTGTGGTTGTTGATTACGTAAGATAAGTTATGCTCCTGGGTGCCATGGTGGTTAACTGCTAAAAGATACTTATGTTTGTAACTGATCGGTAGAATTTTACATATTTTGAATAGTTTCCTATAATCTCCTTTACAACTGTTTTTAGTTTTTTGAGTAACAAGTAGTTTCAAGAATCGAATTTGAAGAGCTTCTAATTTATCCAAGTTGGTTTTGAATGTTAATCCATAGCTGTCAAGAGCATAACTCATAATAGAATCTACTAATGACATGTATATACATCTTAATATATTAATAGGAACCTTAAAGCTTAGGTGGTACATTTTACTTAACAATATTCTTAATTTACTACAAATATAGTCTAGGTATGTGTTGGGACCAAGAAAAGTTCTCATCTATTTTCGTGCCAAGGTAGGTTACACAGTCAACTCTTTCAATAGGATTACATTTACAGTCCAGTAAGTTATTATGGTGGCATATATAAGTGTGGGTAAATAAAGGTGGAGTCGCACAATGAGGTCGTAAATATGGCGAATGAATTAACAATAATTTAGTTTTATTCGTTTAATATAATGCCATTGTCGTGCGACCATTTTACAACAGCGTCTATATCTTGTTGAACTAGCTTGTAGGTATCGTCTATGTTAGTTCCGGAGCGAAGTATGCACAAGTCATCTGCAAACATATACGCTGAACAATGCTGTAGCACGTGGCACAAGCTGTTAACATGCATAAGATAACAAATTGGTCCACATCCTGAGCCCTGCGCCACCCCACTCCGCACCTCGACTCTGTCACTAAGCACGTCCTTCACCTTCACACGGTATGAACGCGCGGTGAGGTAATCACGGAACCATGGGTTCAGTGGTTCTCCCACCCCGCACTCCCTCATCGCATTGAGTATGGTATCGGATTGCAAAGTGTCAAATGCTTTTTTATAATCAAAAAATATTGTTATTACAATTTTTTTATCATTAAGGTAACTATTAATTTCGTCTGTAAATTTTGTTAGCAAAGTATTTGTACTTTTTCCTTTTAAAAAACCGTGCTGACACTCGTTAATGATGTTATTTTTTTGAAGATAGTTACTTAATTGGTTGACGATACACTTTTCTATAATTTTATCTACACTAGATAAAATTGATATAGGTCTGAAGTTTGATACATTTTTGCGATCACCCTTTTTGTGAATTGGGCGTACTATTGCCTCTTTAAGCTTGTTAGGAAATTTGTAGTTCTTGACAGTTAGGTTTATTAAATTAGCTAACACGGGGCTCACTTTATCAATAATTATTTTAAGGTCGGACATTCGCACAAGATCGCTACCCGGTGATTTATTTGTATTCATGTTTTTTATTATGTTTTTAACATATTTAGAGCTTACTGGTTGCCACCTCATGGACAAATCCGTAGTTTTTACATAGGTCTGCCTATCCAACCAAATCTCATGACACTTATGTTTTATATTTTCTATTTCTTTAACGAAGGTAGACGCAAACTTATAACTTATGTCTATAATACTTGCTTGTCCGTCCATGTTTGATAGAATTAATTCATCTACCGATTGTTTATTGTTCCCCATCATAGTATTTATCCTCTCCCATATTTTTTTAATGTTTTTATTACACTCCAATATACTACTTTTATCATAAATATTTTTACTTTTAATAATAGCTTTTTGGCATTTATTTCTAAATTTAGTATAGTTAAGTCTCTTTAGCATATTCTTTGGCTCATTGCTACATACCTCAAATAGTCTGTCTTTTTCCCTTATCATAGACTTCAACCCATTATCAATCCATCTTTTGTTGTTCCTGTTACTGGTAGAAATACGTTTATTTACGTAACAGTAATTATAAATACCCACGAATATTTGTTTAAATGCTTTATATAATTTAATAGGACATTCTAATGACATAAGGTGGTCAAAATCAGTGCTTAATAATTTCTCTCGGACTTTGTTATTGTCGAGGACGCGCTTAGTGGTCGCAAGTCGAGGCGGAGACGGTAGCGCATCGCGTGGATTGCGAGTTTGCGACTGCCTCGACGGTGCGCGTCTCCACTGCACGTTGGTCGAAACGAAATAGTGATCTGATATTTTTTGTTTTATTACAGCTGAATGTATGACGGCATTATTTGCTCGAATATAAATATGATCGAGACTCGAAGTCGAACTGACATGGTGGCGTTTTTATACAAATACTTCAACACCTCGATGTACCGGTAGTCAATTTGGCACCGTTGGAGAGACTGCAGCACAGCCCAAGTCTCGATCGAATCAAAGGCTTTCTCGTAGTCCACAAACGCTAAGCAGAGAATTAGTATATTATATCAAAATTAGTATATTAATAAAGAGCCAAATTAAAATCGTATTTAAAGATAACAATAAAACAATAAAAAATAATTTATTTGAAATTCTGAGTTTACAAATATTAATATCCCTCACAGCAGGAGAAATTGGCTTGCTGTGTTGAAGTAAAAGTAACAGAGAAAACCCATTCTAATTCTTAATTGCTTTGTAAAAAAGAAAATAAAATTCATGTACAAAGGCGAGTTTAACTCCAAATGGAGTTTTATTCCAGCAAACCTTTTAGTGATAGAGATCATATTAGAGGGCAGTAATACAGTGTACAATATTAAAGAAGAGAATATTGGACTAGTTTTCCCGATACAATTTCCTTTCTAGTAATGTCATTTATGCACTTTGTGAATCCATGTTCAGATAATAGATTCTCGTAAGATATTACAAATTTGTCATGACAAATGTCAAATTTGTTATGTATGTCCATTTATATAGCACGCTCTACAGCTCAAACGGCTTGACGGATTATGACATATGAGGTGTTGTTGGATTCGTCTCAATTGTGGGAGTGACATAGGATACATAATTTAAAAAATAGCCCCCCCCCCCCCCAAAATGGGGGTGGTACATTTTTTTTTCCTGGTCCTGACAATATGGGTATCAGTTGTAGGTCGTGGGTTCGAACCCGAGCAGGCGTATTACTTTGTGTAATTTATTTTCATCACCACTGCTCTCAAAACGGTGAAGGAAAAAATCGTGAGGATGAGGTCGGCATGTCCTAGAAACAAAAATTTGTAGACATGTGACATCTACCAATCCGCATTGGGCCTGCGTGGTGGAATATAGCCCACTCCCTTTATAAGAGGAGGCCTGAGTCCTAGCAGTGGGAACATTAAAAAAGGCTGTTGATGTTGTTGATGACATAACTTATTTGGAGAACTCGATTATTACTAAAACTAAAAAATCTGAAATAAAATAAATTATTATTTAAATAAAACTGGACTGCTAAAAATCAATATTTATAATTGTGTCGGCGCGGCAGCGCAATATTAGCACTGAGGCACGCCAAAGCACGTAGCGGTTTGCGCTGGGGTTCAAAGATAGGCTAGACCTTGGGAATCTGACGGGTCGGTATGCTGAGAGAGATGCTGCATTAAACAAACTACGACTAACCTCAGAGGCGGGTGTGCTCGTGCTTAATCCTGGCAGCGCTCCTTCTCTGTTCCACTGGACGTCTTGATTCGAAGTTCCCTGGGTACTGGCACTATTTGCTGACGCGAGAGTGGACTGTATGCGGTGCGGTATAACGGCGAGCCACGTGACGCTGGCTCAAGGTGATGATCAGAGGCCTTAGTGCGAGTTTTTACTCACGCTCACTCGTGATACGTAAACATCATTTTGTATTGAAACTGGATAAGCGCCGTCTGGTGTCGGTAAGGAGAAACCACTTTTTTTGTATACGTTTTGACATAAGAGATCGTTTACGTATCACGAGTGAGCGTGAGTAAAAACTCGCACTAAGGCCTCGGAGGTGACCACCACGAATCCGGCGGCGACGATAGTCGATCGCAGACGGTGCGGTTTTATAAAGCGGTAATACAGCGGTAGGATCTCACAGCGGGTGAGGAATCCAGGGTGAATAGCCAGGCGGTTGACTTATCACGAGCGGTGAGGCTACCCTCGACGAGGGCCGAACGTAGACTGTTCGAGAGTCGAACGTGTAGTTTTAATGCAGCGAAAATTGACAAGAAGGGTAGATAAAGTATTAAGAGAAATGTGGGTAACTAAACAATGAGCGCACCTACAAGTGGCGCGAACATGCCCCCGGCTTGAAAACCTTCGGTTTTCATAAAAATTAAAACTAAAAGTAAGAGAAAAGCGGTGGAAAACAACGAAGGAATTCAGGGGCAGAGTAAGTTATTGAGAAGGTAGAGTACAGAGGCGGACAACGGGTCTCTTATAGACACCCGTCGTCGTCCTAACTGAAGCGACTCTTACAACGCCGTCCTTACCAGGATAGGTGGCAGTGACGACGCCGAGAGGCCATGAAAGCGGAGACACATTGTCAGTGACAATAACAACAATAGAACCTATAGTAATAGGATTAGAAAACGTATTCCATTTCTTACGAGATTGAAGCAAATGCAGATACTCTAGTTTCCATCGTTTTGCGAACGATTGTACCATTTGGTCTAGCAAAGCATAACGTTTTAGTAAGCTTGGCGCTTCATTATATGCCTCACTAGCAGGTAAATGTTTAAGTGGTGTTGACATTAAAAAATGTGATGGAGTTAAAGCGGTAGGTTCCGATGGATCTTCACTTAGTAGGGTTAGCGGCCGTGAGTTGATTACACACTCTATCTGCGTGAGCACAGTTGTCAGTTCCTCATATGTTAGCAATTGCGAACCAACGACCCTATGAAGATGCGTTTTGAAGGCTTTAACATAGATTTCATAGTGACCCCCAAAGTGAGGGCTACGCGGAGGATTAAATTTCCAAGTAATTTTATTAGCGGTTAATTCATTTCTAAAAGATTCTATATGATCTTCAGAATTAATGAGCGTATAAATATCCGATAGCGCATTTTTTGCACCTATAAAATTTGTAGCGTTGTCTGAGTATAGGACAGACACAGCGCCTCTACGTGATAAGAAGCGTTTAAATGCGGATAGAAATGAGCAAGTGCTCAGGTCACTTACGAGTTCTACGTGAACTGCGCGCACGACCAGACAAACAAAAATACAAAGATACGATTTAATAGAGCGAACGCCGCGTTTGCGATACGGGATAATATTTATTGGACCAGCGTAGTCCACAGCGGTATGAGTGAATGCCTTGGCTTCATTCACTCTACAAGCGGGTAAGTCACCCATTAATGGGAATACGTGATTAGGTTTTGCCCTAAAGCAAAAATAACAGTTATGTATAACATGACGAACTATATTTCGGCATGAAAGTATCCAATATTTTTGGCGTAAAATGGACATCAGAGTGAGCGGTCCAGTATGACAGTTCTGACGATGATAATGAGATATAATCATTTCAACGATATGATGTTTACGAGGCAACAGTATTGGATGCTGTTGGTCATAGCTGAGATCGGAGTTGCGTAACCGCCCACCGACTCGTATTAGACCGTTAGCGTCGAGAAACGGCATAAGCTTCTGAATAGCACGAGAACAACCTTTATTAGACTTTAGACTTTTCATTTCGTCAGAAAAATAAGAATATTGTAATGCGAGTAAAACCTTTGCTTCAGCGTAATTAAGATCGTCTGGAGTTATATGATTAGAAGGCTGTAAAATTTTTATAAATCGATAAATGTTTGTGACTGTACGTAGGAGTACCAGCCATTTTGAAATGCGGTTTGATAAGTTAAGAAGCGGGTGACCATTGTCACTTACATTAGTTACAGCGGTTAGAGTCAGTACTTTCTTAATCTCTGGTAAACTATTATGAATTGAATTATCATCAGCAATGAATTTGGCGGGCCACTCATTTGTAGGTTGGCATAGCCAATGAGGCCCAGTGAACCACAATGGATGGTTTATGATTTGAGCGGGAGTTAATCCTCGTGACAAGCAGTCACTCGGGTTCTGATCACCAGGAATGTGATAAAACTTATTAGCGGGAATGGCGGCTACGGTTTTTGTAATGCGTGTTGCTACGAATGTTTTGAATCGATGCGGTGAGGCGCTAAGCCACTGAAGTGCGACCATAGAGTCTGTAAAACAGTAGACATCATTAATAGAATGCCGTTTTTCGTATGTATCGATAACGCGGCGAACTAGTTTTGCCATCAGTAAGCAAGCGCATAACTCTAGCCGGGCTACAGATACAGTCTTCAGTGGAGCGACTTTAGATTTTGCGCAAACCAATCGAGTAACTGGTGTTGAGTTAGAATCATTTATAATGAGAAGGTAAACAACGCAACCATAAGCCTTTTCACTTGCATCAGAAAATGCAGTTATTGAAATTTTTGAATTTTCATAAACATCTAAATGGCGTTTAAAACGTAAACTTTGAATAGTAGGTAACTCATTTAAATAGTTTTTCCAAATGTTTATAATCTCTAACGGTGGTTGTTCATCCCAACCAAGTTTTAATATATAAAGATTTTGTAACACAAGTTTAGCGTATAAAATAACTGGAGCAATGAGCCCGAGTACATCAAACTGACGAGCAATAACAGATAAAATGTTGCGTTTTGTGATTGGACGATTTTCTAAATGTACAGTAAACATAAATTCGTCACATGTGGGTGACCACTTTAAACCCAGAACCTTTAAATTAGGGTCCTGTTCTTCAAAGTTAATGCTATCAGTGTGAAGCTCAGAGGTGGAAAGCGATTCAAGCAACTCACATGAGTTACTTGCCCACTTGACGAGTTCAAAGCCCCCGGCTTTGAGCAAACCCCGGAGGTCGTCTCTGAGCTGCAAACCCATTGACAGGTTTGGTGTAGAGTAACAAATGTCATCCATATACGTATTATGTTTTATGACAGTAGATGCAAGCGGGAAACGGGTACACTCGTCATTGCAGAGTTGTCTGAGTACTCTCATTGCCAAGAAA
The DNA here is from genome assembly GCA_964057195.1 of Orthosia cruda. Taxonomy (NCBI): domain Eukaryota; kingdom Metazoa; phylum Arthropoda; class Insecta; order Lepidoptera; family Noctuidae; genus Orthosia; species Orthosia cruda. Next base: position 15,930,049 of record OZ059833.1, on the reverse strand, counting down.
GGGCTGCTTCGAAGGCCGAAGCAGACGCGATTAAATTGATAAGTAATTAGCTGGTCGCAAGCGTTAAACCGAAATAAAAACTTTTGATATTTGCGGTCATTTGCATGAGTTAAAATCTGCAAATACATCTGTTTGATGTCTGATATAAAGGCGATTTTATATAAACGGAAATCTAGAAGAATTAAGAATAAATCATTTTGCAGATTTTCACCCGTATGCAAAACGTCATTGAGAGACAGACCTAAACTGGTTTTAGAGCTAGCATCCATCACCATGCGCCATTTAGTGGTGGTTTTATCTAACCGAGCCCCGGCAACCAGACATATGGTTATCATTTCTAATGACTGAAATATAACCCTTAGCTATATATTCATTGATGATAGCGTTATATTCAATTCGTAGTTGAGAGGAACAATTTAATTTACGCTCAAGAAACATGAAGCGCTTCTTAGCAGTGGCAAATGACTCACCAAGAGAGTCACGATCGCGGGAGAACGGCAGAGATACCGTATAGCGGCCCGTATTGTCACGGGAAACATTCTCAGTGAAAAAGGTTTCACATTCGAGAGCGGCTGGACTCAACGTAGGTTTATATTCAATCTCCTCGAGGAGCCGGAATTTTTGAAGTACCGAGTCTAAGTGCGGTGGTTCCACGGCGGAACATAAAGAAATACATGCGTGTTGAAAGATATTAATCGGAGCATTACCGATTATCAAGTAACCAAAGATTGTTTCAAAGGCTGTAGGTGTGTCAGGCGATCCAGTGACACGACCTGACAACAAGATTTCAGAGAATAGCGGGGCACCAATCAGAATATCTATTTCTGATGGCGAATAGAAATTGTTGTCTGCAAGGGGCAGATTATTTAAATACGAGAGAGCGGAAACATCAACTTCTGCCGTAGGCAATTTATCAGTGATACGATCAATGACATAAGCATTAAGTAATACAGAAGTATTATTTAGTCGCGAAGATAACTCGAGAGAAGTATCCCCCTTAATAGGGTTAGGCGCAGAACCTATGCCCTTAACTACATAGTGAGATAGTTTATTAAAATGTAAATCTAATTTTTGACAACACGCCGAAGTTATAAAGTTATTTTGAGAACCCGGATCTATTAGTGCACGAACGCATTGTTTATGACCATTAGAATCAGTCGCATAAACTTGCACAGTCCCCAATAGACAGGTATTATTACGCGGTAACATAGATTGAATATTACATAACGAAACATCATCAATGTGCGTATTAATGCAACCGGACAGCTGGTTATGTGACGTAGCAATCATAGCAGTGGGGAAGCGTGGCGGCGACTGCTGCGCAGGAGCAGGCGTAATGTCACTCGACGACGTCTCCCGGGAGTGATGGCTGTTGTCAGTCGTTTGTTTACGACATAACAAAGAATGATGACGCGATTGACAAAATCTACATCTTGAGTTAGATTTCATCATTCATCATCATTTCAGCCGAAAGACGTCCACTGCTGGACATAGGCCTCCCCCAGGCGTCGCCACATTGACCGATCCCGTGCGTCTCGCATCCAGCGCCTTCCCGCAACCTTAACCAGGTCATCAGTCCACCTAGTGGGAGGCCTTCCAACGTATCGTCTTCCGGTTCGCGGTCGCCATTCCAGAACCTTTCGGCCCCATCGGCCATCCGTTCTGCGAGCAATGTGCGCTGCCCACTGCCACTTAAGTTTGGCAATTTTTCGGGCTATGTCGGTAACTTTGGTTCTCCTGCGGATATCATCATTCCTGACGTGATCACGCAAGGAAATTCCGAGCATAGCCCTCTCCATTGCCCTTTGGGTGACTTTGAGCTTTCTGATAAGGCCCATTGTGAGCGACCACGTCTCGGTCCCATAGGTGATCACTGGCAACACACACTGGTCATAGACTTTTGTCTTGAGACACTGCGGTAAATTGGACGAGAAGATACCACGCAACTTCCCGAACGCCGCCCAGCCGAGTCGGATTCGACGGTTGACCTCTTTCTCGAAATTGGACCTACCCAACTGGACCGTTTGTCCCAGGTAGACATAATCGTCTACAACTTCGAGAGTAGAGTCTCCGACCTTGATAGGAGTGGGTGTTACATGGGCATTCACCATGATCTTGGTTTTGTCCATGTTCATTTTAAGACCCACTCTTTCGGAAGCTCTACTGAGGTCATCGAGCATTTTACTGAGGCTCTCCATGGTCTCAGCCATGACCACGATGTCGTCGGCAAACCGAAGGTGAGTAATGTACTCGCCATTAACGTTGATGCCCAGCCCCCTCCAGTCCAGAACCTTGAAGACATCCTCCAGCGCAGCAGTGAACAGTTTCGGAGAAATGACGTCTCCCTGTCTCACGCCGCGCTGGAGAAGGATTGGTTTCGAGGTCTGATCCTGAAGACGGACTGACATGGTGGCGTTTTTGTACAAACACTTCAACACCTCAATATACCTCAAGCTTATGAAGGAGAGGCGTGAGATGATCCTGCTGTCTTCAGATGAGGCGTGCAAATACCGGCAGCTCAATAGACAGATCTCTAAATCCTTGAAAAGAGACCTCCGCCGCTTCAATACCGAGCGTATTAAAGACGCTATCGAGCGAAATAAAGGCTCCAAGGTGTTCTCCAGGGATCTGGTTATTGGGCAGAGCCAACTCACGAAACTGAAGACCGACGATGGCAGGATCGTATCCGCCAAACCGGAGCTTCTCAGGGAGATCGAGACATTCTATGGGCAGTTGTACACTTCGATCAGCAAGCCCGTTGCGAGTCTAGCAAACGACCCAAGAGCTAGATTGACCCGACACTATACCGAAGATATCCCGGACGTCAGCCTGTACGAGATTAGGATGGCTCTGAAACAGCTGAAAAACAACAAGGCGCCGGGTGATGACGGAATTACGGCCGAACTCCTGAAGGCGGGTGGAAAACCGGTCCTTAGGGCCCTTCAGAAGCTGTTTGATTCCGTCATACTCGAGGGCAAAACGCCACAGGCATGGTGCAGGGGTGTGGTGGTACTCTTCTTCAAGAAGGGCGACAATGCCCGGTTGAAGAACTATAGGCCATCTCACTTCTTAGCCATGTCTACAAGTTGTTTTCAAGAGTCATCACGAATCGTCTCGCGCGCAGGTTTGACGATTTCCAGCCCCCCGAACAAGCCGGATTCCGAAAAGGCTTTAGCACCGTAGACCACATACATACGCTGCGGCAGGTTATACAGAAGACCGAAGAATATAATCTGCCTCTCTGTTTAGCGTTTGTGGACTACGAGAAAGCCTTCGATTCGATCGAGACTTGGGCTGTACTGCAGTCTCTCCAACGGTGCCAGATCGACTACCGGTATATTTCGGTATAGTTAGATTTACATTCACGATTATTATGAGTGATACTTAAACAATTAGTGCATGCGTTATGCTGTTTAATTAAATTAAATCGTTCATCGATCGTTAACTTGTGAAACTGAGAACATTTATATAAAACTAAGTGATTGTTTTGTTTACAAAGCTTACAGTTTTTATTTACGTTAGAGGACGTTACAAATGAATGAGTGGCTTTAGTTAACTTATTGTTGTTATAACTATGTGCGGAATCGATAACACTTCGTCTATTCGCAGGAGAAGCAGTACGTTCTAATATTTTAGTTTGCTCACGTAAGAACTTAACTAATTGATCATAAGTAGGCATAGATGTGCCTCGCTTATATAATTCGAAAGATCGTGCGGTACTAGGATCGATCTTTTTTAATGCAAGGTGTAGAAGAACGAAATCCAAAAGATTATCTAATTTTAATGAGTTTAAACTTGAAACTGCGGAACCAAATGTATCTAGGAACGTGTCTAAGTTTTTATACGATGCGATATTAAATGGCCTAAATTCCAATATTTGATCTAAATAAGCAGAAGCTAAACTACGCTTATCATCATATTTATCGAGAAGTGACTGCCATATAACACGGTAATTGTCCCCGTTGGGCACGATACCCGAACATACTGACAGTGCCCTACCAGAAAGTTTACTTATCAAATATTGAACGCGGTCGTGATCCGTTAAATCAGGATTTTCGTGAATAGTTCGCTTATACGACTCAAAGAATATAGGCCACCTAACAGGATCGCCACAGAAACTCATTATGTCGAGTTCTGGTAGACGAATAGACTTATGTTGCGGTAAAACATGAGAGTGTTGGACATTCTTCGAGTTGTCTAATTTATCAAAGCTAAACTTACAACGACAATACAAATCTTCAAAGGCGTTAATAGATTGATAATTTACTTTATAAGATGCGTCAATATTTAATTCAACATCAACTAAATCATCAATAATTTCTTTATATTCAGAACGTAAACTGTCTAAAGATGTCATACTACATAAAAACAAATCCTTAGAAATATCGTTATCGAACGCCTTCAAAGATTGATCGTAAACTATTTATAATCGGGAAAAGATACCATCACGTTTACCTATTAATTTAATACGTTTAATTTGCAAAACATCTAGTGATGTTGCATCTTCAAACTGTTCTTTAGCCTTTGTACGAGACATAGACATTTTGCAAAACGAGTGGTAATCAACTCAAGCGCAAAATAATAAAAGACTGAATTCGCAATAATACCCGTGACATACACGACACGAACAATAACGTGAGCAACGGTGCTACCGGTTCGAGAATGTTCACAGGACGATGAATTTTACTAACACCCTCACTACGAAAATATTAACAAGTTTTATAATTTTACTAGTTAAGTTATTTAACTACGTAGTTATCTCATAAGGAATGGAATAGAATGGTACTTAATATTACAAAGCGTAAGTATACACTTATAGGATAAGCAGACGTACGAGTGTACTATATGAAATAGGCAATATAATATAACTCAATATTAGAGTGAAGCGGGATATTTAGATATGCCTAGGTCAAAGTGACTAGGTGTAGGACTAGGAACCAGAACTAATATCCGGCTCGAAGAGACCAGAAATAATGTGTCGGCGCGGCAGCGCAATATTAGCACTGAGGCACGCCAAAGCACGTAGCGGTTTGCGCTGGGGTTCAAAGATAGGCTAGACCTTGGGAATCTGACGGGTCGGTATGCTGAGAGAGATGCTGCATTAAACAAACTACGACTAACCTCAGAGGCGGGTGTGCTCGTGCTTAATCCTGGCAGCGCTCCTTCTCTGTTCCACTGGACGTCTTGATTCGAAGTTCCCTGGGTACTGGCACTATTTGCTGACGCGAGAGTGGACTGTATGCGGTGCGGTATAACGGCGAGCCACGTGACGCTGGCTCAAGGTGATGATCAGAGGTGACCACCACGAATCCGGCGGCGACGATAGTCGATCGCAGACGGTGCGGTTTTATAAAGCGGTAATACAGCGGTAGGATCTCACAGCGGGTGAGGAATCCAGGGTGAATAGCCAGGCGGTTGACTTATCACGAGCGGTGAGGCTACCCTCGACGAGGGCCGAACGTAGACTGTTCGAGAGTCGAACGTGTAGTTTTAATGCAGCGAAAATTGACAAGAAGGGTAGATAAAGTATTAAGAGAAATGTGGGTAACTAAACAATGAGCGCACCTACAAGTGGCGCGAACAATAATAAATATTATAGAAAAACCGACCAAAACTTCGTTTGTCACCGCTGGCAGCACCTCATAATATTGAATGTATAATTATATCCATTGCTTGTTTTTCTCTTTTAAGTTAATTCATTTTTATAAGTCTGGTTTTTTCTAAACAAAATACGATGGCTAACTCTCGATCTATGCTCGTCTAATGTTTTTCGGCGTTATTCAATGCGTGCGATACATACCCCTTCAATAGACCGCGGCGCCTGACTGTGCCCCCCCCCCCCCCCCCTCCCTATACCGCGCGCAATGGCGTCACACGTCAACTCTAACGGCCTATCTCGCCTTGGCAGTGAGCCAAGGCCAACACTTCCGCGCCTAATATTTTTTTTTTATTTTGGCCATGGCTTCCTCACTCTGAACACTCCCATTCCAGCTAACACCTTTCTTATGAAGTTCTTAAAGCGGTGACAATATACTACTCAAATTCTTATCGAATTTGGCATAAAAATTGCCCAACCCTAAAAAAACCCGCAACTCAATAACATTTCTTGGCCTTTTAGATAGCACATACCCTAAATATTATTACCCCATCAACCATAAATTAGTACATTATGGTACAAGTGTGTAATGTTGGTGATTACCGCTGAGGCGCCATTGAGACCCAAACCGTTAGGTGAGGGTCTTAAGAGAGCCGAGGACGGTAATCATCAATACACTCGTGTATCATACGACGTTTTTCAACACACTTGTGAAGAAAATAATACTAAAAATCATTTTCAACAGTGAAAACGAGTTGTGAATTTTTTTTCGCATTAGCGGGAAAAATTTAACAGTTTTCCTATGCGCGCGCATCTAACAATGGCGATCGGCCATAGACAAAAACAATGAGGATTCTTTTCTCAATTATTTTAAGTCCATAGACGAAATTTGAAAGGATATGAAACTTGTCATAATAATATGGTTTTAGTCACCCAGCTCACAAATATTTTTCTTCCCCAACTGCACAGCACAATTTTTAAGTACATCTTTTTAGTTTGCTTCTTAAGCAGTAGCGATTTTTTACCCGGCTGCAAGGAAAGGGTTATGTTTTTCGCGCGTATCTTGTATGTATATATGTTTGTATGTATGTAATATTATTTTCAACACACTTGCTCATAAAGTGGCACATAATGACACCTTTTATCAAACTAACTTTTTCATTGCTATTATTCTCAAGTGAGTTATAGTTTTTTTTTTAATATGTTGGCTTAGTTGCTTTGTTCTTAAAAAAGTTTCGATACAAAAAAGATCGTGTTCAATTAATAGTACAAATGCAACACATATCATGCAACTTCGTATTTAAATAGATAATTTCAACTTGTACGTTTTAATAAATAAAACTTTCACTCAAATATAACTTTTGTTTTTGTCTGTAATAAAGAAAACTTGAAATGCCCCATTTTGTAGCTAAAACGCTATCCGCGAAAAGCCAAAAAAATAGAAAACTCATTCTTTTTAGTCTATGGCTGATCGCCATTGTTATATATGCGCGCGCATAGAAAAACTGATTAATTTGGCCCGCCATTGCGAAAAAAAATGCACAACTCGTTTTCACTGTTGGAAATGATGTTTTAGTATTATTTTCTTCGAAGTGTGTTGAAAAACGTCGTGTGATACACGTGTGTATTGATGATTACCGTCCTCGGCTCTCTTAAGGGCAGGTAGCCCGACTTTTACATCTCTTTGATTCGTTATTAAACAAACAAATAGTGATTTTTTAAATGCAAAAATATATATATATTGTAGTTCACTATATGTCCATTTCATTTCTGAGAGTCAAAACATGATACCAAAAACTTCACTCGATCAAAAAAAAATCGGAAGAGGAGGCTGAAACGATGTTTTTTTGATGATTTATATTATTTTTCTTGGAGATCCCAAAAAACATATCTAAAATAGTTAACTACTTATAGAACTTTATTCTCAGAGTAGAATTTATAAAATAGTTTAATTGTTTTAATAATAAATTAATATATAACACATGACGAGGCAGGACCTATGCCAGTTTTATTCGTGCAGGACTTCTCGCTAATCTATCGACCGATTTATTATGAGACCACAGTGTAACAGAATCAGTAGGTTAGGAAAGTTTTTTAACAGACTTCAAAGAAGACCGAAATATTCGTCATGGGTGTATTTTATTTTGTTTTTTTGGGTTATTAGACAAAATAAAATAAAAAAATTGCGAATATTAGTCAAAATAAAAATTCAAAATGGCGCCGACCAAAATTTCTGAAACTTTCGTCATGGGTGTCATTTTCATGGTTTTTGGGGTCGAAAAATGCTAATATGGGGTCAAAATGAAAATACAAGATGGCGCCGACCAACATTTCTGAAGCTTTCGTCATGGGTGTCACTTTCATGGTTTTTGGGGTCGCTATATGCTAATATGGAGTCAAAATGAAAATACAAGATTATATTGAAAATAAAAATTGTTATATCCATCTTGAATTTTCATTTTTTGCAGCAACAAACAAGTTTTCTTGATAAAATCAAACACAGTAATTGTCAATACAATCAAGTTTATTATGCCTATGATTTATTTTGATTAAAATTATAATGAACTTGGTAATGTTTGTTGCTTAATCAAGATAACTTTATAGCCATAATCATGCAATTTATGCGCTCGTATACAAACAAATTCCTTGATAGCTGCAAACATTTTTTTGATCAATGTTAACAAGTTTTTTCTCAGTGTACTAGCCAATGATATTCAAATAAACATATTCGTTATAAACTCACAAAAAAACTGAAAAAGTGTTCCGCACACACACTTTTCATTCATCTGACATTTCACTACAAGTCGAAAGGGATGGCTTGATAAAACCAACAAGAAAAAAAGAGATAGCTAGTGTTTGTCACTTGCGTGTGAATGTAAACAAACATTATTCTGACCACCAATGTTGTTATCTTTTTCTAACCTCCAAATATCAGAATATTAGGGGAAAAAATGAAATAAATTAGTAAATTGAGGCGTATTACGTACTTACATATGGTAAGAGATGCCTTCTGTTTTATGTACTTTGGTATCATAATTGGTACAATTTCTAAATACACACGATGGCATTTTTTTTTATTTGTTTTTGTTTCAACAAAGCCTATCGCTCTTCGCCATGCGTGACATAAACTAAAGACTAAAGTTCGCAATTGTGACCTATTCGAGTCTTCACAATGCGCCCCGTCATAACATATCTGTTTATTTGAATATCATTGGTACTAGCATATGCAATAGGCTACCCATTTCCATTACATAAAACACTACTTATAGCAAATCCTGAACTATAATATGCTTGTAATATAAAATTATTACTAGGTATCTGAAAAATCTAAAACTGGAGGGTTCTATAACGCGTCTTTGAGTAACAAAAAATATTTTATCTATTTCGGTTTCGTTATATTCGAATTACAAAATTGGCAGCGGTTTCATTATGATACCCATAACGACATCGGGTTGCATTATGCATCGTCATAAATTCTGAAACACAAGCAAAGACATTCTGAACATACAGCCAGGTACCTATAATATTACTTCGAAATCGAGACAATGTAAATGATGTTTTTAAAAATGGAACAAGTTTAGAACAAAAGTATCGTATACTATTTGGCTGTTGCGGCTACAAGATCTTTGCCTTATACCTAATAAAGACTAAATAAAAAAATAAAAATAAAAGTGGACGCAGGAAAAAAAATCTGAGTGAAATTTTATTCTAAATTTAAAAAATGTCTTTTACATCAAGTGATATTGAAAATACTCCAACTGATATAACAAATAGAGCAGTTGCGGCTGCAAATAATTTACTACCAGAAAAATCAAGACATTTATATGAGAAATGAAATACTTAAACACACTTCCTGAAATACTTATTTGTCTATATCTGTGTTTTATTCATTCCTTCGTAGATAAAATCTTGTATGCAACTGTTCGTTATTGGTATTTTAATAACTCGTGCCCAACTATTTCGGTACGCGCTACGCTTGTACCGAAAAATGGCACTCGTACTAAAAGACCGTCCATAACGTAACAGTTGCATAAATAGCTATTATCTACTTCGGTTTCGTTATATTCGAATTTAAATTGACAGCGGTTTCATTATGATACCCATAACGACATCGGGTTGCATTATGCGAATCGTCATAAATTCTTATACACAAGCAGACATTCTGAACATACAGCCAGGTACCTATAATATTACTTCGAAATCGAGACAATGTAAATGATGTTTTTAAAAATGGAACAAGTTTAGAAAAAAAGTATCGTATACTATTTGGCTGTTGCGGCTACAAGATCTTTGCCTTATACCTAATAAAGTCAAAATAATAAAATTAAAAAAAGTGGACGCGGGTAAAAAATCCTGAGGGAAATTTCATTCCAAATTTTATTAAAAATGTCTTCAACATCAAGTGATATTGAAAATACTCGACCAGATATAAAAAATAGAGCAGTTCCGGCTACAAATAATTTACTACTAGAAAAATCAAGACATGTATATGAGAAATGTTATGAAGATTTCGTGATATGGCGGGAACGTAATAATATTCCAAGCACATCATTAGTAGTGTGTAGTTAAGTTTCTATTATAAATACTTATTTGTCTATATCTGTGTTTTATTCATTCCTTCGTAGATAAAATCTTGTATGCAACTGTACGTTATTGGTCTTTTAATAACTCGTGCCCACCTATTTCGGTACGCGCTACGCTTGTACCGAAAAATGGCACTCGTATTAAAAAGACCGTCCATAACGTAACAGTTGCATAAATAGCTATTTCGCATTCATCGTTCCAATTGAATACAACATTTCTTCTACATAACTTACTCAATGGAATAACAATATTCGCAAAGGCGAGAATGAATTGCCCATAATAGTTAGCAAACGCCGCGAAACGGTTTAAGTCGTCACTCGGAAGGACGAGGATAAATGGACACGGAAATCATTTTTATTAGCTGATAGCGACGCACCCGTGTCGACTAACTATTCCGAATCTACATTTTTACGAACTTAGCCCAATTAATACTATTACAAGCTAAAATAAGCATAGACTCGAAAAAAAAACCGGCCAAGTGCGAGTCGGACTCGCGCACGAAGGGTTCCGTACCATTATCGCATAAAAAGGCAAAAAAATCATGTTTATTGTATGGGAGCCCCACTTAAATATTTATTTTATACTGTTTTTAGTATATGTTGTTATAGCGGCAACAGAAATACATCATCTGTGAAAATTTCAACTGTCTAGCTATCACGGTTCATGAGAAACAGCCTGTTGACAGACAGACTGACGGACCGCGGAGTCTTAGTAATAGGGTCCCGTTTTTACCCTTTGGTACGGAACCCTAAAAATTTACCTGTGTTTATTTGTTTAGCATTGACGGATTGTTAACTTGACATTGTATCATTTGTACCTGTGTTGTCGTCGGTTTTGCAGTGTATTTGCCTCGGCATACATGCCCGAGGTCTCCCCCTCATGACCTTGTCCGCCTTGTAGCTCACAGCGAAACTAGCGGAGAGGAGGTCATCATCGGGACCGACGCGAACGTGCAACGTAAAATGTAAGGCATAGCTCCTAAGCTGCCCTGAATAGCCAGTTATAGGACCAAATACTTCAGTGACCCAGGTACCCTGCAGGAGATAGTCGGCAACAACAAGACGCAGGAGTTGGGGGAGGTAGAATAAAAAAAACCTACCTGTACGCAAAATACGCGCCAAGTCGTGGCGTTACGGAAACAGCCCGTCGAAACTAAACTAATGTATGGTCGAATTGTTCCTCTTTTATAGGTCTACAGAAAAGACTTTTATTTTCAAAACAATTTGGCCAATATAGTTTATAAACCCATATCTAAATAAATATCATTAAATCAAAATATTTATTTTTGCAGAAAACACTGTTACAATAGTGTTATTAAATGTGTACAATCATGGTTTATTAAAATCAAGATTGACATTGAAGCATATAAAATTAGATAAAAATATTTTAAGATGTGTATGATAAATTAATGTAATATCCTCCTTAAAATTATATTAATATAGATTTTTCAAATAATCATTTATTTAATTCATTCAATAATAATAATAATTATTATTTTGAGGAGGTTCCTGTCTCTGGAGCCCTAACCACCGGTAGCTTGGACCCTGTTCCCGATACTGGTTGGCCTCTATTTTTAAATATTTTTTATCACACTTGCACGTAAACAGTATCAAAACATACAGGTTAACTTAGCCGTAATGCCCCATATAAAACCCTCGGGCTTTTTTGTTTGTCATGAAGCCCTAGGGCGGTAAGTAATATTTTTTTTAATTTACAGCACAGCACACAGGTCATGCAAGTTCAAGCAAGGAGTTTACACGCAATTGAAAAATTGACATAAAATGTTATCTAAACAGGAATTTCTTTGCAATCTCGCTACATGTTACTTAAATACTCAACTAATGTTCTTAATAATCGATTTTAATAGTTATAGTATGATAACGTCGAAATTATCTAATTCTTTTTACACTCCGTCATGGCTGTATACCTACGTAAGTATTTGCCCTTAAAGTTTCTGAACGAAACACTGTATAACCTGTGGTGTGGGCAAAAATTCGCCAACCGCTTAAAAAAAAGGTTCACGTATTTCGTAATAACAGCTGTGCTGACTTGTGTATTAAAGCTATAATTCATAATTATTACTCGCAAATGTGATGAAAAACATTGTGTGTATCACGGGCGGTACGGGAATTACGAACCTCGACTCAGAAAGCCCTCAGTCTTCGACTTCGGGCTTCTACTAGAGTCTCGATCGTAATTCCTTACCTACCGCCCTTAATACACAATGTACTATTTAAGTTTTCTTATTCTAAATATTTAAAAATGTATCAAATAAGAATGAAGAAAAATAAAGGACATAATAATCAAATTATTTCAATGTCATTCCTAGTATTATTATTATAAATTAACATAATAATATAAATTATTAGAAGATACATGCATAATTGTTTTATTACTTGATGTCACTGTGAGTTAGATAGTTATCTTGATTGTTTAATTTAGGGCAAAATTGCCATTTACACCATTTTATTGAGATAATATCTTAGGACAGCGGTTCTCAAACATTTTTAGCAACAGAACCCTTTTGCAAACCTAAATATTTGGCGGACCCCTAAAATACATTTGCTGCCTTAAATAATAAAAATAAGCTTATGTGTATTTACTTATTCTTTATTAGTAATCAAATAATCATGTCATAATAATTACTTATATCTAATTAAGCTAATGAGGGGTAAAGACAAAATAAGGTTGTCAAGAGATACAGAATTTAATTCAACAAACGCAATCAAGTGACCAACAAAAATGATGTTGCTATATCTTAAAACTAATACCTACAAGGAACATATTGGCAAAGTGATGCAATAGTATAAAAATCAAACGACTTCCAGAACAAAAAACTACAAAGCAAAAAATAAATTTCTTTTCCGAAGTCGGTGTCTTTTGTACCTACCCATTGTTTCCCGTTTTTCGACACCGACTTCGGAAAAGAAATTTATTTTTTGCTTTGTAGTTTTTTGTTCTGGAAGTCGGTTTGATTTTTTGTTAAAAAGTTTTTATTTTTCTCTTTTTAGTTTTGGTAGGTACCTCCAATTAACATGATTATCATTTATAGCCAAAGTACATCTCATGGCGATTCCAATAAGCACAACTAGGATACATTGTTTTATATAAGAGTTCCAGTGCCTACCTTCCGGCTTCATCATCAGATCAGTTCGATGGTGCAATTTTCATCAGTACCATTTATTTATAAGTATTTGTTTCATTATAGTCGGTTAACTATTCAAGATATCTTATGCCCGTGACATATTTAGCATGTTCCAGTGGCCATCTGTGGTCTTCTTCATCAGTTCCACTTCACCAAATGATACTTTCTGAGTGCAAATGATTGCATTGTTGATGAAAATACCAAAATCGCTATATGTTTGCCTATAACATTTGAGGAGTTCCCTCGATTTCTCTAGGATTCCATCATCAGATTTAGACCTGATGAATATGGGACCAACTAGGAAGTATACCCTTTCAAACAAAAGAAGAATTTTTGAAATCGTTCCAGGCGTCTTTGAGTAATCGGGGAACAAACAAAAAAAAAAAAAAAAAGATTCCGACGAATTGAGAACCTCCTCCTTTTTTTGAAGTCGGTTAATAAAAAAATACTTGTCTTGTAAAAAGCACCATCTGAATTAAGAAATGGACTTGACAATGGATTACTATAACTGATACAAAGCTGGTCCGCTAGATTTTGCTGTATCACAATTAACTTGCTTAAAAAGTATTAAAATTTTAGTGACTGTCGTACCTATAATAGTAACTAAACTTTCTCTGCAACCTTATTTTTCTTTGGTATATTTTATAATTATGACCAGTATTTTCGTGGAGCCCCTACAGAGGCTCCATGGAGCCACAGGGTTCCGCGGAGCACACTTTGAGAAAGGCTGTCTAAGGAGATGTCACAAATTAAAATAACTTGCACAATGCACAACCAAATAATTCTGTGGTACTATAAAGGCTTACCTAATTTAGCATTGAATGGCAGAAAAAGGGATTACCTCAAGTGCTATATTGTTTTTAATTTGAACATGTACATGCACCCGAGTGAAGCTGGAGTGGGTCGCTAGTCAAGTATAAATTACCTGTAGTGGTTGCTGGTGCACCAGATGAGCCAAAACCTGTGGATGTGGCTGGAGTTCCAACACCACCAACTCCAGAGGTAGAAGTAGTTGTTGCTCCAAACCCAAAAGAAAAGGTAGCTGTAACATAAATTGACAAATAATTAAATTAATTGTTATTATTATAGCACCATAAATAAATGATTATACCATTCCACATCGAAAGTTGGTTAGAAAATAGGTAGCCGAGATATAAATGCTAATTCAAGAAGGTAGGGTGAGGTCATATTTATTTATTCATTGTGGGTGTGGCATTTCACCATGTTTATGTGTTTGGAATAATTATCAGTAATTCGAGTTTAATAATTACCTAGTTATCAGCTTCGCAAAAGTACACAGTGAACTTACGTTTCGTTGCAGCGGTGCAGGTTGAATTTTGTGTTTTAGGAGTTCCAAATGAAAAGGCCATTATCTAACTTTGTAATTTTTTTTTGCACAAAAATTGGTGTAGAAACTTTCCCGCACTAGGTACCTACGTAAAGTTTGTAATAATCTTGAGATGCGTTTTTATAGATCCTGTAGAGACTTGTACTTGTGACGATTATCAGAAAACTTGGTAGATATATTTAAACGCAGTTTGTTGTTGTTGTTGATTCTCATTCGTTATCACAGACTACTTAGACATACTACGTATTTCGTTATTTACATAGACTACTATTATATACTAGAGAGTTATTTATTTACAACAACCTCCTAAGAGTCCGCACGTAAAGTAATGTCACTGTTTTTTTTTTAATGTAAGTTTTATGGCCTGGTTGCTAGGACCTTTTAGCCATAATGTCACTGACCACTAGTGCAGTGTTGCCAGTGGCAGACAGTCAAATGTTACATGAGACATCCCAAAAAGTTACATTTTCATGAGAAAAGTTACATTACCTTATTTTATATGGAAAACGACACTAAAATAATAAAAAAACAAAAATTTGTAAAAAAAAATCTGCTATGTAGGTAGCGGAACGCGCCCACTATTCGAATTTTCGCGCGGTCCGGTCCTCCCCCGCGACTACCACGGGTAAATCTATTGCAATTTAGTTTAGAAAATTCAAATTACAATGAGAAACAACTATATGGGTAGATACCTACTTGATTGCATTAGCGAAAAGATCGATAAACAAAATCAAATCCAGGTTACGCCGGCCGGTATTTACTCAGCCCACTGTAGTTCTTGTAAACGAAACCAAAGTTACTTAACAATGAGTAATAAATAGCTACACGAACTTCTTGAAGCTATGTGCAGTACATGGCACACATATATTATGCTATTTGACTTGATAATCTTGATATTTAGTTGACGATTGATACAAAAATAAACTTACTTCAGTTACAAATACGACTTTGTTGTTGATTTACTGATTCCCTAAATAATTATTTATTAAATTAAAACTAAATATATTTAAAATTTACTAACCAAGTATTGTTAGCACAAACAAGTCGAAAACAAACCAATCATTACATTATTGACGAAATAAATTTAATAAATAAAATTACATCCACAGATAAAAAAACAAAACACGAAATATTAAAACTTTAGCAAACAAAACACGATGCTCACTCGCTCGCCGGAGTAAGCGGGATGGATGATTTAGAAATACAAGTGAGTGAGTGAGTTAGGTGCGACAACATGACAAACAAAAGCTTTTTAGATGCATTTTTATTTTAATATTTTTAGTAAGACCTAAACAGTGCTGCCAACTCGTTTAAGCAAAAACGCGCTGTTAGCTCTTTAAAAAAGCGCCAGAACGCGCTAAATGGTTGCTGTCAAAAAATCGCTCCAAAAATCGGTCAAATTCGGCACCAAATTCAAACAAAATGCCCAATAATTTGAAACTAGAAATGTATAAACGCATTTTTATTGAAATATGTCATTTAAAAGAGTTACATAAATTAAAATACTTGTGTAGTAATAATTAAATAAGGTAATAACGTGTTAATGTAATCTATACTTATAATATTATAAAGCTGAAGAGTTTGTTTGTTTGTTTGTTTGTTTGTTTGAACGCGCTAATCTCAGGATCTACTGGTCCGATTTTAAAAATTATTTCACTATTCGATAGCCCGATTATTGAGGAAGGTTATAGGCTATAAAACATCACGCTATGACTAATAGGAGCGGAGCATCAATGAAAAATGTTCTAAAAACGGGGAAAATTTATTCTTTTTGAGAGATGCCGTTGCGTGCACTGCGTAAACGGTTAAAGTTACGCAACAGTCATGTATATAGGGTAGGTAGGGTAAATGGGTAGGTGGCTATTTGACGGGAGCGAAGCCGCGTGTGACAGCTAGTTATTTTATAAAATTAATGGATTAAATTAATTCATCATCGTCTGATTCTACTTCAATTGCTTCTGCCGCCGAAATAATCAGTTTTGGACTTGAATTTATATTTATACGTGGATGAATTTTTCCTCAACACGTCGTTTGGAAGTTGATAGTTAACGCAGTTACTTGTATTTAAAGAAAGCACAGAGTTTCAAAAAGCGCTAGATTTAGCGCTAGGCGCTAGAACGCGCTATTGAACAAAAATAGCGCTAGATCTGGCGCTGAAAGCGCTAAGTTGGCAGCACTGGACCTAAAAGTTACATTTTGAGTCGTGTTACATGGAGGTTACGTGAGCCGGTCAAAAGTTACGTTACGTAAGGTCGTAAGTTACGTTCTGGCAACGCTGCACCAGTGTTATTTATGCACAGACTACTTAGAGATACTGTTATGTTATACAAAAATAGTAAAAATATTCTCTGTGGTGGAGTGGCCTTGTTTTTGTTTTACCCTAAGTCTGATCTCAATTTATTCTAGATTTTAGCTTGGCAAAAAAGAGTGTGGAATAAATTAGGTCGCCACTATCGCACCTGTGGTAACCCGAAATACTATGACTCAACAGTTTTTGGTACTTGTTATTATTTTTTAGTTACTCTAACTACTCTTAGTACTAATAGGTAATAATAGGCAAGTAATATGGTCCTGTTCCATAGGGCAATCTTTATTGTAGACAAAATCAAAATTGTTAATTTATATGCATAGTTATTATATTCATTTTTTTTAAGAAATGACTTACACACTGTTCCGTTGTTGTTGATTAGCAGTAATTCGAGTTTATATGAAAATGACACCCATAACGAAAGTTTCAAAAATTTTGGTCGACGCCATCTTGTGTTTTCATTTTGACCCCAAATTAGCATTTAGCGACCCCTAAAACCATGAAAATGACACCCATGACGAAAGTTTCAGCAATGTTGGTCGACGCCATAGACCTAATAAATAGTATGGATTCGAAATACCTACAAAAAAAACGTGCCCACCTAAACCTTAAAATGGCACTTAAAATGGCTGCCGATGCTATGGTTGTGTTAATCACGGACACATTAACAACACACACATTAATAATACAAAAAGTAAACAACCCTTTGACAGCAGGAATACCTCGAACACAACCACAAATTTCAGCAATTAATATGGTGAATATGGCACGTACTGACAGCTGTCACTACGTCATAACAATGTTGCCATAATGAGCAACAACTGAAATATTGTTGTCTCTTTTGTCAAATACGATTACTACATTAGAAGAAATGAGACAAAATGATGTTTCACATTCTGTATCGTATTTCACTCATATTTGTATAAGCTGATGTATGTATAGAATAATGGGGCACCTCCATATTTTTCCTAGCTCAATTTGAGATACAGCCTGGTGACAGACAGACAGATAGACAGACGGACCGTGGAGTCTTAGTAATAGGGTCCCATTTTTACCCTTTGGGCACGGCACCCTAAAAACCGGTCAAGTACACGTCGGACTTTGCACATTTAGGGTTCCGTACCAAAGAAAAATCTGATTTATTAATTTATATTGGTATTTGTTAGTAAAATACACGTACCTAATAATAAACTTTAGGAACCCTAAAAAGTAACTTGCCTCAAGCACAGAATCTGGCAACATTATTATCTTGATAGCCTATGTAGGGGGTTAACCGGCAACTGACGATCTGAGAGTGCATTGTGTTGCCTATTTTTAGTGAAGTGATGTGACCGATGTCGAAAATACTAAAATTATCGCAATTGTTAAAAAGCGTTTTTGAACTATTATTTTCTGTAGCAATCGCTATAATATTGCGAAATAGATACGGAGTAGTTTTTATATTACATGTATATATCCTTTACAAGAGAATGAAATACAATGATTAGATTTCTTGGGGAATGTTTCGGTTCGTTTCGCTGCTGCCGCCCACCGCGCCGGTCGCGTATCTGGAATCGAAATAAAATAATTGTTTCGCAAATTCGCACGTACATGTAGCACGTTACGTCCCTAACGTTACGTCGCCCTGGGCCCTGGGCCTGGATGTGGACTACTGACTGTGAAGTGTGAATGACTGATTGACTGGCTGATCAGCTGGTGACTAAGCAAGGACTCTAATGTTATAATATTTATATCCTCGGTCTATTTTGTGTGGTGAGACATATATGGATATGGATAAAAAATACTCTGTGCGGCTGACTGAATCTATTACTATACTCTATGACTGCAGCATTCTTGTCTTGAGCATAGAAAAAAATTACTCTAGCGTCAGAGCCTACGGTTTACCTACCCTTACTCACAGACTACTAAGAGATACTACGTAATACTTACTTTGGAACCAGGAATCTGACGCGTAGGTAAGTGGTTTTAGTGCTATATTTTTTGTAAATTGTAATGACAACCATCAAATTGAACTTTCTATTTTATTATTCTGACTCTGAAGTCTGACTACGTGAGACTTGATGAAACCAATCGGTAGGCAGTTTTGTTTATATCTGTGAAATGTAGGTGTAGCTCCCTTGTATTGAGTAGGTAATTTATTGCGTGAATTACCTACTCTTACTAAAACGTAGTGGTTATATTCTCTGTGCTCTTACTCATATTTCTCTTCGAAGCCATTTATGTTACCCTGGTCAATTTTGTTTATAATGGTCAGTGAATTACATTCATTCAAGTACTTAATCTTAAGTACTAATAAACTTCTAGAAGATGCAGAACTTCATGGTGGTTGATTCAATTGGCGCCTAGAGTGCCTATGAAATAGTACATCACTAGCTACTTACCTATATTATCTTGAAAAATTGATAAGACTGATTGATCTAATTTTATAATGATATATGATGTTTATTTCAAAACAAGTCATAGTGTGCCTGATGTTAATTTTCCGAGTGCATTACTCCAGCCAGATAATGTCAAAAATTGTCATCTAAGTGCATAGATAATTAGATAAACAGCTTCTGTAATTGGTAAGCAAATTTTTAAATTTGGTAATCTGATATTTTTTAAATTATTTGATAAAAACAGTTCCGGCTGGAGTAATGTTACCGCAGCCAGAACTTTTGTTTTCTAACTGGTATTTTAAAATATATGTTATCTAAATAATTAGATATCAATTTGAAATAAATAGTACAACTTAATTTGTATATGTATATGCTATGGTTGCTAAGATATTTAATATCCTGCTCCGGTAATGTTTGCACGATTGCTGCATCTCGAAATTTAGTGACTGGATGATTATAATATTTGTATATGACATCTGGCTAATTAGTTATATTTTGTTATGCAATAAAATAATCCACAACAATGCACCGTTTTGAAGTTATTTTAGTAAGTAGAAATATGCTTTAACAGGTCCTAGCACTTCCAATAAGTGGATCAAAGACTAACTTGAAATGTTATTATATAGGTAATTACTGCCTTTAAATGGTACTGAAGTTTCATTAGTATCCTATAAGTAATTAAAAAATTATGATGAAACTTCAATTTGTTCCGGCCCCGGCGAGCAGCTGAGTTATTTGAAGACTGATTAACCGAGTTGCTTGTAGTTGTGGTTACTGAATCTTATATCAATAATTAGATATATAGTTCAATTATATACCTGTGAAATTTCAGACTTGTACACTAATTAATTACCGAGATAATAAAAAAAACATATTTATGAATGGTAACCCGACCAAATCTTGAATGTTATAAAAAAGCGGTCACACAATACATTTTACCAACCTTCTAAAATTATTAGATAATTGCCCTTAAAAGTTGGTACAGTCACAAATGAAATTAGTTTGATTGAAAAATTGAACCTACCATACTATTTGTTCAAGTAAATTTTTAATTGCTCAAAGTAAGTATCCAATATGCCATGCCCTACCATACCATTACCTACCTACGTTTAATCATTCTGTCGATGAGGTAGGTAGGTACCTACTTACTATTTACAAGGTACAAATTGCGTATAATTCGTTTTTAGTTAATTTTATTTTAGGTAAAGGTTATGTATTTTGTTGTGCACTGGGATCGCTGTTCTCATACGCCAAATTTCTATAACAACTGAGGTTTCCTGTTAGAGAACCCAATTATGGGTTAAGCTCTCCTTTGTACATAAGCTGTCCATTGTATTTGTATCTTCATTTTATGTTTTATATGCAATAAATAATAAGATTATGGAATGTATTATTATATTTTAAGGTGACATAATAACGATACATGGTATCGTTAGATTAAAGTAAGTACCTATATGTAATATGGGAGCAGTAGCTTTAAATCAAAGTGGAGGCCTTTGCCCAGCAGTGGGACACTGTAAAAGGCTAGATAACAAAAAAAAATGTACCTGTTGTAAGTAGTAGAATAATCTTGATAATCTATATATAAGTGAAATCTGATAAAAATAATTGATGTGTTTATTGGTTTTTCTAAATTCCAACCCTAAGGGGGTAAAAAGGGGGTTGAAAGTTTGTATGTAATTTCTACATTTTGTAAAATGGACACTTGGAATTTTAGATTTATGCTCTTGGTTGATAAAAAGAATTTATTCATATATTGGTTTTTGGAAGTTCGGCCCGTAAGGGGGTAAAAAGGGGTTAGAAAGTTTGTATGATTTTTTTACAATTTGTAGGTATTTTCTAGGTAGATAAAAAATACCATGTATTTATTAGTTTTTGGAGATTCTACCCCTATGGGGATAAAATAGGGGTTGTAACGTTATATGAAATGTCTTTGATTTGGAAGGTAAAACATCTAAAATTGTAGGTTTTCGGCCCTGATTAATAAAAAAACAATGAGTTTAATTATTTCCGGAAATGCTACACCTAACGGGGCTAAAAAGGGGGTTGAAAGTTTGTATGTAATTTCTATAGATTGTAAGTTAGAGTTAGAGTTAATAAAAATAATTCATGTAATTATCAGGTTTTAGAAATTCTACCCCTAAGGGAAATAAAGTAGGGGTTGAAACTTTATATGAAATTTCATCGGTTTAGAAGGTAAAATATCTAAAATAGTAGGTTTACGCTCTTGATTAATAAAAAAAGTAATGAGTTTATTGATTTCCGTAAATTCTACTCCTAATGGAGGTTAAAGGTGGTTTGTTGGGCTTATATATTTGAAACTTGGCATCAATACTAACTAACAGCAAATATTTTATATATTTTTTATTGATTTTAAAGTAAAGGTTGTTTTCAAAACTACTCCTAAAATACTATTTATTTAAGGGATGTTAAAGTTTGTATGGAAAATCTCATTTCTTGGATTAATAAACTTGAAACTTGGGACAAATACTAACCTAAGTAAATAATAAAGGATATCATTATAAGTTTTTCGAAACTACCTCTAAAAGATGATTAGGGGGTTGTTGAAGATCTTGGTTTAACCTTAGCGATGTTACTGAGGACACAGTTTAAACATACAAACAGTTTGGAAACTACATACAAACGCTCGAAACGGCACACTAACACAAAAATACTTGACCACTCGTCGCGACGCGGCACTTAGTACTGACATTACCTAGAAAGTGCACGAACGGTCTCGTCGGTGCGTACGTTTATGTGAGTGTGTCGTTTCGAGCGTTTACAGGTAGTTTCCATACTGTTTGTATATTTATACTGTGCTGAGGATGACGTTAAGAAGTCTGTTTTGGCTATTACTTCTTAAGCAGTCGGTGATGATAAGTTGTGTTCCAAAATGTTATTTTTTATTCATCCCTCATTGCTTACTGTAACTCACATATTCAATCAATCGTTTACCTCTTGCTCTTGTCCGTCGGTCTGGAACCAGGCTCATATAATGATCCTAAAATCAACAATCCATTTCTATTAACACTTGGTTCATAGATACGTATCATATTTCTTGGCATCAAACTGTTTAATATCTCCCTTCCAATTCGGTTTTAGCTTGGGCCACAGCACTTTTTCTGTACTTTTGAGGTGACTGACGATATCCACCGGGGTTTGGAGAATAAGTCCCTTTGGCGTAAACACTTATTCAGACGATTATAGATTATGCCGGAGCCTACTACCTGGTTGCTACGGAGGAGCTATTAAACAAGTTTGAGCGCTTGCAAAACTCATGCATTCGGTTTGTGAATGGTCTACGCAAGTATGATCAACGCTAGCAAGTTAAGTTTGACCCATTGCCTGATATGTGATTGAACTTGTTTCTCGTAATTATACAATTCTTAATACAAAACCTTATTTTTCAGGTAAAAACTAAAATGGAGGGCGACGGTTCTGAACCGGGTAAGCAATTTAATCTATAAATCTTTGAATTTTTTAGGTATTTTTAGGGTTCCGTACCCAAAGGGTAAAAACGGGACCCTATTACTAAGACTCCGCGGTCCGTCTGTCTGTCTGTCGCCAGGCTGTATCTCTTGAATCGTGATAGCTAGACAGTAAAAAAAATCACAGATGATGTATTTCTGTTGGCGCTATAACATTAACACTAAAATCTGAATAAAATAAATATTTAAGTGGGGCTCCCTTATAACAAACGTGTTTTTTTTTTGACGTTTTTTTGCGATAATGGTACGGTACCCTTCATGCGCGCGTTCGACTCGCACTTGGCCGGTTTTTTTATCAATATTTGAAATAATGGTAAAAAAAACTACTAATACTAAAACTATTACTACTAATAAAATGTTATTGCGTGACTGAACTATGTGGCTTAAAGATATGACGTTTCAAGAACCAAAAAGTAATAATTAGGTATTCCGGTGGATGCGAGACGCACGGGAGTCTGGAGCAGTCGATGTGGCGACATTTGTAGGAGGCCTATGTCTAATTTTCTTTTAATGATGTGTTTATATTCAACTATACATATAGATACAACTTAAACAGGCAATTCATCACTCAGTATGTTATTGTTTAGAGTTGTACACATATAAGTACGTACATGTCGAGTCGAGTATCACAAGATCCGATTAAGTCGATCGTATCGTAAAGCCGTATCGCAGGCAAGGGAAAATAAAACGAATTGATTGTTCGGTCTTAAGACGACGAAAGCCGCCAACGACCTTGAGGGAACAAAACGCTCATTAGTTTCACACTCGCGCGACCCAAAATTCAGTAGTTTTTTGAACTTACGTTATTATTCTATGACTCCGAAAAAAAAGCCTCAGATCAGAATGTAGATAATTAAATAGTCTTTGAAATGGTGACAATTTCAATTAAATACGTTTGGCAGTTTGGTGCGATTGTCGTTTTTTTGTCCGGGTTAGACAACTTTAAAAAATAATTACACTATGTTATACGAATAGAACTCAATATTCCCTAACATATATTTTTTATAGAATAATTCGACTAGCCGTTTAGACGTGATTCTCATTTTAAAATCGGCTACTTAGGGGTATCCGCGCCTTAAGACGGAAACACACTTAAGTGTCGTGGCGTGGCGCGGGTTTCACCAATCAAACGACTCTGTTTCAGCCTACGCCAAGCCACGACACGACACATAAGTGTGTTTCCATCTTTACTCGAAGGCGGGACTTTCCCTTTTACGATAGCAGAACATATGTATAGTTAGAACTACAATACAAGTTGTGCTATGTATCAATTTGAGCACATAATGTAGTACCGTCGACCGCACGTCAGTGGTGACTCTTTGACCTAGAGCTATTCGAACATTTTATGATACTCATATGATTGCTACAACGCGTCGACATGACTTATATGCCGCTATTAAGCTTGAATCGTACTGTATGAAGTTAAAATAGTATACGATGCTAGCGAATACCCACTCGACTCCCGACTGGTAGAAAATGCTTAAGGCATTAAGTCCGCCTTTGTGCTAATGCATAAAGTTTTAATAAATAAATACTAGTTTTGTTACCACTTATGTGCGGTCAACTGTCAGTACTTTCAATAAGTCACTTATAATAACTGACTGACCTGTTAGATAGGTAGGTAAGTACCACCTGTATTGAGCACCAAGGATGTTAAGGAGCTCCGTAACCGAAACTATCGAATATCCGAAATAAAAGTCTATCTGTAACCGTAATTGAATGCGATATGAAAGTTTCAGATAATTTTGGATAGGGGCGCACTTTCGGGCAGGGTTTTTGACTGGCCGAGCACACATTAGCCGCACCCATTACTTACAATGCTAGTACCAAATAATAACTTAGAAATAAAGCAAATTATTACCTATTTGTGTTTTAATTTTACAATTTAACAAAAATCTAATAACGCATAATCCAAAATAATTTCATATCCGTAATCGTATCCCAAACCGGTAAGTATAATATTAGTTCAATATCCAATTCCGAAGTTTTATTCCATAAAATCCCTACTGAGCATAAAGAATGAAAAAAAAACTGTATATCAACTGTTAGCAAAGCTGCGAGGATCTCACTTAATAACACCCTGGCCATCTCCACCCTAATTGTGTAACTGTTTTGACAACTCGAAGCACGGACGCTCCCTTTAATTTTAACAACTCAACAGTATTCTTAGCATGTTTTACGCTGTCGAGTAATCGGATTTTTGAACATATATAAAACAATGAATGCAAACAAAGCACGAGTGCGGCATTCTGCTGGGCATCTGCGCTATCTATACCTAGCTCAAATCGAAAGGGGCTGCTATAGCTTATTTCTGAGCAAGCTGATTATGATCTAGCCGTCTACCTATCGTATATTCGTCTTTTTCATTCAATTGCAACAACTAAAACTTGTGGTTACTCTTATGTTGTCTTTTTTAGGCCCGTCCTGGAGGCACAGTAATGAAAATCGAGTAAGAACGAACAATCACAATGTTCGGCGAATTTCTAATGACATGAAAAGAAACCACAGCCGACTTACACCAGTCAACATAAAAAGGCAAACAAGTCAAAACCGCCAAAATTTTCATGACGGAAACCGACAAAATTTATATGAAGTAAACGGACCAGGCAGACACAGACCGGTGCGGCATACTAGCCAAACCCGACTAAATCTTCGTGAAGATAAACGATACAATAGTGGTACTGTATTTAATTTGGTTATAGTAATACTTTAATTGTTCCTTTCGTAATTGAACGTTGTCAATAGAATGTTTTTTTTTTTAGATCCAGCTCTGCACCAAAATCCTGGTATATGTGAACCGCAGAGTCGACGTGGTGGTATGAGAGGGGGCAGAGGAAACATGGGGTCAGGCCGTGTCAACGAGAGGTGGTTCCTTGGATTTAAAGTCTTAGAAGAAATATCACAAGCGGACGAAAAGGATGTGCTACAGAAAATAAACGAAAAACGAGATGGGTTTATGAATGTTGTAAATACATCCAACATAGACAAACTCGATTATTATGTGTTACTTATCAGAATATTATCGAAAGTAACTCGATCACCTTTTGTGGAATTGAAATCCGAATTGCTTTTAGATGTTTGCAATTCCGAGTTTATTAACTACTTGATGAATTATTTAATGGATCTGCCTTATGTAGAGCCCGATAATAGACGGAGTTGTAATGCAAATCGTTTATATTGGAATGATCAAAGTGAATTTTGGAACAGCTTTATAAAATTTTGTGCGGATTTAGTTGAAACCGCTCCAGCGATAGCTCGTAGGAGGTGTAGGGCGCTTATAGAAAGCATAACGAAGACTTGTCTAGATGGTTTGAAGGAAAAGCATGGATTTGTTCTATCCGAAGCGAATGTCCTAAAATTGGATGAAATACGCCAGAAGTTGTCAACATACAGCGAAAGATATCAGGTACCAACCTGTTTACCTTTATTAACTTCAATAAGAAATCTAGTTGTAAATTACTCAGAGGAAAATACATTGATATATCAGTCCATTCTCCAATGCACCTATCTACCGTATTTTTGAGACAGTTTTAATTTATTGACTCTCAGTGGACGATACCCGAATAACATCGACCGATACTATCATACGTAAACTAAGGCTGGGTTGACATAGCAATCACGCACAGCATAACAATCGCACATTTTTTTACATCAGGTTGTTACTTTTTGATCTCAGCATTATACTGCAAAAAACTTGCAGTACAATGCCTGAGCTGCTGTCTGAACCACGGCAGAGTATTTACGTTTATCTCATCTATTTAATTTTGTCTCATGGTAGCCGGATAGAAAACGAATGAGATTAGACAAGCAAGTGCAACAGCCTCCAGAATGCTTCCGTGAGCTTAGCGTGGTACCAACTAAAGATGACTTATTGGGGTCCAAGCCATTCCTGCGACCTAACATTGTCGAGGGGGGATACAGTGACGTGGAGCATTACTTGGACATTCAGTTCAGGCTGCTCCGAGAAGACTGCTTTGGACCATTCAGAGATGGCTTAAGTGAGTACATATTTTATTATTCCAAATCAGACTTCCCCAATTGTTTTTGTCTCGTAGACTACTTGCACTGTATTTCGGTGTTGGGTGAACCCTGGTAAACCCTATATCTATTATTCTTTTAATGCAAATTCACAAATTCAAATTTGTTTTGTTGTGCAACCTTTTTTTTTGTTGGTTGGTAAATTATCCAATGGCTTTTCCCGCTCTGGGTGAAGCGGGAAGGCTTATCAGACTTTACTGACTAAAACCCACAAGTGTTCCTTCAGTTGCTTGTGCCAGGGCCGCGGTAACTCTTTTATCCGCGACCCAGACAGGCATCGGCCCTAGCGAGCCCCGTCACTTTTGCTGACATCTCTTTGAGGCGCGCGTGGAACACTTCGCGCCGTAAACTCGGGCCTGGTCCTTATCGGAAGGCAAGCTACCCATTACTTGCCGTCCGCAAGCCCGCGCCTACGGTGGCCGGGAATCGGCTTGCGACTCCCGACGCTCAGGGCGTCTCCTGCTGTGGCTAGGGGCGTGAGGGCTTAGCATAAGGAGGAGACAGCTTCCCATGCCCTCTCGCTCGTACCATGGCCTGAACCAGGGCCGGACGTAAGAGGTCGCCACAACCGATCGCCTCCACGAGGACACAGCGGGGCAGACCTCCACCGTGTCCTCCGAGCGGTCCCCACAGTGGTGACTCCCGGGCGTTTCCTCCCTCCTTATCCTGAACAGGAACCTCCTGAAACAGCCGTGTCCGGTGAGGACCTGCGTCAGGCGGAAGGTGAGGACGCCGTGACGTCTCTCAAGCCACTCCTCAAAGAGGGGCTTTACCGCCGCAATTGTGGCGTGCCCGTTGTTGTGCTACCTACTAATCACTTTGAAATATTTTTTATAATTCTAACTGTAACGAAGTGTAGTGTCAAAAACTTCATAGCATTGTTGGTAATATGAATGATCATGGAATGTTGAAATTAAAATGTTTTAATTCCTAGTGTGGCTCAACGATTTTTTTTTAATGAATCCTCTATTGTGGACACTACATCTCATGGAGCCCCAACTTTTGTTTTTGCGGCGTGGATACCTTGTAGTTCGATATCGAACCGTGGGGATATATAAAACTTAGGCCATGGTACGGAGCGAGAGGGCATGGGAAGCTGTCACCTCCTTCTGCGAAGCAGTAATGCTCGCGAAGGAGGAGGCGGAACGCGTGAGGAGACGCCCTCACACCCGTAGCCACCGCAGGAGACGCCCTGGGCGTTGGGAGTCTCAAGTCAATTCCCGGCCACCGTAGGCACAGGCTTGCGGACGGCGACTAATGGGTAGCTAGCCGTCCGATAAGGACCAAGCCCGAGTCGACGGCGCGTAGTGTTCCTCAAAGAGATGTCAGCAAAAACTGACGGGGTCCGCTAGGGCCGATACCTGTCTGGGTCGCGGATAAATTTGAAAGAGAGTTACCGCGGCCCTGGCTCAAGCAACTGAAGGAACACGGCTAGGTTTTAGTCTGTGAAAGTCTGACACGCCCTACCGCTGTACCCATGATGAGTGTGCAGAGAAAACTTACAAATTTTCATAATAAAGTGGTCCAGAAGACAAAAAACCCCGAAGATTGGATTTTAATTTATTTTACAAAAAAAAGGATCTCGCTCGATTACTTTTTTATCAAAATCTTGTAGTTTTCAATAGACCATTTGATTTTTACTGCCCCCCCTCCCCTGGGCCATCGGCTGGCGATGCCTTTGCTAGGCATATATTAACACCTAGGCATTTTTTACAGATCAATTTTTGGCAGATCCTAATAAAGGGAAATACGATCACGTTCGGTAAGTTCGTATTATGATTGTTTCATTGGTGTATATTTTTATGAAATCATTGGAGATCTAAACTGAACTATATTCGTTTTTGTTTTTAGGATATTTCATAATGTAAGATTTCTCTGTCCTTATGTCGCCAACTTGAAAGTCGGAGCCATTGCACAGATCGATTTGAAAAGCCACAAGAATTTCCACAGAATGAATTGGGCACACAACAAAAGATTTATTTTTGGTTCTTTAGTGTTATTCACAAAGGATCATTGTACCACTTTTATGGCTGCAACTATTTTACACCGAGATGTTAACCTGCTATCGACTGGCAAGGTGGGTAGCGGCTTAGGATAATACAACTCTATGGCATTCTTTTTAACACGCTTTTTTTTAGCTTGGTATGTAAGCATAGGATTAGTTTAAAACTTTGCACACTTATCAAGGACCGATGACAATCCATTAATTTAAATAGTTTGTCTCATTATCCTTACCAGGATCTTCAGGATTAGCGGTTAAACTAAAAAATAAATAATAGTTACAAGACAAAAATACACGCTTTGCAGAAAACCAAACTAAAAAGTAGAAAATAATTTTCAATAAATTTAAATTTTTTTTTTTTTGTTAATACCCTTTTCTTAATATAAATATATTGTTTTTTTTTTCTTTTTGGTTAGGTTTTCTATTAAAGCGTGTTTTTTAGTTTTCTGTATTATGACCAGAATGCTGCATTACCTACATTTCAGCCTGTGAGTGTGCATTATTTAATTTATGTCACATAATTCATCATCATCATATCAGCAGACAGACGTCCACTGCTGGACATAGGCCTCCCCCAAGCGTCGCCACTTTGACCGGTCCCGTGCACACATATATATATAATCTTTGTTTTCAGATACCAGTTTCAGTAATTGACACTGTTTTGGATAATAGTATCTTTAACGATGATACGTATACTATGATAGAAAGTGAAGTTTATTTTGAACCCTATTATCATGTGTTAAAAGTTCTACAAGAACCTTCGTTTCCGCAACATTTGGCGATGCAGCAATATATTGTCAAAGTTGATGTGAGTAGTTAAGATATTATTTTAGGTATGGTAGATGAATACTAGATATTTACCTATTTGACGAAATATATTTTTGGGTTCTCTATTGTGTCACCTAACTTTTTAACCATAATTTAAAGAGCCATAACTTTTTTTGTCCTAATCACCATTTGTCCGAATGATAACTTACCCGAACTTAATATCACATGCCATAAAATTGAAATCCCTAAATATATGTCCTAAATCCATTTGTCATAAATATTACAATCAATAATATACAAAAGACAAAACCGCACCATGCACTATGCTGCGTGCTTGCTTGCAGCATGCAGCATGCAAGCAAGCATGCAACATGCAGCAGGCATGGTTTCTGTCAAGGCTCCGGCGCTGCGGGGCTCCGACGGTCCCACGCGAGTTTATCGTCACAGATGGGTTTAATCAACCACCTTCTCCTCACCTCGCCCATCCATGCCTACGCGATTTTAAATAACACTCTAGGGGTAGAGCAGACAAGACTGCGTAAAGTCGGATTTACAGCGATTCATTTCTGTCACTAAAACTAAATTTTTAGCAAATGTTTTAGGACTATTTTTTTTTTTAAATGAACATTCGGAATAATACACATTTCTTAACACAATTCTTAGGACATATGACTTTAGGTCATGTAAAATTAGGAAATTCAATTATTATAGTACTCGATATTATGACAGAATTTTATAACTAAAGATAATTATGCTAAACAAAATTTCGGCATTTTGAACTTTATGGTTACTGAAGTTTATAGCAAGTTTTTTTTATAGTTTTGTTATGGATAATGATTTTCGAACAAACAATTTTAGGAGAAGAAAGATATTACCATATTTTTTTTTGTAATGGAATAGATAGGCTACCTACTTATACTACCTAGGTACATAATTAAACTTACTTTGCCATTCCAGGCTGCATCGAAACATCCCGCTTATTTATCTACTGATACAGAGTTCGTTATTTACAAGGATAACAAATTGAAAGAAATAGAGGAAGCCCGCCGTTACCTTGATACGACAGATTCAGAGAGTGACGTCAAGGAACTGGGTAGAGATGAAATGACAGATGGAGAACACAAACATCTGAAAGAAATAGAGGAAGCCTGCCATTGCCATTGCCATTGCCTTGATACAACAGATTCAGATAGTGACGTCGAGGAACTGGGTAGAGATGAAATGACACATGGAAAACGCATAAATCTGAAACAAATAGAGGAAGCCTGCCATTGCCATTGCCTTGATACAACAGATTCAGATAGTGACGTTGAGGAACTAGGTAGTGATGAAATGACAGATAGAAAACACATAAATCTAAAATTTAAAGTATTACACCCTGAGACATGGCCAACGACAGAACAGCTCGGTTTCAACCAAAGTCAATATGAAGCGTATCGCTTGGCACTCACTCACGAGTTTGCTGTCATACAAGGGCCACCTGGCACAGGAAAAACTTTCATCGGCATCAAAGTGGCAAGAACATTGTTACACAATGTTAAATTAGAAGGACACTGCCTCATGCTCATTATATGTTACACAAATCATGCTCTAGATCAATTTCTTGAAGCGATATCCCAAATCACTCAATCTATAGTTCGCATCGGTGGGCAATCTCGTAACAAAGCTATGGACCAATTTAACTTGTCGAACTTACGACGTCAAACTCTTTCACCCAGTCTTAGGGCGTCTCATAGTTATACCATTGGCAGAAAATGTCAGTTGAGAGAATCAATACAAGATCTACAGCTAGCTCTGAAGACTCTTGATATTTTAAATAACGGGGTTCTTAGTTACCCCTACCTCAGGGACCACGGTGATACTTGCACTCTGGGTGTTCAACATCTAGAAATTTTTTACAAAAATCAGGGAATTAGAGTAGAAGATCCTTTGGAATATTGGTTGTTTGAATCTGTGCTGGGCTACGAATCAGAATACGAAAGAGATTTTGATGATTGTCTATTAGATTATGATAATTTGTTAAACAGCGAAGAAGACGTTGATGAGAAACGAACAGAAATGATTTTGGATGATGGAAAAGCATTACACGACCAAACAGCTTTGGATAATTTAGTAAGAAATAGAGCATCGTTTTTAGTATCTAATGCAAAGGCTGATATCAAAAAGTTAGTATTGTTTTATAAAGAAAGTGGTGATTTTAAGGAGAGACAAAAGTTGCAAAAAGCAATACAGGAACTTGACGCTCGAATAAACTTATTTAATGTAAGTAGTTGCTCGAATAAACTTATTCTATGTAGGCACAAGATTTACTTTGTATTTATAATTTTCTTGCCCTGACTTACGAGTCTTGCATATGAACCAGCTCTCAAAACTCTGAAGAAACCGGCATGTTCTAGAAACAAAAACTCGAAAGCATGTGACATGCACCAACCCGCGGTCGCGTGGTGGCGTACAGCCCGTTCCATCTCACAAAGAGGAGGCTTGTGTCCGAGCAATTGGACCTTATGATTGCGATTTCCCGTTGTAATTACGATGTTACCTAAAGTTTTTTTTTGTAAGAGAGATCTTTATTATTTTTTGTTTTAGGATATGACAAATTATCGGAACAGTAACGTCCGTCTAAATGTAAATTCTTATACAAATTTTTCGTTGATACCTGTGCACAATCGATGGAGTATGTATTTCACATGGATACGACCCAAAATCAATGCAGTAAGAGAAGAAATTGCCAATTTGCAGGTACGTACCTACTTTAAATAAGCTAACAAAATTATGCATATATTTGCAAAAAAAATAACGTAATGTAGGCAGGCATTATCTATATTAAGTAATGTTTTTGCAGTGTTCAAAACCATTTAAAATGGCTCGCGTTTGACCACTATCTCGCCTGATGTGATAACTGATGATGTTGTCGACGGTGAAGCACGCTTGCCTAGAAGTAACCTATTCACTCTCGACTTAAAGACCCCTAGGTTGTAGCTATCAGGAAACAAAGACTCAGGCAGGGCATGTTACTCCTTAGCTGTACGCACAATTAAAGTATTTGTGATGTCCACCATGTACCGATGGCGCTTTGCCGTACGTCTTGTTGTCCGATGATGGAAAAGGCTAGGCGGAATCAAATTGTGCAGTTACATCACACACTTCCCGAAATGTCACCGATAACAAAGAGATAGGCTGGCAACCCGGCGTCGGTGTTCAAGGCTCCGGAGCTTTGAGTCGACCAGCGCATCGTGGCCGATCAGTCTCTTGGCTCGTCTGTCAATCGACACAAGTGCATCAAGTTGGTATTTGGCAGATCCGTCCCATAGGTGAGAGTAGTACTCCATACATGACCGAACTTGCGCTTTATACAAGTTGAGAAGCTATTCAGGCGTCAAGTACCGTCTCACCTTTGCAAGGATCCCCAACTTTTTTGCAGCCAACTGAGCCTTTGCTTCAATGAATGGACCTAAATTGAGGGTCGAAGTCAACGTAATGATATGGTCCGTTATCGGCACGGTTACACCACGGAAAGATGGAGCCGGGTGAAATTGGCTCATTTTGCGGAAAAAAGACGCCTGGGTCTTAACAGTATTGAAACTGACTAGAGCAGCATTGGAGACTGCCTCCAAAGACAAGTAACCGCTTAACCATGGCTTCCTGGAGAGACCAGTGCTGTCGTCTGAGGACCCAAAATTTTCTGGGGTTTAAGCAGGTCATTAATGTGAAGCAAGAACAATGTTGCCGAGAGCACCGATCCCTGAGGGACTCCGGCGTTAATACCTAACTGAGCAGACGAGCAGCAATCGATAACCACTCGGATGGATCGATCCCTCAGGAAGTCTGCAATCTAGTCATTCAGCAAACCACTAGGCAGACCGAAGGAAGCTTACCAATAAGGCTCTCGTGCCAGACCAGACCCCGTCAAAAGCCTTCGATATGTCAAGGAAGACAGCAAGCACTTCCCCGGGCCTCTCGATGGCACTCCAGATGTGAATGGCATACGCTAGAAGATCCCTAGTTAACCGATTTCGGCGGAAGCTTAAGGTAAACGCGCACCTATCCGCGCCACAGGAGCCGCATGCGCCGCAGTCATCACAGAAATTTGATTTAACCGACTAAGCCAGGGACCAAAACGCTTTGCTTCTTCTTCTTAGCGGGTCGATGACAAACAGACTCTTTTTTTAGTTAAATGCCTTGCCTGACACAGAATTCAGCCAAGTCAACACTCTCCGCTGACGCAGTCATAAGGTCCTCACGTGGTCAGACAACAAGACATACGGCACAAGACGAAATATGGGTCATGGTCTGCGGAGGGACACCGCATAAGTACCGAGAGTTAGCACCATCCGAGAACATGGATTGAGATTGTCAGTGCTGCGGCCGACCTGTGTGCGGAGTTCGTTCAGAGTTTTCCAGGTCGGTCAAAGTAATGCGTGCCCAGGCGGAAGGGTCTCCGATGGCTCTAGGAAATGATCAGGATCGCATACTAATATGGTCAAACCGTGCCCTTCGCATTGCCATTTTGCAGCCCTGTTAAAGGCTCTCTTCTTCTAACTCACGTCATTTGCCTTGCGCACTCGAACGTCGACCCATGCCAGGCACGCCTTGTGTTCCAATCTCTGACACCGTTATGTCAGAGAATGGAATGTAGTATTCCATCCTCTCGCGCAACAAATCCGTCACAGCGTCAGCGCACGACGATGGATCATCCGACGAGAAGCAAGTGGGCCGCCAAGGATAGCATGCCAAGAAAGATCGCATACCATCCCAATCTGCAGACTTGTACCGCCAATCCCACCGCGTGCCTCTTGGGCTGGTATCGGGCGGAGAGTAGACGGATATAGACTTCACCAGACAGTGGTCGACATTGAGTATCGGTCTGGATATGTTGTCAGCAGAAGGTCCAAGCAATTGGCTCTATGTAAATAAACATCCGGCACCCTCGTTGCACCCTGGACCAGCTAGGTGAGATTTAGAGCTATCGAAAAATTTCGCATCTGTTGTCGAGCATGGTCAGTACACTGGTATGAGAAGAGCCACTCCTGTGGTGGGCATAAAGGTGCCCCACTAATTGGATGGTAGGGTATGATAGCTGAACCACATCAGCCGCCTCACTCAGATACTGTGTGAGCCTGGTTGTCTCCAGATCACCGCTTTGCGATCGGTAGACACCGGCATAGATAATCTAATCCAAACCTGTGTCCGCCAGGGCCCATAGCACTGATTAATTTGAGTCTTCAAGGTCACGGAGACGCTGATAGCAGATGTCGTTACGGGCGCGTGGCTTGAACATGTACTGCAAGGTAAATCCTTGGGTACGCCACGTCTGACGGGCGTCTGATCTGCGTCTCCGTAAGGAACAAAAGTGGTGGTTTCTCAGCCTCAAGGTGGTGATGGACTGCGACAAGGTTCGAGTGCAGACCTCAGATGTTGCTGAGGTGCACCTTATGTGAGAGTGAGTCTGCCGCTGTTCAGCTTTTTCTTTTGTTCCTTGGCATTATTATAATAGTAAAGGAATGAGAGGAGAAGGAAGTGAGTTGAGGTTCCACGCTGGCAACCTACAAACTCGCGCCGACAGAACGCTATTATTGGGGGACTAGTCTGGAGACTGCGGAGACGACAGAGCACTTCCGGAAATGTCCTTTGGGCACTCTCATCTACTCGCCAACCAGTCCGACGCATTCCGGGCTTTTTCGACAGTTGGTGGGACAGCCTTTCGTGTGTGGCTGGCACACTACTTGGGCTCCAACTACTTGCGTTCGGCCACGGGCAACCAGTCTCCTGATACGTCCATAACAGCGTGAGTAAGGCCGGTCTGCCTGCAGTGGAACAGCTATCTTGATCCACTGTTGGCTGCTCTAAGCATCATACCTGAACACGGCTAGGCCGCTTGGCGTTACGTCTTTGCCCAGTGGGTGGTCACAAGCCTTCGGTCGAAATCTACCACCTGTGTGTCACGTGATTAGCACCACCCGGAGACCACGTAAAGGGATTCAGAACGGGTATTTTCCTACGGACGCGGGTGACTCTGTCTTCAAAAACTAAACTTATTTAAGTAAATTATCTTTTCATCACATCTGAGCTACGTTTACTTTTTATTATTTGTAACTAACCGAGTCTTTTTGTATCCAGGCATCGGTAGCCCCATTACTTACAGCGTATTATGACGAAGCTAGAATGATGATGGACTTGCAACTATTGAAGAACAAGCATATCAAGGTCATAGGAATGACCACTAGTGGAGCCGCGAGAATGCGGAAACTGCTCCTGGCTCTCGCACCTAAAATAGGTAAGTTTTTATTAGCTATCTTGTTTTACTTGCACTAATAATAAGCTAATTTCGATAATCTATCACCTTGATAATGTTCCGTTCAATCATCGAGCGTTTGCGCACTGCATCCGATCCGAAAGTGAATTCGAGTTTTGAGCACTACGGATACTTCGGACCGATATTTCTTGGATTGGATGAAGTTAGCAAAGGCTCTTCAGATGCATGTTATGGTAGATCGAACGCAGCCTGATTTATCTCGCCATTGCATAGGGGTATTCTTAAAATTAACCGTACATGTGAGTCAAAGAGCTAGCTCAAGAGAAGTGGTGGCCCGAGGGTAACGGCCGCGACTTACAAGGTTGTTCAAGGTTCTGGAGCTTTGAGGCGACCAGTGCATCGTTGCCGATCAGCCTCTTGGCCCGTCCATCAATTGATACAAGTGCATCAGGTTGGTATTTGGCAGATCCGTCCTAGAGGGGAGAGCAGTACTCCATGCATGACCAAACTTACGCTTTATACAAGTTGAGCAGCTGCTCAGGAGTGAACTACCGACTCACCTTTGCAAGTTTCCGCAACTTTTTTGCAGCCAACTGAGCCTTTGCTTCAATGAATGGAACAAAATTGAGGGTCGATGTCAACGTAATGATATGGTCCGTTATCGGCACGGTTACACCACGGAAAGATGGAGCCGGGTGAAACTGGCTCTTTTCTGCGGAAAAAAGACACGCCTGGGTCTTAGCAGCATTAAAACTGACGAGATTGGCATTACCCCATTCGGAGACTGCCTCCAAAGACTGGTTCAAGCGCTCAACCATTGCCTCCAGAAGAGACCGGATCTGAGGCGCAGTAGCCCGTGCGCTGGACACGTATATCTCAGCAACAGTGCTGTCGTCTACATACCCAAAGGTTCTGGGTTTTAGCAGATCATAAATGTACAGCAAGAACAATTCTGCCGAGAGCACAGATCCCTGAGGCACTCAGGCGTTAATACCTAACTGACCG
This sequence comes from Orthosia cruda, assembly GCA_964057195.1. NCBI lineage: Eukaryota > Metazoa > Arthropoda > Insecta > Lepidoptera > Noctuidae > Orthosia > Orthosia cruda. Next base: position 15,893,136 of record OZ059833.1, on the reverse strand, counting down.
GACGAGCAGCCATCTATAACCACTCGCATGGACCGATCCATCAGGAAGTCTGCAATCCAGTCACACAGACCACTAGGCAGACCGAAGGAAGGAAGCTTACCAATAAGGTTCTCGCACCAGACCCTATCGAAAGCCTTCGATATGTCAAGGGAGACAGCACGCGCTTCCCCGTGCCTCTCGATGGCCTCACTCCAGATGTAAATGCCATACGCTAGATGATCCGGCCGATTTCGGCGGAAGCCGTATTGGCCGTCACTAAGGATGTCATTGTCTTCTAGGTATGTGTTCTGAACCAAACGTTTCGTTCACTAGTTGATATTTAATTGCAACACCATGTCAGTGGGCTGTCAACGATTTGACAGTTTGAATTGACAGCTGACACTTGAGAAGAGTCGAAAAAGACAATTTGTAACGAGCACACGGTGAATTCGGGTTCTTTGTGGAAACATATCTAATCGAAATATGTTTCGCCCATTGTAATTGTTAATTGCGCCCGCCGGTCGCAATCGTTGTGGGGCGCCCGCGAAGTCGGTTTTGAATATATTTCACGCACAACGAAGTGCTTTTGCGGGAAACGTGGTGGACGCCGGAGCCTCCAGTCCAGACAGCCGTCAGTCTATCCTTTATTGTCCTAATATTATATATATTCTCCTATCCCCAATCTCCCGGCACGGCATGATATTGATCGACCCCCAGGAGCCTACCGCAGGAATCCCAGGTAAGTGCCAATAACACCTTACTTACACCCGTAGTAGGAACCAGTATATCTCCCAATAAAGAGCAAATCCCCTAGCTTTCCACTGCTGCGTTACGGCAGTTTCATGGGATACAGGTTCAGAAAGGGTCCAGAAGTCCCTACGCCGCTATAGGCCCCGGTGTTTATCTCCTGGCTTGGGACCCGAAGACCTGTATTTAACAGTATGCCAGGGCCTTATTGTTTAGTACACATTCCATACTCTTACAGAGGATAGAAGTTTTCCTTGTCCTCAACGGAGTTGGTCAGCGACCTGTCGGCGTCGGCTGTGGCTGGCACACTACTTGGGCCCCCTAACTAACTGCGGTCAGCCAGTGGCGCGCGTGCCTCGGATCCCGCCACCCTCCGCGACCAATCTTCCGATACGTCCATAACAGCGTGAGTTAGGCCGGCCTGCCTGCAGTGGAACAGCTATCGCGACCCAACTGCACTAGTGGCTGCACCAAGCATCACACCAGAACACGACTAGGCCGCTTGGCGGTATGTCTTGATCTAGTGGGTAGTCGCAAGTCTTCGGCCGAAGCCCACCATCAGTTAGTGTCAACTGATTTGCACCACTCGGGAATCCCGTGTAGGAAATCAAATGAGGTATACTCATACGGACGTGGGTGACTCAGGCCCCCACAAGTCTAAGTGCGAAAAAGGGGTCCATCTATCCAATCTATCCTAAGAGCTACCTCCAGTCTTTGAATATGTAATAAGGTCGTTATATAAGTGTTGCCATACTGAAATATAAAAGGATTTGTAATCTTTGTTTTTACAGTGATCGTGGAAGAAGCCGCGGAAGTTCTGGAACAACACATAATAACCTCGCTAACAAAGGATTGTCAACATTTTATTCTCATTGGTAAGTTTGTTATCAAATGGTGGAGTTTCATCAAAATCTGATCAGTAGTTTTTGGGTGAAAGAGTAACAAACATCCATCAATCCTCTCAAACTTTTGCGTTTATAATAGAAGTAGGAAGCGGGATAACCAGTATTAATCATATCACCATCATTAGCCGAAACAACATCTACTGCTGGACATAGGCTTCCCCCAAGCGTCCCCACATTGACCGGTCCCGTGCGTCTCGCATCCAGCGGATGCCCGCAACCTTCACCGGTCATCGGTTCACCTAGTGGGCGGGCAGCCTTTTAACACATCGTCTTCCGGTTCACATCCCTCTCCATTGCCCTTTGGGTTACTTGTAAGCTGTCTGATGAGGCCCATTGTGACACCAGTATTAACATCTTAACTGTCATCAATGAGACACAATAGAAAATGTATTGTGTGTCAGTCTGACAGTTAAATTTTAATACGAATACATTATTATTTTCAGCAGCATCAGCTTTTGCCGCTGGCTTCTCTCGCGTGGATGTGTAAAATTATTGCATGGGCACATATTACTGGGCTAAAAAAATACTATTAGGTACTAGCTGCCGCCCGCGTGGTATTAGCTCCCAAAATCTTCATAAATTAAAGCCTATGTTTTATACTCATGTATAAGCTATATTTCTGTAAAGCAAACAAACATCCATCCATCCACAGAAACTGTCACGTTTATAATAGTAAGTAGGATAAGATGGATAGTAGAATTTTTTATTTTATTTATTTTTTTATTTCAACCTTATCACATAAAATCTTTACAGGATTACACCCAATACGATAAATGTACTTATCCTAAGTTACTTCACATCCGTAACTACAATAAACATAATATATTACATAACAGTATCTTACTATAACAAATTTTAAACAATGCACTCCTTGTGAATTCACCCAGAGTACAGCAGAATAGGTCCGTCTCAATAGCCACGAGGTTGAGCGTGCGGAGTGCACGCGTCAGCGGCGCCTCTCTTAATAGGTTGGTTCGACTGCGCAGCTCAACTAGCAAGCTCGGCCGCCGGCGTCGCCAGACGTAACTGTCCGGAACACACAGACACACCTGTCCTAAAACAGTTGCATTATGCACTTTCCCTCGCAATATTCTGAAAATATATGAGGCGAGTGCCAGTTCCCTCCAAACCCTTAACTCATTGTAAATGACCTACCATACCTAAAATAAATAAAGTAGGATAAATTAAGGGATAAAATGGTTAAACACCGTAATATCTCATATATAAATACCTAATAAATTTGTTTTGTACCTTTTCCAGCATGAGACTATATTTAGCTTCATGTGGAGACCAGATGACTGCGTTACATTCTAGCTGGCTCCTAACCAACGCGTTATATAAAGCTATGATGGCTTTCAAATTCGTGAACCCTCGGACCTTACGAAGCACAAAGCCTAAATTTCTATATGCTTTCTTGCAGCAACGCATAACGTGATCACGAAATGTCAAGCTGGTGTTAAAACTTACCCACAAGTCCTTGACTTCCGTGACCCGTGTCTTAGGCAAGCCATCAATATGATATCCATGCACGATGGATTGTGTGCACGAGAAAAAGTGATTGCCACACATTTCGATATATTGAACTGCAACAGATTTTCTCTGCTCCAGCTCACTACCCTGTCAATATCCCGTTGTAGTTTGTCACAGTCTTTGGCCCCTCCCACTGTGAGGGACAATTTGAGGTCGTTGGCAAATAACAAACATTGAGCGTCTTGGACTACTTCTGGCAGGTCGTATACTACTAGGAGAAGCACCAAAGGTCCAAGTTTACTGCCCTGACTCACTCCAGACCTCGTGAAATACGGATCTGACACGTGTCCCGCTAATCCACGTACTGTTGCCTATCTGTCAAGTAGCTGGAAGTAAATGTAGGATGTATAACATAATTAAGTATAACTTCATAATTATAATTCTTTAAATATTATTTTGTACACTAGTATATTTTTATCATATGTGAGACATTTTATTGTAATAAACTAATTTATCATTATGTCCGTAACTTAATCACGACATAACTTCCAGGTGACCACCAGCAGCTGCGGCCATCAGCGTCCCACATAAAGCTCGCGAAGAACTATAACATGGAAGTGTCACTTTTCGAGCGCATGATCACCAACGGCATCCACAGTTGCCGGCTGAACGTACAGGTAACTAATTCTTGCTTCTTGAATTTGCTTCAGACATAGCTTCTTTCACTTGGTCAGATCATCGTGTTGGCGACCGACAGCTAACTTATACACTAGAGCATATCTCGAGCGTTTCTAAGTAACGTACCTAATGTTTTTACAAATGTTACTATACAAGCAAAGGTTAAGAAAAAACAAGCATTTCCATGTAACGTTTCTTCGGATGCTCGACACGGTGTTCCGAGCTTACGGCGAGTTAACATAGCTAGGGTAATCTGTGCTTGTAACATTACTTTGGGGGTATGCAGAACAGGGTGTAAAGTCCCGATAACCTCCATAGAAAAGGGAGGATCCTCCGACCAGACGGGTGTTGTGTCTGGTCCGGGCAACTGCCTAACGGTTATTGTCGGACTGTTGTATGTGTTCAAATCGCGCCGAAAACTTTGCTTGCGCGATGCAACATTTGTCTGACCATGATGTCAGACAGAACGAACTTTAGAACGTAGTTGACGGCGTTGATGCCGCTACATCAATCCCTCCGGAGACCGGAGATCGATAGCAGCTTGAGTCGTCCGTACATCTTGTGATGCGAGCCAGGCCAGTGGATGGTTGGTTCCCGTGAGTCGGAACCTGAAGTCGCAGAGTTCGCGGTGAGTTGGAACTGTATGCGGTGGTGCCCTAGTGATTCGGGGTGACGATGTCCCAGTGAGTCGGGACAGTGCTGCTGACTCCAGTGGGTCGGAGCGGTGTAGTGAGCTTGACTGCTGGCGTCGACCAGGAAAGCATCTTCAAAGCTCTGCTCGTTGATCGGCCGAAGGTGCAATGTGCTCTGCCAGGGTCGCTGATGTGGTTGAGGATGATGAAAAAGCTGAGGGTGATGATCAGGAATGCGATCGCGTCCGCTGCATGCCGGTGGTCAGGATACCCCAGTAGACGCTATGCCCGTATGGGTACTGGCTGGCTGTGTGACTTGCTGCTCGAAAGGTTGAAGAAGTGATGATGAAGTCACAATTAAGTAGCTCTGCATGAAACCTGCGCTGACGTTCATGTTCGAGGGTCACCAGTTTGGGGGTACTGCGAAACAGGATGTAAAGCCCCGATATTCCTTTCAATTTTTTTTACGTTTACTCTTCATTGAAATATCGGCTCTGCAGGTTTCGTGGGCTTATTCCTAGTTTTTACTCATGCTCGATCACGTTAACGTAAATGTCAATATGATTATGAAACTGGATGAGCGCCGCTTGGTTACAGAAAGGCCTCCATTCTGGAGACGAGGGCGTCGCGCGGCGCGTCGGACGTTTTACTATATTATAATATAATTCGTTTATTTACCTTACACAGTTAGATGATTGTATTAGCTCTGTAAACATTAATTGAACTATCAATGATGTTAACAGATTAGCAACGGGTCCCAAACTAGGCACAACCTGCATCTTGGTGACCCAGACATAACGCAGAGTTTGTAATTTAAATTGTTTACCATCGTGGTGATAGGATTTGACAGCTAGACTGCGTTAACGCGTGCTAGCTCCAGTGTGCGCCGGGCGTTTGGAAAACGCAATTTGATTTATTTTAACGCCACTCGGGGAGGCTCTTTTCATGCACCCCAAATATCTAAAGAATAATTTCATCGGCTAGAAAAGAAGAAGATTTAAGTTGTCCTGCTTGTGAAGACGCTGTGCTCTGAGCGGGCCCTCTAGAGTGTAGCGGTGCACGCGGCATGCATTGAATTAACTTCTAACAAAATGTAGATGATGTCGTACATCATTGATGACGCTGGCTCATGTCAGCTTTGCGCGACTTCAAAACAAAACTGGCAGGAGGTTTCGCCTCAAGCGCCGCTTTGGGCGCAGATGCGGGTATCGCCGTATTTTCGTACAGGCGTGTGCGATGCAGTAAGAGGAAATTGTTTACGTTAACGCGATCAAGTACCTACGTTAAAAAACTCGTACTATGGCCTCAGATAAGTAAATGTTCTACGTCTTTGCTCACTTTACAGCACCGCATGCGTCCAGAGATCGCCGCGCTCATCTCTCCACATATATACCCTGACCTGGGGAACCATCCGTCTGTCGAAGCCTTCAGAAATGTTCCTGGGGTTGAAAAAAATCTATACTTCTTTACTCATGACTACAGAGAAGAGGTATGCCTTAACTTATTATCGTATTGTCTACCTCGAAAGGGTTCAATTAGTTACTACGGTACTTAGTACGTAAACCCACACAACCAGTTACGGGTTAAAGTGCCTATTGTTTTCAATTCAATGATCTCTTGTATGTAGTAGGTATTGTATTGACTGCACATATCTACATTTTACAGTATACGTTAATTATCAGGTACCACATTTTGTTAATGTATTTCCAGCGGGACTATCTAGATTGGATTTGGATTTAAAAATATGACCAACACTATTCTAAAACCTAATTTTGACAGGTTATCTGACAATTAAATACTTAGTTGAAATCCTGATAAAACCTCACTTTTTTCAGAGTCAACATGATAATAATAGCAGAGCAAATCACAAAGAAGCGGATATGACTCTCGGTTTGGCAAATTATTTGATGCAGCAAGGGTACACCGCTGACGACATCACCATTCTCACCACATATTCAGGCCAAATGTTTTACATGAGAAAAGTATGTAGAACCTAATGGCAATGGATTTTTCTTACGTACCTTAACTATTAAGGACACTGTTACATTTTAGACGAACTCAAATTTAGGTATTTAGTCGCACACAGCAACATTACGCGGACGCATTCATTCAAACTACTGAGCGCTCATTTTATACATCACTGAAATAATATTGGTTATTGATATTATTTATTAATTTTATTGAAGTTGATTCAGGAAGGTTAGTTGACACTTTAAAAATGCCTTTGGTAACTGTTACAAACCGTCGTCGTAAAAAGTAGGTTATTATTATCAACCGTTTTCAAAAAAAGGAGATGCTCTATCTATTCGACCGATATGTATCTGCGATTTTCTTAAAAACTACTGATACGATATTGATCGGTTTTCGTCGATAAATATATGTGTTTTCAGGGAAGGTTTTATTGTATATTATAAGCGTAATCTGACTCGCTTGAGTATTTCAAAACGGCGAATTTTTTTTCACATTCTAATTATGGCCGCGAGTTTGCGTCACATCGAAATCGTCAGATTTCTGAATGAGAGTTTTTTTTGGGTTCACTTAACACCCCCTTTTAAATCTGACGCCTGTTAACATACGTACATTAATAAAAATATGTAGAACATTGATGCTATCAATATCTGATCTAACGCGCTCGAGTATATCCATGCAACAGTATTTTTTTACTTATTTGAAAATTATAGCCGCTTCCCCCACCGATGAAAAGGTATACATTATTATTAGATTGTTGCATCGAGCGCAAAGTGAGTTATCGATGCATGAGTGTTATGTTGGTGTGCACTAAATTAACACGAGTGCATTAATTACTCACTTTAGCGAGGTGCGTAATGTACTTTTTCAACTACCAATCTACCTCTCATCTGTTTCCATTTTTTTTATACTTTTCTTGCTAAATATGAAGTATCTACCTACCAAAGTTTTACAAGGGTATAAAATGCGGGGCATTTTTGTTTTCACCTGAATGGTTTTATTATGCCGTTTTTATTTTTCAGCCAGTATCTTTTTGATCTTCTGCATACATTTTATATTAAACTTAATGGGAGATATTAAACCTCTGTGGTAATTTTTTTGCTAAACTGGCTGACCCTCGCGACTTCGCTCCCGTCAACTGGCTACCTATGTACCTAACACTACCTGCGCTACCTACCCTGCATACCTTGCCTACCCTACCCTGCCAACCCTGCCTAGCCTGCCCTGCATACCCTACCTTTTCTTCGGCTTTATAATATTAGTATAGATAAAAAACACAAAACAGTGCATTAATGAAAAACTGTGCAAGAATGAGATTTCATATAACATTTCTGCATTGTTTTGGTTCTAAGCAAAAAATACGTCCTTTGTGATCAGTTTTGTAGTGATTAATGATAACATTACTACGTAGTTGGCAGAAAATAACATTTTCTTCTTCTTATCATCTAAGCTTTGCAACCCAAAAGGTCTCTATGATGCTCGAGTAAATCCCTATTTAGCATCGTGGGCTCCCTTACTATATGTTTATGTTTTGTTTTCACCATACCATAATAAAACATCACGCTTGTACGGTTTTAGGGGGTAAAGAAATGTATGTATATCTAATATGGGGTTCCAACAAAAACTAAAAAGTGAAAAATAATAACTTTCCTCTGTCAAAAAACGAAAAACAATAGGTACCGACACCGAATTCCGAAGAGAAAATTAGTTTTCACTTCGTTGTTAAATTATTAAAATGTTTATTTCATCAACTTATGTAAATTACATTGTTAACTTTGAAGGCCCCTTTAAGCAAAGATTTGCTTGCATTAGGTGGCTTCACTCCTCCAGTTTACATTAACTATACATATGTGTGACAAAAATAAATATAAAAATAAACAAAAACAGTAGAATATTTTGAAAATGCCAGAAGATTAACAATAAAAAAAAAAACAAAATACTACAACTATTTATTAGTAAGAAATAAGGAGTGCGCGCGGTGTTATGTGTGTGTGTGATGAAGGGGTGTGAATGTTGGTGTGGAAGGTGTGATTCGTGTACTTTTTGTTTAGTCTAGCGACAGTTTGTCAATTATGATTATGCATTTTGGGAATTATGTGATTGTATGGAGCAGAGCTTCGATTTCTTCGTAGGTTTTGCTCTTCAACCATTCTGTGAGTGTCTATTTGCAGTCGCGGTATGTCATTGGGTATATGGTGAGAGTTTTGTTGAGGAAATTGTGTCAATTTTCATGTTACAAAGACTGTTTATATAAATGAGAAACAGCGTCGGGCCGAGCACACTTCCTTGTCCCACTCCGTATGTGACTATTTCTTCGAAACTAGTGACTGATCCTATCTTAACTAAATATCTGCGTTCGCTTAGGTATTCTTTAAAGAGTTTAAGTGGTATTCCTCTTACGCCGATACCTTCTAACCTGCACAAGTATGTTGGGACACTGACTGTGTCGAAGGCTTTTTTTAGGTCTAAAAATACTGCCATACACTTAACACGACTGCCCATATTTTTTGTGACTATAGATGTAAGTGCCAAGACCGCGTCTTCTGTAGACTTTCCCTGTCTGAAGCCAAAATGTGCGGGCGAGATTGAGTTATTTTTTGTTAAATATCTGATCAAGCGGTGATTTAGTACTCTTTCAACAATTTTAGACAAGGATGGATGTACAAATATTGGTCTGTAGTTAGACGGGTCAGCTACGTTACCGCGCTGGTACACAGGTGTTACTACAGCTTGTTTCAGGGCGGCTGGAAAAGTTCCTTGTTCAAAGCAGAGGTTAATAAGGTGTGCGATAATTGGTGAAATAATGAACTTAGCAGCTTTTAAGAAAACGCTACGTGAAATAAGTAGATACCTCAAACGAAATAATTGCCGGTCACAAGGATTAAAAAATGACTTGAACATTTTGAATTACATGGAATATATATAAAACTAGCTTTTGCCCGCGACTTCGTTCGCGTGGAATAGTGACTTCCGGCAGATTTTTGGTTTTACCCACATAGTTCCCGATCTCGCGGGATCTCTTCAAAAATGAAATGTGGAAGATATTCTAGGGAACTCTTCAAAAATCAACATAATGAGCTCTGCGTTTGAATTGAAGATATGTATACTCACTTAGGGCATTAAAGCCGTTATTGCCGATCGAAAAAGGCGAAAACTTAAACTAAAGAAATATTACAATCTTTCCGAACTTAAATTGAAAACTAACTGAAAACAAAAGAATTAAAAAAAATACGAATTACGAACTTAATAACAATTTAAAAGAAATTATATTACATCCTATTCTCTTAATAACCAAGCATAAAACTAAATAATTTAAAAGGAACGATCTAATTAATTTAAAAATTAAAACGAATTTAGACATACAATTTTAGTATCTACTAATAATCGAGATCAAACTAAACTTCATTATACAACAACCAGACAACCCAACAAATAAACCTTTTAATCGACAAATACAACGGGACCAATTTTGAAAACAACCACCAGACAACCCAACAAATAAACCTTTTAATCTACTAATACAACGGAGCCAATTTTAAATTTACGAAACGATCAATCCACAATTCCACGACAGTACCGCTCGGCCGATACCCAACCAAATGCGTGTAACGAAACCATAGCGCGATCTATTTCGATCCCAACGCCATCTATCGAGCATAGTGACAACTCGGATTATTTATCTATACTCCGTTCGGGCATTTTCTTTGTACTAAAAGTTTTATTATATTGATATTATTATTTCTTACCTTTTTACTATTTATTTACTTTTTTCCGATGAATTAAAACAATAACATGAACCGAACTCGTGTAACGATCGACACCATTGCGCGATCACCAACTCGACATATAGTACTAATAGAATTATCTATACTCCGTTAGAGCATTTTCTTTGTACTAAAAGTTGTATTATATTATATTATATTTTCATAACTTTTTACTATTTATTTACATTTTTCCGATGAATTTTCAGTACTGAATTGATGCCGACTCTTGACCAATAGATGGCGCTGTATGTCCGGAATAAATTTTATTTTATTTTTTGTAATAAAAACTATCCTATGTCCATTCTCAAGTTCCAAACTATGTCTGTACCAACTTTCACACAAATCGGTTCAGTAGTTAAGGCGTGAAGCAACGACAGACAGACAGACAGACAGACAGAAAGACAGACAGACAGAGTTACTTTCGCATTTATAATATTAGTTTGGATGTTATTATATAACATTTTTGGAGCATTACGTAATGAGCAGCAGCTAATGACATACTACCCAAAAACCATGAAAATGACACCCATGACGAAAGGATGTAAAATTTTTGTCGGCGCCAACTTGTAATTTGGTATTGACCGCGTATTCGATAAAAGCGACTCCAAAATCCATGCAAATAACATCCATAACAAAAAGTTGCCATTATTTTATCGTCGACATCTTGGGTTTTGGTTATGACCCATGGATTCATTACTAGGAACCCTAAAAATCATGAAAATTACACCCATGACCAAAATTTGTCTAATATTTGTCGGTGCTATCTTGGGTTTTGGTTTTGGCCCCGTATTCGTCATACATGCATACATACAAACCGGTTAAAATCATAACTCTCCTTCCACCCATCCACTTCGAAACTTCACCGCCGATAGCTTAACCTTATTCATCCAAATCCTAATCTTACTAAGATATCTTACCCACCCATCTATTTCTTAGCCTTTTCGACAACTGCTTAACACCACCTATCCAAATCCCGATCTTACCCAACATTATTTCTAAATCACATTCGAACAATAATAGGAAACTCAAACATACTTTTGTCTACACTCACAACGTAATATTCCAAATATGAATTCAAAAAATATTGTATAAACACGTAGTTACTTTATATTCGTGGATAGGTAAAATTAAAAAATAACCATTACAGTTCAACATTTTACGATTTTCAAACAACTGCATCATAAAATAGCTTTTTAATTTTTATACCACACTTAAACTCTTTTTTATTTACTGGTGCGTATGGGCTCATTGACTTAACGTGGAAAAGTAGTGTCATTGTCTATGGATGCGCGCGCTGCGCAGTCATGTGCAATGAGAATCTAAATTGCCCGCCATACCACATATTTTCCGTTTCCACTTTTGTTTTATTACAACTGTATGAGTGTAGATAAAGTAGTGTATGCAACGGAATATAATTAAGTATTAAAACCCTCGCTCGTGTTTTAATAACCCCTATTATATGACCGTTGCATAAATTACTATTATATCGGTCCTATAAAATATCAACTCCTTTCGATCACGAAATACGACGACGACTGTACTCACACGCATCCACACTACAATCTTTTCTATTACTTTTATCGTATTTATTTTTGCGAGAAAGCGATATGCCCGTCCGACGCCACGAGCGCTTCTGAGCGCGGCATGATGAACCGCGTGTGCAAAATGTATGAAGAAGTCGGCAAGTGTTTTTATTTTAGCTAATAATTAAAAAATATGAAGATTTAGGTAAAAAATAATTAGCTGAACCTGTAAAGGACTTTATATACGGCAATTTCTTATAATTTTGAAGATAAAATATGCTGTAAATTTACCTAAACAGGTCCCCTGTTTGGACCCTACTTTTTAGGGTTCCTTACCCAAAGTGTAAAAACGGGACCCTATTACTAAGACTCCGCGGTCTGTCTGTCACCAGGCATCTCATGAACCGTGATAGCTACACAGTTAAAATTTTCACAGATGATGTATTTCTGTTGCCGCTTTAATTACAAATACTAAAAACAGAATAAAATAAAGAATATTTTAGTGGGGCTATTACTAAGACTCCACTGTCCGTCTGTCTGTCACCAGGCTGTATCTCATGAACCGATAGCCAGATAGTTGGAAATTTCACAGATGATGTATTTCTGTTGCCGCTATAACAACAAATACTAAAAACAATAAAATAAAGAATATTTCAGTGGGGCTCCCATACAACAAACGTGATTTGTTTGCTGTTTTTTTGCGATAATGGTACGAAACCCTTCGTGCGCGAGTCCGTTTCGCACTTGGCCGGTTTTCTTTTTTATAGCTATTGCGACATATTTTTCCAAGTTTCTTTAGGAAACTATTTATACCTTCTTCCATCCAGTTTATAATTAGTACACGACGTCTAAGATAATTTGATTGTTTGTCACTAAACTGCCTAATCTCTATATTTACTACTAGAGGACGCCTCGCGGTATCACCCGCGTAGTTCCCGTTCCCGTGGAAATACAGGGATAAAAAGTAGCCTATGTCACCCGGGGATAGAGTAGCTTCCCAACGGTGACAGAATTTTTGAAATCGGTCCAGTAGTTTTGGAGCCTATTCGGTACAAACAAACAAAAAAATCTTTCCTCTTTATAATATTGGTATAGATACGGGAACGAGGAACAGAAGATCACCACGGGAATCTCAGGTAAGAGTGAACAAATTGAGCCACCTTACACCCGTAGTAGGAACCAGTATATCTCCCAATAAGGAACCGACCCCGAGCTTACCACTGCTGCGGATCGCAGTTTCGTGGGGTACCGGTTCTGATTGGATCCAGGAGTCTCAGCGCTGCCAATAGGCCCCAGCGTGAGCTCCTGGCTTGGGATCCGCAGACCTGTATTTAAAACGGCTTGCTTTTTTTAACACCTGCCTATATACTCTAATATAAGATTTTGTGTACGTCCTTATTTTCTCAGTGCAAGTGAGAAAATAAGTATTTACTATTTATGTTTTGAAGTATGAATCGCTTCATTCTACTCGAAACTCTAATTCCTTTCGATATCCAGGATGACTTGTGACATTTCGTAAACCTTACTCGTTTTTTAGGGTTCCGTACCCAAAGATAAAAACGGGACCCTATTACTAAGACTCCACTGTCCGTCTGTCTGTCTGTTCGTCTGTCTGTCACCAGTCTGTTTCTCATGAATCGTGATAGCCAGATAGTTGAAATTTCACAGATGATGTATTTCTGTTGCCGCTATAACAACAAATACTAAAAAACCGGCCAAGTGCGAATCGAACTCGCGCACGAAGGGTTCCGTACCATTATAGCAAAAAACGGCATAAAAATCTCGTTTTTTGTATGGGAGCCCCCCTTAAATATTTATTTTATTCTGTTTTTAGTATTTGTTGTTATAGCGGCAACAGAAATACATCATCTGTGAAAATTTCAATTCTCTAGCTATCACGGTTTTTTGAGATACAGCCTGGTGACAGACAGACAGACGGAACGCGGAGTCTTAGTAATAGGGTCCCGTTTTTACCCTTTGGGTACGGAACCCTAAAAACAGAATAAAATAAAGAATATTTTAGTGGGGCTCCCATACAACAAACGTGATTTGTTTGTTTTTTTTTTTGCGATAATGATACGGAACCCTTCGTGCGCGAGTCCGTTTCGCACTTGGCCGATTTTTCTTTTTTATAGCTATTGCGGCATATTTTTCCAAGTTTCTTTAAGAAACTATTTATACCTTCTTCCATCCAGTTTATAATTAGTACATGACGTCTAAAATAATTTGATTGTTTGTCACTAAACTGCCTAATCTCTATATTTAAAAAGTCTTTATCGCCACCTGGCAGTACTGTTTCAGTGTTTAAGTGGCAGAACAACGCAGCATGTCCGTCAGCCAGCAATTATGATCAACAAACTGCTCATTGATAAAATCATCTGGTAAATTCGTCAAAAAATTGACCAAGTATGATTGCGCGTTATTACGTTTACTCGTATATATATCACTTCGTTTGTGTCTCTAGATCTAAAATTGTAAGATGTCAACAGGGTCAAAAAGTAAGAAGTTTTTTTTGTCGTTTCGAGCAAGTCGACGTTGAAATCTACGCATATAATGCATTTTTTACTAAAGAATGTTCTATTAATTGTTCCAACTTTGATATATAAATGTTTCGTAGTTTTTATCGACAGAATTTCTATAACAGCAGAAGATGTAAATGTTAGATTTAGAATTTTTAACACCACATATTTCAAAGCTTTCAATATTGTATAATTTCTGACAAAAGGGTACTTCTTCACAAACAACATAATTTCTCGTCATTATGAGGCTACCACCCCTATTTTAAATTTTTCGTGCATTAAAGGACACCATTTTATAATTGTTAATTTTAAACAAAGGCTCCATGGTCTAGAAATGTTCGGTAACGCACACATACAGATTGTTGTAGGTAACAAGACGTTCAACAAATCAATCTTCATCTTCTAATTCATCTTTGTTGTTGCTTATACTACATAAGTTCTGAAGGTAAATATTGAGGTTGTGTCTAGTCTCCGTTAGCTAGCCTAGAACAACCGGAGATAATGTGACGCATGGATACCCCCGGCCGGTGACATGCCCGACAGATGTCAACTGTGCCGTCCTTCACAATGTATGTCCGGTAGTTGTTCGTCATCATAACTTCGTCCATAAAGAGATTAAGATTATATTATTACCTTCTAACAACGGCTTCATTCGCTTTAATGTTAGATATTGTGCCAAACAAACGTACTCCGGGGATAAAAAAGTCCTCTGCCCTTTTTCAAGGTTCACAAGTACCAACAATCATCAAAATTGATTTAATGTTTTAGTAGTGAAAATGAAACAAACAAACAGAGAGACGCCGGTCTCAGACAGTTACTTTCGCATTAATAATTGTTAGTACGCAAGGATTATTAGTGTTAGACCTGCTAGAACCATTCCATATTTTCTTACATCGGTTGACCTGGTGAACTTTGTACCATATTAACATTTATAAACGACCTCTGTATTAGAATGAACAAAACAAAAAATCAAATCAATCAAGCCATTTTTTTAATTTTAGCGAGAGTAACGAACAGCGTGGTTTTTTATTAAATTAGTTTTCTTGAATTATCTTCTAAACCACAGTTTCGTTTGACAGGAACGCCAGAAGTATACTAGCTTGTCACATGTCAAAATCACAGTAGTCGACAATTATCAAGGAGAGGAATCTAAAATCATCCTTTTGTCGCTTGTGAGGAATAACGAAGAAAATATAATTGGATTTCTTGGCACAGACAACAGGGTGTGCGTTGCTCTGTCGCGAGCAAAAGAAGGTTTGTTTTAGCAATTAACGAATAAAGATCTGTCTATAGTTCACTTTAAATGTATGGTTTTTATTTTAGATGATTAAGTAGGTACCTTACCTATTATTCGTTCATTACTATTATTTGTACCTACACCTAATCTGCAATCGCAATTAACATTTTGACTTTGAACCAATGACGCACCATTGTATTCTCTATACATATATGTAACCTCCTTTGCGCTCTCTACCCCTGGTTTCTGGAACGTAAAGACTTCTAAGTATTACAGAAGAGCGCAAAGTTTATCAGTTTAATCACTTTCAGGATTGTATATTTTCGGCAATATCAACATGTTGAAAACAGCAAGATCAGGATTATGGACCAAAATAGCAACGACATTAGAAAATAATGGCTCGTTGGGAACAACACTGATACTGAAATGTCAAAATCACCCTGACCAGATAACCACGGTAGGTAGTAGCACATATAATATGATACTAGCGTAGTAGTAGGTACTTAAGTACTATAGACGACAGACTCTGGACAATAGATACTAGATGTAATGTTTTATGTACCCGGATAGAAAGTAAATATCCTGAATATATGTTAACCGTCGTCACAGACAATCTGTGTGCCCATTTTCCTAGTTCAGCCCTTGATGCGTGATTAAGTATCAATTATCATAACTAATTTAAATCTGAACTTATAGAACTGGCTTTTGCTCGCGACTTCGTATGCGTAGCATTATACTTCATAAAAGATAGCTTGATCTCTGCATCATATGTCAAACTGACGTATACGTTATTGCTACGTTATTGTTAGCCTGTCAAGCGCTATTGTTACTGTATTGATACTGACAGCTGTCGCAGAGATCTAGCTATCTTTTTATGAAGTAAGTACTAAGTACTTCGAATAGCCTTACTTGAGAAATTATGGGTTTGCAATACAAACTGCCACCCCGTTAAAGCTGATTTCGGGTATAAAAACAATTCTATGTCCTACTAGGGTCTAAAACTATTTCCCTACCGTATTTCATCTAAATCGGTTCGGCGTTTAAAGCGTGAATATGTAACAGACAGACAGAGTTACTATCGTATTTATAACAATAGTGTTATAAGATAGGGCAACGCCATCTACTGACCAGTAGAAGGACTAAGTTGTAACTAGTGGCTCCATCTAGTATCGTATAGCGGAACTAATCTTCTTGTGTCGAATGGAAGTTTCTAGACGCTTCGGGAACAATGAGTTCGAAAGTCGATTGTTCTGGAAGTTTCTCGAATTATCTAGAACAGTATGGAGCGTTTCGCGCTTCCGTGCTATATAAAGAGCGGTCGGGTTCGTCGTGAGTCAGTTTCAATTGAGAAGCGATTGAGAAGCGATCAAAGCGGAAAATAGTGCGAACTAATAGAATTGTTTAAGAAGTGTTTTTGTAATAAAAAGTGATTAATTGAAGTCTGCTGTTTAATTAATTTATCCCTGAACCCCAGCTCGTAACAAATTGGTGTCAGAAGTGCGGGATAAATTATGCCGGTTCTACCGAAGGAAGAAACGGAGGGGATGCGCACCAGGAGTCAGCGCCGGCAAGACGTAGACCAGAAGCGCTTTGGAGACGCTCCCTCACCGTCATCAAGCGGACAACGAGACTCCGCGGCGACAGCAGCATCAGCTCAATCTCCGGTGACCCCTGACCTCGCTGCTCTGATGGCTTTTATGCAGGAGCAGGCTCGCCGTCAGGAGGAACAGGCTCGCCGCTTGGAAGAGCAGCTGCAGCGCGACAAGGAGGAGCAGATTCACCGTCAGGAGGAGCAGTTCATGGTGATCAAGGACCTCTGCACTGCAATTGGTAAGGAGATGAAGGAGGTAAAGGACCAGGTCCAGCAACATGAGATCCGCATTATCGAGATGGAGAAGACAATATGTGGGCTCAAGTCTGGAGGTGGGTCCATGGCAGCTGCGGTTGGGGCGCCTTCGCCACATGGTTTTAAAGTGCCACCATTTGATGGCTCTTCGTCATGGTCCGCCTACAAAATTCAGTTTGAGGCCGTGATGAAATCGAATGGATGGACTAAAGAACAGGCCTTGACTGCTCTAACCTTGGGCCTTCGCGACCAGGCCTTGACTGTGTTAGAAGCGCTGGGAAAAGACGTCACTTTCGAGAAGCTTCTGGAAGCATTAGAAGCTAGATACGGCGACGCGCACCTGGAACATGTGTTTCGGGCCCAACTGAAAGACCGGTCGCAACGGGTTGGTGAAACTCTTCAGCAGTGGGCTCTGGAGGTGGAAAAGCTGGTTCGGAAGGCTTACCAGTCGTCAACTGTGCTGATCGACGGGAACCTCGTACAGGCGTTCACGGATGGGATCCGCGACCTGGAGGTTAGGGCTGCAGTAAGGCTAGGTCATTTCAAGGACCTCAAGGATGCTCTAGCCCATGCTTTGGAGGTGGAGGCACTACGGCGGGACGAACGAACTCACCGAATCAGGGAGGTTGCAACTTCACCCCGATGCTATGGCTGCGGAGAGAGCGGCCACATCCGATTGAGCTGCCCGAAGCGAAGGCCTCCCCACGGTGGTAAGCAGTCGCTATTGGTAGGACCATCTGACGTCCCTGCTGGGCAACAGCAGCAGGGAAACGAGTAGATGTCAGGACTAAGGGGCGGGTGCTGGCTGGTTATGGAAGAGCCCCAAGGATCTCGATTTCACAATCCTGTGACGGAAACAGCCTGATTATCGAGGGCGAAATTAACAGAACACCATGCAAGCTGACACTGGATACTGAGGCTTCTCGGACAGTTGTCGGTTTCCAACTAGCTAGACGGTATCTTGGGAACTTCTTCGCGAGCCATGAAGGTGTACATCTGAGAACAGCCACCGGTCAGCACATAACCGTCCGTTGTGAGAAGGAGGTGGACATGAAGTTAGGAAACAAAGTTTACCGCCACAATGTTATCGTGGCCGACATAGTGGACGACTGCATTCTGGGTTTGGACTAAATGCGAAAACATCACTGTGAGATCGACGTTTATCAAGGTGTATTAAAGTGTGGCTCAGAGGAAGTCTTCATGGAAGGTGCAGCATCGGGAAAAGTGTACTGCTTAAAAAAGGTTATTTTTCATCAAAGGTCAGAAACAATCATACCAGTTTGTCTACCAAGGAATTCTGGTCAGGAAAACCGATGTGTACTTATAGAAGGTTTAGATAACGATGCTTCTTGGAAAATTGCACGCACATTGGTAAGAGGTACTAGTGCTTCATCGGTACGCGCACTCAACACAAGTGACCAGGACCTGGTGCTCAAGAAAGGCACATTATTAGGCACTTGTGACGGAGTGGTTTGGATGCGTAGATGCCACGAACACCCAACCAACGCCAAAGTTAGTGCAAGATTCGATGTGTCATCGCTTTTGAAGAACAGCCAGAATAACTTGTCGGAAGAAGAAAAGAACAAGGCTAAGAAGATGTTAAACAAGTTCGCCGACATTTTCCCGACAAATGTTGCCGACATAGGGAAGACTGCGTTAGTTCAACACAATAAATACAGGAAATGAGGTACCAATCCGCCAGCGACCAAGACGTGTTCCAGTGGCACGGGAACGGGAAGTGGACGACATAATCAAGGGTATGGTGAAAGACGGCGTGATTGAACCTTCATCCAGTCCATGGTGTTCACCGGTAGTATTGGTGAAAAAGAAGGACGGCAGCATGCGCTTCTGTGTAGACTATCGCCGACTAAACGACATCACGAAGAAGGACAGTTATCCGTTGCCAAGAATCGATGACACGCTGGACACGCTATCGGGAATGAAGTGGTTTTCCACCTTTGACTTAAAGAGTGGCTACTGGCAGGTCGAGTAAGACCCTCGAGATAAGGAAAAGACAGCGTTCTCTACAGGCAAAGGATTGTGGCAATTCAACGTTATGCCATTTGGACTGTGTAATGCGCCGGCCACCTTTGAGAGATTGATGGAGCGGGTACTGACTGGGCTGATTGGTGACGCCTGCCTAGTTTACTTGGATGACATTATAATCGTGGGATGGACGTTTGAAGATCACCTCCGCAATTTGGAACGTGTGCTGTCAAAGATACGAGGAGCCAATCTAAAGCTAAGTCCAAAGAAGTGCGCGTTGTTCAGGCGGCAAGTGAACTTTTTAGGTCACGTGGTTTCCGAAGAAGGTATTCAAACGGACCTGGATAAGCTCGTTGCCGTCAAGGATTGGCCAGTTCCGGAGAACAACGCAAGTCAGGGCGTTTCTCGGTTTGTGCTCCTACTATCGGCGGTTTGTGAAGAGCTTTGCTGACATTGCCCGACCTCTTCATAAGCTAACTGAAGACAAGATACAGTTCTGCTGGAATGAGGGCTGTGACGTCGCATTTCAGAAGCTAAAGGAACATCTGTGCAATGCACCCATCCTAGGCTATCCTGACAATGAAAATGAATTCATAGTTGACACAGATGCCAGCAATACTGGAATCGGCGGGGTATTGTCTCAACGAAAAGGAGATCATGAGGTTGTAATTGCGTACTTCAGCAAAGCCTTATCCAAACCTGAGAGGAACTACTGTGTCACTCGAAGGGATCTTCTAGCTGTAGTAAAGACATTGCAGCATTTCAATAAATATTTGTTGGGGCGGAAATTTCTCCTGCGAACGGACCACGCTGCTTTGAAATGGCTACTGTAATTTAAGAACCCAGAAGGACAGGTAGCAAGATGGATTGAGCTACTGCAAGAGTTTGATTTCGTAATTCACGGGAAGACCGTGAATTACGAAATCAAACTCTTGCAGTAGCTCACGAAAAGCTCTCTCGGGAAGACCGTGTCCAGACCAATGTAAACATTGTGCGAGACAAGAAGCTAAGCAGGTAACGCTAGTGCGGGTTTTAGGGACGGATCTTAGCGAAGAGTGGAAGGAAACCTTGCAGAGTGCTCAACAATAAGACAGAGACCTAAAACCGATCCTTGAATGGAAGAAATCAGGTGCTCCTAGGCCTCACTGGAGTGATGTCGCAGCTACCAGTTCCATCACCAAGAGTTATTGGGCACAGTGGGAAAGCTTGGTTATCCAGGATGGAGTTCTGTGCAGGAAATGGGAGAACGCTCGCGGTGACCATTGTCATCTACAAATGGTCGTACCTAAAGTTAAGGTGCCGGAGATCCTACAGCTCTACCACAATGGATGTTCAAGGGATCACATGGGAGTTAAAAGGACTTTAATTGTCGAGAGGACGTTGAGGAATGGTGCCGCAAATGCACAAGTTGTGCGGCTGTGAAAGGACCACAAACTCGTAGCAGAGGGGCACTAAAGGTTTACAATGTTGGTGCACCGTGGGAACGTATAGCATTGGATGTTGCTGGACCATTTCCAGAAAGCCAAAGCGGAAACAAGTTCTTCTTGGTCGTCATGGACTACTTCACAAAATGGCCGGAAGTGTTTGCAATCCCCAATCAAGAAGACGTTACGGTGGCTGATAAGTTAGTTCACGAAGTGTTTTGTCGGTTCGGGGTACCCTTGGAAATCCACAGTGACCAAGGCCAGAACTTCGAGTCAGAAGTGTTTAAGGAGACGTGTCGTGTGATGGGTGCTCACAAAACCAGAACTACTTCTTATCATCCGCAATCAGACGATTGAACCAGTTACTAGAGAGATATCTTGCAAAGGTTGTGGAAAACAGACAGAAGGATTGGGACAAACACATTCAACCATATCTCATGGCATATCGCAGTGCTGTTCATGAAACTACAACGGTAACACCAGCTTTTGCTAATTTCGGCAGAGAACTACGATTACCTGCAGATCTAATCACCGGTATCCCGCCTGAGTCTCCACGCAATGTAACAGATTATGCGAATGAGCTACGAAACAGAATGGATGATTTATATGAGCATATGAGACGGACAGGTCAACAGATGTCTGAGAGGATGAAGACCCGCTACGATCGGAAAGCGAACAATAAGGGCTTTGATGAAGGATCTCTTGTATGGTTACATAACCCGGCACGGAGCAAAGGAAAATCGCCTAAATTACAAGCAAAATGGGATGGACCTTATCGCGTAGATACCAAGATCAATGACGTCACCTACCGAATTCAAAAGGGACCCCGTGGTGCATCAAAGGTCGTTCATGTGGATCGGTTGGCCCGTTATCATGGGTCTAACAATGCTCGGGACGAGCATGTCTAAGAGGGAGGCAATGTTACAAGATAGGGCAACGCCATCTACTGACCAGTAGAAGAACTAAGTTGTAACTAGTGGCTCCATCTAGTATCTTATAGCGGAACTAATCTTTTCGTGTTGAATGGAATTTTAAGTTTCTAGTCGCTTCGGGAACAATGAGTTCGAAAGTCGATTGTTCTGGAAGTTTCTCGAATTATCTAGAACAGTATGGAACGTTATAGAAACTTCTTCCGTGCTATATAAAGAGCGGTCGGGTTTGTCGTGAGTCAGTTTCAATTGAGAAGCGATCTCAGCGGAAAATAGTGCGAAGTAATAGAATTGTTTTTGTAATAAACAGTGAATAATTGAAGTCTGCTGTTTAATTAATTTATCCTTGAACCCCAGCTCGTAACAATAGTATGGATTATATATTTCCCAGTAATCTTATATAATTATTCATACAATTAAATCGTTGATGAAGTATTACACATTAATGGGTTACACTTACAGATTTCGACTCCAAAGGATTTCCACAAGTTACCACCAGATGGCGGATGCTTTGAGAAGTGTAACTACCAGTATCACTGCGGCCACAAGTGTCAACTGCACTGCCACGGATATGACAGGGAGCATATCAACACAAAGTGTACTATGAAATGCGAAAGGTACGTACTTCTAACCCCGCAACTGCGGAGCGTGGCTCCTGGGTTCGATTCCCAGGTCAGTCAACGTGGTATTCGGTTTTTTCGGTGTTAAAAAATTTACTCTAAGAATTTTGTGACGACGATCGCTATAGATAAACAAGACGATTACAAACAAACAAAAAAGTATTTTAATACTTCAAGAAAATAATTTAAATTAAATATTTGGTAAAGTTATTTTTATGCTAACCGTACGCATAGAATAGAATAGAATATTTATTTGCTAGAAACATGGTGTTTACAGAGGTGTTCATTTCATAAAATTGCATAGTGCTACATGTCTCACCGTTTTAACGGCATGCAAAATCAATTCCAATTTAATGAAATTCTTACATAAATTTTCAATTACATTACATCATTAATATTACAATTTGAATATAATTTCAATCATTATATATCTATATACTACACACTTCCATTTTTACCATATCATTAAATAAAACATTACATTCAACATATTATCATTTAACTTAAACAATCACTTACGTATTTTGATGCCAGATCAAGGGAAAAAAAAATACAGGGACATTTTACAAAAAAAATCGTTAATTGAATAAAAACATTCCTGCAACAACCACTGCCGCAGTGCCGAACATTATTTTTTGAAGGGTAATTGGGTACTTCGGCAAAGCTTTATAAATTAGGGGAGCCATGTAGATACAACTCTTCCGGAAGAGTTGCAACTTAGGAACAGGTATCTCAAAATCCAAATGCGCAGCTTTCCTCTTATTTTTATTATCCCTTCGTTCAAATAATGCAAGATAGGATCTCAGAATCTTAGCAATTTCAAAGATATACGAGTATATACAGGGTACAGTCAAAAGGTTATGTCGCCCTACACGAATCAGACCATTCCATGTTAAAAATTGCACGGATACTTTTTTTTTGAGCAGTGAAAATTCGATCTATTTCTGAGGAGTTTCCCCATACAACTATGCCGTAAAAAATAACCGAACAGACATAGGCCTGATACACCATTATGGATGTTTCTCTCGGAGTGTCATTCTGAATTTCGACAGTTAATTATTTCGACAGAATCTCAATTTCGAAAAACAATAGTTCGACAACTCATTTCTTCGACAGAACATAATATTCGACTAGCATTAGTTCGACAGATTATAATTCGACAACACACATCTTCGAAAGACACTACTTCGACAAAACTCTTCCTCGATATGCACTTGTTCGGCGGATCTCTATTTCGACGGAACATACCTTCGACATAATACTGCTCTTAAATGTGAAAAATGTAACGTCGAGTTTCTCTCGACGTTACATTTTTGACCTTTCTTAGCGCAAAAACAAATTGGTTGATTATCTTGCAGAGTATCTCGATATGATTCTTGCATGTTAAGTGCTCGTCAAATGTTACGCCTAGAAACTTTGTGTTATGTACCTGCTTTACGCTTATATTATTATACGCAACATGAAGATGGATAGGTTTACTTTTCCATGTTTTAAAATGAAGTACGTTCGTTTTAGCAATATTCAACTTTAGTTTGTTAATATCTAACCATTTTATAATATCATTCAATATTTGATTAATTTCATCGTCATAGTTTTTTTGATCTTTACATTTAATAATAATTGTAGTGTCATCAGCATTTTGGTAAATTGTTCTAGGTAAATTGATTTAGGTAAGTCGTTTATATAGAGAAGGAACAACAACGGCCCCAGAATGCTTCCCTGAGGGACACCGCAATGATTAATTCTTGGTTTGGATTCGAAATTATCCATATTATTTGTCACATGGTTCAACTTTGCTATTCTTGTTATTTGCTTCCTGTCACGTAAATACGACTGAAACCATTTCAAAGACGGACCCCTTATTCCATATCTTTCCATTTTATCCAATAGCCTAACATGATCAACGAGGTCAAACGCCTTGCTTAAATCTAAAAATAGTGCACAGGAAGGGTTTTTTATTGATATTTTTCATAATTTGATTTATTTTGTCTAAATCCATATTGTTGACTAACTAGAATAATATATTTATCTAGGAACCCTAACAACCGCCTGTACATAACTCTTTCAAAAACTTTTGAAAGTATGGGAGTTAGTGCTATAGGTCTATAGTTGTCAACGTTAGATTTGGAGCCCTTTTTATGTAATGGCTTAATTAAGGAAAGTTTCAATCTGTCAGGAAAACAGCCCTGTTACAAGGATAGATTAATAATATATGCCAAAGGCGATGATATATATTTTGATATTCTTTTAAGAAGTTCGGTTGTGATATTATCGTAGCCTGCCGATCTAATATTTCTTAATGACTTTATGATAGTTTCAATTTCAGAAGCATTTGTAGGTTCTAAAAATATACTATTATCATGAATTTCTACATTTTGCTTGTCAATATTATCATTATTAAAATTAGAGGCATAATTGATGACAATGTCAATGAAGTGATTGTTGAATTTATTAGAGATGTCACATTCAATAATCAACGCGTTATGCAAATAATTGCATATGAACGGTTGCTTTTTTATTTTTCTTCGTGACACAACTGCTTATAATTTTAGAGTTCATTTTGAACACCTTATGTAATACAAACTATAACTCTATTATTTGTTGCAGAGTTCTATGCGAGCTCGGACATGTCTGTCCGTTAAAGTGCTGCATAGATTGCAAGCCGTGCGAGGTGCTCGTAAAGAAGACTCTACTGTGCGGACATGAAATAAACACATTTTGCCATCGTAACCTTGAGGACCCGCGAAACAAGTGTCTTACCAAAATTGATGTTACATTACCAGATTGTGAACATAAGGTACGTCCATACTCTTTTAAAGTTCTAAAAGAGGGAATTCCGTAACAAATATTTCGTCTGTCTTTCTCCATGAAATCTGCTATGCATTAATTGTAAGACGTATCTTATGTTTAAATATGACCTTTGTCACTATACAACATGCTTCTTATTCTTACAAATAAAATTCACTACAAATAAATTCAAACTAGTATCAGTGCCCGATCACGCCACTTTATATAAATAAAATATTAAAATTACAGGCACAGAAAGATTGTTACCAGGATATAAATGGGGTGAAATGTTATACGCGGTGCGAGTACCGGTTAGAGTGCGGCCATGTGTGCCAGCGATACTGTCACGTGACCGAAGATCCTAACCATGAGAAAGTGAGTTGTTTGACTTTTGTATCCATTATCATCTTCATTTCAGCCGAAAGACGTCCACTGCGTATCGTGTCTCGAAGTCCCGGGACTTTCGTAATTTTAGTTGTCTCGAGTCCTGGGGCTTTCAGGTCGAGACTTACGACCAGACAAGATTGTCGAAATAGTTATGTAATCATTTTTATTTTCAAACTAGCTGTACCCGCGGCTTTGCACCCGTTAACTGCCTATCCTACCCTACTTACCTACCTACCTGTACCTACTCTACTTACCTACCTACCTACCTGTACCTACCCTACTTACCTAGACCTACCTACCTTGCTTACCTTTCTACCTACCTAGATCGAGCGCTCGCTGCACAGAATACTATTTACTCTAGGGAGAGGAATATTGACTGCATATAAAAAGTAAGGACCGATTTGCTGCGCGCCATCTAGTAGCAATCCAGAACACCCCACCTAAACGAAAACATAATAAAAAACAATTTTTCAAAATAATACTACAGACTCCCAAATAAAACGGTACGATGTGAAAAATAACTTTCTTTTTGGAAGTCGGTGTCTTTGGTAGGGACCAATTTTTTTTTATGTACACCGACTTCCAAAAAGAAAGTTATATTTCACTTTGTAGTGTTTTTGTTTAGAAGTCGGTAGTATTTTTTTGAAAAAGTTTTTTTTTTTTCACTTTTTAGTTGTACCTAATAGGCAAATTCTTTAGTCAGGTTATGCTAGTATTATATTATCTGTGGTAAGGTACCTATAATGCCAGAATAGATTACCCGAATATCATGAAACTTGAAAATAACCGGTGAAATTATGAGGGTGTACCAAGATGAACTGTACACATATGCGCACCCCTTTAGAGCGTACTGGCGTGATTTTAGGTTATGAAATGGTATAAACAATAAACAGACATGCGATAGCATCAATCCTGAGAGATTTGCCCACGTTTATTGAAGAGTTCTATTGTATATCTCCGAAGTTCTTCATCAGATCTTCACCAAATTAAAATGGTACCAATTTGGGAACATAATCTTACAAACAAAAAAAAACAAAATCGGTCTACAATTGAAGGAGATATTGGTGAACATAAACAAAAAAAACATAATATCGAACATAGAACCTCCTCCTTTTTGGAAAATCGGTGTAAAAAATACCTGTCCGTAGCTGGGACTCGAACTCGCAACCTTAAGTATAGTAAGGTCACCACGTTTATCATTAGGCTATTCAGACGGGCAATGGCGGCAGCGAAATTACGAACAACATTGCACGCACGTCAACGTCATTATTGACATTAGTAGTAGGCGACGTAGAGGCAGCAGGCCCAGGATAACTGGATGAACCAGCACTGGCTGTAGTGGGAAATGCGCGATTAATGATTGAAGCTCACCCATTGATGCTATTTTCCGGCGAGACTTGTCAGGCGTCATGACGACAACCTTTCCCTCCGCAGACCAGCAGCTGTTGATGCTAAAGTGCTTGCGGGCGGTCATAAATACTTAGTGCCGTGTTTTTTCAGAAATTCTGAAACGGTGGTCCCGTTGCCCTTGAGCGAAGTTTTGTTGTCCCAGACCAGCCGACGATGCTCGATCGCATTGAAACGCACAAGGGCCGGTCTAGTCTGTGAGACACATTCAGATACTCAGGCTTCGGTCATAAATACTTAGTGCCGTGTTTTTTCAGAAATTCTGAAACGGTGGTCCCGTTGCCCTTGAGCGAAGTTTTGTTGTCCCAGACCAGCCGACGATGCTCGATCGCATTGAAACGCACAAGGGCCGGTCTAGTCTGTGAGACACATTCAGATACTCAGGCTTGAAGTCATCTATCTTGAGCTGGTTGGAGATAACTTCATAGATTGGTGCACAAATTCTCTCCAGGTCTCTCAGGGATTCCATGAAACAGCAAAACTTTTCTCCTCATTGCAGTCTCATGACTATTCAGCCTCGATGATAATAGTTCAATCTGCGTCTTAATATAAAAACGAACGTTCACTTGTCACGCCTACCCACCCACGTAGGTAAAAGATCACGATATTTATCGAGAATTTATAAGCTCGAAAGATTGATTACAAACTTACGGTGTCTGCAATAATCTGGTGACACTGATACATTCAATGAACACTTAAATAGCTGTCACTTTGCGAATTTTGTTTAGGGTTTGGGAATTCTCGACAATTTCAAATTCCTGGGACACAAGACAGCCTACAATCAAAGACCCGGGAATGCCCGGGATAAGAGACTTTATAGTTTTTTTTTAACGATACTCCACACACACGTCATAAATGAATTTGACGACTGACTGACTCAACTAACACAGACACAATCATAATCCAAACACCACAGTACAACCAATATGGCGGCATGCTGGCGGCGCGGCAAACGCATTTATTGTGTTATTATACTAGGTACTCAGTAGTTACGTAGTAGACCAAGTAATGATTCATTAAAATAACAGATGGCGCTAGGCTCCTTCAATTATCATCAAGATATACAGGGTGTTTGGAAGGGAGCTGTACATACGCCTAGGGTAGAAACTAGGGATAGTCTGCTACCTACCCCCGCCCATTATATTGACCTTGGCCTCAAGGTTTTTTTTTAATTTATTATTATTTTTTATTTGACTTTTTTATGATTTTTTGACTAAAACTACCTGTAGCTCAAAATCTATCCATGGGACCGGTCGGCTAATGGTCTTGTTTTAATCGTTAGAGTCTTAGGGTCCTGCAAAAAATTATTTTACACCAGAAAATTGTGGAGAAGAAAAGTTATGGGGCCTGAAGTACCGTAGTAAGGTAAAGAAATAATTTTAAGGGCAACTTTCTATGGGGTTTAAAAAAAAACTAACAGGGTTGGAGTTCTTCTGATTTTTTTAAAACATTCTCAGTCCATGCCCTTTCTAACGATATGCTAAAAGTGTAATTATCACTTTTAGTTTTAAAGTTATTAATTAATTTCCGCAACTAATATCAGCAGATATCAGCAGATATTAATTTTTTACGGAGTATTCTCTGGACTGACGAGTCCAAGTTTGACAAGGAAGGAATTGTAAATTACCACAATCTCCATCACTGGGCACCCAGAGATCAAAACCCGAGAGTCAAGAGGCACAGAGGTTTTCAACGAAGGTTCTCCGTGAACGTATGGGCAGGCGTCATCGGTAATCGGTTGATAGGGCCGCACTTTTTGCCAGACAACCTAAACGGGCAAAACTACTTAGATTTCCTCGAAAACGATTTGCCTGATTTAGCGGAAGAAGTGTTTGACGAAGATCGGCCCATAGTCTTCCAGCACGACGGCTGTCCTGCTCATTGGAGCCTAGCAGTGAGGGAGCTTCTGGACAACTGCTTTCCTAATTCTTGGATTGGTCGGGGTGGGCCAATTCCCTGGCCCCCAAGGTCGCCTGACCTTACCCCACTCGACTTCTACGTCTGGGGAAGGGCGAAAGAGTTGGTGTACGCAGAAGAAGTACCAACAAGGGAGGTTCTAATTAACAGGATCCACGCCGCATTCGATACAATGCGCGAGGAACTGCTGCTTAGAACGGTGACCGTGGAGATGAGGAAGAGGTGCCGAGCATGTTTACAGGTCAATGGTCATCAATTTGAACAAAATTTGTAATTAATTAAAATTAGTAATTAATTAAAATTTGTAATTTAATGACATTAGTCATTACCAAATTTTTTGTTTCATTTGCCATCCTTTTACGATCGAACACATTTAATTTTCATTAGTTGAAATTTTTGCTTGAAGTGCCCTAGTTGCGGAAATTAATTAATAACTTTAAAACTAAAAGTGATAATTACACTTTTAGCATATCGTTAGAAAGGGCATGGACTGAGGATGTTTTAAAAAAATCAGAAGAACTCCAACCCTGTTAGTTTTTTTTTAAACCCCATAGAAAGTTGCCCTTAAAATTATTTCTTTACCTTACTACGGTACTTCAGGCCCCATAACTTTTCTTCTCCACAATTTTCTGGTGTAAAATAATTTTTTGCAGGACCCTAAGACTCTAACGATTAAAACAAGACCATTAGCCGACCGGTCCCATGGATAGATTTTGAGCTACAGGTAGTTTTAGTCAAAAAATCATAAAAAAGTCAAATAAAAAATAATAATAAATTAAAAAAAAACCTTGAGGCCAAGGTCAATATAATGGGCGGGGGTAGGTAGCAGACTATCCCTAGTTTCTACCCTAGGCGTATGTACAGCTCCCTTCCAAACACCCTGTATAATAAATCTATAGAAAAGTCGTTTTTGTACATCGAAAATATTTTCAAAACAAATAGCCTTGTAGGTGTTAAAGGATAACAGAACCTATTGCCAGCATTTTTGGAATTTTTCTCTGTTTATCTTTGCACGCATCGCGTAAAATGTACGAAACCAATGTTGATAACTTTTGTACATCTTTCTCATGTTCTTCCTCTTCCAGCAGCTTCCTTAGTGCGGCGAGCGATTCATCGTCTACTCTGACTCTTGGTGATCAGATTTCCTCTTTGTTTTCCCCTTACCCCAATAACCTCAACATAGCTAACATAAATGCCCAGAGTGTCCCTAGCCATTACTCTCATCTTCTGGCTTCCATTAATTGTGCACACTTAGATGCTTTACTGATCTCTGAGTCATTTCTGAAACTTTCACTTTTATCTGTACACTATGCCTTTCCTGGCTTTGTTCTTATTCGTAATGATAGAACGGGGAAGGGCGGTGGTGGTATTACTATTTATTTGCGAGCTGGTATTCCGTGTAAGGTTATCAGTACATCACCATCTTCCTACTCGGGGTCAGCAGAGCATCTGTTTTTAGAAATCACTTTACATCACGCTTGGAGTGATGTATAGTCCTAACCTCAGTATTGATTACTTTGACTCTTTCGAATCCCTTTTAAATGATGTGTATCCTTCTTATGACTACGTAGTTCTGAAGGGTGATTTTAATACTTGTCTCCTTAAAAATGACTCTGGTACTCCCAAACTTCTAACTCTTGTATCTTCTTTTAATCTCAGTATTCTACCTCTTTCCGCTACTTATCATTTCCCTAATTGCACCCCTTCTCTTTTGGACCTTATGATTGTTTTAAAATCTAATAATGTATCGGTCCACGGTCAACTCACTGCTTGTTTTTCCTATCACGATTTAATATTCATGTCTTACTAGATTCGTCCTCCTAAGCGCAAGTCATCATTCATTTTCCTTCGGAACTACAAGGGCATAGATCGAGAGGCGCTGCTGCGGGATGCTGGTGTCATCGATTTGACGGATGTTTTAGAGAGTTTAAGTATCAACGAGTTGGTTCATATTTTCAACTCTCAAATACGCCTTTACGAACGTCATGCTCCTATCCGTAGAGTAAGAGTAAAATAAGTGCCGGCACCCGGCACCCTGGCTCACTCATGCTATTAAAGATGCAATGGCAATTAGAGACCGACCCAAAAGGAGGTTAAGGCGCCGTCCTTCCGAGCACAACCTGAGTTCGTTTAGAGAGATGCGTAATCGCTGTAGTCGTATGTGTAGAGATGCAAAGAGACGCTACTTTCATAATTCTCTTGAGAACCGGAACTTCTCTGAAGTCTGGAAGTTTTTGAAAACTGTCGGCATGGGTAAGTCCCCTGTAGCTTCTAGCAAAGGCATTGACGTGTGTGCTGTGCTCTAAATAAACATTTTTCACTTCCACCCGTTACGTTGGATCCACATATCAAATGATCTACATTAAATAAACTTTCCATTTTGCCAGTTCCGTGGTGTTCGTCTTTCGATTTCAGTCCTTTGAGTGAAAGTTATGTTAAAAAATCTATTTGTGCTATCTCCTCATCCGCTGTTGTTAATGACGGGCTTTGCTCAAGAATGATTTCTCCTATCCTCTCCACATTACTTCCCGTTTTGACCCACATTTTTAATTTCTCCTTGTTTTCTTGCACTGTGCTCGATGCTTGGAAGCTAGCTCATATTATTTGACTACCCAAAGTCCCTAACCCAGTCACACTGGCCGATTTCAGACCCATTTTCATCCTTCCTTATCTTTCCAAAGTTTTAGAGCACATTGTCCATCAGCAATTGTCTCTGTTTCTCTCTAGTAATGATCTTCTTAGTCCTTTTCAATCTGATTTCCGACCCGGTCACAGTTCTGTCATAGCTCTTTTAAAGGTTACTGATGATATGCTATGGACCACAAATCTCTTAGTTTACTTGTACTTCTCGATTTCAGCAGCGCTTTCAACTCTGTTGACTTCGATATCCTTCTTGCTATCCTTAAATCTTTCCGTTTTGCCAGTGCCGTGAGGTTCGTCTTTCGATTTCAGTCCTGTGAGTGAAAGTCATGTTATGTCCTTAAATCTTTAAATTTCTCCTCTTCCACTATAGATTGGTTCAACTCCTATCTTGGAGGCCACTCGCAGCGGGTACACCTCGAAGAGACTTCTTCGGATTGGTGCTCTCTTACTGCAGGTGTGCCACAGGGTGGCGTTCTCTCTACTTTTCTCTTTTCTATTTTTATTAACTCTGTCACTAGAGTCATCTCGTGAAGCAGTGAACTGGAATTGATTGGGGAGTGGTCGCGGTCCTTTGAGCTGCAAATCAACCCTAAGAAGTCTCAGGCCATGGTTATCGGCGGTAGGCATATGCGAAACAGGCTTGATGTTGCGGTGCTGTCTCCTCTCAGTTTGAATGGGCTTCAAATTGAATATCAATTTGAACCCCAAGGACGACTAAAAACTTGGAGGTGATCATGGACTCCTATTTATCATGGACTGCCTATGTCGCTGAAGTCAGTCGCAAGGTGCACTACATTTTCCACTCGCTGAAGTGCCTCCAGAGCTTTTTGCCCTTGAACACCAAAATGTCCCGTGGCCAAACTTATTCAGCCCATCATCGACTATGCCGATGCGTGTTATGTGGATGCCACCGAGGAGCTTTTAAATAAGCTTGAGCGTTTGCAAAATATATGTATTCGTTTATTTTTCAATCTCAAAAAGTATGATCATGTTTCAGGCTTTCGCAAAATGCTTAAGTGGCTCCCTATTCGACTTCGCAGGAACTCTCGGTTTTTGTGTCGGCTATTTAACGTCCTTCACAACCCTAAAACGCCTTCCTACCTCCACGAACACTTCTCCTACTCTCGTCCTTCCGATGCACTTTGCAGATCGCATCTTAAGCATCTCCTTGAAACGCCTTCCCACACTACCGACTTTTACTTCTATTTTTTTACTGTGCACGCGGTGCGGTTGTGGAACTCGTTACCGCCTGATATTAGGGTCTGAAAAACTCTTGCAGTTTTTAAAAAGAGAGAGAAAGAGCATTATCTTTCCATTTCGTCTTAGTTGCATATTATGTATTATTATTTAAGTATTTGTGATATTAGATAGTATTTATTATTTTAATATTTATTTTATTAATATGCATGTATATAAGAGTATATATTAATTATCTATACTGTATTCTTCTTTATTGTGTTGTTCAATTTATTTATTTCCCCTCTACACACGGTGTCTACATATCTTTTATTTATTGCAACTCTCCTCTCGCAGTTATGCTGGAAGAGATTTCGTTAGAAATAAGCATACCTTTGTACCTATTTTCTGTTCCTTCTTCTTGTCTATTTATTATGTGTGTGTACATTATTGGTTAAATAAAAATAAAAGAAGTTAAATAAATAAAAAACTTTTTTGCAAAAAAATACTACCGACTTCCAAATACAAAACTACAAAGTGCAAAATAACTTTAATTTTTGAAGTCGGTGTCTTTAGTAGGTGCCAATTTTTTGCGTTGTGGACACCGACTTCAAAAATTAAAGTTATTTTTCACTTTGTAGTTTTGTATTTGGAAGCCGGTAGTATTTTTTTGCAAAAAAGTTTTTTATTTATTTAACTTCTTTTATTTAAATTTTTCATTATTTTTGCGATAGGACAAATCGTTTTCGAGATGTAAGCAAATTTAGAAAAATTAAAATAAACTGTTTTTACACTCGAAGTCAGGAGGTCTCAGGACTGTCAGAGCACTGGAATTCCAAAGAAACTCCCAAGGTCACTTGAACATGACGGTATCATAACCTCAAGTATCACTTGACCTTGACTTCATAGTCGCTTGACCTTGACCTCAAGGACGCCAACCATGAATATTGACCTGTTACTGCTCCTGAGAATCGCGGATTTATAATTTTCTAAATTCTGACTTTTCTGAACCTTGACTTCAAGATTGACCCTAAGGTCAAGGTCAATGCCCTTGACGCGTCCCATGATGTTCCCCTTCCCTACTACTCGCACATCTCACCGGGTCCCGAAGGCTTGATTAGGCGATGGTTTTTGATGTTTGAATTGACCGTTATTTGATAGTTTTTAAGTTATCATTTGAATTTATATGTGCCACAAGTCCACTCCATTTTTAACCGACCTCAAAAAAGGAAGAAGTTCTCAAAACAAATCATTTTGTTTTAATGTTTTACATAAGATCTTTTTACTAGGTGAACCGATTTTGTTGATTCTGATCTGATGAAGAACTTCGGAGACATGTACAACAGAACTGTTCAATAAATGATGGCAACTCTCTCGGGATAGCTGCAAACGCATGTTTGTTTATTGTTTACACCATTTCATAACATAACATAAATAAATAACATCACGGCGGTACGCTTTAAAGGCGTACGCAGATGTGTTCAGTTCACCACATATTATGTTCAATTGAGATTTACGTAAAGCACCTTATTATTATATTTGTTAATTATCACACCAATTTATGTACTAGTTTCTTTTTATGTACTTCGACCGCACGAAAGTTGAAAATTATCCCAAGGGAACATATTTCCGAGATAAAAAAGTATCCTATGTGTTAACACTTCTGATGCATAAGCGGTAAGAAAGAGTAACAAACATCCATCCATAAAAACTTTCACAGTAGAAAAGCAGGATCTTAAGACTTTGACTTTTTCAGTACAAATGCCACAAGCCTTGTGCACGAGCCAAAGCTGGTTGCGTAGCCGACCTGCTAGGAGACCGGGGGGACCATCAATGCAGGAAGACTTGCTATGAGAAATGCAATGACTGCAACGTCCAGGTGCGTGTTTTACTAATCAAAGGCTATATTCTGACGGAGGATAAAACAGTTACTGGGTTCAAGAGGGCACATAGGCAGTCGCTCCGTGTAAAATACTGCCAATCACTGAAAGACTGGTGTCTGAATAACTAGCGGTGGTATGGAGGCAGGGCTACATTAGCGTCGTTGTAGGAGACCGGGGGCCAGGTGAGAAGGAGCGCCGAATAGCAAGAGGCTCTTGGTGGGAAGGGGCGCCTGGTAGAAAACTGCGCTAGAATGAGATAATTTGTAGTTCCTCAAACTCTCTTACTTCATTCAAGACTCAAGACCAAGATAAAGTTGAGCAAATTAAACTATTTATGATTAAACAGATTTACTAAAAACATGGTAGTTAAATATCAAAAGTTTCTCTATAAGTTCTTGTCATTACTTCATCCCCATACTATTAGTCATAGTGATATAAAAAAAAGAAAACTAGTTTATTTGGCACACACAGATACACCCAATATAGGAACAAATAAAAGAGAACTTAATTTTAAAACAATTACATACAGCGTGTGCCTGACGCTGGTTTTCAACTGAACTTTACTCCCCAGGGTTGCCATCCCAGGGTTCGATTCCCTGAGAATAAAGTATTTTTCTGTGAGGAAATCTGTCAGGAAATCTGTCAGGAAAATAATGATGTTAAAAACTAGATTATTCACGTTATTTCATGACGCTGGTGTCTGTTGCTAGCGCCCTTAGACGGTCAGCATAAAAATGTACATAGCATATCAGCATAGAAAAAAAGGTTATGTAAGGGGGTTGCGTGGACTGGAAGTCGAGGACGTCACTAGTTCCGGCAGATAGGAAAACTCCAGGATTTTGGCAGGACGATTTATTAGGTAATTTCCACAGTTATGGATGATTACAGACAATAGTGATAAAACAGTATTTATACTAGGCTTCCACCAACTTCACTACGCCCGCTTGGACGAGGGAGGCGGTAGATGACCTCTAAACCAAAAAAGGGTAAAAGCACGAAAACTAACTAGCCAGAGAGTCTTACGCACTCTTCCAAGTAGGATGAAGTGGTAGGTGCACTTCGTTAGAAGTAATCTTAAATAAAACAGTCTTTGTAGCGAGGGTCATAAACTCGGGGCGACTTTTAACACCACAATTTAGAAAACAGAGGTAAGCGAACAGCGACATCTAGTATCAATCTTGCGAACTATTTACAATACAATCAATGATATTAACACAGTTAGTTGGCTACGCTTACTTGTTGGTAATAGTTTACAGCTTTATACGCAGATGGCGTTAGTGGTAGGTTACATTGAACATGTATATCAATGTTTATAGAAATATGATGTGTTACAGTTATTAATTTATATTAATTTTACCTTGATAGGAATGTATGAGTTGATGCTCCGACTCTGTATCAGTGTGCCTTGACTCTAAGGTATAGCAATCCCCAATATTTTTGTCCGGGCTGCACGTAGGCTTTCCAATGTGCATGGCATGGCGTGCTGCTGTTTTAGTTCCTATGATATTTACTACTGCGCAGCCGTTGTAGTCAACTTTAGACCTACAAAAAAGATTGGGGATCACTATAACGTATCAAACGAGTAAAGAACCTCGTAGCGCTACTAGGGTTAATCTTGCTGTTGCCGAGCTACGCCGTAGCAACTTCTACCAGTTCAATGCTTTTTTGCACTAAGCTATTTTTTTTGTATTTTTAGGTGGAGAAAGTAATAAGCGTGTGCCTCCATACAATAAAATTGCAATGTAAGCAAAGTCCGATTCATGAACTTTGCAATGAAAAGTGTAAACGTCTGCTGTCATGTGGGCATCCGTGCATGGACAGATGCGGAGCGGCGTGTGACCCTACGAAGTGCACCATGCCTTCGTCCGCTGAGGTCTTGTCTCCTTGCGGTCACAGTGTCAGGCTCCCATGCAACGTATCAGCTTCATTCGATAAAGGTAATTCGTTAATTTATTGTAAACATGCATTTTTATGCCTGCCTATAATAGCTATCCTGGCGACCAATTTGTGTACTTACAGTTTCAAGCATTGCCGAAACACTAGGTTGATCCAAAAGCAAGGAAATCGGGTATTATTAAAACAGCAATAATAAGTATATGTTGGGACTGTAGTATCTTTAGTAATTCACAGTAAAAAATCTAAATTTCATATTCATTCTCTATTTCCCACCTTCATATTATATTTCAGCAGCTTAATTTAAGTTCCAAGTCGGACTGTTTTATGATTGTGTACATCTCTGCAGCTACTGTCTTGTCCATCAGGAAGTGCAGGCGTTGTGTTTGGCAAAATGAAAATGAATGAAAATACATTTATTTAGCACAGACTATAACAAGGAAAGAAAAAAATAAAAATTACTTAGTAAATTAATTAATCTAATTAATAATAATAATTACCCCATCGCAGTATCTCTACGTTGACGTCGTGGTGGGGCTTGCGCGCTTCAATGATCCCTAGGTTTGTGCCGGTAGATTCTACTTTTTCGCTTTGCCTAGGGTGAGGGGCCAGACTAAGAGAGATACATTTCGCATTTCGGGTGGCTTTGTGGCGAGCTGGTGGACAGTGTCGACCCCACGGATCTGATCTCCAGGCAGAAGTCTTGTTCCTCATATCTGGCTTGCCCTTATTGGTCGGTCGGAGTGAAAACTGACAGGAACCAGTGCTCGCACTTCTATCTTGCCTTAATTGCTGGCTTGAGTGACGATTCTCAAGAGCAAACGTGCTCTGAGGAAGTTAACCCAGTAAGGCGCTGCTAGGATCTTGACTGTACTTCCGGGATTGTCTTGGTAGCCGTGGTATACCTCTCAACTCCTTAAGCACCTCCGGATATATTGCCCCCTTGGCGCTACGTTACTGAAGTGCTAGCTACCTTTTATGGGGGCCCATTAATTGAGTGTGCAAGTCACCCCCTGCCATTTTATAGCCGCGTAGTTCAACAGTGGTCAGGCAGGGGCCAGTAGTCCTCCTATAGTTTTAAGCAATCGATCCACTAAACCTACCAAACCCATAGCCCAATACATTTCATCGCCATATTTTGCAATAGTCCTGCAACAACAGGAGATTGCCCTTGGGTGCACTTGCGTAGTGCATACAGGGATACTCGTCGGCTGGTGTTACATTTCCTGATTCATGCCTAACAAGGCTTCTGCAAGTTGGCTTCGGCCCCTCGCACGCCTTTCAAAGGAAAGCCTAAAGTCTGACTTAAAGCTTTCTGATAAGGCCATTGTGAGCGACCACGTCTCGGTCCCATAGGTGATCACTGACAACACACACTGGTCATAGACTTTTGTCTTGAAACACTGCGGTAAATTGGACGAGAAGATACCACGCAACTTCCCGAACGCCGCCCAGCCGAGTCGGACTCGACGATTGATCTCTTTCTTGAAGTTAGACCTACCCAACAGGACCGATTGTCCCAGGTAGACATAATCGTCTACAACTTCGAGTGTAGAATCTTCGATCTTGATAGGAGTGGGTATGGGCATTCACCACGACCTTGGTTTTGTCCATGTTCATTTTAAGACCCACTCTTTCGGCAGCTCTACTGAGGTCATCGAGCATTGTACTGAGGCTCTCCATGGTCTCAGCCATGACCACTGTGTCGTAGGCAAACCGAAGGTGAGTGATGTACTCGCCATTAACGTTGATGCCGAGCCAGTCCAGAACGTTGAAGACATCCTCCAGCGCAGCAGTGAACAGATTCGGAAAAATGACGTCTCCCTGTCTCTCGCCGCGCTGGAGAAGTACCTAATGGTTTCGAGTTCTGATCCTGAAGACGGACTGACATGGTGGCGTTTTTGTAAAAACACTTCAACACCTCAATGAGCCGGCAGTCCGTCTGGCACCGATCGAATCGAAGGCTTTCTCGTAGTCCACAAACACTAAACAGAGAGGCAGGTTAAACTCTTCGGTCTTCTGTATAAACGCAGCGTACGTATGTGGTATACGGTGCTAAAGCCCTTTCGGAAATCGGCCGTTCTCAAGTTATAACGGGACCAGGCGAAATACGAAACGCGAGCCTATAAGGAATTTAAAAAAAAGTATGTATATATATGGACAGCTTATCATATAAATAATTGTTTTAATTTATTAATAAAAATATTGGTTTTACTTGTTGTTCTATGTATTCCGGTATGGTGTAATATTTGTTCCTTTACACCATATAATTTAAATGAGTATCGCAAAATAAAAAAAACGCGCGCGAAAATAAATTCGAACGCGGGTCTCACACCGATGATGCGACCACTCCCGTGCCGCACCTTTTCGCACGGATCGATTTGTGTATGTAATAAGAAAAAGGAATTAAACAAGAACAAATGCAGCTACAGTGGTAAGTGGTAACCGTGCAGGTGAGGTGAAGTTGGAGCAGCTGCCGCAGTACTGCAGCACACCGTGCGGCGCCACGCTGGCGTGCAAGCACCTGTGCGCGGGCTCGTGCGCCGGCTGCACGCAGGGCCGCCTGCACCAGCCCTGCACGCAGACGTGCAACCAGGACAACATCTGCGGACACCAGTAAGTCTGGCCCGTACGGCGACGTTTCTACGGGAAATACTCCGTGCAGAGCGGCTCCGGCGACACTACAATTCGCGGCAAGATGGTCCTAAGCGCCTTGAACAATTGGTGATGATAAATGCGTCGCTTACGTGTTCGAGTCAAATCATTCTGCCACTGCAGCCGCCGCTGGGATGAGTATAGTTTGTCTAGGACGCATAAGCGCAGCGTACTACACGGCGGCGCTTTTAAGATCTTCCGCAAATTTCCAGTGACACGGGCAGTCACCGCCTTAGTGTTCCCGGAGCCGCTCTGCTCGGTAGTGAGTTTAGTTCACAAACTCGTCGTACTCTATGAGCCTTGCTAGCGATGTTTTTCATGTATAAATAGCTTCTGCCAGCGGCTTGACCCGCGTGCAAAGTGTTTTCTTATCCCAAAGGAATGTTAGACTGGGATATAAAGTAGCATATGCGCTGTTTCAGACTATATTCTATCTCTGTGTCAAATTTCATCCAGATCCGTTCAGTCATTCTTGCGTGATTGAGTAAAAAACATACATCCATCCATCCATCCAAACTATCGCATTTATAAGATTAGTAGGAAGTAGGATAAGTAAGATAGAAGGTAGTAAGATTATCTACATATCTGCAAGAAATTTCGTTGCGTTAACATCGTAAAAACGACATCTGGGGGGTGACCATAAGCTCTTAGAGCAAGGTTATTTTGAGTGTGCGTTAGTGACAGATGTATATGACTTGTATACATCTGTCACTTTTTTACAGTCGAACTATTACAATTTTGCCACGTCAGGGTCCGGGGCCTGTTATGTTACTACAACTACCTTTGTCTAGGATAAACACCCAGTCTCTTCCCACAGAGAAGAGCTCTGACACAAAATATACGACCACGCCCAAAGGTTCCAGCGTTTATAAAATAGAACAT
Organism: Orthosia cruda; assembly: GCA_964057195.1. Classification (NCBI taxonomy): domain Eukaryota; kingdom Metazoa; phylum Arthropoda; class Insecta; order Lepidoptera; family Noctuidae; genus Orthosia; species Orthosia cruda. The sequence continues at coordinate 15,853,279 of OZ059833.1, read as the reverse complement.
ACTTTATTGTACTCCATAGAAGTTACACATCTCTTTTATCTTCGAAAAGCTGTTTGAAGTCAAGTAAAATACATTGAGATTAGTACATTATTACCTCAATGGTAAAATAAAGCTAAATAATATTTGACGCTCTGATTCTGTCGCTTCCTTTTTATCGCTGGTTTTCAGAAGATAACCCTGAATGAAGGTTTTCAAACAAGGTCATGAGCACCTAATAATACCTACGTCTCGTTTTTCTTTGCGGAGAATTGATGTAGAAGCGGCTTCTACATCAAATCAAATTAAATCATTAATTCGCTAGAAAGTAGGTGTTTAAAAGGGTACATATTAGAATCATCATCATCACATCACATCATCAGCCTATTAACGTTCCCACTGCTGAGACACAGGCCTCCTCTCTGTGAGAAGGGATAGGGGCATATTAGAATATCGAAGATTAAAATACCTATGGATAAAATGCCACAGTTCAAAACATCGAAAATTAAAATAACGATTGTATCAAAATATCGAAAATTGTTACATCTAAGCATAAAATGTCTAAGATTAGAATGCCGACTGATTAAAATATCGACTGATTCAAAATGTCGATAGTCATTACACCTATGTTCAAAATGTCAACATTTAAAACACCTAAGTTAAAAATAAGTTAACGAGTAGGATTAGAATATCGAAAAAAAAAAAAATTGTGGTATGAGTGAAAAAAAATTAGGTAGATTTGAAATTGTCACACTCGAACAACGCATTGATATTAGTCATTATTCTGTCCTCCACTGCAAACATTTAACGGATTGTTTAGCGAATATTATCATGTCGGAAAACGGATTAGTAGTTTTCAACTTTGCCTTTCTTTTTAACCGACTTCAAAAAGGATGAGGTTATCACTTCTACAGTATTTTTTTTAAATGTGTATTACCTCAGAACATTTTACTAGGTGAACCGATTTTGATGATTCTTTTTTATTTGGAAGTTGGTGTTTGTCATGTGGTCCCATTTATATTTCATCAATATCTGATGAAGAACTTCGCAGATATACATCAGAACTCTTCTATAAATGACGGCAAATCACTCGGGATAGCTGAAATCGCATGTCTGTTTTTTGTTTACACCATTTCATAACATATGTTTTAGTTTCATGTTAAAGAGTTAATCTATTCTGGCATCACTTAGGGCATTATAGTTGCCCAACCTATAGAACTGGTCCATTATGTACATTATGTACCACAGCTAAAGAGCAAAAAAAAAACAAATACTAAGAAACGAAAACAGGAACACCTACTTCCGGAGTTGAAGTTATTTTTCACTTTGTAGTGTTTTTATTTGGAAGACGATTGTATTTTTTTGTATAAAAGGTTTTCAAAGATTTTTATTGAATCCATTTTGTATTTGAATGTTTGTTTGGTTTTTTATTTTGACACCTATCTCTCTTCTCTTCTGTTTGACTTTATTTGATTAATTATTTTTTATTTTGTTTTGGAAATGTGTTTTGACTGTTATACTTGACTATACGATTAAATTAATATTGACTGTTTAAGACTCTATTTGACAGATTTACTGCTTCTTTTGTATTTTGAACTTGAATTTAACTCTATTTATTTTACTGATTGTACATATTTATTTTAATTTATTGTGCTTCTTTTAATTTATTATAATGTTGCATGCCAAATTTTGGACAGAATGTCTGGATCACCTTTTCATCCCACGATCTTATTTTAAACGGGTACATATTAGAATATCGAATATTAAAATACCTACGGTTAAAATGTCACTGTTCAAAACATCGAAAATTTAAATATCGAATGACCATTTAACCGAAAATTAAAATAACGAAAGTTTATAATGTCGAATGTTTAGATAACCTACGTCCAATATATCTAAAATCTAATTATCGACAAAAGTGACATCGAAAGACCTAAATATCGAAAGTACAGAGTATCGAATGCACCAAAAATGTCCAAAATATCGATATTTATTATGTGTTACACAGGGTAATTTGATATTTTTGATATTGCGAAAACCCGCATAATTAGAAAATGGTGAATAAAATCTGCAAGCAACTGCATTCGATACTCTGTACTTCGATATTTGGTGCATTCGATACTCTGTACTTTCGATATTTAAATTTTCGATGTTTTGAACAGTGACATTTTAACCGTAGGTATTTTAATATTCGATATTCTAATATGTACCCGTTTAAAATAAGATCGTGGGATGAAAAGGTGAGCCAGACATTCTGTCCAAAATTTGGCATGCAACATTATAATAAATTAAAAGAAGCACAATAAATTAAAATAAATATGTACAATCAGTAAAATAAATAGAGTTAAATTCAAGTTCAAAATACAAAAGAAGCAGTAAATCTGTCAAATAGAGTCTTAAACAGTCAATATTAATTTAATCGTATAGTCAAGTATAACAGTCAAAACACATTTCCAAAACAAAATCAAAAATAATTAATCAAATAAAGTCAAACAGAAGAGAGATAGGTGTCAAAATAAAAAACAAAACAAACATTCAAATACAAAATGGATTCAATAAAAATCTTCAAAAAACTTTTATACAAAAAAATACAATCGTCTTCCAAATAAAAACACTACAAAGTGAAAAATAACTTCAACTCCGGAAGTAGGTGTTACTGTTTTCGTTTCTTAGTATTTGTTTTCTTTTTGTTCTTTAGCTGTGGTACATAATGGACCAGTTCTATAGGTTGGGCACCTATAATGCCCTAAGTGATGCCAGAATAGATTAACTCTTTAACATGAAACTAAAACATATGTTATGAAATGGTGTAAACAAAAAACAGACGTGCGATTTCAGCTATCCCGAGTGATTTGCCGTCATTTATAGAAGAGTTCTGATGTATATCTGCGAAGTTCTTCATCAGATTTTGATGAAATATAAATGGGACCACATGACAAACACCAGCTTCCAAATAAAAAAGAATCATCAAAATCGGTTCACCTAGTAAAATGTTCTGAGGTAATACACATTTAAAAAAAATACTGTAGAAGTGATAACCTCATCCTTTTTGAAGTCGGTTAAAAATACACATTTTAAATAAATACTGTAGAAGTGATAACCTCATCCTTTTTGAAGTCGATTAAAAAGAAAGGCAAAGTTGCAATTAATAAAATCATAGTTTAAAAATAAAATAAATAACTACAGTCAAACTGATAAAATAAAATCAAAACAGTAAAAACTCTCGAATATAATTAATACAGTCGACAATTATTGAAATCGTCATAATCAAATACAAAAATTTTAAATAGTTGAAATATAATAATGTTTCATGGTCGTTCTGAAATAATGAGAGGAGCTCGTGGCTAAATAATAACAGCCGCACTGGTCATCAAGGTTAAGCAACGCTTGACGAGGTCGGTCCGTGGATGGGTGACCATTTCAACATACCGAGTTTCCTCCGTGCATCGGAAAGCACGTTAAGCCGTTGGTCCCGGCTGTCATTTGAAGATCTTTGACAGTCGTTACGGGTAGTCAGAAGCCTTAGATCTGACACCAGTCTTGCCAAGAGGTATCGTTTTACAATTTTACTGTGTTATGGAGGTCAAATAAGCAGTCGCTCCATGTAAAACACTGCAATGGTACTTAGCTGAAGCCAGTTAGACTGGAAGCCGACCCCATGAAGTTGGGAAAAGGCTAGGATAAGGCATGTGCCATATGCATGTTGAGTTACACCATTTTGTGTTACACTGTTATCCATTGGGATAAAAATTACCGATTAGTAACTCAATGCTACGTCTTTTCCCATTAATTTACACTGCAACCTAATAGTACGTAATAGGGTTACATTAGCATATTATTATAAATATAAAATAGCAGAACAACCGACGAGGTGACATCGCTGTGCAGAGCGACCGAAGTGAGTTCGGGAACTTAGGACATCCCGACACGGATATGTTAGTTTCGTTTCATGTTAGGTTACTTTAAACCCTGCATTTGATATGAAACCCTATTATGTACTATTAGGTTGCAGTGTAAATTGATGGAAAAAAAACATGGTATTGAGTTACAGTGTTACTAATCGGTAATTTTTATTCCAATAGGTAACAGTGTAACACTAAATGGTGTAACTCAACGGGCACAAAGGAATAATATCAACGGGGAGACTTATGTCGCTAACTGTTAGATAAACTTACATCTCTGCCTAGGTACCTCTTCAGGGAATGCAGGCGTGATGTTATCTTTTATTTTAAAGTGGTGAGTTACACTATTATTCGATAACTTGATATGTTCGCATAGGTGCCAGGAGCCATGTAATCAAATCTGCCCACCGTGCAAGATGCCCTGCGAAGTAAAATGCAAACACTCGCGCTGCAAGAAGTTGTGCGGCGAACCATGCACGCCCTGCCAGGTGAATAACATTGTTCTTCTAAATTAATTCTGAATCCTAGTCCCATTCATTGAGAGTTGATGGTAGGTATTCCGACCCCGAGTAATGAGAACTGGCGAGAATGCGAGATGGAAGAAAAAGACTAATCCAAGGAAGTCTCGATGCTTGAGCGTGACTTATACGTAGGTGTAGTAATGACAGGCGAACCACGCATTCTAATGACGAGGCTACTAACGTGCTCCTAATAATGGCCTTCTCTAGACTATGACTAAACAAAGTCACGCAGTCGCACAGAGCGGCCGGGGTCGGTCAAAATAGTACATTGTGATACAAGGGTGGAAAGTAGGTTATTGCAAACGAGCTGTCATTAACAAGCCCGAGCCGAAGGCGAGGGTTTTAATGACACGAGTTTGCAATAACCTACACACCCGTGTATCACACGACGTTTTTCAATACAGTTGTGGGTAGTAAAAACAAGTCAAAGAATTAAATTTAATTTTTCCATAAAATAAAATTAACGTAAGTCGCCATTATATCTTTCTCGAGATTTTGGAGGCAAAATTTCATCTTGCGCAGTGTTGGCCTCAGATAAAATATCGGGTGGAGTTAATTCCATTTCATCACTTGTACTTGAATTCATATTAAAAAAAAAGAAATAATTTTATTTATCAAACAAAAAAAAAATATACCATTCCTCCTCTAAAAAGCTTATTTTATTTTATACTGAAAACAGTGAATAAAAAGCACTTTTAATCACTGTTTTGGTGTTTGAATTTAGAACACCAATATAATATTCAAACTCCATCTCAATGCTATACAACCTCCTTGCGCATAAAATATTCGATACAAACTTAGTTAGAGTTAGAGATAGAGATACAGTTAGAGATAGAGATACAGTTAGAGATAGAGATACAGTTAGAGATAGAGATACAGTTAGAGATAGAGATACAGTTAGAGATAGAGTTAGAGATACAGTTAGAGATAAATTAGAGATAGAGACAGAGTTAGAGATAGAGTTAGAGATAGAGTTAGAGATAGAGTTAGAGTTAGTTGTTTTTTTATTCTTATTCTTTATTGTACACAAAACATAGAAACATACAAATACAATAGGACAGTTTATGTACAAAGGCGAGCTTAACCCATAGTTGGGTTCTCTAACAGCAAACCTCAGTTGCGTAGAGAAATATGCAATTGAGGATAGTACATCCATGTGCACAACAAAAGCTTATTAAAACTCGTAACAATTTTAAATACTTACTCACTAAATAAACTAAACAAATACGTGTGCAACACACAATACATAAACATAATATATACCTATTTATTACAAAACTAAAATATTACAATTGTAAATACATAAATTAATGAGTCATGTTGATAGGAAATATTCCTTAGTTCTTCTCTTGAAAACCTCCAATGAAGGGCTATCCCGTATAGAGTGTGGCAGAGTATTCCAGAGGCGCACAGCGCGAACAGTAAAAGATCCACCGTAACGACTTGAAGAGTGGGAAGGAAAACGAAGGAGAAGAGATGATGACAGACGACAGTTTTTGTTATAAATATTAATTGTTGTTTGTTAATTCAATATATTAAACAACCATTTAATAAACATTTGAGAATTTTATGCTAAGACGTACGGACTCATTCATTTTAGCCTCGAATAAAATCCCATTTTATTTTAATTATTAAATCTCCTTGCTACTAAACGTTTTTAAATTGACTCAAACATTTAATACTTAACTGCAAAACTAATGATCGAGCTCGTAAACAAAAGTCACGACCGCGTAATAGAAAGATGCCTATGCGAAAGATTTAATTTTCGAATCATAATTTTAGCCTCTGAAAGTACGCCATGTTTAACAACTGTATTGAAAACCAATTTTAAAAAGTAGAAGATAGTTTAAAAAGGTTATGGCTAATATTATTTGAATAGATGCTTCATCAAAATCCGCAAATATGAAGGAAGGTTTATGACAAAATGTAAGATTAACAACAGTTCAAACATTCTACAATCGGTTTACTAGAATACGTTCAGTAAAAATTGCAGTTCTCTGTTGTTTTTTTAATTTCAAAACTAAAGTCACTAAAGTTCTGAAACATGTATTCTGTAGTTCAAGGTAAGCTATTTCAGTATAACACTACACATTTTTACATAAAGCATTTAATTAATGTGATAATGAGTTAGCGGATTGAGGATGAATGAGTTGCCTGTCAAATGCCTTCTCTATGCAGATGATCAAGTTCTACTTGCATCGTCAGCAGAACAGTTGCAAGACATGGTGACTGTGATGAATGAAGCTTTTAAGTTAAAAGGTATGAGTATAAATGTGAACAAGACTACGGTAATGGTGTTTGAAAGAGAAGACGATGTATCGGAGTGTGAAGTGAAAATAAATGATAAGAGTGTGGAGCAAGTGAACGAGTTTGTATATCTGGGAAGTATGTTCACAAGGGATAGAAAGATTGAAGAGGATGTGGAAAGGAGAGTGAATGCAGGGAATATAGTGAATGGTGCTATACATGCGGTTGTGACCAGCAAGTCGATGTCTCCGGAAGCTCGACTCGCCGTTCACAACAGCGTGCTGGTGCCTACACTTATGTTTGGAAGTGAAGATTAATGCAGTAGAAATGCGCTCCTTGCGAATTATGTGTGGTGTAACTTTAAATGATAGATTGAGGAATGAGGTAATAAGACAACGTTGTGGTTTAATAGTACATTATGGTACAAGTGTGTAATTTATTTATTTATTATCAACAATTATAACATCTTTACAGATTGCTCCAATATGATGCTACAAGTCACAAATAGACAAAATTACATAAAACTAAAATAACTTAGCAGCAATATTGCACACATTAAAATAATAATAAGTATTCATACATCAATAAATTAAATTAACCATGACAAAGTCAAGCTCCAGGCCTCTTTCAATAATTAATTGAGCCCTTTGGAGAAATCTCCGCAGGCTTTGCCCAAATATGTCTTGCGACACTGTAATAAGGTTAATAATACGCGCGGCTCGTGAGATAGGAGCAAACTTAAGGAGGTTGGTCCTAGCTGATGGCACGTCAAAGAGAGCGGGGCGGCGGCGCGCGCCCACACACCCGTCCGGTGCGCGCAGCCGCAGCTCTTCCAGCACCTCCGGGTGGTGCAGCAACCCTAATAGTATGCTCGTCACATATTTGACCAGCGCGACGTCCCTTCGTACTGCTAGTCTGGTGTACCCGACCATGCCCAGACGAACAGACTCGGGTACATCAGGGGATAGAAGGGATACACTCCGTACTGTTTGTTATAGAGAAATCTAGAAAACTTGTTTTGGATTTTTTCCAACATGAGACTGTATTTCTCTTCATGTGGATTCCAGATGAATGCACTTGTCTCTAGATGACTCCTTACAAGGGCATTATACATCACTTTAACAACTGCAATGTCGGTAAAATCCTTACACTGTTTTAAGATGAAACCGAGATTTCTGAAAGCTCTGCCGCACACCTCAACTATATGTTTCCGGAACGTCAGCTCCGACACCATCTGAACGCCCAGGTCTCGTTCAGGTCCCAGGTAATGTTGGTGATTACCGCTGAGGCGCCATTGAGACCCGAGCCGTTAGGTAAGGGTCTTAAGAGAGCCGAGGACGGTAATCATCAATACACACGTGTATCATACGACGTTTTTCAACACACTTGTGAAGAAAATAATACTTAAAAATCATTTCCAACAGTGAAAACGAGTTGTGAATTTTTTTTCGCAATGGCGGGCAAAATTAATCAGTTTTCCTATGCGCGCTCATCTAACAATGACGATCGGCCATAGACTAAAAATAATGAATATTTTTTTAGCTTTTCGCGGATGGCATTTTAGCCACGTACAAAATGGGGAATTTCAAGTTTTCTTTATTACAGACAAAAACAAAAATTATATTTGAGTGAAAGTTTTATTTATTAAACACGTACAAGTTGAAATTATCTATTTAAATACGAAGTTGCATGAAATGTGTTGCATTTGTACTATTGAGCACGATCTTTTTTGTATCGAAACATTTTTAAGAACAAAGCAACTCAACCAATAAATAAAAAAAACCCCTTTATCACACTTGTGAATAATAGTAATGAAAAAGTCACAGTTTGATAACAGGTTTCATTATGTGCCTAATTGCGGTGAAATTAAAGCCACTTTATGAGCAAGTGTGTTGAAAAAGAAGATGTAGTGACTAAAATTAAAAAGAGTACCTATGTTAAGATGGTTTGACCATGTTGAGAGGATGAATGAAAGGTGACTAACGAAAGATATTTACAAGGCAGACGTGAATGGGAACGCCGGGAGGGGATGCCCTAGAAAGACATACTTACTTACTTATAGATGATGTTCTTCAGAAAGGCCAGGTGCGCAGTAATCATAACCGGCGTGTGTGTATGACTAGATGTATGTATGAATGTGAGTGAAGCAAAAGAAGTATGTAAGGATCGTAGCAGGTGGCGTTCTGAAGTTTCTGCCTACCCCCAGGGGAAAAAGGCGTGAGTTTATGTATATATGTATGTAATATGATAATAGTGGAGAACTTACTAAACTTAAATTTACAAATAAAATTTAGTTTACGAAAGTAAAAGTTAGAACAAGAGTAACGAACTCTTTGCAACAAAACCTATAGGAAAATATACCTTAAACCTTATTTTACTAAGATATGAAAAAAAACTTATTAAAATTTGCTAATCTTGACGCAATTATATTTTTTTTAATTTTAGAACGCGTACAAATTTTTACTCGTCGTTAACTGGCAGACTTGATATTTCAAGATTCTGCAAAAACTTGGGATTATAAGAGAGAACACTTAATTATATTGAAAACTAATGGCCCCCCTTGACCAACAAAATTCTATAAGAATGAGAGTTTTATTACACGATCAGGTAACAGTGCCAAGTGCACAGTTAAATTGAACTGTGTACCTGGCGCTGTGACGACACCCTGACGTTCGACTCTCGCTATCGGTGCAGGTTAGGCGGGCGTGATCGCATTCCAGCGAGGTGCACAGTTAAGTTGACCGTGAAGTATATTTCGGTCTATGGTTATGACATTCATGGCACAAACATCACAGGAAAAATGCAGCCGTAAGTGCGTGCACGGCGCGTGCAAACGCCGCTGCGGCGAGCCATGCTCGCGCGCACCGTGTGAGGAGAGGTGCGCGCGCCGCCGTCCGTGCGGCCACAGGTGTCGCGGCCTGTGCGGCGAGCCCTGCCCCGACATCTGCCAGCTGTGCCGCCCCGACGAGTTCCCCACGGACTACTTCGGTGACCAGTACGAACAAACCGATAAGTGAGACCTCTTCATTTGTTGCAAGACCCCGTCAGCTACAATACACCTTGTATTGTACTGCAATTGAGGGGTTCTTGTATATAAGTTAGGTAAAATCGTCGTAATAGTAAAAGTTTAGAAAAATAAACATAAAATGTCGATATACATCATGTCTGTGGAGTTTCACTAATCAATTATTAGATCATATATTTTAAGTATAAGGGAAGCCAGTCACGAGTCACGGTTGCGTTAAAACAAAATTATCATAATGTACTGTTGGCTGACTCCCGGGGGGTGACCATAAACTCTTGAGTAAGGTTATTTTGAATGTGTGTAATGGACAGATGTATATGACTTGTATACATCTGTCACTTAGGCGATCTCAAAATAACCTTACTCTAAGAGCTTATGGTAACCCCCCTGCAACCGACTCCTTGTCCATAAACCAGAAACATAAGTCTGATCCTCAGTACCCTGGTTCAATTTTGTATTAAACCAATCGAGCTCAATATATACCTAGCAGTAGCTGCACAACACCACAGGACACGGTACTAGGTTGTTTTGCTTCTGCCTAGAAAATAATGACTGAAGGACTTAGGTACGAAATAGTACTTATTTCAAAATTGTGATTCAATTTACCTTGTAATTTCAGGTTTATTGTACTTCAAGATTGTGATCACGTTTTGGAGGTCGATAGCATGGACTGCCTCATGATGGGCGACCAAGAAAACATTCAAATACGCAAATGTCCTTTATGTCGCAAAGCGGTCATTAATACCAACAGATACAAAGATACTGTTAATAAAATGTTCAAGGATGATATCAATCCAATAAAACTCAGAGTATACGGTACTCAGAAGCAGATACAAATTAAATTGAAAGAACTACACCGCAAAGTGGATACATTTACAGGAGAATATCAAGTGTACTTGGGAGGTTTGTATTTTTATTGTTATTTAAGTGTTTATAATATCACTAGTGTGCCCCACAGTTTCACCCGCGTATAACTTAAAGAAATCACTAAGAGCAGACTTATAGTATTTCAGTATATACAATTTTTTTAGAGGAACCTGGAACCATACCGTTCGCGCTTCTGACGCGCGGTCTTATCGACTCCTTTTGCAATTGACGTCCTTCAATTATAGTAGTCTTTGCGTCCTTCATACAGAATTTATTTCACATACACGCTCTTATTCGGCTCTTGGCAATCTTTTGATCCTGTTCGGTGGCCGCTTCCCGCGAGCTTTCGCCGCCGCCGCCCGTTCGGTACATAATACTGTTGTATTACTCATTATCCTATTCCGGACGAATATAAATCAAAAAAGAAATTCATAAAAAATTGTCCAGCCGTTCTTGAGTTATAAGTGGTGTAACTAACACGACTTTATTTTATATATATATAGATATAGATATATAGATAAGAAGATAGATAAGTTAAGGAAGAACAAATTAAACATAAAAAATAAGCAAATAAATGTAATAATTTTCTTCTTTAATTTCATGCCATTGTGTGCTGTGTGATGTTGTTAATGAACGTGTGTCACGTTATCTCAATATTTCTTCCACTTCTGAGTAATTCAGCTCGTCAAGAAACCCACCAATAGCCGTCCTACATAAACGAATGCTAAGATTTCTTAGCTTTACGTTTTTGCTAACCTTATTGTTAATGCGAGGGCCAAGATAATTTACAAAGGTTTGAGCGAACGCAGTCCTACATTTTGGAGTATTATAAACTATATCCTTTCTTTGACCAGCCCCGGAGTCAGGGCTTATTTTAGGCTGAACGATGATCAGCAGCTGATACAGTGCCTGAGTTTTGCTTGAAGTGCTGATATACTCGTACATGGTTGAAAGTTAACAGATTGTTATCATGCCATTCTGCCACTGTGCGCATGCCTTGATTTGCGATGCTATTTATAACCATGTTTTGTCTCTAAACAATAAAACCGTATCATCTGCAAAAGTGACAATTTGACCCCCGTCCATGTCAAGATTACAAAAATCATTAATATAAATTAGAAAGAGGGTTGGGCCAAGCACGCTTCCTTGCGGGACTCCATACACCATGTCTTCGACCTCTTGGCTTAAGGTTGCCCTAATCGACGGCACGAACTATTTTGTGCGCGGGGTTACAATGCATGCTATATCATCCGACAACACGTGCGAAAGAGATAGATGCTGTGATGAGCAATAAGAAGCTAGTTCGGGTACGAATTAGCACTTTTGCAAGTTTAAATGAATGATGATTTATGATGAGAACGGCCGCGCGAAATTTTATAAACAGACCTTTGAGTGTCTGGATATCATGAAAAACGACTAAATATATATTTGCATTATTGAACTACTAATCTATCCCTGTTTGGTGGCCGTTTTGCAAATTGTCCTTCTTCTTATGGTATTTATTTCCGCCCAAAGATGCGTTAAAATTAGTGTTGAATTAAGGAACTTTCGACGCTCATAACACTCAATTATTTTATTTTTACTTTTTTGTTTCCATACAGGGTTAGATAATGATGAGGCAAAATAATATCATTTTTTATTTTAAACGTATATCGTCAAACAGTAAAGTAATTGCCAGACTAAGTTTGTATGGAAGAATGATCGACTAGTGTAACCTTAAGTCATCATTAATCTTAACACTCTGTTTGCGGCTACTTAAGAAATCCCAAAACAAATCCAGAGGTATACCTTAAATTCCCATGCACTCCAGCTTAGCGATCAAAATGTGTACGGACGGAGACCGTGTCGAACGCTTTAGCAAGGTAGGGAAATATACTCAGTTCTTTATCTCTGCTATCCAAACCATCGTGTCCGTTATGCTAGCGTACACCAGAACTGCAACGAGTTAGTTTCTATGCCAAAAAACTCTGTGTAAATACTGCCTAATTACTGTAAAAATAAAAAAAAATCTTCCTCTTTAGTTTAGGAAATAAACACCATTTTCACTATGTACGCTAGCGTCACGATCAAGCTAGCGTACACATGGCCGTACTCGAAAACGGCTAATTGTAAAGCAACAGATTTGGACACAAAAATACTGTTCTAATACTTCTCCCGCTATGCAAAATTTCGTAACGATTGCTCTTGTAGGAACAGAGATATTGAACAAGACTTTTCAATGACATTCGGAGCTGGCGTCATGGCAGCGTACACATAGTAGTTCTTATAGAAAGGGAACTTTTCTTGTAATGAATGCTATATATATAAATAGTGCGTGAAATTCTGCCTCTATTAGTGTAAATACTTTATGCGAATTCGCAGGGGAATAAGCAAAAAAACCTATGTTAAGTTCTAGGAACAAATATACTGACGTACTGTCGCGAACAAAATGAATTATTTGTGAAATTAAAAACAGAAATATAGCATTATTTTCTAATACACGTTAGCATGATGTGTTTTGACATAAATAAAATTAAAATGATTACATACTGTAACACCGCATTGCAAGTACGACATTGCACGGTGAAAATTGTCATTATTGTACCAAATCAGTAATAATATGATTATACTGTGTTAAAAAATAATTGTTTTTGGCATAATAAATGTTATTTGAATTTTTCCAATTATTTAATTTTCACTCAGAACTATATCTACAATGAAGTGTACATACTCCTAGTTCAGTACTTCATCACGTTTCAGTTTTAGTTCTCTATTAAAAAAAACTTGACAAAGCACCTTTGAGCATATCTGTACCTGTACTATGAACAGAAATTAACAGGGTTTTTTACTTATTCCCCTGCGAATTCGCATAAAGTATTTACACTAATAGAGGCAGAATTTCACGCACTATTTATATATATAGCATTCATTACAAGAAAAGTTCCCTTTCTATAAGAACTACTATGTGTACGCTGCCATGACGCCAGCTCCGAATGTCATTGAAAAGTCTTGTTCAATATCTCTGTTCCTACAAGAGCAATCGTTACGAAATTTTGCATAGCGGGAGAAGTATTAGAACAGTATTTTTGTGTCCAAATCTGTTGCTTTACAATTAGCCGTTTTCGAGTACGGCCATGTGTACGCTAGCTTGATCGTGACGCTAGCGTACATAGTGAAAATGGTGTTTATTTCCTAAACTAAAGAGGAAGATTTTTTTTTATTTTTACAGTAATTAGGCAGTATTTACACAGAGTTTTTTGGCATAGAAACTAACTCGTTGCAGTTCTGGTGTACGCTAGCATAACGGACACAAACCATCAACGAAGAACGGTGGTAAGTTTCATGTCTCTTATCTTGAACGCGCTAATCTCTGGAACTACCAGTCGGACTTGCTTTTTTATATGATAGTCACATTCATGAGTAAGGCTACGAGCTATTTAGCAATACGCTAAAGTTCTTGGTTAGCCTTAAATAAATATGTTTGTAAAGTAAGTCGCAAGAAAAAGCCTCATCGAACTGATTTATCTGCGTGCGCTGGGGCAGTGCCTAATTATACTTAGGGTGGGTGCACCAGTAACAAACCGACTAAGAGACATTTTGAAAAAAAAAATTGATGCTGTGAATTAATTATTGCAACAATCTTTCCAAAAAAAAAAACATCATACCATAGAATCATGTAGCTTAATCCGATTTTCTTAATAATTATTAGGTTTTTATTTTATTTAAAAATTAATGTGAAAAGTCGCAATGTGCCTAAGGTGGACCAGATTGTACCAGTAATAGACCAGAACAATGTGCCAATAGTGAACCAGTAAATAAAACGAATGTTTTTAATGAAGAATATTTTTATTATTCATACTAATTAATTTAATTAAGTTTTGTACTTAATAATCATCAGAACTTTTAATCAGGGTACATGTTTCATGTAATACTTAAATGCTACAGGACCCTGGGGTCCCGGTCCTTTGAAAGGCGTGCGCGGACATCTTCCTCCTTATATTAGAAAAATGTTCTTTTCGGTGGCATTGTGTCTGTAAAAAAGTGTACGTGGTCAATTACGGGCACAAACTCGTAGTATAGATGTTACCAGTAACCAACCTCTGGTCTACAACTGGAACAAACTCGTAGTTTTGATGTTACCAGTAACAAACCACTGGTCTACAACTGGGACATTGAGATTTTTTAGGAGTTTGTTATAAGAACATCATTAATTAGAGTAGGTACTAAATAAGCGCATGTTCGTTTACCGTAATAGTTATTGTATCTCGGTACTATAAGTTTTGATTGAGCTGCCATTCTTGTAGCTTTGCTAAGATTGACTTTAGTTTGCAGGTCTTTGTTGGTGAACTGTTCTATTAATAACCACTTTTGAATTTTAATGTGTATTGGCATGATTTTACAATATTTAAAGAAGCCTGTTACGTCATCACCATCATAGAGTGTTTTTTTTTAATTTTATTTGGTATTATTATTTTTAATAAACGAAGTTGAAGGTTATATATTTTGTCTAGGTAGGTTTTAAATGTTCTGCCATAGCTAGTTATTCCATATGAAATAATAGATTCTGCAAGTGCATTATAAAGGTTAAGTAATATTTTAAAAGGGACTTTGTATTTAATTATTGCAAATTTGACTAGCATTGCACGAAGTTTATCGCATATGGTGTCAATGTGACTACTCCAGTTAAATCTGTCATCAACGACTAAACCCAGGTATTTGTACTTGGTAACCTGCTCCAATGGTTCACATTTGCAACCAAGCTTAGATAGTTGCACTTCATGCAAACATTGGTGTGTATGCGCAATTATTTTAACTGGCTTGTCTGAGTTGAGTAAGTGATTGGAACGAACATGGATAGTTTTAGTTTTACCAGCATTAAGCACCAGTCCAAAATCATGAGACCACTTACACAAATTATCAAAATCATGTTGTATCAATTGCTCAGCCTTAGATAAGTCTTTATCAGCTGCTACGAGACAGGTATCGTCCGCATATTGATAGACTGAGCAATTGTTTACAACATTCTCCATGTACAACTCTCCATTACAAAGGTACTGGATTTTGGTAGATCTATAAAGAATCCACGACACTATATTTTTATATCTATCGCTTATAAATCACAGTAAGGCATTTTGGGTCAAATAATATATTCTAATAGATAAAAAAAACTTTTTTACAAAAAAAATCTACCGACTTCCAACTAAAAACACTACAAAGTGAAAAATAACTTTAGTTTTCGAAGTCGGTGTCTTTGATAGGTACCAATGAACAACTTTATCCAAGGAAGACATACCTAGTCAAATAATTCTCAAAAAAAAATATCTTGCATACAAATTTTGGTCAGCTGACGACAATACAAAGGCATGGCAAATCCTTTTTTAACCCCCGCCGGAAAAAGAGGGGTGTATACGATTGACGTGTGTATCTGTGTGTCTGTTTGTGGCATCAAAGCGACCAAACGGGTGACCGATTTTGATTAAGTTTTAATTGTTTAAAAGATGACTTAATCGAGAGTGTTCTTAGCTATGTTTGAATAAAATCGGTTCAGCCGTTCAAAAGTTATGGGCGCTTTACTGTTTGATTTGGGGTGTTGTAGCAAGATATCGTGTCATAATTACGTGTTTAATAGATTGCCAATCGAAGCGTATCTACTATGTACTAGATAAATTATGTAGCATGAAATAAAAATGTGTCAGGGATTTTTTAAATTTTAAAATTTTACTACGTGAAAGGTTTTGCAGTGCAAACGCGTAAAAATAATATTCCTTTTTCTTTTCAGGTTACTTGAAAGATATGTTATTAATTTTTACATCACTTCTGAAAGCACAAAAAAATGTGTCGCTCTTGCAAGTAGAAATGGAATGCGTATACTTTAATATATTTGAAATGATCGTAGAATGTTGGAAAACGTACAGAACACAGACGCCATCAGTAACCACATTAAAAGAGGAACTGAAGAACCATATCAAAATTTTACTGGGGGTGCTTAAGATTAAGCCTAAGTCCAGGATTCCTATCAAAATAAGCGAACAACAACAAAATGATGTCGGCAACGAGATTAAACGCTTAAATGTTATAGTGCAACTTTCTAAGCTGCTTCATCTCGCGGTAATGGCAGAAGATGAACAAGTGACACAACAAGTCGAAACAACAAAAGCGGTTGTGTTCTCGCTGTCCGTATTTAATGAAGACAGGGCTCTGGAATCTCTTAAGCAGTTGCAAAAAATGATCAAAACAAGCGCTCCCGTCCTTAAGTACGAGCGCGATTTGATCGTCAAAGCTATTGGTTTAAAAGCCGGCCACTGGTATAAATGTCCGAATGGGCATTACTATTGCATCGGTGAGTGCGGCGGCGCGATGGCCCTGGGCCGCTGTCCGGAGGAGGGCTGCGGGGCGGCTATAGGCGGAGCGCAGCACACGCTCACCGCTGGGAACAGTCACGCTCCAGAAATGGATGGATCTAGGTTTGCAGCGTGGTCGGAGCAGGCCAACAACATGGCAAATTTTGTTCTTGACAATATAATTTAGATATAGGTACGTTTAAAACCAAAATAGGTAGTTATTAGTATATAGGAATTGTAGGTTAATGTTACTTTCTTTGTTAACAAATCCAGGCCACTTCCTCTTAAGTACCTTCTTTTTTTCTTACTCTTATTGTTTACCTTTCCGCGTTTGTTTGTTGTTTTTAAATGCCTAACTTCCAACACTATATTCCATTTGAAATAAATTAGACATGTTTCCAAATCTTTGTACAGTTCGTTCAACCGATTTTGAGTTCTATCCTGTAAACATAAGGATGATATAAAAAGCATAAACCTTTTACCAAAACCAACTGTTTACTACAGCTACCATTTGTCGTACCATCGACGCAATAGAAGTCAAATTCGGTTGATCGGGCAGTAAAATGGGCTAATTTTAACGTCTAATGTTATCGCAAATGGAGTTGTAGGCTACACCAATAGATACCTAGAGGTAGGTATTAAAGCGAAATAGATTACTTTTAATAAATACTAAAATAAAATAAAAAAGGCTTTTATTTCCCGTAGAATTTTCAGTATCTATCATACATATTATAATTTATTTCTTAGCATGTATCTTTATTCTAATTATTTCTAATACTTATCTATTTATCATAATCTAAAGAATATATTTATTCTTTTTTTAGTTTATTTATTATAAGGGCATTGGCGTACCATCAGCCCAACAATAATTACAGTGTAATCAATTTACATTCTAAAGATTAACACAGAATAATAAAATTACATTAGATTAATCTACGTAAAGTACATACAAAAGATATAAACACAGAAGACAAATAAACTAAACTCACTTAAAAAAGACTTAACAAAAATAACAAAAACTACACAAATAATACTTATAATTCATACAGATCCAACAGTGCTTTGGATAAATTGAAATATAGAATTATATAGTGTACGTTACCCCAACAGGAAAGTGACTCCTAGAGTGATACGAGTGAAACGTATAATTAGAGCGTAATCTGCTGTGAATGTGCGCCAAATAAAAAATAAGTGCGTCTCGTCGTTTTTGAAAAAAACGGAAAAATTGGTTCCTGCTGGGGTAACGTTGTTCCAGCAGGAAAATTCTAAACGAATGATCGTAATGAGAAATAAAGTGCATGGGCAGAGAGCTTATAATTGAGCAAAAATGTGCGCCGAAAATATAATTGGTGCGTCATCAGGTTTTCGAGATATTGCATTTCCTGCTGGGGTAACGTTTTGCAGAATCGTGTAGCTCTAAAACCATTGTACGTGCGCCTGTAGAATAAACATACACGAGTAGCTCTTGATTTGTGCGTATTTGTGCCGGAATTAGATTTAAGAAAATATTTATAATTTTCAAGTAATTGCGCTTTTTAGAAAACGCGAAGAAATATCGCAGCGCCTAAATGAGAAAACTTATAAGCTCGCTGAAAACTGTATTCAGTCCATCTTGACGCTTGTAATAACCATAAAAAGTTTCAAAAGCATACATGCTTGCGTTATCGAATAATATTGCTAAAAGTCAAAACGAGAGTGTCATAACTTTGACGGCAAAATACAAGAAACCGACTTAAGGGGCTGTATTCGAACAGTTGACAATCGACATCTGAGGTTCTAAGCCACGCCCACTGTCATTGACAGCTTAGGGTAAAACTTTAAATTGGAGCGAAAAGTATTTGAAAATTAAATTCACAAGGCCGACCACCGAGGCCCGCATCATAAACGGACTCTTCCGATAGTTTTTACAAAAACATTACTGCGCAAGTTCTTATTTCAAACTGGCGGCTGGCATCTGACATCATATCGTTCACTGTTATTTTGCCTATGAATGCAACCTTATTGCTACGAAAATAAAGATCACTAAAATAGGTAATCTGGCTAGTGTCATACGAGTCTTTGCCGTGCAAATTGAATAAATATTATAATTATGTCTGCTTCTATGCGACTGCCACATATAAGAACACAGTACGTTACATTTTTTTATATTGGTTTAATAGCTAGATAATTTTATTTATATTATTTTAATGAGTTTTAGTATACTGAAATGGACTGTGCAATATTAAACTGGAAACTTTAAATTTGAATTGAGATTTGGTGCTTTCAGTAATCAATTTTATCATTATTTATAATAGGAAAGTCACATAAAATTGTAAAGACACCTTAAATTAGCAAATATCCAAAACTTACTAGGTTTGGAATTGTCTTTTTTAGGCATGTTTAAAATATGCAATAGAATGTATGACGCTATTAATATCATTTGTACAATTAGTAGGTTCATATTCCTTGTTTAGTATTCTCTTGAAATCTTAATATATCATTTAATACAAGATGACTTTCCGCTCTCCTGGAATATAATAATTACAAAGCAGTTACTGGGTTTTGATATACATCAGCCCTCTGTGGTGAGGTCACGTGGTGCCGCTTTTCTGTATATTAGAGTTAAAAAACAAATAGACAGGGCGCAAAAAACACGGTCATGTAAACTTTTTCTATCTATATAAATAAAAAAAACCGGCCAAGTGCGAGTTGCACTCGCGCACAAAGATTCCGTACCAATATCGCAAAAAACGGAAAAGAACACGTATGTTGTATGGGAGCCCCACTTAAATATTGATTTTGTTCTGTTTTTAGTATTTGTTGTTATAGCGGCAACAGAAATACACCATCTGTAAAAAAAATAATTTACAGAGATTTAGAATTTTAGAGATACAGCCTCGTGATAGACAGACAGGGAGATAGACGGAACCCTAAAAATGCTGTATGTGATTGTAAGCGTCTCACTAGAGAACGGCTGAAAGTATTTGTTGCTATTGTTTGTTATATATCAATCAATCATTTATTTGCTATAAGTATTGGTACAGTGTAGGTGTTTAAAGATAATATAGAAAGAAAGAAAATGTTTATATGCGCCAGGCACAACGCATGCCATAAAAAAAACCAGCTAAGTGCGAGTCGGACTCGCGCACGAAGGGCTCCGTACTTGTTAAATTGTGGTTTACGATTTATGACGTATTTAAAAAAAAACTACTTACTTGATCTCGTTCAAACCAATTTTCGGTGGAAGTTTACATGGTAATGTACATCATATATTTTTTTTAGTTTTATCATTCTCTTTTTTTAGAAGTTTCAGGGGGGGGGGGGGGACACATTATACCACTTTGGAAGTGTCTCTCACGCAAACTATTCATTTTAGAAAAAAATATATTAGATACCTCAATATAATTTTTGAAGACCTATACATAGATACCCCACACGTACAGGTAGGATGAAAAAAAAAATTGAGTTTCAGTTTTTTTCTATTTTTGTTTGAAAATCTTGTGCGGTTCACAGAATGCACCTACTTACCAAGTTTCAACATCATAGTTCTTATAGTTTCGGAAAAAAGTGGCTGTGACATACGGACGAACAGACAGACACACATGACGAATCCATAAGGGTTCCGTTTTTAGTCTTTTGGCTAGGAAACTCAAAGGAAAACATAAATACTAAAAACAGTGTATGCCTCTTAACCACGTATATGTTACTGTAAAATCCGAACTGTTGTTTCAGTTTAAAAAAAAAAACTATGATGAAACTTATTATTTATCGGTAAAACAGATTTACTAAGTCTTACCGGTAAAAGTCTGAAATCATCATCATCATCATCTACCTGCCCTTGTCCCATGTTACTTGGGGTCGGCGCAACACGTTTTCTTCTTCCATATCGTTCTGTCCCGCACCACGCTATAATTGACTCCCTTTTCTTTAATATCACTCCTCACACAGTCCATCTATCTTTTCTTTGGCCGCCCCTCCCTCTTCATCCATCCCCAATTAAATTCATAAGAGTACACCTAAGTCATTCCAGACATTCTTTTCCCGCACCGTCTAGAACCAGCCCTCACGGTACGCGTCCAAATCAACTCGGCACCTATTTCTGGACCGGCCTCAACGGTGCGTTCCATCTTCAAGATTGTGGAGGCTTGCCCAGCGCTCAATTTGCATGCTACTAACGTGAGCCGTAATGGCATTGGCCCATTTGAGCCGAACAGCCTTTTTACCAACGTCTATTATGCCCGTTTGGGAACACAGCGTGTTCCATATTCGGTCTGTTCTTTTTACATCCAGAATGCTGCGTAAATCTCTGGCAATCCCCAAGTGTAAGTCTTTGAGTTTACTCTCCAGGGCGATCGGCGGCTTTTTTGTTAATAAATAAGAATTGTCAGTGCCGATTTGGCAAAATGATAAGATCAATTAATAATTAGCTTCACAATATTAATAGAATAACAAACTATTATTGTAGCCCGTTATTGCAATTGGGATAGTTAATTGCGAGCAATACGGGACTGATCAATGTGGTGATTCTTGGTGAGCTTTATGTCCACATGTGGACGATTTTTGGTTGAAACGACGAAAAATGTCAAATTCGTGAGAAATAGAATATCATTTCTCACGAATTTGACATTTTTTGGTCAGTTCTAGGTGCCGTATGTTAGAAAGAAACAAAGATTGAAACAAATGGATACGAAGAATTTTATTCGTTCTGTCATTTCGAGACACTGCCAGCGTGGTTGGTACGACCATTCCATGTTCTGTGTTTTTTGCTTCTATTGTTTTCACATGAACGAAGAAGGTTAAAATAGTATTCGACCTTACCTATATTTTAAATATTGTTTAATTCAAATTGAGATGACATTTGTTGTATTTTCAAAGAGGTTCAAATACTTTTTAGTTATGGACTTAGTAAGTAAACTAAACGACGTGAGTCGTTTATAATACAACAAAAATATAGATGCCAGTGACAGCGCTAGTGCCAAAAAATATAAAAATAATACAGACTTTGACAATATTACTTGTGATTTCGTTAGTTCCAATTAAAGCCACCAGGCTACATGATCTGGCTGCATTATACCTGATATTTTGTTGACAGATTGAATTGACGAGAAATAAATTGAATATTATTTTTGCATTTTGCGAAAAAAAGCGACATACGTCCACCTAACAACGCCGCAAAGCGGTCACTGTCGAATTGCACTGGATGGAGAGAGAAGCACGATGGAATTTGTATAGACTTTTTTACAAAACATAATAATTCATAATTACTTAAAAATAATGAATGAAACATCAATATATAAGACAATGAAGTTTTGCGTCCATTTATGATACGTTATTGTTGTTAATTGTACAAATGTACGCTGGTCAGTATTACCGGAAAAATATTTTGAAGATCACGGTAAGAGGTTACTTTGCCATTCAATTGTATCGAGGTTTTTGTGCGTAAACGTGTTTCGGCCACAACAAAGTTTTCGGAAATATGATCAAGATTAACATATCTTTTTTCCGCTGCCACATCTTCAATAGATTTGGCTAAAAAATGTTTAAAAGAAAGCCTATTTTGAGTATTCAGCCCCTTAACCCAAGATAATATGGTGTAAACCACAAGTGTGTGCGTTTAGTCAAAAATATATAGTGAAAATATTCAGCTTGGAATGTTTCGCATTAAGTAGATTTAAACAAAAAACTAAACATGTAAACAAAGGCTGGTTATCCGACCAAATTCAAATGACTACAAAAAAGCGACGGATTCATACATAACGATGACCTTCTTAATTGGACGTATTAAACCTAAGCTTTTGTCCGTACAGTCGCGTTCAAACCTTTGTTGGTATTAGGCATGGGTAATCTTTATTCCGGCAAGTGAATTGATTCACTGATTCCGGATTCGGAGTCGGAATCAGTGAATCAATTCACTTGCCGGAATAAAGATTACCCATGCCTAATACCAACAAAGGTTTGAACGCGACTGTACGGACAAAAGCTTAGGTTTAATACGTCCAATTAAGAAGGTCATCGTTATGTATGAATCCGTCGCTTTTTTGTAGTCATTTGAATTTGGTCGGATAACCAGCCTTTGTTTACATGTTTAGTTTTTTGTTTAAATCTACTTAATGCGAAACATTCCAAGCTGAATATTTTCACTATATATTTTTGACTAAACGCACACACTTGTGGTTTACACCATATTATCTTGGGTTAAGGGGCTGAATACTCAAAATAGGCTTTCTTTTAAACATTTTTTAGCCAAATCTATTGAAGATGTGGCAGCGGAAAAAAGATATGTTAATCTTGATCATATTTCCGAAAACTTTGTTGTGGCCGAAACACGTTTACGCACAAAAACCTCGATACAATTGAATGGCAAAGTAACCTCTTACCGTGATCTTCAAAATATTTTTCCGGTAATACTGACCAGCGTACATTTGTACAATTAACAACAATAACGTATCATAAATGGACGCAAAACTTCATTGTCTTATATATTGATGTTTCATTCATTATTTTTAAGTAATTATGAATTATTATGTTTTGTAAAAAAGTCTATACAAATTCCATCGTGCTTCTCTCTCCATCCAGTGCAATTCGACAGTGACCGCTTTGCGGCGTTGTTAGGTGGACGTATGTCGCTTTTTTTCGCAAAATGCAAAAATAATATTCAATTTATTTCTCGTCAATTCAATCTGTCAACAAAATATCAGGTATAATGCAGCCAGATCATGTAGCCTGGTGGCTTTAATTGGAACTAACGAAATCACAAGTAATATTGTCAAAGTCTGTATTATTTTTATATTTTTTGGCACTAGCGCTGTCACTGGCATCTATATTTTTGTTGTATTATAAACGACTCACGTCGTTTAGTTTACTTACTAAGTCCATAACTAAAAAGTATTTGAACCTCTTTGAAAATACAACAAATGTCATCTCAATTTGAATTAAACAATATTTAAAATATAGGTAAGGTCGAATACTATTTTAACCTTCTTCGTTCATGTGAAAACAATAGAAGCAAAAAACACAGAACATGGAATGGTCGTACCAACCACGCTGGCAGTGTCTCGAAATGACAGAACGAATAAAATTCTTCGTATCCATTTGTTTCAATCTTTGTTTCTTTCTAACATACGGCACCTAGAACTGACCAAAAAATGTCAAATTCGTGAGAAATGATATTCTATTTCTCACGAATTTGACATTTTTCGTCGTTTCAACCAAAAATCGTCCACATGTGGACATAAAGCTCACCAAGAATCACCACATTGATCAGTCCCGTATTGCTCGCAATTAACTATCCCAATTGCAATAACGGGCTACAATAATAGTTTGTTATTCTATTAATATTGTGAAGCTAATTATTAATTGATCTTATCATTTTGCCAAATCGGCACTGACAATTCTTATTTATTAACAAAAAAGCCGCCGATCGCCCTGGAGAGTAAACTCAAAGACTTACACTTGGGGATTGCCAGAGATTTACGCAGCATTCTGGATGTAAAAAGAACAGACCGAATATGGAACACGCTGTGTTCCCAAACGGGCATAATAGACGTTGGTAAAAAGGCTGTTCGGCTCAAATGGGCCAATGCCATTACGGCTCACGTTAGTAGCATGCAAATTGAGCGCTGGGCAAGCCTCCACAATCTTGAAGATGGAACGCACCGTTGAGGCCGGTCCAGAAATAGGTGCCGAGTTGATTTGGACGCGTACCGTGAGGGCTGGTTCTAGACGGTGCGGGAAAAGAATGTCTGGAATGACTTAGGTGTACTCTTATGAATTTAATTGGGGATGGATGAAGAGGGAGGGGCGGCCAAAGAAAAGATAGATGGACTGTGTGAGGAGTGATGAATGAGTGATTTAAAAAATGTTTAAAAGAAAGCCTATTTTGAGTATTCAGCCCCTTAACCCAAGATAATATGGTGTAAACCACAAGTGTGTGCGTTTAGTCAAAAATATATAGTGAAAATATTCAGCTTGGAATGTTTCGCATTAAGTAGATTTAAACAAAAAACTAAACATGTAAACAAAGGCTGGTTATCCGACCAAATTCAAATGACTACAAAAAAGCGACGGATTCATACATAACGATGACCTTCTTAATTGGACGTATTAAACCTAAGCTTTTGTCCGTACAGTCGCGTTCAAACCTTTGTTGGTATTAGGCATGGGTAATCTTTATTCCGGCAAGTGAATTGATTCACTGATTCCGACTCCGAATCCGGAATCGGTTCACCTTAGTGATTCCTTTGGCACCGTTTGGCTCCGGCACTCACTCGGTCATTTTGGTTCCCCGGTTCACCCAAAACATTTGATTCATTCGGTTCGTTGAATCATTTGGCAACTTTTGAATTGGACAGTTTACAGACTTTACAGTAGGTCATTTTAATCATATGATTTAAATTTCGGAATACAAATATATACGACTAAAACAATGTTAAACTTGGAAGAAGAATATCAAATAAAATAAAATAGATAATAATAAAACCGTGGTGAACCTTTTGGGCGACTACAATGACACAAAAATCACATTTTTTGCGTGCCAGTCAATCCATATTAAACTCTAACCCCATAGAAATTAGAGCGCACCGTACTGGTACTATAGTGACACGACGCACCGAGTGAGCGAGTGAACAAGTGCCAACCCGCGCTCCACGGCTCCGGCGGCGCTACTCCGCTCCGGAATCATTTGGTACCGCGGAGCCGATAAGAATTGTGAGGAATAAATAAGGTTTACGGATCCGCGTTCGGAATTGACTCCTTTGAATCAGTAACTCCGGAGTTACCCACCGCTAGTTGGTATGACTAATTTAAACAATTTTTTTAATTTTGGGGGTTTATTAAAAATACATTAAATGCACCTTGTGACCGTAACAAATGAAAGAGGTTGTTGATGTAGAAATTATTATGTTTATTATAAGCCGCCGTTTGTATGCCACAAATGAAAGATATTAGATAATAAAAAGTTTAAAATTAAAGGATTACTAATTTTAACAAATGGTCACAAAAATGCTACTCATTGGCAGTTTTAACAGTTTTTCTCAAACACTATCAGGGGGCGCCACTATCAAGGTTTTGCCCCGGTTCGAACAAATCGTAGATCCGGGGCTGTATGTTAGTAATCTATTTAGATGTAGAAAATTAATTAGAAGATTTGAGGTCGCCACTTTCAGGAGAGCTAATGTTGATCCAGCTTCCTGTCCGACGGCCTTCTGGGACACAGGCATCCTCTCTGCGTGAGAGGTAACGGGCCGTAATCCACCAAGTGGGCCCAGTGCGGGTCGGTGAATGTCACTTATCTTCGAATTTTTGGTTCTAGGACATGCCGGTTTCCTCACGATGTTTTCTTTCACCGTTTTAAGAGCTGTGGTGATGAAATAATTACACAAAGTAAAGCGCCTGCCTGGGTTTGAACTCACGAGCTACGACACGTAAATCAAGACTGCCTATATACCTACTTTTAATTATTATACATCACGTCACAATCACATGACGATACATGTGACATCCACCAGTGCGGGTACTAGGCCCGCGTGGTGGATTGTGACCCATTCGCTTTCCCACAGGGAGGAGGCCTGTGTCCCAGCAGTGGGAACATAAAAATGGCTGATAATGATAATGCCACCTAATTATTCGCATCAGGTACCTACTAAAGTCGTCACAATCTAAGAAGTCCGTAGGCTTATTACGTATCTTTTGCAAGAGCAAAACGATAGCGATCAAACGCTTTATGTCATAAAAGTCGGAATTACCCATTGAGTTAAATGTACTACGTACTAGAGGATACTCCTCAACTCAATTGTTTGTAACACACGTTAGAGCACGCGTACTCCAACTCACTTAGTCTGTGGCAAGCGCTCGCTGCAACGTGACACGTTTGAGTACTAAGTTTTGTTTCTTATAAAATGCCTTCGTGTGTATTATGATATTGTTCAAAAAACTCAAGAAATATAAATAAAAGTCAAGGAATTCAACAGTAAGTTGAAAACACGCTTATTTTAATTATATTTTATCAATTTATTGTATCTTGTGACGTCGCGTCACCGCGGAGGCGGGAGGGCGGCCATGTTTGTGTAAATGTCAAAGAGTTATAAAAAGTTTATCTGCGCGCATTGATTGTTTATCTGTGAGAACATAACCCCCCCCCCTCCTTGCCCCGCTGTCACCGAATTACGCGCAATCTTTTGTTTGAAATAGCTTCTCTAGTACGTAGTACATTTAACTCAATGGAATTACCTGCAGTGTAGGTATGGTAGGTCCTATACAATCGTTTGCTAATCGCTCGCTGTTCGTCAAATGCACTTATTAAAAAAAAACCGCCAGCAACTCTAAAACTTTTGCATTGAGCAATTATTGCGCAAAAATCGCTACCGTTTTGCTCTTGCTAAAGATACGTAATAAGCCTGCCGTTGACGTTTCTCATACGCACCGTTTCTACGTAAGAAATTGAAAAATCAAACTCATAATCCTTATTAATTAATATGTTACTTACCTAATTATATTCTAGTACAGAGATACGTTATACACTCACAAAAGAACCGAAAAGAGTGTTCCACAGACTACTTAGAGATACTACGTATGTTCCGTTCCTCAGCGGTGGCAGCACACATACACACTTTTCATTCTGACATTTCACTACACGTCGAAAGGGATGGCTTGATAAAACAACAAGAAAAAAAGAGACAGCTAGTGTTTGTCACTAGCGTGTGAATTTAAACAAAAAATTCTGACAAAAGATATTCTGACCACCAATGTTTTTTTCTTTTTTTCTAACCGCCAAATATCATCATATTAGGAAACAAATTATAGTAGTTAATGAAATTGTTGCATAATAAGGGGTATTAAAACATGAGTGTGTGTTACGAACCAACCATTAAAACATTCGTTTGAATACTATTAAAAAACCGAGCCGTAGGCGAGGTTTTTAATAGTAGTCACACGTGACAACACGTCACACTAGCAACTAGGGTGACAACTCGTCACACTAGCAACTAGGGTGACAACACGTCACACTAGCTGTGTCGTCCCTATCCTTATTGAGTCACTTTCACTAATACGTCACTTTGTACAGGTAGTCAGCTTTCCAATTTGTCTCTAGCCGTATTACGTCTATTTCCCAACTCGTCCGACGCTTATGTACCCTTATGCACAAAATATCTAAACATTTTCAACACAGATTTTTTTAAATAAAAATACTAATAGGTACTACTTTTTAGTAAGTAGGTAATCTTAATATTTAGGAAGAGACTAAATGGCATGAAGTTGAAGTCGAAAAAAAAAACGATTTAGATTCGTTTTGATAAAAAAAAATAAGGAAGAAATAAAAAAGAATGAATAAAATAAAACGACATCGCCGAAAAACAAAATATGAAATTAAATGACAAAATCCAGCTTTTTTTTAAATAATAAGGATAACAGGCAACCAACCTCATCTTTTTCTCATTTTGCCTGTATCGTAATAGAAAAAACCGACTTCCAGAACAAAAAATTACAAATTATATAAATTATTTTATGCTTTGTAGTTTTTTGTTCTGGAAGTCGGTTTGATTTTTTGTTAAAAAGTTTTTATTTTTCTCTTTTTAGTTTTGGTAGGTATCTCCAATTAACATGATAATCATTTATGGCCAAAGTACATCTCATGACGATTCCAATAAGCCCAAACACGACTAGGCTACATTGTTTTATTTCAGAGTTCCAGTGCCTACCTTTCGGCTTCATCAATGATATGAACAGCAGAACAGTTCAATGATACCATTTTCATCAGTACCATCTTAATATATATAAATCTCGTGTCACAATGTTTGTCCTCAATGGACTCCTAAACCACTTAACCGATTATAATAAAATTCGCACACCATGTGCAGTTCGATCCAACTAGAGAGATAGGATAGTTTAAATCTCAAATTATAGTCGCAATTTTAATTTATTGCTAATTATTTGTCTGTTATTATTTGACAGTCACAATTATCTGTTAACTCCAAATGATTCTAACAGATGTCGATACCTTTCGACTGGGTTGAGTAAGTAATCAATAGATGGCGCTGCTATGGTAAATCTACGAACGTGTCATATAAGCTACATTTTAACAGCATAATTACCACGTGTTGTTGACGCTATAAAATTAATTAAATATTTGTTATAGTTAGGAGAAGGTTCTTAAGATAAAATAAAAAAAATGGTACCTTACCTACATAGGTGGGGTAGGTATGTAGGTCGGGTAGAGTACGTAGGGTAGGGTAGGTAGGGTAGGGTAGGTAGGGTAGGGTAGGTAGGGTAGGGTAGGTAGGGTAGGGTAGGTAGGGTAGGGTAGGTAGGGTAGGGTAGGTAGGGTAGGGTAGGTAGGGTAGGGTAGGTAGGGTAGGGTAGGTAGGGTAGGGTAGGTAGGGTAGGGTAGGTAGGGTAGGGTAGGTAGGGTAGGGTAGGTAGGGTAGGGTAGGTAGGGTAGGGTAGGTAGGGTAGGGTAGGTAGGGTAGGGTAGGTAGGGTAGGGTAGGTAGGGTAGTGTAGGGTAGGTAGGGTAGGGTAGGGTAGGTAGGATATTTAGTAGATGAATGTTTGGTGTTTTTATGGCAAAACAAAGTTTGCCGGGTCAGCTAGTTCATTTATAAGTATTTGCTTCATCATAGTCGGTTAACTATTCGAAATATTTTATAACCATGACATACTTAGCATTTAGGAGTTCCAGTGGCCATCTGTGGTCTTCTTCATCAGTTCCACTTCACCAAATTATACTTTCTGAGTGCAAGTGATTGCATTGATGAAAATACCAAAATCACTATATGTATGCCTATAATATTTAAGGATTTCCCTCGATTGCTCAAGGATCCCATCATCAGATCCTGACCTGATGACTATGGGACCAACTAGGAAGTATACCCTTCAAAACAAAAGAAGATTTATTTAAATCGGTCCAGGCGTCTTTAAGTAAAAGAGGAAAAAAAAAAAATCCGACGAATTGAGAACCTCCTCCTTTTTTAGAAGTCGGTAAAAAAATTGTTTTATAGCATTATTTTGTTAGAGAAAAAGTGTTTTAATAAGATTCTATTTATAAATTTCGGTATTGTGTTTATAAAGTATGCCAATAAAAACTCGTTCTGAAGTTTATAATTCGAATATTACGATAAGAGTGTAGATAAAATAAATTAGTAAATTAAGGGGCTGAGGACGAACAGTTGACAATCGACATCTGAGGTTCTAAGCCACGCCCACTGTCATCGATAGTTTTGGGGAAAACTTAAATTGGAGCGAAAAGTATTTGAAAATTAAATACACAAGGCCGATCACAGAGGCCCATATCATAAACGGACTTTCCGATGGTTTTTTACAAAAATATAACCGCGCAAGTTCTTATTTCAAACTGGCTAGCATCTGATATCAGATCGTTCACTGTTATTTTGCCTATGAATGCAACCTTATTGCTACGAAAATAAAGATCACTAAAATAGGTAATCTGGCTAGTGTCATACGAGTCTTTGCCGTGCAAATTGAATAAATATTATAATTATGTCTGCTTCTATGCGACTGCCAGATATAAGAACACAGTACGTTACATTTTTTTATATTGATTTAATAGCTAGATAATTTTATTTATATTATTTTAATGAGTTTTACTATACTGAAATGGACTGTGCAATATTAAACTGGAAACTTTAAATTTGAATTGAGATTTGGTGCTTTCAGTAATCAATTTTATCATTATTTACAATAGGAAAGTCACATCAAATTGTAAAGACACCTTAAATTAGCAAATATCCAAAACTTACTAGGTTTGGAATTGTCTTTTTTAGGCATGTTTAAAATATGCAATAGAATGTATGACGCTATTAATATTATTTGTACAATTAGTAGGTTCATATTCCTTGTTTAGTATTCTCTTGAAATCTTAATATATCATTTAGTTACTAATACAAGATGACTTTCCGCTATCCTGGAATATAATAATTACAAAGCACTTACTAGGTTTTGATATACATCAGCCCTCTGTGGTGAGGTCACGTGGTGCCGCTTTTCTGTATATTAGAGTTAAAAAACAAATAGACAGGGCGCAAAAAACACGGTCATGTAAACTTTATCTATCTATATAAATAAAAAAAACCGGCCAAGTGCGAGTTGCACTTGGCCGGGTTGGTTGCACACAAAGGTTCCGTACCATTATCGCAAAAAACGAAAAAGAACACGCATGTTGTATGGGAGCCCCACTTAAATATTGATTTTGTTCTGTTTTTAGTATTTCTTGTTATAGCGGCAACAGAAATACACAATCTGTAAAAAAATTAATTGCCTTGCTATCACGGTTTATGAGATACAGCCTCGTGACAGACGGACAGACAGACAGGGAGATAGACGGTACCCTAAAAATGCTGTATGTGATTGTAAGCGTCTCACTAGAGAGCGGCTGAAACTATTTGTTGCTATTGTTTGTTATATATCAATCAATCAATCAATCATTTATTTGCTATAAGTATTGGTACAGTGTAGGTGTTTAAAGATAATATAGAAAGAAAGAAAATGTTTATATGCTCCAGGCACAACGCATGCCATAAAAAAACCGGCTAAGTGCGAGTCGGACTCGCGCACGAAGAGTTCCGTACTTGTTAAATTGTGGTTTACGATTTATGACGTATTTAAAAAAAACTACTTACTTGATCTCGTTCAAACCAATTTTCGGTGGAAGTTACCATGTAGTAATGTACATCATATACTTTTTTTTGTTTTATCATTCTCTTATTTTAGAAGTTTTAGGGGGGGGGACACATTTTACCACTTAGGAAGTGTCTCTCACGCAAACTATTCAGTTTAGAAAAAAATATATTAGAAACCTCAATATCATTTTTGAAGAACTATCCATAGATACCCCACACGTACAGGGAGGATCAAAAAAAAAATGAGTTTCAGTTTTTTTCTATTTTTGTTTGAAATCTTAATGCGGTTCACAGAATACACCTACTTACCAAGTTTCAACAGCATAGTTCTTATAGTTTCGGAAAAAAGTGGCTGTGACATACGGACGGACAGATAGACAGACATGACGAATCAATAAGGGTTCCGTTTTTTGCCTTTTGGCTAGGGAACCCTAAAAAGGAAAACATAAATACTAAAAACAGTGTATGCCTCACAACCACGTATATGTTACTGTAAAAGCCGAACTGATGTATCAGTTTAAAAAAAAAAAAATGATTTAACTTATTATTTATCGCTAAAACAGATTTACTGTCTTACCGGTAAAAGTCTGAAATCATCATCATCATCATCTACCTGTCCTTGTCCCATGTTACTTGAGGTCGGCGCAACACTTTTTTATTCTTTCATATCGTTCTGTCCCGCACCACGCTATAATTGACTCCCTTTTCTTTAATATCACTCCTCACACAGTCCATCTATCTTTTCTTTGGCCATCCCCTCCCTCTTCATCCATCCCCAATTAAATTCATAAGAGTACACCTAAGTCATTCCAGACATTCTTTTCCCGCACCGTCTAGAACCAGCGCTCACGGTACGCGTCCAAATCATCTCGGCACCTATTTCTGGGCCGGCCTCAACGGTGCGTTCCATCTTCAAGATTGTGGAGGCTTGCCCAGCGCTCAATTTGCATGCTACTAACGTGAGCCGTAATGGCATTGGCCCATTTGAGCCGAACAGCCTTTTTACCCACGTCTATTATGCCCGTTTGGGAACACAGCGTGTTCCGTATTCGGTCTATTCTTTTTACATCCAGAATGCTGCGTAAATCTCTGGCAATCCCTAAGTGTAAGTCTTTGAGTTTACTCTCCAGGGTGATCGGCGGATTTTTTGTTAATAAATAAGAATTGTCAGTGCCGATTTGGCAAAATGATAAGGTCAATTAATAATTAGCTTAACAGTATTAATAGACTAACAAACTATTATTGTAACTCGTTATTGCAATTGGGTTAGTTAATTGCGAGAAATACAGGACTGATCAATGTGGTGATTCTTGGTGAGTTTTATGTCCACATGTGGACGATTTTTGGTTGAATCTACGAAAAATGTCAAATTCGTGAGAAATAGATTATCATTTCTCACGAATTTGACATTTTTTGGTCAGTTCTAGGTGCCGTATGTTAGAAAGAAACAAAGATTGAAACAAATGGATACGAAGAATTTTATTAGTTCTGTCATGTCGAGACACTGCCAGCGTGGTTGGTACGACCATTCCATGTTCTGTGTTTTTTGCTTCTATTGTTTTCACATGAACGAAGAAGGTTAAAATAGTATTCGACCTCACCTGTATTTTAAATATTGTTTAATTCAAATTGAGATAACATTTGTTGTATTTTTAAAGAGGTTCAAATACTTTTTTGTTATGGACTTAGTAAGTAAACTAAACGACGTGAGTCGTTTATAATACGACAAAAATATAGATGCCAGTGACAGCGGTAGTGCCAAAAAATAAAAATAATACAGACTTTGACAATATTACTTGTGATTTCGTTAGTTCCAATTATAGCTACCAGGCTACATGATCTGGCTGTATTATACCTGATATTTTTTTGTCAGATTGAATTGACGAGAAATAAATTGAATATTATTTTTGCTTTTTGCGGAAAAAAGCGACATACGTCCACCTAGCAACGCCGCAAAGCGGTCACTGTCGAATTGCACTGGATGGAAAGAGAAGCACGATGGAGTTTGTATAGACTTTTTTACAAAACATAATAATATGAATTACTTAAAAATAATGAATGAAACTTCAATATATAAGACAATGAAGTTTTGCGTGTTTTTATGATACGTTATTGTTGTTAATTGTACAAATGTATGCTGGTCAGTATTACCGGAAAAATCTTTTGAAGATCACGGTAAGAGGTTACTTTGCCATTTAATTGTATCGAGGTTTTTGTGCGTAAACGTGTTTCGGCCACAACAAAGTTTTCGGTAATATGATCAAGATTAACATATCTTTTTTCTGCTGCCACATCTTCAATAGATTTGGCTAAAAAATGTTTAAAATTAAGCCTATTTTGAGTATTCAGCCCCTTAAGGTGCGTACTTACATATGGTATGAGATCCCTTCTGTTTTATGTACTTTGGTATCATAATTGGTACACTTTATAAATACACACGATGGCAATTTTTTAAATTTAATTTTTGTTTCAACAAAGCGTTTCGCTCTTCGCCATGCGTGGCATAGTCTAAAGACTATACGTCCCAATTAGGACGTATTCGAGTCTTCACAATGCGCGCGCTCATAACATATCTGTTTACTAGAATATCATTGATGTTACCCATACACTATAACATAGAGTAACATTCGCAAGCATCAAGTTTGTAGCATTGAGATAATATGCACTACGTACCTCAATGGTTTGTAATTAGTATTTTTATAGCTTTCAAAACGGGCCACTTATTTATTTTTAGTGGTGGTAATACACCCAACAAAAATTGATCGATATGGATAGGTTTCTGACACGGTCCAATTCTGTTGGAAAACGCCCTCTCGAAGGCCCCATTCAGACCAATGAATGGAAGATACCAAAAAGAACTGCCGCACAAATCCTATCGGAGCCAATACCAACTACGAACAGTTTTAGCAGTCTGCCTGGCAACACAAACATCGCTGCTGACACCAGAACCAGACTTCGAGATGCTGCCACTAAAAGAGCCACCCATAATCTTCCCATCGTGTTGGAGATAGAACCCAGCTGGCACATGAGTTCATCAGAACTTTAAAGGTCAGACCGCACTAGGCGTAACTGAGCGCGTTTGACCTTTACTGTCATGTCGTACTCGAAAACCTTCCATCTGCAGTACAGACGTAACAATCAGGTAGCTGTCACCTGCCACACGTCTGAAAGCCATCAAACGATCAAAGACGGCAGTACGTACCAAGAGCAACGCCTTTCACACGAAAGATTTGTGAAAAGACTAGAAGATATCTAAAGTTGTCATGTGTCGCATTTTATTGCAAAACAAAGATTGTGTTTCTTAAAATTATTACAGTTTATAAACTAAAGAAGTGATTTAAATGCCTTAGCAGCCAGGATAAGAAATTAAAAAAGTCGTCAATTTGTACGCGGCAGTGACACTCGATAAGGAGTTTTGGGCGGGATTTTTTCGAGTGAAGTTTAGCGGCTGTTTATTATTTGCGAATTGATTCCTAGTGGATATTGTGATTTAAAATTGGTGTAGTTTTGTGTCTCAACTGTCTACGCAACTAGACAATAATTAAGTGAAATCAATGACAGAAGCGATCTCGGGATAGTGGAGCGGGGAATTTTATTGTAGTATTGACTACCTCCGCAAAGCTTGCTGGGAAGGCTGACTTGATAAAATTTGCTGGCAAATACTCCAAAAAACATTAGAATCTGTCACATCCGCATTCTAATGCATATTAAATAATATAAAAAGGATATGCACTGAAGACGAGGCGGTCTGGTGCAAGACCTTAGCCTGCCCGAGTGAGTAGGGCGAAG